>JANCRA010000021.1:4353489-5696614 GCA_024362935.1 Setophaga petechia
AAAGGAAAGGAAAGGAAAGGAAAGAAAGGAAAGGAAAGGAAAGGAAAGGAAAGGAAAGGAAAGGAAAGGAAAGGAAAGGAAAAGGAAAGGAAAGGAAAGGAAAGGAAAGGAAAGGAAAGGAAAGGAAAGGAGAGGAAAGGAAGAAGGAAAGGGAAGAAAGGAAAGGGAAAGAAGGAAAAGGGAAGGAAAGGGAGAAGGAAAGGGGAAGAAGGAAAGGGAAGAAGGAAAGGGGAAGAAGGAAAGGGGAAGAAGGAAAGGGAAGAAGGAAAGGGGAAGAAGGAAAGGGGAAGAAGGAGAAGGGGAAGAAGGAAAGGGGAAGAAGGGAAAGGGGAAGAAGGAAAGGGGAAGAAGGAAAGGGGGAAGAAGGAAAGGGGAAGAAGGAAAGGGGAAGAAGGAAAGGGGAAGAAGGAAAGGGGAAGAAGGAAAGGGGAAGGAAGGAGAAAGGGGAAGAAGGAAAGGGGAAGAAGGAAAGGGGAAGAAGGTAAGGGGAAGAAGGAAAGGGGAAGAAGGAAGGGAAGAAGGAAAGGGGAAAGGAAAGGGGAAGAAGGAAAGGGGAAGAAGGAAAGGGAAGAAGAAAGGGAAGAAGGAAAGAGGGGAAAAGGAAAGGGGGAAAAAGAAAAGGGGAAAAAGGGGAAAAGGAAAAGGAAGAAGGAGGAAAAAGCCTGAAAACCTGACCCAGCGCATCATGTTCCTCCTCCCTGCCTGCAGGCAGAGCACAGGGCAGGGGCACCAGAGGAGATGTGACAGGTGACAGTGCAAGGGCAGCTGGGCTGGTGGCCCGGCAGGAGCTGCTGCTGCCCCCGGGGCAGGGCAGGCTGTGGGCTGGAGCAGCAGGCTCAGGCTCAGGCACAGGCACAGGCACAGGCTCAGGCTCAGGCTCAGGCACAGGCACAGGCTCAGGCTCAGGCACAGGCACAGGCTCAGGCACAGGCTCAGGCAGGAGCTGCTCTCTGCAGCTGGAGGGCTCTGCTCAGTGCTGCAGGGGGCTCACTGCAGGCAGAGCCAAGGAGCTCATCCTGCAATGCAAGGGGAAGCAAATGCTGCACCAAGAGTGAGTCCAGGCAGCACCCACAGGGCTCAGGGCTCCTTCCAGTGATGCCTCCACCCAGCAGCTTCCACCTGCCTCAGACATCCCATCTCCTGAGGATGGGCTCAGCCCTTCCTTTCCCAGTGCAATTCCCAGCTTTTCCTGCTTGCTTTGCTTACAGCATGACTCCAATGTCTTTGCTCTGATGTCTCCTCTCTCCCAGCCCTATTCCCCCCTCATTTCTTTCCCTCTGGAGCTCCCTGTACACCCAAAAGCTGCCTGTTTCAGAGGGCCCACACCCATTTCTCACCCATTTTTTGTTGTGCCAGCCATCACTTCAGAGCTGGGTCACACACAGGAGTGCTGCTGCTCAGGACAGGCAAGAACTCCAACCTGGGTGCTCTGTGTGTGAACACCTGGGGTTTCTCCAGCAAAAGCAGAGGCCCCAGGCTCCACAGGCAGACAGAGGCACCAGCCCAGCTCCCAGCAGCTCCCAGCAGCCTCCTGGAAGTGCTCCTGCCCTTTGTGCAGGGAAGGGGACACAGCCCCAGCCCAGCCCTGGGATTCTGCCAGGAGCACAGGAGCCCTCAGTGCCAAATTGGCTTCTGTGGCTTTTCTAATGTGGTTTGTGGCTTTGCTAATGTGGACTGCTCTGGGGATATTCTGTCTCAGGCAAGGAGCTGGACCTGCAGCTCTGGGGACTGGAAATGGGATGGGCACAGCCAGGGCTGTGTGCCCTGCACTGGCTGAGGACCTTCCCTTCCCTTCCCTTCCCTTCCCTTCCCTTCCCTTCCCTTCCCTTCCCCTTCCCTTCCCTTCCCTTCCCTTCCCTTCCCTTCCCTTCCCTTCCCTTCCCTTCCCTTCCCTTCCCTTCCCTTCCCTTGGTGTGCTCAGGGCTGGCCCTGACCTGGTCACAAACTTCCTAAAATGAAGCTGCTTTTCCAAGCCAGATCACCCCCAACACTCCCTGTAAAGGCTTCACAGGACAGGAACATCAAGTTAACCCCTAAGGAGCTGCTCCCAGCTGTGCCAGGCCTGAGGAGCCTCACCTGGGCTCTCCTCCCACAGCCCCTGGGCCCAGCAGCTCCAGCTCAGCTCAGCCTGGAGGTCTCAGCTCAAGGCTGTTTTAGGCTGGAAATGCAGGATTTATCTGGGTGTGTGTTCTGTCCCCACCTGTCAGAGCTGGGGCAGTTCTCTGCTGTCCATGGGCAGTTTTTTCTTTCTCTCTCCCACAGCCAATCCTCCCTCCAGGAGATCTCTGCTGTCCATGGCCACTGAGTGTCCCTGCAGGGCTGATCCAATTCCAGCATCCCATGGGGAGATGCTGCAACCCAGGGCAGGAGCCAAGCATTCCTACCTGGATCCAAGCTGAGCCTGGCACAGCACAGCAGCCTTTGCCCCCTGCATTGCCAGAGGAGCAGCTTTCTGCTGCCCTGCATGGCCAGAGGGAGCCCAGGCCCATCTGCAGCAGCCCTGGAGCTGCAGAGGAAAACTCCCCCCTTGTGCAGGATCCCTGCTGCAGCAGAACCACAGCTGGCACTGCAGGAGGGCTGAGCCCCCCTGGCATGGGGCTGGGACACCACCCTGGCACACAGGGGCTCAGCTGACTCTGGCAGTGTCATTGTGTATTACTGCATTTTTTATTTTATTTTTATTTCTTCCCTAATAAAGAACTGTCATTCCTACTCCCATATCTTTGCCTGAGAGCCCCTAAATTTCAGTATTATAATTATTCAGACAGAGGGGTTTTACATTGTCCTCCCTTCCTCAGCAGACACCTGTCTGCTCAAAACCATACACTGAGTGTGCTCTGAAGGTGTCCAGGTGAGCTGTGCTGTGCTCCAGGTCCCCCTGCTCTGCACCCTCCTCATCCTCCCCTGAACCTGCCTCCCTCCTGGGCTCTGCCCTGCAGTTGTTGGACTCTTCCCCTGGCTGGGGAGGCCCTTTCCTGCCAGCTGTGGTGCTGAGCTTGGCTCCCCTTGCTCCAAGGGGCAGAATTCTCCACCAGCACCTTCCCTCTCTGAGGGCTTCTCCAGGAACAAGAAATGCCACGTGGAACTGCAGCCCTTTTCCAGGGGTTGAGCTATTTTTGCAAGCAGGGCACAGCAAAGATCACTTGAACCCTGTTCTTGTGCACCTGTGTCTGCAGGGAGGGGTGGATGCTGCAGTGGGTCCTGGCAATGGCAGCTCTGAAAGGGCCCCAATCCTCCCCCAGCACAGGGAGAGGAGCAGGAAAGGGCTGGAGGGGTGTGCAGGGAGCTGCTCCTGTCCTGGCCCTGCTTGCCCTGCTCCTGGCTGGGCTCAGGCTGCTGTGACCACATCAGCCATGGCCTCCTCTGCCTGACCTGCTCACAGCAACTGCCAAGCCTGGTCAGGAGGGGCTGCAGGACCCCATTCCTGCAGCATACTCTGAAATGCAGCATTGCTCTGCTCCTCTCAGCTGTTTCCAGCTTGGATACATTCTCTATTCTTCATTTTCAGGCTGCTCCTGCAGAGCCACAGGCACAGCCAGGGATGTGGGATGCAGCAAGGCTGGCCCTTCTCAGAGGGGTGAACCTCTGGGTTATCAGAGTTTGCTTCAGCTACTGCCCTGCCCCTGGGCAGGGTTCAACACACAGCACTAGAAATACAATTATTTCTACACCTGGGACTCCTCTGACTAAATCACACCTACTCATTTACTTCTGTACCAACTTTGTGCTCCTGTTTTTGAGGAATCATGAATTACCCCTGTCCATCACTGGTGTCAGCCAGAGCAGGGCCTGGAATGGGACCAGTTTTATCCAGGCAGGACTTGGCTGCTGCTTTCCCTCCCTGCTGCACCCAGAGCTGTGAGTGGCAGAGGAAAGCTCAGAGACAGCCAGGAGTGTCTGCAGCCTGGTTTGTGTGACACCTGGAGGCGTGCAGCTCCCCCCAGGACCAGCTCCCCTCCTCCTGCAGCCTCTGCAGAGAGGGATGAGCAGAGCAGCAATGACTTCATGAGTCTGATGCAACCCTGGGAGCAGGCTCAGATCCTCCCCCAGCCCAGCAGTGCCCACATGCTGGGCAGCAAAATGCCTCTGGCAGCTGAAGCAGGGACAGCCACTAGCAAAAGGAGCATTTGTCCCTTCAGCTGTGCTGCTCCCCTGTCAGGACCCAGCACATCCCTCTGGCTGTCCTGAGCAGCCCAGACCCCTGCCAGGGGTCTCAGTGACCCTGGCACAGAGCCCAAAATGCTCTGTGGGTTTGATTATGGCCCGTGGAGCAAATTACCAACCTTGTATGAAGATCAGGAAGCCACAACAGTTTAAGTAGAATATTAGTGAAGTTATCACAGGGTGGAAAAGTAAATTTTAGGGTTTTTGGTATGGGGGCTCAGGAGGCAAGATGGAGGGAACTGGGTGTGTCCAGCCTTTCTCCTTCTTCTTCTTGGCCTCCATCTCCTGCTGTGATGGTGGCACTCACAGATTGGTTTAGAGTAGAAGCTCACTGTCTAACACAGGTGATGGGCATTGGGAAGGAATTGTAAACATTGTACAGGTAGTTTGTAGTATAAAGACATAACAGCACCCTGGGGGCAGGCAGAGTGCCTGGACTGTCTTGCTGAGCTGACCTCGGCAGGGCAGGAGAAAATTTTTTATAGATAAGATAAGATAAAATAAACCTTGAGACTGAGAAATGAAGAGCCCTGACTGCTTCTTTAAGCACCGGGCTGGGAAAACAGACTCTGGAACTTTTCTCGGGGTCACTCTGACAAACCAATGATCCTGACACTCCCCTGGCCCTGCTCCCAGGCAATGCTGGGGAGGTGCTGCTCACCTTGCAGAGGCTGTACATGATGATGAGGATGCCACCCAGGAAGTAGCTGCTGGAGGGATCATCCCCCATGATGTATTTGTACCACAGCTGGATGGGCACCAGCGAGCGGAACAGCTGGCTCAGCTCCTCAATAATCAGATAAAACTTCCCCTGCAAGACAACCAGGCAAGTGAGACCATGATCATTATGAGGAAGTCAAAAGAAGAACATTTAATTTGTGTTCACTGATCAGTGCAGAGATCACACTCATGAGGTGCAGCTTTCTCTGCAGCCCCTCAGCTCTGTGCCCAGAAAGGACAAACATCCCTTCATTCCTCCACAGGGCTCAGCTGAACACCAGCAAAACAAATCACTAAAATATTCACTTGGTTTTTTACTGGCAACCTAAACTTGAAATTTGCAATCAATGAAATCTGCTATGCAGCATTTTGGAATTATAAACTTTAGAGCAGGCAATAAATTGTGTGTCTGGAAAATGCTGCAGAAAAACAAAGGTTAACATGGGATTCATAAAATGTAAACTGCAGATATTATTATTATTAGTGAGAAAAGGAAAGCAAGTTTATCTCTGACCTTACACCCTTCTGAAAGTACAGGGATCAAATGTAAAGTGACTCCAGCCTTCCTGACAACTTTTCAGGTAACCCTAAAGAATCAAATGAATTATGTTTGCCAGCATCCTTCCCCTCCCTCTCAGGTGGGTGTTGGCTCTTGGGCAGCACACAGATAAAAAAATGGAAATTAAACCCTCAGGGCATTTAAAACTCAAAGAGCCCAAACCTTCCTGAAGAGCTCAAGGAAGGAAAGGAGGGGAGGGGCAATGTGCTGCTTGAAATGCTTCTCTCTCAAAAGAGACTCAAAGAATGGGCAGCATCCTTTGTCAACCTTCACCAAAGCCTGAACAAGTGCCTCATTTAGGGCCACCCCCAGTTTGTTTTGTCCCACGCTGTTTACAGGGACAGCTGGTGGCAAACGAGCCCAGAAGGATGCTTAATGCAGACATTATCCGGGCTGAAAGATTTGGGTTTGTCCTGTCAAAATCCTTTTATCTGCTAAGCTCCTGGAGAAGGGGAAATTCCCCTGGAATTTTGCTGTGCTGTCCCAGTTAGCTCTGTCATCAGTGATGTCATCGCAGGCCAATCACTAATTGCTGAGGTGGGGATGGAGTCCTGCAGCCGGGCTGGCAGCAGCCAGCGCCCTTCCCCGGGGGCTGATGAGATCACTCCAGCCCGTCCTGCTGCTGCCGACGATCCAACCCTCCCCGCAGCGCCGCTCATGAGCTCATGTCCCCCGGGACGCCACTGAGGTCACACCAGCGGCTGCTATCGGACCCGGCTGCTTCCCTGCCCTCCCCATCCCATCCCATCCCCATTCCTCTTCCCTGCCCTCCCCATCCCATCCCCATCCCCATTCCTCTTCCCTGCCCTCCCCATCCCATCCCCATTCCTCTTCCCTGCCCTCCCCATCCTATCCCCATTCCCATTCCTCTTCCCTGCCCTCCCCATCCCATCCCCATCCCCATTCCTCTTCCATCCCCTCCCCATCCTATCCCCATTTCTATTCCTCTTCCATCCCCTCCCCATTCCATCCCCATTCCCATTTCTCTTCCCTGCCCTCCTCATCCCATCCCCATTCCCATTTCTCTTCCCTGCCCTCCCCATCCTATCCCCATTCCCATTCCTCTTCCATCCCTTCTCCATCCCATCCCCATTTCCATTTCTCTTCCCTGCCCTCCCCATCCCATCCCCATTCCCATTCCTCTTCCCTGCCCTCCCCTTCCCCATCCTATCCCCATTTCTATTCCTCTTCCATCCCCTCCCCATTCCATCCCTATTTCCATTCCCTCCCCATTCCTCTTCCCTGCCCTCCCTGTCCGCATTCCCCTTCCATCCCCATTCTATCCCCATTCCCATCTCACCCCCATCCCAACCCCACCTCATCCTCATCCCCATTCTGTCCCCATCCCCGTCCCCCCTCCATCCCCACTCTATCTCTATCCCCATCCCCACCCGTTCCCCTTCCCCATCCCCATTCCCCTTCCATCCCATTCATCGCCACCCCCACTCCATCCCATCCCCTCTCCCCTCCCCATCCCCACTCCATCCCCATCCCATCACCATCCCCATTCCCAGCCCCCTTCCATCCCCTCCCCATCCCATCCCTTCCCATCCCCATCCCTCCTCCAGCCCCATCTCCATCCTATCCCCATCGCCATTCCCCTTCCATCCCAACCCCACCCCAATCCCCCATCCTCATCCCCCCTCAAGCCCCATCCCATACCCCCTCTATCCCCATTCTATCTCTAGCCCCATCCCCATCCCTTCCCCACTCCCATTCCCCTTCCATCCCATCCCATCTCATCCCATCGCCATCCCTCCTCCAGCCCCATCCCCATCCTATCCCCATCCCCTCCTCATCTCCACCTCATCCCATCCCCATTCCCCTTCCATCCCATCCCCACCCCAATCCCCCATCCCCATCCTCCCTCTATCCCATCCCATACCCCTCTATCCCCATTCTCTCTCTAGCCCCATTCCCATCCCATCCCTTCCCCCCTCCATCCCCATCTCCACCCCGTCCCCTCCCGGCACAGTCCGGGCTCGGCCCCGCCCCAGTTTATGCAATCAGCTCTCGGGCCTCTCCCAGCCCGCCCCTGCGATGCCATCACGGTTTATTTTGGGCGTTGCTGGGGCAGAAATGACAACTCTGTCACCGTGTCCCTCCACGGGGGACACGGTGCTCTGATGAAAGCTCCCAGCAAGGTAAAGGCAGCGAATTTTGTTTTCTGCTCTCATCCCTCCCACCCTCCATCCATCCCATTCAGCTCTGATGAAAGCTCCCAGCAAGGTAAAGGCAGCGAATTTTGTTTTCTGCTCTCATCCCTCCCACCCTCCATCCATCCCTGCTGCTGGCTGGGACAGGTCACTGCTTGCTGTCCCATTGCATCAGCCAGAGCTGCTGCATCCTGCATCCTTCATCCTGCTGCATCCTGCATCCCTGCTGGAACTCTGCTCCAGGACAACCTCTGAGCACCAAAAGCCCTGAGTGCACATCTGTGAGCAAAGCTGGGCACAGCCCCGGGGCACAGCCAGGCTCTGCAGGTGGCAGTGGCATCGAGTGACAAACTTCAGCATCCAACCACAACTCCTGCACCCTCCCCAGAGCTGCCAGAACTCCCTTATCTCCAGTTCCCAGTGGTAACTGCAGGGTAGCAGGATTTTTTAGCAGCTAGGAACTTGGTGACAGGCTCCCAAGAGTGAAGTGATGTTTTAAGGGATGCATCCCTCCCTGCAGCCCCTTAGCAGCATCCACCTGGCCATAAATAAATGTTGGTAAATTTAGAGTGATTCCAGCAGGGCAGCTGAGCATCACTTGAACAGAACTAGAAACTTCAGGCATCTCAGTGCACCCCACCAGCCCCTTCTTTAAACTAGGAAAAGTGCCAGAAAATCAGAAATAATTCTACAAAGGGCTGATGCAGAAGTGAGGCCCTCCTTCTGAGCCAGAAGCTTGGAAAATGAGGATTGTTTTCTCCAGTTTCAGCAGTAAAATGCAGATTTCTGAGAGCAGGAACTTACTGCAGACAGCACCCATCAGTGGGAGCACACTCACCACACCTGTCTGCCACTGCTCAGCTCTGTTATCTCTTGGCTATCTAGGTTATACTTTTCAAAGTAAAATCTTTGTCTCAACTGTATTTTGTCTGAAAAATCCTGCTAAAATACATCAGCTTTTTTTCCCTTCAAGATTACAACTGTGTGTTATATAAAGCACAAACATAATTATTTCTCCTGTGCTTGGCATGACAGCTTGAAATAAAGCAAGGTCTGTTTCTGCCAGGTGAGTTTTCCTATGTCAGAAAACCCTGTGTAAATCTGGGAATTTTCTCTGGAATGCAGAGAGACTGAAGAGCTCTCTAAGATCAGCAGAATCTTTCTGGTGGGTCAGCCCTGTCCAGGACTGGAGTGTAGGAGCTGAACTGCAGAGATTAAATAAGAAATGACCTGGAATTGTGGCTGCTGCTGAGGGTGGGGGTAAGGAGAGCAGAAAGGCTCTGCTCCCACCAAGGGTTAATTCAGCTGCCCAAGAAGAGAGGAGGGCAGAGCTGGCCCTGCTTCCTCTGAGGGAGCTGCTGCTGCTATCAAACACTTCATTAGCACACGTGGGGAAGGGTTGTGCTGGGATCTAATTTTAGCAGCTCTGCTGATGAGCCTCAGATACCACATGGTGAAATTCTGATTCCTTTTTTTTTTTTCAGTTATGCTCAGTTAAAAACACAAGTCAGTGACTGGGGTATCATCCCCCCATTTTTCTGAACCTCCTTCTCCACACAGAAATACAATTTCTCTACTCTAAACCAAGCAGTTCTTTTGAAAGAAGGGAATTCAGCATTTTCACACAATTGCACTTTCCCTTTGCACATGCAGAGTTTCAGCCTGTTCTGCACTGGCTGTTTTTGCATGGAATTTCTGGGTATTTTGTTACATCCTCACTACCTGATGGCAGATCTGCATCTGATCCTTTCCTGCCATTTGAGCTCTGCCCAGAGGAGCACATTCCTGGAATTTCTTCAGTCCCTTTACGACTTCAGCACTACAAAAAACACTTTTAAAACCCTTTTATTTTCATGCTGCTGCCTGACCTCAGGGACAGCTTTTCCTTGCATTTTCTAAATGAGAACCTGAGACACACAAAGGCAAAGGTCAAGGCAAGGCTGTTTTGGTGTCCAAGCTGAGGTGCTGGGATTAGATTTTTTATAAAGCACTTCATTTTCTAGATCACATTACCATTAAAAGCTGAACCCTTGACTTCAGTTTGCAGCTCTACCTGACTTCTCTAGACTCACACAGGAATTACTTGGCAAAGTAAAGGACAGGATTTAATTCTCCAGTGTAGCAACTCAACTTGAACTTGTAGAATATTCTTCTCTTTGTTTCCTGTGAACTTCGCAGTTGCTGCAAGAGCTTCTTCCAACCCCTCACCTTCATCCTTGGGGCGTGGTGATGGAGGGGAGAAGTCTCACAGAAAAATAACCTGGAACAGTGTAATTAAAAACTGAATCCCAAGCTAGACACAGCCCAGGGGGCAGGCTGCAGCAGCAGAGGGAATGCAAATTCCCCCAGGGCTCAGCGTGCAGCTCCTTTGCCATAAGGCTGTGCCTCCCTCAAGGAACAAGGCACAGCAAGGACTGACACGGTGCAGTCAGAGTGGGGCAGGCAGCAGAAGTGAGAGAAGTTGCAATGAGGCAACTGCAAGGTGTGATTAGCACTCGAGGGAAGCTCCAAGTCTCACTTGCTCTGCTGCCAGCAGCAGCATTAGGGCATATTCTGAAACATGCTTGAAAAAGCTTTGGAGTCCTGCTGGCAATTTGGATCAGAGGAGAGCAGGCTCTGCTGAGATTCCAGGTCATGGTGCCAGCAGATCAAGTGCTGGGTAGGAGCAGTAAAACAGAGAAAATTCCCAGATTGACACAGCAAACAGCACTGTGGCATGGAGGATGCTGGTGAAAATCCATGCAGGACTAATGAGGAGTAATGTCAAGGTGGAATTAGAGGGGAAAATGAGAATTTTAGTTAGTGCACAACACTTCTGAAAATCACATCTTTTGTGTCTTAAACTGGGAAAGCACTGAAGAGCAATGATTTTTACAAAGTTCAGTAGCAGTGACCTGCAAAGGAAACTTAGGGAGGGGGACAGAGGAGTCTCCACTCCTCAATACCTGCTCTTGTGCTTCAGTTAGTTTTTAATTTTGTAAATAATGAATCCCACACTCCTGACTCTGGCACAGCACATCAGTCCCAGCTGCAGCAGGAAACAATCCTTGCAGAACATCCTGGATGGCTCAAGAGGAGCCAAGCTCAGGCTGCTCCATCAAGAGTGAATCTGTTTGTGAGTGAGCTCCCAAAGAGCACCCAAGGCCACAGAGGAGAGGGGATGAGAGTTTGGGCTGTCACCTGCCTGGGAACACCTCCTCAGCCACAGTAAATTCCATATTGCACAGACAAGGACCAGGAACATCTTTGCCTGGGTATTTTTTATTCAACATCATCTATGAGCCAGCTCCCAGTGAGTTTTTATTGCTTCTGTATTTTCAGAGGACTCAAATGCTCCAAGAGCCTTTTTTTTCCCCTTAGGACAAAAAAAAGGTGCAGTTTCAAAAGGAAGATGGAAATTAATGTGCCAGATTCCCTGGCAGAGGAATCATCCTGTGTCCAGCTATGACAGGAAATACGATGTGCACCTGAAGAAGGGTTTTGGTCCAAGGTCCAAGTGCAGAATCTGCAATTGCTGCCAAATCCAGGCCAAGTTTTCTCTGACCAGACTTGATGAGATGGCACTTTAAATATAAAAAGCACTAATAAAACTGGAAAAAAACACCAAGCAAGTATGTTCAAAGCTGAAGTGAGGGGACAATGTCACTGCTCTCCTTCTGCATTTTCACTCTCCTGGAAATGCAGTCCCCTGTAACTTGGCTCAGCACTGAGCATGCAGAGAAAATCCTTATTTAGGGCCTTTCTGATGTATTAGAATGTTCATGGTATCTTTGTCCCCATAGGGACAGGGACACACAGATGCAAGAACTTGGGGTAACAGTTCCTTACAGTCCTATTGGGTTTGGTTTTCTTTCTCCTTCCCCCCATGTTTCACTCACTTCTCCAGCTCAGATTGCTGACAACAACATGAGGAGGGGATGGGAGGCTTGCAGGCACCTGGGATTTCCTAAGTGAAATCTTTGGCAAGTGTGTCTTTTTATTATTTATTTCCTGATTTTGAATTCCACCCCCCTCAAGCTGTCATTCCTTAGCAGTGCAAATGAAAAGCTGCCCTTGATGTGTGCACAACAATGGAAGCCTCTGCAGGCCACATGGCTCCTGCAGTTTAATTTACTTTAATTCATTTTATATTGAACCAAATGATCTTATTTGCCTTTTTTAATGGAGAGCTTTCAGCCAAGCCCTCCCTTCCAAAGGAATGATGAGCTCAGCTGTTCCTGAAAGCTGGACCCAGCTCAGGGTCCTGTCACAGCCTGGGGGCAGGGAGGGGACACCTCCAGCACGGGTGGGATCCCCTGGAACCCCCCAGAGCTCTGGGATCACTCTGATGTTGGGGTGACCTCCCTTGTCCTGTTTTTCTCTCCAATCCACTCTTCCAGCTCTTCTCTCCCTGCATTCCAGCCTGATTGGAGTCTCACAGCCTCCCAGGCTGGTTTGGAACTTGGGAAAGTCTGGGATTGTTTTGGCAAAATTTCAGTTTTCCCTCATTTTTTGGAGGAGTTGCTCTGAATTTCTGAGTTACTCTGGCTGGCTGTACCCTCAAAATAAAGCAGCTCTCATGCTTCACACTTCACACTTGCAGCACCCATGATGATGGGTTTTGCCCACTGTGCAAAGACAAACTTTTTCTGCCCCTCAACTTGAGTTCACTTTCTCTCAGTTAAAGCATAAACTGATGTTACAAACCACAGAAGTTTCCAACAAAAATTGTCCTTCCTGTGATGGGCCACACTAGGAAAACATGACCCAGGTACTCTGGATGGGGAGAACTGAGTGTTCTGACCCAGATTTTTCATGTGTTTTCTTTCAAAATGAAAAGATGCATCCAACTGATGAAAGCAGAGTTTGGTGCTATTCACTGTTGTCATTGATGGTCCTGATGGAACAAAGTCATGTACAGTGACACTAAACTGTAAGCACAATTGGAAAGATGGATTATATTCCAAATTCATCTTGACCAGGAGAAATGGTCTGGAAAACAAGGAGGGAATGAAGACAGTCCAGAAGAGAATAAACAGATCTGGAATTAACAATCTCTGAGAAAAGACTCACAAAATTGTCAGAGTTCAGTCTACAGACAAGAGTCAGGGGAGATACAGAGGCTGCTAAATAGAAGCAAAAACCACACAGTATTCAGAGAAAACCAGGATCCCAAGGAGCAGCAGGAAAAGCCAGACTAGCTTTGCAAGTGCCTTTGAACTTCCAAAATGAGGAAAATGTGAAGAGCCAGCTCAGATCTGGGCTGAGTGCAGGATGATTGAAGTTCCCCACATCCCATCCAAGGGCAAGCTTTAGGATCTCCTGCTGACTGCCAGCAGCTGAGGATTAAATCCCTGGGTGCTGAACTCCCTGAGAGTGCAGCAATCTCCACCTCAGGCCCTCTACCAGGGGAGTAAGAGGCTGCTGCTCTCAGTGGTTAAATTGGCACTAAAACTTTTCACTATACAGAAATACCCATCTTGAAAAAATCGAGTTCTACTGAATTAAATTCATATTTCTGCAGCAGCCTGTTACCATTAAGTGACAGCTACCCAGAAGTTCATAAACTCCAAGCTGGGCTTCAGGCAGAAATACTGCTTGGAGGACATTGGGAGGAAGAGAATAACTTTGTATCTGGCAAGTATTGAGAGAAAAAACTTGATAAAAATTTTGGTCAAAGTTAATGTGCATAAATTGCACCAGAAGTGTTCAAACTGAGAAAAGGTTCCATTTAAATCCCCACCTGTGCTGGCCTGTGCAGGCCAGGGGTCAGCAGGCTCAGGGCAGGAGCTCAGCTATGTGATCACCAATTACCATTTCCATGGTGTCCTGTGCTTCTCCTGGAGCCCTCCCATCCCAGTTTGATCTTAATTTGTTCCACCTCCTCCTTGGCTGGGTTAAAGGCTGCAGAGTGGGGGAGAGCACCCCCAAACCAAACCCAGCTCTGGTGCCAGCAGTGCCAGGGGACAGGGAGACCATCCCCAACATCCTCAGACAAAAAGGGGCTTAAAAAAAGTGAGACACACTGCTCTCCAGAAAAAGGTATTAAAAATGAAGCATCTGTGCTCTGAGTCATTACAGGCCCTTGACAGATGTGATCCTACCAGCCTCTCACTGGAGCTGCAAATAAAGACCCCTTCTCTTTCTTCTCTCCAGACAAGGATTAATGAGTACTTGGGATGGCTCTCAGACAAGCAAGCAAAGGCTGTGAACCTTTTCCAACACTGCCATTTATCTTGGGAGGACTATTCACATCACTTCTCCCTCCCTCCCCAGCCTGGATTATGCTCTGACCCAGCACATTAATCTCCCAAAATATAATAATAATAATAGAAGGAGGAGGGGAAAAAAAAAAGCTGGACAATTGCCAGAATTAAATTAATAACCATCTCAGATAGCCCTGCTGTGCAGGAACAAACTGCTCAACTCCCCTGCCACCCCTGTCATTTCTAAGCAAAACTATTCCCAGTTTAGATACCCCCTCAAGTGCCCAGCCTGAGACTTCCAGCAATTCCTGCTGGTACCTGGCACCTGCAGATGCCCTCCATGCCCACAGCTGCCAGGGGTTCCCTCACTGAATGCAAATCACACACACTGCCACATCTGCCCTGGAATGGGGACACTGCTGAGAGGAGGCACAGGCAGCATGAGAGAGGTGTAAAATAAAAACATATCAAAAGGTGCTTGGAATGAGAGAGGAATTTTACAAGTTAGGCTTAGTCTACATGTGGCTTCATAAAACATTTAAATATGTGCAGCATTTAATGAATGCCATGGTTAGAACTGGTGCTGCCTTTTGTGGCTTCAGTTTAACCCAGTTCCTTCTTTGACCCAAGTGGGAAGCCAAAGATACAAATACTTGCAATTTCTTCCCAGAAAATAAAGAGGTTCCTGCTTCAGAAATAAGAATTTACAGAGATTACTCAGAAAACAAGACTTAAAGTCAATGAGAAAAGCAATTATCTGGCTGCTAGCACTGATTCCTCCTCAAGCACTGCTCACCTCACCTCCCTGGGCTTCAATCACTGCTGGTAGCACCAAACCCTTGCTCAGGTCTGTGATGGCTCAAAAACCACCCCTCGACCCCAGGTGACTTTCTGCCAAAGGTTTAGCAACAAATTTTAATGTTTTTATTCTTCCATCTATATTTGGCACTGGCACAGGGTGCCCAGAGCAGCTGTGGCTGCCCCTGGATCCCTGGAAACGTCCCAGGACAGGCTGGATGGGGTTTGGAGCAGCCTGGGACAGTGGGAGGGGTCCCTGCCATGGAACTGGGTGGGATTTAAGGTCCCTTCCCACCCAAACCATTCCCTGATTCTCTGATTCCATGCTGCAAAGGTGTGGTGAAGGTATCAGATTATCAAAGACAAAGGTTTGTACCTCAAGAAGAGTCTCCTACCTTAGACTTGACAGCAAGGATGATCTTGGGCAGGGCCACCACGAGGCATTTCAGGGCAATGGTGAGGTACTTCAGCACAAAGTCTGCAATGCCCACAATCCACATCAGGTCAAAGAAGTCCAGCCTGTCCAGGTTGGGTTTCAGGAATATTAGGCTGAAAGAGACACCAAAGCTCAAATAGCACTGAGGAGAAGCTTGCTCAAGCTCCTTGTAGGCACTGCTGGCTGGAGAGACCCCAGCAAGGGCCCTGAACTTCAGGGAAGTTCTCAAGGGCAAGAGGAGGAAAACACAAATCAGGTCTGGGCTTCCTCTGGGCCTCCTGACTTTCTCTTGCCCACTTCTACAGGGGTCAGCAGGCTTGCCCAGTGTCACAAGGCAGGATCCAGACACACACAAAGTCTGTCTGGAAGCCAGCAGTGCCCATAACCTGCCTTTCCCACTGCCTGGGGTGCTGACAGTGCCCTCAGTGCAGAGTGAGGGACCTGGGTGTCACAGCTTGTCCTGGCACTCCTGCTCAGAACAATCCTGCTTCCCTGGGCAAGGGAACAGCCCCTCAGCCCCTGCTCTGCCACACTGGGCACATCAAACAAAGGGGTGACACAGGAAACCCTGCACCAGCCATGGCAGGAAGGGGAGAACCTCACACTGTGTGTCCTCTCTGACAGTGCCACTGCCTGAAGCACAGCAAGAGCTGGGCTCTGTTAATATTCTTACCTGAACCAAAGAGCCAAAAATTAATGCTCCTTACATAATGTCATTTACTGGGCTGAACATTTGCTGTTTGAAAAAGTGGAGTCTGGGACAGCAGAATTTTACCCAGCAATGGGCAGGAGCTACTGGCCTGAGCAATAATCAATAATGAGAACTAGACCCTAGTCAGGCTGAAAAAACAGGATTCACCTTCAGGGTATTTACCTGCTAAAGCCTCATGGTAGAAAGCAAAAACTTAACAGAAAAAAAACCAAATAAAATTTAAAAAAAGCAAAGTAAAGTAACCAACCCAAAACAAAAAGCCTGAACATGAAATTAAAATACTCACAACACTGGCACAGCACAACAGGTAAAATTACACCCTAAAAACAGAAACAGAATCAGAAACTTTACTACTACTCATGCACTAGAAACAAGAAAAAAAATAATCAGGAAATGAAAAATGAAAGAAAGAAACAGAACTGAAGCAGACATTTCTAATTTGACAAGGCTGGCTTGGGAATAGTCCCAGGTCTGGCAAGCAAGAGATGCAGCAGCCTGAGCATGACAGCCCTGCAGCACTCACAGGAACAGGGCTTTTCCTGGAGCTGTGACCCAGCCTGCCCACTGGTAATAAACCACACTCTAAACTGTCTGTAGGATGGTCCCAAGTTGTTAAAATCCCTTTATTTTACATAATCTACCCTTTATTTTGAACTGGTCTTATTCATGTTTTTAACCTTGGCCACCTTCTCTCAGAGACACTCTGTAACTCTGTGTGCAAACATTTCACTTCCAGACCTTTCTGCCATTCCTGTCCCTCCCTTCCCACTCCCTCCCACCAGCTCCATCCAGACAATCCCCTGGCTTGGCCTCTCCCCTTCAGCCCCACATTCAAACCTTCTCAGCTCTCCCCCTTTCTCTGCTTCCCAGCTGTCATTATTCCTGTCTGCTTCTTGTTAAGTTGATTCAAATCCATGAGCATAAACCTTTCAGTATTTGAGAACTAACTCAGTCAGGATTTGAAAGGCAAGGTTATTTTAATTATCTCAGATCCAAGTGCCCTGAGAACACTGGGGTAAAACTATTTCATCTCCTGTCCTGCACTCCAATCTGGACAGACTGAAGAGGAAAATCAGTGGGTCAGTTCCTCAACTGCCCTTGATGTTCAGCTGCAGTGGTCACAATGGGAATTCAGAGGACATTTTTGGAAAGGATCCACCCTGCTTTGACACCATCACACCCTGGCCCAGTTATACACTAACTGAAGTGTAAGCAGTGTAAGTTACACACTGCTTATGTCCTTTACTGACAGGAGCATGGCAAGGTGACACACACCTCCTTTTCCTGCACTGGAAGGTATTACAAAGATGTAACAAGGACAGCAGATCCTTTAGGATCTTCTCCTCCACAGTGTGGGGAAGAAGTGGCTTCCCTCTTTTCCCTCCCCATCAATTATCCCCTGCTCCCAGCCTGCACAATGCAGGTTTTGCTCACCTGTTGTACAGCTGCTGAGAGCTGAATGTGTAAAGCAAGTACAGGGTGTTTCCAGTGAGGAATGCCAGGATCCAGAAGACAACCAGCACTGATCTCTTCTCCTGAGCAAGGAAAAGCAGAATTATTGCAGCTCAAAATCTCAAGACTTGAGCTGAGCCTCGCTGAAAAATCCAACCCAGGGGATGCAAATATGTAACAAAGTGCTCAGTAATTAGTTATTTACACAGGACTAAGAAGTAGTCTGCAAGGTAAAGACATCTATAAACACAAGCAGAAATGCTTCTCACTCCTGTAACCTTTTCAATGGAAAATAACTGAAATTAGCTGGTGAAAATAACAGAATTACTCTTGCAGAATGCATCTTCAAAGTTTCTTGGGATGCCTAAAATCCCCTGATATTTAAAATGCAGATTAAAAAAAGTCCATTCCCTGTATTGTCCTAAATTCTGAGGTGTCACCTGGCTGAAGTGACAATTCATGGAAGGGGTGTTTTATAAATAAACCCAAAGTCACTCAGTGGAAGGCTCAGCTAAATCAAACATACCCCATCACTACCTACAGCACATTTGGGTGCTATCCTAAAGCATGGTGCTTTTGGAACACTCATTTTTGATTGAACAAATAATTAAAGGTCAAAAGAAGTGGAAATTTTGCATTTCAACATATATGGAAAGTTATAGACAAGCTGCATGGCAGAAGAGACTGTCCTGGGTCTTGGCCCTCAGTAACTTTGAGGAGTAAATTTTATTCCTGAGAGGAAAACACCCACCATTTTTCATGTGAGCTGATTTATTAAGAAAGGAGGTCTTTGTAGCTGTGCAGCAGCCAGGCCTGCTGTGCTGAGATTTAAAGCAGGCAGATGAAGGGGCACAGTGCTGGAAGGGCAGAGGTGCAGAGTGCAAGGCAGCAGCAATCTGTTACTGGGCTGTGCCACTGGGCTGCTCCCTCAGGGCTGGATCTCACTGATTCCACTGCTCCTGCCACATACAGGCAGGCACTTGTGCCACCCATGTAATTTTGACAAAAAAGCAATTCTAGCCTTGTGCTTTTAGTGCTGTTGAATTGTTCTCCTGACACAGAAGATCAGAAGCTCTGAAAAGATCTGCTGGTTTCTTTACATTCTAAGCATATTAATGCCCAGAGCATTATAAAGCTACTGGAAAGCAACACATCTATGAAATCTTTCAGCTGAACATCTCAAAGCATTATCTAAATGCTAATTAGCAAAATCTCATCATTAATAAGTCAAATAGGCTTCAGCATCTCTGCTGTACATGATGGGAAACCAAGGTACAGAGAAGTGCTGGAATAGGCACAGCCAGGCAGAGGGAGATGCAGATTACAACATCCCTGACCTGTCCTTTTTGTTTTACTACACCACATTTCACAAAAAAGCAGGACAGATTTTGGGAGAGCATTGAGGAGAGGCAGAAAGGAGAAGACAGATCTGTGCACAAATAAATGCATTCAGCCCTACACTGCAATCAAAGGTTCATCACAGGTGCTATTCTGTACATGGAAAATTATGTTTGCTGGGAATAGAAGTGTTGGAATCCAAAATGCAGGGAATTCTCAGAACTTTGAGCCTGTAAAAGTCAAAGCTTAGAATTAAAAGACAGGATTTGATTTGAGACCTTGGAAAAGGCTTCCAGACTGAGGTGCTAGAAGTGAGAATGTGGACTTACAGTTTGAAGCAGAGACACTTTAAGTGGAGGAAAGTTTGGAATTTTATAGTTTAAGTTATAGAAAAAAATAAAAGAAGCTACAAAGGTAAACAAGGAGTTTAGAATACAGTACTGTAGGTCTGTGTGTCATAACATGATCAGCTAAGAAAGCTTACACTGTAGCATGAGTCCATAAGATGAAAGTCCATAAGGATTGAGGCAAAAACATAAATATCCTTGTTAGCAGTGTTTTATTCGTCAATAAATCATTAAAAGGTCTTGTAACCAGGGGTCTTATGACCTTCTGAATCACCCTCTGACCTTCTCACATCCTGTAAAGATGTGAGCTGAACTCAGCCTTCCTATTTATGCAGAAAATAAGAAAATAAATGGCATCATCTAAAAACCTAAGAGGTCGTGCTTCTAACTCATTCAAAACTCCTCCAAAAATCCCCATGCAGGAAAAAGTCAAATGCCAGACTCACCTTCAGAGCCACCTGCTCTCGGAGTGTGGAGTTGGCGTAGGCAAAGGTGCTGGCCATGCCAATGCACACAGCAATTCCTGCAGGGAAAGGCTCTGTCAGACAGAAACTGCTGATGCTGTTGGACTGGATTTCACACCCACCACCCCACCTGCAAGACAGGAGTCTCTGAACCCTTCTGTGCCACGCAGAAAGCTTTGCTGTCAGCAGGGTAAGCTCTGCCCATCTCTCCTAGAGAGAGAAGCCTTGGTAACATCCTGAGGAATGTCAGGGAGGAATTAGGGAAAGGAACAGCACTGGACAGGACAGGAAAGAGATGGATCTGACCCGGATGAACACAGCTTGGACTGAAAGCAGGGGGAATTTATCACAAATTTATCACATTCATTATCCCATGCATTTGAGTATGTTCCCGTCATGCTAGACTCCATCTGGACACTGCCACATGGATAAATGTATCAGACATCAGAGCCTGATAAAGCCTCCCAACCTTTCTATAATCACAGTTCAAACAGCATGGATGTATCAGATACCAGAGCCTGATAAAGTTTCCCAACCGCCCTCTAACCACAGCTCAAAAAGGATGGAGGTACCAGACACCAGAGCTTGAAAAATCCCCTCAATCACCCTCTAACCACAGCTCAAAGAGCTTTGACGAATGCTCACCAAGCTTGTGTTGGAAACAAACTTTAGCCAGGAGGATCAAGATGAAGGGAAGTCCCTTCTGCAGCCACCCAACGACAGCTTTGAGCTCGGAGAGAGCCGGGGCCGGCGTCCCGGCCTGTTCCTCGGCGCCCTCCTCGCCGTGCCCGTGCCGCTCGCCGCCCGCCATGTGCAGCAGCGAGGAGCCGCGGTGGTGCCCGTGCTGGAACGGATGCGCCGGGGCCCGGTGGTGGAACGGGGCCCCTTCGGCCCGGCCGGCACCTTCGTCCCTCGGAGCCGGCATCTGGATGAAGACTTCTCCCCCTCCGGCCGCCGAGCCCAGCACCAGCCCGGCAGGGAAGGGCGCGGCGGCGATGGAGGCGGCGGGGAGGCCGGCCAGCCCCGAGAAGAGCTGCTGAGGGGAGGCGGCCTCGGCCTTGAGGCTCTCGAACACCCCGCTCTCGTCCACGCTGGCCTCAGAGCTCAGCGTCTGGCTCCGGCTCCTGCAAAGGGGACAGACACCGGGGTGCAGTCAAAACGGGGGACAGACCCCAGGGATTCAGCCAAAATGGAGTACAGACCCCAGGGATTCAGTCAAAACAGGGGCACAGACCCCAAGGATTGAGCCAAAACAGGGGCAGAGACTTCAGGGATTCAGCCAAAATGGGGGCAGAGACCCCAGGGATTCAGCCAAAATGGGGGTACAGATCCAGGGATTCAGCCAAAATGAGGTACAGACCCCAGGGATTCAGTCAACGTGGGGTAGAGACCCCAGGGATTCAGTCAAAATGGGGTACAGAACCAGGGATTCAGCCCAAATAGGGTACAGACCCCAAGAACTGAGCCCAAAACAGGGGCATAGACTCAGGGATTCACCCAAAATGGGAGTATAGACCCCAGGGATTCAGTCAAAACAGGGGGTACAGACACCAGGATGCAGTCAAAATGGGGTACAGACCCAGGGACTCAGACTACATGGGGTAAAGACTCCAGGGATTCACCCAAAACAGGGGCATAGACAAAATGGGGGCACAGACCCCAGGGATTCAGCCAAAATGGGGGTACAGACCCAGGGATTCAGCCAAAATGGGGGTACAGACCCCAGGGATTCAGCCAAAATGGGGGTACAGACCCCAGGGATTCAGTCAAAATGGGGGTACAGACCCCAGGGATTCAGCCAAAATGGGGGTACAGACCCCAGGGATTCAGTCAAAATGGGGTACAGAACAAGGTGCTGGTTTAGCCCAGCCCCGAGTGCAGGGATTCCTCACACTCTCTATTGTTGGTTAGGAGTTTATGTACAAAATCCTGAATGGGATGGGACTGCTGGGGAACACATCTCGAGCTGTTTATTTTCCAGCATCACTCTCATTACATGGTTACGACAATGGGAAGATGCCAGCAGCTCATGTTCTCAGCAGTAGCCAAAGAACTCAGGGTTACAACTCACTTTAAAAGTTTTTTGACCAATCACACACAGCAAAAGCACATTGACAGTAGTTCTATCCAACCACTATAAGCATATGTACCTTCGGTTAAACAATGCTTGCTTATTTCTAATACAATACCTGCTTGTAAACATCAAAATGCAATGCACAGAGCTCCATTATTAAGCTCAGAACTCCCTAATGTCTCTCTAGATATACTTTTCTACAGCTTAGGGAGGTATTCTAGACAAGCATTAATACACAGACCATTGCTTTATTTGTCCTTACTTTCTACATCTCATATTTTTTCTGCTGACAAATCTTATGGCAACTGCTTAGCTCTAATCACAGCTCTGCTGTCTCTGAGGCCTGCCTTTTGCAGCTTTCCCAAAACCCTCTGATTTAAGGATTCCCACTCAGAACACCAAGGTCTCCAGATGCTTTTCCCTGTGTTTTCTGTAGAGAAGTCTCAGCTGCACAACTGGAGGTCAGTAACCAAACCAGAGAGCCACTCCAGACCTGACCAGAACACATCAGCTCCCTCACCTAGGAATGAAGCTCCAAACACCCTGCTTGCTTTTGGAAATAAACAAAGAAATAATACATCCAGTATCAAATCCAGCATCTTCTACAATGATTTCTATAAAGAAAAACATACAAAACCTCATGGAACCTGACTCAGCACCACCAAGTCATGTCATACTATAAAAAAAAATAACTAACCAGGCTAACTCAAACCAATGACCTACCCCCAAAATCCTCTGTATTTTGGGACAATCACTACCTGCCCACTGATTAACTGCACCAGAAGAGACACAATCACCAGGGAAAGAGAAGTGTTGAGAGCTGCTTTGCGTGTCCCTGACCTGACACAAAAATGAAGGATGTGCTCACGGGTCCAGATAAATTCTTTAATTTTTATATTTTTGGTGAATTTGGCATGGATGTACCCAAATTACCAGGCAGAACTGTTTCTGGCACTGATTCTTTCCTAAGCATGTTGGAATACAGCCAGATTCCAAAAAGAAAGTCTAAATACCTTTATCCTGGCATCAAAAGACAACAAAGTTTTTTTCCTTCACTAGAAGCCAATACAAGGAAAGTTTAGTTGAGAGGGAACAATGCAGGTAACAAGAATATGATCACCAGGCAGTAAATACCTGACAGCAAACCTTCTCTAACCTGCAAAAGCAGAGTAAACAATAAACAAACCCCAGCAAGAGGCAAAGCCCACAAGCAAGGCATGGTGCAGAGCTTTGGTCCCTCCTGATTTGAGTCCTGGGAGATCTCTAACTTTAGGAACAGTGGTTACAAGTTGAGACAGCACACCCAGGGCCCTCAACCCTCTCTCCCCCATGGGTTCCAAAGCCTCCCCAGGGCACAGAGCTCTGCCTTTCACCTCCCTCTGGGGACACCCTCAAACCTCTCTGGCCAAACCCTCCCACTAAGCAAACTCCTAATAAGGCTTTTTTTTATAGCTGCACCCCATTCCCACTGCATCTCCACAGGCTCCTGCAGGGAATCAAGTCAACAAGACATTGCACACCTCGTTCTGGTCCAAAGTATTCATCAGCCAGGCCTTTAAATTCACACCTAACATTACAACTCAGGAATGTACACACAGCTTGGGGCTGGGAATGTAACAAACAGCCTGGGAGGAACCCAGTGTTACAAATAAAGACACAACTATCCTTTGGAATAATATTGGAGTGTGCTTTCAGCAGGAAGGAATTAATCTGTGAGGTATTTATAAACAAACAAGGGTTGTTTGTTGAAATTGTGAGGCTGCTGAAGTTAACAGAAGTGAAGACCAGTGGCAACAGCATTTCCTTCTACAGTTAGAAAAACTTCAGCCTCTGTTCCTATGTATTTACCCTGTTAAAAATCAGAAGCATCATGCAGAAAAAACCTGAGGATGGCTTTCTTTCCCCCTGAAATTAGGAATGGTACCATGCCAGCAATGGCCATGACATAAGGCTTCAACTTTAATTGCAAAACCACTATAGAAAATAAAATATGTACTAATGATCTCCCACTTATAATCTCAGCTCAAACAGAGCAATGAAATTTGTTAGTTCCATCTTTGTCTTGGAGTAATTAGATTAGTTTCTTCTTTAGGAATCAAAATAAAAAAGTCATACTCTAACTCTGGGAAAGCACCAGGGAATATTTAGTACCAGAACAACAACAGTGGCAAGGCTCCCTTGCTGATGTTATAATTACAGAAACAAATTAGAGGTATTCTAAATACTCACATACATGAAGATAGATACAGACTCTGGGAAGAGGCAAAGGGTCAAACTCAGACCGAAACTCTTCATAAAACACTAACTCAGAGTACTTGGGAGCTTCAGACCAGCAGACTTTTTAAACACCTCAATAAGAGAAGTGTGCATGGTTCCTGTTCACACAGGTCCATCCTTGCACACAGACAGTGCTCAGGGTGCCATGAATCCATCCCCTCCTCCAGAGCTCCACAATCCTGCCCAGCTCAGCCAGATGTCTGCCAGCTGTGCCATCCTGGGTCACCCTGAAACACTGTGGCCAGCAGCAATCAGTGAGTGACAGCAAGGAGAAAAGTAAACTTGTCTCCAGAATCCCCAGACTCGAGCAGAGAGCCCAGCCACACCACACACACAAGAATTTGACTTTCTCTATTTTGAGCTTTCATCTTCTAAAACACCCCCTATGTCGGATTAAGCCTTTTCCTGACCCAGAGATGGGGCAACTGAGAGGAATTTTAAAAACTTTTATTCCATTTTCAGTCTCATGAGAAGGGTGAGACAATACAGGTGTTATAATTCACATCATCACAATCACAAGCCAACTATTTCCTAACTACAATACACTGTAAGTGTTTCTTGGCCTATCAGCTTTTGCCAGAGGAAAAATGTGAAGAATGTCTGGGTCAGAAAAAGGTTTAATCTGACAGCCCTATTGTTAAACCAGAACCCTCCTCTTGGGGAGGAACCTGGAGGAAGAAGAAGGGGAAGGATTTACCTTTCAGGAGGCACGCTGTCCGTGTTGCTGCTGTGCCGCCTCTGCATTTTCCTCAAAACCCTAAAACACAGCACGCTCAACATCAACCCTGTGGCTCAGCAAATCCCACAGTGGCTACTGGCACAGGCCCTGGGGGCAGAGGGCACTGGGACCCGCTCAGCTGGGGACATGGCTGGCAGCAAGCATTGGTTTCTGTGACAGAGCACCTCGAGCTCCCATTTGTTTCTCAGCACGCTTGAAGGGACAGCTTTGAATGGCAAAGGGGGGCACACAGGTGTCCAGGCTGGGCAGGAGTCACTCAGGAAGGGGCAGTCACCAGGAGGGGTGGCATGTCCTGGCAAGGGACATGGGGACACCTAACAGTGGCTCTTGAGGTGACACGTGACTCAACAGCCTCTGGGGAAATGAGATGCCATCTTCCTTTTCTGCAGGAACTTGCTCTGCAAAGCAAAACTGAGAGGGAAGAAGAAAAAGAAAATGTGTAAACACTTCTAATGAAAAAAATACTATTAGCTTATGACAATAAGCAACTCATTCCTTTTAATCTACAGAAATGCCATTTGCAAAGTCTAGACAGTAGGCCCAAAATAGAATAGCTACTTAATAAAATGTACAGACTAAGATGTAAATACTCTTGAATACAAGAAGTTATAACATTATTCATAACACATGTCAATATATACATAGATGTGCAGCCCATGTGTAAAGGCACAGTGGCTCTGGGAAGGTTGGCCAGCTGTCTCAAAGCACAGTACCTGAAGAACAGCTTTATCCAGAGGTGAAAGGTGCCACTGCAGAGATGGAAGCCCAGGAGCATGCAGATATTCACAGATGGGAGTGCTTCAGACAGTCCAGGACAGTCCAGATTCCAAACTCATCCCAGGTCCTTCAAGGCAGTGACTGTCAGCACCTGGCCCTGGTGCTCACACAGGGACACCTGGAGGAAGCACACACAGAGAGCAATTTTCAGCACAGCACAAAGAGTTTCACCTCTGCATGTCCCTGGGAGAGGCAGAGAGGGGCAGGAACCCTCGGTACTTCAAGCCCTGCCCACATGTATGGCCCAACAAAGCTGTTTGCCTGTGGGATTGACACCTGCAGCCCTGCTGCCCACACGGGCACTCCCTGGGAGAGCTCCCAGAACTGTGCTCTACCTTCAGTGTGTCCATGCACACACCTCTGTGTGTGTGTGTGTGTGTGTCTGTAATAAATACAGACACAAATGTATTTATATATACATGCACTTGTATCTCAGAACATATCACACACACATATCACAATATACACTTTATATATCCATCTATAAAATACACATATGTACAAGTGCATATGTATATACATATATATTTATGTGTATACACATATTACATATACATACTTACATATACATAGATGTATAGGTACAGATCTGTTAATGTACACCTACATAGCCATCTATTAACAATCCTTTACATACATATATATGTGTATGTACATTGATATACAGACATATCTATTAATTCAGCTCTATATACACACATCTACATATATACAAACAAATACACAGTATACATATGTAGATATACATGTGTATCTATGTATAGGTATACATACATGTATATACATTTATATACAGACATATCTATTAATACAGACCTATACATATACATACATATATACATCTATATATACACATACACACAGTATACATATGTAGATATACATGCATATCTATGTATAGATATACATACATGCATATACATATATATACACAGAAGTATCTATTAATATGGTTCTATACCTATACATATACATATATATACATCTATATAGACACATTCATAGTATATATACATATACACATATATATACACAGTATACATATATATACATATATAGAAATATAGATATAGACACGTGTGTTTACACATATATACACATACATTTCCATTAATCTGGTTCTATACATCTACATACATATATATATATACACACACACATATACATAGTATACATATAGAGGTATGCATACATGTATATACATCTATATACCGACATATCTATTAATATGATTCTATACATACATATATGTATATACATATATATATACACACGGTATACATATATAGATATACATACATATAGACGCCTATATGTATAGGTATACATACATACATATACATATATATACAGGAATATCTATTAATACGGTTCTATACTTATACATACATCTCTATATATATGCATACATATATACGTGGTATACATCTATAGATATATACATATATACAGACATAAGCCAGGCCTTTTTTCCAGTTAGATGGGGAAGGAGGTTCCCGCTGGAATCCGTGGCCCGATGCCCCGTACCCAGCGGTGCCGCGTACCCAACGGCTCGGCCCGGTGTCGGTGCCGGTGGTGCCGGTGCCGGTGGTGCCGGTGTCGGTGTCCGGGGTGCCGGTGTCGAGGATGCCGGTGTCGGTGGTGCCGGCGCCGCCCCGCGCACGCCCGGCCGCGGTTTCCGCCCGCCCGCCCCGCCCGCCGGCGGAAGCGCTCGGGCCGCGCTGGGGCCGCCCGGGGCTCGCTGCGCCCGCCGGTGATGCCGGCCCCGGGCCCGCGCTGTTCCCAGCCCGGCCATGCTGCCCTGCGGGGCCGTGCTCTGGCGGAGGCTGCTCAGGAAGCGATGGGTGCTCGGCGTCGTGTTCGGGCTCTCGCTCGTGTACTTCATCAGCAGCACCTTCAAACAGGTCAGTGCCGGCCGGGCCCCGCAGCCTTACAACAGCCCATACGGCACGGGGACTCTCGTTCTTCAGGTGCTGTCACCGCACCCCTGGGTAATACTGCCGTAGGAATGACCTTATAAATGTTTAATGGATGCAAGAGTTTAAAATAGGAATGCCTGATTCTGTGTTTGACAGCAATAGCGGTCTGAACCAAAACTGAGAAAAGAAACTCTCCACTGGGTTTGGTGGGTGTTGTTGTTGTGTCTCTTGGGAGAGGTGGTTCCACTGGCAAAGGGCTCGTGAAAGAGAAATACGTTCAGCTACGATATATTATATTTTTATATTATTTGTATTATATTATATTATACTATGTTATATTTAATATAATATAAACTGTTCAGCTGTGTTATCTGATCCATGGTGAGCTGGAATACCCTGACTTTACTGTACTGTGTATCTTCCTGTTGAAGTATGAAATAAAATACTACAAGTAGTAAATTGTTTGCAGTATTGATGGTGGAGTTTCCTGTCCTGGGGAGTTTACAAGTACTGGGCATCTTTAATGCTGGGAGAGGCACGTGGATAGAAGTGGCAGGAGGAGCTGGTGTGTTTGGGTGCATTCCTGTTTTTCCTTGCAGGAAGAGAGGATGGTGAGAGATCGGACTCTCCTCCAAGTGCAGGAGCATGAGCAGCCCATCCTGTGGAAGGTGAAGTTCAGCTCGGGGAACAGCAGTCAGCTGAGCAACCAGTGCAGGAACTCTGTGCAGGGGAAGCTCCTCATTACAGATGAACTGGGTACAGTTGATATTTAGTTGAATTTATTCTGCATTTGGCAGTGCTGAACGCTGCTTTGCCTCTTTGATTGCTGCTGATGGCACTTTGATGGCACAGCTGCTCTTTATTAAGGCATTTTCACTCAGCCCTTGGCCTGTTCTCCTCTGGCTGCCTGAATTTCACTGTGGCTGCAGGTGCTGCTGCTTTGGTTGTGTGCACACCAGGCTCAGGCCCAGGGCTGTGTGAGTGTGTGTGTGACCACCTAAAAGTCAAAGAATTCCAGTTACATTGCACAGAACCCAGACATTGAGTCCTGCTCAGTTTGCTGTGGTTGCTTGCAGAGCTCTCTGTGTCTCCCTGCAGAGTGCTGCTGCTGTCAGGGGGTTTAGGGAGAGCAACTGAGGAAACCTTGGCCTTGTATGGAGGCAGCTCAGGGCTGCTGTAATTAGTGCTCAGTCACAGTTAATGAGCTTGTCTGACCCTTGTAAACCCAAGGTTATCAACCACTTGTTTCAAGCAGTAGAAGTTAAAGACTTTCCTGCCCTCTGCTGTGCTTGTTGCTTAGACCTGCCTCTTTCTTGGCCACAAATCAAGGCTACAGAGAACCCACCACATCTTTTGTGATTTGCATCAATGTTAAATTTGGCACTGCCTGACTTAGGCTTAGTTCCAATTCATAAGAGCTCTAAAAATGACAGATCTCTCATGTCTAACACTGTGGTAGTACCATTTCTATATATATTTAATATGGTGTATATTCTATAATATACACCATATTTCTATTGTTAAAGATTCCACTCAGCAATGAATATTACACTGTCCTGCATGGCTAAATCTAAGTCTCTTCATACTGAACTGTAAGAGAATTATCCAGACACAGACCCATTGCAAAAAGGTGTGTTGTGGGGTTTTTTTCAATATAATCAATGCCAATCCCATTTCCCCTTTCACAATAAGGAACTGTGCCCAAAAAAAGTCAGAACTTAAATAATCTGCATTTAAATATTCATGGTGTATATAGAGCATACATTAGAGTAGGATGTGATAGCTGTGCAGATAACACCAGGCTGTCTGAACCACTGCTCTCCATTTCAAAGAATGGCTGCACAGGGATGAGGGGGATCATAAGCAACTAAATGACAAACAAACCTGCTCTTAAGGATTGTGATTCTTGCTTAGACCTGGCTCTTTCTTGGCCACAAATCAAGGCTACAGAGAACCCATCACATCTTCTGTGATTTGCATCAGTGTTAAATTTGGCACTGCCTGACTTAGGCTTAGTGCCAGTTCATAAGAGCTCTAAAAATTACAGATCTCTCACTGTCTAACACTGTGGTAGTACCATTTCTATATATATTTAATATGGTGTATATTCTGTAATATACACCATGTTTCTATACTGTTAAGGATTCCACTCAGCAATGAATATTACACTGTCCTGCATGGCTAAATCTAAGTCTCTTCATACTGAACTGTAAGAGAATTATCCAGACACAGACCCAGTGCAAAAAAGTGTGTTGTGGGGTTTTTTTTCAATATAATCAATGCCAATCCCATTTCCCCTTTCACAACAAAAAACTATACCCAAAAAAAGTCAGAACTTAAATAATCTGCATTTAAATATTCATGGTGTATATAGAGCACATATTAGAGTAGGATGTGATGGCTGTGCAGATAACACCAAGCTATTTGAAACACCTCTCTCCATTTCAAAGAATGGCTGCACAGGACTGAGGGGGATCATAACCTACTAAATAACAAACAAACCTGCTCTTAAGGAATGTGATCCTTACTGCAGATTTCCATAGACCATACAGAGGGGTGTGCCTTGCCTGTTGTCACTCCTGTTGCTGTTTTCCAGGCTACATCTGTGAGAGGAAGGACCTGCTGGTGAATGGCTGCTGCAATGTGCACGTGCCCAGCACCAAGCTGTACAGCTGTGACAGCTGCCTGCCCAACGGCTGCTGCAGCATCTACGAGTTCTGTGTGTCCTGCTGCCTGCAGCCCAGCAAGGTGATGGATTCCCTCCTGCTTTCCAGGTGTTCTCAGCTGCTGGGGTCCCTCTGTGGCTAAAAGGGCTTCTTTGTGAGGAGCTTTTTTAGAGGGACAGTTCCTTTTCTTGGAATGATGAGGAAATCTTCCAAGGAGTGCATGGCAAGATATAAATAAAGCTTTAATAAAATTCATCCTTTCCACTTCTGGGAGGAAATACTGGGAGCCTTGAAAAGTGTTTCAGCTTCGGGAATTGCATTTGCTGAAGGGAAATGATTGCAGAAGGGTTACTCCAGCCAGTATTAGTTTTTAAATTGTAATTTCCCCTTTTCCTTTGAGCTTCTCTTAGATTCTTGTCCTGCTGCTGGGGTTCTGAGGCATTAGCTGCCTCTCAGTGCTTGCTAGAAATCCTAAGTGGAGTTGCTTACTATTCCTCTGATACCTGAGCTTTGCAGGCTGGGGTGGCTTTGATTGCTCCTTGCTGGAGCAGAGTGTTTCTGATTGTTGCCTTCTCTTTGCTGACCTCTTCAGCAACATCTCCTGGAGCGCTTCCTGAACCGGGCGGCGATGGCGTTCCAGAACCTCTTCATGGCAGTGGAAGATCACTTTGAGCTGTGTCTGGCCAAGTGCAGGACTTCATCACAGGTGAGGCACCAGCACATGTCCAGGGCCCAAAAAGTGCCCCTGGGAAATGGAGCTCAGTGCTGTGAATGGCTGGTGTGTCGTGTTTGTGTTTTCATAAAAGCTGAAGCCATGGCTGAGAGCCAGTCTGAAGGCAGAGCACTTTAATTTAGAGCAGGACAAGTAGCACATTCTCTGTAGAAAAGAGGGGCTTAACCAAAAAGAGACTGAGTTCAGTGAGTGGGGAAGATCTCATTAGGATGAAGACAGTGAGAGCTGTTCCCAGTAGCCTCAGAATGCTCTTTATTTTATGGCAGAGCTGGAGACTCACCCTGTGCTGACAATCACCTGCATGAAACTCAAAAACTGTGTTGTAATTTATCTGCTTATTAAGGACAGAGGTGAACTTCTGTCACCTATGTGATTTTATTAGAAGTTTTGGTCTAAGCAAGCAGTAGCTCTTTCAGAAAGTGCTGTTGGCCATGTCCTGCACCTGCAGCATTTCAGGTAGCAATAGGGATGGACTGCAAACAAAGGATGGAGTTCCAAAGGTCTCCAAAGTTACTGGGATGTTTTACCCATAAAATCTGAACTCTAGTTTTTGTCAAGAGAAATACACACATCTCAAGTTGCAACTTCATTGTGCTCTGCTTGCTTAGAACATTTGGTGATACTGCCTAAACGGGTGATACTGCCTATTTTTTTTAATGAAATCTTTTCCCACCTACTGGGGTACTCTTTTGAAAATGAGATTTTGGTTCAACATTGCAGTGCTGTAATACATCAGCTGGCTCTTGTGTGCTGGCAGTGCAGAGTTCTTTGATCCAAAGGCACTCTGATGTGTAGAAGAATTTGGGATTTTTTTTTTTGCCTGTGCATAAACTCTGTGCAATTTGTCCCTCAGTGAAGGGATGCCTTGTTTCACTGTGTATATTGTTAAAGCTTCTCCTCCTTTCCTGGCAGAGTGTGCAGCATGAGAACACCTACAGAGACCCAATTGCCAAATACTGCTATGGGGAGTACCCCCCAGAGCTGCTGCCTGTCTGAGAGCTGCACATCTGAGAGCAGAGGAAGGAACTGGAGCCTTGGATCCAAAAGGACCAGACAGCAGCTGTTGCTTTACCAAAGCCTCGGTGGAAAAAGCTTGCCTTGTGTGTGGGGGCACACCCAGAGGTGAAGAGAGGAAGTAAGGAACTTTGGGACTGAATCTTGCTTTCTTCAATTTACTGTGCACCTGCTTTGGAGTGCTGGTACTGTGCTGCTGTGCCAGTGCATTCTTTGAATACTTCCTCTGAATTTCAGGAATCGTGGAGTCAATCTAGGCTGTAGAACATCGTGGGGAAAATATCTAATGTGGCTTTGCAGCTGTAAATGGAGGCTCAGTTGTGTCTCAGAGACTTTCCAGGGTGACAGAAGTAACTGGAGGACTTTTCCTATCCGAGGGCAAAGCATGCCCACTGTGCTTCTCTCTCTGGAGCTCTTCTTGGCATGCATGGTGTACACTACATATGTAATTATGAATTATTTATTCATTTTATATGGGTCACTGGCTGAAAGTACAGATGCTTTGCATAGCTAGTTGTGGATGCCTTTCAGTCCCTGCTTTGCTGTGTCAGCTAGAAGGGATATTTTAGATCCTGACTAAAGTTGGTAGGGCTTTTCTTCCCTCCTTAGTCTAAAGGAATTGCATTGGGATTTGTCACTATAGTCCTTATGTTCCTCTTAGTGAGTTTAACCATTCAGAACTCCAATGGAGTTGTTCTGCTACAGTCCCATAGCACAAGAGAAGAGCAGGGATCTGCCTAGGATGGGATGTTTATTCTCTAAACACTTTCCTTGTTACTCTGCAGCAGTTTCCTCAAAGAGGAGTCCAGTTTTGTGAGCAGCTCTCTGCTGTCCACTTGCTGACAGGGAGCTGGGAAGATTTGTTTGCTTGAACTTGTTCAGGCCTCGGTATTTCAAATTCACTCCTGGTTGTGCAGGAGGCCAGAGGGTGGAGCTGAGCTCCCCCAGCACCTTTCCCAGGGCTGCCTGTGCCTTTCCAGCCTGCCCCAGTGAGGATGGCTCTGGATGGCTCTGCCAGCCTGTTAGATCCTGAAATGTTTGACATCTCTGCATCTCAGGCAGCAAACAACAGCTTCCTTTTAGCCCTTTCCCCTTGCACCAAATTCGAGCTGATCTTAACCTTTGACAAACATATTAAACAGGACTTAGTTAAGAAGACAAAAATTCACTATCCCCTGTTTACTTTAACAATCCAGTGCCCAGCTCCTGCCACTGTACCTCAGGCAATGGGAAAAGGAAGACAGCAACCTGCGGCCGGGAGTTTAGGATAAAAGGAGGCTGCGTCCTCCGAAAAGTCGACAGAGATCCCATGGGGGTATGGCGTAGTGGACTGTCTCCCTTTATTCGAATAAAGTTGCAGGACTCCTCCGTCTCCTTTGTGGACTTTTCATAGTGCGGCTTTTCGCACATGCTGAGCACACGAGCAGGGCAGCGGGCCGGTGCAACCCGGCCGCCGCGGGCCCCTGACGCGGACTGAGGTAGCCCGGAAGTTGCGCGCCTGGTTTTGCCTTTCCCTGGGCCAATGGTAGCGCCGGCCGCCCCTCACGTGGCATCCACACCCGCCCTTGGGTCCTAGCTCCCGCCGCAGGGCCCGCGCCGAGCTGAGCATGCGCAGTGCGGCCGTCCCGATATTTTTCCCCAATTCTCTGGAAGTTTTGTGGGAAAATCCTTCACCCTTCTGTGAGAAAACGTCCCCACAGCGTCCCCGCGGGGGCACACGTGTCCCTGTCCCCTCAGGAGCTCTGCTGTGGCACCAGGGGCTGCTCCAGGGGTGGGTGATGGCTCCCCCCGCCCAGAGACCCCGCCAGGCCCCCAGTCCCTCATGGCCCAGGCACACACGGCACGAGCCGTGGGGTGAGGATTCGCCTTTATTACCTTCATTAACTTTAATTAAACTCTGCGGAAGCCCCAGCCAGGCCGAGGCCGCCTTGTGCCAGGCGCTGGAAGAGCCCAGGACAGCCAGGCGGAGGCCGAGCCCTCCATCCTCCCGCTCTGCGGCCGTGCCCGGCTGATGCTCCATGAGGGACGCTTGGGGACACAGAGGAGCTCACTGCACTCCCAGCACAGGCTGCGCTGCCAGGCCTGCTCAAGCATGCTGATTTATTAAGAACATGGATATTGATCTAGTACCGATATCCAACTGTGATGGACAAAGACTCTCTAACAGTTTAAAGTTAGAAAGTGTATGTTTATTGTGGGATAGCTCCCAAATAGACGCCGCGATTTACAGGTGATTACAGAGTCCTTTTATCTATACAAGTATTGAATACCCAAAATACAAATGCATATTCATAACTTTGGTACATCCCATTCCCCACTTCCTACGGTAATTAGTTCAAAAGTCATTAAGCATGCGTAGTTTGTTCCTTGAAATGGGTCGGTGATCCCTTGCATGGGGAGGGGTCCCAAAATGAGGAAGTAAATTAAGTTTTCCTCGTTTTGACCTTTTTAGCTTCTCAATGTAAATATGACAAATGAACCCATTGGTAGAACCCCCATTCCCATCTTCAATTGGTTTCAGAGCAAAGGAGGCCTACAATTGTCTTATGGTCCTAAAAGCTATTTATCAGTTTCTGTATCCTTGATTATAAACCCAGCTAACCAAACATTATGTTGACAAGCAATCAATTATCAGTTAACTACTAACTCTTAACTTCATCAAGGCCTACCCATTTATTTTGATTAACCCAAATAAAGCTTATCTCTAACTAAAACCTCAGCTCCTCTAAAATCCCGAAATTCTTTCAAGTTTATGTCTCAATGCAAAGGTGGATTTTAACCGTCCCTCTGAGGGCTGCCGCTCTCTAGAGCCACCTGAGGGCGGGGGACAGGGCACAGTAATAGGTGCCGTTGTCGTCCTGGCAGGCGGCTGCGATGGTGAGGATGCAGGCGTTGCTGGCCAGGTCTTTGGTGGCCGAGAAGCGGTCGGGGGTCCTGGCAGGTTTGTGTTTGTCTCTCTCGGAGTTGTAGTAGAGCAGGTACGTGAGGGAGCGGCCCGGGCGCTGCTGGTACCAGGAGATGCCGAAGTGGCTGATGTTGTACTGCGGGCTCAGCGTGCACCAGAGCCGGGCGCTCTGCCCGGGCTGCACCAACACCGACTGGGGCTGGCTCAGCACGGGCTGAGCCCCGGCAGCTGCACACACCGGGGATGCAGTTAGTGATGGGCTGAGCCGTGTCCCCCATCACAGCCCACAAAACATTCCCCAGCCACCACCCTGCTCATTGTATGACAAACGCCCTACTCAAACCAATCCCCCCTGAGAGCCCAGCCTGCCCTCACCTGCAGTGCCCCCAGGCAGAGCTGCCTCACACCCTTACCTGTGCCCAGCGTCCCCAGCAGGAGCAGGGCTGTGAATCCCAGGGCCATGGCGGGAGGCAGAGGAAGGGAGGCTGTTTCAGAGCTGCTCTGGGGTGCTGCTCACACCCGGGTGCTGTGCCGTGGCCACTGGCAGGGTGTATGTAAATGACACGGGGGGCTCAGGGACTCTGCTCCCCGGGGCTGCTCGCTCTGCTGCAGCTGGGCTTCAGGGAGGGGTGAGAGCCACCCACCCTCACCCTCACCCCAGCCCGTTTTCTTCAGCTGCACCAGCACACCCACAGCTCACCCCACGCCCTGGGCACCGGGGTGGCATCGCTGACCATCTCTCTTCGCTGATGGGAGGAGCAGAGAGGTTTCCCTGCAGTCCCACACTCAAGGCCCTCTGCTGCCAGGCATGCAGGAGGCCGGGAGCCCGAGCCACACCGTGCCAAGGATGCCCTGGGGGGATGCAGGCTGGGGGCCACCAGGGAGAACAGAGGATGGGAAGGAGCTGTCCCATCACAGAAACAACAGGAGGAAAGCTGCTGCTGCCTTCATGCACCTCCATCACTGTGGCAGGAATGACTGGGCAGGGTCTCAGCATAACTTGCAGCAGGGGCTGGGAGCTGCTGAGGGTGCTGCTTTTTGGCCAGAGCCACCTCAGGAGCAGCAGCGTGGGCAGCCCTGGTGGGTGGGTGGGTGGCTGCTGAGGCCATTGGGCAGGAGGCGTGGTGTCCCCAGGGAGAGGTGGCTGCAGCACAGCTGCTGCGGAAGGACAGCAGACTGTCACAGCAACGGCCACCAGCTCAGCGGGCGTGAAGCCACCCCCGCCTGTGACACCTGCCACGGGGCCACTGTGTCACATGGCCACCAGCCCGGGCTGTCCCCAGCCGTGAGGGCAGTGGGCACCTCTCATGTGCCAGAGCTGCTGGGCACCTCCAGGCAGGCTCAGCCCCTGCCAGTGCCACCTCATGACCAGCCAGGGACAGCAGCTCCCTCCCTCGGCAGCACCCACAGAGGCCCCAAACAAAGACATTTGCGAGTTTGTCCCTGCAGATGTCAGCAGTTTGTGTTTGATGAGCTCTGGCAGGTAGGAGCACCCTGCAGGTGCAGCTCCAGCTGCTGCCCACCAGCACACCCCACATTCTGCCAAGTGGTGCCAAGATGAACACAAGTGTCCCTGCCATGTCCCAGGGGAGGAGTGACACACACACACCTTGTCCTAAGCTCTGAGCAGGCCAAGTCCATGGATTAGAGTGACTGTGAAATGAAACCTGGCAAGACAGGGAAATCCCCTCCTCATGCAAAGAGGGGCATTCCAGAGAAAGGGAATTTGTCCTCAGAGCAGTGAGCACGGGATAATGCAGCACATCAGTGTTGTTACTGGTTCCCACCATTCCAGCCTCCCCATCTGCTGAGCAGCCCAGGGACAGGATTCCATCCATGTTTTCCACAGGAAAAGGGGATGACGCTACAGGGCCCTGACTGCAGGAACACTTGCACAGCAACATTTGGGCACCAAATACAAGATGCAGGCAGCATATGACCATGTCCACCACGGGGCTGCAAAACCCCAGTGCCTCCTGCTCCAGAGCAGGGTCCTCAGGGGGTTTCTCCAGTGGCATCAGTCGTGTCACACAGCAGGCCAGGCTGGCCTTGCAGCAGTGCTGGGCTCAGCTAGGGGCAGGGTGAGCAGATGTGGCACCACCACAGCCCAGATGAGCTGCAGGACAAATGGGGGCGACAGGAAACACCACGAGACTACAGAAAGTCTGAAATTCAGAGCCTCTGGGACCACTCAGCCCTTGATGTGCCTCCTCTCTCCCCCCGCAGGAAGCTCGGGAATCTGCAGGGGCCATTCACTCCCTGTTGCTGGGCAATCTGGCTACTGAAACCACAACAGCGGCAGCGGGGATGGAGCCTCTGTGCCCGGGGCTCTGCCGCAGCTCCCAGCGCTGCCTGCGGGACGGGGCCCGGCAGCACCACCATGTTCGCCACGGTGAGATTCGGAGGTAGGTGGGGGCAGCCGGGCACCTGGGCCACCCTGTCACCCCCACGAGGGGCAGGGAGGGACACAGCACCCGGTGCTCAGCAATGCCCAGGGCTGAGGGGACAGGCAGGAGAGCTCTGCCAGGCACGGCAGCATCCTGCACCTCACTGCTTTCATTTATCTATTACCCCTACACTCCAAATCATGGAGGGACTCCACTCCAGCAGAGCTGAGCTAAGCCCAGGGAGGGAGGCTGGGGGTGAGGAGGAGTTCCCAGCCTGGCAGCTCTGGGGAAGCACTAGAGGGGGCCCTGCTTATCTAGACACAACCAGAAGAGCCGTGGGGCACAAGTGCCAGGTGCCAGCAGAGCTCCTGTGTTCTGGGCTGTGTGGGAAGGGTTCCTGGCTGCAATCCTGGCTCTGTGTCAGAGAGCAGGCGTGTGTGGGAAGGAATGAGCAGCCCCTCTCCTGACCTTACCCAGCTGGCTGGAAGCCTTGGCCTTCCCCCAGACACTCGTGGCTGGAGCCATCAGACACACACAGTCCCAAGCCTTTGCTCCCTCTGCTATTTGAATTGGATCCCCAGCTCTGAGCACTGACGTGTGTCAGCCCTGGGGGATTTCTCAATTGTGACAAACTCGGTCAGAGTTCATGGCCAAAATATCCTGGGTGACTCAGCCACAATCTGCAGCTCCTCTTCCTTGTGACTGGGACCAGCTCGTAGGAGGGCACTGGCAAGGACCAGAGCTCCCTGCTTTTTCCTACTCATGTTTGATGAAACAAATTGAAGGACAGAGACACTTCATCAATCAGAACCATTCTCCACAAATTAAAGTGCACATCTTCTCCCCTTGCCCTGGGGCACTCTCAGCACCCAGTACCAGCACCCATGGCTGTAATGCAGGTCCTCAAGGCCCTGCTGATGCCACCTGGGGGTCCTGCCTATGCTGGCCACAGTGGGCACCTCTGAGCCAGCTGCTGTGCCCATGTGGTCCCTGGGATTGGGGTGACCAGGTTCTTATCTCAGGTGTCATTCCCTATTTGCAGCCAACTGCCAAGAGATGGTGAACCTGCTCTGCTGTGTGCAGACCCTCACAGGCCACCTGAAGTGGAAGTGTCAGTGCAGGCCTGAAGGTAGGAGTGCTCTATGGTCACTGAGGGACTGCCACTCACCCATAGAGAGCAGCACAGGGTAACAAAAGGGTCACATGGGAGTCACAGAACATCCCAAAACACAGACAGGGAAAGGGACAGCAAATCTCCCACTCCCCAGATCTCAGCAGATTTTGTTCTAAGTGTAACTTGCCAAGGAAAATGCGTCTAAACCCCTCAGGCTCATGTTGGCCCCACAGGGGCAGCCTGGGCTTCCTTCACCACGTCTCTCTCTCCAGACTGCATTGATCTTATGGATGAAAAGGGCAGCCTGATGAACCTGAGCAAAGTGGAGGATCCTGCATCTGAATATGCCAGTAAATACCTGCAGGGAAGGCAGTGCTACATCCTCGTCAGAGCTGTCCGTGAGTCCCTGGGCAGCCAGCCCTGCTCTGGGGGCAGCTCTGGGGAGGGCTCTGCTCTGCAGCCACTTGGACACAGCCCAGGAGCTCTGAGGAGCCAGAAGCCAGCTCAGATGAAGAGCTAGAGCTGAGCCTTTGTTTGTCCAAGGGCTGCTCCAGGGGAGAAGGAACTTTTCCTGGGCAGAACCAGCTGCCCCAGTTACAGGCCTTCAGTTTACAGCCAGGAGAGAGACTAATCCATTTCTCCCATTCTGCTGCCAGGAGAAGAAAACTCTGAAGCCATCTGCTACGAATCCTTGCTTGAGGACCTGGGGAAACACTACCCTGAGCTCCCAGGTAAGAGCCAGGCACCCACCCCACCTCCACAGAGGAGTCAGGGGTGCAGGCATCACTCCTGTTCCACCTCAGCCCTCATACAGCACCTGTGGGACTCTCCTCTGATCCCCCTGTGCTCCTTCAGGGCTCCTGGGGGCAGTGAGTGCATTCAGGCACCAAGGGAGGGGACAAGCAGGGCTGCTGTGCAGGACCCCTCCCAGTGAGGAGTGACACCCCACAGCAGGCAGAGCCCTGCCCAGCTTGTCCCCCTGCAAAAGAGGCTCATCTCCTTGGAATAACCAGGGAGGGGAGGACATCAGGAGAAATTGGGAAACCCTCAAGTGTCTCTCCAGCCTGTAGTCTCACAGGTTGGCAGTGCCTTGCTCAACATGTAATGGGCAACTGACCAACACAGCAGGAAAACAACTCTGGAAGGGCTTGGTCACTCCACAGACCGGCTGCAGCAGCTCTCAGCAAAGACTCAGAGGACAGAGCAGAGGAAGAAGGGATCCTGGCAGAGGGCTCAGCCTCACACCAGCTCCCGAGCCAGGAACAGGACCACCTTACAGAGCAAGAGGAGCCTGGAACACAAGAGCACCCCTAAATGAGGAACAGTCCCACCAGTGGTCAGCACAGCCTCCACCAGGTTTTTATTCCAGCACAGCAGAGTCCCCTGTACTGAGCCCCTCTCCCTGAGGTCCTCTGCCCCCTGAGAGATTCAAACATCCCAACCTCTGTCACCCTGATTTGTTAAGATTTTCTAAGCCTTCTGATGTTGACATTTTTGTAGTGAACTTTCTCACACACTTTCTGTAAATAACTCATTGTTTTCCATTCCTTTATGGAGGAGGAGGAAGTTGATGGACTGTTGGTCTGTCCAGTGTCACTGGAGAGGTGGCACTGTCACCCTCCAATCCACTGTCACTCTTAGAAAACTTATATAAATGTTGGAGTCAGAAAATAAACTTCCTTTTTTCTTCACCTTGAGAACAGCAGTGTGTGCTTGTATACTTTTGTGTCCTACAGCAAGAAAGCTGCACCCTGACAAACCCAGCAACCCAGCATCACAGCCAGGCACAGGCACCATCCTCCTGCTCCCCTGGCATGGCCTGCAGCCCCAGGGACAAGAACCTGCACCTGCTCCCCACCCAGCTGCACTCCAGCACTGCTGGGGCTGCTCCCCACTGCAGCACCCTGGGGTGGCCCTGCAGGGACTGCTCTGCAATCCCCAGGAAAAGCTGCTCCAGAGAGCACAACTGCAGGAGCAGCTCTTTGCCAAGATGGGTCAAAGGCAGAACACACCTGCTGCAGGTGCTGCTGCTTCTCCACCCAGAGCAACACCACCAACCCATTTCTTAAAGGGAGTTAAACAGCTTTGGAGTGGTTCCTCCCTGCTCTCAGCACATGGAGCACTTGGGCTTTTCATCTCTGCCATCTACTTTTTTCTTGGCTGTCTTTAAGGAGAACACCAGACACCCTTGATAAGGCCAGGCACAGCTCAGGAATCTCTGCCAAGAACTTAAGACTGTGACATTTAGAAGGGGCAGGATTTTAGCCCCCAGGATCTGCTAACAGCATTTACCACCCAGATTTGGATTTCCTCACACATCCCAGCAAGGGGCTGAAAACTTGCTCTGTATTCAACAGTCAGATCAAAAGGTTAAAAGACTCATTCTGCCATGAAAAATGCATCAGTTGAGCACCTGAAAGTGTCCTGGCTTCACTGCTGTGCCACTAAAACCTCAGAATTCCCTGTCAGACCAACATGAGGAACAGGATGTCCCTGCTGGAGGCCAGTCAGGGCAGCAGTCACGAGGCTGTGCTGCCAAGGTGACTGAAGAGCAAAGCAGCTCCAAACTTCACCTGCTGCCAGTGACCTTGAGAACATTGCATAACCTGCTAAAGCCTCAGAGTCAGATCAGCCAACTGTACCCAAGTGCCACAGCCAGACAGGTCACACTCTCAGCTCTGAGGGCAGGACAGGTACTCAGGAAGAGGATATCTATAGAAAATTTGTCACTGAAAATCCTGTGGGCTTAGCTCATTCAGCCTCTCCTTGGCCTGGAGGGCAACCAGTGTCTGGATCCCCTTCTGCCAAGTCATGCAGGCCCAGTCCTTGCTAGGCTGCACACCCTGTTTCCAGGATCACACACCTGTGCCTTGTCCTTTGGCTGACAACGTTCATGCTTTGGTAGCTTGATTTTAGGTTGAGAATTAAATAAAGAACGCACACAGGTGATAGGTCCAAATAAATTCTTTTATTTCTCTGTAATAAATACAGTGCTATCTGAATACCAAAGACCCTTGGGTCCAATCATTCCCTTCCTTCCCTACTAGTTCAGAAGTGAATTACCACTAGAATACTCCTGGCTGGTCAGCCTGCTCCCTCCAGCTCACTCCCTGTCTGTCCTGCCACTCCCTGGAGAGAGCAGTGCTCTACACCACGATCCTCTTCCCTACGAGGGGGCGAATTCTTCACAGGAGAGAAGAAACACCTACAGGGAGGAAGCAGAAGGTCAGCATTAGGAACACGTTCCACCAGCTGGAGTTAAAGCTCTCTCACCCAGTGTAACCAGATCACGACCTAACTACTGACAACAGCTTGTACCAAATACGGCAGGAATTAGAGAGTCGGCCAGGAAGAGTGGGAGGCTGCCCATGGCAGCAGGAGTGGATCCTCTAAGAAGGTACCTACAGCCTCCCAGCCTTCACTGAGACGTGGCCACAATCATTTCCCCTTCCCTTTCCAGCTGCCTTCCTGACTAAAGACACAACTGCGTCTAACTAAAGACCCAAAGGGCGCCACATCCCCAGAAGGTGGTTTCTGCCCCGTTCAAACCCTCGGAGGCGCCGTGCTGGCAGCAGCTCCCTCCGCAGACCCAGGGCCCGCTCACCGTTGCTGTACTTGCACTGCTTCAGAGCCTCGTTGAAGCCCTCGCACAGGGTCAGGTCTCGCTGGTTGGTGGCGCATTCCAGGAACTGCTTCATCTCATAGTGGCACGGTCCGTACGGCGACTGCTGCAGCACGGCCGGGGGCTCCTGCGGCCACGGGCCCGGTCAGGCCGGCGGGGGCAGCGGCGCTCCCGTCCCCTCCAGCGGGGGCGGCTGCCCGTCCGTCCGTCCGTCTGTCCCTCCCTCCCTCCCGGCCCCGCTCCCGCCACCCCCCCCATCCAAGGGCGGCCCAAGGGCACGGCCCGGCTCCGCTCGCACCTGGGCGGGCGCCGCCGCCTTGGCGGGCTCGGAGGAGCCGCCGCTGAAGACGCCGGTGATGGCGCTGCCCACGACGTGTCCCACGGCGGAACCCACGGCCACGCCGGCCGCCGTGCTCGCCATCTGCGCCATCAGCCCGGGCTGCGCGGGCTGCGCCGCGGGCATCGGGGCCGCTGGGGCCGGGCTGCGGAGAGAAGGGAGTCATGAGGAGCGGCGCAGGGCGGCGTGCGGCGGTGTGCCCGCCGAGCTGAGCCGATCCCGGCCGGGCCGCGGTACCTGGCGGGCGCGGGGTGCGCGGGGGCCTTGGCGGGCCGGGACACGCTCCTGCTGCCGCGCGCCATGGCTGTGAGGGAGCCCCGCCCCGCGCCCGGCTTTAACCGGCCCGCGCCGACACGTGACGCACCGCGCACGCGCAATCGGCGGCCGGAACCGGGCCACGCCCCGCTGGGGGAAGGCGCAGCTCCCGCAGGGCGCATGCGCAGTAAGCGCGGGAGGGGAGCCCCCGCACCGCCCGCTCGGCCCCGGCAGAGGGCGCGCGAGAACCGTGCGGGCACGGGAGAGGGAACCGGGCACGGGATCGATCACGGGATCGATAACGGAACAGGGGACGGGATCGATCACGGGATCGATAACGGAACAGGGGACGGGATCGATAATGGAACCAATCACGGGATCAATAATAGAACTGGTCACAGGATCGATCACGGGATCAATAACGGAACAGGTGACGGGATCGATCACGGGATCAGTAATGGAACTGGTCACGGCACTGATCACGGGATCAATAATAGAACTGGTCATGGGATCAATAATAGAACTGGTCACGGGATCGATCATGGACCCTATCACGGGAGCCGTCATGAGATCAATAATGGAACTGGTCATGGGATCGATCACAGAACCGGTCACAGGATCAATCATGGGATCGGTCATGGAACCGATCACAGTCTCAAGTCACAGAACTGATAACGGGATAGATCACAGGATTGATCATAGAACTGGTCACGGGATCGATACAGGATCGATCATGGGACCGATCACAGCATCAATCACGTGTTTGATCACCGAAACACCGGTCTGCCAAGGCTGCCCGTGCCCGGTGCCCCCGGCACTGCACCGCGCGGTTTCTGGACGCCCCAGCGCTGCCCCATGCGGGGCTGGGCCGCCCTTCAGAGCACAAATCTGTCCCTGATGTCCAGGGTAAACATTCCCGGCACAGCCTGAGGCCGTTTCCTCTTGTGCCACCTGCGGGAACAGAACGATCCCCCCGCCCCGCTCCGTGCTCGGCCCGGGAGCGCAGGGACGGCGGCCCCGGGAGGCGCTGCGGGGCGGGACACGGCGGATCCCCGGGCAGGGCTTTGCTGAGCTCGGAGCTGCTCCTGCCAGGTGTGGGGCAGGCCCGGAGAGCGTGAAGGGGCTTGTACTGGGCAATGAGAGGCGGGAGTGAGGGAACGTGAGCGCTCCGCAATTGGGGCAGGGAAAGGAGCTGCCGGGGAGGAGGGGAGGCAGGAATGATGCGGTCTGAACCATTGACCAGCAGAACAATTTTTGCAGCAGCCCTCTGGATACAAACCAGGAGATCAAGGAGCACCGTGCAAGGCGTGGACATTGTTGGGCAGGAGGAATCCTTGAAAAGATGATGATGAGCCCTCAAATCATGAAGAGACAGGCTGGACGACGCCAGCTTTACCTCCAAACCAATTTCCTGACAATTATCTCTTCCCTGGCACCCCCACTTGTCTCCAGGGCCCCTCGGTGTCTCCCTGGAATGGGCCTTGTTGCCACCCCTATCTTTGGGTGTTCCTTTGCCCAATGGAGAGAAAGAAATTTCCAAAATTGAGAAGGATCCAGAAGATGTCCAGGAAAAAAAAATCCCATCTGTGTCGTGTCTCTAGGGCTGTGTTCGTGCACTCAGCAAGTTGTGAAAAGCAGCTCTTTGGGCTGGTTCATTGACTGGCAGGAATTAGAGAGCTCAGCCACTGCAGGGCTGGCAATTAGCTGCCGTGGAAGTGTTTTTGTAGAGTCAAATTTCCAGCACGAGGGGAAGAGAAAAGCGTTTGTGGAGCAAGCCACCCCTCCGCGCGGGAGCCGGGCGGGCAGGGGGAGCTGAGGGAAGGAAAGGATCGTTCCCAAACAAACCCCGCTGCGAGGGGAACACCCCCAAATCCTTCCCCTCGCAGTGCCGGGGGCTCTCCTGCCCCGGGAGTTGTGCGGTGCTGCTTTCAGCATTTCACACCCAGCATTTCACACCCAGCCTTTCCCTGCCTGACTTCTCCCACCGACAGAGGGGCCGAGCAGCCGGAAAAGCTGGAATGGGACTGGAAAGCCCCTGCAGCACCTGCAATTTCCCCCTTTTCCCAGCTCCTGGGGATGTGTGGCTCCCTTCCTTGAAGGGAAGAGTGTGGCCCTGTCCTGAGGAGCCATGAGAGCAAACAGGAGGGAGAGACAGGACAGGGAAAGGGGAGATGAGGGTGGGTGAGCTCAGGGAGCCCCTGGCTGTGAGGAGCATGGGCTGGAGGGAGGAGAGCACGGACTCGCAGGGGCACAGGGAGCGCCAGAGCCCCGGCCGTGAGAAATCACCATTCATTATTTCCAGCACGCACAGAAGAACTTGCTGAAGGAGCCCGGGCCTCAAGCTGAGCGCGCCCCTCTTTGGGACGCTTTGATTTGGTTAATTAGACACAAAGTTGCTCTGTGCGGTGGGAGGCCGGCCCTGTGCTGAGGAGAGCAGCTAGCCCGGCTTTACTAATGGGATAATTCGGTGTGTACACAGCTCCGCCCGCGCTCACCGCACCGGGAGAGGCCCCGCACCGGAGGCGCAGTTGCGGTGTCAGATATCCCTGCCCTTCCCCATTTTCCACCATTTCCCCCCTATTTTTGCAGTTCTCAAAGAGGATGAGTCGCTGATCATTTCCCCATTTCCCCCATTTTTTTCAGCATTTTCCCCCGGTTTTTCCCATTTTTCACTGTTTTTTCCCGTTTTTTTCCCATTTTTCCCATTTTCTCTGTTTTTTGCCCCAATTCCTGAGGAGGACAAGTCACCGATTATTTCCCCATCTTTCCCCCCATTTCCTCCCCATATTTCCCCCTTTTCCCCATTTTCCCCATTCTTTCCCATTTCCCCCGTTTTTTCCCGGTTTTTCACCGTTTTTCCCCATTTTCTCTGGTTTTTTGCCCCAGTTCCCGAGGAGGATGAGTTGCAGATCATCGGGAGCCGGCCCTACTCTGGCCCAGTGCCTGTTCCAGGACATTTCCCCCCCATTTCCCTCCCATTTTCTCACTGTTTTTTCCCATTTTTTCGCCAGTTTCCCCCCATTTTCCACCGTTTTCCATGCTTTTGCCCCATTTTTGCAGTTCTCAAGGAGGATCATTTCACGATTTTTCCCCATATTTTCCCCATTTATTCCCCAGTTTTTCACCAGTTTTCCCCATTTTTCCCCATTTTCCTGTTTTTTCACCATTTTTTCCCATTTTCCCCGCGTTTTTGCCGCAGTTCTCGAGGGACTGTCCCTCCCACTGCAAGGGGGCCTCATTTACATTGAAATACCCTCACAACAATTTTCACTGTTTGACCAGCCAAACTTCCAAATTCTGCTATTTTTCACCCTAAATTTGACCTTTGATTCAGTGAAGTGGCTTCATTGTGCCTCTCATTTTTCCCCTGCCCCAGATCTCTCCTTACACAGTTCAGCTGCTGGGGCTTGCCTACACTTGAAGGTTGCCTCTGGATTTAGGGACATATAAATCTGAAAGGCAGTAGCTAATTCTTGAATACTTCTGGAAGGATTTACTCAAAAATCAGTAATTTCTGAATCACTTGGTGCCCTGGCTCCCAGTTCACCCTCCTGTTAGCAGCAGGAGCAGGTAAGGCAAGGTTTGTAAAAGGCAAGTGTCCCTATAGGACACAAAAGAGCACAAGCTCACACTGCTGTTCTCAAGGTGAAGAAAAAAGGAAGTTTATTTTCTGACTCAAATAGTTATATTTTCCAAGAGTGACATGGAGTGGAGGGTGACAGTGCCACCTCTCCAATGACACTGGACAAACCAACAGTCCATCAGCTTTCTCCTCCTCCATAAAAGAATGCAAAACAATGAGTTATTTACAGAAAGTGTGTGAGAAAGTTCGCTACGAAAATGTCAACATCAGAAGGCTTAGAAAATCTTAAAAAACCAGGGTGACAGTCACGTCTGTGTTTTTTCAACTGCTTTCTCTCCATTGCTCTAAAAAGAGCTCCCAACCTCCCCCTCCGGAGCCTGCCTCACTTAAACCCTCCCTGTGTCACAGCTGAAATGCGGTACAAAGGGATCCAGGAATTCCCCGAGCCTTTGGCTCTCCGGGCTTGTTTCACAGGTGAGGAATGCGGCGCCTGTCTGCCCGTGGGGCGGGCTGGCGGTGCCCAGGCTGTGCTCGGGGCCCGGTGGCACCGCCGGTGTCCCGGTGCTGCCCGGCCCGTGCCGGTGCTGCCCGCGGGGGTCCGGCCCCGGGAGCCGCCGGAGCCTCCGGAGCTGCAGGAAAGCTTGGAGAGCCCCAGCAGAGCGTGCAGGGGCAGATCTGGGCCCTGCTCCGGCTCTACCTGAGCTGCGTTATTTGGGTTAGCAGCAAATTGCACGGCGCGATCGCTCGGGGAGCTGGGCAAAGTATTCAAAGCGGCACAAAGCGTCTGATGGGTTCGCCAATATTTTTGTTTGTGGACAAACCCCCCCCAAAAGACAAAAGAGAACCCTCCAGTTCTTACCAATGTGTTTGCTACTCAAAATTACTCTGTGAATCATTTGTGACTGAGTGTATGCAGTCAGTAGTTTCTCATGTCCTTTTATTTTGCTCTTTGAGCTCTAGCTCGTCCTAATTTGCTGGTGCCAAGTGGCTGATTTCAGTCCCCACGTTCACACAGCAGAGCACTCAGGTCAGAAGAAAATATGCAAGAACAACCTTTTTATCCTATACAGTTTTTAGAGTTGTAGCCAACAAATAATAATAAAAAAAACCCCAAAAAACAAAACAAAACAGAAAGACAAACAACAAAACCAAAAACCCCAAACAAACAAAAAACCCCAAAAAACAGGCAAGCTGCTACCATTAAACAGAAGTCACAGATTTTTCACGAGCTAATGGCACATTTCCTGCGGGCCTGCCTCACCACCGCTCCCCCAGGGATAACAAAGAGCGGTGTCACAGGCAGGTGATGCTCCAGGTGGCACACAGCCCTGTGTCACCCCGGTGCCACTCCCCACGCCCCATCCTCCTGTCTGCAGCCTTGCTCCGCTGCTCTTCAGCCGAAATTCAGTGCCCAGCACCGAGTGCCCGCGCTGCAGGAGGAGCAGCCCGCGGTGAGTGACTGCAGGAGCTGCAGATGGCCCGGCAGGGGAGGGAGGCAGCGCCCAGAGCCCGTTTCAGCTTTCAAGTCCCGAGCTCCGGGATCTCTACATGCCATTTCTTGGATGTGGTTTGCCCCCAGGGCAATCTCAACAGCTGTGAAGTTTCAACAGATGAACGATGTAGTTTTCAATAAATTTCACCGAGCGGAGGGAAGGATTTTAACTCGTTCATGCTAGCCCACTTTTGGTCTGAAGGCTCTTCTGGACCCGAGTCCATTCAGGCCAGGAGTGTTTCCTGTTTGAGCCCCAGGCACAGCTGAGCTACACTGAGAGGTTTTCCCCATCAGAAGAGGCTTCTCTCAGCCCTGTCCGTGGCTCCTGGGAGGTGCAGGAACATCCCTGCCTTCACCTGAGCCACCTGAACCACTCTGGTGAGGAAGGTACCAAACGTGAATGCCCTCAGCTCCTGCTGAGGACAGGAGAGGCAGCACAAAGACAATTTTCCAAATCTCCTTGTGGCAACTGCATCTTGGAAGTTCCATTTCCTTTGCGCTCTCTCATCCAGAAGTGGGGCTTGTGCTCCTGGAATCATGTTCTCATCCCAGCTGAAGGCTGATGCCATTGATTGTGACTGAAAGAGGGGCTTTGTGTTCCTGAATTCTTCAGTCAGAGAAGTCAAGAAATTCCAGAACACATCAGGTGTATCCTCAGATCAGGAGGACAATTCCTGTGAATTCACCTGCTGTACACAGGACAGGACAGCAAGGCTGAGTCCTGAGGTGAGAAGCCAGCCCAGGGTTTTGGTGCTCGTCTGGAGGACCTGAGCAGTGGGGCTGTGGCCTTTGCTGCCTCTCCTGTGGCTGGGATCTGTCAGGAGCCCAAAGCAGCAGAGAGCTCACAGCCCTGGCAGGAGGTGTCAGTGCTGAGTGAGCCCTGCAGGGTCTCACACCTCTCCCTGCTTACCCTGACACCCTCACCTTCAGTGCCCAGGCCCAGGGCTCAGCGTTTCCTCCAAACCCAAATGTCTGCTCAGGGGCCCTTCCCTCCTCCTCCTGCACTGCTGCTCCCTGGCCAGCCTGGTTCTCCCTTTCTCTGCAGACAGACAGACAGACAGACAGCAAACATCTCCACGAGCTGCCCTGTGGTTCCCCACAGCTCTGGAGGGCACTGATGGAGTTTCCCTGTAGTGAAACAGCACAAGCTCGAGGATGGGTCTGTGTGTCAGGCAGAGGTGCCCATGACCCTCAGGAGCCTCTTAGCACCACCCCAGGAGCAGCTTCTGCTCTGAAGTAGAGCTTGCAGTGAGGGCCTCCCTATCTCTGCCCCTGCCCAAGCACAGACAGCTCATGTGGCACCCCAAGAGATCTGGTGGGTTCTGCAGCCTCTACACAACACTGCACAGACACCTGGGATTTGGAGTTTATTGTCCCAGCTGTCCAAAATGTTTCGTGAGTTTTAGTCACCACATTGTCCTCCTGAGGGTCACCAACCATCAGCTTCCAACAGAAATTTCTCAAAACTAAATATCAGATCCCATCTTTTCCCTCCTTCCTTCCTTCCTTCCTTCCTTCCTTCCTTCCTTCCTTCCTTCCTTCCTTCCTTCCTTCCTTCCTTCCTTCCTTCCTTCCTTCCTTCCTTCCTTCCTTCCTTCCTTCCTTCCTTCCTTCCTTCCTTCCTTCCTTCCTTCCTTCCTTCCTTCCTTCCTTCCTTCCTTCCTTCCTTCCTTCCTTCCTTCCTTCCTTCCTTCCTTCCTTCCTTCCTTCCTTCCTTCCTTCCTTCCTTCCTTCCTTCCTTCCTTCCTTCCTTCCTTCCTTCCTTCCTTCCTTCCTTCCTTCCTTCCTTCCTTCCTTCCTTCCTTCCTTCCTTCCTTCCTTCCTTCCTTCCTTCCTTCCTTCCTTCCTTCCTTCCTTCCTTCCTTCCTTCCTTCCTTCCTTCCTTCCTTCCTTCCCTCCTTCCTCTCCTTCCTCTCCTTCCTCTCCTTCCTCTCCTTCCTCTCCTTCCTCTCCTTCCTTCCTCTCCTTCCTTCCTCTCCCTTTCACATGGACAGTCAATAACCCTGTAAATGCACAGGGCAGCCTGGTTGTGCACTCTGTTTTCTCATGATTTCTGCTGAAATGCTTTTCTTTCTGTTGGCATCTCTGCTAGAGTCACCCATGGGCTCCTCCACAGGAACACTGCAAACATCCTTTGTAGCAGCAGCCTGACCTTTTGGAAAATCAGTGATCTGAGCAATCCCCTCAGCTCTCTGGGAAGGCTGGGCACTGTGGGTGCTGTGCTGGGTTCATTCCCAGCCTTGGGCAAGCTCTCATGGTGCCCTTTTCAGATGGATCTTCATTGTGGTCTCCGGGTGCTCCCCTGGACCTGAGGCTGCCACAGGGAGTTTGTGACAATTCAGTCTCAGAGTTCAGCAACTGCAGCCCGAGAGAAAGTGGGGAAACACTTTGGGAACTGGTCTCTGCCACTGTCCCCCCCATTTATCCCAGTGACATTTGCCAGTGGCAGTGCAGTGTGTCACACAGAGCATCAGACAGTGTGGAATGGCAGGACATGGCATCACTGCTAGAGAGGCACTTTGCATCCCAGAGAGAGCCGGGAGTGCGCTCACACCAACAAAATCCACATTTCTGTGGTCTCTCTCCATGGGTATCTCCTCTGGGCCGAATTTTCTTGCTCTCCTGTCTTTTTTCCCCCCTGGCTCACATCCCCACTGCCTTCACAGGGCTTTATTTACTCAGAGCACCGTGTCTGGCTGGTTCAACCCAGCACCAAGGATCCCATGAGTGCAGCCTCCATCCTGCCGAGCTGTGGGGAGCCCTCTCTCTCTCCTTGTGCTGCTGCCCAGCCTTGCCAAGCCGGCCTGCCCCTCTGCCCCTCCTGGGGACAGACCCCTCTCCCCTGAGCCTGCCCAGGGGACGATGCCAGAGCAGCGTGGAGGGGCAGCAGGGTCCCAGCGCTGTGTGAGAGGAGCTGGGGCTGCCCCAGGGAAGGGAGTTCAGCAGCTCAGGAGGGGGGAGAGGGAGCCGAGGGGCTTGGCTCTGCTCTGAGCAGAAACGTGCGCGAAGAAAAGCCCCGACCCAACCCTGAATTCCACAGCTCGACTCCAGGGACAGGCAGAGGGAGAGAGGACAGGACGGGACAATTCCAGCAGCCCTGCGACTTGTTCATAAAAGCCTCATCTCCCCAGCCCTGCCTGCCTCCTCCCCCATCGCCTCCACAGCTCACGCTGGGTTTTATTAACGCAGTTCCCCTCGGGCTACAGGGAATCACGTCCCAGGAGACATTCCAGTCTCAGATCAGCTTCGGAGGGGATCAGAGGGAGCCAAGGCTGGGGGGGCGTTTCACCGGGGCCGCTCCATCCGCGGGGAGCCGGCAGGTCGGGAGCGCTGCAAGACGGCGCTGGCAGCTCCTGACCGGAGCCCGAGCAGCCGCGGCCGAGCCCGGCCCGGTGCTCTGTGCCCAGCCACTGGTGCTGTGCCCGGTGCTGTGCCCGGTGCTCTGTGTCCCATCACCTGTGATGTGCCCGGTGCTTTGTGTCCCATCACCTGTGCTGTGCCCGGTGCTCTGTGTCCCATCACCCGTGCTGTGCCCGGTGCTTTGTGTCCAGCCACCCGTCCTGTGTCCTGTGCTGTGTCCCATCACCTGTGCTGTGCCCGGTGCTCTGTGCCCAGCCACTGGTGCTGTGCCCAGTGCTGCACCCAGTGCTGTGTCCCATCACCTGTGCTGTGCCCAGTGCTTTGTGCCCAGCCACCGGTGCTGTGTCCCAGCCTCTTGTGCTTTGTGTGGTGCTCTGTGTCACATCATCCATGCTGTGCCCGGTGCTCTGTGCCCAGCCACTGGTGCTGTGCCCGGTGCTGTGTCCTATCACCCATGCTGTGTCCGGTGCTCTGTGTCCCAGCCACTCATGCTGTGTCCTGTGCTGTGTCCCACCCACCCATGCTATGTCCCCTGCTCTGTGTCCCAGCCACTTGTTCTCTGCCTGGTGCTCTGTGTCCCAGCCACCCCTGCTGTGCCCAGTGCTGTGTGTCACATCATCCGTGCTGTGTCTGGTGCTCTGTGCCCAGCCACTGGCGCCATGTCCAGTGCTGTGTCCCAGCCACCCTTTCTGTGTCCTGTGCTGTGTCCAGCCACTGGCTGCCAGCTCCTGGCTGGGCTCTGCCAGGTGCCGGTGCCCAGCTGGGCACAGGGCACGGGGCACCGGGCATGGGGCTCTGAGCAGTCTCTGTGGCCCCGTGGCTCACTGAGCTCACTGCTGGTGACCCTCAGCCACACTGAGCTCGCTGTTGGTGACCCGCAGCCACAAGGGCTCAGCCCGGTGCCAGGCCTGTCCCCAAGCACCACTCCAGTGCCAGCCCCTCGCCACCACGGCCCCTGCAGCAGCCGGAGCAGCAGCGATTGCTCCCGCCAGGAATGGGAGCTGCTGGCTCCCCGGCGTCTGGCTCCCCAGGTGAATTGCGGCGTGCCCTGAGCCTGCGCCAGGAAAATGCCAGCAGATGAAACTGCATCTCAGGCCAAGAGACACGAAGATGGATGTGTTTTCCTCGCCCTGCTTATCTCGCAGGCTGCGCTTCCCAGCCGAGCCCGCTGTGTTTGTGTGCGCTCGGCTCCTGGCACGGGGCAGGGACGAGCAGACACAAACACTGCGGGCGGTGCGCGGCTCCCCGAGCCCGGCCCGGCCCTGCCCGCGCCGCGGCACCGACCGAGCCGCTCCTGGGGCCAAACCCGCGCTGGGCTGGGGCTGGGGCCGGGCTGGAGCCGGGGCTGGGCCAGGGCTGAGGCCAGGGCTGAGTCTAGGACTGAGCTCAGGGCCGCATCCAGAGCTGAGCTTGGGGCTGAGTCTGGGGCTGGGGCGGGCCTAGGACTAAGCCCAGGGCTGAGCTCAGGGCCACATCCAGAGCTGAGCCCAGGGCTGAGTCCGGGGCTGGGTCCAGGGCTGAGTTAAGGAGCTCAGCCCAGGACTGGAGCCAGGCCTGGGCTCAGGGTTGAGTCCAGGGCTAGGTCCATGTCTGGGTCTAGAGCTGAGCCCAGGGCTGGGGCTGGGACGAGCAGACACAAACAGTGCCAGGGCTGAGTCCTGGGGCTGAGACCAGAGCTGAGTTAAGGAGCTCAGCCCAGGACTGGAGCCAGGCCTGGGCTCAGGGCTGAGTCCAGGGCTAGGTCCATGTCTGGGTCTAGAGCTGAGCCCAGGGCTGGGGCTAGGGCTGGGTCCAAAGCTGAGCCCAGGGTTGGGGCTGGGGCTGAGCCAGGGCTGAGACTAGGGCTGGGCCCAGGGCTGGGCCCAGGAGCAGAGCACAGGGCTGAGTCCAGGGGATGGGTCCAGGGCTGCTGCAGAAGGGAGAGGAAGAGCCAGAGGACCCTGCATGTGCTCGGGCATTGTGCAAGCTCCAGTGTGAGCTGTCCCTGCAGTGTGAGCTGCAGTGTGAGCTGCCCTGCTCTGTGAGCTGCCCTGCAGTGTGCACTGCCCTGCCCTGTGAGCTGCACTGAGCTGCACAGGGGACAGGCTGAAGCTCTCTCAGTGCTCCCCCAGGGACCCTTTCCCAGCCTGGAGCCCTGAGGAGTGCAGTGCCCCTCTGCCAGGTGAGGGGCAGCACGCTTCTGCCACCGTGTCCCTCGTTCCAAGGTCAGGGGGGCAGCAGTGAAGTCATGGCCCTGCCCCACACCTGCCCCTTGGTTTCATAAGGGCACTGCATCAAGATGATCCCAAACTCTTCTGACTCTGCACTGCTGGGTTCAACCCAGAACTAAGGTCATAGAAAGGGGAGGGCAAAAGAAAACAAATGTAAAATAAGTAGTAGGGAATCAAGCAAGATTTTCTTCATAGCGAGACTGACCTAGTTAAGTTGAAGTCAGGATAACTTTGGTGTTTTCACGGTTCACTGTTTGGATGCAGCACAGCCTGCACAATTCCAGCATTTCCATTTGAAAGATTTTTTAAAAACCCAGAAGAGATGTGAAGCAAAGCACTTTGCTGACCAGCCTATATTTAATTTTACATATTACTTTACCTTTCCACTTGTGAGTCCAGGCCCAAAGGCCAAGTTCCCACTCCATAACCTCTTCTTGCCCTCTCCCCATGCCCATGTCCCGGGCTGCCAGCAGAGGAGGAGAACTGAGTAATTCAAAAAGTACTCCTGATCAATCATGTTGACATGGGCAGTTCACTGCACATGACCCCCAGCCCTGTTGGCACCCACCACCACCTGTACAAACACCCACTCTGGCTGCCCAGGAGAAAAACAAGGTGCCAGGGCCAGAGAAAAGGGGAATCCCAAAAGCAAGAGGGGAGAGCAGAGACTTGTCTGATGGGGACATGTCCTCATTTGTCACCCACTGAGCAGTGATGCTGGAGACATCAATTCATGGGGTTATCTCCTACAGAGAGAGCAGGAGAGACATCAGAGGAATCAAAGGGGTTTGGCTCCTGGAGCCTCTTGCAGCTGCTCAGGGAAATGCCCAGGGGGTGTAAGGCTCCGTGCTGACTTTGCAGGGGACCTCAAGGCAGGTCCCCAGGCACACAGAACACAGCTGTGAAAGTCACACCAGGGAGGTGACAGGAAACAAAGGCCTTTGGACAGACAGGCTTAATCCATTTAAATTCAGTTTCTCTCTCAGTTCCCTCCCCTTTCCCCTTGGCTCTCATCAGAAGCTCTTCCCCCACCTCCCCTCAGTCCCAAGTGCCTTACAGCACTATCACACCCAAGTGGCCCATGGGCTGAGGGAGTAATTCCACCTCTTTGCTGCTCACAAAGAATCAAACCTGCTGTTCTCTTCCCCTGGCACAGCCCCTTTCCCCCTCACACCTGCTGGGTGTAGAGTGAGGTTATCCCCAGCTGCTGGCTCCTGCTGGGACTCACATTACGATGCTGCTTTGCCTGCCCAGGTGCTCACAAGGCCCTCCTTGTTGGGAGGGCTTAGGGGAGTGGGAGAAGAGCTAATGCTGGTCAGAAGCACTTGGAAAACTCCTGACAGCTCTGCCACTTGCTGGGGCTGGAAGGCCCTGAAAGGTGCTGAGCAAGAGGAGCTCCAGGTGGGGATGGTCAATCAGCAACACCAGTGACCATTGGGACCTCTCAGCCATGGGAATTTCCACTGAGCTCCTGCAGCCATCCCAAGGAGCCCGAGTTTGGCTCCAGCCTGGAGGAGCTGCAGGAGAGCAAGGAGAGAGTGAAATGTCAGAATAGGGGATGTCAGATTGAGGGGTATCAGACTGAGGGGTGTCAGATTGAGGGGTGTACAGACTGAGGGGTGTCAGAGTGGGAGATGTCAGACTGAGGGGTGTCAGACTGAGGGGTGTACAGACTGAGGGGTGTACAGACTGAGGGGTGTCAGATTGAGGGGTGTGAGGCTGAGGGGTGTACAGTCTGAGGGGTGTCAGATTGAGGGGTGTCAGAGTGGGAGATGTCAGACTGAGGGGTGTCAGACTGAGGGGTGTCAGATTGAGAGGTGTACAGATTGAGGGGTGTGAGGCTGAGGGGTGTCAGGCTGAGGGGTGTCAGACTGTCGGTGCTCTGGGGCTGGGGTGGGAGCCCTGTGCTCATGGGGCAGCAGCCTCTGTGCATCCATGGGGCTGCATGGACAGGACAGACAGTGGCTGAGAGAGCTCCCAGCTCAGGAACACAGCAAGAAGGAATTCTGCAGGGCACGAGAGTCCCCAGAACACCCAGCAGTCATTTTCCTGCTGCTGAACTTCTACTGGCTTGGCTGGGAAATATCTGTGATCCCAAACACAACATGCACTCTCTTTTGTGCTGAGTGCCTTGGCAGGAGCCAGCAGTTCTCACACACAGTTCCATCTCTGCAAGGACCAAGTTTCCCAGAGCACTCCCTTTAAAATCTCCCTTCATTAAGAGGAGCCAAGCTGCCTGTTGCTGCCTCACAGGCTGCTCCCTTGCCTCTCCCTGCTTCCCCAGGGCTCCACTGCCATGGGCTGGAAAGCACTGAGCTCCCAGAGACACCAGCACTAAAAGAAAAGACACCAAAGAAAAGAGAGACAAAGGCAGGAAAGCTTTTTTCACTGGGACCCAGCTGTCTGGCTCAGAGAAAGGCAAGAAACAAGGGTCTGCTCTGCATTCCTGGGGCACAGCCAGAGTAAGAGCAGAAGGGTAAATTCCACAGTGCAACGTGGTTTTCCCTGCTCCCCTGTCCCCTTTACAAATAAGGCCTGGGGATACTGTGAGCATGGTGCTGCAGTGCAGGGACATCTTGCTAACAGCCTGTGAGTTAAACACTGCAGCACCTTCCACAGCCAGCCAAGGCCAGGCTCTTTCTTCTCACATCTGCTTGCTGTACCCAGGATTTACATCCTCAGTATGGTTCCCATAAAACTAAACATGAACAACTGATCACAGACAAATAAAGCAGTAATAGAGCCTGGGATGTCAGGAAGCCTTACTCACTCCCTGCACACCAGCCCAGGCAGCTGGAGATCAAAGTTTTCTTATTTGCAATACATTTCTTGAAACAATTTTCAGCTAAACTCAGTCTGCTGAGAGGATGCTGACACAATCCAGGGCTTCTCCCATAGAAACAGGAACGAAGAAACCAGATCTGTGCCTTGCTGCCTCCATCTCCAGGCGGCTGAGCAGATGGAGAAGGCTTTGGCATCTCCAAAACGAGAAGTTGCTCCCTTCCTTCCCCTCCCTCAGCATCCCTGCTCGGGAAAGTTTTCTTGCAAAGGGTGAGTGAAAAAGTGAGCACAGCAGAGCCCTGCACAGGCAAAACAGGAGTTCAAACTCATTAAAACACGGCTGTGAGCTGCTCCCCATGGGGACTGGAGCGGTCTCGACGGGTACCAAGAGGATGGGGTTTAGTCCTTGTTGCCCTTAGGCAGGAGAGGTGAGAGACACCTTTAAAGGGGCCCGTTCAAAGGCACCCCAAGGCAGGCAGGAGCCGGGGGCCGGTGCCGGGCGGGCGTGGGAGGGGGGTCCCGCCCCGCTCCGCCCCCGGGGGGTGGCGGGGCGGAGCGGCCGGGCCGGGCGGGACCGGACCCCCCTCCCGCGATGCGGCCGGGCCGTGTCCCCCCGGCCCGAGCAGCCGCGGCTCGGGGAGAACAAAAGGCAGGAGCGGGAGGAGGCGCGAGGAGGAGGGCAGGCGGCCACGGTGGGGGGATAAAAGGCTCAGCAGGGACCCCCCCTCCTCCTGTGCCCCATGTCCGAGCCCGCTCCGCCGCCCGGCATGGCCCGCCCGCCGCTGCCCGCCGCCGCCGCCTTGCTGGCCGCCGCTCTGCTGCACTGCGCGCCCGCCGCGCCCGCCCGCCGCCACAAGCCGGTGAGTCGGGGCCGCCCGGCGCCTCCCTCCGTGTCCCCCGCCGCTCTCCGGGGCTGTCCCGAGGGCGGGAGCTCCCCGGCAGATCCTCCACTGAACGGGATGAGCCGTGTCTTCCCCCCGCCGCTCCATCCATCCATCCATCCATCCATCCCCGAGCCGCGCTCGGGATACCGGCACGGGCGGCGCTGCCGGGAATCACCGGCCGCGGGACGCTGCCCCTGCCCGGCCGTGCCTCCCGGGCTCCTCCTGGCTTCTTGGGGAGTTTTCACAGCCGTGTTCCCCAGGGAAAACGGGGACCGGGACAAGGAGAGCTTAGGAGAGGACGCGGCATCCCCCGTGCTTCCTTCAGAGGCAGCAGAGCGCTCGCTGCTGCTCCAACACCCCCTGCGCGCTGCGCTGGCAGCTCCCAAAGTTACGGGGAGACGAGACTGAAGGGATGAATGAAAGGCAGGCGGGAGAGGAGCAGCAGGGCTCCTTCTTCCTGCAGATGCCTGCCCGATCCCAGCACCTGGGACTGCGGCTGCCGGAGAGGAGCAGCGGCGTGCGGGGATTTGGGGACGGGAGAGGACAGAGAGCTCCTTGTGCCGGGAATGTGTGCGTGTGTAATCGCGTTATTGTAGACATGCGCTTCGCTGCTGCGCCGTGAAATAATAACAGAGCAAATGCCCGGTAGCAGCCCAAGGGGATTAGTTCAGGTTCTGCCGATGGTTTTATTATCAGCTCTGTCATCTGAGCACTTTCTAACTTGGCTGCTAAATCTGCTGTGGGCTGGGACTTGGCACGGAGCAGCCTTGGCCCCCAAAGCGCTCGCATTCCTCCGAACGAAATGTCACCGCGCCTGGCCCCGCTCTGCCCCTGGGGAAGGTGAGGCCGAGCGCTCGCTGATGGCACCCTGGTGGCACCCTGCACTCCAGGAATGACGCTGATCTGTGGCTTCAGGAGAGCAGCAGGGGCTGGGCTGGGAGGGCAGAGCTCCACCCGCATGAAGCTGGAGGCTGCTGCTCCCGTGGGACACGGGCTGGGCTGGCAGGTGCCCTGTGCTCTGCCCGGTGTGAGTTGGGAAGCTGCTGCTCCTGGAGGAGCCCACACCGCCCCTGGTCCTGGTCTGGCTGCCAGCAAGGGCCTGTGTGGGGTCCTGGGGGAAGGGAGGGCCAGCCTGGGTTTCACCCTCTGAGCTGGAGCCCAGCCCAGCTGCCATGTCGCCGTTCAGTCCTTGTGCCAGCACCCACAGCTGCTGAGTGCCTGGAGGGGCTGCAGGGGCTCAGCTCACTTGGCCAGTGCCCCTCGAGGTGGTTTGTGCACCAAACTGCTGAAGGGCACAGAGTTAGTGCAGGGCTCCAGGGCTGCTCAGACTCCTGCTCCATCAAATGCACTGCCACGCTCCAGAAGGTCCCCCCAAGGTGGCAGTCTGCCAACAGAGAGGTGATTTCTTCCTCATCCTCGGCTCATGCTCTGCTCTGTGAGTGCTAATCCTCCCCCCCTGGCTGGAGCAGCTCCAGGTGATGCTCCTGCAGGTCTGTTTTGTTCAGGAATGCCTTGTGCTCATGTGTTGCACCAGCCATGTGGGGCTGAGGCTTTCAGACTGATGTGTTTGACCCAGCCTTTGCAGAGATGGTGGCTGCATTGCTTGGGTTGGAGATGGACAGGTGATCCCCCATCCTTCCAAACAGGAGTTCTGTCATCCCAAACAGCTGCTCTTTTGGGTTCCTCATCTGCTGTCAAGCTTCTGAAGGTTATTCTGCTGCCTCTGAGGTGCAGCCAGTTTTACATGATGGAGGTGGCAGCAGGGGAACACGTGGGTGGAGGACAGCTGAGGTGGCACTGCCAGGCTGACAGAGGCCTTGGCCACCCTGTGCCCTCTCTCACAGAGAGCTGTGCCACCCCATCCCGTGCTCCCTGCTCTGACTGCTCCAGCCTGCTGCACAAAGGGATGTTTCCCTCATGTCTGACAGCAGCTCATTTCCTGTCTGGGCACCTTTTGCTGTCAGGTGATGAATGAGAAAGGAGCCAAGGGGCTGAGCCGGGAACAGAGATTCACACTCCAGTGAGACAGAGCACAGGAGCTCCTCGGGCTGTGCCAGTACGGGGGTGGGCAAGGACAGCAGGAGTTTGTGCTGCACCCAGCTGTTTGTGGCTGTCTGTGGCTGTTTGTGCTCCAACAGCGAGTCACAACAGCAGCAGCTGAGAGGGGAGGGAATCCAGACCTAAGATTCACTTTAAAGCCAGGCTATAGGGCAAGTTGCAGAAGGACTTGTGTACTTTGAGCAAACTCTGTAGAGCTCCTTCACTTTTATATTAATGCCTAAAGAAAGCAAGAGAAAGCTGAGAGCAGAATGAAGGCTGGGTCTGGTGTCCACTGTAAAACTTGAGAACAAAAGATCTGCAGTCCCGGGCTGTTGCACGCGCAGACACCGAATTCCTGCCCTGCCGCGGCTCCCCGGGGAAATCAAAGCCCTGCGTTTGCTGGGAAGGTCTCTCTCGGTGGAGAAGTGGTGGGCACCCTCCCAGCTACCAACATAACCCATCGGGGGTGCAGGACCCTGAGCACAGCAGGTTCCCCTCGGGCAGCAGGGCACTGCCCTCCCGCAGCCCCTGCCTGCCTCGCTCCGGGCGCAGGCGGCTCCCGCAGGAAGGGTTTGATTTGCACTCCTTGGTTTGGCTATTTAAAAACTGCAGCCGGGGCTGCGGTAATTTTAGGCATGTTTATCTTCTGCTCTGGGAGAGGCTCAAGACACATGTAAGTAGTTATTCTGCAGCGGGTTTGTTGTGTTTGTGCTTCACAGGCAGCGCACACAGACACCCTGGAGGAGAGGAGAGGAGAGGAGAGGAGAGGAGAGGAGAGGAGAGGAGAGGAGAGGAGAGGAGAGGAGAGGAGAGGAGAGGAGAGGAGAGGAGAGGAGAGGAGAGGAGAGGAGAGGAGAGGAGAGGAGAGGAGAGGAGAGGAGAGGAGAGGAGAGGAGAGGAGCAATCTGGGGAGGATCCCCCTCTCCAGATGATGTTGCACTTGCTTCACCCCTGCTTATCCTGCCCTGGCACCATGACCTGTGGGGCTCTGCAGAGGAAGGGATGCACTGTGTAGGATTTGTTGGAAAAGGAGTTTTAGTGGGAAGTTGTCCTGCAGAGATGCTGGACATCTTTTTCCCCCACTTTCTCCCCTTTCTTTCTTCCCCCTTTCTTTCTTCCCCCTTTCTTTTTTCCCCCCTTCCCCCCCTTTTTTTTTCCTCCCCTTTCCCCTCCTTTTTCCCCTCCTTTTCCCCCCTTTTCCCCCCACTTTTTTCCCAACTCTTAAGTCGCTCTTTCCTACTAATCTCAAATATATGGACAGGTAAATAAAGGGTTTGTGGGTGTTCTTGCACTGGGGATGCTCAGACAAAAGCAAATGGGAGCACAGCTGAGTCTGCACATATCTGTCCAGCAAAATGAAAGCAGAGCACTTCAGGGGTTCACTAAGGCCACAGACACGTTTTTAGATGTTCACTGAGATCCTGGTGCACACAGAGGAGTCCCAGCAAGGACAGGCAGGTGACCAGACTTCCTGCTCTTGGTGGCTTTGGGCAGGAGAGAGGTGCTGGTAGCTCATGGCTCCCCTTAGCCTGGGTGTAAGTGCACAATGAACAAAACATCTCAGCCCCTTCCTCCCCTGCCAGGAGTGTGCCACATCCTAGAGCAGTTTCTTCATTTCAAGGGGAATTCTAGGTCATCAGATTAAGGGCTCTTGAAACCTTTTGCTATGTCAGCATCCTGGGGTTTGTTTGCTCACTCCTGTTTCTGGCAAACTGTTGCTTGGGTGACACCAGCAGCTTGGTTGTGGTGTTGTTGATGGAATAGTCTCACAAACTGTCACATAATTAAAATGTCTGATAATAAAAATAGTCCTGCAGTGTTTATTCATTTTCTTTCTCTTGTTACACCAAAGCCTGCTTCTTCTCATTCTCTCTGTGGCCATAAACATTTGCAGTCCATAATGTTTCATGTTCCACGTTGCTTAGGAAAAATAAACATTTTTCTTTTTTCATTGCCAACAACAACTACCACCAAATAATCCGGAAACAAAGTGTCAGGCCCTGGGAGGTAGTGCTGGATGGTGCCAGGGTGTGGAAGTGAGGGGAGAGGGAAATCAGCAGTGTGTGCACAGCCAGGCACTGCAGCAGCTCCTGTTTGGGCCCAGCCTTTGTGCTCTGTCTGCAGTGGGACCAGGCTGCAGCCAGCATGGAGCAGCCCTGGAGTGAAAAATTTTGTGTGAGTAAAGAATTCATGGAGGGGTTGGGAGACCTTGTCCTGGGGAGGCAGGATCAATAAATCTGCTGGCTTTGCTTGGGCATTGTTTCACTAACAGTGCCTTGACCAGGAGCACATTTAGCTCAGGGTTACACCAGACCACAATTACATTTCTGCCATGAAATTCCACCTGCAGCATCAGCACCTTCCCAGCCCAGGCTGCTCCTGGAACACAACCTGACCAGAATGGAGCTGGTTCCAGTTTTACCATTAACCCTCAGCTGTAGCTGCACTTTCAAATCCAACCCCTGCAAATCCATGCTGGGCTGAGAGGCAGGCTGCACAAAAAGCTGTCTCTGCATCAGGAGAACAATGCTGATCTCAGGCAGGAGCATTGCTGTTCAGGGGGTGCAGAGCCCTTGGGGAACATGGTCACCCCACAGTGGACAAAAATGGGGTGAGAGAACTGCAAGAGAAAGCATTTCTGCTGAAATGAGGGCAGGGCTGCTCTGAGGTGCAGGCTTGAAGGGAGACTGGGGATAATGCTGCCAGCCAGAGACAGCAAACACCAGGGCCTTGGAAAAGCTCTGAGTAACAAAAGGGGGAAGCAGAAACAGAAGCAATGGAAAAGCAGGAGCAGAAGGGACAGGGAAAAGGGGACAAAGTCCTTGAGCTCATTCCCCAAGTGAAGGGGAAGCAGCCCAGGGAGGAGGGAAGCACCCAAGACTGAAAGATTCAGGCTGTAACTTGTCCAGCCCCTCCTGTCTGACAGGGAGAGGGGTCTCCTTTCATGTCCACACTGCAGGAGCAGCCAGGAGCCCGGGTGATCAGGTACACAAAGAGGACACAAGTTTGAGTTCAGGCAGGCAGAGGAGGATGGAGCCAGGCTCAGGAGAGCCGTGGGCTGGTCACAGCAGGCACCAGCCCCATCCCTGTGCTCACTGGGGCTGATGTTCCACTGCCCCTGTGCTGCTGCTGCTCCCAGGGGCTCTGCAGGGTGAGTCCTGCCCAGCACCAGGAGGTTAAAGATGCTCCTGGCTCCCTGGGATGGCTGGAACACTTCCTGGGAATCTTGGCCGGCGTTCATCTGGCTCCAGCAGACCCAGAGGTGATGGCTGCTGTATCACAGCACTTGAAGGCTGATAAAGCTGTGAGGAGCTGAGTGGGCAGCCTGGACCTCCGCTGTGGTTTCTGCTGTCCCCTGGGATCTGTCCTTTCCCTCCTGCTCCCCCTCAGCCTTTCAGTCACGAGGCTGCAGGAAGAGGCACTTTCTTTGTGAGGAGCTGTGACCAGCCTGCAGCACAGCCCTCTTTGGTACAGCTTTGCTCCTCTGCTGTCCTCACTGCCCTCAGCCCTTGGTTTCAGGCCTGGGATCCTCTCTGTGCTTGCGCCATGTTCACATTTACTGACCAGCCTCTATTGCAAAGCCCTGGCCTCTCCCTTGACTGCAAGGCAGCAGTTTCCATGCCCAGCTGTGGGTTCTGCAGAGAGGGGCACTGCCAGGGGCTGCACACACTCAGCACGAGGCTCAGATCTGTTTTCCACTCTGCTGGGACAAACCCTGGGATCTTCCTTTGCTTTTGTGTTCAGCAATCCCGTCCCCTCTGCTGGTGGGATGCCCTGATGGGTACCCAGTGCCCTCCTCTCCTTCTTCCCCTCCCAGCTCTGCAGCAGCCTGGGCAGCAGCAGGGCCCTGAGTGAGCCCTGAGCAATCAGCCAGGGTGGGGTAGCAGAGCTCAGGGAACAAAGCAGATCTCCCCACGAGAGGGAGGGCTCAGCACTGCCTGGGAAGGATGCAACCTTAAGCAAGCGGACGTGGTATCTGATCCCTGGGAAGTGCCTGCAGCAAGGTGTGTCCAGCCAAGGAGGCCAACATCTCCAGCCTGGGTGTCCCCTGAGCATTGTTTGGCAGTGGTTTGTGCCTGTCACATTTCCCCTTGCCTGCAGTGGCATTTTCCAGCCCTTTCCTGCCATGGTGCAAGTGTTGGGGCAGTGACGACAGGGACAGGGTCACTGTTTGTCCAGGGGCACTCACAGGGCACCAGGGCAGGTCCTGCCTCCTGTCCCACCCACAGGAGCACATTGTGCCCCTTCCAGGACCGGGTCTGCAAAGGGCAGGAGGAGCAGGGAGGATCCTGCTGTTGCAAAGTGGGGTTTGGAAAGCTGGGATCCACAGCAGTGCTTTGAGGTAACCAAAGGGGAGAGAAAATCTGCCTCTGCTCTGCTTCTGAACATGGGATTCCTCGGGGCAAGAAGGAAACAGGCAGCTTCTCCTCTCTGCTGCTGGGCAGAGGAGAGAGAAAACCTCCAGTTCATGGCAGTGGCCCCAGCCTGTAAGGCCTTCCCAGGGGGGAATGTGCAGAGCATCACCAGGGCAAAAAACCAGGGGTGAGGAGCATGTGGGTCAGCCTCAGCCCACCCACCCTTCTGAGCACTCCTTGAGGCTTTCCCTGTGCTCCTAGGCCCTGCACCTCCTGCCCTTGGCAAGCCAGATGGGTTCCTCACCCCAATCCTCAGCTGCCAGGACCTGGCAGTGGGTGCAGGCAGGAGCAAGGGGCTGAGCAGCCCTGCAGGCTGAGCTCTGGTGACACAGAGCCATTGTGTGCTCCTGTGTCATCGGGGCTGACAGCAAATGTTGGCCAGAACATGAACTTTGTCAGCTCCTGCTGCCAGCCCAGGCAGGGTGCCAGGGGCTCTCAGAGAGCTCCTCTTAGAGGACAGGTACCTCCAGCCTGGCAGGGCTCCAGCCCCAGCAGGAGCAGCCTGGGGACAGCCCAGCTCGTGCTCCTCCTGCCCCAGGCCCTGAATGGATGCTCAGTGCTTGGCTGGTGGCCTGGGCAGCTTTTGCTGTTCAGGGTGTGACAATCCTGCTGTTCAGGATGGTTTCTCTCTTTGCTGGTGCAGTTCCTGTGGGGTGTGAGAGTGCACTGGGACACCAGGGTTGTATCAATGGCTCTGAGGCACAGGCTGGCAGGTGCCCAGCCACCAAGGGTATCTGTCTGTCTGTCTGTCTGTCTGGGCAGGATCAGCCAGCAGGCTGGAGTGGTGACAGACACACCAAAAGCCTAAAGTGATGTGTGGACACCCAAAGTGCAGCTCGTGTGCCCTGCCTGGCTCCCCTGTCCATCTGTGCCTGGCTCAGGGGCGGAATTAATGCCAAGGCCTTCACACTTCATTCCAGCCTGCATGAATGGGCCCATTGTGGCAGCAGAGGGTGGCAGCATGTGGATTACAGGCATCATGGCAGCACTGGCACCGTGCCACCCTGACCCCCATGTCGCTGGCAGGGCAGCCAGGAAAGCTGGCCTGGAAGGAGGCAGCTCTTTGCAGGACAAGAGAGAGCTGCCTAAAGCCCAGGGCCTCCCCCTGGAGCCCTGTGGGACAGAGCCTGCCTGTGCACTGCTGCATCTCAGCTCCTCCCTGCTCAAACAACTTCCATTTGCTGCATAAAATCAGGCAAAAATAATCTGTGTTTGGCCCTGTGCAGCACAGTGATGTGGACCAAGCACCTCTCACCCCACATGCCTCACAGCAGCTTGGAGGTGACACCAGGGTTGTGTTTCATGATGGCAACATGGGAAACTGGTGGAAGTCAGCTAATTAGCATTAATTAATGTTGTCAAGAGAAACCTTGCTTTTCCAACTAAGTGTGGGAGAGCCCAGGAGATGTTATCCCAAGCAGAACCAGAGGTACAGGTAGGTGAGGGGACACAATGCAGCCCTTCCCTCAGGCAGTGGTGGGGGCTGCAGGGACAGTCCCTGCTGCTCTCTGGGCTGTCACCCACACCCCTGTGTCCTGCTCTGCCATGCTGAGACCTGCCCACGGTGCCAGGGCAACAAGAGAACACCACGGAAGTGACAACAAGGAGCACAGCTGCGTGCTGGGGACTGAAAACTTCCTCCCATTAATGCCACCTCTACCCCGGGCCAGGAGGGAATAAAGGATGTAGGGCAAAGGGGGAGAATTTATTCCCTGGTGATTTGTTTTATACTTGAAGGGTCTGGTTCTCATCCACAGCCTGCAAAAGTATTTCCTGCGGGCCAGCTGCCAAGGAAATGTGGACCAAAAATAGCTGAGTGCTTAGTGGGTGCCATGGCACGACACAGTGCCCCCCAGGCGTGAGCCAGCCCCAGAGCAGGCTCTGTTTGTGGGGAATGCCCTACCAGTGGGGAAACAGCCCTGGCAGAAGTGGAACCCACTGCTCAGGACTGCTGTGGGCAGCTGCCCACCCCTCTGCAGCATCTCCACGGACACTAAAGTCGCGCTTTTGCCTTTCAGGACGTGTCTCGAAAGCATCACACCTGGAAGGAGCAGGCTCCTTGGCTGGCCGCGCTGGTGAACGCCGTGGGCACGGGTGTGCCTGCCAAGGGCTTCCCCGGGGCCGCAGCCGGGCCCTGGGCCGGCTGGAACCCGCCCCGCTGCGGCGTGCCCGACCCCGCGCCGCCCGGAGCCCAGGGCGGCCGCAACCGCCAGAAGCGCTTCGTGCTCTCCGGGGGCCACTGGGACAAAACCAACCTCACCTACAGGTAAGGGAGGCTGCCATGGCCGCCAGGATGGAGGGGGACTCAGGATGGTGTGGCAGCACTCAGGCTGGTGTGGCACCCAGGCTGCTGTCGTGCCCAGGATGGTGTGGCACCCAGGATGGTGTGGCACCCAGGATGGTGTGGCACCCAGGATGGCGTGACAGTCAGGCTGGTGTGGCACCCAGGTTGGTGTGGCACTCACATTGGTGTGGCACCCAGGCTGGTTCACTTCTCCCTGCCCAAACACTCGTTCTGGTATCTCCAGAGGTGTAATGTGACTGTGAGAGGCACAGGGGCCTGGAGAGCCACTCTGAACCATGGCAGGCTTGTCCCCAGCACCTCCTCATCCCCTCCTGAGCACACTCCCAAACACAGCTGCCCTCCCGTTGTGCACAGCCATTGCCTCAGCCCCGGGCACTGTCACACCAGCACCCCTGGGCACACAGGGTCACTGCCCTCACTCTGGCACTGCCCTCACACTGGCACTGCCCTCACACCCTCACTCTGTCACTGCCCTCACAGGTTCTGAGCTGAGCCCCCACCACCAGCTCTCTCCTGCTGTGCCTCTGCCCCCACAGCCACCCCGAGGGGAGCTCACCTCACAGTTTATTTTAAAGAGATCTTTCTATTCAGCTGTTTTTGATGGTCCCATAAACACCACTTCAGAGTAAAGTTTTGCCCAAATCACCCCACACATTTTCAGTTGTGAATCTGCCCAACAGACTGGAGGGAGGGTTGTGCTGCCTCTGCAGCTGCCCTCAGGGCTGTGAGTGGAGAAGTGAGCACAGTCATATGGACCTTGACAGCATGTAAATCATCTTGTGCTAAATCAAATACAGGAGACTGTTCCTCACACCATCAGGAGGCTGCAGAGAACAGAAAGGCTTATTTCTTTTTTTCTTTTTGGTCAGTATTGTTAAAGAAAGAAACACAGCAGAGATTTTCATACAGCAACACTGTTGATGGAAGGGAAACTTCCCTCTGGGGCAGACCTTTCAGTCTGCTCCTGTGATTGGAGGAAGTGGGAGCAACTCCTCAGTGAACCCAAGTTTCCAGTGGCAAAAAATGCAGAGGTTAAGGAGAAGAAATCACATCACAGCACTCTCAGGAATCTTTGTGGTGGTGGCCTTACAGGGGATAGACCTGGGGAGTGCTGTGGCACTTCTGAAAAACACAGAATCTGCAAAACTCTCCAGGGAGCTCACCTCTGACACACCAGCCAGAGGGTTCCAACACTGATGGGATTTATCTGCTGCACATGTTGCTTGGTAGAGGGTGCTGGACAGTGCATGTATGGACTGGAGATGTTCTGGTGCTGGGAATGGCAGCCCTGGTGATGCTGATTGCAGAATTGTGTCTTTGTGACAGCCCTGTCCATGGGACAGCAGCTGATGCTCTCCTCATCCAGTGTCTGTTGCCTTCCAGAATTATCAGGTTCCCATGGCAACTTGTAAAAGCTGAGGTGAGAAGGACCATAGAGGAAGCTTTGAAAGTGTGGAGTGATGTGACCCCGCTGACCTTCACCGAGGTGCAGGAGGGACGGGCTGACATCGTCATCGACTTCACGAGGTGGGCAGCACACCCTGCCCCTGCCAGGGGAGCAGGGCTGGACCCAGAGCAGAGACCTGCCAGCACACAGCTCAGGCACTCAAGTGGAGGCTCATATTTCTGCTTTCAGACACTGGCATTGCTTTAATTTTGTCAGTCATGGGCTGCTCGGTGTGAGTGCAGCTGTTCCACACAGCACTGTTACTGATCACTCATTCATTTTCCTGGTACATTTATGTTTCTCTGCCCACAGGCTGTTTTCTTAAGTGTTTGTTTTGATTTTCCATCTTCAGGTCCTCCATCCTGTCCCTTTACTGAAGGATGTAACTGTCTGCCCAAAGACAAATATAGTTTCTTGGTTAAGGGAATCTTGGCTCCTGGCCTGAAATTCCCTTTTGGCAAAATACTCACTGGGGCAAAGACTTCCCTGAGCTGCATGTTTGTACAGAGCTAATGAGGGCAGTGGAGACTGTCCAAGCAGTGATGTGATTTCCATGCTGTGTGTTTGTCTTCCTCAGCTCTCTCAAGTGGCCACATCTCTCATGAGTTTCCTTCATTACTCATCAGTGGCCTGGCCTGAGTGAGGACCTGAGAGTTTGGCTGGATTTTGCTGTCAGTTTTGCTGCCAGCTGCCCCTCTGCAGCCCCCACCATCCAGAAATATCAACTCAATCTTGGCTTAGGCAGTCAACTCCTTAATTCTTTAGGCTTCACGGTCAGTTCTGGGCTGGAAGCTGGAGAGGGGAGGGGGAGAAACATCCCTGAGAAAACATACAAACTCCCCAGAGCTTGGTGTGACTGAGATCTGCTTCCTCAGTGCTTGGTGTGATCGAACTGCTTCCTCAGGGCTCTGAAGCAGAATTTGGCTTGTGGCAATTGAAATATCTCTGAGCAGTTGATCTAGACCCGTGGGATGAACTCGGGATGAGAATGAGAGCTGCTGTCCCCTCTCAGTGCCTCCCACCTTTGGCTGTGTGATGCTGGAGCTCCATGACCTTTGTCTGAGGGGCAATGTGTCTTCCCTGCAGGTACTGGCACGGAGACAACCTGCCTTTTGATGGGCCTGGAGGGATCCTGGCACATGCATTCTTCCCCAAAACTCACCGGGAAGGAGACGTGCACTTTGACTACGACGAGACCTGGACCATTGGGAACAACCTGGGTATGGCACTGCTTCAGGGGGAGCTCTGGCTGCTCCAGGATGCTTGTCAGTGAACTTGGAAATGATTCCCTGTGCTGTGAACAGGGACCCTGTAAAACTGACAGGGAATAACTATTTTTGTGGTGAGCATTGTCATCTCTCACCAGTTAGAAGCTGTCTGTTAGCATTCAGGGCTTTTTATCCTTCAGCCACAGCAGAGCTGGTGTCCAGCACAGGACCCTGGCTCCCCATGGACTCCTCCTGTGTGGGGCTGCAAGGGATGGCTCTTCTGCCCAGCCATGTGCTCTGCCACTGGGGAATTGCACCCAGCCTTGGCAGGAGTCATTAGAAATTAAACAAGCAAAGAATGAAGGAAAACTGAGGCTGGAGCTCCCTGTGACAGTTGTCTTCCAAAGAACAGCCTCAGTCCCAGGCCCTGCACGCATTGTTCACCATCTGCCCTCAAACAAGTCCATAAAGGGAAACCATCCAGGCTCCAGCTCTGTCCCCATGGCCTGGGAATGCTCTGACCATAAACAACACCACATCCACTCAAGACTATTTTTTAAATTTTTTGCTAATAATAGATCCAAGCTGGTAGCTCTCTGCTTGGGCACTCGGGGTCTGGTGTCACAGTATCTCATGAGATACTGCAGCACTGCCTGGGACCATCTGGAGCAGTGCCCAGAGCATCAGTTTCTGGAAGTCTCACCAAAATTAACCCAGCTCCTCCTCTCCTTCCCAGTTTATCTACACGGACAAAGAAATAATCACAAAGCCCAAGTTAACCCCAGGCCTCCCTGGGGATTCCCAAAATGTTGGCCATGTCAGTGGGCACCCCCAAAGCCCCTGGGGTGCCACTACCATGTCAGTGCCAGCTGTAGCCAGTTTGACTGCCCGGGGCACAGCACTGCTCATGCTGGCCCAAAACAAGAATCACAAGCACAGGAGCTCTTTGCAGAGAGGTTTATGCTCCTGGGGCAGCAGTGGGCTCTGTTGGTTCTCACCTTCTGTTGTTGAAGAATTTCCTGCATTCTCCCATAAAACAGTGTTGGGGGCAAACCAGGAACCAAAAGTGGACACCAGTTCCCATCAGAATCCAGCTCTACTCCATGGCATTCCCCCTTCTGCCCCCCTCTCATATCATCCATAAATAACTGTTGTAAAAGCTCTTTGGAGCTAATTGCCATTTAATATGCTGAAAAGAGCTTTAGGATATAAACATGGATAAATGCTTGACTCAGCTCTCAGTGAGGCAGGGAAATCCTTGGCCTCATTTTACTGATGGGGGAGCAGGAGTGTGCCCTGGGGTCACTCCAGGGCCGTGCAGGAAGCAGGCCCCACATGCAGGACCATCCATGAGGGACACAGGGATGCTGTCCAGCACAGCTCCTTCAGCTGTGCACCTCCCCTGCAGAATCTGACAGCACAGCTCATCTGCCAACACTGGAAAGCAGCAAGTGAGGAGCCTGCCAAGCTAAACAGAAGTGTCTGAAAGTTTGTAATAAATCACTGGCACGGAAATCCCACTCTCTCAGCTGACCTAGATGTGTTGATTTAATCAGGTCAGTGCTGTGCAGATTCATGGCTTCCAGGTAAAGCTGCCCAGTGGAGGGAGGCAGGGCTCACCTTCCCCTCCACCCTTCCCAGGGGTTCCTCCCCACAGTGTTCTCCCTGCTCCTGGTGCTGAGATGTGACCAGGGAATTCTCCCCAGAGCCAGCAGGGAAATCCAGCTTGGAGCACCAAGGCTGGCTGAGCCACATCCCTGCTGCTCTCATCACTTGGGCTGCAGCTCGGAGGATTTCTGGCTGAAGGCAAGTGAATGAATATGCTGGGATAGTGAAATTTACCAGCTTTAGAAAGGACCTTTTGGAAGCTAAACAAAACCTGCCAAACAATACAAGTTTGTGTACTGAAATCCCCTTTCCCCTCTCTCCTTTTGTAGATGCACCAAGGTCATCTATTCCTAAAACATGGTCTCCCATAAATCTGTTTAAGTCTCAGGTCTTGACATTAGGTCATATTTTATGGATTTATTTCTAAATGACACCTTCTTGACACAGTCCCCAGACAAGCAATAAATGAGCTCCCTCTGCTGTCTGTGACAAAGGCCTTTGGCAAGTGTTGATCACAGAGTTCTCTCACCAACACCAGTATCATCCACAGTGGGTATGATCTAACTGGGACTTGCTGAACTTCAGATCTAGCCAACAACTGCTTCAAGCTGGGTGGACAAACACCAACCTGAACAAAGCTTCTCTGTGCAAATTTCTCCTTTCCTAAAGTGCATGGAACATCCTTTTCTTCCTGGTAGCCGAGGAGGTGGCAAGAGCCTCTGACAACAGAATTACAGATTACCCATGTGTCCAGGTTAATACCCAGGTGTATTAATTGAGTCATATTGCTTCTGAACCAGTGAACCCCTTTATTATGCCCTTTAAAAAAAAAACAACCCACAAATATATTTTTGAGCTACACAGAGATATCTGAGAACAACACAGTTGGAGGTAGATTTCTCTTTCCTCTTTTTGGATTCCTACAACACATGTGTCTGGTAACTGGTAGCAACAGGCCCAAAGCATGTGAATAGACAAAAGTATCGTTCATCTTTTCCCTCTGTAGGCACTGACCTCCTGCAGGTGGCTGCCCATGAGTTTGGCCACGTGCTGGGCCTGCAGCACACGGCTGTCTCCAAGTCCCTGATGTCCCCTTTCTACATCTTCCGCTACCCCCTGAGCCTGAGCGAGGATGACAAGCAAGGGATCCAGTACCTGTATGGGAAACCCTCAGTGCATCCTGACCCAACCCCAACCCAGCCAGCAGAGCTGCCCCAGCCAGACCTCGAAACAAACGAGATCACCAACGTGGAGGTGAGTGCAGGGCTGCTCTGTGCCCTTCCCTGACACCCTGGCTGGGGCTGCCCTGGCAGCAGCTCGGGTTGGTGTCTGCCTCTTCCACCAGCGTTATCATTATAGTACAAGAGCTCCATATTGCTAGAGTTTCATACCTCCTTGATGTTGTTTTTAGGCAGCTCCTCTAGGCACTGACTCTTCCTTGTCCTCACTGCAGCCAACTGACTCCAGTTCCCCTCAACCAACCAACCCACTCCTCTATAACACTTCTTATTGGCTACAGGTGCGGCCTGTTAACATCAGGCCCGCTCCTAATCCTTAATAATTAGCTCAGTTGCAACTCTTTAAGGGGGTAAGATTACATTCTATACTTCCTTTATTTACTTATATTCTATCCCCCTACACACCAGCACTGCTGAGCCTAGCCCAGCCCCTACAGCTGGCAGTGGGATGTGCAGGGAGGGGATCTCCAGGCAGCCTGTGCCCAACCCAAACGGGGCAGCCTGGACACCTGGGGGCTCTGGGGGGCAGCCCTGACCCTCTGTGCCCCGGCAGGCCCTGCAGCCCGACGCCTGCCTCACGGCCTTTGATGCTGCAGCCACCATCCGGGGGGAGCTGTTCTTCTTCAGCTCGCGCTACGTGTGGCGGCTCCGCGCGGGGAGGCTGCAGGACGGGTACCCAGCCCTGGCCTCTCGCCACTGGCAGGGCATCCCCAGCTCTGTCGATGCCACCTTCGAGGATCCGCTGGGCAACATCTGGTTTTTCCAAGGTAAGAGCCGGATTGTGATCAGATGGCTCAGGAATCTCAGTTACTTAGGGGTAGTCAGGACCCAGCAGGTTCCTGGGACAATAAATCTGGAAATCCTCAGAAGTTCAGTAATCCTTGTTATTTGTTTCCTTAACTATTTCAACTTTTTATCAGGTATTGAGGACTGAGAACAAGGGTTCACTTTTGTTTTAAACACAGCCCCAATATCCCATTCTCCTTCCCTGGAACACAAACATTTGTAATTTTCCTCTGCCCTGACAGAGGAGAAGGAAGGAAACATTTGCTCCATTTCTCCAGCTGTCATGGGAAGCACTGTGCCAGAAGTGAACCCCAGCAGTCCCCTGGTTGTGCCTGTGTCCCCAGGGCCCTGCTCAGGGTGGGGACAGCATTTTCTGTGCTCCTCAGAGACCTGGATGTGGAACTTTCCTAGTATCCCATGGCTTTATGAGCCTACAGGGTGCAGAGCCAGGCAACTTCCAGCAACCAGAAAGATTAGAAATGAAACCACCTCCTGGCCATCTCTGGGGTTCAAGGCCAGCAACAAACCCTGTTTCAGTGCCACTATTTTCTTTAATGTTCTTCCCAAGTGGAGGTTTAATAGCAGGGATGCAGAATGACCTGGGAACTCACTGTGAGTGTGCACACCTTGTCTGCACTTCATGAGACAGAGCACCAAACTCACACCAGCAGCTCTGCAGGCAGAGCTTTTGCATGAACACATTTCTGAGCACCTGATCTGCACACAAGGGCTTACAGTGCTAAAATTGGCAGGCTCCTACGGTGAGTTAAAATGAGATAAGGGGAAAGTATTACATGCCATAGGCTAATTACAGAGATTCCCATTTTAATCTAATCTGGAACTCTGCTTCCAGTCTCTATATCAACTTGGCAAATTCTTCCTGGTTTCTGCAGCTTGCTCCTTTTCAGCCACATGCCCCCTTTGTGCCTGTGCATGCCCACATGATTTCCAGGTGCTGAGATTGCAGGGCAGAGGCTGGTCTCTCCAGCCAAGTCCTTTAAGTCTTCCACAAATAGAGAAAGTGAGGGAGAAATCAAGAAAAATGTTGCTGAAATGGACCTTTCTGTCCCCCACCAACACCCACCAGGCTGGACTGAGGTGGGATGTCAATCACTGACAGCATTTTGGACACACAACAGTGGCAGTATCCATTACACTTGGTGGTGGTTTTGCCTCTCAGGCACAGCTTCCCGTGGGAGCTGTGCCAAGGCACCAGCTCCAGTTGCACAGTTCACTGCCAAATTATCAGAGTTTTTGACCCCTTGTTTCCCTTTGCTGTCTCCTCGATAGATTCCCAGTACTGGATTTACGATGGCGAGAGACGGGTATCTGGTCCCACCCCCATTGTGGAGCTGGGCCTCCCTGCATCCCCAGTGCAGGCAGCTCTGGTGTGGGGGGCTGAGAAGAACAAGATCTACATCTTCAGTGGAGGCAACTACTGGCGCTTCAACCCCCAGAGGCGCCAGGTGGACAACATCTACCCGCGGGCCATGGCCGACTGGCGCGGCGTGCCGGCCGAGATCGACGCCGCCTTCCAGGATGAGCTGGGTCAGTGCTCAGCCTGCTCTGCCTCACAGCTCTGCAGAGTCACACACGTGGTTGTAGTGGACATTGCCCAGCCATAATACATCCCACACAGTGTAGAGAGGTGGTTCTCTTCAGTGGGGAGAGAATCGAGAAGTTGTTTCATTGCCATTAATTGCAGCAACTGATATGTAAGTGTGAGACAAAGAGAAGTCAAATACCTGAGCAAGAAATAGTCACGGAGTCCTGCCCACCTCTCACTGCTCCAGGCAAAGGAAGTGATGAGGAGACAACAGAAACACTGCCCACACTTCTACAGGGTACCTGAACAAAGACCAGGCTGCTTTTGGTATTGACCAGTGTGACGGTGTTCACAGGGGTCTCGGGTTGAGGGAAGAGATGAGGATCTGACTCATCTCATGTTTCAGAAGGCTTGATTTATTATTTTATGATATATATTATATTAAAACTATACTAAAAGAATAGAAGAAAGATCTCCTCATAAGGCTAGCTAAGGATAGAATAAGAAGGAATGATAACAAAGGCTTCTGTCCCAGACTCTCTGTCTGAGCAGCAGACTGTGATTGACCATTAATTAGAAACAACAAACATGGGCCAATCAAAGATCCACCTTTGCATTCCACAGCAGCAGACAATCAATGTTTACATTTTGTTCCTGAGGCCTCTCAGCTTCTCAGGAGGAAAAATCCTAAGGAAAGGATTTTTCACAAAAGATTTCTGCAACAGACCAGTCCTCCCCAGTGTGCCCCACGCTGAAAACAGCAGGGCAGTGCCACAGAAACACTGGGGATGGCCAGGGTGATTGGGATGACAGTCTGGTGAGTGCCTCTTTCCTCTCTAAGGATGAAGTGAAACAATTCCCCACTGCTTCCAGAACCTAAATTCCAGGGCAGCTTGCCCAAAGAACAGATGCTCTGAGCAGGTCTTTACAAGTTGCCTGTCCCTGTCCTAAAAAATCCCCTGCCCTCACAGGGCTGGGTCACTACAAGTATACAGTATATTTAAACCCACCAGGAAAATAAAATAAAATCCATCCTGTGTACTATCCAAAAAGTAAAACCAGAGCTTTTTATCTAAACTAAAACAGTGTGAAAGAAAAGTGAATGCCACAAGCCTGTGTTCAAGTAAAATCTCCTGCCTCTTCCAGCTCTCTTTCAGTACCACATGTGTTGCAGAGTGTCAGCTGAACAAAATGCTGGAAAAGAGCTGAGTCACGTGAATGCTGCCTCTTCTAAACCTTCCTCTCTCACCCACAGGTTTTGCCTATTTCCTGAGAGGCCGAGATTATTGGAAGTTTGATCCAGTCCAGGTGAAAGTGCTGGAGGGCTACCCACGCCAGATCAGCCAGGACTTCTTCAGCTGCACACCCTCCTCCAACTCCTTCAGATGAGGGGGATCCTGTGTCCTCCACGCTTCCCTGTCATCTCCCTTTACCTCCAGCAGCCACACAGAGGGTTCCCTCTGCCATTCCTGGCTTCCTTCCAGGCTCAGCATCTGACACAACAGGTGTCTGTCACAAGTGACAGAGTTCGCTCTTCTCCAGTTCCAGCAGCCCCAGCTTCAGTTGCTATCAATGTAAAAGCAGCTGCCATGTTCTTTACAGGCAAGGGAGGCCACTCTCATCTAGCAATAGCATCCCAAAAGCCACCAGGCCAGCCTGGAATGGGATCACTCTCTCATAATTAATCTGAACCCATCCTGTAGAACTGATCCACGACATTTCCTATGTTTACACAACTCACTACGGCAGCCCTTCGCTGCTGCATACGCTGGCCAAGGAGGAATAACCCGCGAGCCCGGGGCCTTGAAGGACACCGAGCCTACCTGCAGAGGAGGAGGACAGCGACGTGCGGCTGCTGCCAGAGCCACTCCGCCGGGCAGCCGTGCTGACTGCCAGGGCCCTGCCGCAGCCCTAGCCCGGCTTTGCCGTTGTATCCCCAGCATGCCTTAGGATTTTGTACCGATCTGTATATAGACAAGGGGCCCCTTCCCTCCCTCCCCGGTGCTGGGTGCCAGTGCTGGACACTGCCCCGCGCTCATCCCGCCGCGGTTCCCATCCCGGGATGCTCGGATGCACTGATCGCTCCCGAACCGCCGTTGCCGGCCCGGGCTGGCACCGCACACCCGCCGTGCCTGCCCAGCCTCAGGCCAAGCAACCCGGGCTGCGCACAGCCTCCTCCCCTTCCACCTCCCAGCCGAGCCCGGCTGGCGGCACGGCGCTGGGGATGTGCCGTGTCCCATGTGTATTTATGTTCCGCCCCGCCACAATAAAATCCGCCTTTTTTCTACATCCTGCCGTGCCGGCCGTGCCTCCTTCGCCCCGCCCGCCGCATGCGCGCAGCGGGCCCGTACTAGGCCGCGCTCTGCCCGCCGCCGCCGCCGTCGGGCCGCGCTCCGCTCTCCGGGCGCCGCCGCCCCCCGCCCGCCGCCGCGATGATGATGATGGCGCTGAGCAAGACCTTCGGGCAGAAGCCCGTCAAGTTCCAGCTGGAGGAGGACGGCGAGTTCTACATGATCGGCTCCGAGGTGCGGCCCGGGCGGGAGCCGGGCCCGGGCCGGGGAATGCGGGGGCCGGGCCGGGGGATGCGGGAGGCCGCGCTCAGGGCGGGCGAGGGCGGAGGAGAACCCTGGCGTGGGGGAAGCGGCCCTCCGGCCCCGCGGGTCCCCCGTGCCCCGGTGGGCGCTGCCCGAGGGCCTCAGCCGTCCTGGGGGAACGAGAGGGACCAGTGCCCCCATACGGGAGGCCCCTGGGACCCGCACGGGTGCGTGGGGAGCGGATCCTCCCTGATCGCAGCCTGAGGCCCCGCTCCCGATCACCGAGGAGAATTTCTGTGCGCAGTTGTTGAGGGGTTTGGGATATTTCACATGCGGCGAGGCAACGAATCCCACACCTGGGCCTTTGGGCTCAGGAACAGCACCCAAATCAGGCAGTGCAGCTCCTTCTGCCTTGTGCACAGCCTGGTCAGCAAACACCGGCGGGCAGAGTTTCAGCAGCCCAGTCTGTGCTGGCACTGTGCTGCCCCGTGCTGGGAGGGCGTTGAGCCTCCCTGACAAAGAACCTTATTCAAGCAAGAAACACTGGCCCTTTAGCACCAGGGAAGCAGCTGAAAACAGGAAAAAATCTTCTAGCCCCTAGTTTGATGCAGATAAAGGACTATTGGCTAAGTTTAACTGGCAGCTCTGTAGGTTCAACAGGGACTGAACACCCCTCCCTCTCTCATGTTAAATGTAGAGTTTGAAAGCAAACTGTACCTGCAGTCAGGTGAGCTGTGAGATTGCCATACCAGGTACGTGGAGAAAGAAAAGAGTTGTCTTTTTTATCTACCATTAATTTCTGTCTGTTGATGAGCACTGTAGAGTAAAAGATAAAGCTAAATCTAAGATTAAAAAAGAAGTGTTCTCAAACAAGGAATAAAAACCTTGTTGTGTGAGAGTCTTCAGTGTCCTGGCAGTCTAAAACTTTGATTTCAGAGTCTAGAAATAGTTGTGTTGGTTAGCAAGGCCTGCTGTAGCTTTCAGCACAGGTGAGGATCTTATGCCAGGAGGAACTGAACTGCATTACAGATGGTAAGTAAATCTGAAAGAGGACTATTGGCAGAAATCACATTTTTGATGTTCAAAGGATTTAAAACAAAGTACAAGTCTCTGGGCATTTGCTGTAGTCAAATAATGTCTAGATGACGGGGAGGTTCAAAGTAAAAATAATGTGTCAGAGAGCTGGGTATCTGGTTTAGTTTCATTCCAACTGAGCCTTGCACATTGATGTGGAAACTCAAGTAAAGAAGGGGTGGATTGTTCAAAAATACATACAAATTAATTGAGTGTTTTCCTATTAAATTTCCTATTATCACTGGATGGGAGTTTTTTTGGATCTAGTGAAGTAAGACAGCACCAGTGAAATAAGTGCTGATAAAAATTTTGTCTTCTGTATTTCCAGAAAAATCGCGGTGCTATTTGATGCCAAACACAGCATAAAAACCCAACAAAAACACCCAATTGAGAGGTCCTTCTTGTCATTAAAAAGAGCTGAATTTCTTCCAGCTTCTGCTAAAACTCTCCAAAATGGAATAAAGGCCACATGTGCACTTCTCTCCTGGCAGGTGGGGAACTACTTGCGCATGTTTCGGGGCTCCCTGTACAAGAGGTACCCCTCGCTCTGGAGGCGCCTGGCCACCGTGGAAGAAAGGAAGAAGATTGTGGCCTCTTCACATGGTGAGAAGATGAGTGAACATTCCCAGTAGTGTTTACTGACGATTTTTGCGTTGAAAAACTCTTCCTGGTGCTTCAGAAGCTTGTGCACCTTTAGGGCTGTGTGAAGCACTTGAGATTGCCCCAGTGATGGAGCACCCTGCACTGGTGGCACTGGTGGCTCTGGTGGCTCCTAGCTCAGCCTGGCAACAAATAGCACCTGATCAAAAACGTTCTGAAATGGAAACATCCATCATGGCTACATTCATCACAAAGCAAAAGCCTCATCTCCAAATCAATACAGTATTTCAGAAGAGATTTTTTATAGACTAAGAGAGGTGTCTTTGTCTCTCTCATCAAATAGGCAGGAGTGTTGCAAGGATGCCCCATTGAAGATGTGCATCTTTGCTTAACTTTGCTTCTTGCAGGGACTGGATGTTTGTGCCTGCCACAATTTGTGGTGTGTTGCTACTGATGTGACTGCTACAGGGAGAATATTGGTACTGTTTTTGTTGAGGGACTGATAGCAAGCAGTTAAATTTCTTAGTGATATGACTTCTTGTATGTTCTGTAGACTAAAGCATAATAAAAAGAATGGTTTGCTCTGGGCTTATGTCTCTTTCCTCCAAATATCCTGCTGACCTCTTGCTTTCTTTTTTCCCCCAACAGAAAACCAGCGGTCTCACAGTCCCCGAAGATGTAAGTCTCATCTGTGTGTTATTCTTAGCTGTGCTAGAGGAAGGATGTCCACTGTGACCTGTGGTGCTATTGCAGTAATATTAATGTCTAATCCTCTTCCTCTGATCTCTGTCTGTGGTCGCCCTCATTGTGCCTCCCAGTCCCATGCCTAACTCTCCTTTCTCAGACCATTAGCAGGACTCTCCAATGCAGATGGTCTCTGTCATTCAGCAAGAGCTGTCCTGAGCTCTCTCCCCCTCTCCCAAGTCTTTAACAGCTTTTCTATCAATCCTTGCATCACCATTTCTGATCTTTTAAGTCTGCTCAGCCTTGATTGTTTTCTGGGCCTTGTAAATGTCCACAAAAGTATGAAGCCCAAAGGACACTTGTATCTCTGTGCCAGTCCCTCCTGCAGTGACAGGGAGGCTTTGTCACTATGTAGCCTGTTAATGCTACAGTGCTCTGTAGCCCTTTTCCCTGTTAATTATTGCCATCTTCCCTGGGAATAGATCATGGCTACACAACATTGGCCACGAGCGTGACGCTGCTGAAGGCCTCTGAAGTGGAAGAGATCTTGGATGGCAATGATGAGAAGTACAAGGCAGTGTCTATCAGCACAGAACCTCCTACCTACCTCAGGTAAGCAGTGTTGGTGAGGCCAGGCTCAGAACAGAGCTGCCTGGAAGGTGTCAGCTGGGGCAGGAAGCACGAGGAGTTCCACAAGCCCAGGCTCTTGTGCAGGGCTTGTTTGCCAGTCTGCATTCAGTATTTGCAGTGCTGGGCAAATGGGGATCTCCAGAGTGTAAGGATTGGGTTACTGCCCACATAAAACAGGAAGAAAAATCTAAGTGTTTGTTGATACAACTTCTTTTGCAATTACTGCATTCCATCTGTAACAGATGTTTTACAGAATGCTCTCTGCACATACTGCCTTTTGGAGACCTTGCATTTCTCAGCAGTCCTTTTGTAAAGTATAGACAGAAAATCCAAATATGAATCTAGTATTTATAAAGGTGCACCTGGATTCATATCTGATGGATATTTGTGAGCTGGAGGATGGCCTTCTGAGAGGCTCCTGTGGAACATTCCTGGTGGAACAGTAATGTTGATGGCCCCAGAATGAAATAGCAGGAGTTCATAATAGCACTTAAAGTTTAAAATTACAGTGGTGCTGAGGGCCTGCAGGTTAACATCCAGTCTCCTTCAGAGAACAGAAGGCAAAGAGGAACAACCAGTGGGTGCCAACCCTGCCCAACAGCTCCCATCACCTGGATGCCGTGCCCTGCTCAACAACCATCAACAGGAACCGCATGGGCAGGGATAAGAAGAGAACATTCCCTCTGTGGTAAGACAGCTTCCTGCTTCTGGAAAGGGAATAGCTACCAAAATGACATGCTGCCAGGGTAGTACTGATGAGTTCATGTAATGTTGTGATTCATCCCCAGCTGACAAAAGATCTACAGATCATTAACTTGGATGTTCTTTGTTAAATTGTGTGTCCTGAGGCTCTATGTTACCATAGCCATCCATGGCTCAGAGTGGAGACTTTTCTTTGGTCAGGAAAATGGTTCATTCTTTTCCTGATGAGTTCCTTCCATTTCCTGCTGATTCACTGAGCAGTTGTCATTTGAGAAGCCTGCAGACCCTCTTTGTGAAGGACAGGCTGCTTCTCACTGACATGTACCAATAACTTTGATCTAGTTTGTTTAGTGGAAAATGCTGTTGAAGCTCATGATGAATGCTTTTTCCATTATAAAACTTAAGGCAACCAAGATAAATCTAATCCTAGAAAACTTGTTTTATTTGCAGGAGTGTGTTATGTAATAAAAGGTGATAAACTGGTATTAGTTGCCACAGCTCTGTAAGCTTGCATTGAGGAGTACAGATCAGGGAGTTGGAGTGTGGGGATTGCTTCCAACAAATGTTGCCTTCCCTCTATGGATGCCAGATGTGTCATGTGCTCATTGCATATACTGTGTTGCTGCTCTCCTCTTTAGCTTTGATGACCATGACCCAGCAGTGATCCATGAGAATGCATCCCAGCCAGAGGTTCTGGTTCCAATCAGGCTCGATATGGAAATTGATGGGCAGAAACTCCGAGATGCATTTACGTGGAACATGAATGGTACGTAGCAAGGAGAGGTTCCTGAGGCTGGAGAGATAAAGCTGTGTCCATCACCAAATGCCCTTGCCCCATAGAGACAGAGCTTTAAAGCTCTCCCACTCTGGACTGTATTCAGTGCTTGCATCTCTTAGCAAATGCTCTGCCACTTCCATGGGTTGCAGCCATTCCTGGGCACATGTAGTCTGAAGGGTTTAACTGGCAGATTCTCCTGAGCCAGTTCATCAGCTCAGTAGTCTGAGTGTACTCTGTTAGCTGGGGTTAATGGCCCTGGCTTCTGTGGCCACACTGTCTGGATACCATGGAGCAGGTAAAGAAGGCTGGAAGTCTCTGTATCAGTGTGTCTGCTACAAAACACCCTTTTGCTTTTAAAACGTAATGCATTTGGGATTCCCTTTGTCACCTCCCCCTGTAGGATTTTGTTTGTTCTGTAAGTGGCAGACATTAATTTCTAAGGAAGGTTACAGTGTTCATTCTTGTTCTGTAACAGAAAAACTGATGACCCCAGAAATGTTCTCAGAGATTCTTTGTGATGACCTGGATTTGAATCCTCTGACCTTTGTCCCTGCTATTGCATCTGCCATCCGACAGCAGATCGAGTCCTACCCCACTGACAGCATCCTGGAGGATCAGTCAGACCAACGAGTTATTATTAAGGTAACACAGGAAGGCAGCAGAATGAGAGCTGAACCATTTGGGTTTCCAGTTATGTTATAGGGGACTGAGAGTACAAAAGCTTCCCTCAGAGCAAAGGAGCTTTTAATTCCAGTCCTCCAACCAGATTCCCCTTTGTCCTTTGTATTGGGAACAGTACTAAGGTGATAGATGATTAAACATCCCTGTGCCCAGCCTCTGAGGTGGTGAAATAGTTTAGTTAAAGCATTGCCATCTTCCTTGCTTGGTGAGCAATGCTGAGTTGTCTTCATGCTACTGAAATGAAGAATTCAGTTAAGGAATTCTGCAGATGAACTAGGAGGAGTTATTGCTCTGTTCTCTTCAGCCTCTGCCTTGTCAGTCAATCACCTTGGACAAACCTTTGTGAAAGTGGAAACAAATAACCTGTGTCTTCCCTTCCCTCCAGCTGAACATCCATGTAGGAAACATCTCCCTCGTGGACCAGTTTGAGTGGGACATGTCAGAGAAGGAGAACTCACCAGAGAAGTTTGCCTTGAAGCTGTGCTCAGAGCTTGGCCTGGGTGGGGAGTTTGTCACAACCATTGCCTACAGCATCCGGGGACAGCTGAGCTGGCACCAGAAGACCTATGCCTTCAGGTACTGAACTGCCCCTCCTTGTCTGGCTCTGGGGGTCTTTGTACTTCATGGGCATTTGCATCAATGCATCTTCAAACAGCTGACCTGATCAGGAAGGTTTTGTTTGAAATTAGTCCTTATGGCTTGCACCCATTCTGTCCATCTTAACGATTTTTTGTGGTTGTGCCTAAATATCTTTTCCTGATGGGTCTAATGCATTTCAGGACCAAGTATTGATGAAATGTCAGCTTCTGTTGACAGAATTAATTAACAGGGATAGTCCCTCTTTAATGTAAGGTCATGATGAGCCCCAGATACATTTTTTTGTTTTTTCTGGCTTTGCCTAACTTGGGCCATCCACTGTTTCAAGCTTTGGTTGTTTGAACTTGGACTGATGAGAACTGTACCTCTCTACCCAGACTGATGTCAGAGGTGGGTTGATCACAGGCCCTTCTCACAGCTGGAATGCAGCATTGTCAGGTTTCATTAGTCAGCCTTGTCATTTGTCTCCTAAATGGCTTCCAGTTGTGCTGTGCAGTGTTCTGTGAGTTCCTGCACTGATGTTATCCACAGCACAGTGCTGAGTCTGCAGCTCTAACAGTCCTTTCATGTACACTCTGAGGTTTGGTGACCTCAGGTCATGGTGACAATCAGGGAAGTTTAAGAGTTCAGCAGATGCTGTATTTGCAGAGGAGGGATTGGTACTGTTGACACCAGTTTTGTAGGGGTCAATTCAAGGAAGCAGCTCAGGGAAACGTGCCCAGCCCTGCCCTACCTCAGGCAGAGGACAGGGAGTAGCTGAAGTGGGAGTAAGCAAAGAGGAGCTGGAGACTGTGGGGAAGCTGGCTGCTGCCATGAGCTCTGCCCCTTCCTGCTCCAGCCACGGGGTTCCTGTCTGGTCAGCCTTCAGTGAGAAATAGACCCTGATCTACTCTGGCCTAGTTGCTCTTGCACTGGTCTCACTCTGCTTCCTCTAGGTACAGTTTTTATCCTGCCAGTCTTTCACAGCAACTGCCTGGTTCTAAAGCGGTCCCCAGAGTGATTCATATTAGCAAATGGAAAGGGACCCTTTGGCACATGTGAATTAAACTCTGAATTAAATTGTGAGTGTGTGTCCATCCTGCTGATGTCCCTTGGAAGGTGGGAGGTGCCTTCTGCCTTTCCCTCCACAACCTTGGACTGGTACTTGCAGTTTTGGCTTGGGACTACATCCAGCAACAGCAAGAGAGCAGTGGGGTGGGCATTCCTGACAAGTGATGGGAACTTGCAGGGTGGTAGATGAGAACCTGACACACGTTTTGCTGCAGCACTGTCTGCATTGTGAAGTGTCTGTCCCTCCTGCTTGTGCTTCTCTGTGTACTGCAGATATCCAGGAAAGTAATCTGTGTGATTTGGGTTCATTTCTTCCTTTGCTTCTGCTCAGTCACTGGAACTTGCAGCAAGTGAGGTTTTAGTCAGTACTGCCCAGGCCCTTGTTAATGCCAGCTTCAGTATTGTCTCCAAAAACATCTGTTGGGCCATGGTACCAAAGGGTGCTTCCTGTTCAAACAGGCAGATTTCAGGCCTTCTTCACACTGTGGCAGTATTGCAAGAGGGAGAACAAAAAGCTAAAAAAGGAACCCCACCAGAACAAAGTACATAGACATGAGCTGTTCAGAGAGAAAAAACCACCTAATTGAAACCTCGTTTATTTTTGTCATAGTACAAACATGTCCTCCTCTTCCCTTTTTTCTTCTAGCAAAGGAGTACTTTTGAAACCCTACAGTGATTAATAATATTTGGGTTCTGTGGTTGGTTAGTTCCTGAATTTCCAAACCACAGGAGTGGTGGTTGGTCCAAAATCATTCCATTGATGTAAGGAAAGGGTCTGCTTTAGATGTATCAAAAGAACTTTAATATCTCAAGGGATTGGGGATTTTGAGAAGTCATGTGCCTCTTAATCATCAGAGGGAGAGGTGAAACTGTCTTTCAGTTGATGAAAGCCAGGGCACTTTTTTCAGCTGGGCTGCTCTGTGCAAAACAAGGAGAGCCTGCAGTGCCGTGGCAGGGCAGGACTGGAGGCACACAGGTGGCTGCTGCTGCCTGTGGGATTTCCAGGGGCAGTGTGGGCTGTGATGTTCCCTCCTGGGTGCTGAGTGTTTTGTCCTGTGTTCAGTTTTGCCTTTGAGACCTGAGTGATGGCACAGGTTCTCCCACTCACCAAACCCCCGTGCTTGAGGAATCACCTTTCCAAAAATGACATCTCCCTGCTTTGTGTGTGTGCCCCTGACACTGCCTGAGGCCAGGAGCCTGAGCAGAGGCAGTGCCTTGCTCTGCTGGGATCAGCTGACAGTGCCTTTCAGCCATTCCTGGCAGCAGCACTTTCCTCCTCATCAGGAAAAACAATGGAGGAGGAGCTGTCTTAGTGTAGAGGTTGGGAGATGAGGAAGCATTTTTCAGTTTCTCTCTGATTCTTTGCTAAAGAAATGTGGTATCTGAGATGCCTTGCAGTTAGGTTGTGCATGAGTCCAGCTTTCCATCCTCTTTGATTCATTGAATCCTCAGGGTTAGGCATAGTGAGGCAGAGATCATGATATCACTAACAAAACCCCAGTTAAGATCTAATTTTGCCTGGAATGTGTGGCATTCTAGGACTAAGATGAAATTCCTGGGTTTAAGTGTTGTTTAGTGGATGGCAGCAGTACTGGAAGTAAATTTGATTAAAGCTTCCTCCATGGATCAGATACCAAAAGGCCTGGATTATTTTTTCATGGTAGAATTCCTTTGAAGACTTGTTATTTTAGATTATTAGCTTTGCTGCAGATGTGTGTTCCCATGATGATTAGCATTTCAGTTCTTTCCTGAGGGAGTGAGAGGGCTGCAATCCTGTGTAGGGGTGCACGTCCCTGGGGAGGGGGCAGGATGTGTGTGCACACCTGTCCCAGGGCTCCTCTCTCTCACACACACTCCTGCAGCTCAGGCTGAGGCACTTTCGAGAATTCAAAGCAAACATTTACATTCCAAGGCTCCTCTATATTTATGCTGGGCTTCCGGCTCCACTGTCAATATTTGGGAAGCTACTCTTGGTCAATTCCTGTTGACTTTTACTGAAAAGCAGCTAGTGAAGCAGTAAATATTTTGTGCATGTGATAATACAGCTGGTCAGGGCAGAGGAGTCTCTGAGGAACAGATCTTGTGATTTGGGGCACAGCCTGGTGTTTCCTTGCTTGTTAGCCACAGCAGGTCCTGAAAGACTGCTCTTTGCAGTCTCAGGCTCCCAAGAAAGGCAGATTTTTGCCAGGGAAGAGCTGTCAGGGGTGTGCTAGGCAAATTACAGCTAGGAACTGCAGCATAGCCAGGCTGGGCAGGGAGTCCTGGGAACAGTCCCAGCTCCTGGGCTGTGCTGGGAGAAGGAGCTGTGCCTTTTGGGGCTGAACCCTGCCAGCCAGGGATGTGACAGCCTGGGTGGGAAAGAATTGCAGGTCCAGCACAAATCCCTCTCCAGTGGTGGCTGGAGATGGGTGTAGCTGCTTTCCCAGGAACTTCAGGCTCCACCAGGGTGTAACCAGGAGCCTGTGGTGAACTTTGGGGACCCAGACTGTACTAAACAGAGCAGAGAAGGAATGCTGAAGCCTGAGACACTGTAAATGAGGCTGTGTTGTCCCTGGGCTGGTGACCCAGGGGAGCTCTGTGCCCACTGATGGTGTTGCTTTGTTGCCTATGCCCTGCCCTGCAGTGAGAACCCTCTGCCCACGGTGGAGATCGCCATTCGCAACACGGGCGATGCTGACCAGTGGTGCCCTCTCCTGGAAACCCTGACAGACGCTGAGATGGAGAAGAAGATCAGAGACCAGGACAGGAACACAAGGTACTGCCACTGCTTTGGACCCTTTTCTTGGCCTGTCCCTTGGGCAGGAGCTCCAAACTTTGATGTTTGTCTTTCCCTACTGAGAGCTAATTGGCAGGACGTCAGCCTTGCTCACAACGGAAGCTTTAGCTTCAGGGTATTCAGCTGTCATCACCTTTCTCCACAAACATTGAAATGTCTGCTCTACCATCTCCTGCTTGCAGGAAGTTTCCTTTTTTTTTTTTTTAACCCATTTTTGTCTTTTCCTTGGGCTCTTTTCTTGTCCAGGGGAGTTGTTTGTATAGGAAGACATGATTCAAACATATTGGAATTTCATGTATTATCATGCTCCCTAGAATCCTGCTACAAAGCTTCCTTTTATGTAAAGTTCAGTTTGATGTAGCAATGGGCAAGCTCCCAGCTCTAGCCTGAGTGATGCCAACCTGTTTGCCAGCATGGGGAGCACTGTGTGGTTCCAGGAGAAGCTCTGCCCACCTGCAAAGTGATGTTTGACAAGCAGTTGAGAGCTTGCACCTACTTGATGAAATTCTTCCAGGCAGATATGAAGGAATGGCTTGTATCTCTCCAAAAGATACATTGTGGAAATAGTAAATATACCGGCTCAGCTCTTTCCCAGGATGTTTTTTTAACTGCTGATTAACAGTAGCACAGTCATGTTGTGTATCAGCTGTGGCTGACTGAAGTGTTTACAGTAGCAGTCGGTTCCAAGTTAATGAGACAAAGTGCCCTAGCAGCTGTTAGTGAAAATTGTGTCCTTGCCTTATCGCCAGTGGCACTCTCAGGGTGTAGGAATAAACCTGTCTATAATCTGTGCAGCCTCCCCAGAAGGTTTTGGTCAGACTCCCATGTCTGTAATATTCTCTTACTGTACCTCTCTCTCTCCCTCAGGCGCATGAGACGTTTGGCCAATACTGCTCCAGCCTGGTAACCCTCCTGTTGTGACACTGGTGCTCTTCCTACAGACTTTATCCCTATTCCTCTCCCCAGATGGATCTAGAATTGGCAGGGGTCTTTCTGTCTCTGAAGGGGACACACATTCCACTTGCCACGAGTTCCCAGTACTGCTGACTTCTGCCCCCCTCCACCCCAGTGCCACGGCCCAGGGGCGCTGAGCGAGCAGCGTGACCCAGCTGGGACCTGTGGCAGGTGCTGGAGCCCTTCTATACCTGTGTGTGGACAGTGGAAAGATTCTTTTGTATAGGTGCAATGTGCACTCCTAGGACAACTTTTTAAATAAAAGGAATGCATACAACGTAGGCTGAGTTCAGTCAGTTTGCATGAACAGTGAATGTCACCATGTTTTGTGCTGTTCTGGTAACTGAGGGTCACAGGGCCTGATATTAATTCTGAACACTCATGTGCATTCACTTTTCCTGGGTGCTTTAATTCAACAGGTACAACAGCACAAAACCTTTTGGTGCAGGGGAAAGTGGGGAGGAGATTTAGAACTAGAAGCAGCAGACACTTCTCTAAGGATTGGTCTGCTCCCAGACTTGGCACAGTCTGTAATGGCCTCGGGGGGTTCAGCTGGTTTACTCAACAAGATAAACCAGTTTAACTGAAATCACAGATTTAAGAGTCATTTCTGTCAGATGTCAGCCTGCTGTGTGGTCAGCCCTATTTTTTGTGAAGACTGCATCTGGAAACAGCACAGGCTCTGCACAGGTACAGCAGGTAAAGCCTCCAGTCACTGGGACTGAAGCTCCTCTGCAGCCAGTGCCTTTGCTGTGGTCACTGCCAGCTGCACTGCACAGAGCACTCAAAGCAAAGTGGGTGTCATGAATGCCCTTAGCACTGCAGTGTCAGGGTTTTGCAACCCAAGAAACAACCTTTCTCAAGGGAGTTTAAAACCAAAATCCATTGAAGTGAGATTTAAAGAAAAATCCAAGCGTGTTTACCAAGTAATTAGAATCTATCTTGTTGAGGTGCTCAATCTCTTTGATAGAGTTCCTACCATTGACTGCCAGAACTGATGAGTCTTGCAAGCAAGGCAGATTTTGCTGGCAGCCTGACAGTTATGTTCAGGCCTTTATGATAAAGCCATAGGTTTTATGATCCTTGCTGATCCACCCACCCTGCTAGCACAGTCAAAAAAACACTTTCTGGTCTTAATTTATCATGTTTAGACTTGAGTAATAACAGAGACAGTTCTGATTCCTGGGTGGGAGGGAACTTTTTCCAGATGTTAGTCTGCAGAAACTGAAAACTTGCAATTTAGTGATAATATTATTCAGTCTTGGCCTAGGCTCCTGTGCCAGAGTGGTACTCCATGCATTACTTCATATTAGAGAGGTTGAAAGGTTATTTGAGCAAGGAAGACAAACCCTGGCTGGGATTGCTGCTGCATCTCAGCCTCCCATGTAAAACATGTTTTGGCTCATGGACATGAAAACTCTGAGCCTTCTTGAGAACACTTGAGCCTTCCTTTGTTATATGACTGAGGACTTATGCCAGCAGCCTCTTCAGGGAATTTGACTAAAGTACGTGTGAAACTGCTGTAAATTAGCATCTGTGCTGCAGTTTTTTTAATTGCTTAGTGAAGTTTGTGATTACCAATCCCCAAGTTCACAATGAGGTGCAGGCACACAAGGACTGCAGCACCTCTCTGCTTCTCAAGGCCAGAGGGGTTGTACAAATTGTTCCTCAAAGCAGCAGGGACACAGCAGGACAGTCAAGGGACCAAGGCCAGAAAGATGGAACTTCAGCCAGCTTTCTTTATGTAGCATTAGGACTACAGGGGAACAGCCAGGAGCAGCTTTCTGTCTCTGCAATCACAATTCCTTGGGTTAGTCTGGTACCCCACCTGAAAGCATAGCCCAACTGTTACATTTCAAAGCCTCATCTCAGGCAATTTAAACCAGAACATCTGAAGACTTCACAGACCAACTCCTCTAGGGACTGAAACCCCAGCTCTGTTATCATTACCCTTAATACCACTGTATCTATAGAACAAATTACCACCTGTACAGGCCTCTCAGCCTCCTTGAGGGGGAAGGATAAGTGCAGCAAGAGCATGTTCAAATCAGGTCTGATTTTTGATGAAGTGTTTTACTGGAAGAGTACAGGGGAGGGGGAGTTGCTGTGTGTGGGGGTTTGTGTGTGTGCTCAATCAGATGCTGGTTACTCCCATGTCATAGTTTGGTGGTGGTTGGCAGTTCTGAGCAGCCAGCACTGTTAGGAGTGAGCTGCTGTAAGATTCCATGTGTGCAGACTCCTTTGAGTTTGGGTACAAGCACAGTGGGTACTGTGCTAGCAAGAGTGATCAGATCCATTTCATACAGGTGTCAGGGTAGGGATGAGCTTGTTTCATTTTCCCCTGAAACTCAGATGTTTAAGTTTCACAACTAAAAAATTCAACAAGAGTGGAATTACACTGCAGGTGCAGACAGTTTTTATTGCCAGTGTCAAGTGCTGCTTCCAGCCACTGCCTGGATCAAGTGTCCAGCTCAGTCCCTTGTCCTTTGCCAGGCACCCCTTTATCCAATTAGACATCCCCCACACTCCTTCTCATGCTCTACAGCCCTGCTGAGAGAAGAGGGAAAGGACATCTCTTCCAGCATTGCCCACCAGAAAAGAAAATCCCAAACCTGGCAGTTATGAGCCAATTCCTGATGAATTGCTGCCTCTGCCCCTGGCAGAAATGGACACACAACTGAAAAATAAAGACTTTAATGTAAAGACTCTTTGGAAACAACCACCAGAAAAGGAGTGGGGGACATAAAGGAAAGAAAGAGGCTGAGCTGCATTCTACCATGGTACAGAACTACTTCATTGAAAGCCCACAAAGAGGTCTCACAAGAGTGAGGGCCAGGTGCACCTTTGTACAGAGGGCAAGAGTGACCTGGCACACAGCAAGTCATTGACAGCAGAAGGAAGAACTGGTTTAACACCCCATTTGATACTTGTTCCACACCAGGGAGCTGAGGAGCCAGCACAGCTTCAGCCCTGTCCCTAGAACACCTCTGTAAGCATTCAGGAGTTCTTGTGTGCAAAGCTCTGTGGATCCACTTTGTACAAGGGGGAGATGGGTTACCCACACAAACAGCGACACACTACACATCGGAATGGCAACTCTGTTATTCCAGAAGGATCTCTGGGCCACAGCCAAAGTCCAGCCAGCAGGGAGGGGTCTGGCCACATGAAGAAGTCCCCCATGCTACTGTGGATGCTGCTGCTCGTGCTGGTCTTGGTCTCTAGGCAGGTGTTCTGGACGATCCTCAGGGAGAGGGTTGTAGTTGGGATCCTCTTCAGGTGTGTCAAAAACCATCTTCCTGGCAAGGGACATGCCCATCCAGCAGGCAGGCAGGTTAGGAGACTGAGCTGAGGATGCCAAACCCCCAGCCCTCCTAGGAACACCCTGGCCCTCTGTGGGGCTTGGCTGGCAGCCACAGCCACCAGCCCATTGCACCATCACCAAGCATTCACACAGTGATGACAGTGCCTCCTTCCTTGATCATAAGGTCAGAGTTGATTGTCAGTGCACAAAGCAGAACAAATTATGCTTTTTTCTTAAATTACCTCCATCCTGCCTCCATCTAGCATTTCCACAAGCAGTAAGCAGACTTTAGTTCTACTAGCAAGCTGAAGGTAGCAGCTGCTGCTGCATGGGCCCTGTACAAGTGTATATAATGTGCAAATAATGCAGCAATCCATGACCTGTGGAGCTGAGGTGCTGGCAGCAGGCAGTTGCCTCTTATGGTCACAGTTTGCTCTGGAAGTGATCAGGTTGGGAAAGCCCACAATAAAGCCCAGAAAGAATCAACTTTACTTACAGAAAGCTTGGGGTTAACAGCAGCTTCTTTCCTCCTGGCTGATTGGGGAAAACATCTTCCAAGAAATAATAGATATGACCCACTGCAATCCCTGGGGAGAGATGCCACCAAGGTCAGGCACAGCTGCCAGCTGAACCACAGCTGCTGGGCCAAACTCTAAGAACCCCCCAGCTGTGCCCACACCCAGCTCCCTCCAGAGCCAGGGATGCTGCAGGCTGCTGTGATCAGCAGGCAGGGAGCCCATGAGCCTGAGGGCAGCATTGCACACCCAGGAGACCACACACAGCAGTGTCAGAGCTCACCATACCCAGCTGCTACCACCACAGACACACACAGCAAAAAGCAAAAGCCCAGGCACCCAGAAACCCAGGCAGCTCATTTAGGAAACCAAACATCTCAGGTCAGGTGGAACCAAGAGTAGCTGCCAGTGTCCCAGTAGCACCAACCAGGACTGAACACTGGGGCTGCAAGGTGGCCTTGTTTCCATCACCCACCAGCTCTGACTTACCCAGCAGATCAATGATGATGGAGTTGCCCAGGAGCAGAGAGAATCCCATCAGGACCCAGGGCAGGAAGGGGGCTTGGAAGTTAAGAAGCCCAAAGAAGTTCATGCGGATGTAAGGGTTCCTGCGACTCCACACGTACACCAGCATGATGGTGAAAGCCTGGCCCAGGAAAAACAGGCTGGCAAAGAGTCCAAACAGCTGGGAACTACAGAGTCAAGGAAAAACCTCCCCACCCCGTGCACACCTCCAGGCAGCACAGCGTGCTTTGGGACAGGAAACCCAAACCAGAGACAGCTGATGCCAGCATTCCCAGCCAGTGCCCATGTCACCAAACCTTTCCTGGCTGAGATATACTGACCATCACTGTCCCCACACACATCTCCCTCCCTGCCACCCCAGAACAAGTTCACATGCAGGTTGCTCACTCCTTAAGCTGATGTCTACAACCACCAGAGACCAGAGAGCTCTATAGTCACCTTTGCAAAATGAACATCAAAATGACCTTCCAAGAAGGGCCTTCACATTCTTACAGCACTTGGGACAGTGGCATATTTTAACACCTAGCTCACATCCAGTGCCTTCTACAGAAAAAGTTCTGCAGTGAGATGGCTCTTGGAATTCACAGACCTCTTCTTCAGAGCACAAGGAGACAGAGAAAGGCAAAAATTTCCCCTGCCCTTGTTGTAGTTGGACTCCAAATCCACATCTGGCCAAGCACATGGCTGCTGCAGCCACCTGGATTCTAATGGCTCGCAGAGCTCTATGGGGACAGCAGTGCCCTGAGCCATCTGCATAGGACAGCAGAAGAAATTCAGAGAAAGTTTATGCTTGGGAGGGAAATAAATTTCACCATCAGATCACTGTGTTGTGAAAAGAACTTAAGAACTGTGTGATGGTACCTCCATTTATTGACAGGCCACAAGCTCTGGGCTCACATGTGCTGAATATGTGGGAACTCACTCCTTGTCCTCATGGCTCCACATTCCTGCCCCTGTCCTGAGCCAGCCCCATGCAGTCCCAGCCTTGCACTCACCAGAGCTCAGTCAGGGGCCCTGGCACAGCTGGACAGTTCTTGCAGCAGAACACGTGGCCTCTTTCAGGCTGAGCCTCCCAAGCACTGTGCCACGTGTCCTTCAGGGATGAGGCAGCCCAGCCCCTGCCAGGGGCTCCAGCACAACCTCAGGCAGCTTCCTCTGCTCCAGGCACACCGGGTGAGGCACTGGCCAAGCCAAGGGTGGCAAAGATGGGGAGCACAAGCTGTGCCATAGAGCCAGAAGTGCCCCTGCAGCCCCTGCTCAGCAGAGCTCTCCCAGCTCTCAGAGCACAGGGCCCTCTGCCCTGGGGCACCAAGAAGGTTCATGAAGCAGCTGTGCTGCTCAGCAGGCAATTGTGAAAGCAATACTATTAATGCCCAAGATGTGTGTCTACACACTCAACAGAGTATTTGCCACTTTGAAATTCATCCAGTCACTGATCAGAAAACTGTGCTTGTATATACTGGTAAAGGTTGTAAGTACCTGAGAACTGCTTGTGCTACTGTAAAAATTGATAACAAAGATATTTTGTCTAGCAGAAATCATTCTAATTTTTGTATTTGTAATTTTGTTAAGATTATCAAGTGTGATTTTTTGTACTTGGCCCCAGTGACATCCAGTTGATTAAAACCAATTACACAATGTATCACAGACTGTCACCTACTCCTGTTGGGATGCACCTTACATTGGTCAAACAATGAATTAAGCACCAAGACCTACTCCACAGCACACCTGGACACAGAGGTAGCAGACAAGCCCTACACTATCCACAGCATGTCAGACACACCAAGGAGCCTCATCCAGCTCTAAAGGATACTGTCATGAGAAACCCTCCAAAGAGGAACATGAAGACAAAGTCAGCCGTCCTTCCACGGAAGGAGCCTTCTTCCAGCATGCGGCAGTACCTGTACCTGAGGGCAGGAGAGAAGGGAGGGTTGCAGTATGGGAAATTAACAGCTGGCCACCCTGTGCCCACGGCAGCACTGCCCAGCAACAAGCTCAGCCCAGAGCAGAACAGTGCAAACTTCACCTCACCCCTCTGACCCCATGGACAGAGAGAGGTCCCTGCTGTGCTTCAGGCAGAGCTCACCCCAGGAATGGGCACTGCTCTCCAGCAAGAGCCACAGCAGCAGCACTGCCAGCTTCCCTTTGGGCAGGGTCTGCCCTGCAGCAAGCACAGATGGAGGGGCAGGAGGGGCTGCAATTCAAAAGAGCCAAGGGAAGAACCCACAGCCCTAGAGTGCTGCCAAGGCAAGCCATGCTGGGGAGGAAGATGGATGGGGGGAGCTGCATCTAAGCCAAAATGGGAGCAGAGAACTTCACTGAGACCAAAGGATACAGAAATATCATGTTGAAAAAGAAACTGAATCCCAGGGGCCCAAAAAAGAGGAAGTTGGTGATCAGCCTCCATATCTGAAAGAGAAGAGAGAGGAGAGAGAAAAGGAGGTGGACAGAGGTCTCTCCTCATCACACAGAGCAGCCCATCACACTGCCCACGGGGAATGAATGCTCAGACATGCACCTGTCCCTCAGAACCACCCCAGGACGCCAGACAGCTGCTCCACCCTCCAGTGGGACCTCCTCACATGGTACCCTGACACATCAGAGTGTCTCACCTTTCCAGGCATGGAAAAGAAGATTTCTCTACTTTTCTAGTGAGGTCAAACAGCCACAATTGAGCACTCCGAGCAAAATAAATTACTTTTCATGCCTCTCTACAATAAAGCTTCTCCAACCAGCCCAACAGCAGCGGCCACACACGGTGTAACAGAGGGGGTTTGAGTCAAGGGAAAGCCAAGGTGGTGTGTGGCAGGGAAGGGGCGGAAGGAGTTGTCCCCACGCAGGTACCCGTGACAGGCAGGGACGCTGTGCGGCTGGCCCGGCTCGCAGCGCTCGGGGAAGGCTGGAGCAGGGGGACAGGAGCCCCTGGGGATGACACAGCAGTGCCCGGCCCCCCTGCGGAGCGGGACACCCGGGGCCCCCGCGGTCACAGCCGCCCCTCGCTGGCAGGGGCACGGTGGGCCCCAGAGCCCGAGCGAGGCCTCACCTGGAACTTCCTGAAGATGAGGTCGGGGTTGAAGTACAGCTGGAAGGGGGTGATGAACTCCAGCTGCTGTGGGAGACAGGCAGAGCAGCTGCCATCACCCGCTGCCCTCGGCCAGCCCCGGCCCCCGCCCCGCGGCCCCCCGCCCCCCGGCGCGGCCCCCGCTCACCACGGCGGCGGTGGTGAGCACGCATGCGGTGGTGTAGGCGCGGGTCACGGCCGGCATGCCCAGGTACTCCTGCGCGAAGCCCTGGTACGCCATGGCCGCGCCGCTCCGCCCGCCCGACGCGGCGCCTCTAACGCCCCCCGCCGCGCCGCCGCACGCCCCGCCCCCGCGGGGAGCGTCCGGCCAATCCCCGCGCGACAGGCGGCGCGCGTCAGCCAATGGGAGCGCGCCTCATGGCCCCGGCCCGCGGCCGCCGCCAACCCGGAGCGGCCCCGCCCCGCGGCAGCGGCTGCGCCGGGACCGGGCGGGGCACGGGCGGGGCGCGGGCGGGGCGCGGGCGGGGCACGGGCGGCTGAGGGGCAGAGCGCGGCGGAGCGCTCGGGCTTAGGCGGCACGCCCGGCGCGGGGCTGTGCCCTGGGTCAGTGACACTGACCTGCCCGGCTGGAGAAGCATCCGCCCGGTTCCTGCCGCGGTGCGCTCAGCGGCGGCCCCGCAGTGTCCCCGAGAGCCGGGGGTTCTCAGCGCGGTGTTCCCCCGCTGGCTCGGAGGGAGAGGAGCCCGCTGGGAGAAAGGCAGCGATGCCGCTGCTCCAGCCCGGCTTGCTTGGTTGATCAGAAGGGTCTTGTATTCACTAAGGCACGAAGGGCTTGGGGTTTTCAGTAATTCCTGCTAGAACCTCTCCTGCAGTGAGAGCATGCTCCTGATGGAGCAGTGAGGTGCTTCCCCAAGCTGTGCGAGATCGCTGGAAGAAACCGAGGGATGTGTGGATGTGTGGTGCCACCGGGTGCTGAGGGGACCCGGGGAACGGCAGCAGCGCTGCGCGCAGCCCTCAGCAGGAGCAGAGCCTGTGCTGGGCCCTCAGGAGGGAGCAGAGCCCGTGCTGGGCCCTCGGGAGAGAGCAGGGGCTGTGCTGGGCCCTCGGGAGGGAGCAGAGCCCGTGCTGGGCCCTCGGGAGAGAGCAGGGGCTGTGCTGGGCTCTCAGGAGGAGCAGGGGCTGTACTGGGCCCTCGGGAGGGAGCAGGGGCTGTGCTGGGCCCTCGGGAGAGAGCAGGGGCTGTGCTGGGCTCTCAGGAGGAGCAGGGGCTGTGCTGGGCTCTCAGGAGGAGCAGAGCCTGTACTGGGCCCTCAGGAGGGAGCAGGGGCTGTGCTGGGCCCTCGGGAGGGAGCAGGGGCTGTGCTGGGCCCTCGGGAGGAGCAGGGGCTGTGCTGGGCCCTCAGGAGAGAGCAGGGGCTGTGCTGGGCCCTCGGGAGGGAGCAGGGGCTGTCTCAGCTCTCAGAAGAAAGCAGAGCCTGTCTCTGCCTGTGTGTCCCACACAGACAGCACTCCTGAGAGCCAGAGCTGATACACATCTCCAGGAACCCAGCATCCTCCACTCTCCTGCTGATTGTGCTTCCCAGACCTGTCTGCCCTGTGCAGCAGTCAGGTCTAATGTTACAGCAGCCCTGGATTCAGATGAGGAATGGGCCTGGTGTTGGGTTTGTGCTGCAGAGGGTTAAGCTGTCATCAGAGCCTTAATGAGCCCTGAGATTTCCCTTTAAACCTTCCATTAATGGGAAATGAAATTACCGAGGGGGAAGGGAGTCTTTGTGTCCTCCACCACCTCCATCCTGACTGCCCTTTGATGAAATACAAAACCCAGATAGAAGATGATGGGACGTGAGGTTAAAGCAACATAATGGGGGAGAGAGGGGAAGAAGACAAGAGACCAGTGGGTCTGTCAGAGCAGAGAATGGACTCCTGAGTGCCCTGGAGTGCTGCAGTGCTGCGAGCAACTCTGATGGGGCTGGGGGAGAAGGAGGAGCTGCTGGGGATGGAGCTGAATGAGGAACTTGCACCCAAACTGCAGCAATGTCAGTAGGCTTGGCTGTGTGGGCGCAGGCTTTGGTGGGAGCTGGGATGGATGTGAGAGCTCTGGCAGTTGAGAAGAGCTGAGCTGGCAGGGAAATTCATCAGGCCAGGAGCTCTGCAAAGGGCTGCCCTTATTCATGTGGCTGTTTCAGCCCAAATGCTGCACTGCTGCAGCTCAGCCCTCCAGCATGCCACAGAGCTCCCAACCCAGCAGAATGGGCAACTGAGTTGAAGAACTAGGAGTCAATAAATGGATAATAAATTAAATTAATCAATAAGTGTCCTATTCCTTTGGGTGGGGAATTAGAGGTTTCCTATCTGCTCTTGCTGCTTGTGCACACCAAACAGAAGCTGAATTCAAGCACCATGATTCCTGCCCCTTCCTTTTTTGAACCAAGGCTGGGAGATGAATATTGGGAGCTCTCTGCTGCAAGGAGGACCTCACTAGCTCCACAGAGATGGGAATCCAAGTAATCAATCCCACTTACTCTCTGTGAAAGACTGCAAATTAGACATTGCATAAAATCTAAATAAAATTAATCAATTTCTCAATTTTTTTCTCTTCCCTTCTAGCCAAAACTGGGGAACTCCACTTGTCCAGGTTTCTACTTAAGGCCTGTTTTCTAAGGTTCATGGGGGAAGGGGGAGAAGTGGTGAAATGCATTGGGAAGCTCAGCAGCTCCCACTGGGAGAGGCCAAACAAATCTCAGTGTCACCCTGAGTTCCCAGGCTGCTTTCTGCCCATGATCTCAGCCCCTTGGGAGCTCAGCCAAGCTGACTTCATGCACTGCAGTACACCCAGGGCAGCTTTAGTCTTTATTACAACCCGTGTCACATTTCATGGATTTTTGGAGTTATGGCCTTCCACAAGTTCCCGTCAGCACAGGCACATATTTGGGTTCACACACACACACCCCCCGCCCTTCACAGGGATGCTGGCATGTGGCCTTTTATAAAATTATGAAATAGAACTAAAAGCTGAAAAAAACAACAAAGCCAAAGTCTTTCTCTCAGCTGCAAGAAGGTAAGAGGGACTGCCAGAAAAACACTGCCCAGGAGATTTTTCACTGATTTCCTCGTGCCTTGTCCTGCCCTGCCTGGGGACTCCAAGCAGATGTAGCTCAATGATGTGCCATTGCTTCCTGCCATCTGCTGGGCTCCCTTTTGGGATCAGCTCAATATTGCTGTCAATGTGCAGCATCAGCTTCAAAACCCAAGATGTCAGAAACTCAAAGTTTCCACACAAATATGTGTGATGCCCAGACTTCAGTCCATTTTGGACAGGCTTTGAAACAGGTTTCTGTCTGCATGCTCTTGGAGCAGAGAGAGGACCTAATTAGAAGGACTCCCAACTGTAACCTTTGCACAAGTCCTTCAAAGGAAGAACTGATGATGGTATCTCCTTGCCAGACAATATTTACCCATTGTGCATCTGCAGGCCCACTGAGAGTAACCTGCAGCATAAATTCAACAGTTTCCCAACTCACTTACTGCAAACCAAAACTGCAGAGTTAGAAAAATGCTGTTAACTCTCCCCATGAGTTAAACAGCACATAAACCTCAAGAAGGCACATGAGCAAAGATAAATGGGCTGTTGCAGCGGTCATCTCTTTTGTTTGTAGTAAATTATTGTGTGTAATTCATGTTTCCTGTCCATAAATACCAGAGGAACTTGAAGACATGGAATCCATTCTAATTCAGTAAAGACAAAAACAACTCCTTTTGAGCCCATCTGGAACTTGTTTTTATCATAATTGTTTTGGGCTCAGTAACGAGTTCAAGATCTGACTGCCGTCTCTAATTGTTTCAAGGATAAACAGCTGCTTTGTTTAAAGGCAGCAGCTCGCGTTTTGCCCAGCGCAGCAGTCCCGGGCTCGCAGGATGAAAGGAGCTGTGCCGTGTCAGCACAGGCCCTAACGAGCACTGGCGCCCCTGGCAGGGCGCTCACCCCGCCCGCAGCTGATGGGGCAGGAAAACAGCCCCAGGCACGCACTTGTGAGTGTCCAGCCCTGCCTGTGCCCTCTGCTCTTCCACGGCATCGGCGTTTTGTTTGTAACTTCATCTGATGGGGTTTTGAACGTGTCCTGCTGTGAGGAGTCCTGGCCGCCCTGGTGACGCACGGGCATCTCCTCCAGCTGGGCTGGGGGTGCTCAGGGGCAGCAGTCACTCCCTGGCTACATAACCCTGATGTGAAAAACGCCAATCACTTGCTTTTGAAATTGTTAAAAGTTTAGTAGTAATAAAATTGTTATAAAAATAGTAATACAATTAGAGTCATAATAATTTGGACAATTTAAATCAGGACAATATGAGACAATAAAAGCAGAGAGTTACGGACGTCAGGGTGCCTTTTTCTGGGCATCACGAGCCCAAAAAAGGACACACATTAACAGAGGATTAACCCTTAAAAACAACAGCCTGTTGCATATTCATACACCTCATGCATGATGCATAAATTCCTTTCAAACACAGGATTCTGTCTGGTCAGTGTCAACTTCTTCCTTCTAATCCTAATAGCACCTTCAAGGTGGGAAGAAGTTAGTTTCTTCTGATAAGAAGGCAATAAATTCCCTTTCTCTGAAAGATTCAGGTGTCCTGTGGCTGCTATCTCGCTGCAAGTCCTTTCTGTTAAACAAAGCATCCTACATAGCACAGTTTCTATTTTAACAATTTTTATAACCTAAAACTATAGTTAACGCAGTACTTAAGAGAATTAATACAGCATTACTTCCTAACACAACACACATAATATTCATTTTAATATTTGCAAAAAGCCAATCATAAAATACATGCATTTTTCACACCTGAGCTCTTGCTTGGGTAGTGCTCCATCCCCTGCTCACAGTCCCAAATCTTCCCTTCATCTCAGAACACAGACAACCCCACATCCACTGTCAGAGACTCCCCCAGCAGGGTATGAGACCATGGTGTGCTCAGACCTGTTGTGCTCAAGGTCTCACCCATGGTGCTCCCCAGGACCTGCCATGCCTGAGACCCCCGGTAGCCTTGGTGTAGAGATCTCTGCAGAGATACTCTCTGTAGAATATTTTCCTCCTTCATTACATCCCTGATGCCCTGGCACTAGAAACAAGGGATGCACACCACTGAGATTAAAACTGTACATGATGTCCAGAAGTTAGTGGGGGATATTCAATGGACTAGAACTATTTGTGGGATAACTAATGAAGAACTTGAACCATTAATACAGTTACTAGGTACTTTATCTTGGGCAGATGAATGCCAGATCCTGGATAAAAAACAACAGCAGGCCTTGGATCACATTGCCACAAAGATTGCTACATCACATGCACATCGTCTGATCAGCTGATCAAGGATGCTCCAGCACACCAGCCAGGACCTTTCTGGGAGGTAATTTCAGCCCCCAAACTCAGCCCTTGGTGGCACAGACGGGCCAGGAGCTCCATGAACCCGCTGTGCATAGATAAGCTGTGTAATCATAACTGCTGAGGCACTTTAAATGTTGACTTTTCCATGTGTAATAGCCATATAGAAATTTTTCCTCCTTCATTAAAGGATTTCTCCTTCCAAATCAGCTAACTCTGGAGTGTGATGGCTAAAGTCAGGAGAAAGTGAATCATACCGAATTGGATGGATTTTTAAGTTTGTTTGTTTGTTAGAAAGAAACTAAAGATAGCACTTAGAGTTCAGCCCTCCAAGGACATGTGGTTTGCACAGGGTTTGCTGTAAATCACAGTTAATATTATTTTTATTTCCTATGGTTTTTAGTTCAAAAATACAGCTTTGTGTCTGGCATGAGAAAGATCTCATTTAAATCCCCTTGAGCAGAGCCTCATCACATATCCAAATAAAGCACCTCTTCCAAAACAGCTTCTGATCATGAGTTGAAGACATCAAACAAGAAAATGTCTGTCTCTTTGCACAGTTATTTTTCTCCAGTGTTTAATAATTCCTGTTAAATTCTTCTGCCTTGTGATCTGTCCCCTACACCACAGGTCACCTCCCACAGCTGTCAGTAGGGAATATCCTTCAGGGGCCTTTATTTTGTAACATCCATTTCATAAGCACTGTGGCCAAATCAACAAATCAAAAAAATAATGCTTGTGTCTTATAAAAAGAGGTCTGTGCTAAGCCCAGAATAGCAGCACATCAACTGAGTGTGCTGTCAGCTGCTGGAGATCCCTACAAGGAGTCAGAAAAGGTATTTGTACCTGGGTTTTCAGCAGAGAAAGGACTGTATCCCAGTGCAGCTGCCTCTCAATGAGCCAGGGCACAGCTCTGATGAAAAGCTCTGTCTGAAGGGACTGTTAAATAAGAGAGCAGGATGAGTCTGACACCCTGACACTGCTGCACACATTTTCCTTTCTTCTGATGGGAATATTCAGCAACATTTGATGTCTTTTGGTAGAGTATAAATGCTCTTCTCTGACTCACAGGAACAGAGGTTTTGTTCAGGCAAGGACTTTGTTCCTTCTGGCCTTGAGGTCACTCAATTTCAGCTAACTGCCTGTATCAGTGTCTGATACAGAGATGGAAGGAAAATAAATAGTCCAGGCACAGCATGACCTACAGCTCACAATGGACTAGAAAAAAAAGGTACTTTCATTATTTCTAGTATTTTGGGGTTTTTCAGTTTTCCCAAAGAAGACCTAGTGCTTATCAGGTGGAGGAACAGGCAGACTGCTGATCCAACACACAGAACACACAGCTGTTCTTCTGACATCCAAAATCCCAGCTAGCAGGGGAAAGCAGCAAGTTCCCTTGGCTGTCTCAGCCCTCGTGTCCTCAAAGGACTCAGCTCCCACGGATCTCCTCTGCTCTGGAAAGGGTCCCAGGGACTCTGTGTGGTAGCAGAAGCTCTGGCAGCTCTGGTCCCTGCCCTGGGAAACCTCTGTGATGAAGCTCATTTCCTGAAGTTCTTATACAGTGCCTTGAACTTACATAAATTGTGGGGTTTTTATAAAGAACATTAGTGAACTGCTGGAACTGAGAATAGTGGTGTCAGAGCAGGACACTCATTTCCTACAAAGAAAAATCCATTTCAACAACTAAATAAACACAAACGTTGCTTTCACCATGAAATCAGCAAACCTGCTGCATGTTTCTTGAGAAAGCTGCTTGTTTGCAGATCTTATTACTTGTCTTTTGTATTCTGAGTGAGTTCTGCAAGAGTCAGGACAGGCAAACAGAGGCATTTTGTATCTTACAGTGATGGTCCTTACAGAAAAGTGAGAAGAGATTGCCAGGCTAGAGCTTGGGAAACAGCCAGCCAGAGAGCCACTCCAGATCTCTTCTGCAATTTACAGGGTAGCATTTGTAAGGACAATTCATCCTGTAGATCCAAGCCTCACAGATGGAAATGAGGCCCCTTTTCTCCCCTTGAAGTTGGTCCAGATGATTCTGGTGTAAAAACACACGAAAACATTGGAACCTCTCCGTTCGTGACAGATCAAAGAGCACGTGTTGATGGCCCTTCCTAATGGCAGGATTAGCACTTAGAGAACTGCAGGCAGACCCTGCCATCACATCCTCCACACAGCTCCTCTCCCAGGCACATGGCATCATATTTCACCCTGGTTATGACAGGTTTGAGTTCAGCAAGAGAGGATTTGGAGGAAGAGGGTGGAGGGTCCCCCAGTGGTGCTGGAAAGCTGCCGGGTTTATGTGAAGGCTTCCACCCCCAGGAGTTTGAGTAACTGCAGAGCAGTGGCTGTACCCTGGTGACAGACCCTGACCCAGAGATTCCTCATCTACAACTGTGACTCTGAAGCTCTGACAACAAGGATGGAACATTGGGAAAGCTGGGGGTTTTTAAAGTGCAGCAAAAAGCCAGTTAGAAACACAAGCAGTGTGAACAGCTCTCAGCACTGAAGCATGAGTAATACAGATGCTGTGCAGATGAAAAAAATTGATCCCTTCCCTCCTCATCGAGGCAGCTGTTGCTAGAAAAGATAGAGGACAGCTTCCTGGAGCTCCCAGCTAGCCAGCTGCTCAGAGATCTCACCACAGCAACATCCAGTTTATGCCCCTCTGGAACAGGAGGGACAGCCTGTGCCACCATCCCCAGCATCTCACTGCCCACCCAGCCTGTGCCACCATCCCCAGCATCTCACTGCCCACCCAGCCTGTGCCACCATCCCCAGCATCTCACTGCCCACCGAGCCTGTGCCACCATCCCCAGCATCTCACTGCCCACCCAGCCTGTGCCACCATCCCCAGCATCTCACTGCCCACCCACAGCACTGCCCTCTCCTCTGGCAGCTGCCACAAGCTCAGAGCAGACAGCAGGAGAGAACGAGAGCTTTCCTTTTTCAGTGAATTACTGTTCTTGATACAGGCTGCCTAAACTCTCCATCAGTGCCTGTTGAGTGGTGCAGTCCTGTTTGTTTCCCAGTTATTGTTTGGGAAGCTGCTGGAAGCATCCATCCAACCCCTGCCACAGGAAGCACAGTGCTGGCATTCAGAGCCTAACACAGCAAATTTTGTACTTCTCCTGCCACTTAGTGGCTGCAGCTGATGCAGCACCACATCCCTGGCTACAGATTGACCAGAGATACTCTGTGATGTGGAACAGGCTCATATTTCTGTTCAGGTGCAGTAAAACCTGAATAGGGACAAAGAGGCATTTAAAAACATTTCACTTATTTCAAACTCTCTGAAACCTGTCAGGGCCCTCACAAATCTGACTCTGCAGGATGAAAGGATGTTAGAAAGATGATTACTCCTGAAGGCCAGATATTTTCTGAAGCAGCAGCTTTAATGTTACTGCAGGCAGTGCAATGTGCCTCCATCTCCATCTCTAGGATTCAGAAGGATTCACCATTTCCCACTATTGAATGCAGAGCACCCCCAACGTCTGGGAATGATTGGCATCTGACTCCATGATTCAGAAGGCTGAACAATTGCTTTATTAAACTATACTATTATTATCATTACATTAATACTATACTATATTAAAGAGGTACTATACTACAAGGAATACTGAAGAAAACTAAAGAAAACTCGTGACTGTCTCCAGACAGCCAGGACACAGCTTTGAGTGATTGGCCAAGGAAACAAAACAATCCTCAGCAGAATCCAATTGACAAATCACTTCAGGTAAACCATCTTCCTAACACATTCCAAGTGTGCAAAACAACAGGAGCAGCAGGTAGAGACAGGAATTTCTCTGTGCTTCTCCAGGAACAACCCTGTAAGAGGGAATTCTATCTCTCTGTTCAGAGAATGTGAATGCCACACCCCACTGCCAGGGAGGGCCTTTCTGTTCTGCAGAAAGAAGTGAGGTTGTCACTCCTGTCTGCTGTAGCTGACAGGAGCTCCAGGTGTGGCTGCTCTGTGCCAGGCTGTGGGGAGGGAGCAGGAGCAGGAGCACAGCCTTCTATGCCTCTGTGCACAGCCTTATCCAGCAGCAGCTACACTGCCTCTCTGTCACCAGGACACAGACAAGAGCACAAGAGCAGGAGCACAAGCACAGCCTTCTGTCCCTTCGTGCCCAGCCTTATCCAGCAGCAGCTACACTGCCTATCACCAGGACACAGACAGGAGCACAGGAGCACAAGCACAGCCTTCTGTGCCTTCATGCACAGCCTTATCCAGCAGCAGTTGCACTGCCTGTCACCAGGACACAGACAGGAGCACAGGAGCAGGAGCACAAGCACAGCCTTCTGTGCCTTCGTGCACAGCCTTATCCAGCAGCAGTTGCACTGCCCCTCTGTCACCAGGACACAGGAGCACAGGAGAAGGAGCAGCAGCCCAGCCTTCTGTCCCTTCATGCACAGCCTTTCCTGCAGCAGCTGGACTGCCTGTCTGTCACCAGGACACAGACAGGAGCACAGGAGAAGGAGCAGGAGCACAAGCACAGCCTTCTGTGCCTTCATGCACAGCCTTATCCAGCAGCAGTTGCATTGTCTATCTGTCATCAGGACCCAGGAGCACAGGAGAAGGAGCAGCAGCCCAGCCTTCTGTGCTTCTGTGCACAGCCTTTCCAGCAGCAGCTGCACTGCCTGTCACCAGGACACAGACAGGAGCAACAGCACAAGCACAGCCTTCTGTGCCTTCGTGCACAGCCTTATCCAGCAGCAGCTACACTGCCTGTCACCAGGACACAGGAGCACAGGAGCAGCAGCCCAGCCTTCTGCCCCTTCATGCACAGCCTTTCCTGCAGCAGCTGCATTGCCTATCACCAGGACACAGACAGGAGCACAGGAGAGGGAACAGGAGCACAAGCACAGCCTTCTGTGCCTCTGTGCACAGCCTTATCCAGCAGCAACTACACTGCCTGTCACCAGGACACAGACAGGAGCAGCAGCACAAGCACAGCCTTCTGTGCCTCCTGTGCACAGTCTTATCCAGCAGCAGCTACACTGCCTCTCTGTCACCAGGACACAGACAGGAGCACAGGGAAAGGCCTTGGATAACCAGGTTTGGGCTTCATTCATTCCTGTCGCTGACGAGGGAAATAGTCTGGTTTGTCTTTCTAGATTGTGTTCCAGGACAAATACAATCAGGAAAAAAATTATAGTTCACTTCTGCTTTGATCACAGAGAAGTGATAGTGGTAGCTGTGCTAGGTCTCTGAGAAGGAATTGAGGTTGTAAACCACAATGGCTGTCAAGAGGGTTTAGACAGATCTGGATCTTGGAGAATCATTTCCCTGGACTGGCATGGACTTTCAACAAAACTAATTAAACCATCGTGCTAATGAACATGCAGCTCGGTTTTGGGAATGTAAATCAGCTGGCAAAACACCTGCCAAATCAAGTGTCTTATCCTAACGTAATGGGTGACTAAATACACATTCCTGTGCTGGAGATTTAAATAATCCTTCAGAGCACCCTGAGAGTACCAGAGCCTTTGGCAGACAGAGGAAAACCTACGAAAGAGGATGAACAAGCTGCAGAGACTGGTAAAACATCTATTTTACTATTCTTATTGACAGATTTTTTTTTAATTTGAATTTTTATAAAGCTGTGTAATACTGTCAGGTTTGCATAGAATTATTTTTCCAGTTCATGCAGACTGCAGAGACTGGTAAAACATCTATTTTACTATTCTAATTGACAGATTTTTTAAAAATTTGAATTTATATAAAGCTGTGTAATACTGTCAGGTTTGCATAGAATTATTTTTCCAGTTCATGCAGTCCTTGGGATAAAGCTGACAGAGTAATGGCTCTCCTGGCAGCTGCACAGCCCTGCAGGGGCTGGGAAAACACTGCAGCAGCCAGGCATTGCAGAAGGCTTGGGCAGGTCACTCTGTAAATATAGCTCAGCTCTGAGCACAGAGTTGGCCCCTGAGGGGAGAAACAAACCATTCTGCCTCAGCTCATGGTCACTAAAGAGCTCTGTGACACATGGCTTGGTAGGAAATGTATTTTATAATGAAAGCAGAAATGAGCAGTGTATTCCTAGACATTTCATGAAAAAGAAATGTGCTGTTGTAGGGAGAGGAAACTCACCTGGAGAATGAGGATAATGAGGAATAGCAGGGATGTGAGGTGCCTAGTCCTTAGCTCAGTTCTGAGTAACAGGACAGGGAAGTGGTGTAGCCATGGAAAGTACAAGTGAAATGAATCTGCTGCTAGCTGGGGCTGGAGAGCTCAGTCTCCTCTTGCTGCAGGCTTGGAATAGTCTGGATTTATTTCTGTCCTGGAGGACACCCTGTCTCATGCTGGTATGAAAGTTATTTAGAAGAAAACACTTTGAAGAAAGGGAAAAAAATCCAAGATCATTTGAATTTGTGGTTTTAGAGCTATTGTGAGACTAGAGCAAAATTTCCTTTTCCTTGGTGGACAACTCTGTAAGAAGAAAATGAGCAGGTAAAGCAGAAAGAGGTCCTCAGCTTTGGGTTATTTAAGTTCCCAGGGTGACTGGGGTCATATTCATGTAGCAAAACACAATCTGGCCTGAGGTGCCCTGCACTGGCTGGCAAAGAGCCGAGCCTGAGCATGGGCTCTTGATGTGACACCAGAGCTTTCCCAGTGGGAGGGGTTTTAAAGCAGGGCTGGCAAAGGCCATCGTGGCCTTGGGCCTCCCAGAACATTGTGCAGGAGGTGTCAGGCTAAAGACCAGGGGCCCCCAGCATGCTCAGAGTGCTCTTGAGATGTGGAACAGAGCTCCCAGTCCCAAGACTCCCTCAGGGCACATCTTCCCTGTCACAGGATTTCACCTACAGGTGGGGAAACCAAAGGCACAGGCACAAAATAGTGGAAAAAAGCTCTTTGGTTCTGCTGTCAGCCTGCCAGTGAGCTGTCAGCTGGGCCAGCCAGGACAGCTTATTCTGCACCCTTCACAAAGTCAAGAGCTCTGACTTTTATACCAGCACTGATCCTGTGATGCCACACGAGGCAGCCCCTGCCCTGCCCTGCTTCCCAGGGTGTCCCTGGGCAGTGTGAGCCAGTGGCAGAACTGGAGCAGGAATGTCCCCAAGGAGACCTGAACATGGCATGGGACCCCACTGGCTGCCACACATTTCACCTGTCTCATAATGCTGAGTGCACAATTACAGACTGCTAAACATTGCTCTGTACAAGTGCAGCAGCACAGGAAAGACACTCTAATCTAAAATCTGTGTTATTATCATGAAAGGATGGGAATAACAGCACACCAAGGAATCCCAAATGCACTGGGAGTCCATGGCCATGGGAAAACCCCCCAGCTCAAAGCCTCAATGTCTTTTGAGTCAGTTTATTCTGTACAAGGAGACCTTCCATTGTCTGTCCCTTTCTTCAGCTCCAGAACAAGATCCTGATCCTGACAATATGTGCTGCTGGGATTGGAGGCACCTTCCAGTACGGGTACAACATCTCCATCATCAATGCCCCAGCCTCTGTAAGTACTGCAGCTCTGAGTGCCTGCCCCTGACAGCCCCTGGGAGCAGAGGGTGCCACTGGCAATCTGCAGGCTGCTGCTGCTGAGGGGCAGAAGGCAAGGATGTGTTGTTCCCTCTGTGTAATTCACATCCAGAGCACAACAGATGCTTTTTGTTGTCAAAAGCCACCTTTGAGCAGGACCTAGTGTCACAAGTTTATTCAAAATCTTTGTTTCAACTGCTTTAACAAAATTGAATCCTAGAGTATTCCAACCTGCATCCTTTGAAGTTGATTTTTGCCTTTAGATTGAAAGTGAGACCCATGAAACCAATTTTTAAATTATCAAAAATAGCCACATAGAGGTATAAACCAACTGCAACTTTTCAACAGCAACAGTTTTACACCCTAAACAATTTGCTAAAAACACATCTAAGAGGTGGAGGAGATTGGAAACATAAACACAGGATAAATAGATTTATTTTTTTATTATTTTATATATATTTATTTTAATTTATATATATATATAATATATATATTTATTTATTTATATATAGTATATATTTATTTTATTTTTATTTTATCATTTTATATATTATTATTTTATATATTTATTTTAATTTATATACATATATTTTATATATATATATTTATTTATATATAGTATATATTTATTTTATTTTATTTTTATTTTATCATTTTATATATTTTATTTTTTTATATATTTATTTTAATTTATATACATATATTTTATATATATATATTTATTTATATATATAGTATATATTTATTTTATTTTATTTTATTATTTTATATATTTTATTATTTTATAGATTTATTTTAATTTATATACATATATTTTATATATATATTTATTTATATATAGTATATATTTATTTTATTTTATTTTTATTTTATTATTTTATATATTTTATTATTTTATATATTTATTTTAATTTATATACATATATTTTATATATATATATATATTTATATATATAGTATATATTTATTTTATTTTATTTTTATTTTATTATTTTATATATTTTATTATTTTATATATTTATTTTAATTTATATACATATATTTTATATATATATTTATTTATATATATAGTATATATTTATTTTATTTTATTTTAATTTTATTATTTTATATATTTTATTATTTTATATATTTATTTTAATTTATATACATATATTTTATATATCTATATTTATTTATATATAGTATATATTTATTTTATTTTATTTTAATTTTATTATTTTATATATTTTATTATTTTATATATTTTATTATTAATAAGAGAGCATTTCTGTGTGTCCCTCCTCTCTCTCAGTACATCCAGGTGTTCATGAACACGACCTGGCTGGAGCGCATGGGGGTTCCCCTGGAGAGCAACATGGTGCTGCTGCTCTGGTCCTTCACAGTCTCTGCCTACCCTCTGGGAGGCCTCACAGGGGCTGTGGCTGCTGGCCCCATGGCCATCATGCTGGGCAGGTAAGAGGTGCTGCAGTTTCATTTAAGCTTTGCAGCTTCCCTTAGTCCAAGAGGAATTAGGATCCCTACAGCAAAACACCCACCGTGGTTAAAAATAATGAAATCTCAAAACTCATCAGGGAACTGGTTTTTTCCCACATTTCCTTCTCATCATTCCAGCCCAGCTGAGGAGCTACAAGGATTTCATCTCAGCTCTTTAACACAGAACTCACTCACATAATCTCTGTCATTTTTGTGCACAGTTTTCTGCCACGCTTTTAAATGGGAAATCATAATGGATGACATAATAATGATATGATATCATAATGATATGATATCATCATGGATGATATTATTATTATCATAATGGTAATGGATCAGACTAAGGATTTGTCTTCAAAATAAACTGTGGCAATGACACTACAAAAACAGAGGATGCTTACAAAGACTAGTGGCTGCATCCGAGCTCCTCATGTCTCACAGGTTGTGTAGCCACATTTTGGTCTGAAATATTTCAGGAAGTATTCATTAAGTCTCCACAGTGGGATTTTTTACCTCTGTCCTTGAGTCCTGAAAAGTATCTGTCTTATCTCATGCATCTTTCATACACAGCTCTATCCCCAGCTCTCTTCAGAAAAAAAACCACAAAACCAAACCAACCAGTGTTACCAACATAAACTAATAAGAAATTAGATTTTGCCTCACTCTCTCTTGACCCCAAGATTCTCCTTTATCTGCTATCACTTTGGTTTGCTCCTCTTATATGATGAAGGAAACCCCATTATGGTTTGAGGTCCCATGACTTATTAGTTCCATGGTTATGACGACCTGGAAGGATATGGCTTCCTTAATCCATTAAATTTTTGAGATTTCACCCTGTACTACTTTGGAATAAAATCATATTCCATCATAAATAAGAGAAACCAAGACTGATCAGGCAGTGAGCAGGGACCAGAGAGAATTTCTGGCAATAATAACAGTAAGGTGTGATGGTGGTCACAGGGGTTTTTAGAGGAAGGAAGAGATGAGGAATCTTGATTCCATGATCAGAAGCCTTGATTTATTATCTTATGATATATATATAACATTATAACTATACTACATAGGAATAGAAAAGAAAGGAGCTTCTTCAGAAGCTGGCTAAGCTAAGAACAGAATAGAAAGAATAATAAAAAAGGTCTGTGTCTCTGCAGAGAGCAATAGCAGCTCCACCATGAGTGGTCAGTAAATCCAAACATCTCCACAAGACCAATCACAGGTGCACCTGTTGCATTCCACAGCAGCAGATAATAATTGTTTACATTTGTTACTGAGCTTCTTCTCAGCTCCAGCAGGAAAAATCCTAAGAAAGGATTTTTCACAGAAGATGTCAGCGACAGTAAGGGTCAATAGAGTTCTCTTTTTTCCCTGGTTTTCAGCAGAAATTTCTCCTGGGACACATGAAAACTTTCTGTCAGAATTTCACAACAATTGCACTATTACATGAAAAATGCCAGTTTCAACAAATTAGCACTTGCAGACCAAAATGCACATGGCTTGCTGAGGGAATATTCCTCTCCTTTCAAACAGGAGCTGGGTGTGAGCACTCAGCCCTGGGCTGGGGAGAACCCAGTGGTGGCCTCAGAGAGCCTGAGGGCAGCACTGCAGGGACACCCTGAGGTGGCACAGGGACACCTCCTGCAGGGCTGGGTCCACCAGGAGGTTCTGGGGGGGCTCCAGCCCCTCTGCAGCTGCCAGGCTTGGCAGGTGGCACCTGCCACAGGAGGGATGTCACTGTAGGACATGAAATAACACAATGCACACACTGCTGTTCTCAAGGTGGATAAGGAAGTTTGTTATCTGACTCTAACATTTATAGATTTGCAAAAGTGACAGTGGATTGGAGGGTGAAAGTGCCACCAGTCTATCAAATTTCTCTTCCTCCATAAAAGAATGCAAGACAATAAGTTATTTACAGAAAGTGTGTGAGAAAGCTCGTTACAAGAATGTCAACATCAGAAGGCTTAGAAAATCTTAAAAAATCAGGGTGACAAAGGGATTTATGCCAGAGCTGATCCTGCCCCACATGTGCTCACAACTGTGTTTTCTCTTGGAAGGAAGATGTCCCTGCTGCTGAACAATGGCTTTGTGATCATTGCTGCAGCCTTGTCCGGGTGCAGCAGAATGGCCAAGTCCTTTGAAATGATCATGCTCAGCAGATTTTTTACTGGTGTGAATGCAGGTATGGCAACAGGAGAAATATAGAAGGATGAAGGTGGTAACAATCAAAAGATATTTAATAGGAATGATCCAGGATATTAAAGCAATTAATCCTTTAAGCTGACCAGACACATGTAAGTGAATTAAGAAGTTGTATATATAGATTTTATACTTTGCTTGTAAGGGCTTTCTTTTGAAGCATACACAGGCAAGGGGGTTTTGTGTACCACACATAAGCATCTCTGTTCATGGGGAAAATTTGAGCTGAAAATGGATCCCTATCTGCTTGTGAGAATGTCAGTCACTCACCAGCATGAGCACCAACACAAAAGCTTTTGTAGAAGTTCATCCCAGGAAATGATCAATATAAGGCACTTAAAATATTATATTCCCCTCAAAAAGGGGAGGTTGAGGGAAACATTGCATATAACCTTGGATTTGGTGCTGAAAAGACCACAGGGCTGAGGCTCTGAGAGGTTTCAGTTTCATTATCCACTGCTATTGATGAATATTGAAATGTGTGTTTAGTTACACAAGGACAGGGCTGAAATTGAAGGTTTGGGTAAATAAGAAGCACTGGTAGATTAGTTATCACATGGCCTGCTACAGAAGAGTGCAGCTGGCAACCTCCAGAGGTGCTGCCTGCATTTATTCTTGTCTCCTCTGCCCACAAGCTGAGGTCAGCATTTGTCTGTCTTGCCCAGGTGTGAGCATGAACATTCAGCCCATGTACCTGGCAGAGAGTGCCCCAAAGAAGCTCAGAGGAGCTGTGGCCTTGACCTCTGCATCATTTACAGCCCTGGGGCTGGTGCTGGGGCAGGTTGTTGGACTCAGGTAAGGTAAAGGAAGCAGCTCCTTCTCTTCCTTCTCTTCCTTCTCTTCCTTCTCTTCCTTCTCTTCCTTCTCTTCCTTCTCTTCCTTCTCTTCCTTCTCTGCCTTCTCTGCCTTCTCTGCCTTCTCTGCCTTCTCTGCCTTCTCTTCCCTTCCCTGCCCTCTCTTCCCTTCCCTGCCTTCTCTTCCTTCTCTTCCCTTCCCTGCCTTCTCTTCCTTCTCTTCTCTTCCCTTGCCTGCCCTCTTCCTTCTCTTCCCTTCCCTGCCTTCCCTTGCCTTCCCTTCCTTCCCTCCCTTCCTATTTGCCAGGTTGTAAAAATCCTGTGTAAATTGTGTTTGTTTTTCTCCAGGGAGCTCCTGGGAGGGGAGGAGAGCTGGCCATTCCTTTTAGCAAGCAATGTGGTTCCTGCCCTGATCCAGCTCACAGCTCTGCCTTGGTTCCCTGAAAGTCCCAGGTATCTCTTGATTGACCGTGGAGACAAAGAATCCTGCATCTCTGGTGAGTTTAGGGTGACTGATAACTCATGGGAACATGTGAGACTTGGGCCCCAACATTTTTGGAATGGTGTCACAAATTTTACATGTAAGAAGATTCATATCAAGTAGCAAATATGATCACTTCCTCCTTCCAAACTAAAGGACATTCTATAATCTTAAATATATTTGATCTGTTGAGGGAATTGAAAGGCATCTTCCTACAATAGGCTTATTTGCTACAGTAATAGGGTCAAAAGGTAAGACTTGTGTTCACAATGGCAAATGTTTTGTAACTATGTAGTGTAATAAATGCTGGTTGAAGAGCTCAGGATCAAATCTGAAGCCAATTCATATTAAGGGATTTAGTTAGATTTGTGGCATACAAATCCTCATATGCAGAGTGGCTGAAGTTATTTCGTGGGAAATATGTGCTGTGTACCAAGAACATCTTAATTGCCTGCATTCCCCAGGGAAGGCACTTGAGATCTGAGTCAGAAGCACGGCTGCTAAAATGGCACTGATGGGAAATACTCCCTTGTCAAACAATGGGGAGGGATTTGCACTCCCTTTTCCCCAAACTTTTCAAGTGGCTGCACCAGAGCTGATGAGCTCTGTGAAGGTCCCAGCATGATCACAGGCTCTGTCCTGCAGCTTTCTGCAGCCATCACCTGCTGCTCCATCCCTCCCCCTGCAGAGCAGCCAACTGAAGAGAAAGCCCAGGACTAAGAGGTTCCCTTGTCCTTGCAGCCCTGCAGAAGCTCAGAGGCACCAGTGACCTGAGTGCAGAGCTGGAGGAGATGCTGGCAGAGCAGGATGCAGTGAAAGGCCAGAGAGCCAAGAACCCGTGGGAGCTGTTCCAGAACCCAGGGCTGCGCTGGCAGCTGGTGAGCATCGTGGTGCTGAGCAGCGCCATGCAGCTCTGCGGCAACGACTCGGTGAGCAGCCCGGGGCCCTGCGAGCTCCTGGGCTCAACATCCTGCCAGCAGGACAGGAATGGGTGGTGTCTCTCTGCCTGTGGACATCTTCACTTGTCAGGTGTTGTAGGAGCATTGGGGGTAGGATGGTGGGGACGGATGGAGATGAGAGATCTCTGCACCAGGTCAGGAACTTGGGGTTATTGCAAAGGGCCTGGGGGCAGGGCCCTGCTGGGAGCTGCCAAACACAGCTGGAGCAGGGTGAGAGAAGAGAGGGGGAGAGAGGCTGAGAGGGTGAGAGAGTAAGAAAGTGAGGTTCCCGATACAATACAATAAATCTTCTGTGTTGAATATTCTACTTCTCACTAACCAATCTAGTACAAGATACAAATCCTACAGCATTTACATACAGACTATAAGAATCACTGCATTACCATACTGTGTTACATTTTAAACCCTAAAAACTCCTCTTTGGGCCCCTTCTGCCAAGATAGCAGGGTCTGCTCTGACCCTTGGAGCTGTCTGCAAGCAGAGGGTGTTGTTCCATCAAAAGGGGATCACCTTCAGCTGGCCACACCACTGTTTTCCAGTTGTTCAGTAACTGAGGTATCTCAAAGCTTGCTTTCATTTCAGTCTCGCTTATAGTTTCTATATTCTCAAAATCTTTTGCCAGACAATCATATTCATAAGGCTTTCCTGTTTCATCCTTCCCAACAAGGTGTTTGCTTCCCAAAATACACCTGTGTGTTATGGGAGGATTCAGAAGGATGCTGTCAAAATAGCCTCTATGGTCACTCTGCATGATCCTTCAGGAAAAACAATGGGATGTGTTTTCAGATGTCTTCCCTTACTGCTTTCTCCTTTCTTCTCTTCACAGATGTATTTTTATGCAGCTTATGTGTTCCAAGAGGCTGGAATTCCTGAGGACAAAATCCCCTATGTTGTAATCGGCACGGGAAGCTGTGAGCTGATCACATCTGTCACTTGTGTGAGACTCTCAGTGCACTCTGCTGACTGCAGCCTCTGCTGGCAGGGAGGAGGCTGTTAATTACAAAAAACTTGGGGTTTACATTTATTTTCATGCCAAGGAAGCCCTTTAGGCACAGGAGCCAGGCTGTCTGTCAGCACCCCCAGGCAGATGGGTTAATGCAGAGCTCTTTGGTCAGACATTGCACTGCCATCACTGTCTGAAATCTCTAACAAGTGTAACTCTCTTGCTTTGTGTTCATATGGATGGTGGCAGAGTTTAGGTGCAGCTGGGACACTCTCATCTCCCCTGATCACCCTTCTCCCTGACTCCTGCCACCAGAACTTTCTATTGAGGTTTTATTGCTATGAAGCAAAAAACATCCTGAAAGTTACTGTAGAGCAAACTAGCATAGAGTATTGAAAAGTAGAGAGGAAAAAGGCAGGAAATACAAACCCAGGTTAAATACCTTGCTTTATTTCCCTGTGTCACTGTGCAGAACATGATCATAGACTATGCTGGTCGGAGGCCACTGCTGCTGGGGGGATACATCTTCATGGCAGCCTGGGCCATCGTCTTCATGGTCGCTCTGAGCCAGCAGGTAACAAACCTTCCTCACTTATTGAGGTGGAATGGAGTTGGGCTTTGCCTTTATATGGCTGGGGTGTTCAGTGGTGGCAAATAAGTGCCCTCACTGGTTTTCCATTGGTCTCTGTGGCTGTAGACTCAGATTAGCTGGATGCCTTATCTCAGCATGGCCTGCATTTTCGCCTATATCCTGAGCTTTGGAATCGGACCAGGTCAGTTGCCTCAGTGTTTTCAGTGAAACTTTTGGGGTTTGGAGATGTGTGCAGGCATCTTATGGAAACTCTCAGACCCTCTTTAGCTGCAGCATACTCCAAGCATACTCCAGCAGGTGCTGTTTGGCTGTGTCACAGGGTTGGTGCCCCTGGTCAGTCAGTGCTGTGCAGGGCCAGGCTGTGCCTGTTTCTCTCTGTGTCATATTCCCCTCAGTCATCCTGGCTATTAGGCCAAGGCACTTGGAACTGATTCTTGGCTTAAATGGATGACAAGCTTTTGATTTGCTGCCCAGTCCATTAGGTCTGTAAACCAGAATTTCTAATGCTTCACTTTAATCCTAGAAATTGTTGACTATGCCATCTGATTATTTTCTTGCAGATACAATTTCCACATGTATCTGTTAGCCTATTAATGTGCCCTTCTGGGGCAAAATACACCAGTTTCTGGGGGTGGGCAATGCACAGGATGTTGTGGGTTTTTGCATGGTGAATATATAGATGTGAGACTCTGTTTGCTCACATGAGTTTGAAGGAAGGCAGGCAAGAATAGAACCAAGCTGCCAGTGTCACATGCCACACAAGTTGGCAATAATTTCTTGTCCCAGTCCCTACAGTGCCATGGAGTTGAATTAATTATAAGCCTTTCTCACCGTTGGGTCCTGGTAAGAATAATGTGGATTACAAAATCTTTCCTGGCAGCTCATTCTAACATGAGAAAGTCTGAATAATTACCCAGTCCCTTAATATTTAACCTAAAAATTCACCTCTTACACTTCACGTTGTGTTTTCTTGTTAAGATGTGTTCTCTTGTTTTTAATGTAATGTCAACAACATTATTAACTTTCCTGCCATTTCTTTTTCCAGCTGGTGTAACAGGAGTTCTGCCCACAGAGGTTTTTGATCAAATGTCCCGACCAGCTGCTTACATGATCTGTGGCTCCCTGCTCTGGTTCAACCTGTTTCTGGTGGGAACAGCCTTTCCCTTCATTGTGGTGCGTTCCCAAAGCAAAGCAGCTCCTTAGTGCCCTGGTAGTGACAGGGAAAGAGAATATTGCAAGCAGCAAGAGAGCACTGCTTTGAAAAGTATCCTTATGAGGAGGGTGGTCAGAACTCCTTCAAACCAAACTTTCTCCGTGTTCCCTATGGTGATTTCTGATTTGAGGTTGGGAGTGGAATCATTTGAGGGATGGATGGTCAATATTCCTCATCTGTCCTCAGTTGAGAACAGCTGGAACAGAAGATGTGATGCAATTTCCCTTTGCCAGACCCTGGCTCTATTCCTTAACATGATTCCTCAACTCCACAATATACATTCCTGTCTTATTTCCTACTGAAGGCTCCCATGCCATAAAATTATATATAGGGAGAGAGAGAGAAAAAGACAGTTTAAAATACTGCTCTTGCTAAGTCAAATTTCCCAGTCTGTGCTGGGGAGCTGTAGCATCCAGGCATGTGAGGCTCTCACCAGGATTCACAGAAATACTCCCTGGGTGACTTTAGACCATGCAGGAAGAGGGATTAGTGGCCTTTTGTCATCATACAGAATGTCACCAATACTGTTTTGTTTTTTCCTCCTCCTCAGAAAAGTCTAGCACATTTCTGCTACATCCCATTCCTTGTGGTCTGTGTCTGCACTGCCCTCTACGTTTGGTTTTTCCTTCCTGAGACAAAGGGAAAATCCTTCCTGGAAATCTCAGAGGAGTTCAGGAAACGGAACTTCAAAGCTAAGACCCGTGGAGGTTTCTATAAAGGCCCTGAGGAGATCAAAACCACCCCATTGTAGCAGAAGAAAGGAAGATGCTGTCTGGGGGAATTCAGCAGAGAATTCAGCAGTGGCTCTGTGCCCTTGCAGGGACACAAAGAGAGAAGTTAGGGACAATATATTACTCTTAGGTTTTTAAGTTCACCTTGAAAACATGCACTTGAACTGATAAATCCAAGCAAAAGTTCAATAATCTGTTCTCAGCTTTTAGTACTGAGTAACACATGCATGTTTTAGAATCCATATCAGAGTGACAGAATGATGCCTTATTCCCTTATCATCATACAACACCATGTAATGCTTTAGAAAACTTCCTCAGAATTTCCCAAAGCAGTAATTTGCATCTCAGAAGTCCTTCTTTCCTTGCCCCTGAATCTGGGCTTTCTAACACAGAAATTAATGCGATTAAATTCTGTTTTCAGACACCAGATGAAATTTTCAGTACCTTGCCTTGGTGCTCCCGTTGTTTCTGTTATTAAGTGATTTCAAATAGACCCCTACTTGTTAAGCAATAGTGAGCAGTTAATTATTTTCAGCTATAAAAACATGTGACAGATGGATTAGAAAGAAAGCTTCTAGTACTTGTTAAGTGGCTTATTATACAACAGACTTTTGGGCATTGTTTTGCAGGCTGTTTCTTCTGGACTGGTTTTCTTCATGGCTTGTTTGCTGTCTTCCAGTCCTATGTTGTAAAGCACAAGTAATTCTTTAATTTGTTCTGCTCCCATGGACACTGTGGGTGCATCTTGTAGGGTTCTGCCCCTGTGCTCTGCTGATGTTAAACATGGTGAGGAGCATGGCAGCAGCTTGTTTTGGAGGTGCATCTCCAGGTCACACCACAATGTTCTCTGCAGCTCTCTCCACAGAGCTCATTGGCAAAACCCAGATGTGAGATTGATTCTTTTCAGTTAGTCTGGAACAGAACAGGGCAACACTCCTCACTGAACTTGCCTTGCACAGGCACTGGCCTGACTGTTAAGTTTCTCCCAGTTTCTTCTCAAAGTCATAATCTCATAAGTCTCAAGCCACCTCTTTTCTTTTGCCTTTGTATGAAAGGCACAGCCCTGCTCATGTTTACAACGAAGAAGAACACATACATTTTCAAAATAAGTAGGCAAAGTTTCTTTCAGTGTATTTTTGAACTACATTTTAAAGAAAAATGCAGCATTTTTGAATAAAAAGACTGTAAACATTTCTGGAGTGTATTAGTGTCATGCTGGGCATGAGTGGAGCAGCAGATCTGTTTCTCAGAAGAGGAGGCTGTGCATGAACTCTTTTGGGGTGGTGTTCCCAGGGGTCCCAGGATGAGGGAAGGGATGAAAATCTTGACTCCATGTTTCAGAAGGCTGATTTATTATTTTGTGATATATATTATATTAAAAGAAAATGATATATTATTACTATACTAAAAGAATAGAAGAAAGGAGTTCATCAGAAGGCTTGAAAAGAATAGAAAGGAATGATAATAAAATCTTGTGACTGACCAGAGAGTCTGAGACAACTGGAGTGTGATTGGCCATTAATTAGGAACAACCACATGAGACCAATCCCAGATGCACCTGTTGCATTCCACAGCAGCAGATAATCAATTTTTACATTTTGTTTCTGACACCTCTCAGCTTCTCAGGAGAAAAGATTTTAACAAAAGGATTTTTCATAAAATATGTCTGTGATACTCTTTCACTACCCAAAGTTTATAATCTATGAAAAAAAAAAGAAACATTTCTTTCTTTGTGGTTCTTGCTATTTTGGAAGTCATTAATATATAGACATGGGCAAGAGCAGCTACCTCTGCTCTTGGAAAACACTGAGATTTTGAGGGATGCTGGATTTTGAGACAAGACAGTCAAGAGCAGGAGTCCACAGAATTGGGAACTGAAGAGATCCTTTTGATTACTATGGTTTGGAGAGAGCAGTGAGGAGCAGATGGAAAGAGTGAAAAACAAAGTGAAAACAAAATTGTCACTACCATCATAATGGTGGCAAAATATTCTGTAATTCCTTTGGTGAGGACCAGAGGAAGGACAAGAGACAGAAGTGAAGCAAAGAGTGCAGAAGGGAAGTGGGTCAGTGGGCATGCAGGGTAGGGAGCAGGGATGGACTGAGGAGTCTGCCTGGGCAGAGGGAGAGGAGCAGAAAGGTCAGAGACAAGAGAAGTTCCCCAGTGCCCAGAGGAGCTCCGCTTGGCCACTGCTGTGGCTGCTCCTGAGAGCCAGGACTGCCCAGATCCCTGCAGGGCCAGAGGCCACCTGCACCTGGCAGTATGAAACAGGTTGGTCAGAAATGAGACACATTTACACATTTACTTGACTTTCTGACTTTTAGAGCCAGTCCTGCCAGTACATGTGGCAGAAAACATTAATTCCAACTTCCAGCATTTTTTTCAGACTGTGGCCTGAAATCAGGGGTCTATAAACTGATTAAGCAAACACAAACTGTGGTTACATTTCAGTTGCTCTGAGTTGTTAAATTTTAATTGAAGCATTTAACAAGTTGGTTAATTGATACTGAATTAAAACACCTTCAACTGAGAAATCTATGACACTTGTTCCCATTTTCTTACATAAAGTGTTAGGCAAAACCACATCTTGAAAAGTGATCCTCAGAGACTCACAGCTGATATTACTGTTAGCAAATCAAATAATTGTGCACTGTTGGATTGAATAATAACCAACAATCCTGGGGAAAACTAGTACTGCTGCTGTCCTCAAGCACTGCACAAGCCAGCTCTCACTTGCACCCAGCTGGTGTTGGGGTTCTCCAAGGGCACACAGCATCCCAGCCTGGGGAGCCACCAAGGGCAGCCACTCACCAGGAGAGGGAATTCCCCCCTAAGCTGTTTGAATAACTTGTAAAAGCCTTTTAACAGAACCATCTTGGACACTGCCTTTCAAAGATTATGGATAAAATCCAAGATTTTACAGTCAGGATTTCAAACTGACAATAAACTTTCCCAGCATCTGCCATATAATATAAGGATACAGACTTGAACTTTCAACCAATGACCATTAAAGAGTCAATTATCAGTCAGCTGATAACTCAACAGCAGGATGCACAGGCCAAGCAGGGCTCCAGAAGGCTTTTCTGGGTTGAGGCTCAAGGCAGCAGTCAGGAGCTTTCCCTGTGGCTGTGATCACTGATTACCCAGCCCATGACTTGGGCAGTCCCAGCCAGCCCACTCCAGTTTGCACCAGTCCCTGGACTTTGGCTCCATCAGTGCTTTCCTCTTGTCCTTTACTCATCTCCCACAGCTCCTCCTGTCCCCAGCTGCTGCCAGAGCACACCCAGAGCCCTGGCAGGAGCACACAGCCCCCAGATATCCTCAGCATACAGATCCCCAGATATCCTCAGCAGGAGCACTCAGATCCCCAGATATCCTCAGCAGGAGCACACGGATCCCCAGATATCCTCAGCAGGGGCACAAAACCCCCCAGATATCCTCAGCAGGAGCACACAGCCCCCAGCTATCCTCAGCAGGGGCACACAGATCCCCAGATATCCTCAGCAGGAGCACACAGCCCCCAGCTATCCTCAGCAGGGGCACACAGATCCCCAGATATCCTCAGCAGGGGCACACAGCCCCCAGATATCCTCAGCACACAGCCCCCCAGATATCCTCAGCTGCATCACTGACCAACACAACAACCCCACAGCAACAAGTTCAGAAAAACCAAAATGAGTACTAACACTGCAAAAGAACAAAATTGTTGCAGTAAGGTAGAAAAATCATAGAGAAAGACTTCAGAAAATCAAGGCTGCTCTCCTGGAATCAGTGGCTGGCCTTGTCAAAGTCAGCATTTTGCAAGCTCCCATGTGAAAGCAGTCCTGTTGTGAGCAATTTGTTAACATAAGAATCTATTCCTGGGTGAAAAAAATAACTTACACCTGCATAAACTGGTTTTGCACCGTTGGATAGAAAAATGAAAACTGTCTTTCACAAACAGCTCTCCCTGCAGGTAGACATCAAGAGTTTGAGTGATCAATCAATAGAGAATAACAACTTGTTACTAACCAATAAAGTAATTGGCAAGAAAACTACTAACCAATTGGAGTCCCACATGGGGTCTGTAAAAATGTATAAAAAGTAGTAATGTGAATAAAGAATGGCCTTTTTCCACCGTGAAGAAAATTAAGTCCCATGTGATTTATTCCCATACAAAATGATGTGTTGAAATATTATTTCAGGCTCCTCTTTCTCTATATAAAAATGAACTTTTTCCATAGTAGCCAAAGAAAGCACCAGGAAAGACCTAGACTGCAAGTGGGGGTGAACCTTTGCATGCAAGTTGGTGTGAAGAGGTTTGATGCCCACTCAAGCAATGACATTCCCCTGATTAGAAACTGGCTTGTAAGTGCTTGGCAGTCATTGTTTAATATGGAATATTCCAGGCTCAGAGGAGCAGCATCACTCTCCTGCTGCTGGAGAATATCCCCAGTAACAGGGAGCAGTGGCACTGGGAGGGGTTGAGCTGCATCTCTTGCAGTCCTACATTCTCACACCTCCTATCAGAGAGTTCTAAGAAAAGGTGAATAAACTATAAAAGCAGGAATGCCCTTCAATCCCCAAATGTTTATCAAGTCTCAGCCAAGTCACTGAGCAAAATATTCATTTAGGTGAGATAACAAGTAGGAAAGGAGGAGGAGAAAGGACAAATAGATGGAATTGTTCACAAAATGCTTTTGCACATTGCACTATGCTCCCACAACTATGACAGTGCAGATTAAGATGGCAAAAGCTGAAGGCTGGAGCACTGAAGTGTGTAACTGGATTCTGGGAGGCCTCTGTGAGCTTTGCCTCTCCTCAGCATTCTCACTGCCCTGTGCTTTCCCACTGCTCCTTGTCTCAGAGGGGGCAGGTGTGTGGCATTGCTCAGTTTGTTAGAGCTCCCAAGGGAAATCCAGCACATTTGGAGGCATGTCTGGATAGCTGTGCCTGTTAGTTTGCTGGTTTTATTTCCTGCAAGAAAATGAGCTGCAACCTTTTTCTCCTGGCTTTTGTCCTGGGCATGACTGGAACCTTCCACTATGGATTGCAGGTCTCCATTATCAATTCTCCTGCTGAGGTAAGCATGAGAGCTCAAAGAGTGAGCTACCAGGGTTTCACTATTCTAAGGCATTCATACATCTATTTGCAATTGCTTTTTACTTGTGCTTTCAAAATAAGACTTACCATTGTTTCTTAGTTCTAAGAGTAGCTGCTACTGCTCTTGTGTTTCATGAGGTTTGCACTTCTGTCTGATGTGACAGAACTGGGAAAGGGAAGGGTGAATGATATCCATGAAGTCAGCTATTTCCCCCCTACAGAGTGGAATTGCTCTCAGGGCATTCTCCTCTCTCCATCCCTCAGGGAGTCCCTTGTACCATGTGCTTGACCACCCACAGTATTTCCAAGTGGCTGCAAGGTGAAATGGGGCAGGGAAGGACTGTAGCTCTAGAGCTGAGGTCAGCACTCCTACCTGCAGCTGGAAATCTGGGGATGCTGTTTGTCATCCTGGATGGTACCAAGGACATTGAGCCCATACTATCACCACAGATGAGTGGAAAAGATCAGGGAGAGAAAAAATCTGGGTTTAACACAGAAACAGAAGAGCAGCCTACCATTCCCTTACTGGGACTCACAATTGATATTTAGTATTGATATATTCATTTATTGGATCTCATTGCTAAAACATCAGCTCCAGGGATGTTAATGGCAAAATTCCTGTTGTGGCTAAGATTTCAACCAAGGTTATTGATAGAAATGTATGAAAAGCACTGATAAGCAGGTAAGAATTAAAAAAGCAGTGCAGTTATGCAAAAAACATGTTTGATTTATTATTTTAAAAAACATTACTGAAACATTTTAAAACATGACTGAAAATATTGTTTTTTTTTCTTTTAAAGTACATCCAAAGTTTCATCCATGAGACCTGGCTGAAGAGATATGGCTCCTCTCCCAGTGCAGAGATGATCACTTTGATGTGGTCCCTCATTGTGTCCATCTACAGCATTGGGGGGCTCCTGGGCTCCTCCTGTGCTGGCTACCTGTGTGTTCGGTTTGGAAGGTAGGCACAGCCCCACCAGCCCTTCTGTTCACAGCCACTGCTGCAGAAAAAGTAACTGTGTCTCAGGAGAAACACTGCTAGAATGTGGCACTGGGAACAGCCCAGGGTTTCCTATGAAAGACCAGTGTAGTGAAGGAACAGAATGGAAAATCTGCCAGTGATCACAAGGAAAATCATACCCTCCCCCTTATAGAGTCCAAAACAAATCCAGGCCAGGGAGGTCACACAAGAAGTATATGCATTTTAAAGAGAATTTCAGAGACAACCACTTACAAAGCTTGTTCTCCAGTGTAGATATTGACTCTACTAGAGGCATCAAAACCTTCAACTCACTGATCAGTCTGTGACAAGTTTCCTTGTCACAGACATGTTTTATGAAAAATCCTTTCCTTAGGATTTTTCCTCCTGAGAAGCTGAGAGGCCTCAGGAACAAAATGTAAACATTGATTATCTGCTGCTGTGGAATGCAACAGGTGCATCTGTGATTGTCTCAGGTGGTTGTTTCTAATTAATGGCCAATCACAGTCAGCTTGCTTGGACTCTCTGTCTGACACATGAGCCTTTGTTATCATTCCTTCTTTTTCTATTCTTAGCCAGCCTTCTGATGAAATCCTTTCTTCTATTCTTTTAGTATAGGTTTAATATAATATGCATCATAAAATAATAAATCAGCCTTCTGAAACATGGAGTCAGATCCTCATCTCTTCCCTCATCCTCAGACCCCTGTGACCACAGTCACATTTCCCCACTGCCATTTCCCATTGACTGCAGCTGATCTCAGGAGCAGCACTGGGTCTGTGACTGTGGTACAGCTCATGCCACTCCTGTCAGGCTGTAAGGAGGCACGGGCAGTGCTGATGCTCACATGAATTTGGATAATTCCAGGAAGAAGGCCATGCTGCTCTCCAACATCCCTGCTCTGCTGGGTGCTGCTCTGATGGGACTCAGCCGGCTGTGTGGCTCTTTTGAGATGATCATTGCTGGAAGGTTATTTTCTGGAGTCTGTGGAGGTAAATTGCCATTCCTACCTTTGGTATTAAAGAATGGGAACAGCTGTGACTGAGGGTCACAAGGACTCACCAGCCTGAGTAAACAGATCACAGATTTTTTACTACATTTTGTGGAGAACATAATAGCTGAGTGCAGTTTTAACTAAATAAGAAAGCACAAACATAATTAAATTAGTAATGTATGACATCTCCATTTGTGTTTCTTCAATCTTTATCTCCAGTCCATACAAAAGGTACTGCCAGCTTCTAAAAAAGCCAAAATATACAATATTTCAGGGAAGCATGCTCACTCAATAGAGAACTGGCCTCTGTGGCTCCTGTTGCTTTTCACTGTGGCTGATGCTGCCCTCCAAATTACAGACAAGGGAATGGTTTTCAAGCCAATTCAATTAGAATTTTCAATTCTAATTCCCAGATGCCTCAGAAGGTTACATTCTGCCAGTGCTTTTGATCTCTGAGCAGTTGGATAAAGATAATACTAACCAGAAAAAAAAATTGAGAGGATAAAAATTAATTAACTCACTAAGCAAATAGAATGTACAGCATTTGCCAACTCGGTGGTTTCAAGCAGAAAATAAGGCACAGAGCATCTGAACAGCCACTGAAAAATATCATTTAAGATTAGAGAGAGTAACCACAGCCCTGTCTGTATATGGGGTTGTAGGAAACAATGTAAGGGAAGGCCAGCCTGCTGAAGGACAGATTTCCACAAGGTTATTTAGTTAAAACTGCACTCAGCTATCATGATCTCTACAGAATGTAGTAAAAAATCTGTGATCTGTTTACTCAGGCTGGTGAGTCCTTGTCACACACCCATAATTACTCAGTGAAATATTTAGCAAAGGCACAAGGCCACGCTATGGGGCACATGCTTCATGTCAGGCAGCACAGATAAAAATGAATCTGAGAGCCAACCCCATAGGCACTGTGCAGAGTGGTCCCCTCCAAAACACCCTGTGAGGGTTTGCATGGCCCTAACAGTGCTTTGTCCCTGCAGGTTTGACTCAGAATGTCCACATCATGTATGCTGGGGAATGTGCCCCACGGAAGCTCCGTGGGCTGATTGCCATCACAGCTTCCACCTTCTCTGCTCTTGGAAAATTTGTAGGATTTGCTCTGGGTCTCAGGTAAGAGAGTCTGAGACATGCTCAGTTTCTTCTGTTATTAAAATACATGCATATATCAATGTATTCCTGTGTCCAGGGGCTGCTGTTTGGGGCAGGCAGTACCAGTCTGTAACTCATGGATCTTGTAATAATATAATGGAGCCTGTTTGGATCAGAAGCAGAGGGATCAGCCCCTGCAGGTTTTCCTTCAGTGCCTGTGCTGGGACTGTCAGTACCTGTGTGAAAAATGCCAATCACTTGTTTTTAAAATTTTTAAAGTTTAGTAGTAATTAAATGGTTATAAAAATAGTAATACAATTAGAGTAATATTAATTTGGACAGTTTGAATTAGGACAGTATGAGACAATAGAGACAAAGAGTTTCGGACATCTGGGTACCTTTTCTGGGCAAAATAAGCCCAAAAAAGGACTCACGTTAACAGAGGATTAACCCTCAAAAACAATAACCTATTGCATATTCATACACCTCACACATGATGCATAAATTCCATTCAAATACAGGATTCTGTCTGGTCAGTATCAACTTCTTCCTCATAAGCCTGATGGCATTGTCCTGCCCAAGTGAGGCAGGAAGAAGTTCATTTCTCCTGATAATGGAGCAATAAATTCTCTTTCTCTGAAAGATTCAAGTGTCCTGCAACTGCTATCTCAGTGCGAGTCCTTTCTTTAGAAAAAAAGTATCCTACATAGCATAGTTTCTATTTTAACATTTTGTTATAACCTAAAACTGTATTTAACACACTACTTAAGAGAATTAATACAGCATAACTTTCTAACACAGCACATATAATATTCATTTTAATATTTCCTCAAAGCCAATCATAAAATAGGCATTTTTCACACCTGAGAGCCATCAGGACACAGGGTGGACACGGGAGGACCCGAGTGGCCTTGCTGAGCCAGCACTGAGCAACAGGAGCCAGCACTGTGCAGCTCCTGCGCTGCAGGCGAGGCCCCTCTGCGCTCCCTGCTGGAGACTCCCAGGACATGTGGGACCCCAGAGCATCCCTCTGGCTGTGCAGAACACCAGGACCCCTGCCAGGGGGCTCAGAGCCCTGGCACGGAGCCCAAAACACCTGTGGGTTTGATTATGACCCGTGGAGCAAGTTACCAACCTTGTATGAAGATCAGCAAGCCACAACAGTTTAAGTAGAATATTAGTGAAGTTATCACGGGGTGGAAAAGGAGATTTTAGGGTTTTTGGTATGGGGGTTCAGGAGGCAAGATGGAGGGAACTGGGTGTGTCCAGCCTTTCTCCTTCTTCTTCTTGGCCTCCATCTCCTGCTGTGATGTTGGCACTCACAGATTGGTTTAGAGTAGAAGCTCACTGTCTAACACAGGTGATGGGTATTGGGAAGGAATTGTAAACATTGTACACGTAATTTTTAGTATAAAGACATAACAGCACCCTGGGGGCAGGCAGAGTGCCTGGAACTGCCCTGCTGGATGGACCTGGGCAGGGCAGGAGAAAATTTTTTATGGATAAGATACAATAAAAAACCTTGAGACCGAGAAATGAAGAGCCCTGACTCCTTCTTCAAGAGCTGGGCTAAGAAAAAAGACTTTCCAGCTTTTCTCGGGGTCACTGACAAGCTAGAGATCCCGACAGGGACAAGGGACAGGGACACGGCCAGCAGGGCTGGGGATGAGCCTGGCTCTGCCTCTGCCCACATGGCAGCACAGTGCCTCAGCCCCTCTCACCCTGCTGCTCTTGTTCCAGAGAAGTTCTTGGAGTGGAGGCTCTGTGGCCCGTTCTGCTGGCAGCCAATGCAGTTCCTGTCCTTGTTCAGCTTCTCACCCTCCCCTTCTTCCCAGACTCTCCCCGCTACCTGCTCATTGACCTAAAGGACAAGGAGGCATGCATCAAAGGTAAGGAAACGGGCCTTAAAGCATTCATTTCAGGAAAAAGGGGAAAATACTGTAAAGGGGAAAATACTATAAAATACTGACTCCAGGTGTTTTGGCTCTGAAAGCACCGTCAGCTTAAATGAAAGTCAGCCTCTTCTGTTTGTGTCACATTCACATTTTCTGAAAAATCCCTTCACCCGGGATTTTTCTCCTGGGAAGCTGAGAAGTCTCGGAGAAAAAAGAAAACAATTCTTATCTCATTTGCTTCTCCACTGTTTTGCTCATGTGGAATGTGTTTGGAGATTGTTTACCCACAGGTGATTGTTTCATTGGATTCTGCTCTGACTTGTTTTGACTCAATGGCCAGTCAGTGCCAAGCTGTGTTGGGACTCTGGAGAGAGTCACGAGTTTTCTTTTAATCTTTTTCATTATTATCTTTTTAGCATTCAGTAAGTATCCTTTCTGTATTCTTTAGTATAGTATAGTATAGTATTCTTTAATATAATATGATAAAATAATAAATTAGCATTCTGAGAACATGGAGTCAGATGCATCATTCCTGCCTTCATTGGGACATTCCCTGCAAATACAACAGGTACTTAACTATCAAAAGATAGAACTCCATAATGTAAACTTATTTTTTATATGTAGGAGTAATTTTCTCTTGTCTGTGTTTTGGAGTGTGCACTAGAACTGCACCTTGAGCAAGAAGGTGTTCAGGGAAGGATTGGTAAGGGTGTAAGTGTGACTTACATTGAAGGACTGTCAGCAGCTATTGGCTAAAGGTGAGTATTGGAAATTAAAGCAACCCTGATGAAGGGAGAAATGATGAGGAGGACTCTATGGATACTAGAAGGTTAATTAATTACTCTATTATATTACAAACAATGCTATATTTGTATTACATGTAATAATACTATTATAAATAATACTATATTGTAAATATATATTATTTATTATTCTATATTACATTACATCTAAACTGAAACTGCTCAAGTACTACATCAACCGCACAGAATATAGTGACTGTCACTTGACAGCCTCAACACACATGTGGATTTAATTGGTTAATGAATTAAAACACACTAGAATCTAATGACCAATTCTCTTTAGGTAAACAATCTTCTACAATGCATTCTACTTCTTCTAAAACACACAGGAGCAGTAAATGAGATAATAATTGTTTTTCTCTGAAGTTCAGAGAATGTGAATCCTAGAAAATCTTCGGGAAGCTGTGCTTTGCTTTTCTCTGTGAAGAGAAATGTGGCCACAGGTGAGGTCATGTTAAGATTTATGGGTAAATCTGGACCTGTGTCATATCTGAGCCCAGATCTCTCGGAAGTTCACACAAGAAAAGAGCATGAAGTTCTAATAAGATACTCTGCAGAGCAGAAAATCATCTTCTGGACTCATGTGTGTGCTGGTGAGCTTGGTCACCTCTCCTCCTCTCCTTGCAGCTGTGAAGCAGCTCTGGGGGGCTGGGGACCACCTGGCTGAGATCAATGACATGATGTCAGAGCAGAGAGCCATCGGTGGCGAGAGGGCAAAGAGCGTTTGGGACCTGCTGCGGGACAGAGCCGTGCGCTGGCAGCTCATCACCCTGCTCCTCGTGGTGTCCTGCATCCAGCTGCTCGGGGCCAACGTGGTACGTGCAGGGGTGGGCAGGCTCCTCAGCTAAAGGAGCCTCTGCAAGGGGCTGGCAGTGAGGGCTCTAAGGAGGGAGCTCTTGGTACTCTGTTACAGTCTTTCCTCCGGGAAGTTTGGGACCTGAGATAGGGAGCTCTTGGTACTCTGTTTGTTACAGTCTTTCCTCCGGGAAGTTTGGGACCTGGGATAGGGAGCTCTTGGTACTCTGTTTGTTACAGTCTTTCCTCCGGGAAGTTTGGGACCGGGACTAGGGAGCTCTTGGTACTCTGTTTGTTACGGTCTTTCCTCCGGGAAGTTTGGGACCGGGGATAGGGAGCTCTTGGTACTCTGTTTGTTACAGTCTTTCCTCCGGGAAGTTTGGGACCGGGGATAAATCCAGAGCTGTGTTGTAGCAAGTGTCTTCTGAAGGCATTTCTATGGATTACCCTGTCAGGATAAGATGATTTTCTGTTTTGTTAAGATCTGGTTAGTTATTTTCTGCCCAAAAATTATGAAGCCATGGGGGTCTTATCAGCGGAGCATTGGCCTGAGACCTCTATCCCCAGGAGAACAGATTACCAGAGGCCAGCTCGCTCCGACCCGGGCCACGGGGGAGCCTCCCAGCCAGCAGGGTGATAACAGCTCTTACAGTGATTGTCAGCTCTTTGGGATTTCAGCTGCTGCTAGGCTAGGTTTCCCCAGGCACAAGGCTTCAGGCAGACGGAGAGAGAGGAGAGGAGGAGACACCGGCTGTTCCACGGAGATGGTTTATTCGGGGGATTGTGAAGGGTCTCAGCTCTTCTTCTTCCAGAGTTAGTAGGGTACAGTAAGCTACTCTTATACCCTTGGCCAGGCTCCAGATCTGACCAATGGACAAAGGTTAGGGGGACTACAAGAGACCCATAGTAGGGTTAACAAGACTTTTCCCCTTATAAGGGTACAAAGATAAGTTGTGAGTCTGGGTCGGAACACCTCTGTGCTGCAGTGTCAGCATTCCCATTGTTAAATCCTCCACGGTGCCTTGGCCAGGCTTGTGGCGTTTACTACACAAAAAGACAGACACTGGTATAAGCATGGCCACATGTGTACAGCTTTCACAAATTTCTACTCTTTCCAGGTTTACTCTTATGCATACAGCATCTTTACGAAGGCTGGAATCCCCCCTGCTCAAACCCATTATGTCTCCCTGGGGATTGGGACCACTGAGATCCTCTCCACAGTTCTGTGTGTAAGTGGCTTTTTGGCTGAATTTTGTTCTGCTTTAGTACAATCCTCATTTTGATCTTTAGAAATACAGTAAATGGAGCTTCAGGAATCAAATTTTTGCAACAAATCAACCATGGAACCGATCAGATAAAGTCCTCTCCCCACACCTTGCAAACATGGACATTTCTATTCAGCTTCTGGAAAGAGATGAGAGTCTTTCTGTCAAAATCACAGCCTGTTATGGGCCAGACTTGGGGGTCCCAGTTCCCCCATGAAGAAGGGCAGATGTCATGTGCCAGTAGTACCAGGGCTGTAGGAATCCCAGCAGTGTAAGCATTCCCCCTCTGCTCTCCTGCCTGGCTCTCCTTTGCCTGCAGGACAGCAGCTCTGAGCTCCTGTGCCCAGACAGTGCTTCCCCAGCCCTGCTCCTCCCAGCTCCTGGAGCTGCTCAGGCTCCAGTGAAGGCAGAGGTGCAGCAGCTCTCAGGCTGTCCCTGGGAGCCTGCAGATCTCCTCGTGCTTGCAGGGCTTCCTCATCGAGCGAGCAGGGAGGAGGACGCTGCTGTGGATGAACTACGCCGTGATGGCCTTGGCTCTGGGGCTGCTCACAGCCACACTCTCACTGCAGGTAAGGCCCCTCTGGTGCATTACAGCTGTGCCCATGTTTTATTTAAGGCACCTCTCAGGACTGTTTCACTCCCTCACACTCTCACTGCAGGTAAGGCCCCTCTGGTGCATTACAGCTGTGCCCATGTTTTATTTAAGGCACCTCTCAGGACTGTTTCACTCCCTCACACTCTCACTGCAGGTAAGGCCCCTCTGGTGCATTACAGCTGTGCCCATGTTTTATTTAAGGCACCTCTCAGGACTGTTTCACTCCCTCACACTCTCACTGCAGGTAAGGCCCCTCTGGTGCATTACAGCTGTGCCCATGTTTTATTTAAGGCACCTCTCAGGACTGTTTCACTCCCTCACACTCTCACTGCAGGTAAGGCCCCTCTGGTGCATTACAGCTGTGCTCATGTTTTATTTAAGGCACCTCTCAGGACTGTTTCACTCCCTCACACTCTCACTGCAGGTAAGGCCCCTCTGGTGCCTTAGAGCTGTGCCCATGTTTTATTTAAGGCACCTCTCAGGACTGTTTCCCTCCCCACAAATCACTTTTTAGTGAGTAGAAGTGTTTTTGGGGCTACCCATCATGTTCATAGAGGTCTGTTCCCAGCATTACATCTGTATTGAAGATGACAATGGAGTCCTGAAAACGTTAAAGATAGAACTCTAAAATGTTAGGCTTTGTGTTTTCTCAGATCACTGCACATAAGCAGTTTGATAAATGATATAATTGTTAGATGTGATGATTCCTTAGTAATTAAATATAATTATTATATAACCATAAGAAGAATCATGAGAAACTATGTTGGGAATTTAAGGGGGGCTATGTTTAGCTGAAATCTATGTATACAATAGAACAATATAAGTTTAATAATTAACATGAAAGTTATGTAATGATGGAGTATAAAACACCTTCACCTCGAATGTATGGTCAGAATCAGATTTGGGTTGTAATACCCCAATTCCCAGAGCTCTTAATAAAAAGCACCACATATAATCACTACGTGGTTATGTGTTTTTGAACACTAACAAAGACAGTGGCTTTACACAACCAAGATCACTGCCAAGGCTATCTCATGACATTTCTGAAAGCAGAGGAAATAGATCTATGTTAAACATTGACCTTCTTAGTAGTGAAGAACATTTGTAATGGAGCTAGATAAATATCATTTCAATTTCTGATTTTATTTGCTTTTCCTTTCCTACCACAGGACTCCTTTTTCTGGGTACCATACTGCTCTGTTGCACTTGTCTTTATTTTCATCATGAGCTATGGCATTGGGCCAGGTTGGTATTTTCTGTTGGAATGGTTTCATTTATTCACTCATTCCTTCCTCACTGCCTCCTTCAGGAGAGATCCCAGCATAGCTGTTCCACCATAGGCATGAATCCCTACTCCTGACTCAGTGCAGGTGTTGGTATTTCCCTCCCTACTATGGTAGGAGGTAAAATTCATCTCCTATTGCATTCCCACATGCCTTTTCACTGAAGAGCAAGCACCACTTCAGACACTTCCAGGCCACTTGAAGCCATGAACTTATGCAGCAAAATGAAATATGAGGTACAAAAGCATCTTGCAAAATTTCTAAGCTTCCTTCTTTCTTCAATATTTTTTTCAGGTGGAGTTGTATGCCCCTTGATCACAGAAATATTTATTCAGTCATACAGACCAGCTGCTTATGTTTTTAATGGTGTTGTAAACTGGATCCAACTCTTCATCCTTGGGCTTGTGTTCCCTTTCCTTGTGGTAAGCAAAGTAGGGTGTTTGTGTCAGTTCAGAGGAAGTCAGGCCCCTCTTGAACCCAGAGCATGCTTCTCTTATCAGCACCACATGCAACAGAGCCCAAATTAATTGCACTCCTGGCCTCTTCCATTCTAACCAGGTATTTACTGGAAGTGTAGCAAACCCACAAAATGCCTCTGACTCTACACAAGTTAAGAGTGGCACAGGCAACACAGGTGCAGTGACAGAGGCACTGACACTGTCAGATGTCATTTGAAGCAGGATTTATATCCATTAAGTCTCTGACCAACTTCTTTTAGTGAATACAAACCCAGAAACTCTACATCATGAGAGAAAGAAATCAAGATAAATATTTATGAACACATTTCTTCTCTTTGTTTTCCTATAGGAAGGTCTTGGCAATTTCTGTTTCATCATTTTCCTGACATATGGTGTGTCCATGGCTATTTTTGTACTCCTGGTGCTGCCAGAGACCAAAGGGAAGACCATGCTGCAGGTCAAGGAGGAGTTCAACCGCCTGAACTACCGTGGAAAGAAGGGGCAGGCAGCCCTAGAGCAGAGCCACTGCTCAGTGGTGACTGTCACCAGGCTTTAAAAACAAACCCTCCACTTCATTTCTGCCCTTTTATTACTTTAGTGCCCAAAAGTCTCACTAAGCAAGAGAGAATCTATAGATCCACCAAAAAATCACCTTCAGTACAGGGTGCAGCATGAACTTGGTGGTTCTCTCCAGCTTCTGAAATATGAGGTGAATTAATTCCTCTGCAGAAAAAAATTAAACACAATTTATAGAGAAAGTAAGATCTTTGTCAGTTCCTCCAAGCTTGCAGTTGTAAACTGAAAACACAGGATCTGCTATTTTCCTGGCAAAACCAGGACTCCACAGTTGGCAGAGGTGACTCTGGAAGCTCCAGAGGCACAGCAAACTTGCAAAGGAGACAGAACTTTGACACTGAAATTATCTGCTCCTATTAACGGGTCAGTGCTGATGAGCTTTCCCAAGAAGAAGCTTCAGTTTACAGGAAAAGAAGTGTTTAGCTGTTTAACCCAGTGAAAGAAGAGTGCCTTGCCCATCAGCAGGCAGAATCAATATGCAGTGCTGCCCCACGTTTACAATTTAGAGATTCCTCTATCAGTCAGCTCTTATTGAAAGCAATGAGCAAAGCAAGCAGAGGAGAGGAAATCATGAGTGGGCAAATCCAGACTGCAGATTCTCCTTCTACATTGGCAATGACTGGAGAACACTGGATTTCAGTGTGATTGAGCCCTGAGACTGATTGGTACTGAGGAGACAGAGCAGAGGGAATTTAATCCATGTGTGAGACTGTTCTCTTTCCAGGTCTCTGAATGCTTCACATTATAAAACCTGCTAAAAATGGCTTCACATCTGTTTTCATTGCTATATGACATGACAGTTTTTTGTCTTCTTCATAGTTTACAATTTTCTGATAAGGAAATAAAAGCAGTGACTAGGGAAACACATCCTTCTGATTGTGCCTGGATTGATTTTCATTGAATGAAGAGGCAGGGACAGAGGAGCCCCCACCTTCTGGGGTGGTGTTGTTGGGCTCAAGGAATGCTGTGTCTGTCTTGTTCTGGGGATGAGATCTTCACTACCAACTGATGCAGATGCTGCTCAATAAATTTTGCAAAAGGATCTGAATATTGAGCAGCAGTTTCTTTCACAGCCCTAAGGCTCCTGCTGTTTTATCTTCACATCATCCTCCAGCAGTATTTGTGGCAGTGCCAAAAGCTAATGCCAGGAGCAGGGAACTTGCGCAACACAGCCATCCCTCCCAGGACAATCATCACACCACCAAAAAAACTAGATAAAGTTTCAAGGCTTGAGATCATTGATTGCACAGTGCCACTTTAATAACCAACATACATTCCTTCTTCTGGTCAAAAATGCAGGGGGGAAAAGGAAGCATTGGAAGTGTTTTAAAAAGAAAATATTAGGTGATTGATTATTTTAAAGGTCCTTATTTGGTTTGGTCCTTCCTCAGCCTTACTGGTTCCCAATGAGGAAGTTTTTATTGTCTTACAAGACATTAAAAACTCATTTCCTTGTGCATGTCTTTCTACAACATGATTGTGTTCAACCTGCCTTGCTTCTCCCCTGCTACTAAAGGCTGTCCACAAGAGGGAAAATGTGGTAAATCATTAACACTGCCACAAATTATCATGGATTGGGAATAAAGGTTGAAGAAGTACTTGTGAATCTGCAGTTCCAGGATCCAGGGTGGATCCAGGGTCACACAAGTGCAGCACAGGGCATCTCTGAAAACAAAATCCCTCCAAGTCCAGGGTATTGGTGAGCTCTATACTGGGTCTGGAAAAAGCACATTCCATGTAGTGTTCATGTCCTAGGTGGAAGGAAGCATCTTGTCCTCTTTATTAGGAAAAGAAATAAAAACTCTACCTGCATTTAAGGTTTGCATTTTACCTCTATATGTATTTAAGGCTTGCTTTTAACCTCTATCTGTATTTAAGTCTTGCTTTTTATCTCTATCTAATTTAAGGCTTTCTTTTTCCCTTTAAGGCTTACTTTTTTATCTCTATCTAATTTAAGGCTTGCTTTTTACCTCTATATGTATTTAAGGCTTGCTTTTAACCTCTATATGTATTTAAGGCTTTCTTTTTACCTCTATCTGTATTTAAGGCTTGCTTTTTATCTCTATATAATTTAAGGCTTGCTTTTTCCCTTTAAGCCTTGCTTTTTTACCTCTATCTGTATTTAAACCTTGCTTTTTCCCTTTAAGGCTTGCTTTTTTACCTCTATCTGTATTTAAACCTTGCTTTTTCCCTTTAAGGCTTGCTTTTTTACCTCTATCTGTATTTAAACCTTGCTTTTTCCATTGTACAGCACAGAATAATGGTGTGAGGCCAGCTGAAAATGAGACAGCAGTAGGAGTATTCTAGAGGGACACAGTCAGCAGGAGGAACAGGGCTCTGCAGGGACTGTTTGATCAACCAGATGTTAAAAACTGGTCACAGACAGTGCTCAAGGACCTCTCCAGGAGGGTCCAGAGCTGCCATGTGTGTCCTTCCTTCCATCCTCAGCTCAAAGGAAAATCTTCCTTTCCCCTCTGGCTCCTCCAGGCTCATCAGCTCCTTGCCCACTGAGATGTGGCATGGTGCTCTGGCACCCAGTGGGTCAATTCCACTGTTACAGAGAGGCTTCTGAGTGATTCTGGAAAAACTCTGAGCCTCTGTAAAGAACTGGGTGTGAGCAAGCACACGAAATGCCAATATTCCAATACTTCATTTCCTGCATCTGGGAAATTGTTCAGGCAATTGTAACTCTTGTAGCAGGCAAGAAGAGGCATTATGGCTGAGCTACAATTCTAAAGGCCTGCTGGAGGCTGGAGGGGAGGAAAACCTGCCCTGCCCAAGCTGCTTTCAGAGAGGTGAAGAGGGAGGAGAAGCTGGTGGCACTGAGTCCTCACACAACAGGAGCACCCAGGGGTTGTAGCAGTGTGAGTAAGGGCCAGTGCTCCCAATCCAAGCAGGATAAACATTTACCAATGTTGTAATCAGCTTGTCATATCTGGGTCTTAGAATAATTAAACCAGCAAGAAGAGGCCTTGGCCAGTGTCAGGGGAGGACACAATATGTTAAAAGCCACACAGTTAGAATTTAACTTCTGTGATCCCAAACTCTTACAATCTCAGTGTGGAGCCCATCTCTCTCATCTGGCAGACTTGACCAGGGCTCTCAGAGCAGGCAGGGTGTCAAGGGGGAATGGCTGGTTTCCTCTCAGACCTGGTGAGTATCCAAATTCTTGTGTTCTAGCCCTGCTCACTAACAGCAGCATGGTTTAAGTTTGCAGCAAAGGGAATCCTTCTTGTAATAAAAATGAGCAACAGAGCTTGGGACAACACTGGCTGAGCAATGACTGACTAAATGGCATCTGCAGAAAATACATTAGGAATGCAAAACAGTGAGAGGTTTAAAAGAGGACATGGGGAACCAGGAAAGATGGGAATTTGAGGGAAGATAGAGAGCACAGTATCAGTGAAAAACACAAACCAGAAAAAACTCCCCCACTCTACTGCTCTGCGTTCTTAAGAATAATTGAGGATACTCGTGGGTTTAAATGTGACCTGACTAAATGTCTGAAAACATTAGTGCTTGTGAGAAATGCTCTGAAATTCAGTGTACATCATGGAAACACAGCATTTCCTACAGAAGTCATTCAGATAGGGCCTCTAAAAATGTCATTTCATACAGGGTTGATAAAAGTGAAATGTAAAAAAAAGGTTTTGAGAGGACAGACTTGAGTCATCTCTGGAAAATGGTGAACACTGTCCCTGAGGAGGCAAAGATGAAAACAAAAAGGAGTTCAAGAAAGCTGTAGCTTCTTTCTAGTACAAAGGTAAACACAAGTGATCTCAACAAGGCTTTTATGAATTTTGTTTTCTGTGGTTAGAAACAGAACTAACAGAATTAGAGAATGTATCTTTTCATATTGCTAATAGTCAGGAGAGGAACACAGCAGAATGTGCAGATGTGTATTCTAATGATTTAACAAATTAATTTTGCTTGATTATTGTGAAACTCAAGATGGATTTTTGCACGTTAAAGGTTTCTTAGGGAAGTGTGGAGATACAAGGTGCTGTAAACCAGCTGATGGTGTGAAAGGTGTGCTGTACCAGGAGCTCAGGATGTTCCCTCCTCTCTGCAGGTCCAATACCGGAGGCTGTTGCTGATGCTTGTGGTGCTGGGGATTGGTGGAACCCACCTGTCAGGGTTCCAAATGTCTGTCATCAATTACACTTCTCCGGTAGGCAAAGCTGGAGAAAAGAAAATCCCTGGGCCTTGCACTTTGCAGATGCTTTACAAAAGGCAAAAAGGTGTTGTTATGTCAGTTTATTGCCAGCTGTTTGCAATGCCATACAGTCACTGTCAGAGTGTGCATGACTGCAAGGAGCTGTGCTCCAAAGACAACTTCCCACAGAGTTTTGTGGAAACAACATATTGAGATACCTCCCTAAAGAGAAAAAAACCCCCAAAAATAGCTGATGCAGTCAGCCTTCAGTTCAGCCCTTTTCTCCTTATATCCATTACTGGCCACAAGAACATTTGCATTTTACTATAATGAATTAAGGTCCTAATTTTCTGGTGTAGGAGAGGTAAGATTCAACACACTAAAGAGAATCATTAATTTTGAAAGATTCTTGTACACTATTAGGCTGTATGAGAGGAAATACCAATCCTTATTTGCAAACAAATGTTCTACAATCACGCTTTTAGTCACAACTATTAATTTAATTATTAAACTGTAAACATTATGCAGAACATTATAATTAGTGCCTTGGTGGAATGAAAATCTCTTTTTTGCCCCAGTACATTCAGAAGTTCATCAATGAGACTTGGCTGGAGCGCTATGGCTCTGTGCTGCCCCAGGACACCCTGATGCTGCTGTGGTCCCTCACCGTGTCTGTGTACTGCATGGGGGGCATGCTGGGCTGTCTGTGCAGTGGCTACCTGACTGCAGCACTTGGAAAGTAAGTAAGTGCATTTCCCAGCACCTCCCTGCCCAGGGCTGTGACAGGGGAAGCTGTTAAATATTAGTCAGTAAAAGAAGGGATACCAGAATTTCACTGCCCCCTGCTGCCGCAGAATTTACTCAGCACGTACAACGAAATCAAGGTGCATTGGAGAGATAAGAACAGGCAGATATTTCTGATTCCCTTGTCACAGATTTTGTAGACACACAATTCCCATAGTTTTGCTGGCATTTTACCCTGCAGGAGTTTCCTTCAACCTCATGGTTTGCTCACACAATGAGTAAGAGGAATCTGGCTTCTCCCTTTCCACTCCTCTGCAGAGACATCATGCATTTTATGACCAGATTTGGTTGTCCTGCAAGCAATGGCTTTAAACATGGCCATGGCTTCAGTCTGTACATCCAGAGGAGAAGAATCAAACATCAGTCAAGGAAGAAAACGTAAAACATGGGTCATAGCCAGGTTTTGCTGACTGTTGCAGGAAGAAAAGTCTGCTGCTCAACGACGTGGTGCTGATAACAGCAGCGCTGCTCACTGCCTCCTGCAGGACAGCCAGGGCCTTTGAGATGATCCTGGCTGGGCGTTTCCTCGAGGGCATCGCTGCTGGTAGGACTGAGGGGTGGTGTTCACAGGGGTCCCAGCACGAGGGAAGAGATGAGAATGTTGACTCCATGTTTGAGAAGGCTGATTTAATATTTTATGATATATGTTATATTAAAAGGAAATGATATATTAAAACTACACTAAAGAAAGAGAAAGGATTTCATCAAAAAGCTGGCAAAGAAAGGAAAGGAATGGAATGATAATAAAATCTTGTGACTGACCAGAGTCCCAACACAGCTGGACCTCTAATTGGTCATCGAGTAGAAACAACTCACATGGACCAAAGATGCACCTGTTGCATTCCACAGCAGCAGATAACCATTGTTTACATTTCATTTCTGAGGCCTGTCAGCTTCTCAGGAGAAAAAATCCTACCAAAAGGATTTTTCATAAAATATGTCCATGACAGGACTCCCCACTTTAATGTTAATGGGACTTCTTGGGGGTGGGTACAGAAATCTCCCTGCTGGGAGTGCCCAGGAATGAGCTGGAACCCAGTGGAATGAGGAACAGAATGAGGCAAGGGAAGATGAGCTGTCCTTTGCCTTCAGGAGCTCTTGGAGAGAGAACTGATGGAGTAGCTAAACACCCTGACTGAAGTAAAAGTGCATTTTCAGATCTATGGGAGGGGGCTCAAAAGGGAGAGGAGAGAGCTGAGAGGGAAATGAAAAGGGACCCTGTGTCTTTCTTTGCACAGCTTTACACTGTCCTGCCTTCTCCCTGTAGGAGTACACATGAATGCCCATGTTCAGTATGCTGGAGAGATCTCCCCTAAGAAGCTGCGTGGGTTTATAAACGTCACCTCCACGGTGTTTCTTGCACTAGGAAAAACCATGGCACGAATTCTTGGATTAAGGTGTCTGTGCTCCTCCTTCTCTGCCTGTTTTATATTTATTGTTCTTCTATATAGCAGGGTGTTCTCCCAGTCCTGGAATCAGACCTACACCAGGGGTGGGGTTTAATTTACTTAGCTACAGCAGTCAAAGAGGAGGCACCTACCCCATACAAGTCTCTGAGGTTTCCACGTTCATTCCCTGGGGATAGAAAGGTCTTTCTCTTGGGAAAGGATGACTCAGTCTCTGGAGGTGCAGTTAATAAGAAGAGATTGTATGTAAATACTTTAGTAAACTTGTGAGATCTAAAAGCTCTGCTAATTTCTCAATAACCTCATGCAGAGTTGTAGTGTTGGTTCAGAGAGCTGTTGTGGGAATATTTTGACCTTCAGAAATTAACAGTCTAAGAAAAATGTCAGTCTTGCAGAAGAAATGAAGTATTAGTCTATTTGCTGTCACTAACCTAGATATCATCTATTTCAATTGAACTTTTCAATGACTGTATGTATTTTGTGTCTCTTTAGCTAGCCTAGAATTTAGAAAATACCTATTTAGTTTTAAAGTGTAATTTTACTGGACTATAAATAGATTCTAACATGCTTTCATAGAGAACTTTTAGGCACTGAAGACATGTGGAACGTGCTATTGTCCTTCCCTGGGCTGGTGGCATTGATTCAACTGATCTTTTTGCCATTCTTTCCTGAGTCCCCACCCTACCTCTTGCTGCAAAAAGAAGACAAAGCTGGTTGCTTGAAAGGTAAAATGAAACTTTAGATCCTTAGTTTGTTAAACATTACTCCTGGGAAAGTGAAGCTAACAGCAGGAATTGGCTTTTCTATTAGCCAGCCACAGATTTCTTGATAATTGCATGATTAAAGTCCTCCAGACCAAGCAGAGTCATCAGAGACATTTAAGATCTGCCCCTAACTGCTACAGCATTTTCCAGGGAAGTTTCACCATGTTCCAGTAAGTGATGTTCCTTCCAGCCCTTTGCTCAGTAACTGATAAATCAAAGCATGAGCTCAAGTGCAAATGTTTAGTGTCATTAAAAGTTGAAAAGCACAGAATTATGAGTGGATCAAATGATGGAGGAGTATACTTCATTCTGTCTCTTCTGTAGCCATGAAGCAACTCTGGGGAGAAGGGAATTATCAAACAGAATTTGATGACTTGATGAAGGAAAAGGCTGTAACAAAAGGCACCAAAATCATGAATGTCCTGGAGGTGCTGAGAGAGGGATCTGTGCACCCACAGCTGTGCACCATGCTCCTCCTCCTGCTGAGCCTGCAGCTCTGTGGCCTCAGTGCAGTTGAGTATGCCCTATTTCCATGCTTGCCTCTGCTGTGAAATCTCCAAATTACCCCAATGCCAACTTGTCCCTTCCCTCTGGGTCTGCATTACTCCTCCTCACACAGACCCCACTGCCTGACCTGTGGTATCACCCCAGGGCTGTTCAGACCTTTCAGGGAGCTCCTCAGGTGGGAGTTCAAGAGCTCCAGCTCAGCCCAAGCTCCTGCAAGGGCACTGTGCCTTCATTCCCCTGGTGCTACAACCAAGGAATCTCAGGAGGAAAGGGTTCCAAGTACCCTAAGCTACAACAACCCAGCACCTTTCTTTGACTTTCTTTGACTTCTGCAGTAGCAGTTGGCCAGCTATTGCCATCCAGGTTCATTTCATTTGAGGAAGAACATTTATCCATGGAACAACATCCTTTCAGCAGTTTCCATGTAAAGCTGGCTGAGCCCAGTGCAGCCCAAGCTGGCAGTCATTCCCCTCATGTTTTCACTTGTCTGGGGGTCTCTCCATGAGCCCTGGTTCATTCAGCCTGTGCTGGAGGTGGCTCATTCCAGCTGCCAGCAGTGGAATTCCCTCTGCACTCTGCTGGCAGGGAAATGCTGCCCATTCCTTCAAGGATGCTGCAGATGAGCAGATTCTGTTTAGCAACTGGAAAAGATCAGAATGAACTGTTTGCTTGACAATGTCTGGTGTGCTAAGACTGAGATTTGCTTTTCTTTCTCTTGTCTTGTCCCTTTCCTTTTCCTTTTTCCCAAAACAACACCTTTTCCCCATGTTTTTCAGGCAATATGCTCCTTTGCAACTACTTTTTTTTCCTTTTTTCCCCCCCTCATAACTCATTTCCTTGATTGCCATTAACCTTTTGATTTCTCATGTCTGGAACAGTTATGTTACCTCTACTAAGGCCCAATAATATATTGCTGGTTTTGCAGTGAGGACATATCTAGTTCTTATTGATCCTGGATAAGTACATACCACATCTGTTAACTGTGCTTTATTTTTCTTATTTCCCAGATCACCTTTTACACCTCAGAAATTTTTGAAACAGCCAACCTGCAGGAAAGCATAATCCCATATGTATCTCTAGGAGTTTCAATCTCTGAACTCATCTCTATCATATTCTGTGTAAGTCAGAGCTTCCTGGGGTTTTAAGAATTAAGGTATTCTTCCTTGAAGCCAGTGAATCTTCTCCTTATGAACCAAAGAATTTTCCTGTGGTGCTGCATAAATCTGTACAGTGGTTGTTGCCATCCACTGCAAATTTTGTCCCAATTTTCATGTGTTTCATCCCATCTTCATTCATCCTAATTTTCTATAAAAATCCCTTCTGAAGTGTCATTCAAACATAAATTTGTGTACTCATTTCCCCATATTTGTGTATATCTATCACATTCAAATGGACTTGTACCATGCTTCCATCAGTTACAATGTTTAAGAAGTAGCAGCAGAGCTGGGCAGTGATGGTAATTCATGGTATTGGAGAGTGTAGAAGGAACTCAATAAAATAACAAAGTTGGTACAGTAAGATTTGTACAATAAGATGCTTGATTGGCTGGATGGCTCACAGCTGGGTTTTGCCATGTTCCAGTGATGGGCAATGTTTGTTTCTGTTCCTCAGAGCTCCATAATCGATCGCTTCGGGCGCCGCGTGCTCCTGTGTGGGGGTTATTTGCTGATGGCTCTGATCCTGGTGCTGCTGGAAACGAGCCTTCTGCTGAGTGTAAGCAAATGTCTCTGTGCTGCTGGAAACGAGCCTTCTGCTGAGTGTAAGCAAATGTCTCTGTGCTGCTGGAAACGAGCCTTCTGCTGAGTGTAAGCAAATGTCTCTGTGCTGCTGGAAATGAGCCTTCTGCTGAGTGTAAGCAAATGTCTCTGCAGGAGTGGGCCTGCAGCAGAACCCCCTGAGCAGGACAGCAGCCTTTGCTCCCATGTCCAAACCAGCAGGTTGGAATGTTTTCTAAATACCAGCTCAGCTGGTGGTGTCAGACAGTTAAGTAGAGCAAACATTCAGGGTTTGGATGTGAAACTTTTAAGCAGCAGTAGCCTTTCAAAGCTTTTGAAATGTAATTATTTAATTTCCAAAGAGGTGACAGGAGAAGTGATCTCCCCGCAGCTGGATTTGGTACCCATGTTCAATTCATACAGAAACACAGGTTCTACGGGTGATCTGAGATTACCCAGCATCCTTCTAATTACATTTCAAAAGCTTTGAAAGGCTACTGCTGCTTAAAAGTTTCACGTCCAAACCCTGAATGTTTGCTCTACTTAACTGTCTGACACCACCAGCTGCTCCTGGTTCAGTAAGGGAAGATAAGCAGGTCTGGAGAGCATCCATTACACAGCTCAGCATCATGGGCTTTTGCAAAATATTGCTGCTCCTGTGCTTGGATCAGCTGTGTTACAGCTAGAAAATTGATTTTTGTTCTCCTCCCTCCTCTTGTCTAGGATCAGTTCCTCTGGCTGAGGTACTGCAGTGTTATTCTCATCTTTCTGTTCATCATTGCTTATGGACTAGGACCAGGTGAGCACCACAATAAAAGCCTGGACCACAGGGATAAGTACAGACCATGAAGGTATAGAAGTAAACTAGAATGTGTGAGTATATCCTTGAGAATCAACAGCTTAGTTGAGACTGAGATTGAGAGAATCTCAATTTTTGATGAGTTAATTACCCAAGAAACAGTTTCTTTAACAAATTATTCACACCCAGATGAATCAGGACCCTGTTTTCTCTCACTGGGTTACAGGTTCAACCCAAATAAATTCTTGTTAATCAATTCATGAAGATTTGTTCTGCAGTATTTGAATACTGTTCAATGCAGACAGGTTCAGATGGCTGATCTCTGCCAAAGGGCAGAGGTAAGCTTTTCTAAAATACCAGAGTTTTCTCAGCTTATAAAATCCTACTCAATGAAAGACTGACACCTGACAGCCTGCACAATCTGCCTCTTAGCACTGCTCTGTCCTTTCCTGTCCTCTCTTAATGTCACCCTTAGTCACCTCCTCCAGTAACACCAGACCCAAACTTGCAGCTCTCAGGTAGAACCTCACTCACCTAAGACCAGGATTTGCTCTGGAAGTTCTCTGACTAAACACTACCAGTAGTTACTAAAGTCTCCAAATTCAAATGTGTTGTAAGGGTTGTACCTGACAGCCATGAATGTCTTGAAAACACAATAGAATTCCCACAGGAGCAGAGCTGAAGTATTTTCTATGAGAAATGGTCAATTACAGCAATGTTTCTATAATTTTTATGTTGTTTTTTTCCCTCAGCTGGAGCTGTTGTGGCTGTCATGAACGAAATCTTCACCCTGTCAACAAGAGCCTCTGCTTTTGTAATTGGTGGAATCATCATTTGGCTGGGCCTCACCTTCACTGGAATGGTTTTCCCCTTTGCTGTAGTATGTATTTGGATTCAAATCTTCTCTTTGACTCTGTCAATTTAATCTGGGTTTCTAGGCTGATCTGGACAGGGAGTAGGATGTAGACTTGTAGATGATCCAAACTGTGAATCTTGTTGCTATGGCATATGGAGGCCATTTATATAAAACATTCTCCAGTACTACAGAAACCACTTGCTGCCCCAGAAACAGATTGAAAAGAGAAATAAATATTGTTTCTGTAAAATGAGCCTATTCCTTATTTCACAGGAACAAATCAACAAGTTTCAAAAATCTATGGGTGCAAGTGTTGCCAAGGAAATCACTCATTTTGTTCTATTTTTTATCTCCAGATGCTTCTTGGTCCTTTTTGCTTCCTCATCTTTGTTGCTGTCCTGGTCATTTCAGTGGTTCTTATCTACCTGTTCCTCCCAGAAACAAAAGGGAAGTCAACTTCTGAAATCACAGAAAAATTCAAAAGCTGCAGGTTTAAGAGGAAACGTGATCAGGCTGTGGAGATGTATGCTGCTGAAGAAAAGACATTTTGCACCAGGCTCTGATAAGCCACTATAAGTAATTTCCACTGTTCTGGCATAACATGTCAATTTTATTTCAAGTTTTTCTCCATTGCTATCATTTTAAAGCAGCAAGATTTGTGTCTATGTTCCTTACTTGATAAGAAAGTTCTGCTCAAGATTAACAGCAGGATGAAGATAGGATTAAACATAGCCATAGTTCTTGCAAACAATTTTCATGTCATTTCTTTATGTTATCACACTGTAAAGGACTTGGTGTTGATTGTGAATGCTGCACATGAACAAATACCAGGTAAAATACAAATGCCAGGTAGAATACAAATGCCAGGTGGAATATAAATACCAGGCAGAATACAAATACCAGGTAGAATATAGATGCCAGGTAGAATACAAATGCCAGGTAGAATACAAATACCAGGTAGAATATAAATGCCAGGCAGAATACAGATACCAGGTAGAATAGAGATGCCAGGTAGAATACAAATACCAGGTAGAATACAGATGCCAGGTAGAATATAAATACCAGGTAGAATAAAAATTCCAGGCAGAATACAAATACCAGGTAGAATAGAGATGCCAGGTAGAATATAGATGCCAGGTAGAATATAAATACCAGGTAGAATATAAATACCAGGTAGAATAACACCTATTTCCTTGAGCTGCCATGAAGTAACTGCATGTCCTGATTGTCTCTATGACTGTCAGGGATCAGCCCTGATTTGCTACAGAAGAACTCTCCTTTATCCTCTGGAGCAGCCTGGTTGTGCTCTCCATGCAGATCAGTTATAGCAAAATCAGGAGGAAGTTCCTGTGATATATTCTGGTGCCTCAAGAATGGCACAAGGGTTAACAAATACACACACAGTGCTGAGAGCTGGAAGAAAAGAGTCCTGGAGAGAGACAGAGAGTGAGCTTTTGACAGAGTAGATAACTTGAAAATTCAGCCCATTTTATAAAAAGTAGCTGCTCAAAGAAAGGGAGAAGCTGTGATATCCAGTGTGTGCTGTCTGTGTGTGCTCTAGGCCAGCCTGCATTTGCTGCTGCACAATCCTGCACCTCAGTGTGTTGGGATCATTGGTTTGTCAGAGTGACCCCGAGAAGAGTTCCAGAGTCTGTTTTCCCAGCCTGGCACTTGAAGAAGGAGTCAGGGCTCTTCATTTCTCAGTCTCAAGGTTTATTTTATCTTATCTATAAAAAATTTTCTCCTGCCCTGCCCAGGTCCATCCAGCAGGACAGTCCCAGGCACTCTGCCTGTCCCCAGGGTGCTGTTATGTCTTTATACTACAAACTACCTGTACAATGTTTACAATTCCTTCCCAATGCCCATCACCTGTGTTAGACAGTGAGCTTCTACTCTAAACCAATCTGTGAGTGCCACCATCACAGCAGGAGATGGAGGCCAAGAAGAAGAAGGAGAAAGGCTGGACACACCCAGTTCCCTCCATCTTGCCTCCTGAACCCCCATACCAAAACCCTAAAATTTACTTTTCCACCCTGTGATAACTTCACTAATATTCTACTTCAACTGTTGTGGTTTGCTGATCTTCATCTAAGGTTGGTAATTTGCTCCACAGGTCATAATCAAACTCACAGAGGCATTTTGGGCTCTGTGCCAGGGTCACTGAGACCCCTGGCAGGGTCTGGGCTGCTCAGGACAGCCAGAGGGATGTCCTGGGTCCCGACATCTCCCCCCTCTCTTTGCACCAAAAACACCCCCTTTGCAACTTTGTTCATGGCCCACTACATGCACACAAAGATGCATGGTAAGATGAGCAGAAGAACCACAAGCCTTATCAAAATGTAACAACCTACCTTTAAAGGTACCTTCCACAATGGTGAAAGGTTAAAAAATCCAACCACATCAACCACCCAGGATCCAGTGATCAGTGCTGAGCTCCCTGCACGGTGCTGCTCAAGGGCTGCCAGTCCTGCTGCCCACTGCAGCATCCAATCACTCCCTCCCCAAACACTTTTACCTTTGTATAGCATGATCAAGTATTTTTCCTTTTTCTGCCATGATTTCAAATGGTATTTCATGCCTCCTCTTTAGCAGGACCATAAGTCTTTTCTTTCTGTAGTTTACCTGTTCTTATTTATTATCATTGTGCTGAGGTCTGAATCAGTATTGAGTTTTAGGGAGTTTTCTATTTTAAAATTTCTAATAATATACTCACTGCTTCCCAAGGAATAACCACAGAAGAAATCCTGATATTAAAGTGCCAGTGTGTGTTCCAGCAATTGAAACCCAATTTAGATTTTAGATTCACTCCCTTTATCAGTCCCTGTATCAAAACAGAGCACCCATGATGGTGAATGTTCCCATTCAGAGGGCCCTCTCCTGCTGAGGGACTGAAATATTTAATCCACCCATTTTAAGCATTGTCCAATTGCTACAAAAAACATAAATCAACAGAAATCATACGAAGTAAACATTAACCTCAGCCTCAGAGCAGGATGGTCACTTAAGCTGAAGGGGCAGAAGAGGCAGAGAGAGAGAAAACAGAGCCTGGCAGAGCTCTGTGTGCCTGGGTCAGCCACACTTCTGATGGATGGAGCAGCTCCTTGCAGAAGTGGTGAGTTCTGCAGCACCAGCTGTTAGCATTTACCTGCAGAAAAACTGAGAGGTTGCCTGTTGCAATTGCCATTCCTAAACATAAAGCATTACATATTTAGCAAACTTTTTTCAAAATAATAGGGTGGGCAGGGGATAATCCTTAAAAATTAGAGTTAACATTTAAAATTTAAAAATCAAAAGACTTAATATTCTGAACTAAATCATCATGGAAACTTTGAAGAAAGTTCCAGCTGGTTAGAAAAACTAATTTTTAAAAATAAGAAATTAAATTCCTGAACTTCTTAGGTGGTGAGGTATTTCTGTACCATTTTTACCTGCTTGCTTCTGTGTCCAAGTGTGATACTATCAGCCTGCTCTCCTAGCTGGTGGCCTGATAATGTTATGAAATGGTACATTTGAAAAGAAAGGTTTTGTGGGTGGTTTAGTTAGTCAATGTGAAGAAGAGCAGCAAAACTGAAAATCCAGAACCTTTATCTGGTTGATATTTTTTTGCATTTATGCTTTGCATGTTCTGCTGAGATGTTTTAGGCATCATCAAACAAGCCAATATCCTAGAAATGCAGGGGTTATGATATCACAGCTTCCTCTGTGATGAGTTTGAACTGTTCCTTGCATGTTCAGTACCAGTGGTTGGCTGTAATGTTCCCTGTGTTGGGAACTGGTGGATCCCTCACAAATCCCTTTCAAACCTCTATGAACAAATCCTCCTGCATGATAAGAAAAGAAGATACAGCATCATCAGGAGCCATTGGTGGTGGGGTCATAAAGGATGCTTCCCAAATCAAATTGCAAATTTTTTCCATTGACATTTCATTCTCTTTCCCCCCACTCCTCTTTGCAGAAAAAAAGGATAAGAGCTTGCCTGTAGCTGTCTCTGAGCAGGCTGCTGAGGTAACAAACACAGCAGTGTCTCCCCTCAACAGATGTTGCTGCCATGCCCTCTCCCCTATGCCCTCTCTGACAGTGCAGCTGGCAGCTCCCCCAGCAGTGTTATCCAGGGGAATCTCTGATTCCTGTGTCTCCTGAGAGAGACAAGGACAGCAGGAGGCCAAATGGATCACAAATGTAACATTTATCTTCCATGATGCTCTTTCCCAGCCTGCCCAGGTGTTATGCAGGGGAATTTTTAATTCCTATATCTCCTGTGAGAGATGAGGACAGCAGGAGGCCACATGGATTACAAATGTAACATTTCTCTTCTTCCATGCTGCTCTTTCCCAGTCTGGTCAGGTGTTATCCAGGGGAATCTCTAATTCCTGTGAGAGATGAGGACAGCATGAGGCCAAATGGATCACAAATGTAACATTTCTCTTCCATGCTGCTCTTTCCCAGCCTGCCCAGGTTCCACAGTGAAATGGAATTGCAGCTGGCAGTGCCTCTGACCTGTGCTGAGCACACATTAAAGCCATTTAGAGTTCCTAACTCTATAGACAGATGGAAAAATACCCCTTGGGATCAGTGCTCACCATTGGCACTGTACCAGACCAGTGATGTTCTCTTCTGCAGTGACTTCCACTTGTCCCAGCTCCTCCTCTCTGCTCTCACTCTCTGCTGCTCCTTTTGCAGGAGCTGCTCTCAGCTGGAGCCCTGCAGAGGGACTGTCCATCCCTGTCACCCAGCACCCAGGCTGCTTTCAAATGCTGCCTTGGGTCCCTCTGTCCCTTCTTGTGAAGTGGCTGCCTCTGCTGCAGCTCCAGGGCCTCCTGCAAGAAGCCAGGCTGCTCTGCTGGGCTCCTGCTCTGCTTCATGGCCCTTCCCTGTCCAGCACATCCTCCCAAGGCACAGCAAGGCAAAGGGCCAGACCTGGGGAGCCCTGCTCTCCCCTGTGCTCACTACTGCTGCATCTCTTGCAGTTACTGATAAACCAGAGAATTGATGATTAACCTGCCAGTATTAATGTTTGTGAGTTGTTTTAATCCTATCCCAAGGCCTTTCTCTCATACATCTGCAAGAGACACCTCAAATTCTTTTTACTAGTCACCCTCCCTGTCAAGAAGAAAGAAGAAAAATGTAACTATTTTATTTCTATTGCTGTTTCACACCTCAAGACTGGAGTGTATCATGTCACAGTAACCAAACAAACTGGATTTCATGAAGTTAAACTTTGCCTTCATTGTCATCATTTTGTCATCATGTTCAAAAGGCTGTAAAAGGAGGAGCAAAAAAATTAAATAAAATTTTCTTTCTCTGATTTATTTCCAGGAAAACCTCATCTCTTTCTCATTCCTTATCTCTACTGAGATTCTCATCAGCTCAACATCTTCCTCTTCATTCCAGAAAGAAATGAAAACTTTGTGATGAAAGTAATGATGAATTTGGCATGTTAGATTTTAGGAGATCTCATTCCTTTACAGGAAATACTTTCCTTGAGGAAGTGCCACCTACACCAACTGATCAGCAGAAGGAACATGTATTAGATGATAAAAGACCTCGATGCTTGCAGACTGAAAAACAAAGGCAAATTATTTTCTTATATTAGGGGAAAAGAGACCAATATTTTTTCACAGACACGAGTGGAATCTTCTCAAGTGAGAGTCACACTCATATGACCTTGAAAATGTGAGAGCAGACAACAATCAACAAGTTATTGTAACAAAAAATATGTGCCATGTTAAACTCTTGGATTTCATTTAGAATGTGTTTGGTACCTAAACATCACCTTTAGTTCCAGTCCCCGTGATTTTGTTATTCAGAATTTCATTTTGAGTTTTGGGTTACAACAAACCCAAATCGAATCTAAAAGAATCCACTGAGTTTTCTTCTTCTGGAAATCAAACTGCAGATGACTTCAGTCACCCACAATGAGTCCAGTGTGCCTCAAGCTGGTTAGAACCAAGCCTGATTTTCAGCTTTTACACAAAACTGTTTGGCACACCTCATAGAGGTGGGGTTTGTGTGTTTGTCCATTTCACAGCAAGCATTTCTTACAGCTGTATTAAAAAAAATAATTACAAGATCTCCTTAACTCAGTAATAAATCTTTAAACATGAAATCCTGCACAACTTCCAGCATAGCAGCTTTTTCAAGAATACAGGTGACATTTCCAACAGAAATGGTCAGTTTCATTGATTTCACAAAAATCCAAGAAGTAAGCTCCTAGAATGAAATTCTCCTAAAATTGCTAATAAGGTGAAATAGCACCATGGCTCAGGATCGCCAGAAATCCCTAAAATGTTAGAGAGTGAGAGCTGGGGGGATTTGCTGCTATTTGAGGTCCTCAGTAATGATTTTCAAGGGGTGAATTCTCATGACACAGCCTCCCTACACCTCAGTACAATTTGAGAAAAAATACATCATGAAAAGAAAACACTGACATTTGAAACAATGGCCAAGAGATATGCAGGTAATTACAATGTCAGTGTTCAAGAGAAAATACAAAAAATGCCAAATCATTCTAAACACTATTGCCAGCCAGGAAAAACAGCATTTGCTATGCAGTTATACAGACAACACTTGGAGTTACACAAGTAACCAAGGTTTTAATATTAACATGCACTTTTTCCTCATTTCTTTAGACTCACTGGATTTACAGTGAGCCCCTCTGTCAATAATTACATTCTGTGTTTTATAAACTGACTTCACAAGTGCTGAGGGTGAGCTTGAGCATTCCCTGGGGGCCTCAGTGTACCCCCAGTGCCCCGTGTGCCCCCTCCAGGACAGAGCCCTGGCATGGGGAGAGTGAGCAAAGGCTGGGCAGGCCAGAATGGCACCGGGCATCAGGCACACAGGGCAGCCCCAGGCAAAGGCTGGGCAGGCCAGAATGGCACCGGGCATCAGACACACAGGGCAGCCCCAGGCAAAGGCTGGGCAGGCCAGAATGGCACCGGGCATCAGGCACACAGGACAGCCCCAGGCAAAGGCTGGGCAGGCCAGAATGGCACCGGGCATCAGGCACACAGGGCAGCCCCAGGCAAAGGCTGGGCAGGCCAGAATGGCACCGGGCATCAGACACACAGGACGGCCCCAGGCACACCCAGCTCCTTCTGCCAGGGCTGGATCCAGTGCAAGTGCACAGAGCTGCAGCTGGAGCTGTGCCCCACAACAAAGGAGCCTCTGGCAATCAAAGGAGATTTTTCACTGCCTGCAACGCTGATTTTGGAGCCTTTCTATGTCAAAGATGGAACCTGAGGGAGGGAGATCCTGGTGGTTCTATCCCAGTTTGTTAGGGCATGTTTATCTTTTCTGACAACTTTCATGAGTCTTAGCCTCTTACTGCTTTTTCTCCATCCCCATAAGCACCAGACAACAAATACCCTTCCTCAGCACAGTCCAACTGATGGATAAGGCCAGAGCAGCAAAATTAGCCTCTGAAATTTGCCTATTTTCCTTCTAATTACAATATTTACATAATCAAAGAATCTGAAATAGAACACCACATACTTTACTGTGTTTATTACCAAATAACAATATTAATAAATAACAGTAGCTAAACCTTGTACCAGCTGCTTTTTATTAAATATAAATAAATATTAATAAATAACAATAGCTAAACCTTGTACCAGCTGCTTTTTATTAAATATAAATAAATATTAATAAATAACAGTAGCTAAACCTTGTACCAGCTGCTTTTTGCTTTCTGCAGATTATGGCAGATATACTCACTAGTCTATACCACAGAATAAAGCATTTTACTGTTCCTGGAAAACTGTTTGGACTGTTTTGCCTGAGCTCTTCTTGTTTCCCTTCCCAAAGCCCTCACTGGTCCCCAGATGCTAATTTTCACTGCTTTGATACTTTCCCCCTGGAGACTGGACTAGATGTAATTATTTCCTGAAATACTTAATCTGGCAGTGTTAACTTTGGCCAGCTGAAGTAAATATAAGTGAGTGAAGATGAAATAGTGAAAATTTAACTCTGATCCCTGAAGCCAAATGCCCAGTGCTGCAGCAGCAGGCAGGAGACAGAGAGACACAAGCCTGTGATGACAAAGCCACACCACGAGCTGGACAGCCAGCCCTCAGGCAGAGATGACTGGTTTCCTTTCAAACCTGGTGAGTACTTGCTGGGTATTTACAGCTGGGACATTTTTGTGTGCTGCTGGGGCTTCAAAGAAAACAAAATTGGTGTCATGGTAAGAACAAGGCTCTTGTTTACTACAAGCACCTTGGAAGTGGTTTTGTCCACTATTTTGAGGTATTACAGCACTTTATATGCTCTGCCATGCATCTTTATCATATTTTTATCCATGTATTAATGTGTTGTCACAGACATCTTTCATGAAAAATCTTTTCCTTAGGATTTTTCCTCTTGAGAAGCTGAAAAGCTTCAAGAACAAAATGTAAACAATGGTTACCTGTGACTGTGGAATGCAACAGGTGAATCTGTGATTGGTCTCAGAGTTGTTTCTAATTAATGGCCAATCACAGTCAGCTGGCTTGGATTCTCTGAAACCTTTTCTTCTATTCTTTTAGTATGGTTTTAATACAATATATATAATAAAATAATAAATCCAGCCTTCTGAAATATGGAGTCAGATCCTCATCTCTTCCCTCATCCTGTGACCCCTGTGACCACTGTCACAATGTGTCTTAAATGTTTTCCTGAACTGAAAAATATTTGCTTATCTAGAAGCATAATTTGCCTTGCTTATCAAGTTTTAAAAAAGTGCTTTTTAAAATAAATCTGATTATTTAGTGCAAGACTTGGCAGCAGAGGTTTTGAGAGGCAGGGAACAGGAGTGGATGTAGAAGCCATGGTGCCTTGACAAGGATGTTTGTGGAAGCTGCACTTCCTTGAGCTGGAGGGAGGGAAATCACAGGAGGATGTACATCCCACACCAGGGCAAACAGAGAGAACATTGCTCCCTGGAAATCCCCTGAACAAATGAGATGGTTCTTTGAGAACAGCCTGATGTGGCTACAACCTTCAGAAGATTTTGTTCTACCTCTGCAGGTTCAGTACCAGGGGCTCTTTCGAATGATCACTGTCCTGGGCATTGGTGGCACATTCCAAATTGGCTTTCAGATTTCTACCATCACCTACATGTCTCAGGTAGGCAAAGCTGCAGCTGGCACTGTGCTAATGAGAGCACTGGGTCCCCACTGCTGCCTGAGGCTGCTGCTGTGGCATTCAGAAGGGTTTGATCACAGTCTTCTCCTCTCATTTCCCATTTGCTATGCTGTCATGAGCAGCAGGGCATGTCAAAGTGCTGCAAGCAGAAGAAAAGAGAGATCTGCAAGTTGTTAATAGAGGTTCTGTTCCTCAGAAGACACATTCTAACTAGGGTGGCATCTATCTCCCCTAAACTCTTACAGCACATGTGCCTTCTTCAGTGGTTTCTGTTGATATTTTTATGGTTATCCATCCTCACAGAAAAACAGAACAATTGAGCCTAGGAATGCTCTAGGAAAAGTCTGCTTCTCTCCACTGATCACATTAAGGGCATTTAATGTGCCCTGTGAGGTCCAGAGGGAAGACATCATTATTTTGTAGAAATCACCTTAGTGGAAAAGCATTATTTTCTGGCTTCAGAGCACTAAGTTCTGAGTGAAAAAGTAATTAGGAATTGCACTGAACAGGCTCTGTGTAATGTGACATTCTTGGCAGGTATGTGGAAAAAAACCCATAACTCCTTTGCAGAACTTTGTAGTACTTTTACACTATTCTTTAGTACCAATTCATGCCTTCCTTCCTCAGATTTCAAGGATAAAAATCCCAAAGATTGAATTTTAATGGCAGAATGAGCATAGCACTCTCTATTATACTGTCTGTTAGCTAATGCCCACTTTTAAACCTATGTGAAATAATAACTTCAGCTGAAGCAACAAAATTGTTTTGTAAATATGATAAAATACCTGCACTGCTGTCCCAGGCTTTGTAATGATTTTATTTTTTCTGTCTCAGCACGTTAAGGCTTTCATTAATGAGACTTGGCTGGAGCGCTATGGCCACCCCATCCAGCAGGACAAGCTGCTGTTCCTCTGGTCCTTCACTGTGTCCATCTTTGGCATAGGAGGTCTCCTGGGTTCCTCAGGGAGCAGATACCTCACTGTCAAATTTGGCAAGTATGTATGTTCAAAGAGAACGTGTCAGCTGAATCTTAGCCTAAGGAAATGATAGTTGGGGTTATAAATGAGACAGATTTTAGACTCAGGGATGGCTGCAGCACTGCCAGCTCAGCTGTGGTGGGAGCTCATTCTCCTGCTTCCTGCCCATGTCCTGGAGCCATGCCTGGGCTCATCTCAGCAATGGGGAAAGGCAGAACCTGGCTGAAGTCAGAGTGGGGTCTGGAAAGTTCTGCTCAAACCACAGAAGCACTGAGCCCCCTGTTGGTGCTGCAATAATGTGTTTCACAGTGGGTGTTCAAGTGCAGAAAAGCTTTCAGAGTTTTCTCTGCTACACCCCAGCAGTGTTCCCAAACCCCCAGGTGCAGCCACGTGCCAGGGCACACCATGCTCCAAAATGCTCATTTTGTCCTGGACCATTTGTGTCATTCCAAAAATCCATCAAGACAACTTCAGCCAAGACTTCCCATGTGGCATTAAATGCTATTTCCCTTCTGAGGCATTAAGTGCCATTTCCCTTCTGAACCACAAAAATTCTTTTCATTTTCTTGCCCTTACAGAAAGAAATGTCTCCTGTGCAACAACGTGCTGATGATAGTGGCAGCATCCATCATGGGCTGCAGTAAAATCTCCCAGTCCTTTGAGATGATTCTAATCGGACGCTTCATGTGTGGAGTGAGTGCAGGTGAGGGACTCCTCCCACAGGTCAGCTGAATCTCACAACATTTTGCATCTTTTTTCTAAGTAAATCATAAGCTTCCACTAAGTAAACAAAATCTTGAAGTCAGTGATCGTTTGTAAGAAGATTTTCTATAATGCTCTGCAATAAGGAGGATAATTATTATCAATTTCACTGATACCAAATGAAATTCAGCTTTGCCAAGTGTATGAATACTCAGAGATGTCAGAAATGTTTTGATACCTCATGAAACAAGGGACTTTCTGAAGAAAAATATGAATAATATTTTCTTAAATTTGGCTAGCAGTACTGAAATTATACAGTTTGAAGCTGGTATTTTCATAAGGAGGAGTATTCCAAGCAGTAAGTCCTTGGGGTTAGTACAAAGATCTGGGCTAAATAAAGCAAAATCACTCCTGGCAAGTAAACTACAGGCAGTAAAAACATCCTGTGCTGCTATCAGTGTTTTTTGTATTTTCCCCTACACAAAACTTGCCTTTCTATTGTTTGCATATTCACAAGGATGCCTCTTTTAACTTATTCAAGAGTTAACTTAGAAGTTAATGTCTATTTTTCAAATAACCAGATTTTGTACATTGCTTCTCTGACAAAGAGATGTGTTGAAGAGCTATGGTTGTAATTTGAGAACTGCTTAAACAGGGACCTTGCTCTGTTCTAGAATCTATATCATGCCCCATTCAAAAATCTGATTTTGGTTAAAGAGACTGCAATCAAAAGAGATTGCTTTGCCATCACATACAGCCTAGAGAAGAACATGTTGCATTTGAAACAGATAAAAGGGGCTGTGAGCACCATATCAGGAAAAAGCTTCTGTTCCCAGACTAGTATTTAGCATGTCTGAGTTAATAAATATAACTGGAAACTTCAACTCTGCCTGAAATCATAAAAATTATTGCTGATAGCAGAAAATAAACACTAATTTCTCCACCTAAATCCCATACAAATCAACATCGACTGTAGCACTGTATGTGATAATTTGCCATGAGTCTGCCATACAGCTCTTCAAAAGCATTATGTCAGAAAAGATTGAGATTATGTGGGTTAACTACAAGCATATTAAATACTGCTAAAAAGTGATTAATTATTCAGCACTTGCATATCCTGTGTTCTTTAAAACCTGCTAAGGCTCACAGGAGAGCTTATGATGAGGCTACACCTGCATTTCAAAGGGAAAACTGTACATTTCTTAACATCAGGAAACTGCACTCTGCAAAGAGGACCAGTACTTTTGTAGAAAGAGTTAAAAAATCTAGTACTGAAAGTCTCAGATGTGAGTTGTGTGCCTGAGACAGCTGTGTTCTGTAATATTTAATTATTTACACCCAGTGGATAGAACTGGATTTCCAATGGTTATGTCTTTTTTCTTCTCTCCCATAACTCCCTCTTCACCTCAAGGTCTTTGTGTTCCTCTACATCACCAATATGTTGGAGAAATTTCCCCTAGGAAGCTCCGTGGATTTGCAAACTCCACTTCCTCTTTCTTTTGGACATTGGGAAAAGCCATAGGGCAAATTTCAGGACAAAGGTATAATGCAATCAATTACCCACACAATTCATTTCTGGATCCCTTTCACCTTTTGCTCTTCCCTCTGCCTTTCCACCCCCTCCTTTCTCTCCTCAGAGCAGATGCAATGAACTCTAACCCCCATTTTCTGCCTGCCAGGGAGCTGCTGGGCAGCCAGGCACTGTGGCCCCTGCTGATGGCCTCCTGTGGCCTCCCAGCACTGGTGCAGCTGCTCACCCTTCCCTTCTTGCCAGAGTCCCCACCCTACCTCCTCATGCAGAAAGGAGACCAGGAAGGCTGCAAAAAAGGTAACTGAGGGCTTCAGGTTCCTGTTCCTCATTTAGAATCATTTTGTGATGCTTGCTTTCCCCATATGGATAGAAATAAATAGGACAAAGTTTCTCCCTGCTCATTTCCCACATGGCTCTGTGAACACCTACTGAGTCCATTATTGTTGTAGTACCCACACAGAGCACAAAACGACTTCCCTCTACAGCTCTGTGGTACAAAACCTTTCACATTTGTCTGACACCTCCTGCACTGTCAGCCTGATGATTAATGCTAAATAATAAATGAAAAACATCTGTTTGCACAGCAGGGCTCCACTGGGCACCCCTTAGCTCTGGTTGTTGGTTGCTCACACCCTGAGAGAAGGAGAAAGGCAGAGCAGTGGCCCCATGGGCAGGGAGGGATCCCCTGTGCACCCCACTAGGCCCCTCAGTCCCACTGAGCAGGAGGGGATCAGGGCTCTGGAACATTCTGTAAGACCTCTCTGCCTCCCAGCACAGCCCCAGCCCTGCACACTGGGCTGCCAGACTCTTGTACCACTGCTCAGAAACCTCCTTAGGGAATAAACAGAGACGAATTAACATGGCAGGTCTCACTCTCCTTCTCCACAGCCATAAGGCAGCTTTGGGGTGAAGGACAACACCAAGCAGAGATTGATGACATCATGAAAGAGAAAGCAACAATGAAAAACACCAAGATCTTGAGTGTCCTGGAACTAGTGAAAGAACCAGCTTTCCGTTGGCAGCTGTACATGATAGTTACCCTGACGGCCACAATTCAGCTCTGTGGCATCAATGCAGTTGAGTGCATTTCCCCCTTCAAGTCCCAAGGTGTCCCAGCTCACAGGAGCTCCCTCCATTTTTCTCAGGCTTCTCAGCCCAACACTTGCTGTCTGCCAGCCCTTCTGCAGGACAGCAGCAGCCACAGAGCTGGGCTGGGCTCTGTGTGTGACATCCCCCTGGCCAGCTCTGGTCCTTGCTGGAGTTCCTGTCTCTGTAGTCAGGCTCACTGAGCAGCCACCTTTGGGAGCCACTGCAGAGCTCACTCTTGGGAGTGAGCCCATTCTGCTAGCAAAATCTGTAGTTTTATGTGACTGCTCACTGTAACTGCTGCTGTTTGTCCCCTGGCTCAGCACCCTGAGCTGTGGGGATGGCAGGCTGCTCACTCTGCCCTTAAAGCTAACAGCAAGCATGCTGCCTGCTCTGCAGCTCCTGTGTCGCAGACATTCTTTGTGAAAAATCCTTTCTGTAGGATTTTTGCTGCTAGAGCTGAGAAGCTCAGTAACAAATGTAAACAATTATTATCTGCTGCTGTGGAATGCAACAGGTGCACCTGTGATTGGTCCCCTGTAGATATTTGGATTTACTGACCACTCATGGTGGAGCTGCTCTCGCTCTCTGCAGACACAGACCTTTGTTATTCATTCTTTCTATCTCCTTCTTAGCTTAGCCAGCTTCAGAAGAAACTCCTTCCTTTTCTATCTCTATGTAGTATAGTTATAATGTTATATATATATCATAACATAATAAATCAAGCCTTCTGATCATGGAATCAAGATCCTGTCTCTTCCATCCTCTAACAAACCCCTGTGACCACTGACAACACTCCTGCAGCTCTGCTCTTCCTCACAGCACAGCTTTTCTGGGGTCCTGCTGAAGCCACAGCTTTGCATGACCCTCCTACCTCTGACACCATGCTGCAGCAGCATCTGTAAAGGAAATACACAGCTGAATCTATCACAGCCTAAACTGGAATCTTTATCACTCAGCATATCTCCAAACACTAGCAGAGATATTTCAAAAGATGTTTGGTTAAACCCCTCATGGCTCCATAACCCACACTCTTCTTTCTTGGGAATGCCCTACAGTGATGGGTTTGGATGAGCACTGAAAACAAGATATACCTGGCTGTTTCTGAAAGCACCTAAATCAGGAGTCTGCAAATCTAATTGCATTGTAGTAGCTGGAGATCCAATTATCCCAGCATTTTATATTTTATTAAATTCATTAATGAATCAATTATATAATGCTTTATAATATTTTTGTCTACTGATAGAGTGAATACTAGCAAAAAGAGCACAGAATTCCAGCTCACTCCAAAGCTGAGCTGCATGCCCCCTGATCAGCAGCTCATATCTAGGGCAGTATCACACAAGTTTGGATAAGAAATCAATTCTTTTCTTCTCTTACTGTTTGATTTTCTTTTTCAGATTTATTTTTATACTTTTGAAGTCCTCCAGGCAGCTGGCTTTGATGAAAAAATGGCCTCCTACATGACCCTCTCTATTGGGCTCTCAGAACTCGTGGCTGCTGTGGTCTGTGTAAGTCCCATTCCCAGGGGAGGGGGGCACTCTTTGCTCTCTGGCACTGGCACTGATGGGGTTTGTGTCCTGCAGAGCTCCATCATTGAGAGGCTGGGCAGGAAAGTGCTCCTAAGAGGAGGCTACTGGATCATGGGCTCACTGCTGGCTGCTATCACTGTGACTCTGTCCCTGCAGGTAAGGAAATTCTGCTCCCAGCAGATTGCTCTGTTCTATTTCTGATCTAAAGCTCACTGGCAGGACCACATGATTGATTGATAAAGTGAGGTTTAGATCAAGCTTGTCTGTATGCAGGATTAAACTCTCTCTTGTACTCCTGCCTTCCTTCCAGCATGATCCCATGGCCTTAGCAAGGAACACATAAACCACTGGGAGAGTGGTTCCTGATTTACCAGACTGCAAACCCCAAACACCAGCACGGAGCACAAGGCACTTGCAGGGAAATGGCCCTTTGTGTCCATGCTGTTTTTAACAAGTAACAGCAAACCCCCAGACCTTTGGCATCAGTTAATTTGAAACTGAACTTTGCTGCAGATAATTGTGGGAAGGCACTCTCTGTTCACAGACTGCAGACCAGGTCACCTCTCAAACAGTGACCCCTCAGTGTCATTGCTGGAGCTCTTTCAGAAGAAATCACCTGTGTTACCAGCACTCACCCAGAGCTACTCTGCAGATACAGATACACTGCAAAACTGACCTGGAAGCAAGGTGGCAGCAGACTTCTGCTTTTGTTTCATTCATGAAAGCTCTCAAACTGTACATTTCTTAACATCAGGAAACTGCACTCTGCAAAGAGGACCAGTACTTTTGTAGAAAGAGTTTAAAAAATCTAGTACTGAAAGTCTCAGATGTGAGTTGTGTGCCTGAGACAGCTGTATTCTGTAATATTTAGTTATTTACACCCAGTGGATAGAACTGGATTTCCAATGGTTATGTCTTATTTCTTCTCTCCCATAACTCCCTCTTCACCATAGGAGAGAGAAATCCTTTTTTCCTAAAGCATCGAGTCTCATTTCTCCTTGACTAAGACCTATAAAAATTGCTTTTCAGTACCAGTTTTTAAATCCATAACTTAACAAAAGCTAAGGAAGATGTGATTTGTGCTTCTCATATCCCTAAGGATCAGAGGAAGAATTATAAGGTCAAAAAGAAAGGACAGGGTGCAGAAGAACTCTTCAGCCTTCATTGAATGGAAGCCTCCCTAGGTTTGCAGGGGCTCTGCCCTGTCTGCTCACCTGACAAAGATCTCAGCTGCTCCACCCACAGAGCAAAGCACCCACAGCTCTCAATGCCCTCACACTGAATATTTCTTTTTTGACAGTGTTGGAAAAGCAGGAGCATTCCTCACCTAGGGCTGGAACAGTTTTTTACCAGTATTTTGTTGTGGTTTTTCCCCCAGGACTGGTACTTCTGGATGCCATACTGCAGCCTGGCTCTCATTATCCTGTTTACAGTTGTCTTTGCTGTTGGGCCAGGTAAGTTCTCAATCAAAAAGGAAATAAAGGAATTGAGTCATGTGAGCTTGTTAATAGGGCTAGGAAAATACTGCCTTATATTGCAGAATATTTAGCATAAGTAAATTGATTTCACATAATCTTGCAGTCATTTGAACATCGTGGGTCCAGTTATTCATTGGACATAAAATTCAATACCATCAGGTTTGAGTTTTGCTAAAAAGAGGAAAGGAGCACACTGGAAAAATACAGCAAAAATAGAACAAAAGCAGATGGGTAAAAGATTTTTTTTTTAAAATGCTAGAGGAAAAAAAGAGAAAAAGAAAAGCAAGAGTTCTTTTAAATTCAGTGTTGTATAATGTTATGTCTTATCCCACATAGACAGCAGTGCAGAAGACCCACTTTGGAATATTTTTTTCCTAGCATTTATTGTCTGCTACTCATTAAATTTTATTTTATAAAGGCTAATATTTTTTTAAATATTTGCCTTCCCTATGGCAGTGTTGGATTATTTTCCTAACTCAAAACACTTGAAATCCTGTGACTTCAAAACATAACTGAAATGCCCAGGAAGTGAATCTGGGAAGCTCACCCACTGGCAATCCAGCAGAATCACACTGAAAATTCATTTTATCAGTAATAATTATCATTCTATCCTGACATATCTTCTTTCAGGAGATGATGTCAGGCTTTCTCAAGTGTTGACTACTTAATTCTTGGATGTCCTCAAAAATTTATTTGAGTATTTTACAACTTTCACAAACAGATGCCGAGCAGTTTATTAAATTTATTTGAGTATTTTACCTTTTTCAGAAACTGATGCCTAGCAGTTTGCTAAATTTATTTGAGTATTTTGCCATTTTCACAAACTGATGCCAAGCAGTTTATTAAATTTATTTGAGTATTTTACAACTTTCACAAACTGATGCCGAGCAGTTTATTAAATTTATTTGAGTATTTTACCTTTTTCAGAAACTGATGCCTAGCAGTTTGCTAAATTTATTTGAGTATTTTGCCATTTTCACAAACTGATGCCAAGCAGTTTGTTAAATTTATTTGAGTATTTTACCTTTTTCAGAAACTGATGCCAAGCAGTTTGTTAAATTTATTTCAGTATTTTGCTATTTTTACAAACTGATGCCTAGCAGTTTATTAAATTTATTTGAGTATTTTACCACTTTCACAAACTGATGCTGATCAGTTTATTAAATTTATTTGAGTATTTTACTGTGGATGCCATGGGACATAGAAAGAGAAATGGCAAACATTTCTCACAGTGGCTTGTGAGAAATTTTAGGGAGCTGGAAAGATTCATAACTTGTTGACTATAAACAATTTGCAAGTGCTGTTTTTCTACTTTATTTTCCTGTTCCTCTCAAAGACAGTGTGTAAGAAAGATGTTTCTGTTAGTTAGCCAATAGAATAGAATCTATATTAAAAAAACAAACGTGTGGTTCTTTTGAATAAAACCTTCTTTGCCTTTGCTATGATCCTGCCTCTTGTGTGTTCCTGCCCCGATCCTGGCACACAAGTGACATTTTAACACTGTCAAAAACTGATGTCTAGCAGTTTATTAAATTTATCTGAGTATTTTACCACTTTATTAAACTGATGTCTAGCAGTTTATTAAATTTATCTGAGTATTTTACCACTTTATTAAACTGATGTCTAGCAGTTTATTAAATTTATCTGAGTATTTTACCACTTTATTAAACTGATGTCTAGCAGTTTATTAAATTTATTTATTTTACCACTTTATTAAACTGATGTCTAGCAGTTTATTAAATTTATCTGAGTATTTTACGACTTCCACAAACTGATGTCTAGCAGTTTATTAAATTTATCTGAATATTTTACCACTTTATTAAACTGAGTCTAGCAGTTTATTAAATTTATTTATTTTACCACTTTATTAAACTGATATCTAGCAGTTTATTAAATTTGAGTATTTTACCACTTTCACAAACTGATATCTAGCAGTTTATTAAATTTATCTGAGTATTTTACCACTTTATTAAACTGATGTCTAGCAGTTTATTAAATTTGAGTATTTTACCACTTTATTAAACTGATGTCTAGCAGTTTATTAGATGCCACAAACATTTTCTTTTGTAGCAAAGAGCAGCACACTCAAAGCCACTGCACAGTTCTGGCACTCGTGGCAGTCCATAGTCCATCTCTCAGCTGAGTGTGTAACAGCATCACTAATCCAAATGATGAATCCAAACACATCAAACAAGAAAAAATTCTTGGTTTTCTTCCACTTTACTAAACTGATGTCTAGCAGTTTATTAAATTTATTTATTTTACCATTTTATTAAACTGATGTCTAGCAGTTTATTAAATTTATCTGAGTATTTTACCACTTTATTAAACTGAGTCTAGCAGTTTATTAAATTTATTTATTTTACCACTTTATTAAACTGATGTCTAGCAGTTTATTCAATTTATCTGAATATTTTACCACTTTATTAAACTGATGTCTACCAGTTTATTAAATTTATTTATTTTACCACTTCCACAAACTGATGTCTAGCAGTTTATTAAATTTATCTGAGTATTTTACCACTTTATTAAACTGATGTCTAGCAGTTTATTAAATTTATCTGAGTATTTCACCACTTTATTAAACTGAGTCTAGCAGTTTATTAACTTTATTTATTTTACCACTTTATTAAACTGATGTCTAGCAGTTTATTAAATTTGAGTATTTTTCCACTTTATTAAACTGATGTCTAGCAGTTTATTAAATTTGAGTATTTTTCCACTTTATTAAACTGATATCTAGCAGTTTATTAAATTTGAGTATTTTTCCACTTTATTAAACTGATGTCTAGCAGTTTATTAGATGCCACAAACATTTTCTTTTGTAGCAAAGAGCAGCACACTGCATGGCACTGCACAGTTCTGGCACTCGTGGCAGTCCATAGTCCATCTCTCAGCTGAGTGTGTAACAGCATCACTAATCCAGATGAGGAATCCAAACACATCTAACAAGAAAAAATTCTTGTTTTTCTTCCACTTTACTAAACTGATGTCTAGCAGTTTATTAAATTTATTTGAGTATTTTACCACTTTATTAAACTAAGTCTAGCAGTTTATTAAATTTATCTGAGTATTTTACCACTTTATTAAACTGATGTCTAGCAGTTTATTATATTTATCTGAGTATTTTACCACTTTACTAAACTGATGTCTAGCAGTTTATTAAATTTATTTATTTTACCACTTTACTAAACTGATGTCTAGCAGTTTATTAAATTTATTTGAGTATTTTACTACTTTCACAAACTGATGTCTAGCAGTTTCTTAAATTCATTTATTTTACCACTTTATTAAACTGATATCTAGCAGTTTATTAAATTTGAGTATTTTACCACTTTATTAAACTGATGTCTAGCAGTTTATTAAATTTATCTGAGTATTTTACCACTTCCACGAACTGATGTCTAGCAGTTCATTAAATTTGAGTATTTTACCACTTCATTAAACTGATATCTAGCAGTTTATTGGATGCCACAAACATTTTCTTTTGTAGCAAAGAGCAGCACACTCAATGGCACTGCACAGTTCTGGCACTCGTGGCAGTCCATAGTCCATCTCTCAGCTGAGTGTGTAACAGCATCACTAATCCAGATGAGGAATCCAAACCCATCAAACAAGAAAAAACTCTTGTTTTTCTTCCACTTTACTAAACTGATGTCTAGCAGTTTATTAAATTTATTTGGGTATTTTACCACTTTATTAAACTGATGTCTAGCAGTTTATTAAATTTATCTGAGTATTTTACCACTTTATTAAACTGATGTCTAGGAGTTTATTAAATTTGAGTATTTTTCCACTTTATTAAACTGATGTCTAGCAGTTTATTAAATTTATTTATTTTACCACTTTATTAAACTGATGACTAGCAGTTTATTAAATTTATCTGAGTATTTTATGACTTCCACAAACTGATGTCTAGCAGTTTATTAAATTTATTTGAGTATTTTACTACTTTCACAAAATGATGTCTAGCAGTTTATTAAATTTATTTATTTTACCACTTTATTAAACTGATGTCTAGCAGTTTATTAAATTTATTTGAGTATTTTACCACTTTATTAAACTGATATCTAGCAGTTTATTAGATGCCACAAACATTTTCTTTTGTAGCAAAGAGCAGCACACTGCATGGCACTGCACAGTTCTGGCACTCGTGGCAGTCCATTACAGCAGCATCTCTCAGCTGAGTGTGTAACAGCATCACTAATCCAAATGAGGAATCCAAACTCATCAAACAAGAAAAAATCCTTATTTTTCTTGCCTTCCAGGCGGTGCCACGGTTTCCACCAGGGTTGAAATTTTCAAGCTGTCGTGCAGGCCCCCGGCCTTTGTGATCAGCGCGGTGCTGAACTGGCTGGGGGTGTTCGTGATCGGCAGCACCTTCCCGTTCATCGTGGTGAGTGCGGCCCGGGCTCCGGCACTGCGGCTCCGCCTGCAGCGCTCCGGGCTCCTGCGCTCCCTTCGGGAAACACGCCATCACTTGGGTTAAAGGGTTAACATTTAATAGGAATTAAATGGTTATAAAAATAGGAATAGAATTAGAGTAATAAAAGTTTGGGGAATTAGGTTTAGGACAAACGAGGCAATGAAAACAAAGAGTTACGGACAGTCCGGGCGCCTCTTTCTGGGCAAATAAGGACTCGTGACAAAGAAACGTGTCCGAAAAAGGACCCGCGTTAACAGAGGATTAACCCTGAAAAACAACAGCCTGTTGCATGTTCATACACCTCATTCTTGATGCATAAATTCCATTCAAACACAGGATTCTGTCTGGGCAGTGTCAACTCCTTCCTCTGAATCCTGACGGCTCTTCAGGGCTGAGCGAGGCGGGAAGAACTCGATAATGGAGCAATAAATTCTCTTTATCTGAAAGATTTAGGTGTCCTGTGGCTGCTAACTTGGTGGGAGTACCTAATTCCTCTCTTTAAAGAAGTATCTTACATAGCATATTTTCTATTTTAACTTTATGTTATAAGCTAAAACTATATTTAACACATTACTTAAGAAAATTAACACAGCATAACTTCCTAACACAACACATAATACTCATTTTAATATTTGCTAAAAGCCAATCATAAATCAGGCATTTTTCACATCTCCCATGGCCACTTCTGCAACTGAAGAGCCCTGATTTGCCCAAGGTACTCATTCAGACTGAAATATTTGTCAGGTGATGCTTTAGGGTGGCTACCTGGAACAGGGATAAAATAATAAAGTAGGTATTTCTTAAAGGCCTTTAAAGGATCCACCTTGAACAGTGCAAAAGTCTCACAGAGGCTGCACCCAAAGGTGGACAAAGGTCATGGGTTTCTCAGGCTGATTTAAGTTTGGTGTATTGTGGTGTTTGTGAGGGTCCCCAGGAGGAGGTGAGAGATGAGAATCTGACTCCATGTTCTCAGAAGGCTGATATATTATATTATATTATATTATATTATATTATATTATATTATATTATATTATATTATATTATATTATATTATATTATATTATATTATATTATATTATATTGCTACACTAAAACTATACTAAAGAAAGAGACAGGATACATCAAAAGGCTTAACAAGAATGAATAATAAAAGCCTGTGGCTGACTCAGAGTCCAACACAGCTGGCTGTGACTGGACATTAAGTTAAAACAATTCACATGGAAGCAATCAAACATTCACCTGTTGGGAAACAATGTCCAGACCCCATTCCAAAGCAGCAAACACAGCAGCAGCAATCAGATAATTTTTGTTTCCATTCCTCTCTGAGGCTCCTCAGCTTGCCAGGAGACAATCCTGGGCAAGGAGGATTTTTCAGAAATATCACAGTGACAGTCTACCTGCATATCAGAGGTGAATTGTCCAATTACAGCTTCAGGTAATGAAGTCACATTCCCTCAGTTTCCTCCACCCCAATTCCCTTTTGTTTATACTTTTTTGGGCCTGAGGCTGTGTTGGTGATCTTGGTTCTCAGGCTGGAAGGATTGTTCTGTCTGCCCAAAGTGTGAGGAGAGCCAGCTAACCCTCTGTATCAGTTCAGAGTTAAACACTAATGCAGGATCTGGAACATGTAAAAACTAAAACTTAAAGCATTGTGTGACCCAAATATAAAAAATGTACCAAGAAAGTGGCTAAAGCACAGATATGCTAATCCTGCTTTCCTTCTCACTTTGCTCTTCCCTGCAGGAAAAACTGAAGCACTTCTGCTTCCTCATCTTTATGGTGGTACTTTTCACCTCAGGGATGATTATCCACCTGTTCCTCCCAGAAACAAAAGGGAAATCAATCATGGAAATCACAGAGGAATTCGATAAGCTGAACTTCAAAAACAAGAAAATTCCAGCAGCTCCAAATCATGTCACAGAGGATTACACCTTCTGCACCAGGCTTTGACTGACCATGAGGGGCAATCAGGTTTTTGTTAAAAAGTAGGAAAAAAAAGACATTTGCCATTTTCTGCCTAACAAGTTGTTCCAAATGGACTGTCAGCTTTCCTATCTGTCACTTACAAGGTTCCCATTTTGCCAACCCAGCTTCTTTCTCAAGCACTCCACTCTGGGCAGCTCTGCCAAGTGAAAAGGGCTGATATTAACAGGGCAGACTTGTGTGAATCATGAGCATTTTGGCTTAACGTGCTGATGTGTAAATCTCTTCTTAACAGAGCAACCAATACACACTGAAAGTCCACATGTAGAATTTATAAACACTCTGCTGACCACAGAGAAAGGAAAGACCTGTGATCCTCTCTCTCTCTCTGATTTCTGAGTATGTTTTTACAGTGCTGAAATGGGAACAGTGAAGTTCTTGGCCTGCTATCTCTGGCTAGTGTTCAATCCATAAGAGATTAAAGAAAAAATTTAGTGGAATAGGAGACAAACTCTTTGTTTCTGTAGATTCAACTGAATAACCAAACCTTGCCAGGTTCCCATGGCCAGTGCCATGTTGTCCTTGTGCAGTCCTGTTTGACAGGCTCCAACTATTTCAGATTGCCTTTAGCAGCAACAGAGCTAAAAGGACTGAGGAGAGGGTCCAGCCTCCACAAACCCCAGCACCCTCAGCCATTTCAGACTCTCTGTGCTCTCCTGCCCATCACTGCTGCCAGCCCAAGCCTGCAGCTCCTCCAGGAGCAGAATTCCCACAGACATCTCAAGGGCTGTGAATCCCACAGCAGCTGAGCTGCTATTTCCTTCCTGTGACTTTTGCCTGCCTGGAACCTGTTTACTCCAGAAGAACTGCCTCAGACTGGAATGGATTGAATCAGAATTATGTTTTTTTAAATACACAGGCCCATGGGACTTTTCTTTTCTTTAGAAGGTGTCTAACATTCTCTATGTTCCTCTCTATTAATGAGAGGCTCACATGGTTGCAGGAGCAAAGCAAAACTATGAGGAAGAGCATGAACTTACTGTGAAGCCTTAATACAGTTTAAATCCAAACTCTAGACTTGCACAGTAAAAGAAGTGGTTTTACCTGTGCTGTTGCTTTGACTGGCATATTTACTTCAACTCAAACAAGGTTATTCAAGCTAAGAATTCAATTATTCATCTTAACTGCTGCTTATTTTTAATTTCAAATGGTAACCATAATAAAAATTGCCTTGTAATAAAACTTCTGGCCTCCACAAACATTTCTTTCCCCACATCATGATCTCCTCAGGGAGAGTTGACTAGGAAAAGTTGGTGTGCTTAACCTTCCATGATTGGGGTTTTTCATTATTCCTGTCTTTAGTACTGAGTGACACTTCAGCCATCTCATTAAATATAGCTACATAAATAAAACTATGTATCTACAAAAATAAAGTGTCCTGAAGTCAGAAAACTCAATAATTTTGTAGTGCTCCATATACATGTAATATGATTAAAAACTACCAGTCATCTGGAGACAGCTACCAATATAGATAAGAAATATCAACTTTTTGCAAAACAGAATTCTCTCTTCTCTACCAGTCACTCTGGAAACACCATTCCACTACAACAATCCCTGAAATCTGTGGAAAGAAGAGCAGAGTGGCACGGTGTGGCACTGCTGCCAGACTCCCCAGTGAGTCCCTTCTGCCCCTCAGTTATTCATTAGGTGCCATTCAGGAAAGCCTTCCCCCAGGATGCTCCCCAGGAAGCCAAGCACTATTGTGGCCTTTTGGGGGTCTCAGCAGCCGGCGTTGGCCCTGGACCTCTATCCCAGGAAAGGACAGAGCCCCAGAGTCCAGCCTGCTGGGACCCGAAACCACGGGGAGCCCTGCAGCCAGCAGAGTGATAACAGCTCTGGATAGTGATAACAGCTCTGTACAGTGATAACAGCTCTGGATAGTGATAACAGCTCTGGGATCTCAGCTCTTTAGGGTTTAGCTGCTGCCGGGCTTGGCTTCCCCAGGTGTAGCTCAGGCAGAGCAGAGAGGAGAAGGAGACGCCGGCAGTTCCACTGGAGATGGTTTATTCAGGAGAGAGGGAAAGGCCCGGAGCAATTCTTCTTCTAACTTAATGGGGTACAATAAAAAAAAAAAAAAAAAAAAAAATATATATATATATATATATTTACATATATACCTTTGGCCAGCCTCCAAACTGGACCAATGGACACAGGTTAAAGGGTTTACAAGTGACCAATAGAAGGGTCAATAGGGTTTTTTCCTTATAAGGGTACAAATATACGTTGTGAGTCCAGGGTTAGAACATTTCTGGACTGCTGTGTCAGCAATCTTATTGTTAAAGCCTCCACGGTGCCTTAGCAGGGCTTGTGGCATTTACTACAAAGCATGCCCTGTGGAGCACTGCAGTGCCAGTGAAGTGGAACAGCCATGTGGAGCACAGGGCAGCCTGGGCCTGTGCTCAGTGGGGCAGGAGCTGTGTCATGGGGACAGCGAGGGGCACAGTGAGCTCAAGGGATGAAACAGCAAAAGGAATGGCTCAAATATACGTGGGAGGGCACAGGGACAAAGGGGACAGTAATTCAGGAACTCTGCATGCACAGAGACATCAGCTGACAGGTGAGATATTGTTGGAGTAGATGAAACAGGAAAGCCTTATAAATATGATTGCTTGGCAAAAGATTTTGAGAATATGGAAACTATAAGCGAGATTGAAATGAAAGCAAGCTTTGAGATCCCTTAGTTACTGAACAACTGGAAAACAATGGCATGGCCAGCTGAAGGTGATCCCCTCTTGATGAAACAATACCTTCTGCTTGCAGGCAGGTCTAAGGGTCTAGCAGACCCTGCCAGCTTGGCAGAAGGGGTCCAAAGAGGAGTTTTTAGGGTTTAAAATGTAACACAGTATGGTAATGCAGTGATTCTTATAGACTGTATGGAAATGCTATAGGATCTGTATATTGTACTAGATTGGTTAGTGAGAATCAGAATATTCAACACAGAAGATGATTTATTGTATTGGAACGGGAACTTCAACCATACTTTTTCTTCCCTTCCCTTCTCTTCTCTTTGCTCTTTCCACTGCATCTTCCACTTCTTCCCACACTCTTAGTTCTCACCCCTTTACTCTCTTATGTTCTACCCCTCTCTTCTCTCAGCCCTGCTCTGAGCTGTGGCTGCAGCTCCCAGCAGGGCCCTGCACCCAGGCCCTTTGCAATGAACCCCAAGTTCCTGACCTGGTGCAGAGATCTCGGCTCTCCGTTCGTCCCAACCGTGCAACCCCTGCACCCGTTCCGACAGACTCCTACAAGATATGTCTCAAATACCAATTAAGACAGATATAAAAACTTTAAAAATGTATCTGTGAACTTCAGTCAGCTGGACACAAAAAAGAGGGATCTGTACTAAGGAAGGCTTAGCACAGCTTTGGATATGTGTGTCACACATGGCTGTAAAACTGCAAGATAAATGGCTAAAGGACCTGATGCTGTGAGATTTCCTGTTCTGAGCACAAATCTGAATAAAGGATATCTGTAAGATATTATGGAACTGCACATCTGCTAAAGGGGTCTCAGAACAGTCTAAGAAGTAACAGCACACAAGTACAGTCACTAATCACCATAAATGCAAAAGACATTACACAGAAAGAGTTAAGAAATTCAACCTATCCAAAGTAGGAATTCTAAATTAAAGTCTGAGAGCAAAAAGTGTGAATTCCAATATGTATAAATACACAAGGTAGAAGTGGGTGAAGTAAAGCATTAGAAAATAGATGCAACAGGCTGCATTTGAGAGGGAGTGCCCCATGCTGAAATCTACATGTTGTTTGTGTGTCCTCCCAGTATCATCTGAGCAAGGCAGGTACCAGCAGCTAACATGGAATTTCATCCCTTAGTCAGATGCACATCATGTGGTTTCAACTTTGTATAACTTTACAGAAAAGGAAATTCTTAGCATCAAAGGGACAGTCTCATCTGCACTCTAACAAAAGCTTATCTGCTGGAGAACCTCAACTGAAAAAAAAAATCCCTCCATGAACTCAGCACAGATCAACAGCAAAGTCAAGGCCATGATGAGGCCTGAGAGTGGCAGGAGAAATGGCTGGGTGGTGCCATACACTACACTGCAAACTTTAGCTGGGGAATCCAGGAATAAGCTTTGCATATGAAATATTTTCTAGTAAATATGACTGCTTGCATCAATTAAACCCTTTATGATTTCTTCATTCTCTCCTTCAACTGAAGTGTAAATGGCAAGTGATAACTAAGCCATTTACCAAGTGAATACATTCAAAACCCTCTTAATTGTGAAATAACTGCAGTTAAAGCCTGAGAATTTTCTCTCAGAAAAAAAAAAAACAGACATCAATCCAGCTGTGGAGGTTACAAAACAGCTTCAAAGCAACCTTATTATTCATTGCAGACACAGAAATAAGTACACTGACTAGTGGAAATGCCAGACAAAACTGTGCATGATGAATCTTTCTTGTTACTAGCAAAGAAAAATCATCTACTAAATACTTGGCTGGTCAAGCCTGGTGTACCAGTGTAGAGTTGTTAAGTTTGCACCCCATTTCAAAATCATGGAGTAGCTCAGTCCCTTCCAGTAATGATTAAGTCACGATGTGCTCCAGTTGCCATCACCTGGAGAGAGGACAGCTCCTCCCTGGGACATGTCAAAGTCCTGCAGTTCACTGCCCAAGCCCCATCTGAGACTCCCAACAGAGAACTCTGTCTCTAAGCTTCTCACTTATACTGAGAACTGGGCAGGTTATGATGATGGGAATCCTGTTTAAGGCTGTTTTCTCAGTCCCCTGTCCCCCTAGCAGAAGACAGAGTTCATCAAGTACCCAAGTCCTGCAGGGGACACCATCCTGTTTACTTGGGCTGCACACAAGCATTGGTTGAAATATTTAATCCAGCAATCCTAAACTTTGTACGACAGCTGGGATAGGTGCAATTAACTCAAACCCCTCTGAAGTAAAATTTAACTTCTGTAACATGGGGCTGGTTCAGTGACACTGCTGCTGGATCATGTGAGCATTTGGCTCCTTGGCAGGTAGCAGCAGTGAGCAGCAGGCACTGGCTCATTCATAGGAGATGGCTGCCTTCCTCTCCAACCTGGTGAGTACCTGCTCACATCTCCTCTGCTTACAAGAAACTAAGATAACATAATACCAGAGATTCAGGTGCTTTAAAGATTTTAAATTCTTTGTTACAGAGACCATCTTTCCTTTCTGTGTTTAAACATCACAAAGAGCAATGGGGCTTAGGGCCATGAAGATCATGTTGCATTGTCTTTTCTATATAACAAAATAAAATGAAATTGAAATGAAATGAAATTAAATTAAATTAAATTAAAATTTAACAACAGCTCTGGCTCTTCCACCACTATGATACTTTATTTTGTCTTCTAAATTACTGAAAATGATACTAAATAGTAAGCACTCTGATTACTTCCCAAAATAATGAATATAGTAATGGTTCAGCAAAAGGCTAAGAAATCATGACATAAATTTTTAAATAAATTACTTTCTTCACTTCAGCAAAAAATAATTCACATAATCCCTCAGGAGTTTCCATAATAATTAAAAGGGAAGAAGTTTTATGTATCATCATACATATCATCATTATGGTTTGGTGTACATTAGTTGCTGTCCATGGCACACAGGGAAAACAATTCCCTCTTCCCCATGCCCAGGTCTGACACCTTTATCCAGCCAACCTGTCAGCTGTTGCAGGCACACAGAGAGAGTTGTACTATCAGCAGCACCTTTTCAAACTCCTTTTCCTTCTTGCCAGCAGAGTGATGGATAATCTACCACCTTACACCCATTTGCTCTGGCACTGTGGCTGATGGTTGTGCTTTGGCAGCAGATTAGAGGGATTTTGGAAAATGTTTGAATTCAAAAGGATCTGAAGTGATCAAAGAGGAAGTCTCTACAGAATCTCTGGCCTTGCACAAAACTAGAGTAGTGAGGAGCTGATGGAGGTTTTATTTTTGCTTTGCAGGTTCAGTTCCGGGGCCTACTTCAAATGATCTTAGTGCTGGGAATTGGGGGCAGTTTCCCATATGGATTCCATATTTCTGTTATCAACTATCCCTCTGTGGTAAGTAGGCATCTCTCTGAGGCTGAAAACACAAAGGTGAGAGCCTCTGTTCTCCCATAAATCCCAAATTTACTGAGCACTCAGCTGATCTGTCCAGGCCTTTTCTTTGGCTGACAGTAACATCACGTGTAGAGAACTTTCCCTCCTTAAAAGGACTGGGCAGCATTTTCTGTTTGAAACAAGCTCTTGCCATGTGCTGTACAGGCCTCCAAAGGAGGGCACAAACTGAGCTCTCAGCCTGCTCACCAGGGAGCTCCTGACTGATACAGACTTGAAGAATTTGCAGTGTGATCTCAGTTAACTTGTTTTACTAAAAATGTCTCAAAGTAAGTCTAATATGAGAGCCACAGGCTTGACCTGAAGTACAACAACCAAACGTGAAGGGATCTGGTTATCCAGACCCATTATCCAGGCAAATCTTGTTTTCTTTTCCAGCACATCAGGAAGTTCATTAATGAAACCTGGATGGATCGCCATGGCTCTCCCCTCCACCCTGAGACAGTCATGCTGCTGTGGTCCTTCATTGTGTCAGTTTATGGCATAGGAGGATTCCTGGGAAGCCTCTGCTGTGGCTACCTGACTACAAAGTACAGGAAGTAAGTAACAGCTCCCTGTAACAGCTCAGCACTCAGAAAGTACAGGGGAATACCAAGGGGACAAATAAGTCCCTTCTTGGTGGCTGAAGCAGCCCTGCTGAAGATAAATGGTTTGGTTTCCTGGCACATCCACTTTTCCCAAGCAGCCTTCTGTCCTATTTCTCTGCCCTCCCCGGGGAACTGTGCTCTGTGAGGGCTGCAGTCACCAGCACATCACCAGGTCAGTGCCTCTGGCAGCAGTGGCACAGGGTCACATTCTCTCCAAGGTCCCCTGTCATTCTCATAAAGAAGCTTTACAAACCCCAATGAGGGAGCTGTGTGTCTTGTGTTGTAACACATTATATGCAGTTACTCAAACACCTGGAAAATATCCTTATGTGACAAAGAAGAGTCAGATTTTCATTTAAATGCACTCATTGTGGGGTGGTGACATTACATTAAATATTCAGATCTACTCTAATGAAAATACGGAGAGAGGAGAAAAATTACTGCTTGTAATTTCACTGTAAAGATATAATCAGCACCAAAACAAATGTCCAAGAGACATCTCTGCTCTTGACAATCCATTTCACTGAAAGCTAGCTCCAAACTCTCTTTGCCACTGGACAAAGGAAGGATTCCTCACCAGTCTGGTCTGTTCTCAGTGCCTTGTGTGTAACACCACTAATTTCATTTGCAGAGAAATTGGCAAACTTATCTTCTTGGTGTGACCCACTTAAAGATCTGCTCCACAACACACTGGTCCAGGGGCCCCTCATTTGGGTCTCAACAAACCATCTTAACCTGCCTGCAATTGTGTTCTTTCCTAACAGGTAAGTGCCCCCAAGAAATTTCTTGTGGGACACTGCCTCATCCCACACACTGAGAGTCTCCCAAGGCTGCAAACAGCATCCTGCACCTCTCCCATGGGTTATTTAACACTTGCTAGCCCAATTGCTGAATCACAGCCTGAACACAGAGTCTCTGTGATCCTCAGTGTGTGCAAGGGGGCTCTGGTCTAACAAGTGTCACAGCAAAACATCTGAGTGCAACAGACTTGGAGCCTGAGACCCAGGGTGGTGAACACACCAGGCTGTGATTCCCACAGAGGGACCTTTGAAAGGAAATATGCCTCTAGAAAACTCCATCTGCCATCTCAGACACCCCATTTAGCCAAGAGTTCTTTGGTATGAGCCATTCTAGACTGGGACCCGTGGACTCAGACTATTTCTGGGGGAAAAACTGACATTTTATGAAGACTTACAGCCATTTAAAAATCTTGGTGACAAACTGGGCCACTCCTTCCATCTTTTCCCCTACTTGTACTGTGGAAATACTGACAAACTGTTTAAATTCTAACCTAAAAAATTTATTAATTCAAATCTAAAAGATCCTAAAGTTTTAAAGAACTATTTGGACTATCTTAAGTTGAAATTATTTCAGCCATTCCTCAAAACAGTAGGAATGGCTGTACCACACTTCCTGTCACAGCAAGAGTAATCAAAAGAGCACAAGAGGTTCTCACTACATTTCACACTAAATTCTCAAGGTCTTGTTTTCTTTTTTTTTTTTTCAGGAAAAAGTGCCAAATGTTCACCAACCTGATCATGTTGGTAGCTGCACTTTTCATGGCCCTCAGCAGAACAGCCAAATCCTTTGAGATGATTCTGGTTGGGCGCTTTCTCTATGGCATTGGTGCAGGTATGTCCCCATGGCCTGCAAGGCTGCAGGCCCTGCCCTGAAATATTATAATTACCTGGAATAACAAAAGATCCAACTACTCTGAAATGCTTTTCACAGAAGTCAGTAGACAGACATACACTGTAATGTCTGCAGAGTTTTCCCCCTAAAGGTTAAATTCCATTGTCATCATTACCAGATCTTTCTTCTTCACAGATTCTGGGATCAAAACCCCACTGTGCATTTCCAGATACAAAGATACAAAATTTCCAGATACAAAATTTCCAGATATAAATTTTCTTTCTGAAGCATCTTTGTCTCTTCCTGACTCTCACACTGAAGTGCACCTCTATAATTAACTCCTGAGACTTATAGTTGTAAGAAAAATACCTGGGAAACCTGGGAAACCCCATAAGGACATTCTCTTCAAGCCAGTGTTGGCCACCAGAGCTGACTGCAATGAAAAAACAAAACTGTCCAGCTGTCCTGGGCTTGTCTCTGCAGCCATCCTTGAAGAATGGTTTTTAAAGCAAATAAAACCAGGCACTCAATAAAAGTGAAAGTATCCTCTCTTTTGCAAGAAATTGTAATCTAAATAGCAGAATGAATTGAAACAATGTAAGAGATTATGGCCCAAAAGTTAATAAAACCAGGCACCCAATAAAAGTGAAAGTATCCTCTCTTTTGCAAGAAATTGTAATCTAAGTAGCAGAATGAATTGAAACAATGTAAGAGATTGTGGTCCAAAAGTTAATATTTACCAAATATTTAAACTGTTATTTATCCTCTTGTGTGTTCAAGGTTTTTCTCTCAATATACATCCTCAGTATGTGGGAGAGATCTCACCCAAGAAGCTGCGTGGGTTTACCAACTCCACTGTTGCTGTTTTCCTGACCCTGGGAAAGCTCACAGGACAGGTTGTTGGACTACGGTAAATTCTCCAATTTTTATATCAGGTTACACTCAAAGCAGAAAAGTTTCTCTAATTTTATCCTCTCACCTAGGCAGTGACTGAGAAACACTCTCCTCCTCCTCTAAACATGCCTTAGCTTATGCCAGAAGAAAAATACTGATTGTATTTGAGGGAAATATAGTTTTAAATATAGAAGGCAGAAAATTATTTACTCATAATCTGATTTCTTCTGATTTCCACACTCTTTCTACTAGGAGACTTTCCCTTCAAAATTCATTATACTTACATAGAAAGTCTTAGCAAATGTTTGGTTCTTGTGGCCAAGCAGAGGTCAAATGAGTCTCATCAGCTCTCTAGACATTATAGTGGGTTCAGAAACCCATTATAGTGGGTTTCTGATGATATTCAGAAAGATTTTCAAAATTTCAGATAATTCCTTTAAAATAAATTGTCAGAAATAAAAATAGCCAAATTTGTGAAATCTGCCAAATTAAAATTCAGGGGTTAACTCCAGTGAACCCTTGAATGGAATCTGAGCAATCTTTATCACTCAGAAAAACTTCCTGAACATTCATTCCATTATTTCAGCATAATTTTGTTTCACATACACTTTCCAGGGAGATTTTAGGAAGCGAAGCTTTGTGGCCATGGTTGTTAGCATCTAGTGGACTTTCAGCATTGCTTCAACTGGTTACCCTCCCATTTTTCCCTGATTCACCATCCTACCTCCTGATACAGAAGGGTAATGAGGAAGCCTGCAGGAAAGGTAGAGTGTCTGCTTTCCTCACTTACTTCCCTTCATCTGCTGTGTGCCAGGGAGAGCCTTGCAGCAGAGGAGGCAGGGCAGGGCTGTGCTGCACAGGGCAGTGCCATAGTGCCATGGAGCACAGGGAGCTTCACAGAAAACAGCTCAGGTACCCTGGCAATGCCTGTGCTGACCTGGTACCCCTGGCACCCCTGGCACCCCTGGCAATGCCTGTGTTAACCTGGTACCCCTGGTACCCCTGGTACCCCTGGCAATGCCTGTGTTAACCTGGTACCCCTGGTAACGGCAGTGCTAACCTGGTACCCCTGGCAATGCCTGTGCTGACCTGGTACCCCTGGCAATGCCTGTGCTAAACTGGTACCCCTGGTACCCCTGGTACCCCTGGCAATGCCTGTGTTAACCTGGTACCCCTGGTACCCCCGGTAATGCCTGTGTTAACCTGGTACCCCTGGCAGCCCTGGCAATGCCTGTGTTAACCTCACTCAGCCCATGAAGACAAGGAGCACAGATGTATATCAGCACATCTAACATTTCCCACCTTGGTGGGCACTGCTTTATTTCTTTAAAGGAAATGGTTCAGGCAGCTGGTTTTTTTGTTGTTGTTTTTTGTTTTTTTTTTTCTTTTTGGATTGTTAAATAAAAAGTACTCAAATGTCTACTTCGTTTGCAGTTAAGTAAACTCCACATTAGAAAGCTGGGCTATACTGACAACCAGACAGATAAAATCCTTCAAATTGCTCACTGCCCCTGCAGCAACCAGGTGGCAGAAGCAGCACCAGCACCTACTCCAATGGACAGGCAGCCTAAAGGGTTTAATGCATTGCAAACCCAGGGCACACAGGGAGTATTTCTGCCTGCTCTGGGGTGCCCTGATCCCAGGGGAGCACTGACTGACCCTCATTCATGGAGAAAGTTTCATGGACTTCAAGATAGACTGGAACCCACCAAAGTGTGAAATAGATTATAGAGAATGGTGTAGGTGTATCACTTGGTGAGAAATTCAGGTTTTGGGATTTTTAGTATGTTGTGGATGGAAGGAAGATGGAGGGCACAGGGTGTTGTCCTGGGTTTCTTCTTCATGCTTCTTCTTCCTTCTTCTCCATGGGTTTGGGTGGCATTTTGGAATTGGGCAGAAAAGTCTGCACTGGGGGCTCTGTGGGATCAGTTATTGGGTTAAAAGGGAAAATAATCCAGGTGTCAGTTCTTAATTGGACAGTTTAGTCTTAAAAGACCTTGTAACGAGATTGTTGGCTATTTTGTGTCTTCTAATGAAAAGCTGCCCAACTCACAGCAGTGAGACTGTTTTACTGATGAGAAAGAATAAACACTTGAGTTTGAACATGAACCACTGTCTCAAGTGCTTCAACCCAGACCCAGAAAAACCAACGACTGAAACCCCCAGAAATGCAACCACTCCTGAAGGATCTATCTATCCTGGCAGGATAATCCACCTTGCTCTCTCTCCCCTGCAGCCATCAGGAAGCTCTGGGGGGAAGGAGACCACCAAGCAGAAATTGATGACATTCTGAAGGAGAAGGGCACCATGGCGAGCACGAAGACCTTGCGTGTCCTTGAAGTGATAACAGAGAGATCCCTGCGCTGGCAGCTCTACATCCTGCTGACTGTCATGACCACGCTGCAGCTCTGCGGCATAAATGCAGTTGAGTGCTCTCTTCATCCCCAGGACAAGAGATGAACATTACCAACCTCTCCAAGTCAATGTTATTAAACCAGCTTAGAATTGTATCTCATATGCAGCACTTTTTTCACAGGTTAATTTCCTATTTTCATTTTTCAGATCTACTTCTATTCTTTTGAAGTATTCCACACAGCCAAGTTTGAAGAATACCTTATCCCATACGTGTCCCTGGGAGTTGGGTTGTGTGAGTGCTTGTCCTCCATACTGTGTGTAAGTCTATTCAGATTTGAGTTTGAAGGAAAAATTCAATGTGGTAAACAACTGTGCCTTTCCTTTCTTAAAACTGGGCTCGGAGAAATTTTGCATAACCTAAGCCACATCTTCCTGCTTCTGCAAAACCATAAGCAGGATACAAAGAAGAATTATTTGCATGAGTGTGTGTCTTTAGACTCATTTTTTTCTGCAAAATAATGATCTTCTGATGTTCTGGATTAGATGTGTGTACATATGCGTGGACAATTTGACATATGCCAGCATGCAAAAGAGGGAACAGCTTAGGATTGACTAATAAACACAGCTTAATTAATAATAAATTTGTTTTGAAAAAAATAATCAAATTGATTAGGAACTAAGAGACTGTCAAACGACACTGATTGATGGCTATTATTTAGACAAGCCTTCTGCACAGAACACATGGAGAGAGGAGGAATGGTTTCCTTGGAGGCCTGGGGTGGGTGAGCTGTGTTTTCTGCTTTGCAGAGCACCCTCATCGACCGCTTTGGGCGGAAGGTGCTGCTGTGGGGTGGATACCTGCTGATGGGCTCTGTGCTGGCACTGCTCACCACCACCCTGTCACTGCAGGTAAAGAGGCAGCAGCCTCCTGGCCCTTCCCCAGCCTCCCTTTCTGTTCCTGACTTGCAGGAGATGTATGAAATCTTCAGCCAGTGGCAGGAAGCACAGAGCTCTGCTGCTTTGTCCTGTGTCTAATGGTTTGCTGTCACTGGTTTCTCACTTGCAGCATCGATTTTTCTGGATGCATTACTTCAGTGTTATCTTGATCTTCCTGTTCGTTGTCTTCTTTGGAATTGGACCATGTGAGTACATCAGTGGTGATGCTGGGAGGAAATTTGGTGTTGAATTGGTTGGCAGAGGAAGAACAGGCTAATGCCTTGCTAAAAAGTTCTGGAAATTAAGGAGGGAAGGGCAGATACATACAAGGGGAGAAAGGAAAGGACACAGACACCTCAAATTTTATTGCTGATCACATGATCTAAATAATTAAAAACAGTATCATCTTCTCCAGAGGCATGAGATAGAAATATCAATACAATTTCTAAATTAATCAACTAAAACCAGGATTCTAGGCATTGCCAGGTATGTTGAAGTAACCATCTTCAATAACTTAACAAGCCAAGCTTTTGCCTACCACCATGCTCCAGGTGGAGGTGGCCACAGCAGCCAAAAGGGAAGCTGGTTCTATAAACCCTGCACCAGTAACCATTACCAGGGCAATATGGAACTGCACAGATCCACTGATACCAGAAAAACTATTCCAGTACATACAGGAGGAGCCTAAATTAACTGCTGGATTCCATTTCTGGAGTCAAGGCCTTTCACCCTCATAGCAGAGGCCACCACCAACAGGTGACCTATTCTGTCTGTCTGTCCCTCTGCCACTGCCATTGGGAGGAGCTGCAGCAGAGGCAAGGAAACAAATTAACCTGGGGTGTGTTTGGCTTTGCTTTTTCAGCTGGAGCCACCATATCTGTGATGGTTGAAATCTTCAGCCAGTCTTACAGACCATCAGCCTTCCTGATTGTTGGCTGCATCAACTGGATGGGACTCTTTGTACTTGGGATGATTTTTCCAGTAATTGTTGTAAGTGACTCCCAGAGGATCCTTCATTCCAGGCTAATCTATTTCTGAATGCTGACAAGGGGCAAAATAACAGCAATAAACTGCAATGACATGCAAAGCCTAGCACTGTGTCCAAACACCAAACCTGCTCAGAAACCCCCAGGCTTGTCAAGGAGCAGCAACTGGACTCAGGTCCAACAAAGCCAGAGGGAACTCCTGGGTTGGTTCCTGTCCTGGGCTGTGCATTGAGCACACCTCTGAATTTGAACTTCTAAGACACTAAAGGGCAGGGAAATAGAAATTAATTTCTTCTTTTCCTCACATTGTCTTGCATTTCTGCCTGCAGGATAACCTTGGACCCCTCTGCTTCCTTATCTTTTTGGCAATCCTTGTTTTATCAGCAATTTTCATCTACCTGTATCTTCCTGAGACCAAGGGAAAATCAATCATGGAAATAAAAGCAGAATTCAACAAGCTGAACTTTGGGAAAAAAGAAACCTCTGTCACTGAAAATAACTTTCCTAAGGAACAGTTGTATTGCACCAAGCTCTGAATGTTCAGAGAAGAAATTTGCATCTCTTAGAAAAGACAGGAAATAATGTTGCAATAGAACTAAAAAGGAAACATTAAAAACAGACTGCAAGCTCTTCTGTCTCATTTGTTTTTTCTTTTTTAAGATAGATATGAAACTCATTATTCTAAAGTAACACTAAGTAGGAACCTGCTGGCAAACAGCTCAGAGAAGAGTGTAAGAAATACAAAAGAATAAGTGAAATATTTTAAGATGAACCAAGGTAAAGAATAAGAATGGGAAACATAGAACTCATAAGTGTGGCTGAGAGCATGCAGAAGGAAAACTAAATACATGGTCCAGGGTGACCCAAGATGATGCAGACTAAACAACACCTCAAATTCAGAAAACAGGTTTCAGCATGACAACAGAGAAAAGCATTGAAAGTGAAATTTGCTGCACAACAATCCTGGAGAGGTAATGGAAATCTCAGTGGAAAACTTCCTTGTAACTCCAGGCAGGGAAAAAGACTTGCTAAACTGAGATATTCTTGCACGCAGAAGAAGTAAAATGGCTGCTATAAAATAAAGCAGGCTCTGGAGAGCATCTCTGGTGTCTAAGGAACTGATTTTCAACCTGCTGCATCAACTTCTGGGAATTACATCAGATGTTTTCACAGAAGAAAGAGTTTGTTTTGGAAATGTTTTTCTTGCTATGTAAGCAAGCTGGGAATAACGACTGATTATTGTACCCAGCAGTAAAAATAGGTTGTGAAGTTCATTGGAAATAGTCTAAGTTTTTCCAAGTGACCAATAACAAGTATAGGATGGCTTGTAACTAAACAGTTTGGGTCATGCCACCTGCTCTCCTCAAACCACTGAAGAAAAAATGAATCAATATTACAAACTACAGCTCCTCTCCTTACAGATGGAGGGGTCACTTGTGTTTGTTTTTAACACTTTGGCTTAGGAAACATACCCTGAAAAGGCTTTTTGTAAACCAGATTTTATTTCTGGGGGTTTCTTTAGGGTTTTCATTATTTTCAGAATGCATACAGGAAACACAATCCACAAACGTGGGCTGTAAATGAACACTGACATTTCATCTCCTGACTTTTTGTTTGCTGACTTTTTACAGCAAGGGTGCTACAGTGGAGGAACTAACTTAAAATCAACATACCCCACACAATCATAGGATGGACTGGGATGGAAGGGACCTTAAAGATCATTTTAGATATCATGTGCATTTTAGATATCATGTGCATTTTAGATATCATGTGCAAAAGTTGCACCCCCTGCATGGGCAGGGATGGCACCATTTAGGTCAGGTTGCTCAGGGCCAGTCAACCTGACCTTGAACACAATCAGCTTCAGCACATTCATACAGAAGTTTTCACAATTAAAAAGTGTTTACTTTAATTACACCATGCAATACAACATTTAGTGCAAGCTATAAAAAGCCTGGAGAAAATGGAGTGAGTAGAAAAACTCTTAACTCAGAAACTACTGGGCACAAAGACACCCATCACTTTTAACATGGAGAGATGGTCAAACCATTTATTTTATCCCCATCAGCATTTTCACCCTGCTCTCCCCACACATCTCACTGGGAACATCCCCTACCAAATGCCATGTGACCCCTCTAAATCACTGCTCTCATGTAAGGCCAGCAGTGAGAACTGATCCCAGCCTTGCCATGCACTCCTCCAGTCTGGATAAAAGCTGCTCATGCCACAAAGCCTGTGGATTTCCTATCTCTCAGGAGTCAGGACTGTTATGGAGCTATTTGCACAACAAAGGAGCAAGTTGAAAACAAGCCTTCCCTGAGCATGTAGAATGCATCAACACAGTGGAAAATCAAGACTCTGATTTTAAGGCATCTTTGTGGTGACTTAGTCATGGTTCAGGAAAGGTCTGCACACCATGTGTCACTGGGGGGTTTGTTATGGTTCATTCCACAGAGAGAGTTTCAGACCTCACAATTGAATTATTCATCCAATTTTTAAGAAACAATTAAAGGCTTGCATAAAGAGGTGCATTACAGCCTGCCCTCAGCCTCTGAAACACTTGATTGTCCATTGGTTAATGACTGGGTGTGACAGTGGTCACAGGGGTCCCAGGATGAGGGAAGAGATGAGGATCTGACTGCGTGTTTCAGAAACTTGATTATTATTTTATGTTATATATTACATTAAAACTATACTGAAAGAATAGAAGAAAGGATTTCATCAGAAGGCTAGCTAAGAATAGAAAAAGAAAGAATGATAACAAAAGCTCTGTCCAGGACAGAGAGTCTGAGCCAGCTGACTGTGATTGGCCATTAATTAGAAACAACAACATGGACCAATCCCAGATGCACCTGTTGCATTCCACAGCAGCAGATAATCATTGTTTACATTTTGTTCCTGAGGCCTCTCAGCTTCTCAGGAGAAAAAATCCTAAGGAAAGGATTTTTCATAAAACATGTCTGTGACAACTGGGCTGTCTCCAAGCACGAGGGCTCATTTGGATGCTTTGGTTTCCAGAGTGCAAAGCTGGGCTCCCCCCAGGCCAGTGCCCTGCTGTGTGCCAGCAGCTGCAGATGGCACAGCCAGCCTCCCCTCCTGGGACACTGCCACCCCTCCCAATGCACCTGCTGAAGGTATCACTGACTATTCACAGGCTCCTGAGGTGCTTCCAGGCACAGTGGGCTGGGCCAGCTTGTGGTGAGTTAGAAATAAAGCTGAGAACAAGGTGAGCTGAAAAAAAAAAAACCTGCTTGTGATCCAAAGATGCCTAAATTCATTGTTAACACAAATATAAGCAAGGATAAAATCCCAGAATCTTTTTCAGGGGAGCTCACCCAACACTTATCAAAAGCATTGGGCAAACCAGCACAGGTAAGTCCATTTGCTGAAATGTTTTCCTTCTTTAGCCAGCTGTGCCTATGCAATGAGCTCTTCCTGAGTGAAAGCCTTGATAAATTAATATAGCCAATGACTCACCAGTGTTTGCAGCCTTCTCTCTGGGAGAATATCAAATACTTGGTCACTGTAGCTTTGTTGAGGTCTCAAAACCCTGCAGTACTCAAACTAGATTTGTGTAGGATGATATTGCATGTATTTATCTGTGGATGAAGACACTGGCTGTATGTGGGGATGTGTCCACAGGTACCTGTGAATATCTCTCAAGAACCTGGCTGACTGAAAAGCAAAGTTCAGCCTCCACTTCCTTGCTGAGACCTGTTGAAAAAGTGTCTGTTATTTACCAGAGTGCCTGTAGCCGAGTGGTTACAGTTGAAGCACAAAAATTATTTATTCAGCTTGCTGGGACAGCTGGCAAAAATATCTGTGTGGCATCCTGCTATTTGTAATCAAAACAGCAGAGTAAAAGCTGCCTGCTGGTTTCACTACCACACTGGAGGGGGTTTACCTGCCAAAACATGGCAGGTAAAATATGGCAGTATGCTACTGAGGTGAAGTCCTGAAACACTGGTATTGAGGGTATTATACAGATTTATAAGGCTGTTATTTTCTTAATACTGACTGGCCACTAATCACTGTAGCAGTTGCTTACTGAAAGTTGTAGAATATGAAAAACCAAAAGAAAATTTCTCTACAGAGCTGAAAGCTTCCTACCATGAGCTGTACCTCAGCAGTAGCTTTAGTGAATTGGCTATGGATCTGTAGCTGCTTGTTTAAGCACCCTTTGAGCATATTCACTGCCCATTTTCAGAAAATGTTTACTTTGCTTTGGGAGTGATGCTTTGAAACTGTAGAAAGAATGAAATTTTGGTGCCTACAGAAAGGGCTCTGAGGGCTCCCCAGCAACCTTTCTCTGTGCACTGGGACACCTGAACACATTAAATTCTGACATAAAACTGATGTGTTTTATCCCTCTTTTAAAAAGCCAATTTTTATCAGTCTAGCAAACAAATACTTGCTGTTGGGGAGGCAAGGGGTGTGTCTTGCATAACAGCTTCTGAATATAAAGCTAGAGGCCAGGGCTGGGATGCAGCTGGGCCAGGTTTGTGCAGCTGTGTGGAAGGGATATGTAATAGGACTTAGAAATATACAGGGAATAACAAAGGGATTTTTCTGAAGAGGACACACAAGCTCTTCGTGACAAAGGAGGCAATAGGAAAGGGAGAGTCTCTTAGTTATAACACAGAAAGAAGGAAAGGATTAGGGTGGGCTGGAATGCAGAGCTTTCCTCTCACAGGAAACTGTGCCATTTGGGAAAAATACTGATTTTTAATCAAATAGGGTTTTTTCCTATTGGAAGAACTGTTCCAAATATTTTCAAACTGCTCTAAGAAGAGAATAATGCTGATTAATGCCTCAACTTGATTTTTCTTTTAGTAGTGATAACCTGTTTCCTGGGTAGGAGTTAAAGGCATGGATGTACCTACACTTGGCATAAAGTCAAGAGCACGTGGTGTCCAGACAGGGGAGAGCAGGGCCAAGCAAGTGGTACCTCAGCAGGATCTCCTTGGCTTATCCTGTACTGCTGTGGTCTGATGCAGCTCACACCCAAACAAACTGTAAATGATGGCCAAGACTAATTACCCAGACAAGTCCTGGTACTCAGGCTGGCTTGTTTTACCAGGAGGGTGAATTGCTGCTGAGGTCCAACGATGCACTGCTAATAAACGTGGGTAAGAGCAGCACAGGACACAGCTGAGTGCCAGAGGAGCTGATCCCCAGATTCCCCAGTGGGTGGATCTGACACTGTGTATTAGCAGCAGGGAAAATCGAGGGCTGGCCATTAATATTAACATAGATACTTTCTTCTGGTTTTCCTGATATCAAGAACAAAAGCAGGATTAGGCTGTGTTTTGTTTAATGAGGTGCATGTTGATTTAGGCCTCTGCTGTGTCAGTTCACATTTCCCTCAGCAGGGAAGACTGCAGCAGGAGCCAGTGAGGTGCAAAATCCCTCTGGAACGTGGTGTGGCAGCAGGACCATTGCACTCCCCTTGTCCTTGACCTTCCCACTCGGGCAGGGGGAGCCTGGTGGCTCAGGGGAGGTGCTGCAGGTTCTGCAGGTCACTGAGCTCCTGTAGCACCTGGACTGGGAAGCCTGAAAACCACAGAGTCTCTGTACTGGCCTTTGACACAGGAGTGAGGATCTTGGAGTAGAGTGCAAATCTAGACAGTAAGATGTCAACAAATTGCATATCAAAAACATGCACTTGCATATCAAAAACATGCACTTGTTTTCACTGTAGTTCAGGTACATAAATGCCTTCCTGGATTTTCAAAACTTTTCTTAATACAGCAAAGAAAATAACATTCATTTTCTTCTTCCAACAGTATCTAGCAATACAGATCTCTCCTGGTCAGATGATGTCCTTTGGTGGCTCCACAGACCCTTGTGCAATGTGCTTTCTCTACAGCATTGGAAAGATAGGGGAGCAGGAGAACAGGGTCTACTCCAAATTGCTTTGTGAGCTGATGAGCAAACAGCTGAAAATACCCTCTGACAGGTGAGCTCATACAGCAACTTGTCTGACATGACTTTCCACAGATTGTTAGAGCTATTCATCCCAGGCTGGTCCTTTGGTGTTCTCTATTAATGTGCTGATTGAAGATGTCAAATGCCAAGTCAACCGAGCAACTCCCCAGCTAAAAGGAGAAAAGACATTGCATGAGCTGCAATGCTGATGTCCAGAAGCTGCAGAATTCCTTGGTTAAAATTTCTAGGTTCAGGCACTGTATGTACCCACAGACATCATGTGCAAAAGACCCAGTGCAGACACAAGAACCTGATCACTAGGAACTCCAGAATGCAAGGAGATGGGGCATGCACAGGGGCAGGAGGAAGGGAGTGCAAGGCCTGGGAGGGATAAAGCCCCAGGGAGATCTGCAGCCTGTCCTGAGCAGCCTGCAGCACTCTGCTCCCAGCTGTAACAGTGCCTGTCTTCCCTTCCAGAATCTACATCAGCTTCTTTGACATCAGTGCTGCCAATGTGGGCTGGAACAACACCACCTTTGCTTGATGTGCCCTGGGGTGATCACAGTTTATTCCTGAGCCCTCAGTGTGGTTGAGAACCTCAGTTCCAGTCACCTTCTGGCATCTGCCAAATGCAAAAGGCATTGGTACCTTAGTTGTTGCTACCCATTGCTGTTTATCTTGTCTGATGCTTAAATAAAAATGCAGCAGAAACCTTATGTCTGAGACCTTCTTGTTACTCAGGGAAGACTTGTAGTTGAGATGGAGGGTGCCTTCTCAAAATACCCTCAAGAGAAGCTTTTCTTTCAAAAAAGGTTTAGTCACATATGAAGATGAACACTCCTTTTGCCTTTGCCCTGTCTATACTCAAGAGTCAAATTTCAAGAAGAGATAAATATATCCTGACGTGGGTTCAAGATATATTTAAGTTAATAGATGTGGAAATGTTGCACATGGACCTCCTTCAAATGGAGCAAAGACATGATTAGCTCTTATTTGAAAGGGATGGATTCCAGCCCAGGTCCTCTTTAGGCCTAACACTACAGGGATATCTAGCTGAGTAACAGAAAAAATTTGTGCTGGGAGTCTCGCAGGCCTCAACACAGGCAGAGGGAGTGAGTGGAAAAAACCACTGCTCACTGCTGTGCCCTCCCCCTTTCACCCACTGAACAATTTGTAGTGACAGGGAAGATTAGAGCACAGCTCAGAAAGAGGCAGAGGCACAGCAAGCCACAGTAATTCCTAGGGACTGAAGTGGTGAATTAATTATGAAAGGAAGATTTGCATACAAATATTTATTATTTAAGCCCTTGGTCAGATAAGATCATTTGCTTCCAAAGTAAAATAAAAGATTGAGTAGAGAGGTTTCCTGAAATTCTATAGTGAAGTGTATTGTGAGTTTTTCTGGAAGAGCAAACCTTATCACACCCCCGTTCTGAACTCTATTGTTAACATCCCATTGTGTCCCTACCACAGCTTTGCCTTGCAGCCACAGACTTCAAATACAGACCTGCACCTCAAACAACAAAAATGCTTTGTTGGGATAACAAATGGAAGCTGCTTTGGTCAGTCAGGGAGGCAAAAGAGAATGAAATTGCAGATCTCTCTCATTTGATTGGCTGCATAGCCAGGGCTGCCACTCTGGGCCTGGCAGGCCACAGGGCAAGCACACCAGTGGTGATGCTGCTCTCAAGCTTTTCACCCTGCTCAGGTAAAATCCCCACCCCACCTTCATGCAACAAGCCCAGGAGGCAGGAAGGTGAGAGGAATGAGTGAGACTGTGCAATGGCAGGGAGCTGAGGATATCAAAGGGAGAAAACTTAATCAGCTCTTAGTGGCTGTTTCTAAGCACTGTTAATCACTAGAAAAGGAAGCGCTGCAGTTCTCAGCATTATAACCTGTGTCACTCCAATGCTCTCCCGTATGACACCATCCCTTACTCCTCACTCAGGGCTAGGAGTGTTCATGTATGTAACATGTGTGGGCAAGCTTTCCAGCAGCAGCAGGGCACGACTGTTGTGTGTGCAGTGTCTGGGCAGAGGGGGCTCCGGGCCTGATCCTCTTCAGCCTTCCTGTGAGTCATTTCGGGAGCAGAGCAGCGCTGCCGCCGTCGGGGCAGGCAAGAGCCAGGGTGGGGAGCCGTGCCCTGGCAGCCGCCTACGTGCATCGCATCACACAGCGCAAACACGGCTCGGCTCGGCCGCCTCACCTCCAACAGGCACGCACCAGCTCATTCCTAAGCAAAACAAAACTCACTTCTGCCTCTTTCAGCAGAAAAATATGATGCGAAAATTAAAAATTATCTATTGCTCTGAGGAGCAATAGATAATTTTTAATTTGACTGAATCATTTATATGGCAGTAAGGCAGAGGTTTCTGCTTACACCGAGCTAAAGCTGTAGACACAGTTAAAGCAAAACCGCTACAAATGTTACTTTAAATTGCAAAAGAAAATGATTCTCGGAGTCAGGGCGAGTACTCCTTTTTGCAACTGCCAAGCTGGGGCCTGTATCCCTCTCTGGCCCTGATCCCACAGAAACCAGTGGGAATGCCACAGCGATAGCATCACATGCGCTGATACCCGGTTATGTATGAGCTGCCCAGAGCGCCCGAAGCCCGTTCCAGGAAGGAGCCTGCAACAAACCCCCAAAAAATGTCCAGTGGCAGTAATAAAGCCAAGAAATAACGGCGGAGCGGGAGAGACCTCCGGACGAGAGCCGGCCGCGGGAGGGGCCAGCACGCCGCAGCGGGGGCTGCAGACGGCGGGGGCTGCAGACGGTGGAGCCGGTGTGTCCCTCTGTCCCCGCCCCTCCCTGCCGGGCGGGGCCGCTTCACGTCCGGGGCGGCCCCGCGCACTAAAAGCGCCGCTGACGCCTCCTCGCTCCACTGTGCTGGTCCCGCCGCTCGGTTAAGCTCCCATCTCCGGCCCCGCCGCCCCCACCGCCGCCACCATGCCCATGTTCGCCATCTACACCAATGTCTGCAAGGACGCCGTGCCCGACAACCTCTTGGGCGACCTCACCCAGCAGCTGGCCAAGGCCACGGGCAAGCCCGCGCAGGTGAGGGCGGGCGGCGGGGCGAGCACGTGCGCGGCGGGCCCGGCGGCGGCGGCGCGGCCCGGGGGCACCTCCGCTCCCGCGGGGCCTGGGCCGGGCGGGCCGCGGCCGCCGAGGAGCGGCTGCGGCACAGCGCGGCGGCGGCGGCTCCGCTGCTCCGGAGGAAGGAGCTGGTGCCGTTCCACCCCGCGGCGCTGAGTCTCCCGATGGCCGGCCCCCGGCGGGAGCAAGCCGGGCCTGCAGGAGCGCGGCGCTCACGTAGCCGGGGATGTGCTGCGCCTGTGCTGGCGGTGGCGATGCGAGCGGCGGAGCTGCGCAGTGGCACGGAGGCAGCCGGGCAGGGGCTCGGATAGACCGAGCGCTGCGGGCAGCTCCCGCCGGCTCAGCCATCCGACACGGCCCCTCCTGGGCCAGACCGCGGCAGCCCCGGAGCCCGATAAGACCGAATCGGTGCCCGGCTCTCCGGCAGCTCCGTGATTTGGGGATGTGAGCCCCGGCACGCAGGCACAGTTCTTGGGCCTTTATCTCGCTCCGCCCCGCGCGGTGGCGCGGCTGTGGCGGGCGGGAGTGCCTGCCTGGCCGGCGGCTTTGTGCACACAAACCGCGTTCCCAAAGCTGAGAGCCGGGCCGAGGGTCCCCGCAGCCCCCAGGGCCGCGCCCCCCGTGGGTGCTGCCGGGCCGGAGCCTCCCCTGGGCCTGGGAGGTGCGCAGGGGGCAGCACTGAAGAGCTGCCTGACCCCAATAGAACCGCTGTGTTTAGAGTTGGTACCTAAAGCAGATTTCCGTCGGGAGAGGGCAGTTCAGCCAGCCTGTAACGGAGTGTTTCCCTCCCTCCCTCCCTCCCTCCCTCCCTCCCTCCCGCAGTACATCGCTGTGCACATCATACCTGACCAGATGATGTCCTTCGGGGGCTCCACTGATCCCTGCGCGCTCTGCAGCCTCTACAGCATCGGCAAAATAGGAGGGCAGCAGAACAAGACTTACACCAAGATGCTCTGTGATCTGATCTCCAAGCACTTGCACGTATCTGCAGACAGGTAAGGCTGGGACACGGTTCAACCATATTTACCTGGCTTTCTGAAACTGCTTTGAAAAGTCTGTTAAAAAATTTAAAATGCCAGGAATAAGTCCATGCGTTTTGGAAAATACCAAGTGATTGCTTGCAGTGCTTTCACGTCCACATAAGACTTCAGTGCCTGCCTCTTTCCCTGGAGAGTCCTCTGTTTAATGGCTTTCTGCTCTGGGAGTAGGGGAAAAACACCAGAGCACTGACAAGTTGCCCAGTGTGTTTTCTGCCTCTGAGGTGTGATGTCTTGTCCTCTGGGGAGGCAAGGCTGAAAGCTCGAGCAGGGAGCAGTGACAGGCTGGAGCTGACAGACAGGAGTAGGGGGCAGCAGGCTGTGAGCAGCTGCCCTGCAGGCTGCAGCGTTCAGCAGTGTCTGTGTGAAGCTGTGAGGGATGGGGAGAACCTGGAGCCATCAGGCTTGAAGTGAGACACACAGAGCCAGGCTTGAGGGCGTGCTTAACTCCCCGAGGCTGCCACTCTGTGAGGGACTGCTGCCTCAGAAACAAAAGGGGTTGATCTCTGGAAATTCTCGCCAGGCTGCTAAACAAAATCTGTCTGGTGTCTGGACAGTCCCTGACTGCAGAATAATTAGTATTTTAGAAAAAGTACAAATTTGAGGACTGAGAAATGTTGAGTGTTCAGAGGCTGCACCAGATTTTTGGTAGAGATGAAGCTTGATGTTTTTTCAAGCAGAAGAATGGGAAGCACTGTCCCTTGTTGTGTTGTCCCAACTTACATAAATGAGTTAATAAGGTCGTTGTTATTTCCTCCTGTACCTCTTTTGCAGGGTCTACATCAACTACTTCGACATGAACGCTGCCAACGTGGGCTGGAACGGCTCCACCTTTGCATAGAGCTCTCCTGTCTGTCTGAAGAGGCTGTTCCTGGACCTCCCCTCACCCTGCCCTGTAGCAGAGACCACAGCACAAATGGCCCCGTGTTGCACTTTGTGCCCTCTCACAGATTGATGATGGCTCCTTGCTAGTGTGTTTAAATATTGCTGCTTCAACATTCCTCTGTTTTCTCTGTGTAGAAAACAAATAAAGATTTAGAAGTAAGCTGTGTGGTGTAGGCTTTGGCAGGCTGGGGATGGAGTTGGGCAATTGCTAACATGTCTGTTCCACTCTGATCCTAAAGCAAACAAAATGAATGGTTTGGGTCTGCCTGTGTTTCTTAGACACAGCATTTCACACTATGGTGGCTGGGGCTGGTTCCTGACAGTGATTTTTACCTTGCTGTAGGTGTGTTCAGGGCTGCTCGTTGCTCTGAAGTTTGTTTTTGGCTTGTGTCTGCCATTTCTGCAGTCCCTGGACCAGCCCTGTGCTTGCTGCTTTAGGGCAGCTTTCCTCTGAGGGTGTGCCACCTGTGTGTGGCCAAAGGAGCACAGAAGGAGAGCTTTTGCTCCTGAAGGGAAATGCAGTTCCCCACATTGCTACACTGCCTGCTCCAGGCAGCAGGAATGGCCCTCAGTGCTGTGGGAGCTCTGCAGGGACCTGCAGCACTGTGGGGAGCTTCAGTGTGCTCTGCCAGCCTGTCCCTCGCTGTGCTGTGCTCTGTCCCACACAGACGCTGTGCTGTCCCTCACAGGTGCTGAGCTGTGTCCCTCACTGATGCTGTGCTGTGCCAGCCTGTCCCTCAGGTCCTGAGCTATGTACCTCACAGATGCTGTGCCGTGCCAGCCTGTCCCTCAGGTCCTCAGCTGTGTTCCTCACAGGCGCTGTGCTCAGTCCCACACGAATGCTGTGCTGTCCCTCACAGGTCCTGAGCTGTGTCCTGCACTGATGCTGCGCCCTTTTCCAGCCCATTCCTTGCTGGTGCTGTGCTGTGCCAGCCTGTCCCTCACAGATGCTGTGCCGCGTCCCTCCCTGGTGCTGTGCCCTGTTCCAGCCTGTCCCGCCCCGATGCTCCGGCTCTGCCGCTCCCGTCCCTCCCCTCAGCGCTTTCCCGCCCTCCCCTCAGGGCCCCACTGTGCGCATGCGCAGCGCTGCCCCCCCGTTCCACCCCCGGCCGGCAGGGGGCGCGCTCGCCCTGCGCCTGCTGGAGGCTTCCCTCGCTGGGCGCGATGACGTCATCCGCGTGCGCCGGTGCGGCGTGGCCATGGCGCTGTTCTGCATCCGCAGGTGCGGCGGGCATGGCTTCGCTCCCTGCTCCTGTTCTTCTCCTTGCTCCCGCTCCCCTCTCCTTCTCCTGCTCTCCTCTCCTTCTCCTGCTCTCCTCCTACACCCGGACCCTGCCCCTGCCTCGGGTGCTGCCTCAGCACCGGCTCGGGCCGGGGGAGCGTGTCCGGAGCTCTGTGCGGGCGGTGCCTGAGGGGGTTTTTGTGTGGGCTGTTGCAGGTACGGCGAGGAGGATGAACATACAGAGGAGGCGGAGGCCGAGAGCCGGGCGCGGGTCCTGCTGGAGCGGCTGCAGCACCAGGCCAGGGCCCGGCAGCAGAAGAAGCAGCGAGAGGCGCCGGCCCAGGGAAAGGAAGGGTCGGGGGAGCCCAGGCTGAGCCCCGGAGGGGAGCCCCGAGAAAGAAAGGGGAAGAGGAAAAGAGAGAGTGAGGAGCAGCCCAGTGCGCATAAACAGAAGAAACTAAAGACAAAACAGCCCCGCAGCCCTTCGGAAGAAAGGGCTGGTACTGAGGAGGCAGCAGATGGCAGCAGCCCCACAAAGAAGAAGAAAGCAAATAGAAGAAAATCGAAAGTGCAGCAAGAGGGGAGTGAAGCAGGTGAGGATAAAGTGAGGCTGCAGGATTTCAGTTCATTGTGGTTGGCAGTTCCCACAGAAAAGTGGACAGGAGTTGCTCTTTGAGTACCTTGACCAGTTTACCTGGGTTTGTTTTCAAAACGTTCCTGTCTTTCAAGGGAAGGCCCCGTACTGTGAATTTTGAGGATCAGTTTAATGTAAGGGAAGGAGGGAAGCACATCACATCGCCTCTTGTTGTGTCTGTACCAACAAAGAAATGTTTGACTTCTGCATTTGGCTTTAGGAAAAAAGAACTTGCACGTTGTTGCTTAACTCCTGCATTGTAACATTGCCAAATCCCTTTTCTGTGGTTTGACCTGTGGCTTTGTATTGCTGTCACCCAAATTCCAGATTCTGAAGAAGACAACAAACAGGACAGCAGAAACAACTTTAAAAAGAAGTCTGATAAGGGGAGGAAGACAGATGAGGAAGCACAAGGAGATGAAACAGGGAAGAAACAGAGCAGTGATAAAGCTGAAGGAGGTAAAACTACAGAGGAGGAGGTGCCCTTAGTAGGGACAGGGACAGGGGCAGATTGTGCCCCCTCCAGTATGATGATCCTTGGAGACTACGAAGCAAAACCAGTGCAGAAGGTAAGCAACCTGACTGAATTTTGATCATGATTAGGAATAGAATGCTTTCTACAAGTTTATTTTACACTTGGTATGCTGTATTCTCCCTCTGCTCACCTCAGGTCCAGCCCTTCTTGCCTCAGTGGCTTGCTGAGCCCCGGCGGGTGCAGAAGCGCATCAGGGAGAATCTGTGTCCAGTCAGGGACGTGCCAGGAATCCACCCCAGGCTGCTGAAAAAGCTGCAGATGAATGGAATAGACTCCTTTTTTCCAGGTGCCTTTCCTGTGCTTTTGTTTCTTTCTAAAGGGACTTGAGGAGTTCCTGCAGTGTGGTGCTGTGTGTTTTGTGTAGGCAGTGAAGTAAAATGCAGGACAAAATGCAGTGCGTGGAAGTGATTGTAGGAGATTTAACCCTTCTTTCTCAAAGCTCTGTCTGGGCTGAGCAAAAGTCTGTCACCTGCTCCTAAATACTGCTTGGAGTGATGGCTCAGAGCTGCCCAGAGAGGGAAATCTCACTTGTGTCCTCACTTTTCTGTGGTGGTGTTCACAGGGGTCCCAGGAAGAGGGAAGAGATGAGGATCTGACTCCATGTTTCAGAAGGCTGATTTATTATTTTATTATATATATATTATATTAAAACTATACTAAAAGAGTATAAGAAAGGATTTCATCAGAAGGCTAGCTAAGAATAGAAAAGGAATTATAACAAAAGTTTGTGACTGACCAGTGAGTCTGAAACCACCGGACTGTGATTGGCCATTAATTAGAAACAACCACATGAGACCAATCCCAGATGCACCTGTTGCATTCCACAGCAGCAGATAATCATTGTTTACATTTTGTTCCTGAGGCCTCTTAGCTTCTAAGGAGAAAAAATCCTAAGGAAAGGATTTTTCATAAAACATGTCTGTGACAGTTTTCCTCCTTGTGGAAGCTTGTGCTTTAGCTCCTTCCATTCCACTGTCTCTGCTGCTGATCAGAGCTTTCTGGGGACTAATTCAGCTCATTAAAGCACTACAAAAATATCCAAACAATAAGAGAAATCTGTTTCTTTTCTGTTATTTTGCCAGTTTTGCAAATGGGTACAATAAATGCCACTTCTTAAATAAGAAGAAAGGACAGCTGGATGCAAGGACAGAGGGTGACCTCAGTCCTGGAGACTTGGGCTGTGTCTGAGGCCTATCAGGGTCATGCTGGGAAGCCAGCACACGTTTTCTCATTTCAGCTATGCTTTTATACAACATTTTCAGCTCTTGGTGAAGCATACAGTGTGTGTTTGTTTCTGGTTTTGCTCAGTCCAGGCAGAGGTGATCCCTGCCATCCTGGAGAGTGCAGCCCATGGGTTCCTGCTGGGCCGGGGCGGGTTCCGCCCCAAGGACATCTGTGTGTCAGCCCCCACAGGCAGTGGGAAAACCCTGTCCTTTGTCATCCCCATCGTGCAGGTGAGCCCAGCCTCAGGGAAGCACCTCTGAGGAAATGCTGGCATTGCTTTTGGGTGGTGGTGTTCACAAGGGTCTTAGGATGAGGGAAGAGACGTGAATGTTGGCTCTAAGTTTCGTTTGATTTATTTTTTGAAAGTTTGATTTATTGAAAAAAAGTTTGATGTATTATTTTATGATATATGTTATATTAAAACTATTCTAAAAGAATAGAAGAAAAGATTTCATCAGAAGGTTAGCTAAGAATAGAAAAAAGAATTATAACAAATGCTTGTGACTGAGACAGTCCAGACAGCTGACTGTGATTGGCCATGAATTAGAAACAACCACATGAGATCAATCACAGATGCACCTCTTGCATTCCACAGCAGCAGATAACCATTGCTTGCATTTCGTTCTTGAGGCCTCTCAGCTTCTCAAGAGAAAAAAAAATCTTAAAGAAAAGATTTTTCATAAAACACGTCCATGGCACTTTTGTTCAGGCAAAACCTGAACTTCAAAGCAGGTGGAAAAGCCAAGGGATTTGTGGGCATAAGGCAGCAGATTGGCAGCTCAGAGCTGTCTGAGGGAGCTTCTTGTCAGCTTCCCACTCCTTTCCTCAGACAGCAGGCACAGCATGAGGAGTTGGGAGGGTGGAGGGAGAAAAATGGAAACATAAAACTGGGAGAATGTTTTATGTTTCTTACCATCTTCTCTCACTAGGTTAGGCCCAAGAACCCTGTTCTGCCCTGTTCTGTCAGGGACTCACTGGGCCTCTGTTTTGGCAGGTTCTGTTAGACCGAGTGGTTTGCCACGTCCGAGCTCTGGTGGTTCTGCCCACCAAAGAACTGGCACAGCAGGTATGTGACTCCTCACCATAGCTGGGCTGAGGGGCAGGCTGTGCAGCCAGTCCTTTGGCTGTCCTGTGGAGCAGGCCAGGACCTGCCAGAGGGTTTGATGCTGTTCATGTGATGGAAAGTACTTCCTGCAGCTGACAAAGCCTCTTGACCTCTCTGCAGGTGAGTAAAGTGTTCAACGTTTACACTGATGGGACAGGTCTGAAGGTCGTTTTGATTACTGGCCAGAAATCTTTTGCAAAGGAGCAGGAGATGCTTGTCCAGAAAAAGTAGGTGAAAAGGTATTTTGACAAGGTTTATAGAGATTGCATGCTAATTAATGTTATTAAGGTGGGGTCAAGATATGGCCTATTGGAGCACAGCATCAGGCTTTTATTATGGTTTTGGATAATGGGTTTATGTGCTGGACTATCATGGCTTTGGCTGTCATGGTTTTGGATAATGGGTTTCTATGCTGGACTCTGGTGGTTCTGTCTTTGTCACAGTGCTTGTTACTGTCCCTGTTTTGTGATTGTAATGTTTCACTGGATTTTTGGGGTTCTTCACCAGGAAATGCTCAGAATGCAAATGTTTACCTTGTGCCCATGGGTACATATGACTATGTTATGTTTGCCCAATTATCACAACTATGTGGGGTTTTTCTGGAATTAAATTCTTTTGAAGAGCAATGAGAGTGACACTTTCTGTTTAAAACAAGGCAGCACAGTGGAGAGTGGTGTTTGGTGTCCACCACTGCCCCTGCATGCTCTCCAATGTCAACTCCATTTGTGAATTTTGTTATTCCTCAGTTAATTGAGGGGTAGGAAAATCATAAGGTCTGTGCTGCAGGCTTTATTGTGAGGAGAGAGACTTACTGATGGGCTACTTGTCCTTTCAGAGTGACAGGCTACTGCAGCCTGGCTGACATTGTGGTGGCCACGCCAGGGAGGCTCACAGATCACATCAACCAGACCCCAGGCTTCAGCCTGACGCAGCTTCGCTTCCTGGTGAGTCACCAGAGCTCTCCCATCTGAGAGCAGTGTCTGCTACAGCAGTAATTCCTGCTTGCTTCTTGTGTGCAACAAAAATACCTCTCTGTTGGAGCTGTTGTGTGGGCCTGTCTGCACTCCAGATTGAGGAGGGAGCAGTCACAAGATGAGATGTTTGATTCCAACTCGTGACACCCAAGCACCCACACACTTCCCCTTCTCTCTTAGGCTCTTGCAAACTTGGAGTAAGGATGGGCAAGGAAAGCAATTCTGTTGACTAGAAGCTTCCATTATCTTACCTTGTGGCTCACTGGTTACAGATACAAAGGAAAATAAAAGAAAATAAATGGCAGTATTTAACAAGTGGTGGTTTTCATCCTTGTGAACTCAGATCGTGGATGAAGCTGACCGTATGATTGATGACATGCACCAGAACTGTCTGAACCAAATTGTCAGAGCTGCATTCCAAGGAGAAAATCACTCTGGCTCCAATGTGCTTTTTCAGAGAACCAAGCCAGGGCCTTTAACAGCAGCCAGGTAAGCTGCAGAGTGCATTTCTTTGAACTGATAGCACTTGGTTGTCACTACCCTGCCACACAGAGTCTCAAAGCTTGATTCCTCTGAGAAATGTCTTCCAAAATAAGGCAGTGAGCAGCTGATGCCAGAGATGTCCTTCAGACATCTCTGTGTTCTCCAGGCTTTCCTTATGTAGACTAAAGGAGCATCAAAAGAAAGCACAAATATTGCAAATCTGTGATCCATTTGCACAGTAACTATAGCAATGCCTTCTGGCACAGCTGAGTAATGGATTTGGAGGAAAACTCTTGCAGTTTACTATCTGCAGCTGCTGGTTTTGTACAGGATTGGCAGAGATGTGTCAGAAACAGGTGAATGGCCAAGGGAGGACATGACTAGAATGAGGACAAAGGTAACCAGGGTGCAGGTATTTGTGTAGGAGTAATGGATTGGGGTTGTGCACTTGACTGAAAATGCTCATCAGTCCTGTCTGTCAACTCCACCATAAAACAAGGGTGGAAAAGAACCTAGAGGAAAGGCCCAGGGCAGGAAAAGAGCATCAAAGAGCATTGATTGCTTCCCTTACATCATGTGAAGGCACTTGGGGTGAAACCCCTTTGCCCCATCCTCAAAGCCCATTTTCTATGTGCTGTTTCTTTCAGTTCCTGCTCTCCTCAGATACCCTTACAGAAACTGCTGTTTTCAGCCACACTGACCCAGGACCCAGAGAAATTGCAGCAGCTGGATTTATTCCAGCCTCGCCTCTTCACATCTGTGTATTCCGAGAAAAACAGAGATGGAACAGAAACTGAACAAAATACCAATAATAAATACACCCTCCCAGAGGGGCTGTCGGTATGATGTGAATTCTTTTTAATAAGTTATGCTTGAAGATTCATTTAATTCTGGACTATCTAGTTGTGGTTTTAACCTAAAACAAGTGTGTCTTCCCTGTGTTTCCTTGCAGAAGTGGCTTTGGGAGTATACATGACCCAGAGAGCTGTACCTTTGCACATTTGTTTTCTCATTACCTAATGTTCATTTGGCTAAGATTTGATTATTTTTTAAATTAATCTGTCTTCATGTGGAATTAAATTTAGCAGCAATGGGGAGTGGAATTAGGAAGCCATAAAAATGTAGTAGCCCCTATCAATTGTCCATATGTGTAACATTAATTTCAAGACATGTTTGCACAGGCCAGCCTGTAGGCAGGAGGGCAGTGCCTGCTGTTACACCTGTGGAGGTGTAAGAGCACTAGAACAACTCAGCTCTCCTGTCTCCACTTGTGTTGTGTCCTGCCAGCTGTTTATTCTAAAGGGGATTGCATTGTGGGCTCTGGTTTTGCTGCTGTTAGTCAGCTATAAAACATCCAGGCCTGTGTAGGTCATGGACAGGCAGTGGGTTTCAGGGAAGTCTTGGCAAGAAGTGATTTTTGTCTCTGAACTCCTTCCCTGTTGCCAGCAATGTTACGTGCCTTGTGACCTGAACTCCAAGCCTTTGCTGCTCTTGTATTTCATGCTGAAAATGAAATTCACCCGTGTGTTGTGCTTCACCAACTCCAGGGAAGCCTCTCACAGGTAAACATGAGTGAGATCACTGCTGGGGGTCTGTCAAGGGATCTTTCAGAGATAAAGAAGTGACAGTTTGTCTCTCCCTTGCCTGCAGGTTGTTCCTGCTGGTTCAAGCCTTTGGTGGAGTCACGGTGGCAGAGTTTTCTTCTCGGTTAACTCCAAATGAGAGAAAGAGAACCCTGAAGGAGTTTGAGCAAGGAAAAATACAACTGTGAGCATCTTAAACTCGTTTCCTGTATGTTTTCCAGCACAGGCTGTTTGCAGTGTAAAAAGCTAAACAGAACAAGGGACACAGTTGGGTCCAGGGTGGGACAGTTGGGACACAGTTACTTGGGGATCTTGTTCAGGAGGGGTGTGAGACTTGGATTTGTGACTTTGAATTGTTTATCCTTCGTGTAACTCAGCCTGATCTACTCTAGCTGCAGTCTGAGTTTCTACTGTTGTTTTATAACAAGCAATAAATACAAATGTGTGTTCATAGAGTTGCCAAAACACACAGGTTTTCAAATCTGGAGTTTAATTTTTGTGCTGAGCATCTGGTGCTTGTAGAGTGGAAATGGATGTTGGTGCTGAAACTGTATTTAGTGTTTCAGCTTCCTACCAAAGCAATCCCTGCTCAGACTGGCATACAGATCTACTTCTACCCATGTATTTGATTTGCATTGTGTTTTTGGTAGCTATATGAAATTGTATCTGTGCAAATGTCTCTGAGAAAAATGTAAAAACTTATTTTCTGGGTGTTCAGTCAAGTCATGGTGTATGAATTCCTCCTTGACTACTGGAATTTCTCACCTCACTATTTGTGTGTTCTGTGCTTGTATGGAATGTTCAGACTCCTTAGAGATTTGTGTGAGCTGGGAGGTGTCTGGCATGCTTGGAGAACCTGGGAACACCCAGTAGCTTTTCATGCTCAGCAGAGGGTGACAAGGCTCTAGTGATGCTCAGAGCTCTGTGGGCAGCTCCCAAGGGCAGTGGCAGTAAGGGGTGACTTGCAGTGCTGCTGCCAGCCTCAGAGGCAGAGGCTGACTGTCCAGTTTGAACAGAGATCAGCAAGAGCTGTGCTGTGTTCCCTGGTGTTTTATTTGTGTGTGTAGTGCCTGAGATGTTACCTGAAAATGACTGTACATACATTTACAAACAGGTTAATCAGCACAGATGCCACAGCCCGAGGGATTGATGTGAAAGGAGTGAATTATGTGATAAACTATGATGCACCCCAGTTCATCAGGACCTACATTCACCGGTAAGACAGCAGGAACAAGAGGAACATGTCTGAGCTTGGTTTATTTTGAAATATTTAGCAAAGGTGACATGCATTTAAAAGGACTTTTAGCTTTTCTTTTTACTTTAAAATGCAAATAGCTTTCTGGCAAAAATTAAGCCTAGCATTGCTTGGAATCAGGGTTTCTTAAAACTGGAGAACTTCAGCTTCAAAATCTTGGAGTTGATAATGGCAGTGACTGTGGGGCTAACCTGACTTGAAGCTGCTTTCTCTGTTTTCAGGGTTGGAAGAACAGCTCGTGCAGGAGAAACAGGTGTTGCTTTCAGCTTGGTCCTTAGAATTCAGGTATGGTGTGGTGTCACAGACATATTTTATGAAAAATCTTTTCCTTAGGATTTTTTCTCCTGAGAAGCTGAGAGGCCTCAGACACGAAATTTAAACAATAATTATGTGTTGCTGTGGAATGCAACAGGTGGATCTTTGATTGGTCTCATGTTGTTGTTTTTAATTAATGGCCAATCAGAGTCCAGTTGTCTCAGACTCTCTGGTCAGTCACAAGATTTTATTATCATTCCATTCCTTTCTATTCCTTTCAAGCTGTCTGATGAAATCCTTTCTTCTATTCCTTTAGTATAGTTTTAATATATCATTTTCTTGTAATATAATATATATCATAAAATAATAAATCAGCCTTCTGAAACATGCAGTCAAGATTCTCCTCTCTTCCCTCATCCTGGGACCCCTGTGAGCACCACCACAGTGTGGGGTTTATTTGATAAGGATGCACGCAGGGGCATCAAGATCATAAAATTCCTGCTACTTCCCACCTTTTCCAGTCAGCTGAGCTTTGTGCTTGGAAACTTGAGTTATTTCCTGAGTAAGCAGATGTTCCCAGATGTGCTGATTTTGTGGCTGCTGGCAGGGGGGTGTCACTGCAGTGTCTGTCCCGTGCAGGAGCGGCGCTTCCTGCGGATGCTGAGGGATGCTGGCATCCAGGACATCCAGAAACACCCCGTGAAGGGCAACTCCCTGAAGCCACTGGTGCAGCAATATGAGGGAGCTCTGTGTAAGCTCGAGAAGACAGTCAAGGTAATTGAAATGGGGAAGAAAATAAACTGTGCAAGTTGCAGTTTGATTTTTTTTTTTTTTTATTGCAATTCATGCTTAGCACAAGTGTTGGAGGCCAGGATCCTTTCCTCCATCTGTGGTAGCACCAATTCCGCATTGGTGAAGGCAGCACTGGTGGGTGCATTGTTATGGAATACTCTGAAAGGTTTTCTGTCAAAGTTAGGCAGCATTCCTGGAGGGGTTTAAAGGATGTGTAGATGTTGCACTTGGGGACATGATTTAGTGCTAGGCCTGGCAGTGCCAGGTAAATGGGTGGATTCAATGGTCTTAAGAGTCTTTTTCAACCAAAACAATTCTCATTTTTGGTGGTTTTTTCTATTCTGCCCTTCTCTATACCTCTGTAGCTGGGATTTTTGATCTTAGAAGTCTCTTCCAACCTCATTATTCTGTGATTCAGCTACCCAGAGGACTGCAAGCAAAGTGCAGAGATTAAACCTTTTGTCATTACAGAGTTCAAGACTGTAATGTACAGCTATCTGCAGGCCCTTTTTTGTACACCAGTGTGAAATTGAGAACTTTGAGACAAAAGCAGGGTAACATTTACCTTGCCAGATGGGTGGACTAGGGATCCTTAATAGACTTTGTGCTGCATGATTTGGGCAAGTGTTCTGCTCCCTAATCTGAGAACTCAGAAATACCTGGCCCTGAAAAATGGTGATTTTGAGTTGTAGACTAGGAATGTTTGAGAACTGGGACAGAAAGGTTTATTAATAAATTTATTATGTAGTCTTGTTCCTCCCTTCTGTGTGACTCTGGGACAGGGGCATCTTCAGTCACCTTCTCAACTTTATTTTGAACAGAATGAGCGAGCACAGAAGCGAGCCTGAGGAGTGGAAGCTGAGCTGGCACTGAAGCTGCTGCGTGGGACAGGCCCTGGCTGCTCCCTGCACTGAGTCATGGCCCCTCAGTTCCTCAACCTTATCATATCTCCAGTCAGCTATTGCCTTATTCCTCTTTCAAGGACACTGTGAACAGAGTTCAGTTGCTAGTTCAAAAAAAAAAAAAGAAAAAAAGATAAATTTTGAGATACAGATTGTCTTGAAGAGGACTTTGCATCATATCCTGCTGGCATGTGTAAATCACCACCAGCCTGAGCGTGGCCTGATGGAACTGCTGTGCTCCAGTGGTGAGGGCTGGGCCCTCATTCCTGCCCTGGGACAATGGTTCTGTGTGTCTGCAGATGCATAAACACCTGTGCAGTGCCTAAAGCAGAAATGGGTTTGAAGAGCTGCTCTAGGCACAGTGACTCCAACTTTTAAGTAAATATTAAATAAATATTATATATATTTTTAAAACATTGTCTAGTAAAGATTCCTGGGCTCAGGAATTGGACTTTATGATCTTTGTGGGTCCCTTCCAACTCATGGTATGAGATACTGCTTAAAGGACTTTTTCCTGTTACAGCCTTACCCTTTTCTTGCCTGTGTTGTTTCCCTCCAATGTTCTCTACCAGAGGTAACAGCAGGTAAGTGTAGATTGATGTTAATGCAGACTGAAATGTCTGATGGCTGATATGAATGTGCTGGAGCCAGCTGGTGTCACTGCAAGCCATAAGTCTGTATGTGACACATGCCATGGTATTTTTAGTTGTCCTGGCAGAAGGTTTAGAGCTGCCATGTATCTGTGGCCTGCAGCTACTCTCCAAGGGTTGCTTTTCCTTCATGAATGGCTCCAGCTCTGGCTTATTGTTTTGCAAAGCAAAATAAATGTACACCAGCATTAGCAGTGAGTGATTGAATGCTGGGAATCATGAAGAAATGGGGTTTGGGACTGGTGGTTGAATCTTGTGAGGAAAGGAGCGAGGTTGTTTCATGGCACTGGAGCAGTGTGTGTTCTCCTGCTGTGCCTGCTTGCTCTCCAGTTGTTTTTCCATAGCACGGGTGTCTGTGACGGTGGTCACAGGGGTTTTTAGAGGATGGAAGAGACGAGGAATCTTGATTCTATTATCAGAAGGCTTGATTTATTATCTTATGATATATATATAACATTATAACTATACTACATAGGAATAGAAAGGAAAAGGAGCTTCATCCGAAGCTGGCTAAGCTAAGAATAGCCTAGAAAGAATAATAACAAAGGTCTGTCTCTGCAGAGAGCGAGAGCAGCTCCACCGTGAGTGGTCAGTAAATCCAAACATCTACACAAGAACAATCACAGGTGCACCTGTTGCATTCCACAGCAGCAGATAATAATTGTTTACATTTGTTACTGAACTTCTTCTCAGCTCCAGCAGGAAAAATCCTAAGAAAGGTTTTTTCACAAAAGATGTCAGCGACAGGTGTCGGGGCAGCTGCTGGAGTCACAGGAACGGGAATTCCTCTTGTGCAAGAGCTGTGAGCTCCCAGGGGCAGAACCAGGATGTGCCCCTCACATCCCCTCGGCCGGGCTGCGCTTTCTGTACACTAAGGGCAGTTCTCGGGACCAGCCACGGGCTGTAAGGGGGCAGAGCCCGGCTGAGCCTTCGGGCCCCGTCCCGCGGGTTCGGCCCGGCCCGGTGGGAGCGCCGGGCGCTGCTGCCCCGCCCTGCCCGGGGCGGGCCCGGTGCGGCGGGAGCGGCGGGACGGCTTTAACAGGAGCGGCCGGGGCGGCAGCGACAGCGGCAGCGACACGATGGGGCTGGAGCTGTACCTGGACCTGCTCTCGCAGCCCTGCCGGGCGCTCTACATCTTCGCCCGGAGCAACAACATCCCCTTCGAGTTCAAGCGGGTGCAGCTGGCCAAGGGTGAGCGGGGCGGGGGCACCGCTGTGTGCCGGGCGGTGCCAGCCCCGGCTTTGGGGGTGTCCCGGCCCCGGCTGTGCGGTTGTCCCAAGCGGTCCCAGCCCCGGGTTTTGCGGGAGTCCCGGGCGCTCCCAGCCCCGGCTGTGCGGGTGTCCCAGCCTGTCCCAGCCCCGGTTTTGGGGGTGTCCCAGCCTGCCCCAGCCCCGGTTTTGGGGGTGTCCCAGCCTGTCCCAGCCCCAGGTTTGCGGTGTCCCAGCCTGTCCCAGCCCCGGTTTTGGGGGTGTCCCAGCCTGCCCCAGCCCCGGTTTTGGGGGTGTCCCAGCCTGTCCCAGCCCCAGGTTTGCGGGTGTCCCTCTGCTCTGTCCCAGCCCCAGCTTTGAGGGTGTCCCAGCCTGCCCCAGCCCCGGCTTTGCGGGTGTCCCTCTGCTCTGTCCCAGCCCCAGGTTTGCTCTGTCCCAGCCCCAGGTTTGCGGGTGTCCCTCTGCTCTGTCCCAGCCCCGGCTTTGCGGGGTCCCGCTGCCCCCTTGGCCACTCCCGGGGGATGCCCGCTGGATTCCAGCCCGCAGGCAGAAGCAGGAGGGTACTCAGCATCCCCCACAGTGTGAGATGCTGAGAGAGGCTGGGGTGACCCTCCTGCTGCAGGGGGTCCCTGGTGCCTACTCAAAAACCATACCAAATTCTGCAATCTTGTAGTTTAGTACTGATTTCCGTGCCTGCGCTCCTCTGCAGCAAACAGGGCTCTGCCAAGGCATGTGATATCTTTGAAATCGGCCCCACCCAGCAGAAAATGGGTCTCTGAAAAACAGAGACGCTTTTCTGAGAAGCGCTCAGGATGTGCCAGGTCTGGGGCATTCCCCATTCAGATGGGAAACAAAAAGCTGCAGAGATGGGACATTGGTGTGTATGAGCGAGGACAGCCGAGGTGTGTGGCTCTTGCTCAGGAATTCACCTTAGAAAAACGTGTGCTCTGGTGAGCAGCAGCAGCAGTTGCTGAGGTCAGCCCTTCCCCTCTGGCAGGGGTTACCCCCTCGGGAGGTGCCATGCACCAGCTTGCCCAGCTGCCCCCATGGGCAGGTGGAGCAGGGCAGGGGTAGGGCTGCCCCTCTGGGGTTCCACTGGCCCGAGTGGTTTGTGGTCTGGTTATTTTGGGAGGGTTGAGCAGCAGCTTGAGAAGGCTGTGGAGCGAGAAACTGCAGCTGGCAGTGATCTGAACAGTGAGAAATGAAGGGAGGTGGTTTAGTTGGGTTCAAACCAACTGATAACTGGTAGGAACCTGTTCAAAGGTGTCTTTTCACCAAAGGAGATCCAAAGATCTCTATCTTCTTTCTTTGTGATTGAAGCTGGTAAACCCTATCCTTCAACCTCTCCATATATCTGATGGATTTGAAATTAAGGTAATGCATTGGGCATAAAAAGGCCTCAGTAAGTAATGCTTAAAAACAATGAAAGATGAGAAGGCTCCTGGAGCTGAAGTTGAGGAAGGAACAAAAGAGACTCCAACTTGAGAGAAACCCCAGACATGTTGTGGTTGAGTCTTTGGGTGTTCCCTTGCACCTGAGCTGTGTTGGTTGTACCTTACTGTGGCTTTCCTCCCACTTGCCTCACAGCAAAAGCTTTTGCAATTCTTTGTAGCTGGGGGCTGGCTCATCTTGTGTCCTTCCCCTTCTTTCCCAATGAATTAATTGTTGTGGTCAGACACTGGAGCAAAGGAGAGGGAACTGGCAAGGAATGAGAGCACCAAGAAAAAAGGAACAACTGAAATGCAAGGATAGGGGAAGTGAGAGGAAGGAAAGGCAATTAAATCACAGATTCCCAATGCTCTGTGCCCCTTGGGAATCTGCTTTTGGATCTGAGATGGGTGATTTGGGTGCACCTCCCATGCCCTGGGGAAGCTCTCCAGGTGCCTGCACTGGGTGCCACCGTGGGGGAGCCTCACTGCACTGGCCCCTGGCACTGCACAGTTTGTAAGGACAAGGTGAGGGAGCTGAGACCCAGAACTGAGCTGGTGCCTGAAATGTGATGCTCCAGAAAAGCTCTCAGCCCCAGCAGGGCAGGTGTCAATGGAAGGGGTAGAAGGAGTGAGAATGGGTGGGGATCACCTGGCATTCAAAGGACACCTGAAGACCTGGAATCTGCACACTGCATCTCTTTGAGAGGGGTAGGGGAGGTGGGCTGTGAGCCAAGTGACAGGAGAGTAGTCACAAATCAGGCTTGCCAAGTACAGAAAAGCTGAATTTGCTTGCAGAGCATCTCCTCTGGCACACAGTGTCAGATGGCTCACACAGCAGGACAGGGCACAAGGTTAGTTACACATTAGAGAGGATTGAACACCCAGGCAGCCACGTGTGGCTGGAGGGAGTGGGTGCAAAAGGCTGTCACAAACAAGTCACATAGAACAAGGCTTCTGGGACTGGTTTCAGACAGAATGGGGTACACTGAGACCTCAGATGAACAAAGCACCTTCTCCTGTCAGGTTCACTCTGTCTACCTTTTGGGGAGGTCCTAATAGATACCTCAAAAGCAACCTCAAATCCATATTTGCTCTTACAAAAGATTGCAAGATGCTCAGGAGCCAATTGAAACTTCATCTGTAATGAATGAAGTAATGAAGTATGATGAAGTAATGAATCTGTAATGAAGTACCCATGGCTTTACATGGAATCACAGGAATTTATTTTCATCTGTGGACTTTAGAAAGTATAGTTGAATATAAATTATATTATCTTCCAGAAAAAAGTATCTGTATCCTCCCTTCCCTTTGAGATCCCTTTCCTCCAAGGTGCTTGGTGCTCCCTCTGGCTTTGTACAGCACAGGTACCTCCAGGCACAAACCTGGAGTGGATAGAGCCCCAGGCTGTCAGGTGCTGTTGGTATGAAAGGACTCCAAACCATGCTGCCCTTGGTCCATAGGTGGGTCTGGCATGCAGGCAGTAATCAGCAGGAAAGCTGATAGCACAGGGCTAGCCCCCTGCTCACCCTGCAGCACTCGCTCATTGCTTAGAAACTTGATAGAAAACTCAATTTGTACAATCAGAAACGGGAACTTGACACTGGACAGTCCCCACAAACTCCTCAGGTGTTTACAAACAGGTCCTGGGTATCCCTGCCAAGCCAAACTTCTCCTTTCCCTGCTCAGGGGAGCACAGGACAGAGGAGTTCCGGAAGGTGAACGTCCTGATGAAGGTGCCTGCACTCAGGGATGGCTCTTTCACCTTGGCAGAGAGGTGAGGCTCAAATAAGCTCAATCCCTGCTGCAGTGTTGTTTGTCCAGTGCTTGGGTTCTGCCAGGGTGCTGCTGGCACTCCAGTCCAGGCAGGATTTTGTCTCCCTCCTCTCCTTTGTTCCACTTGTACGTAACAAACCTGTGTTTCAAGAGAAGCCATCTTATGTAAGCATCATGAGCAGCATTAACAGTAGGAAAAGCTGCTGCTTGGAGCTACTTTGCTGCTTTGTAGGCATTGTTTCTGAGCTTAAATACCTGTCCAGGTGTCCTGCTCTGTGCCTACAGCTGGAGGCTGGAGGCCAGTGCAGGAATCTGACCTAAAGCACCCACTGCTGGATGGCCAAGCAATGTGAAGCTCAGATTTGGTATAAACTCATTCTGCAGCTTCTATTTGCTCAAAACTGGGCAATTACTTGTATTAGATTGTGGTCCACAGGCAGCAGCACAAACTCTCTCCTGTGCTGTGCCCTGCTGCACTTCTGCCTGACTCCCATCAGGGTTGTGTGGCTGCTTGTCCAGCAGTGCAAAATTTGGGGGAAAAGAAAGGATGAGGTGCTTTAATCTCAGATCATCAGCTCACTGGTGTGTCTTGCTCTCTGGGCAGCATTGCAATCCTCCTGTACATGGTCCAGAAGTTCAAGACTCCTGATCACTGGTACCCAGCTGACCTGCAGAAAAGGGCCAGGGTTGATGAGTACCTGTCCTGGCAGCACATCAACATCCGTGCCAAGGGGAGCAAGCTGTTCTTAAGCAAGGTAAAACCATTATACATCAAAAATGAGGTGCTAAGGGCTGTAAGGGAAATGGGCTGCCTGTCTGCAGGGCCTTTCTCAGCAAATGTACAAGCCAAGTGAGAGAGAGGAACAAAACTGACTTGGCTGCTGAAATGAGCCTAAGTGAAGTAGGCTGGATCCTTCCTGCTGCAGGCAAAGGTAAATCCAGAGCAAATGCAGTGGGTGAGAGCTCCCCCAGACACAGCTCAGTGCTGGCTGCCCAGTTTCAGGGAAAGAGACAATCTCCCTCTACAAAACAAAATGCAGGTGCTGCCAGATGATACAGTCTTCCCTTTGATGCCTCAGGTTTAGCTTTTATATTTTTCAGATTCTGTTCTGCTTTAGTGCGTGGGTCTGGGCTTCATATCAGGGCATGGTGAGCTCTGTGCACAGAGCAGGGAGACAAAACAATTCCTGCTCTTGATGGGGACCAAGGACAAATGATCCAAATCTCAGGCCCAAGAGCACAAACACCGTGGGCTGGAGAGAGAAAAACACAAAGGATGGGACTGCCTGGGCTGGAGCTGTAATTGGACAATGAACTCCAAAATGCAAATGGAGCAAAACTTATAAAAGTGAGAGACCCTGTGACTGGGGGTCCATTTTGTGACCATTTTGGTTCCTCTTGGCTGCAGCCCTGGCTGGGCTCTTGTGCTGCCCAAGGTGGATCCATTGAGGCTTTTTAACAAATCCCTACTTTATTCTTTAGCTCTGTCTGGTCTCTGTTCTAGGCCAGCCTTCTCAAGGCATCACTTTGAGAGAAGACTCTTGTGGTTGAATTTTCAGATTTCCAGGCAGGAGACAAGGAGAGGCAGGAAGTAAGGACTGACATTAATGTTAACCTGGCAAGGCTGATGAGCAGCTCTGGTTGTTCCCATGCATGGCTGGTCCTCAGAAGGTGGCAGTGAGAGTGTGATGAGTAGGTTTGGAAGGAAACACATAAAAAGCCAGTTGTTTCTTCTCCTTGCCAGGTGCTGCTGCCTCTCATCACAGGCCAGCCACTTCCTCCAGAGAAACTGGAGTTTGCCACTGAGGAGCTGAACGTTGCCCTGAAGCAGTTTGAGGAGAAGTTCTTGCAGGACAAACCCTTCATCGCAGGCAGTGAGGTCTCCCTGGCAGACCTGGTAGCACTGGTGGAGCTCATGCAGGTGAGCAGCAACCCCAGCACTGCTGGATGTGAGCCAGGCCAGGGGGGCTGCTGCACCCCCAGCTCTGTAATGGCAGCTCTTTCCCTGGGGTTAAATCTTGCTCCTTTTTGACTTTGATCACAATTAAGTTTACTGGGGAAAACCTGCTTTGATGAAACAGCTCTTTCTATAGAAATATGGACAGAATTCATCAGGAGAGAAAGATAAATTACAAACTAGACAGGAAAGTACAGATATTTGGAAGAGCTGTGCTGGTGTGCATGGACTTCCATGTTCTGTGTTGGACCATTCTGGGGTTAGCCATGGCAGAGCTCTTGGCTGCAGGTCCCAAGGGCCAGCAGCTGCTGAGGTGTCACCACTTGTCTCCTGTGACCCAAGAGCCAGAGGTGAGCTCCACCTGGTGTCATGAGTGGCTGCTGCCTTGAGCCAGAAGCACATCCACTTCCATGGGGTCCATCCCTGGCTGTGCCCTGTTAGCTCACTGTGGGTGCTCTCTGTGTCTCTGCAGCCCCTGTGTGTGCTGCTGTGCCCTGTTAGCTCACTCTGGGGTCTGTGTGTGCTGGCTGTGCCCTGTTAGCTCACTCAGGGGTCTGTCTGTGTCTCTGCAGCCCCTGTGTGTGCTGCTGTGCCCTGTTAGCTCACTCTGGGGTCTGTGTGTGCTGGCTGTGCCCTGTTAGCTCACTCAGGGGTCTGTCTGTGTCTCTGCAGCCCCTGTGTGTGCTGCTGTGCCCTGTTAGCTCACTCTGTGTCTGTGTGTGCTGGCTGTGCCCTGTTAGCTCACTCTGGGTGCTCTGTGTGTGCTGGCTGTGCCCTGTTAGCTCACTGTGGGTGCTCTCTGTGTCTCTGAACCCCTGTGTGTGCTGGCTGTGCCCTGTTAGCTCACTCTGGGTGCTCTGTGTGTGCTGGCTGTGCCCTGTTAGCTCACTCTGGGTGCTCTCTGTGTCTCTGCAGCCCGTGTGTGCTGGCTATGCCCTGTTTGAGGAGAGGCCGGCGTTGGCGGCGTGGCGCGGGCGGGTGGAAGAGGCTGTGGGGAAGGAGCTCTTCCTGGAAGCCCACCAGGAGATCATGAACGTTAAGAACTTGACTGCTGACCAGTTTGCACCTGAGTTGCTGGAGAGTTTCAAGCAGCAGCTCCTAAAGCAGAATTAGAAGGTTGTGCTCTAATAAAATGGATTATTTTTCTGAAGGCTTATTGTAGTCTTTCAGCATTTCTTCTAAAAATCATAAACACCATTCCACAAAATGCACTTCCCTTCATTCACAGCCTTTCTGCAACTTAGAAGGGAAGAAAAATACATCTTAGCCTGCCATGAGCAGCTTTTCCCTCTTGTCCAGTGCAGCAGGGGAAGTGTAGCCCTGCAGGCTTTTCTGTCATGCTGCAGCACCACTGGATGTGTTTCAGGGCTGAGGTGGTTCAGTCTGCGTGGGAACAGGGGCACCAGAGCTGCCCTCCCACCTCTGCTCTGAGTTTTCCACGCCAGAGCAAAGGTTTCCTGAGGGTATGGCAGAACAGGTGCATCTGAAACGAGGAAAAAACACTGTAGCAGATGGTTTTCACTGTGCCAAGTGGAAACAGTCTGCTGGAAGATTTTTGCTCTTTAGGAAAGAGACAGGTCAGGACCCAGCCCCGGTGGGAACCCTGCCAGGGCCCTTGGAACACCTGGCCACTAGATGCTGCTGCATCCCCTGTGAGAGCAAGGGGACACAGTGCCCAGGGCAGGGAGCTGTGCTGGCACCAAGGGGAGCCTCCAGCTCCTGGCAAGGACAGAATCAATAAAGCTCCTCACCCAGAGACTCGTGCTGCACTCTACAAAGAACACCCTGCACAGTGGAAAAAGCTGCTTTTCTTGGTCAAGCTGCTGCAAACCACACGGTTCTCTCTGCAAACCACATCAGGTTCTGTCCCTCTCCAGAGTGGTTTGTCAGCACAGCAGAAACCATTCTGGCCAGGCTGCTGGCACGGAGTGCTGCTGTGCTGGGCTAGCCCAGGGAGCTGTGCTGGCCAGCCCTGTGTGAGCTGAGAGCTGAGAGCTCAGTACATGAGCTGGGGTATGTCCCACACATGGTTAATGCTCTTCAGTCTCCTCAGGTCCTCCATAAAGCCAAGGGCTGCATTTGCCAGGTGTTGTAGCTCTGTTTGGGTTTGTAATCAGGATTGGGAAGGAAGTGGACATCACATTATCACCACACCTGTGCAGCAGCCTCCATAGCCACAGCCTGTGTCCCTTTGTGCCATTCCTGCTTTCGTGTTCTCCTGTCCCTGTGAGCTCCCATTTCCAGGTGCAGGCCTCCATGAGGAGGGTTCCAGTGTGCAGAATTGTTTTTCTCCTCTCCTTGCTAAGCTGTGTTTGTACCTGGAGGTCTGTTTGTCTCTGCTGCTGGTTACACCATCCACGGGGAAGGCTGCACACTAAGCTGGGTGTGAGATGGCTGAATGCAAGTCAAGTTATTGCAGTGCCCAGAAATGGTGCATGTAGCTGCTCAAGGTCTCACACATTTTTTCAGTTGGATCTACTGTTTTGGGGGAATGAGCCAGCTGGCTTTTCTGTTTGTTTTCTGAGCAAACCTGCCCTTTAGTTCAAAGGGCCACACGAACCACAGTCTGCATTGCACATGCCTGCAGGCTGAGCTATAGGAGCAGCCTGGTGCCTTTCCTTTCCATCCTGCAGGAAATCCTCAGTATCAGTGATGAAAAGGCACATTTGCCCTCAAACTCCCTCTCGGTGTTGACGCATGCAGGGCTATTTGAATTCTATCTGATGTTTTGTTGGTCCATTTGTTGAGAGTGAGCAGAGGCAATGACAGCAGCTCTGTGCTGGCCCTAGGAGTGCTTGCACTGCCTCAGCAGCAGTGCTGACAGCCTGCCCTGCTGCAGCTGCCAGAGTGCTGGGCCCAGGAGGTGTTTACGTTGTACCACTTCCTTCCTTCTCTCACGGCAGCCTCACCACGCTCCCAGCTGGGCTGCTCTGCACCCCTGCAATCAAACAGGTGCCTCTGCTGCCTTGCCAAGGCTGTCCAGCCTCACTGCACTCTGCTGCAGGTACCTTCGTACCTCCCCAGACTTTCAGCCTTTCCTTTTCTTGCAGAGAGCAAACTTCTTCCAGCATCATAAATATATCTCACTATTTCTGTTCAAGTATAGGCAGAACACAGAAATAATCAAAACCAAGAGTCAATTTTGTGGGTGCTAATCTTGACAGATCTCAAAATGGACTTAAGAGCAGAGCCTTTTGTGCCACACATGTCCCTGCAGAATCTCCAGACAGGGCTGCTCTGCATGAAACCATTGCACAAGCCAAGGCAAATAAAGTGTCTTTTTTAAACTTTTTTATTTACTATACTTGTAGCACAAAAACTCCACCTAAGAGTCTTGAGCCAATTTTCTGCTTGTTGGAATGAGGCACAAGTTCCTTAAATTGTGCACTCCTGCAAGGAAGGCTGCCTTCAAAACCAAGCTGGAGCTATGTTCAGAGCTGGCTCTCTGGTGCTCCAGCACTGCTGTTTCACAAAGGATAAATACACTTGCCTCACTCCAGCCTGGTCATGATGACAGGAGGGGATTTTAAATTGTTTTTCCCATACTTTCTGCCTGGCATGTGTGCAGTGACCAGAGGCATTTTGCCCACAGGACAAAGCACCTCCCTAGGGTAACTCCTTGGATGGCCACCGAGTTATAAAACAGATAAATCTGCCTTGTTCTTTGCTCTAAATCAGGGAGATAAGGCTGCTCATCCTTGTACTTTGCCTTCTGCTACCCCTCTACCTCTGTATTTTGTTGCTTTGTGTCATTGGATCTTGCCTGGTTCCAGTTCCTAGATGGAAAGCCCTGGGAGCTGCCTCCCCAAACCCAACAGGTTGTGCAAGAGTTTTGCTTGTTTGGTACAAGGTCTGTGGAGTGAACCCTCCCCTTTCACCCTGAAAAGGGAGAGGGATTACACCTCCACTGTCAGCTCATCGAACGTGTTCCATTCAACTTCCTCAACTCTTGCCAGGGCTATTTGGAAATAAGTGAGAACCTGTGATTTCTGGAATAAAATGAAGCTGTAACACACAAAATAGGAGGAATGTTGAAAAAACAGAAAGACATCCTGAGATTTCTTCTAAATGATTAAGAAATTAACTGCAAAACTTAATGCATTTTTTTTTCTGTCTAGTTCCTCTTTCCAAAATGCTGACAGAGAAAATAAGGGCAGGAAAAATGGTCTTTGAGGTGATGGAGTCAAATGAAAATACAGTGCTAGAAGCACTAGCCTGGAGCCAGGAATAATCAATCAAATGCCCTCTAACACAAGCAGATAAAAATACCTCTCTGGATATGTGGGCTATGCACTGCAGTCAGCAAATTGGAGAAAAACTTAGGGAAGGAACATTTCCAGAAGGAACATGAAAAGATCTTTGAAGTTCAGATAGGACTAATGGATCAACTGAACCATGAATAAAGGAGCAAAGTGAACCCACACTGCTAATGGTGCTGCACACTGCTGAGATCAACACTCTTCTCAATGATCTCTCAGAGTGTGGGCATGGGAGCACTCTGAAGCTCAGAGTTCTCTGACTATTTACCTGTGCAGAGCCACTTTCATGCTCCTTTTCCCCACTCCCTTAACATTTCAGATTCCTTTGCTCTGAAGGAGTTTGAACTCAAGACTCCATGAGCTGTGATCTGCAGCATATCAGTGCTGGGTGCAGGTGCTCAAGAGGCTGAGCTGTGCTGCAGGGGAAGTGAAGGGGGTGCACAGCACCTCTCCCTGTTCTGGCTGAGAAACTGAAAAATTCTTACAGTGCTCTTCTAAATCTGAAAGTCCTAAACCCCTGGAAATGTTCCAGTTTGTAATTTGTCTAGTCCACAAGCTCCCAGCTCAAGTACCCAAGCCTTTTCACAAGAAAAAGAGCAACTGATCCTCTAGTTCCCTCTCCCTGAGATTCCCAAAGATCTGTGTGTGCCATACAAGCTGTCTGGCACAACACTGATAGCGAGGTGTCAGCACAGCTGAGGTGGGTTTGATTGGGGGTGACTTTGCCCTGAGTGGTTCAGCTGCTCTATCTCACAGCTCCCTGAGTCCCTGCACTCAGCCAGCACGTCACCTTCCCGAATCACACAGCTGGGAAACGCTGTGGGCTCAGTGCAAGTGACAAATACCAGGGAGGGGAAAGTCACTTTGAGCGAGCAGGCAGATGTAATGTCCGCAGAGAAGTCCTCCACACTTCACTGCCATTCAGATGTCACCTTGCAGAAGACACTATGTGACCAAAGAATTATGTTCTGGACAGAAAGCCCTACTGAGATCTGGCGGTGCGTGATTAACACTGCCTTAGAGGACACTGTGCAGGGGCCCTGTCTGCAGCGTGGCACAGCCCTGCAGAAGTGTGTTACAAAACTCAGCATTTACCTCGTGAAAGTCGTAGTGGGATGCTGTGGGTGACTAACTCCAGAGACCCTGCGGTGCCAGCCAAAGCTGTGGAGGGGAGTGACAGCCCCTTCTCTCTCACTGCTTGGGACCAACCTTTGAGGCTGGTAACTGACCGCTACTCGTGTCACTACTCCCGTTACCTTCCCGAAGGAAAATGAATGAACACGCTGCCAGCCACAGCGGGCCAGGTCCGCCCGACGCTGTGGGAAGGGGAGCTCTGTCACCGCTGTCCCAGCTCGGGCCGTGCCTCCCTGGGCTGGGTGGGCTCCTCGGCGCTCTCCAGTGCTCGTCCCGCGTACCCCCCGGCACAGACCCCGCTCCCTGCCCGGCACGGCCCGGGGGAAGGAAGGGGGGAGGGAGGGCTGGAGGGCACCTCGGGCCCGGGGGAGGGAGGGAGGGAACGGGGGAGGGCCGGAGGGCACCTCCCGCCCGGCGCGGCTCGGCCCCCGCCGGCCCATGCGGGGCGGCTCCGGGCGCTCGGCGGCAGAGCCGCGGCAGCTCCCCGCAGGGCGGGCCGGGTCGGGATGGGGCTGGAGCTGTACCTGGACCTGCTCTCGCAGCCCTGCCGCTCCATCTACATCTTCGCCCGGAGCAACAACATCCCCTTCGAGTTCAAGCACGTGGAGCTGTTCAAAGGTGGGACGGGCGCTGCCCGAGGCGGCGGGCCCGGGGCGGGCGCGGCCCGGCGGGGCGCGGGCTCAGCCGCTCTCTTGGCTCTTGGCAGACTCGGTGCTGGGGAAGAAATCGGCGGCGGGGAGCGGCGCGGAGCAGCCCCGCGCAGGTGAGGCCGGGGCAGGGCCGGGAGGGTCCCCGCAGGCCGGGAGGGTCCCCACAGACCGAGCGGGCGGGGAGGGAGCGGCCGGGCCCCGCGAGCGGCCGGCGCTGTAACGCGATCCCGGCGGGGGCCGCGCTGAGCCCGCCGCCGCTGCGGGGCTTTGCCCTCACGGGGGTTTGCCCTCACGGACCCCGGGGAAGCGCTGCGGCCCCGGGCCTTGGGGGTTTGCCGGGGCTTTGCCCTCACGGACCCCGGGGAACCCCTTGGCCTCCCAGCACAGGAGCCGCGCTCGTCCCTCAGCCCGCTGCGAGGGAAGGACGAGCTCCCCGGGCCGCCCGGGGGATGCTGAACCCCGGTGGTTTGAGCGTGCGGCTCCAGTTCCCAGAGCAGTCTCGTAGCTCTGCTGCATCTATTTTTGTGGCTCTCCAAGGAATGTTCCTCTAGCCATTTCTAGTAAATTAGTCACACTGACAGCCGAGGAGCGCTCTGGGAGTGCTGTAGTTTGCGGCAACTCTGTTCAGGCTCCTCCAGCTGTGTGACTGTTGCCCAGTTAAATGTTGAGTTTTCCTGTAAATTGTTACTTTTTTGCCTAAGGCAAAGCACGTTTCTTCGAAACCCTTGGCTGAGGATTAGATGATTAGGCAGGTATGTGATTGGCAAATAGAGTGGGACTTCCCCACTTCTATTTCCATAAAATCTTCTCCACTGTTCTTTTCACCCACCAATAAACCTCCTTCTCTGCACCATGGCTTAGGCTTAAGATTTCCTCATGTGGGCAGCCTGCCCTGCTTTTTGACTGTGGATACTCTGCTCGTTAAAGTTACACCTCAAAGCCCAACAATACACACTCTGTGTGTATCTATACCTATCTATATCTATATATCTACTCCCATCCATCCTTGGGAGTCATCAAGAGCTGATTGCTCCGGATACAACTAATGTTAAACAGAGCTGTAAGTCAAGCCAACATCACAGGAATGATAAAGATGGACCTCGCAATATTACATGAACAAAAAGGCTGGCTCTGCTGGCTGGAAGAGAGGCACAAGCTTAAGTTCTGCTAAACTGCAAATACAAATATTGGTCTCTATTTTCATACAATAAGCAGTGGGTCCCAATGGATCTGTCTGCAAACCAAAGTGGCTGATTCCCTCCCCAGGCTGTGGTGCAGGCTGTGTCACAGGCACTGAGCTACTGTCCAACCTGCTGTAATGGCATGGTACATGCTTTGTCAGGGAACAAATATGCTCAGTATTCCTGCTAGAATTGCTGTATGATGAAAGCTCTCTGAAATCTGATTCAGGCTGCTCTCACCCACTGCTTACTTCTCATGTCCTTGTTTCTTAGTTCCCTGCTGCCCTGGATAATAAACACAGACAGCAGGACAGCCAAACAGCTGGGTCTGACTGCTCGTTAGCTGTGAGCATTACTGACTGCAGCTTTCTACTGCACTTTTCCAAAGACCAGGTGAACACTAGAGAGTTCACCAGAGCTGGGTGTGTGGTGACCACTGGCCTTTGGGGCCATTCTAAAAGCACAAAACAAAGCACCCTTCCTGAGCAACTCCTTGCATGACAGTAGATTTACAAACATGTGCCTCCCTGTTTCTGTGATACAGATCATGGGGGTGAGACATCCTGTACATTGCACATTTTTTATTTTTATACTCAATTTTCTCAGTTACTAGGCTTAATTTGAGGTTTCTGTCAGGCTATTATTTTTAAGAAGCCCTACCTAGGGTCTCCTACCTCTCTTGACAGTGTTGCCTGTCTCTGCTGTGCTGATGGAACATCTTACCCAGCTAAGCTGGGAGCCATCATCACAGCAGGCAGCCAGAGACTTTTTCTAATGAGAGGGAAAATGTGGGTTTGAATCTCTTCAAACAGCAGATGAGTATAAACCTTAATCTCTGATGAAGCTACTTACACTGGAATTAAAAAAAAAAAAAACAAAAAAAAACAACTTCTCAAAGAAGAAACAAGGTAGAGGCTAGTCAGCTGGGAAGGAGAACAAGTGGCAATGCATGCTCTGCTTGATTTAACTCATTATGTGAAATCAACATGAGGGAAAGCAGTAATGCAGCAACCTGCCTTCTCCCAGCCCTTCCCAAACCAGCTGCAAATAAACTTGTTTGTCCAGAGGCTGGTTTTATTTCTTACTGCACATTTGTCCAGTAATGTAGACACTGCCACTGCTTCCTCAATGGGCACAAATAGTTCTTAGAGCTGGAGGTCACTATAAGTTAATGATCCTTTTTCTTGCCTTTTTTTGAACAAAGGGAGTTTTGTACAAGACCTCCTGCTGGTCATGCTGATTTGATCAGGATTTGCACTTTAATTGTCATGTCTTGTCAGGAGAACTTCAAACAAGCAAAGCAAACAAATTCCTCACAGCTTTTCTTACTCAGGTGTTCCTGGGCTGTTGTGCAATTCCCTGGCATTTAACTGCAGACTGGCAAGTCTGGTGCCAGCAGTGGGAAACTGAAAGCCTGATTAGATAGTCAGCTGTTAATTCCTCCAAGGGACTGTGGAGTTTAAATTCTTATGGAATGCTGTCTTCCTCCTGTGTTTGCCTGTTAGAAGTAGGTTAATGTGCAGAGCCAGGAGTAACAGAGTCAGGAGTAGTGCAGGGTTGAGTGTTTGAGCTTCCCTGCCCCAGCCAATGTCCACTCTGTCAGTAAGTTCTGCAAATATCCTGGTACCTGAGTCAAGCAAGAGAAGTGCTGCTAGAAATATAAAAATATCAACTGCTCCATGCCACGTGGCCAGCCTGAGCCTGCTGCCTCTGCAGGCAGCTCTTACACTGACTCTGCCATTTCATTACCTTTCACTTATGAGCTGTGACCCTATTGGGAAAACCTCACACAGTTCACTGATCATGCAGCTGGCTGCAGGTATTTCATTTATCATGCTCTGGTAGATACATTTCTAACCTCAGGTTTGTCTGTTCCTGTTCTTAGGGCCATCAAACAGTGAAGGTGCAGGCAAAGTCAGCCTCTTGAAGAAAGTACCAGCACTGAAGGACGGAGACTTCACCCTTGCAGAATGGTAAGAATTCAGTCCTTAGACTTCCTTGGGTACCACAGTCTGTGCTGCATTCAGAAGATGTCATTCCAATGGAATAATTTAAGGATCACAGAATATATGAACATGCTGGTTATTTTTAATAGTATAACCTCATTTGATCTCTTTCCATTTTCCGTTTGAATTATCTTTCAGAATGTAAACAACTCAGCTGACTTAGCTTCTTCATCTCACCCTAAATGTACTTACCTCAAAATGGGATTATAAACATTTCTGGGAGATGTTTAAAGCTTATAAAAATCCCTTTCACCCTGGGAAAAGAAGTCCCTTTTGCTCTAGGAAAGAATTCTGTTTATCTGAATTAGTCATAAAGGCTGAGAGAATATCTACACAGATAAAATTTAGGTTTTGCATTAAAAGATTAATATGGAGACTGGTTAATGATGTCATAATACTGAAACAATTGAACTACAGCACTATCAGCATGGCAGATATGTCTGCATTTTCTTCCATTTTGTCAGCACATTTTCTGTGGCTTTTTTTTTGGTAGTAATAGCCTAAGTATTGTTGCAGATGACTAAGATATTTTTCCATCTGACTTCTGCCAGTTAGTGAAAGTATAAACATCTGGACAAACACAAAAAAAAAGATTCTGTAGGGTTTCCTTGCTGAGACTTCCACTGACTTCAGTGGAAGCTGCATGCTGGAGACAGACCTGATGGAAAGGCAGCAATAACCCATCAGAGAGTTTGATTTAGTGCACAGGCACAGAAACAGCCCAGGTCTCAGAGAGTTGGGTCAGAACAGGCAAGGAGCAAGTGGAATTACCATCTCTGATAGATGATCGTGGAGGTTTATTGTTTGTTTACCCCCAGTACTGTCCAGCAGTGCTGTGATTTTCCAGCAGGTTAAAGTGTTCATGGAAGCTGAGGTGATTAAGGGCCACTGATGTCAACATGAATTAGATGCCTTTCTATGGTCCCTAGACTCCACTGGAAATCCTGATCTGAGTGTTTTTTAGTGGGAGCAGCAAGCTGAGAAGGAGCAGGAGGGGGAGCTTAGGCAGAGCACTGTGCCCTGAAACTGCCTGACCCTTTCTTGTCTCCTGCCATGTGAGCAGCACTGCCATCCTGCTGTACCTGAGCCGCAAGTACAACACTCCCGACCACTGGTATCCCTCAGACATCCAGCAGAGGGCCCGAGTGGATGAGTACCTGTCCTGGCACCACGCCAACATCAGGGCCAATGCTCCTAAAACCATGTGGATCAAGGTGAGGAGACTGAATGTAAAAATGTGAGTGAGTGGTGTTGGTTTGTGAGAGTGTTGAGCATCTTAACAGCCCCAATTCAGAGACTTCTGTGGTGAAACAACAAACCTGGGCCATTCCTAGCTGGAAGGTGTAAGGATCTGTGTCTGGGCTGTTCAGGTCCAATCCAGCCAACTATGGAGCCCAGCCCACAGGATCTTACATGGACAAAGGCAAAAGATGAGAAGTGATCTTCTCCACGTGGGGAACACAAGCCCTGTGAGGAGTGTTTGAAGGAGCTGGGGCTGTTTAGCCTGGAGAAGAGGAGGCTCAGAGGTGACCTTATTGCTCTCTACATCTTCTGAAGGGAGGCTGCAGACAGGTGGGGTTGGTCTCTGACAGAACCAGAGGACACAGTCTCAGGCTACATCAGGGAAGGGATAGGTTCGATATTAGGAAGAAATTTTTCACCAGAAGAATAATGAAGTACTGGAATGGCCTTCCCAGGGAGGTGGTAGAATCACCATCTCTGGATGTGTTTAAAAAAAAGACTGGACATGGCACTTGGTGCTGTAGTCTGCTTGAGGTGTTAGGGCACAGGTTGGACTCGATGATCTTAGAGGTCTCTCCCAACCTCATTATTCTGTGATTCTGTACATTTATTTTCTTGACAGGAGACTCCAGATCATCCAGGTGTCCCCTCAGATGGAAAAGAGGGCATTGCCTTCTCCCAGGGGGATTTTGAGCAGAGGGGAAGGGGGGCAGAGGAAGGGGGCAACAGGCAGTGGGATACAAGTGAGGAGGGCAAGGGGAGGGATAAACCAGGGAGAGAGCACCAACACTGACTGGGGGGAAAGGGGAAGGCCATGTGATGATGGGATACAAATCATGTGAGCAGTGCAAATTACCAAACACCCAGTGCAAACAACTAAATAACTACTTAGTGCAATACAACAGAAAAGAAAAGGGAGCTGTTCCAAACTGATCAACATCAATATCTGGCAAAAGCAGATTTAGCCATTTTGGTTTTTCCCTGAAAGAAGGGCTGGCATAGAAGGTCTCAAACCCAGCAGATTTTCATTGCCTGGATTTATGAGTGAATATGTAACAGACTTAGTGTAGCTTCCAAGGGCCTCCCCCTCCCTGCACAGCTGTGCAGAGTGTGCACCCAGGCAGAGTTTGGCTTTGGTGAACATTTGTTTTGTTGCTGGAAGCAGAAAGACTTGCATTCTTCATACAAGTTACTGCAGCCTCCTGAGGGTGGAAATGCAGAAGGAGTCTTCTGCTTCCATCACACTTATGTGCTTCTCTGAAACAGGCTCAGGGATGGAAAGGGAGACACACTGAGAGGCAGATTTTCTTTACTCAATGTAGTCAGACCAATTTACATTTAGGCAAAATTACCTGATTCAGCCTGAGCCAGAAAATCATTTAGTATCAGATGATTTTGCTGGACACTGATTTCCAGCCAACTCACCAGAATTAATGCAGCTATCCCTAGAGAGAGCTAGGTGCAAGTATAGTTCTGCAAGGACAGCTGGTGTGGAATTTCAGATGAAATCAGGATTGCTAGTAAATAGATAACTTCACTGCTGCCTTGCAAATTTGCCCTTGTTTGTGCCTAACAAAGCATATCAGGACTCATTTATCTTCTTGAATTTATTGGTATTTGATTTTTTTTGGCTAGAGAGTACAGAGAAGCAATTCAAATATGAGGCAGATTCATACAAGAAGCAGTTTCTTCCTGCCTCTGCAGGCTGTCACTGCAGTGCTCTAAGGAAAAGGAATCCAACTAATTACTGCTGATGGTGATTAGATAGCCCAGATGCAGAAAAGGTCCTCAGAATAGCTGAAAATATGGAAACATATAAAGCCACCTTGTAAGATAAATTTATTAGCTAGAAATGGGAGAAGATAGACCGCCCTTAGATAAGGAAAAGGAAGAAGAGCTGTTTCAAGCAATTTTACCCAAGATCCCAACATGCATTATTGGAATCACTTAGGAAGAAAACTGGCCATGAATTTTCTGATGAAATGGATTCCACATGTATCTGGCCAAAATCCTGGCTTGGATTAAGCAATCCCAACTTGAATTGTTGAACATACTAGCAGCAAGTAGAAATTCAGTTCACTCGCACTGATTGAAATTTGTGTTTATAATTTTGATCCTCTAAACAAACTGTACTTCCTTAGCTGTGGAAGGTGAAGGCAGCACAGCTGTGGAACACTGGGCTCCAGTGGAGCATACAACTCTGTGATTGGTGAAAAATATTACGGAAAGACAACTACCCCCTGTGCCAGCAATCTGTGGAGACACAAGGACTGCACTCCTGTGATTGCTCCACAAAAATTTCTAGTGGTTTAAAGAATGGTGCTTTAAGCCACTGAAAGGTTTGTGTAAAAATGGTGTTGACCACTTCCAGCCCTGCTGGCTGCTGTCACACAGAGGAAGCCATTTCTGTCTCTCCAGCCAGTGCTGATGAATTCTAGTCATTCCAGTGCTCCTGCTACAGGCACCACCCTTCCCTCCTCTCCATCACCCTGCAGGACAGGCAGTGCCTGCAGCACCCAGTCCCACAGCAGGGTGGGTGGCTGCTGGGCAGCTGCTGGTGACACAGAGCATGTAGCAGGGGTGACTGTGCAGAGATTTGTCTTCCCTGGAGCTGTTGCCCATTTTTTTTTGTAGCCCAGCAGGGTGGAGTGGGAGGGCACAGCTGCCAGGCACAAAATGAGGTGAGAGGATCCTTGATTTTGTTCCTCACATTGCTGCTGATGACCTGGAGGTCACTGCTGTGGCAGGTCACACTTAGGGCTGCTGGTGTGCTCTCTGTCCAGGAGCTCTGTGGAGCTGCCACAGCTCAGGAAGCTCTGCCATCCCCTTCTGTGGCTTTATTGCAGGGCACTGATGATCATGGGGTGTAACTTCAATTACTACTAGCAGAGAAGATGGTCATGTGTGCTGCTGTGTCCCTTCTCTCCTCAGGTGTTGATTCCCCTCTTCACAGGGCAGCCTCTGCCCTCGGAGAAGCTCCAGGAGGTTATGGAGGGGCTCTCCACTTCCCTGAAGCAATTTGAGGAGAGGTTTCTGCAGGACAAGGCTTTTATCATTGGGAGTGAGATCTCCCTGGCAGATCTTGTGGCCATTGTGGAACTGATGCAAGTGAGTGCCTGGAGCATGGTGAGGAGGCTCAGCACAAGGAAAACAGATGCTGCTGAGCAGGGAGGGGGCAGCATGTGGGAACTCTTCACCAGCAGGAGAACTGAGGGCATATCTTGGCAGAACTGGCCTAAGACAATGGGGAGAATGTGGGAGTGGGTTCAGAACAGCAATGAAAATCAAAAAAAAGAGCTGGCTGCAACAGATCTCTTTTGTTTCTCATCTGTAGCAATAACTCTTTCTTCATTTTTTATCATGACTTTCTTTTTAACCTCCAGTGAAGGAGGTAATAGATTTAAATGAGAAGCAATAGCAGACAAATCTGATGAAATGAGACAACCATATAGGAATATTTCTACCATTCAAGAATATAATACTTGGCCATGCTGTGTCTGGAAGATGAAAAAATGAATCTCAGAGGCAATCAAATTAAGTTTGTTACAAACTGATTTTTCCCACCAGGGCCTGGATCCTGCAGCCCAGCAGTGATTTCTTTCTCCCAGTTCAGTGTCCAGGGGACTGAAAACCAGCATTTCTGGTTTCTACAGTGTGTTCCAGAGTGGCACAGGCAGAAAGCAGAAGCAGGGTAGATTATGTTAGTTAGGACACTGGTTCAGTTAAACACATTTTGTGCTGGGTGTTGCTGTATAATCCAGCATTTTCTACTGCAAACTGGGCAGTGGTCCCTGGAACTGCCAGCCAACATCTTCAGTGTCATGGCTGAAAATCACTCACAGAATGTGCTCATCTATGCTGTCCTGAACAGCTATTCCAGCACCCAGGAACTGAGCTGTAAAAGCCCTTTCAAATCCAGCTTAGCTTTTGTGTCCCCCAGACAGGTACCAGCGATTTCCCCCCTTCCTACTGCTCCTCCATGAGCTCTTCCTTTTTTTCCCCTTTGCCTGCAAGTATCCTTTTAGTGCCTGCTGTCTCAGTTCACAGGTGACTGCCCCAAGCCTCACTGTTGCTCTCTCCCCTTTCTGCAGCCTGTTGGAGTTGGTTGTGACATCTTTGAAGACAGGCCCAGGCTGAGGGAGTGGCGCAGGCGGGTGGAGGATGCTGTGGGGAAGGAGCTTTTTTTCCAAGCCCATGAGATGATCCTCAATATCAAAGAACTGAGCAATATTCAAATTGATCCACAGCTGAAAGAGCAACTGGCACCTGTGTTGATGAAGATGTTGAAATGAATTAACCTATCTTAGCGTTTTTCCTGCCTTTTTTTTTTCTTTTTAACTTCTTCTCTGACATCCAGTTCTCCATGTAACTGGAAAGAGCACTGTAATTCTAACACAGAAATTGGAGAGTGGGCCAGGTCTTTCTTGTATCTGTGGGGGTGGAAGCTGGGGAATGTTTAAGACCTAAAACATTAAATTTATACAGAAGGCTGAGGCCCTACAGGTCACTTAATGTGCATCTGGATTTTATTTCAGTGTCAGTCCTGTCAGAGATGGTAGAGACAAGAATGGTATTTCCCAACAATTCAAGCCAGCCTACAAACTGGGAACATTAAAGAACTAAATAGGATGAGGATCATTGTTTTAACATTTGTACTGCAAAGTGTGCCTGATCCTCATCTTCCCAGCATGTCTGCACACACAAGTAGAGCACAAAGCTACTTCACAAAAATGGAAAAAAAAAATTAAAGCTTCTTATTGTTGAGGCATCTTCCTTGGCTGTCCAGGTATGTTCCACACTTCTTTTTCCTTGAAGTTCCTTTGAGAAATTCCTTTGTATTCATCTACAATGGTGAATCTTTATAATTCTTCAGTTCAACTGCTGCTTTGGATTTCTGAAAGCCTGGCTTCTGTTGGTGCTCTGTCTACCAGAACATGTGTGGCAGCAGCTCTTCTTGGAGATTCCTGCTGCTGGTGGCCACAGCCTTGGAATAACTGCCTGCCTAAAAACCCATGTTGATGTTATATAGGGAGTACCCTGAAAGAATGCATTCACAGTGTTTTCATGGAAGAGTACATCAGTACACAAATTGGGTTTTTTCTGTGGTAATACTGTAATAGCACATTTCTCCTAGGAAATGCAGAGAGGGAATAAATGCAGACATGCTCTTCTGAGGCTGTTTGGGATGGAAGTTCACCAAGTAAGTCATCCAGTGCAGCTGAAGTAATAAGAGAGATTTTGTGGCATTGAGCAACACATGCATCACAATAAAAGGGCAAAGAGTTGTTTTGGAGCTTTTGGGCTCTTTTTCTTGGCTGTTTGTTTCTGCTCAGTTATAGCTCAAACACAAAATCCTTTTGTATTGCAGCACAATTTATGAGATAAAACTGAGCAAATCCAATCATTTCCAGTTTCTTCAGTTGAAAATAACAAATTTTAAAGGATGGAGAAATTGGTGGAATATATATCTGTATATTTCCGTTGATAAGTAGTTGTTGCCCTTACCCTAAATTCCTTGCCAAAAAATTCTTCCTGTAAAGACTAAAACAAAATGAGTAATGGAACTCAGGAATTGCTTCTTTCACTAATCAAATAACTGTTTGGATTTTTTTCCCTCTAGTGCTACCATGTCTTGGCTAGTGACGTTTTTTGCTGGCAAGTTCTAAAAAAGCTGTTGTTTTCTCACGGTGTTTTTCACCCAGGTTTCAGTTCTAGATACTACTCTGTCCTAGAAATCTTTGCCCAGCCTGTTTTTTGCACATAACTCTTTGTGCCAGTATTGTCTTCATTAGCAGCAATGAAGGCCAAGCAATTCTCTAAGCAAAAAAAAAAATTAGCAATTTCATCAGTTTTCATTAGCGTTGTCTAGAATTGTAGAAAACCAAGATGTCACATTACACAAGGCAAATTTTCCCAACAGTTTTGTGCCTTAAATGATGACCTTTTAGTATAGCTGGTTCATAACCCTTTGTTGTAAACGAGCTCATGGAACCTCAGTGGACAGTAGCTCAGCCTCTGACCTCTGGTTTAGACACCTGTGATCTGTAGATTAGACTGTCCCTGTGAGCCAGCATGCTGAGGTCACCTACCAACCCGAGAGTTCAAAGTCCTGATTGCTCAAAGTCCTTGTAATTAATACATGTTAGATAAAGCAGTAAAGCTCTGCTTGCTTTTTAATTTCATGTCGTGTTGGTTGTTAATAGAAATTACCATCTCAGCCCTCCCTGCACAGAGGTGGCTTGTAGTGACCTGAAAAGTTTTTCCACTCTCAGTAAGGGCTGTCACAAATCTCATTCTACTTATCCATTAGTGAGATGTGATGGTTTTGGTTATAGTGAAGCGGGGCAACCCTGACACTCAGGCAGAAAGGAGGCATCTGACTCCATCGTATGAGAAGGCTAATTTATTACTTTATTATACTAGATTATTCTATTCTATATTACACTATATTACGTTATATCTAAATTGAATCTGCCAAGCACTCCACTGCACAGAATCTTGTGACTGTCAGCTGGCAGTCCTGACACACACACACAGGCCAAGGAAACAAAACTCCATCACTTTGGGTAAACAATCTCCATATTGCATTCTACTTTTGCACAAACACAGGCGCAGCAAATGAGATAAGAATTGTTTTTCCTTTCTGTGAAAAACGCCAATCACTTGTTTTTAAAATTTTAAAAGTTTACTAGTAGTAAAATGGTTAAAAAACTAGTAATACAATAGAGTAATAATAATTTGGACTAATTGAATTAGGATGATATGAGAGAATAAAGACAAAGAGTTACAGATGTTCGGGTACCTTTCCTGGGCAACAGGAGCCTGAAAAAGGACCCCCATTAACAAAGGATTAACCCTTAAAAACAACAGCCTGTTGCATATTCATACACCTCATACATGATGCATAAATTCCATTCAAATACAGGATTCTGTCTGGTCATCATCAACTTCTTCCTTCTAATCCTAACAGCGCCTTTGAGGTGGGAAGAAGTTCGTTTCTTCTCATAAGAGGGCAATAAACTCTTTTTCTCTGAAAGATTTAGGTGTCCTGGGGCTGCTATCTGGCGCAAGTGCCTCATTCCTTTCTTAAAAAAAAATCCCACTAACATAGTTCTTATTTTAACCACAAAAGTTGCCTTTTAATTACAAGACTACATTTATCATATTATTAAAATGTTAATACAGCACTGCTAATCAACACATCAAAATACACATGGTAAATATCTGCGTAGAGCCATATAATATGCACTTTGCACACTTTCTCTGAGGCTCAAGAGAATGTGAATCCCAGAAATATTCTTGGGAAGTTGTGCCTTGCATTTCTCTGTGAGGAGAAATGTGGCTACACTTGGTCTCACAGATAAGAGTGAGTGCCCCATGCCCGGCAGCCGCTGCGGCGCAGTGACCGGCCCGGGGCAGGCTCGGAGCGGGGGGCACGGGCAGGGCAGGGCCGGGCGCGCTCCGCAGCTGCTGCGGGCGGTGCCGGGGCTGAGCCCGCCCCGCTCGGCTCCGCTGCCGGGGCGGCTCCGGGGGCGGGACACGGGCCGGGGGCCGGGGCAGAAAGGGGTGCAGGCCGCGGGCAGCAGCAGCAGCAGCAGCAGCAGCAGCAGCAGCAGGAGCAGGAGCAGGAGCAGGAGGAGGAGGAGGAGGAGGAGGAGCAGAGTCAGCGCCATGCCGTTCGTGGAGCTGGAGACCAGCCTGCCGGCCGAGCGGCTGCCGCCGGGGCTGGCGCTGACCCTGTGCGCCGCCGCCGCGGACATCCTGGGCAAACCGGTCAAGGTGAGCGGGGCCGGGACCGGGGGCGGCGGGGCTGACCGTGGCTGACTAACAGTGACTAACCGAGGCTGTCCCCGCAGCGGGTGAACGTGACGGTGCGGAGCGGGCTGCCCATGGTGCTGTCGGGCTCGGCCGAGCCCTGTGCCCAGCTGGCGGTGTCGTCCATCGGCGTGGTGGGCACGGCGGAGCAGAACAAGGCGCACAGCGCCCGCTTCTTCGATGTCCTGACGGCGCAGCTGGGCCTGGGCCCCGATCGGTGAGTGCGGCCCGGCGGGGCTCAGCCCGGGCACCGTGCTCAGTCCCCATCGGGCCTACAGGTCTGTGGGGTCCAGGGACATGGAACACGACAAACAAGTGCCAAGGAATGTTCAGAGCAGTGGAGATAGTGGCAGTTCCCGTGTCCTCCAGGAGGCTTAAGTTGTGATACAGATCCAAGACGAGACTCCAAACACAAAGTGTTTTTGGATGCTGAATCCCAGACGTGGTTGGAGCCAGATAAAACCACAGACTGGTGTGCACTTGTTGAACAGTCTGGGCATTTCTGTTCTCTGAAGTTCAGTAGTTACAGTTGGTGAAACTGGTGTGAAACCCCACCAGGACTGGTAGAGCTTCACCCTGCCAGGGCGTCACCTGCCAAATGCTGGAACAAGGCTGTTCCTGAAGGTCAGCCATGTCCACCTCTGCTGGTCTTACCCATCTCCCCAAAGGAGAGTGATAACAGTACTTCCCTGCCTCTTGGGTGCTGTCAGGATAAATCCCTGGCAAGATTATGCACTATGTGGCTCCTTCTAAAATGGACAAGTATCACATTTAAAGTGTTGAAATACAGACTGTGAGTGAAGTCTGTTTGTACCCTTCACCCATACACAGCTTATGTTTCCTTCTGTTAAATGAACACCCTGAAGTGTAAGACAGTGAGGCCCTAGTGCAGATTTTCTACTATGTTGCAAACTGGGCAGCAGTAATGTTTAATTGTAAAATAATGTTTCCTGTCCACATTTTTGCTCTTTTACCCAAAAGGATTGTCATCCGCTTTTACCCTCTGGAACCCTGGCAGATTGGCAAGAACAGGACAGTCATGACATTCCTGTGATCCTTGGAGCAGCTGCTGGAGCAAAGCCATGATTAAGGCAACCCAGAGATGATCAGCTCTGTCTGTCTGTCTGCTTGTTTCCTCTCGTGATCCAATCTGTGTAGCTCAATTCACTTTTGTATTTGTGTGCTGTACACACAAAGTTCAAGACTGAGGCAATCAACTGATTTTACTGAAATAGTTCAAAGTCTTTGTCTCAAGTTCAGGCCTAGACAAAGCTGCTTGTAGCAGTAAAATTTTAATTCTAGAACATTTGGCTTTACTGAGGACCAGAGAGGTTCTGAGTTTCATCTAGTTTTTCTCATCATTTGCAAGGCAGAAAAAAATCATTTTTTCTGTTTCTCTGTGGCAGCAGAAGGGTCTCAGGCCAGTGAAGATGACCTGGAAGTCAAATTATTTTCTTTTCATGCTCCCCTGAAAGCCCTTTCTGGAAAGAGGGATGATTATTAGGACAGAAGTTTAGGCATTGAAGAATCATGTCAGATCTTGTGCTCTACCCTTGCCACCTCCTGTGACTGCTCCTACAAAGTGTTATTTGTTCACAAGGTTTCCAGGGCTCAGTGTCTGTCTGCTGATGGCAGTGGCTGGAGGAGAGAGTCACTGCTGAAGACCTGCACTGTGCCACCAGAAAATATTTTGATGTTTCTGCTACTGCCAGCTTTAATTCCTGTTGTTCACTGTTTGTCCAGAGTCCTTTTCCTTGCTGTTATGGGGAGTTTTGGGTTGATACAGCATCTCACTGTGATCTGTGGCTGATGTTTCTGGCTCAGTGTCCCTGCAGAGAAATGGTTTGGGTTTTTAGGACCCGTATACTCCCTCACTTTATAAGTAGAATACACAGGGCATTTCATTATAACAAAACCAGGGTACTTTTTGTGTACAATGTTGCCTCTGCCTTCTGCTGCTAATAAAATTATTTATCAGTTCCCTTTCTCTTTGTGACTTGGTCAGGGGGAGGTCAGGGCACATCCCTGGGACACGAGGGTGCATGAGAACACAAGAATGAAGGGGGCTTCTGTGCTCCTTCATCATTCTAAATGGAGTTTTATTTGTTTATGGCTTGAGGTATCTTATAATTACCATTCAAAAATTGTTAGTTCCCTGTATACCATAATTAACTTCTATATTTGACAGATCTGACAGGAATACAATACCAAACACAAATTTGTGTATCAGGCTGGGGGCTGTACCTTATCTGGTTAATGAACTGTCACAAAGCTTCTTTTGATGGGTGTCAGTTTGCTGGCTCACAGCACTGGGGGTTTGCTTGCAGACTGACATTGTGCCTGCCCAGGTCTCTCCACTGTCTCAGGAGGTTTTTCAATCTAAAGTTCTTGAAACTCAGGCAACAACCAGGTAGGTGACCTGAGTCTGAGAACTGACTCAGCTGTACAGGGTTGCAGAGAAGGGGGTGCACAGCCTGGCTTGAGGTGAATATTCCAAAATGCAGAAAATGTTCTCACCTTAATTCTGATCTGCAGATGGTTCATTTCCTGGAGGTCCTTCTGCCTCCTGAAGTAACAACCACAGACCCTTGTCAAAGCCTTTGTTCCCTTCAGAGAAACCTTGCTCAGCCCTGGGCCCCAGCTCTCTTGGTTTTGGGCCATGTTGGCCACCCTGGGGACTTCTGCAGTCTCTGTGCTTTCCTCACCCTTGGCTGCTCCCAGTGTGGGCTTGTGCCTGGGAGCAGCTTCCCCAGGATTGCAGAGTTGAGCAAGAAGATGTAGGAGAGTTCATGTTGCTCTGAAGAAATGGCCTATTTTTTACTTCACTGAGCTAATGTTGGAGTAGGTTTGACAGTATTTTGGGACTCTAACCCCCTGCAAATGAGTTGTGCAGGCCCCTGGAACCCCCCCAGGCATGAACACATCAACCAGAAAAGCAGGAAACGTTTTCCACTCCTCAGTTTGGGGAAAATCAGATACACCACCCTTTTCTATGGCTCAGCAATGACATCATAAAATCCCTTTCCCTTGCATGCAGATGGTCCCTGTTCCAAGGGCTGCAGCCTGCCTGACATCTGGAGTTGGTAGCTCCCAGCTACGGTTGATCTTTCACTGTTGTGACTTCCCAGGCTCAACCTCCTAAGGTTAACAAATATTTCTGCTCCCCAAATATGTTCAAACTGGAAGGCAATGCCCTGATTTGAACACTGAGTAACCATTTCCTAGCCCCAAACCTTTGGACTTTGGACAATCTGTCTGTGTATTTACACTGGAGAGGAGCAGTGAGGGCCTGAGGATGATGCAGGGCACCACTGACAGGAAAGTGCTGCAGGGTTGTGAGAGCTTTGTGAGTTACTCTGCAAACACAGCAGTGATGCTGCTGCTCACAGCAGCCCTGTGCTTGGTGTGTCAGGGTGGAAAGCAGGGCATTGACACAACTGCTCCATTTGAGGTGAGGAGGGCTGTTCCTCATAGTGCTAAGGGGAGATTCAGTGCAGTGCTTGAGCACCAGCTTACCCTCATCAGTGAGTGGGATGTGTTGTAGCAGCAGGAGTATTTAAAGGTGAGGCTCTGTCCCACAGCTGGGGCCTTGCCAGCCTGTCTGGCAGTGCTGGGGTCTCTGTGGGGCTGAGGATGGCACATCTGCTCTCTGACACTGCTGGCTGACCACCTTACACCTTATTTATAAAGTCATTTCCATACAGAGCTGTCTCAGTGCTGCTGGGCTCCACTTTCCCCAGACCCCAGGGGCACAAACTGTGTTCCCATCTCCAGCTGGCTCCATGGCTTTAGGGAAACTCGGTGGCCTTGGGCTGATTTCCAGCTCCCAGGCAGGGGATCCACACACATTCAGGGTTTTGTCCACACACCCCACACCAGCTGCATCTGAAGCTCCTGGGGCAGAGTAACATCTGACCTTCCTGGCACCTGCTGAGTAGGAGCAATCTTTAGAGCTTTTAATTTCTGAAGCTGGAATCCAAATTTTGCAGTTGGCTGAAAAAAGAGGGTGACAGGACCTTACTTTGTGAAGGAGCAGCTCTGCCCAGCATTGTTTGTGCAGTGTTAGGGTGTTGGAGGGCTGAAAAGGCAAGGATCTTTCTGTCCTTGCACCATTTTTCTGTGAGAAGTTCCCAGATTCAGCTTGGAAGATCAGCTCCACATTTTGGAGTTGGGTTGCTGAAAGACAGTGACAGTACCTTTCCTTGGCAAGGAATGCTCATGATCCCAGTGTTGATGGGGCAGACAAGACCTACCAGGGGTACAGAAACACCTTTCTGTCCTGACAGCTTTTGGGTGGAATCAATCCTTGGATCTATTAATCCTTGGAGGTGGTATCCAAATTTCAGTGGTGGATCCCTGAAAGGGAATGGTGATGCTTTTCCACAGGAAGGAAAACAGTTGGCCCCAGTGTTTCAGGGGCAGATACTAGGGGAGGTAAAGGCCAGCAGCAGTTTGCTGTCCTGGTACTTTTGGTGTTGATGAAATGAGTCTTAAGCTGTGCCAGGAGAGGTTTAGAAGGGATATTGGGAGGAATTTCTCCACAGAAAAACTGATTCAGACATTAGACCGTGCTGCCTGTTAAAAACGGGACCAGATTGCCAGTACTAAAAGTGATTCAGTATTTATTATAATAAAAAGAAAGGTCTAAAGCAAGGGGGCCCGCGGGCTGAGCAGGAGCGTTCCTGCCGAGGATGGAACGCTGGGGCTGCTCAGCAGCGATGGCCGTGATGTCCCAGATGGAGTGGCACAAATTCAGTGGGTCAGAAGCCCCTTTCTATCCTGTTTTTTGTCCCTCTGGATTGGTTTCTGTTTGGATTCTTTATTTGCATGACGGTTTAAGGCGCTTGATTGGCCCATTGCAGTTCTGTCCAGACTGGCTCGTTTCCCTTGGGGTGATGCACTTCACTTAGGTGTAATACGGTACGTACCGTATTTCTTGTAACTACCCATTTAACCCCTTTTACAGTAACCAAACTATGCTTAACAACTATCAACTATTCTACAACAGTTTCTAACCTATTTTTAACATTGCCCAGGGAGGTGGTGGAGTCACCGTCCCTGCAAGTGTCTAAAGAAGGGCTGGACGTGGTCTGGGGGTGTCGGTTCCCAGCCGGGACCCCGAGCCCGGAGCTTTCCCAGCCGGGACCGCGAGCCCGGGGCTCCCTCAGCCGCTGCCGAGCGCTCCCAGCACGGCTCCCGCCTCGCAGTGCGGGGCGCTGCCATTGGCTGGCTGCGGCAGGGCGGCTCGGCCAATGAGGCGCTGCGTTGTTGGCGCCGCGGCTCCGGAGGCGGTTGCGGTGGAAACGGGCGGAGCGCGGCTCCCGGGGGAGCGGCGGGAGCCTGAGGGACCCGCGCCGGGAAACCGCGGGAGCGCCCCGGGAACCCCCCGGGAGCAGCGCCGGCATGCCAGGGGCGGCCCCGCGAGGTGAGTGTCCCGTCCGCCCGGCCCCGCGGAGGGGCAGCGGCGTTCGGGCCCTGCCCCGTGAGGGTGGCGAGAAGCCGGCCAGGGCGGCCTCGCCCGCGCCCGTCGCTCCGCGGAGCCGCGGGCGGAGGCGAACGGGGGCTCCCGACTCCTCCCTGCCCCGTGTGCCGCCCTCCGGGCCAGCAGCGTCCCTGGCCTCCGTGCAGAAAGTGATCGTGTTCCGTCAGAACGGCTGTGCTGGAGCGAGGCGGAGCTTTGCAATGTTAAAAAAAGAAACCCAGAACAAAAATCAAGTGTTATTTAAACGTTTATCTGCAATGTATGGATCCCCAGTGTAGCCGGAACAACAAAAGCTGGGAAAGCCCAAGTCACTCCCTTTGTTTCTTACTTAGAAGTTGAGAACACAAGTTCTGGGAGCAAGAACTGACATTGGAAGTATTTGCTTAAATTTTAGACTGCTAGGCCTAAAGGAGAGAAGGCTTTGAAGGCAAAAGGCCTGCGGCCTTTCAGGATGTGCACACCTGTTGTAGCCACAGATTTATAGCTGAGACACTTATATCTGAAAAAATTCAGACTGGTTTGTAGTACTTAATATGAGAGAGGAGTTATTTTTTGCCTGATTGTCTCCTGTAGCTGTGTTCCTCTGGAAGTGCTTGTAGTGACACACTCAGTTCCTAGCTGCTGTGGCACTGCTGTAACTCCCTCCAGAGTCAGGGTAGTTTTGCAGCCATGTGCAGTGCCTGGTTTAAAGCAGAATGAAATAACACCCTGCCAAAGCTGTGGGGCAACACCTGCCCCTGCTTTCCAGCAGCACCTCGGTCCTGTTTGGTTCTGTGCTTTCAGCCTGTGAACACCAGGCAGGAGTGTGGTTGTCACTAAGTTTCTGCCTGTTACAAGCTTCCAGTATAAATAATAAGTGGAACTGGATTTGTTTTCCTACGTTTTCTGCAGTTGCAGTTTCCCCAAGAGTCCAGCCTTGGATGTAAAGTCTTGACTGCATCTCTGCTGTTGACTTCCTCTGCCACCTTGAGCAAGATTATTTGGATTCAGCAAAAGACTTGGGCATATTACTGAATATACAGGCATTTTTGTAAGTGGATTTAAACCCCATGACCTTAAATATGTAATTTGGGATCATCAGACTGACTTACCTAAATGTCATAAGCATCTACACCTGTCCAAATGTGTAACATACAGTCCAAAAGAGGTAAACATTATCTCTGCATGTATTTTCTTCATGTGAAAAATAAACAAGGAGTCTGTCCTGAAGAAGATTTAAGGTTTTATTAAATGTTTATCTGGTGACTTTAAAGGGAAAAAGTCTTTATTGCTGTGCAGTTGTGAGTCTGATGTAACTACAGGCAGGGAGAGCCAGTGGTGCACGGGCCAGCAAATGCTCATTGCTGAGTGAGTGAAATTCCTGTCAGGCATTATTTTCTCTACATGCAGAACTCATGATGATGATGTATGAGTTAATTCAGCTTAGAGTTCAAAACTCCCACTGCTTCCTGCTGTGGTTAATTCTGGATTTACTCTTCTATTAATGCAGTCTCCCATATTAAAGGCTGTTTTTAGCCTGTCTTGCATATGTCACCTTCTTGTTTGAGTTGATGGGAATGTTTTATCATGTAGCAGTGAAGGTTTTCTATAAAGCAGCACAGAGCTCTTTCATATTTTTTTGCCTTTACTAACATGATGTTTCAAGCAGTTAATTGAATATAAATTATGGGCTTACATATGAGGAAAAGTTACTTACAGGTTATAAAGGTGTATTTACCCCTTCAGACTTTTTATCAGTGGTAAAAAGGACTGGAAATAGGAATATCCTTTTTCAGAATGAAGAAATGCTAGTTAGTAAAAGTTCAGTTTCTTTTGTTTGCACCCATCTAGTAGATGTAAGTGTGTCTGCAGTAGCTGTAACTTGATTTTGCATTGGGGCTGGTCTGTAGAGGTTGGTCAGGATTCTCAGAACAGCTGTGGGACAAACACTGGTTCTGTTCCAGCAGGGGTGGCAGTAATGAAAATTATTCCTCAGTGGAATTATTGTTCTTCAGTTGTTGGGCTGTCTATCTCTTGGCATGGGATGGTGGTTAATTGGTTATTAAAGTATGCTTGTAAAGTATTGTCTTTTACTTCTGAATGTTTTCTTTGTGAACAGAATAAATATTCTAATCCTGTTTGCTTTCCAGGCCTGTTTTTGATAGACTCTTCCTTCTATTCCTGGAGAAAGACATTGTGAATATTGTGAACATGGTAAGGATTTTTTGAGATGGCTTTTGAGGTGTTTTGCTAGCAATAAAATTGAGAATTTTCCTCTTTCCCTCAGACTAAGAATAAATTGCTATAATGAGAACGTTGGTTTTGGAGTGATTGTAGTTATTGGTAAATAAGAATTTGGAAAAAAAATCACTGTAATGCACATGTCTATTCTAAGAAAGCTGTTGTTTGCAAGACACTTGGAATTTGTTTTTTTCAGCTGATTTGGGATGGGAAATGGTTTTGATATTTATTTATTTGCAATTAGGGATCATTAAATTAATTACAGCTCTCGTAACTTTATGTAGAGATCTCTCAGTATTGTTCAGTTAATTAAAAAAAAGAGAAAAATCCAGTTTCCAAAGGACACTGGGACATCTGTAGGTGTCCCATTTCTTGTGATGTGTCAATTGCCGTTCCAGATCCGCATTGCAGCGCTGAACGCCAGCTCCACGGTGGAGGATGACTATGAAGGGACCTTCAAAAGCCATAAAACACAGACCAAGGAAGCTCAGGTGAGTCATTCCACACTTGTCTCGATGAAGTTTTGTTTTGATGGGAGTTTTGTCCTCTAGTTATAGGGATTGGTTCAACCATGATGGTTTGTTCTTATAAAAGTTTAGTTACTCTTTCTCTTGAACCCTCCTTTAGCAAACAACAACTTTACTCAGAGGAGTTATTTTAAGACGTTAACACAAATTTTATGCTGTGTAGCAGAAAGTATTCAAAGTGTGAAACCACTAAAATACATAAGAAATATAAATATATTTAATAAATTTGTCTTAATAAATACATTCTAATTCTTTAAATCACAGGAAGCAGAAGCTTTTGCTTTGTACCACAAAGCTCTGGACCTTCAGAAACATGACAGATTTGAGGAGTCTGCTAAAGCTTATCATGAGCTACTTGAGATTCGTCTTCTGCGAGAGGTCAGTGGCCTTGGGAGAGTGACACTCTGGAAACTGTTTGGTGTATTTTGTCTTACTTCAGTTCTAACTGGCTAACTAGAAATACCAGTACCTGTTACTTGTCTGATTCCTAATGCCCACGTTGCATTTATGTTATCATTTCTAGGCAGTTCTTTCTGGTGATGAGAAAGAAGGGCTGAAACACCCGGGTTTGATGTTGAAATATTCCACCTATAAAAACCTGGCACAACTGGCAGCACAGCGAGATGACTTGGAGACAGCCATGGAGTTCTATCTGGAGGTACAGTGCAGCTGGAATTAGACCCTGGAGCCTTAATGTTTGCAAAAACTTTATAAAATACAGACAGACACATCCAGCATACATCGTGTCAGTGAACAGTTGAATTCTATATTCTTTCTGATGCTATATGGGATAAAATTGATCCACCAAAGCAGTTGTGGTCCTGCTACAAACTAAAGCAGTGCCAGTCCCTGCAGCAAGGTGGGTTTGCACATCTGAAATGTGGGTGATATTGTTTGTTGTGCTTTCCAGGCTGTAATGCTGGACTCCACTGATGTCAACCTGTGGTACAAGATTGGTCGTGTGGCAATAAAGCTGATCCGCCTGCCCCTGGCTCGTCACGCTTTTGAAGAAGGGCTCAGGTGCAATCCTGACCACTGGCCTTGTTTGGATAACCTCATCACAATTTTGTATACACTCAGTGACTACACGAGTGAGTACAGTCATGAAAAGCATCTCAGTATGTAATTTTACATACCAAGAAAAATTGTGACAATGAAATCTATAGGTTAAAGTGTGTTTTGCTTAAACAATGCAGCAGGGTTTGATAGAGACTGCTACTTCAGGATAGAGATTTTACTGAATTATAAAGCATGATGGTTTAGAGAAGTTTTGGTTACCCTAAAAATAAATGTCTGTGGTCTCACAGATCAGAGCCTCTGCAGGAAGTTTCCCTGTACACTGTTCCTCTGCCTTTCCGCCTATTTTGGTTTTGGCTTTCTGGTAATTTCCTGCTGTGTAGCTCTAGGGTTTGGGTATAAATCTACACTCTCATTCATAGCCTGGAAGGATTAATTGTAGTTACAGCAGTGGATACACTACTTGCTTCACTAATAGAATCTGCAGTTAAGACATTTGATAACATGAAAATGGTGAATAATTGTATTTCTGTTTTATGGTTCTAATTTCTTCTGTGCCGGAACAGGCTTGAAAGTAAGTGAAAGATGTACTGCAAACATTGTTTAAACAAAATTAATTACATTCTTTTTCTGGATGCAGTACCTAGCAAGACACAATAGGCTATTTTAAGTGTATGCATGTAATTATTTGACACCTTACAAAGCAATTGGACTAATTTATGTAAATGTCACATTTGGGGGGAATTCAGTGGTGTATGTGAGGCCCAGAAATGGGAGCTTTGAATGAACCAAAGCAGTCATTGACCATTCAATTTTTATTTCTCTGTCAGCATGTTTGTACTTTATCTGCAAAGCTCTGGAAAAAGATTGTCTGTATAGCAAAGGATTGGTTCTGAAGGAGAAGATCTTTGAGGAGCAGCCTTGCCTCCAGAAAGATTCCTTAAGGATGTTCCTCAAATGGTGAATGTTGTCTTAGAGTATTTACTACCTTTGGAGTGTAAATCTTGGGTTTGGGGTTGCTCAGAAAACCTGCTGAGATCTTGTGCTTTGAGTGGTAGGAATACCTTGTTGACCTTCCTTCTGAATGATAATATGACTTGTTGGTGCTGCTGACAGAATGTTCTTCAGGAGTTCCTTTTGGACGGAGGTAGAAAGAGGAAAATAATCCATTTGTTGCTGCTCATTTATTTTCATATCTAGGTCTCTTGTAATCATCTAATTAGTTCCTGATCCCTGCAGCATTCACTTTAGTTTTCCTAATTAAGACAAACCAATAACAATCAAAACAACTCTTGCCCTGCAACAAAACCTCACCAAAAACTCCCCTTTTCTTCCTGTATGGATTTTATAGGAGGAGTGGGTGGGAGGAAAGTGGGAAAATAGAGGTCCATAAAATTTACAAGATGTGTCTAAGTTAACTGATCATTCAGAACAAAGATTTCTGATGGTTGGCACATCTATATGTGTGCCATTATTAGTGTTCAAAAACACATAACCACGTAGTGATTATATGTGGTGCTTTTTATTAAGAGCTCTGGGAATTGGGGTATTGCAACCCAAATCTGATTCTGACCATACATTCGAGGTGAAGGTGTTTTATACTCTATTGTTACATAACTTTCATGTTAATTATTAAACTTACATTGTTCTATTGTATACACAGATTTCAGCTAAACATAGCCCCCGTTAAATTCCCAACATACTTTCTCATGATTCTTCTTATGGTTATATAATAATTATACTTAATTACTAAACAATCATCACATCTAACAATTATATCATTTATCATACTGCTTACACAGGTGCAGTGATCTGAGTAAACACAAAGCCTAGCATTTTAGAGTTCTATCTTTAACATTTTCAGGGCTCCACTATCACCATAAAGTTGGTAACATGATGTTATGTGAATGCTTCTTTTAATGCTGTTTTTGTTACATTATATGATGATATTAAATGAATCTCCTCTAGGCTTTAATTAAAAAAAAAAAAAAACAGGAAACAAAAACTTTCACTCATGTCTATTTTTGATTATTTCTTAGTGACATGTCTATCCATAATGTGAATGTGAGTGCAGCTGAAGCAGGGAGGATCATAAATGAGGCGCTGGAGCTCCGTAAGCAGCGGCAGGCGCTGCTGGTGCGGGACAGAGAGCCAGACCTCAGGCTGGTGCAGCCAATTCCCTTTCTCACGTACGTCTTGGTATTTTCTCTTTTCAAAAAGATCCTCTGAAGCCCATATTCTGACAACTGTGTTGTGCTTCAGATTTCTTCAAAACACCTTTTTTTTTCCTTGTTTAAACAAACCAACTCCCCCAGTGTTTTCTTGCTACCTTATAGGTTGGTTTGGTGTGCTTATGGTTTTAGCATAAACCCCACAGCTATTAGTTTTCAACTTTTGATTTTAAACCAGTGATGTAAAAAAAAATCTGGTATATGAGAATGATTTGGCAGCTATTCCAACATATTACTGGATTTTTCATATATGACTAGTTTGTATGTGAATTTCAAAGCAAGTTTAGCTTTTAAAAATTGTTTTTACTATTGAGGTAATGAAAACTCAGAAAAAAATTGCAGTTCTTTATTTGCAGATTTATAAATAGATCTTTATTTATAAGGATACTAGTAAGTTGTTATGTATGTCTTTATTAAGGTGTAAAGGATTGGGATTTGGTTTTTGTATTGCACATCTTTTTCTGGAATATTAATGGACTCTGCATGTAGTCCACATTGCTGAGAAGTTGTTTCTACTTGTGAATAAGATTGAGTTGTTTCAGTGTTGTTGATTGAATGCAGAAACTGAAAATTTTCTTTGACATGACCTTTTTTTTTAGCTTTTGATATAGAGTAATTTCCTCAGCAACTACTGCATGGACCTTGTGTTTTTAGGGACATTTTTTGAGTGACAGGACAGGTTTTTGACACTCAGGTGTGTATTGCTGTCCCACTGAGAAGCTCCTCTTGCTATCTCTAAGCTGTTAGAGAAAAAACAATGTTTAATGCTGTTAGGCTTGTAAACATAATATGGAAAATAATGTGACAAGAAGTGAAGACATTGTGGTGCCATTGTGTTTCCCTTGCAGGTGGAAGTGTTTAGGAGAAGCCTTGCTTGCCATGTATCAGCACCTCACAACATGTGATCCTCCTCGGCCCAGTCTGGGAAAGAGAATTGATCTCTCAGAGTACAGAGACCCAGTTCAACATCTGATGCTTTCTCCCACCTCTACTCCTGTCAGTGTTATTCAGCCAACTCCTGTCAGCACTAACCCCGTGGTGACAATGCCAGATCCTGTGTTACCTTACACTCCAACCACACCCAACTTCCCAAGTCACAGCCAGAGTTCATTGGAACCAGGAGCTACTGTAGGTGAGCAAGGTACTTCAATCCAAGATTCAAGATACCTTTCCTACTTATCTGGGTATAAAAAACATTTCAGAATTCTTTGGGACATGCTGTCTTTCAGCTGCATGTTGGTGGAGTCAGAAGCTTTTCAGCAAATGTGTAACATCTGATAGAGAAAGTGAAGGAGTATTTGACCTTTTCTGGTTTTGTATTGTTACCCCACACTTCAGTTTTTCAGTCTTTAGGATGAGAAAAATTGTGACTCCATTCCAGCAGTGATGCATATCAAACTTTTCATGCTGGGAGCTCCTTAGAATGAATGAGCTGTTTTACAAAAAGATGATTGTGATATTTTTCTGCTCATGTGTCGCTTTAAGAAGCTGAGAAGACCAAGCTGTCAGCTCTATTTATTTGAAATCTGTACAAGATTTTTTTGGCACTGTCTTCAGAAGGAAACCAATGAATCTCAAGTGTTGCTGTGTAATTATGTTTTTAAAAATAAAAAAGATTACTCACTTTTTATTTGTCAATTTAACCTGTCAGGTTTGAAGTTTTTTTTTTCATTATGTTTTAGGTGACATATCTGCAGGTGACAAATCTAAGAAAGGAGTGAAGAGAAGAAGAATTACAGAAGATAGTGGAGAAACAGCCAAGAGGAGATCTGCCAGAGTTAGGAACACCAAGTGTAAGAAGGAGGAGAAGGTTGACTTTCAAGAGCTGTTGGTGAAGTTCCTTCCTTCCAGGTACTGTACTGCAACAACTTCCATTATGACATGATCACAGAGATGAAGCTCTTTGGAATCTTTTTTAATTGATACCCCCCAGCCTTAAAACTACCAGTCCCATGGGGTTTTTTTGAAGCAGATGTGGTGCATTATCTTCTGATAAATTTAATAAGATTGGTTTTAGTAAAAATTGCTGAATAAAAATTGAAAAATAAAAAATAAAAAAGCTTTTGCTACTGTTAAAGTGAATTAGCAGACAATGCACATATCAAAATGGATAAGATAAAGTAATCTTGATTTGGATGAAAGGAACTGGATGGAAATCTCTGAATTTGTTTCAGTAATATATTCTCACTGTTAAAATTTGCACAGCGTTTCGTATTTAGATGTCATCTAGGAATGAAAGAAAGAATGAGGACTTTGTTGATATTGTGGGTTTTTCCCCCCTTTCACACAGATTAAGGAAATTAGACCCTGAGGAAGAGGAGGACCCTTTCAATAACTATGAGGTGCAATCTGAGATCAAAGAGGAGAATTTTCAGCATGTTGGACCACACAGAATGTCATTTGATTCTACAACATTTATGGAGTCTGGTAGGGATTGCATTATATCCCCTGTTCATTCTTTGTTGGTTTTGTTGTATTGTATGCTTTATTTTCTGTATTTTCCTGTCATGCCTGAAAGATGTGGAAGTATATGCTTTTTTGAAAAGTATAATTTTATAGTATAGAAGTATCTCAGTTGGTACTAATTTTTTAAATCTTGGGGAATTGCTCAATCACTGTGTGCAGGAGCCCTGTTGTGTGGAATTTCCATTTAAACACATTGGAATACAGTAACTGAATTCTGCACATGTGCAGTGCAGAACTGCTGTGATAGAAGTGCCCAAAACACTGTTGAAACTTAATTCTTTCAAGTTATGATCTGCCTCAACCTTAGATGTAGGCCTTTGTGTTTATCTGCTTTGTAGAAAAACAGGACGTTCATGAATTCCTGCTGGATAACCTGAACAATGGTGGGATCCTGGAGCTGATGATGAGATATCTGAAAGTCATCAGCCAAAAGTTCCTGGTGAAGTGGCCTCCTGGCTTGTGTGAGGTGGTGCTCAGTATCTACAACAGCTGGAGGAAGCACAGCAGTAGCCTCCCCAACCCACTCCTGAGGGACTCAAGCAATCAACACATCAAGGTAATGCAGCACATTTGCTGATTCCAGATTTGCTGTTGTCCTGGTGTCAGGGTGCCCCAAGCACCCAGCTGAGATCCAGCAGGCACAGGTTTGTCAGCTCTGCTTGTCCCAGCTGTGCTAACTGTCCCAAACTTGGTGCACTGCAGCTCCTGCAGCTGTTCTGAGCTGAGCACACCTGGGTGGTGCCACAGGCAGCTCTGACCTGTGTGCAATGTGTGTTCATGCACACACACACCCATTGAGATGTAACAGACACAGATATATTTTACCCTTTATTCTGTTCTTGCTCTTTATTTTTTCCCCACCCTCCCTTTTCTTCTGATATGACACAGTTTTGTTTTGTCATCAGGTCAGTACAGAGGCTGCTCTGTTCTCACTGGCTGGTTGAGGGTCAGCATTGCTGCTTTAAATAGAGTAAATACTCTCTAGTTTTAAGATAACCTGAAATTTACAGCAAACAAAACAAACCAAAACCAACTCCTCAGCATCACCATTTTATTATCTTCATAAATCTGAAATTTCCTGAAAGCAGAGAGAAAAAAGAATAAGTTCTTTACATTATTGTTAAACCACCTTAATGATTGAAGATGATATTTCTTAAATTATATAACCAGTTGTGATAATTCTTGGCCACTGAGCCAGCCTATGTTATCTTTTTAATGTTAGCAGCCTGTATTCATTTGGAAAGTTATTTGCCTTTGGTATGACTTCAGTTGGAAATATTTTTTCAGATCAAGTGTTTTTACTTCTTTGCAAATGAAATATTAATTATGAAAATTGCTGTGTTCCATTGATGTCATTTGCAAAACAAACAAAAGTGCCTCTATGTAGCAGATGTTAAATTTTTATACATCCTGTGACTTATTTATGTATATATTTCACATATACGTGCTCTTTTTTAAACAAATGTAAATATATTTATAAATGTATTCCCTTGGTTCTCATTATTACTGCATAACTGCTTACTTTTCTTAAATTTTGTCTTATTTTTCAAATGTCAGTGCTACTGCTATATTCTGGAATTGTGCTTTTGGCAATTTAATGTAGTTTTATTTCAGCCAAGTTAAAAAGTAAGGATGACAATTTTTTCTAACATCAAGCAATGCTGTTCTGACCTTCTTCCACGAACTGAGATTTTTTTTTTTAGTGGTTCTGAGTACTGTTTGCCTTTGTACCTGTTGATTTGTCAGTTATTGTACACCTTTCAGGCAGAAGAAGTAGTTATAGCTTGGGAATAGAAATCCCAAGAGGACAAGATGAAGGCTTTCTTTGAAGTAAATTGCAAATTTAGTGATTTTTTTTTTAATTTATGCTTCTTTTAATGTATTTCTTGCTGTGAATACTCTTTTGATATCTCCTTACTTTTTCTGAAGGATATGATGATAATGAGCCTTTCTTGCATGGAGCTGCAATTAGATCAGTGGCTACTGACAAAAGGGAAGAGTTCTACAGGTGAGAACTTAAATTTTCTTCAGACTCCAAAAACACTGGGGGTGTATGAAGAAATGTTTCCAGGAATTCACTGGATTTTGGAGCTATTTTCCTTAATATCTTCCAGATCTGTGTTTTATTTCTCTATCAATTGTTTGCCTTCAGGTAGATCAGACCTTTGAAATTCTGTTCTGTGGGACTCTTTCCATGGGATGCCAGTAACTTCATAATAAAATGTAATTCATTGACTTGCAGTTTCTCCACGAAATTGTCCTGCTGCCTCTGTGAATGGCAAGTTTGGTCCTGACTTCCCAGGAACTCATTTTTTGGGAGACCTGCTGCAGCTGTCCTTTGCATCCTCACAGAGGGATTTGTTTGAGGAGGGCTGGATGGAGTTTGTCACTCGGGTCTATTGGCTCAAGGCTCGGTTTCTGGCACTGCAGGTGGGGTTTGCTTTTGGTTTAACAAACAGCTTGTCCCAAATTCAAGTCAATATGTTGTCATCTTGTTGCAGGGGTTCCATACTGTTATCTTATCACAAAATTTTCAGACCTTCTTGGTGTTTCTCGTGGGCAGCTCCTCAGAGCACTGGCTCTTTCTTCTTCACAAAGCAGCCAACTGACTCCAGTTAGTTACTTTGTGAAGAAGAAGTGAGGGTTTGGTAGTTTGAATATTATGTCAGGGCTACCCTCTCTTTTTCAAAAAGAGCCACCCTACTCTTTTATAGCTGCTTCTTCTCACTGCTTACAGCTGGGGCCTGGTAAAGTCAGGCCTGTTCCTGATCTTTGATAATTGGCCCAGCTGCAGCTCCTTAGGGGTAAGATTACTTTCTACACTATCTTTATTTTCTTATATTCTATCCCTCTGCAAATATTGTTCAGATGCAGCTGATTCAGGAATCTCAACTCTTTTAGGCATGTGGATGAAATCAGCTTAAAACATAGTGATTTCATTATGCTTCTAAATATAATTAACTTCCTCTGAGGGTTGAGGTGGAAATGAAGTAGGAGGTCTCACATGCTCAGCAAATACTCAGATATGTTTAATATATGTCTTTGTTTAAATGAACTTGTACTCAGCTTAAAAGAAAATATTTGTACTAAAGTTACTTGGAATGGTGTTGTGGAGCTGCAGAACATAAGATTTTTGGGGGCCTGGATTTGTGGGCCCTATAAAAGTCTCAGGAAGTCCAAAATTCAGATTTGAACTGAAGCAGACTCTGTTTTTGTACTGTTCCCTCTGCTTTTTCAAGGTGGCATGGTTCTGCTTTTGAAGACTTTTAATTTAATATGCAAATTTTGAAGCAGAGGATTTTAAACCTATCACTAAGGGAATAATTTGAAAGAAATGTTATTTGATCCCAATCTTTTTCTTCTCCTCTAAGTGTTGCTTCCCCAGGACATCAAAGAGGATTTTTAATGCAATAATTATGTTTAAATCTGTTGTCAACTAGTTATGTGAGTCAGTTTCATAAGTGTGAACTAACTTGTTCCTTCCCCCTTTTTTTCCCCTGGATCTAAGGATTCATTTCCAATGAAGTTATTTAGGAAAAATGAGAGTTCCTGTACAACTACTGGCATTTTTTTCCTTGTGATAGGCAGAGTTGTGTTTTGCCTGTGCATGCCTTCCTGACATCTTAATTTCAGTAACTGCTTTGCACAGAGCAAGTAGAATTCATTCACTTTGCAGAATATACAAATGTTTCTTTACACAGTGTTTTAATTTGCACAAATGAAAGAGTTACTTCTGCTGGTTTACTCTTCTACCTTTTTAAAGGAAGGGGATTTTGGTGCTCCAAACCAATCTTACAAATTTATGCAGGCTGAATTCCGTTTTTCTGGTTTGTTTTATCCATTATTGAAATAATTGATAAGATATTTTAAAATATGTTTGCTTTAATTTGAGCTATTCAGTTGACTTTATTTTATAATTTTTGAGGACATGCAGCAATCACACTGGCAGTGCCTGCATTAAATTTAAACATTTTCTACAAGTTCTGGAGACTTTCTGCAGTGAGAACTGTAGGATTTTTTTGGTTGATTGTTTTCCTGTGCACTGTTTCCATAGGGAGACATGGAGCAGGCACTTGAGAACTATGATATCTGCACTGAGATGCTGCAGAGCTGCAGCAGCAGCCAGGCTGAGGCTGGCAGTGAGAGCAGCGTGGTGATCCGGCTGCCCAACCTGCACGTGGATTCTGTGGTGTCTTTAGAAGAGGTGAGAGCTCATTGCAGGGGTGTGTTCCCTTTCCATCCCTCACACTCCATCTCTCCCAGTTTCAAATGTCACCTATGAATTAATTCTTTTGTGAGGGAAGTTTAGTGCACCTCACAGTGAGGGTTTGGTAGTTTGAATATTATGTCGAGGCTACCCTCTCTTTTTCAAAAACTACACTTTTTGTATCTGGTGGTCCTGTACATTTTTACATTGCTTTTATGTATAATAGAAACATTAAAGCAGCTGCATGCATTAAAGCAGCAGTAGATTATTGAATCAGTGTTTTTCTTTTCTTAAACATTAAGAGCTGGGAGAATTGTCAGTAGTCAAATATATGTGAAAACAAAAGTTAAGATTATATCATCTGTGGTTAAGATTATATCATCTGTGATGTTTGCAGATTGAAAAGAACCTAAAATCTCTGGAGAGATGCCAGTCTTTGGAAGAGATCCAGCGACTGTATGAGGCAGGGGACTATAATGCAGTGGTGCATCTGCTCAGGCCAACCTTGTGCTTCAATGGTTATGGCAGAGCCAAACACCTGGAGTTTGTCACATCCATACCTGAGAGACCAGCTCAGCTGCTTCTCCTCCAGGTTTGCTTTGTTTCTTACAAGATCTGTTCTAGTAAGGAATTAAGACTTATTCCTGAAAACAAGAGGGAAGGATTTTTGGAGTGGATGTTAACAGTTATGAGTCTTGTTTACAAAGCCAAACATGGAACCAAACCTGTAAATGCTCAGAAGATCCCAGCTTTGTGGACATCGTTAGCAATGTGCCAGCTTTTGCTGACTGAGAGTGTGCCTAAAGATGCAAGATGTTGAGATCTCCATGGAATGAGCAGAAACTCGAGTTTCCTGAGTTATTTTATGGATTAATTCATGCTGCTGTTGAGTATATGGTGACTTAAAACCATTCTGAAATTTGGTTATCTTGCATACGAATGAATTTTATGCTGTAAAGACTCTCTCCTGCACGACTGAGGAACTGTTGATACATGCAGTATAAATGCTGTACAGTTAGACCATTTGACACTGTAAAAATAAGTGTCTAATAAGTGTATTAATGAGCTCAGCTCAGCTGAGTATATTAGGTTAATTGGGGGAAAAAAGTTTGCACAAAAAAAAGACTGATGGGTTTTTAACTGCACTGAGCCAAGTCCTACATTTTCCATCTGGTGACCCAACCTCTTCAGAGTAGAGAGAAGCACAAGTTGCTATTACACTGGCCTTAGAGTTGCCACTTTGTTATTTATGAAGTAATAAAATGGTAGCACGAGATCATAAAGATCCAAAGCCTGTTTCTTGTAAGGGTTTTATTCAGCTGTAGATCATTAGAATTACAGACCTACAACCATCCCTTTCCTATTTTCTTTCCTTGTATCTTTTATTAAAGCAGAAAGATGTGATGATTTTTTTGTATTTAGATCCTACTTGTGTATTTGTCATCCTGGATCCACACATCTCCTATTGTCCTTTTAATGTTGCATTTAAAGTTGTTGCTTCATTTCATTGAAGTAATCACATTAACTGAATATAGTGTTTTGCTTTGCCCTGCTGTGCATTCATGTTTAAAATAAACTCTTCGTTGTTATAATAGATCTTTTTCATATTTACATTCCCTAGGACTCCCTGCTCAAACTGAAAGACTACAAGCAATGCTTTGAATGCTCAGATGTTGCCTTGAATGAAGCAATTCAGCAGATGATTAATATGACAGCAGCCTCTGCTAAAGAGGAGTGGGTTGCTACGGTAACACAGCTGCTGACAGGAATAGACACTTCATTATCCTCAGTTAACAGCATCCTGAAAGACTCCTCTGTCACACCCAGCCTGGTTCGCTTAACAAACAACCTGATCCAGGTAAGGCATGGCCTGGCTGCAGGAGATGGGCTGTGTGCTGCAGGATTCAGGGCCTGCTGCAGCTGCTGGGTGAATCCCCACCCACTCCTAGTGATGGCTTTGGTTACATTGCTCTTACATTTTTGGGAAGATGGGTGTCGCAGACATCCTTTGTGAAAAATCCTTTCCGTAGGATTTTTCCTGCTAGAGCTGAGAAGCTCAGTAACAAATGTAAACAATTATTATCTGCTGCTGTGGAATGCAACAGGTCCACCTGTGATTGGTCTTCTGTAGGTGTTTGGATTTATTGACCACTCATGGTGGAGCTGCTCTCGCTCTCTGCAGAGACACAGACCTTTGTTATTATTCTTTCTGTTCTGTTCTTAGCATAGCCAGCTTCTGAAGAAGCTCCTTTCCTTTCCATTCCTATGTAGTACAGTTATAATGTTATATATATATCATAAGATAATAAATCAAGCCTTCTGATCATGGAATCAAGATCCTGACTCTTCCATCCTCTAAAAAACCCCTGTGACCACCATCACAGATGGGTGTTACCATATTGTGTGAGCATTGTCATGGTCTGCAGTGTGATAGAGCTGCACTGAGCACACACCTGTGCTAGATCCACTGCCATGCCTAAAACAATCAAATATGGTGGTAAGATAACCCAGCACTGGGGTTTTAGGCTGTTTGAAATAGTGATAATATGAAGATTGGTTGAGCTGCCTAAAACAATCAAATATGGTGGTAAGATAACCCAGCACTGGGGTTTTAGGCTCTTTGAAATGGTGATAATGTGAAGATTGGTTGAGCTGCCTGGATGTAGCTTGTAAGTTCTGATCTTGCCTGGAAGTGCTGCAGGCTGGAGGGCAAAGCCCCAAAAGCCTTACAGGTGTGGTAGAATTGCTTGCAAGTGCTGGCCAGTGTTTTTCTAGTAAAAACAGAGAGGGTGATGTGAACAGGGCAGGGGAAAAGTGAAATGTGAAGTGCTTCCAGAGTTATGAATACAGCTAATTTTAGCCTTTTACAGAAGGTACTTTCAAGCCTCAAAACTGAATGAGTGTTTTTTCAGTCCAGGTAACAAATGGCAAACTGACAAATGGCAGTTCTATTAAGAAGCAGGTCTAGTTAATGGCAGAATTCAATGTGCTTGCAGTTCTCAAATCTCCACTTACTTCTGTAAAAACCAAGGACTCTTCACTACTTACAAAATCATACTCTTATTATGTAAAGTTGTGTGTTTTATGTAATGTAATGGAATTTTGGAGAACAGAGTGTTCAGGCACATCCTTTATGTAGCATCTTTAATGATTCTAGTTGGTCTTTAACAGTTGTTGTAACACCTGTTCTAGAATTCAGGAGTTTTTATAAGTTCCTCTGTATCTGGGTTGTAGGGAAATTTCTTGTACAGTAATGAGGCCTGGTACTGCTAAGAATTGATGCTGTGTGTTTGCTTACTATGAATTGCTCATGTAGGATATTAACAGAGACACATCTAGGTGGAAAATGGGGGTGCAAGAGGAATGTCAGAGTAGGGCAAATAATCTACTGCCCTTCCCTTACTGATTGATCTGCCTCAAGCATTTTCACAGCCACTTGTGAGAAACTGAGACTCAACTTTAGATTATTTCCTGGGGGTAAAATGTGCTGCCAACTTTGGGTTGTTTGGGAAGGATTCACACCCGACCTGTGTTTACAGCACTTTGTACAATGTGTGTTTCTTTATTAGATCATAGACTGCAGCATGGCTGTCCAGGAAGAGCCAAAGGAGCCCTATGTGTCCTCAGTGCTGCCATGGATCATCCTGCACAGGATCATCCAGCATGAGGAAGATGCTTTTCGATCCCTCTGCTGCCAGCAGCAGCAGCAGAACCAGGGAGAAGAAGGTGAATTATTTCTTCACTTTTACATATTGCACCTGAGCTCTACTATCCAGCTCAGGAATATAAGTAATAAAATACTTGTTTGTTGTCTTACCTTGCTGGCTGAAGGGAGGAGAGGGCTATGCAAGCATCACTTTGCACCAGAGGAATCTGGTTGCCAGTTGAAGCATGGACTCAGATTGAACTCATTTCTGTGCTACTTTAATATTTACCAATTTCTTTCTTCCTTCCAGTGAGTCCTGATACCCCTATGTTGCCTTCTTCACTTATGCTGTTGAACACAGCTCATGAGTATTTGGGAAGAAGATCCTGGTGTTGCAATTCAGATGGTGCTCTGCTCAAGTTCTATGTAAGTAGAAATTGTGGAATAACTGAGAGTGATTCTGATTGAAAGTCACCTGGCCAAGCCACGTCCCAAAGCAGGAAACAAAGTTCAAAGTTAGATTGTTTATTGCCTTTTCTTCATGTTAAATATACACTTTTAAATCCACTTTCCAATTTCTCCCAGACAAACATTTGAAAGTTTCAGTCAGTTTAATCTGAACAGCAAAGGCTTGTTATTCCTGACCCTTTTCTATTGTCTGCTTCTGTCATACTCCCCATTGTTCTCTGGACTTGCCTCACTGAGAAGAAGAATTGTTTTATTCTCTTTTTTCTCCTTTGTTTTGCTTATTGCACTGGTATTTTATTTTGTTCATGGGATTTGAAAGGGAAGTAGGAATAACCAAGCAGTTGGATAGTACTGTACATCATTCAGGAGCTAAAAAACCCTGTTGTGTTACATCTTTCAAATTGCTGCTAAAATAACACAGTGGGATTCCATATATTCATCTTGTCTCAGTGGTTCTAAATAAGTTGCTCACTTCACAGGACTGAATTTGTCAAGTGTTAGGTAGGGTTTGCACATTTCTGTGTACATAAATACTGTTTATCATGTAAAAAGAACATATTTAAACTTTCAGCCAAGAAAATTCAGTTTTGAGCAGCTTGGTTGTTTGTTTCTTCCAAATCATAAGAGTAAAGGTTTGCAGCCCATCATCTATGCACAGTTACACAACTGGGATGCTCCTGATTGCTCCCATATCCTGTGGTGTTACCTGGTTTTGCTCTGAAGCTGTGATGCATTTAATTGTTCTGTGGTTGATAAATTTGCCTTGTTTGATTGTACCTACCTTGATTTTATACCACAGCCTGAAAACAATAGCATTTCTATTGTTTTCATGTTATTAACTAAATATTATTTAAAATACACATACACAGTTGATCTGTTGAACAATGATGAGAATGAAGAATTACTTTAGCCCTCCATTTTCCTGTGTGTTAAGGCTGTTCTTTGCTCTGTTGTTCAGATGGGTGTGTTAGATCTCATCTCTTGTGTTCCAGGAATGGGTGTCTGGGCACTAATACTGGAGCATTATTAGATAAAAGGACTTACCATTCATGGTTGACCTTTTGAAGATTATTCCTTGAGGTCTCATTGTTACACCAGAAAAGAAATTTCCCCTGGTTAAATAGAATATTTCTATTTGTTTGCTCATTTTCTCTTGGCTCAGAAAGCCAAGTGTTTCCTGAGCAGAGCACTGACAGCCTGGGACAGCCTGGCTGCTGGCAGATTCCAGAAAATGTGATGCCATGGCATCCACTGGGCCTCTACAGGGACATTTCAGTGGCACTTTGCAGATTCAGATCCAGATCCACTCTGCAGGGACATTTCAGTGGCACTCTGCAGATTCAGATCCACTCTACAGGGACATTTCAGTGGCACTGCAGATCCAGATCCACTCTACAGGGACATTTCAGTGGCACTCTGCAGATTCAGATCCACTCTACAGGGACATTTCAGTGGCACTCTGCAGATTCAGATCCACTCTGCAGGGACATTTCAGTGGCATTTTGCAGATTCAGATCCACTCTACAGGGACATTTCAGTGGCACTGCAGATCCAGATCCACTCTACAGGGACATTTCAGTGGCACTCTGCAGATTCAGATCCAGATCCACTCTACAGGGACATTTCAGTGGCACTCTGCAGATTCAGATCCACTCTGCAGGGACATTTCAGTGGCACTCTGCAGATTCAGATCCACTCTACAGGGACATTTCAGTGGCATTTTGCAGATTCAGATCCACTCTACAGGGACATTTCAGTGGCACTCTGCAGATCCAGATCCACTCTGCAGGGACATTTCAGTGGCACTGCAGATCCAGATCCACTCTGCAGGGACATTTCAGTGGCACTTTGGAGATTCAGATCCAGATCCACTCTACAGGGACATTTCAGTGGCACTTTGCAGATTCAGATCCACTCTGCAGGGACATTTCAGTGGCACTTTGCAGATCCAGATCCACTCTACAGGGACATTTCAGTGGCACTCTGCAGATTCAGATCCACTCTCCAGGGACATTTCAGTGGCACTTTGATTCAGATCCACTCTACAGGGACATTTCAGTGGCACTCTGCAGATTCAGATCCACTCTACAGGGACATTTCAGTGGCACTTTGCAGATTCAGCTTGACTTCTCTGAGGTTTATTACCTTCAGCCAAGAGAAAATCGTGATTAGTTCTGCATAGAGCTACTCAGGAATCTCCTAATTTCCCTTCTCAGCACTCCCTGGAGCTTATTAGGCACAGCTCAGTGCCAGACCCCATCTACCTCTGCATTTGAGCAGTGGCATGTGCAGGACAGTAATTTGGACAGCTGGAAGGATGGCACAGAGAGCCTGAGGGGTTCTCAGGAGTCAGCTCAGCCTGGCAGGGCTGCAGTGAATGAGCAGGGTTTGAACTGAGGCTGATTCAGGCTGGAACTATCAGATTATCTCTGTGTCCTGCTCTCTTCATCTCCCTGCTGTTAGGAGCAGAATGCTGAAGCACCTGAGCTGGCCCTGCAGGGGCTCCAGAGGGTTTATTAGCTCAGGCCCTGTGCTTCATGGAAATGGATGGGCTGTTCCCAGGCTCATGTCGTGCCCTGAAGTGATGAGTCTGAATTGTGCCTGAGAAATGTGCTGTACCCACAGCCTGGGGAGTGCCAGAGTATGGGCTGGGAACCTGGGCAGAGGACAGGTGACTGAGAGCTGGCTGTGTTTGTATTTGCAGTGAGATCTTTGCAAATATCATCAGCTACTTCAAACAAAATGTTCCATTTTCATTGACAGAATTGCCAGCTTCTTAAACTAAAATATATTATAGTGTTGTTAAACACCAGAATTCAGTTTTCAGAGTTTTCAGAGACAAGAGGGTGTTGGAAGGATAGGGAAAGACAAAGATAAAATGGGGTGAATTATTTGAAGAGAAAGGCAGCTTCAAGAATGTGAGCAGTGTGTTTCACAGATCAGTGTTAAATGGTCACCTTCTGTAGGTGAACTGTCTGCTCAAGGTCCTTATATTGCTTGTGGATGAATGTGCTGTGCCAGAGAAGGTGTTAATATTAATTAAGGCCTTCAGCAATAGTCTGAATTATTAGGAACAATTCTGGATTTCTGCCAAGAACTTGAAAGTTGAATAGTAACAAAGGAGATTGTTTTGAATGCTGTTCAAGTGAGAATTCTGTTACTGCTGTTAGATGTGCTTTTGTTTGTAGCAGTAGGAATACAAGGCTTTTGTTACAATATCCTCTGATGCTCACTGTTTTTCTTCAGCTTATTTAGCCACCCTTTCTGTAAATTCCAAATGTTGATCACAAACTCATACAGGGAAAGTGCTGGCAATAAGGTGTCTGCTGGGACTCAGTATGAATGAGTCTGCTGTGACTCCAGATGTCATTGAAATGCTTTCTAAGAATTGTCTTTGCTTTTCTTTTTCAGAGGTTTGGCTCTTAATAAACAGTGCCTTGATCTTAGCACAGATATTTTAATCAGAAGAGAATCAGCATCTTCTATTTAATTCCAGCTCTTATGAATGAGCTTCTTACATGTAGAAAGTCAGATTTTTGTCTTGTCATGCAGTGTTTGTATTGTCAGGAAACCTTTCTGTAGGATCATGCATAAATAATTGAGTTTGAAGTCCTAGATGTTGAAAAATGAGAAATGGTCACAAATAAACATTTCTTTTTAAAATTGAAATTCTGTAGTGGAACACATTGAAATTGAATGTTAAACCTCAGTGGTTGTGTGGGTCTTGATTTGGTTATGAAATAAATATCCAGAATACCCCTAGACAAGTTATTCTTGGTGAACAGATTTTTATTGACCTTGAAATGTCTTCTTGGAATGTGTTCCTTTTGGGTTTGTTTTTTATGGAAGCTTAGTGAGAATTTTCAAAGAGTTACCTTTCTTCTTTTGGCATTCAACTGCAGTTTTTATAATGAATGTCTTAAACTATCAGCATCTTCCAAAATATTCTACTGATGGGTGCTTTCTCTTGTGGTGCTGAAGGTAAAGATAGCAACTTGCTGCAGTGTTTGGGAATTTGGGATCAATCCAGCCACTTCCCTTGGTGTGTAGCCATCTGTGTAATACTGTTCATACTGTTCAATTCTATAGTCCTTTTAGCCAGATTTTCATTAACTCTCTCTCTTCTTTTGCTGCCAAGTCCTCTCCATCCTGCTTTTTTCATGCAGAGGAAATTGCTGGTTGTGAGTTAGGGCAGAAATTCTTCTGTACCTTTTCCTTATTCACAGCATTGATGAACTGTAGTTCACAGTTATATTCAATTGGTGTGTAGGGGAGAACTTTGAATGATTTTAAGTCTGAAACATGAAGCTGATGTTTAACCTCATTGATTAAAGATAAATGTTTGTGCATTAATACAGGAAGAAAAATAAAAGCACTTCAATGCTGCTGCAATACCATTGGAATGACTTGTGTGAGACCAGAAATACATGAGTAATATTGGGGAAATTTATTGTTACTGGGGAAAAATCCATGAAAAAATCCCTTAAAATCCCTTAAAGTTGTTTTCATCACCTGCCTTCAGCCCCCTGGGCAGCTCTCTGTGATGTGCAGCTGACCTTGTCCTTGGTGCTTGCCTTGTAGGTTCAGGTGCTGCAGAAAGAACTTGCAGCTTCCACTTCTGAGGATACTCACCCCTACAAAGAAGAGCTGGAAACAGCCTTGGAGCAATGTTTTTATTGTTTATATGGTTTCCCTAGCAAAAAAAGCAAGGCAAGGTACCTAGAAGAACATTCAGTACAGCAGGTAAGTTATGTCTTATCCAATGTCAGTGGAATATCCTGAACTGATGAAAGATGCATTCTTCTTTTGTTCCAATGCACTTTGATATATTTTGGAGAAAGATTACTTTTATTTCTTGTAAATTGTATGTATTTTACACATTATAGAAAATAAAATAAAAATCTTAATATTTTTAAAAATTATAAATATAACAAGTAGATTATTTTAAATGCTAGTCTTATCCCTAGTAGTCTGCCATCCTGAAAGTTTTGAGAAATTGATTTCATTAAACTATCACTTTCCTATTTTCAGCTGAGAAGAAGTTCAAGGTTGAGGAAAATTTAGAGAGGAAAAGTCAGCTTGAGAGAAGAAAGTTTTAGCAGCCAGCCTTGCAGTTTATGAAAGTGAAAAATGTCACAGTTAAAAATTTGCAAGTACATTATGTTATCACTTATTTTGACATCTCTAATGGTAAATATCTGATAGCTGTTTATGAGAAATGTGAAATTCAGTTGAATTTTGGAGAAGGGCAAATACAGAGTGCCTCTGGAAGAGGGTTGTAATAACAAGGGAGGAAGAGAAAAATACAGGGCAGCAATGCAATGTCCTGCCTTGAGAAACATCCCTGGTTTTGTTCAAAAACCCCAGACTATTTTGCACTAACCAAATGCAAGAGATCATAGAATTATCAATCAAAATCATTTTGATACAAGCAAAATGATTGTCTGGCTCTGTTGAACAAACCAAATACAGAAATACTCTTACATTACTGTTCATTGAATATTTGGAAATTTTGTGTATTATATGTACATCTTAGAGAGTGAAGATAATGAGAGAGAGGGGGTAAATAAAAAAAAGGGAAGTATAAGGAGATCACCCTCTGCAACTTCCCTGCTTTTCAATGCAGAGCAAAATTTACTGTAAGGGTAAAGTGAGCAATAAAAGGAGGAAAAACTTAGTCTAGCAGAAGAGAACTGGCAATTCTTTTGGGTATTTTTACTGCTTTTAAGAAAGAAAAGTGAAGAGAAAATGAGTAAATTCTGAAGTAACTTTCTGTGGAAAGTTCAAAGATTTTTGGGGCTCAGAATTTTGTCTGGTTCCCATTTCATTAACTTCTACTTGGCTCTGAAATGGAAGGGGCAGAGTTCTCCTTATCTTACCCATGGTCTCAGTGTCACTCAGAATGTTTACAATTCATCCTTGTTTATAAACAATTTTTCTGAGCAAGTTGTCTAAGCAAGTAGAATGAATTTATTTTTACTTTATTTTGACTTGAGTGACCTACACTAAGTTACAGCAATATCTTTGTCTGTTAAATCAGTGAGCAGTGTATTATATTTATGAACAGCATAAATTAATAGCACCTTTAGCTCTGTTCTTGGGAGGTTTAGTTTGGTTCCTGCTATAGTAATTTGTACACTCCTCTGATCTAGAAAATCTATAGAAAACCGTCATCAGTAGACTTGAATTTTAGAATTTGAAATATTTTTTCCCCTCATCTACCTCCCTCTTCAGGTTGATCTGACATGGGAAGATGCTTTGTTCATGTTTGAGTATTTTAAGCCTAAAACTCTTCCAGAATTTGATAGTTACAAAACCAGTACTGTGTCTGCTGATTTGGCCAACCTGCTGAAGAAAACTGCCACAATTGTTCCTCGAACTGACAAACCTATGCTGAGCCTGGAGACTGTGTCTGCCTATATTGAAGGAACATCCAGCAAGGTATAATTAATTGGTTTTTAAAAAAAAATCAAAATGAAGGGAGTAAAAATTGGTGTTGCTGCTTCTATGTTGACTTTGAGATTATTAGTGGGATGATTTATTCCATAATGTTGGGTTTTCTTGGGTAATTGCATTTAAGTAAAATTAAGAATGATCCCACCAAAGCTTTTAGTCTTTGAATGGTGAAATATTATCAGGATGAGATGTTCATTAGTGTTTGTAAGGGCTCTATCTGTGAAATGCTTTCAATGTCTTCATATTCAAGCCCTTCATACTGTGTGATGAAAAAGCTGCTTCCTCTACAAGGAAGAAGCAAATTCTCATTTATTATGAACCTTTGCCTTTCTGATTTTCAGGCACCATCTCTCCCCGAGGGTGCAGACTACTCTCCACCAGTGGTGACTGAGCTCTACTATCTCCTGGCAGATTATCATTTCAAGAACAAGGAACAGTCCAAGGCCATTAAATTTTACATGCACGACATTTGTATTTGTCCAAACAGGTCAGTATTTTGGAATGCTGCTGCATGTCCTTCATTCTTCTCTCTTCTTTCAGCACTGAAAAGCAGACAGTTGCTTTCAGGAATGAAAAAAAATCCCAAACAGCCAAAACTCCCACCTACAATCCATTATCACATGTCCATTTTATAATTAAGGGCATCTCTAAAACAACCCAACAGTAAAAACAAAACCCAAAACGTTGGGTGAAATATTTGATTGCTTTGAAATTAAAACCAAAAAATGAAAGAGGGAGGCAAAGCTAAATTGAAATAAAGAATAACTGTGAAGAATGAACTGTTTGTACCTTTTGTTCTTTGCTTTGGCATGTTCATGCATGATAAGGAGTGAAAAATATCATTTGATAGGTAGCTATAGCACAAATTACATCCTTTAGTGCATTTATTGCTTAGGCTGACCTCTTCCTAAAAGTCTTGATTTTGGTGCTAGAGAACTGCACAGAGAATAAAAGTAAAGTATTTAAGTGATATTTAAACAAAACCACCTTGTTTCTTGATAATTTAAAACTCACTGAAATACCATCAAGATTAAGCTCTCTCATCTTAAAAATAAAGCATGTTCTGAATATCAGTCTTCTAAATTAAACCAAATAACCTCTAAATTTACTGATTAAATATAGAGTTTGCATATTAGGTGTTATCATTTTAATTCTCCTTGAAGTTGATAGATCAGGGTCAGTGACAAAAACTCTAATTTGATAGATTTGAGACAAGAAAATTGTTTCTAAATCCAGTCACGTAACGGAGACAAAAGGGAAGGTGAAGGCACAGAGCAATTTTAGATGTGAAATCTTCAGAGGAAATGGCTGTAGTTTAATGTTATTGCATCTTCTAGTCTGGGACTTGTGACTAGCAAATGGCTAAAACTTTTGTTTAAAGGCAGATAAAGAAATTACCATTATCATATTTTTCTGCAGTTTTGATGTTCTAAAACTTAAAATCAAAAATAAATGAATGGAATGCATTTTTACTTTAATATGTGGCATTTTTTTTCTCATAAAATGCCTTATGTGGTAGCATAGGATTTTTGCCCCAGTCAAAAGAGTTGGTACTTGTCTGTACTACAGTTCCTGTTCCATTCCCCTCAGGAATCTGGCTGTTGAGGTCACTTGACCCAGAAATGGGTTTTCAGTTGGAATCAGAAGAAATTGCAGGCAAAAAAATGAGAACATTATGGTTGTTGCCTTGGTGTTAAAATCATGGTAAAATTCAAAAGCCCAGAGCAGAGGAGCCCTGGTGTTAAAGGAGGTTGTGGAAACCACCCTTCAGACTGTGTTGTCAACAAACAGGCTGGACCCTCACCAGTCCTTCAGGCAGAAATTACAGTTTTAGTTCATCAGGATTTTCCTACTTGGATGCAATTTTGAGTTGATGATTTTTATGCTGGGAAATGATGATGATTATTCACAGTTGAGTCCAACAGCACAAGGTGTCACACTGTCTGCTGGCCTGCAGGGTGACAACATTTTGACAGGGCTGTGTGGTTACTGAGAAAAAACCAGTGGGAGTGCTGCCATTAGAAATATGGATATTCTGGCTTTGCATGGCAAATAAACCTGGATTTTTCATCTGTTTTCCATGTGTGACAGTTACTGGGGGCAGTGCTTTGTAGGAAACCACTTAAGGAAAATCAATATGATTTAGGCTGTACAGCTTGTGTTCCACCCTGAGGAGAGGAGGAAGTGCAGAAATCTGTTTGGTGTGATGGAAGGAGGAAAAAGGTGTAGATACAAGAAGGCAAATCTTGTCTATGTGTAGTGAGATGTTCAGGGGGGAGCTTGTTCATGGGTTTAAGAGCCTGAGATGAGAGATGTGGGACTCCAGGCAGCTCTTCAAAATGCTGTTCATTGTAAAGAAGTTGTTTTACAGCAGTCTTGGGTCATGGGTGACAAGAGCTGTCAGCTGCAGCTCTAGGCAAGCCTGAAGCCCCTTTAGTTGTGGTTACAATGCATGATATATTTTTCTTTACTGAGTATCTTAATGCATACCAGCCAATCAGCATGATATACAATAGCTTTACTATTACCTACAGCCTGTCATAACTACTGTCATTACCATGTTATGGTCATTACTATTCAATCACCTGAGTGATGTATGTTAGGATGTTACAATTTAAGCTTAAAGTTGTTTTTCAGTTTTCTTGCAGTGGAAAATTCTTAGGCCTTTTCTCTACTTGCCCCATTGGCATGTTTGTTTGCCTGTGGTATCTTCTGCTTTTCCTAAGACCTATTTCTGCTTAGTAAAAACATCTTTTTGTTTGTGGTCAATATATCCTTTGCTCTAGTCATAAAACCCCTTCCAACTCAACTCAACCTTTGCTTTCTTAGTTGTTCAGCAACAACTGGCTCAGCAATTCTCAATTTACACATCTATTGTTCTTCTATATCAAAACTTGCTTCCATCTCTGTTCCATTCTCAGGCTCTGCATTCAGAGCTTTCTGCCAAGCACACATTTCTGTGAAACTTCCTTGTCAAACTTTCACCTTTTCCAACAATGGCTGTGTTCTGCCTGCACAGGTTTGACTCCTGGGCTGGGATGGCTCTGGCTCGAGCGAGCCGCATTCAGGACAAGCTGAACTCCAACGAGCTGAAGAGTGATGGCCCCATCTGGAAACACTCCACCCCTGTCCTGAACTGCTTCAAACGGGCCCTGGAGATCGACAGCTCCAACCTGTCCCTGTGGATTGAATATGGCACCATTTCCTATGCCCTGCATTCCTTTGCCTCCCGGCAGCTCAAGCAGTGGAAAACTGAACTCCCCCCTGAAGTGGTCAAGCAGGTGGGATCTAACACAGAGAGTATAAAATGTTAAATATTTAAAATTAGGTTTTTGGCTTGGTTTGAAAAGACAGGTGTCCGCTAAGGAAAGGAGGAACATCCCCTGAAATAGAAAAATGAAAACCCCCTCCCTCTGAGTTGTTATCAATTTGAAATTAAGGGGCTCTCAGGCAAAAAAATGAGAGCAAGAATAACAATGCAGTAAACCAAAACAACACTGACAGAGTCAGAACACAACCTGACACCCTGTGGGTCAGGGTGCTGGCAGCAGTCCCATTGGAATTGTGGCTCAGCCCTCCTGCAGTGTCAGGGCTGGTTCTGCTGGAGCAGGGATCCTGGAGAAGGATGGATTCTTCCTCTGAAGAGGCAGCTGCTGTTCCTCTGGGAAATCTGGATAAACTGGATAAATCTGGATAAACTCTCTTGCCGTCCCAGGGTCTCAGATTATATCCAGGTAGGAATGCTTGGCTCCTCCCTCCCAAAGGGATGCTGTAGCTCTTATCAGCCATGCAGTGACATTCAATAAAAAGATAAAATTACAATGCAGTAAACCAAAACAGCACTGACAAGAGTCAGAACTCAACCTGACACCCTGTGACAGCCTGTTATCAGCAGGTGTCTCCCCAGGGGGAGAAGTGGTTGTGGAAGAGGTAAAGAAAACTGCCCAATTAACAGAAGATAACTGCCACACTTCTAACTGATGGCAAATAGAATACATCTTGCCTTGCAATCTGGGACAGTTTTCTATAAATCTTTTAATTAAGTATTTACATGTTGTATTCTGCATATGAGACTGTGTGGTTACTTAGTAATGTTAGAAATTCCAATATTCATGTAATATGGTCAAGCAGCATTTGAAGGTGGGTTTTTTCCTCTTTTTCCAGTGTAAAATCAGTTTGAACCTAATCTTTGAATTATCTTTTGAAGGTGACACAAAATTATTGTAACCTTCTGGAAAGGGGAATTATATTTACCTTTCCTTTCTGTAAATGTCATGCCATGTTTCCAGGAAAAGGTGAAGTGCATACATATTGAAATAGTGAAGAGATCAGAAATTACTCTGATATCTGTGTCCACATGTCATCTCTTACATCTAAAGAATACTCTCCTTTTTCTGTGATTTTGGGCCATTTACCTAAATGAAAGATCAAATTGAAAAGATTGGTAGAGTTTCCATTGAAAACATTGTTATGAATTCATTATCTCTTTCTGCATAAGGGAGGGAAACATTATAAAGAAGTTTTTGGCTAAACAAAAATGAACAATTCTAAATAGACTCTGACAGGAATAAGAGTTGCTTGGGAAGATGTTTTGGTTTTTTGGACCAGTGAACTCCATTTCTGATTTAGCTGTTTCTAATTTCCAGAAGTTACCTAGTCTGCAGCTGGGAGCAGAATGAAATAAAGGAAGTGCTGCTCCTGTGCTGTAATTTGTAAAACTTTGTGTTTGAGCTGCAGAGATGAGTGCTGGGAGCAGCCTTTGCTTCTGGGGGATTTGCAGGGGGTGCTGAGTGTCAGTCTGAGCTGCCTCAGCTCTGCACTAACTCTGCACTTCCCACAGGCAGTCCTTGCCTCACAACAAAGCTGGTGTCAGCCTGCATTTAAAGGGAACAAATAGTTTATCAAAGAGTGTGTTTGAAATGACAGTCAACAACAGAGTTTTCTTCTGGAGGGTTATTGCATGCAGCAGCTCCGAAATGAGCACCTCAGAAAATGAATTTACTGCATTTATGTCTTTGCCCTATCAGAAGTTTGCTCTTATGGTCTTGCAGCTCCTTGGCAATGAGGGATTTGTTGAAGAATTTCAGGGATAGTGCTGGAATTACTTGATAGTATCAGATAAAAGGAACAATACAGAGCAGCCATCTGAAGTTGAGGATTAAATGAGAATGTTTATTTAGGACTATTTAAGTCTTCATTTTTTTTCAAGTGAATATATTAAAAATGCATAATTTAGTAAGAAAAGTTCTATTATAATAAAAGATGAATTGAAGCAATTTCATCTCACTTCCACAGATATATCTCTTCAGGAATGTGTTTTCTCATACCTAAAAACCTTATTATTCTCTTCTTCTTACAGAATGTTTAGGAAAGGAAAGGTTATGTTTTAGTTCTTGGTTATAGCCACACAGCTTAAATTTATAAACTTCATTTTCAAAGAGAGAAAATTACATTAATGCATCTTTTGACCTAGTTTTTTTACATGAATTTATTGGCATTTAGCTTTAATTTATGCTGCTGGTTTTAATTTTTTTTTTTTGACGGGATGGGGTGGGGAGAATTCATCTCAAAATTAGATACATTGCAAGCAAGATGAAATACTTCTCTTCACAAATGAGAGTGGTCCACAGTGACTTTAGCAGACTTCAGATGCAGAACAAAGCAAATAATTTTTTTCTTTGAAGAGTTAAGATAATATAAAAATAAAAAAAACCCACACCACTAAAAAATTACAAAAAAAAATCTACCACTGTGAAAAGGTGGTCGAATTTCTGTAGACATGAATATTGGGTTGTAGTTCTTCAGATAGATAGATGTAGATGTAGATGTAGATGTAGATGTAGATGTAGATGTAGATGTAGATGTAGATGTAGATATAGATGTAGATATAGATGTAGATATAGATGTAGATATAGATATAGATATAGATATAGATATAGATATAGATATTTCTTCTACCTTAACTGTTTTGTTCTGGTGGTTTGTGCCAGCAGTCACTGGAGTGAACCAAGCCTGTCCCCAAACCCATTTTTTGGGCGGTTGGGGTGCGTTTCACCCCTTGGGATGTATTTGATACTTGTACACCGTTTATGTTGAAAACCTTTAGAAGCTGTACCATGCTCACATGCTTTTCCACGGGCAGCAGGGTGGTTTGGGCTTTGCCAGGGTCTCTGCAGTGAGCTTTGTGTGCCCTGTGCAGATGGAGGAGCGCAGGGACAGCATGCTGGAGACAGCCAAGCTGTGCTTCACCTCGGCGGCGCGCTGCGAGGGCGACGGCGACGAGGAGGAGTGGCTGATCCACTACATGCTGGGCAAGATAGCTGAGAAACAAAAACAGCCTCCTGTGGTGTACCTGCTGCACTACAAACAGGCAGGGCACTACCTGCACGAGGAGGCTGCTCGGTACCCAAAGAAGATTCACTACCACAACCCACCAGAACTGGCCATGGAAGCCTTGGAGGTAAGGGAATGTTGAATGTGTAGCTGGAATGTTCAATGTGTAGCTGGAGGCCTTGGAGGTAGGGAAATGTTGAACGTGTAGCTGAAGGCCTTGGAGGTAAAGAAATATTGAATGTGTAGTTGGAAACCTTGGAGGTAAAGGGATGTTGAAGGTGTAGCTGGAAACCTTGGAGGTAAAGGAATGTTGGATGTGTAGATGGAAGCCTTGGAGGTAAAGAAACATTGAATGTCTAGCTGGAAACCTTGGAGGTAAAGGAATGTTCAAGGTGTAGCTGGAAACCTTGGAGGTAAAGGAATGTTGAATGTATAGACTGGAAGCCTTGGAGGTAAAGGAATGTTGAATGTGTTGGTTGGAAGTCTTGGAGGTAAAGGAAAATTAAATATGTAGCTGGAAGCCTTGGAGTTAAGGGAATGTTGAAGGTGTAGCTGGAAGCCTTGGAGGTAAAGGGATGTTGGATGTGTAGCTGCAATTCTTGGAGGTAAGGGAATGATGAAGGTGTAGCTGGAAGCCGTGGAGGTAAAGAAACATTGAATGTGTAGCTGGAAGCCTTGGAGGTAAAAGGATGTTCAAGGTGTAGCTGGAAGCCTTGGAAGTAAAGGAAAATTGAATATGTAGCTGGAAGCCTTGGAGGTAAGGGACTGTTGGATGTGTAGTTGGAAGCCTTGGAGGTAAGGGAATGTTGAAGGTGTTGCTGGAAGCTTTGTTCTTGTAGGAATGTGCCCCCTGTTGATGGAGTGACAAAATTATCCTTTGTCTCCTTAAAAAGGAAAAAAGCCCAGAAGTTTCTCTCATCAATTAGGTAAAAAGACACCTCATAGGACCTGGGGGACTTTACCTCAAACTTCAGGATAGCCAGTTGGACAGAAGCCAAAAAGTCCAGTCTGAGCAATTCACTAGAAAAAGAAGAAAGGAAGTAATAATTTTTGTGGGGTGTTTTACCAGGAGCAAGAGCATCTTGCCCCTGGCTTGGGTGTTTCTCTGTAAAGAGCTTTGTTATTTTGCTTTTTATCAAAGCTTTCCTGTTTCCAGCACTACCACAGAAGCCATCCTGCTGTTTTTATGCCATCTGAGGAAGCTGAGCTATCTTGGTGTGATGTAGATCTCCAAGAGCTCATCAGACCTGGCTCGAGGAGACTCCTCTGTCATGTTCTCTACAGCCTGTTAGGCACTTGTAGATGCTGCTCTGCACTGGGGAGTGTTTGCAGGACACACTTGGAGAGTGAAGTGGAGCCTGTTAGTCAGGCTGGTTAAATTCAAAGGCAGTTTGGGCAATTGGGTAGCAATTCCACCTCTGAATTTTGCTGCACATAGTTCACTTTTTTATAAAAATCAGACATTGATGGGATTCACAGGCATCTCATACCTATGGAAGCAAAAGTTCATCCATGAGTGAGACCTTTGCTTTCACAGTGCTGTCTGGTAAAAGCTCTGGAACAGACCCAGTGCTCACTTGCTCTCAACAAGGCCAGTTCTGCTTTCTTTGTTGTGTTCCATAGGTTATGGTTATAAAATTTGCACAGTGTTCAGATTTTGTAATTTAAGAGCAACTTTCAAAGGCAGGGAAGGTTCAGTTCAGGTAAGTTTAGATGACAGCTGTCTTAACTAACTCCTGCAGATTCTACAGAGAAAAGATTCTATATAATAGATGACAGAGCTACAGATTCTTTACTGACCAAATGGACTTTGGTGTTTTTTAGGTGTATTTTCGACTTCATGCTTCTATTTTGAAACTTGTGGGGAAGCCAGACTCTGGAGTAGATGCAGAGGTGCTTGTTAGCTTCATGAAAGAAGCTTCTGAGGGACCCTTTGCCAGGGGTGAGGAGAAGAACACCCCCAAAGTTGCAGAAAAGTGAGTGCCAGTTTCCAGCAGTATCCTCCGAATGAATGCTGATAAACTGTACAATAAACTCTTATTCAACTGTACAATAAACTCTTATTCAGCTTAAAATGAAGCTGAATAAAATATAAACAAATTGAACAAAATTTACTTTAATGTTAGCAGTTTTCAGGAACCATGAATAAGATTAAATGCTACTCTGAGATCTCAATAAGTGACACAGAGGAAATGGGAAGGGAAGAAAACAGAACAATTCTGATCTTGTGATCCATTTTGAAGCCACTGTTTTTATTTATTCAAAAATTTGATTTTTTTAAATCAACAGTTAAAAAATGCAAGTTCAAATTATGGTCACTTATAGGATAAGAGATTTTAGTCCTTACAATTTTTCTCATTAACAACTACAAAATAAAGAAGAGTTTGCTATTGACCAGTGATAAGGGGTTGTCATGGTGGAGAAAATTCATAATTACAAATTTATCCAGGCAGCTGTTAGTCACAAAAATTGAGAACCACAAGAAACTATTTTTTCCTCTTATTAAAAAAATCTCCATAACATTAACAAAGAAATCTTCTCTCCCTAAATAAACTTAAAAACCCCCTATTTTAAAAGTAACAAACTAGCTAAAGATTTTCAATTTTATTTCTTTACACTGTCAATAAGATTAAAAAGTTATTAAAAAAGTGTTCTAAAATTTTTATTTTAGTTCTTACTACTTTTTTTCTTTTAATTACTGTTAATAAAGTTTTCTTTATAACCCTTTTAAAGTTTTAAACCTACTTTTAGGTTTAAAAGTTTTAAAGTTTTAAACCTACTTTACCTTTTCCCTAATTCTATCTTCCTACCTCACAACAAGAAATAAATACATAAGTGATTCACCAACACTAAAACCCACCACGCTCATCAATACATTAGGTAAAAAATCTTAAATTAACGAACCAAAACCACTCCAGGGAGGAAATAACTTGTAGTACAGATCCTTTATTTAGCATTTGTCAGTGAGATTTGATTGCTGGGTTGGAAATGCTGGAAGAACATGTCTATAAATGTGGTGTGGTGGTCCCCAGGATGAAGTGAGAGATGAGAATTGACTCTTAAGTTCTCAGAAGGCTGATATGATATGTTATATTATGGTATGTTATATTATGTTATATTATGTTAGTCATAGGATATAATATTATATCATATTATACTATATAATATCATATTATACCGTATTATATTTTACCATATTTTACCATATTTTAACCATATTTTACCATATTTTACCATATTTTAACCATATTATACCATATATTATACCATATATGATACCATATTATACCATATTATACCATATATTATATTATATTATAGTATATTATAGTATAGTATATTATAGTATATTATAATATATTATAGTATATATACTATATAATATATATGATATATAATACATATTATATACATTATATGATATATATACTCTATATATATTACATATATTATAGATATAAAATAATTTCTATATATAATATATATAGAAATATAATAATATTATATTATATAATATTATATAGTATATTATATATAATAATTTATCTATATAATATATATTATTATATCTAATAACTATATATATGATATATATAATATTATATATATAATATATATTATATTATATTACATTATAACATTATATTGAAATGCTATGCTAAAACTATACTAAACTATAGAAAAAGGATACAGACAGAAAGCTAGAAAAGAGTAAATAATAAAAACTTGTGACTGACCAGAAGGTCCAACACAGCTAGACTAGGATTAATAACTAAGTAAAAGCATTTCACACACTAGAATAAACAATTCTAAAGCAGCAAAACAGGGAGAAACTGAAGCTTCCTTTCTTCCCAGGAGAAGAAATCCTGGCAAAGGGATTTTTTTAATGAAATATCACGGTAACTCTTCCCCTTTGTTGTGTCCCTCCCAGAGAAAAGCCTTGCTTGATAGATGAAGACTCTCACTCCTCAGCTGGAACCGTGCCCGGCCCTGGGACCTCCCTGCCCTCGTCGTCGGGCCCAGGTCTGACATCCCCACCTTACACAGCCACTCCAGTTGACCACGATTACGTCAAATGTAAAAAACCCCGTCAGCAGGCAGCGCCGGACGGTACAGTCCTGTTCTCACTTCTGCAGCAGGGAGTGCTCTGAGCTCTGCGTGGGGGGCTTGAGCAGCTCCAGCCAGCTGCTCAAGGAGGGTGAGGGGTGTGTGGTATCACGGGCAATATTGAAGCTCATTATTGTTTGATCTATTCAGTGCCTTAAATAGAATCGATGTACAGTCAGAGCTTTAAATACAAAAATCAAAGTTGTCACCTGCCACCGCTGGCACCTGTCACTTAGTCAAAACTGTAGTGTTGGTAGGAGGAGTATGAGCTCGTTGAATTTTCAGTGATTTTTTTTCTTCAGAGCTCTTTAGGACAGAGCTGGGTTCAGTCTTTAGAAGACTGGACAGTGTTTTGGCCTGTGTGAAATGAATGGTGAAAATTCAAACTGGTTCAAACAAGACAAATTGGTAAAAAGACAACCCAAACTTGTATTGCAATTACTTGAGGGAGGCAGGTGGCAACTATTTTAAATATATTGTGATTCAGCACGAAGTGATTTGCATGACAGTCCAGTAGATTTCATCTTTTAATTTTTCTTTATCATTTACAATGACTGGTTAGCAGCTCATCTTTGTAGAATATAAAGTGATAGAATAAATAATTGGCTTATAAATGTTAGAAGAAGGGGGGTGGTGTCATAGTGTTAATGAAGATTTTGCAATTGCATATATAATAGAAATTAAGTTACAATTTAAGTAACCTGAGTTTATTATTTGGCTAGGAATTTGATTCTGATCCTACTCTTCCAGCCATTTGTTCATCCATCTGGATCTATGAGTATCAGCACTCAAGGAGTAAAATACCTACAGTGTTCAGCTTGGTGTTGGTAGGATGTGCCAGGCCCCACAGAAATGCTCTGCTTGATATGAATTTATTTCTGGAGGGTGGGCTGCTTCCTATTGTCATTTTCTGAAGAATGGAAATTGTAAATAACTTTGTTGACACACTTTTGAAACAAATGTTCCTAGTCTGAAATTTTTTCAGGGTGAATTTATTTCTTTTCCACAACAATTCTTGGTGCAACCAACAGAAGCTCTTTTATTTCTCTCATTATATTGAACAGAGAAATGTTTGTTTTGTTACTGCTTGCATTTCACTTGGGAGTAATTCATTAGACAGTTTTGAGATCATTTGTAGTGTGGAGGTGTCAATGGGTTATTCAGTGATCAGGCTCTTTTATTGGCTTTTTGATGTCTTTTGACACAACAGCATAGAAGGGAGTGAGTATTTAAATATTTCTTCAGTAATATTCCCTGTGGGGAGCATTTCTGCCTAGGACTACATCTGTTTGGTCCTGAAGAGTGTCTGAGGCTCCCAGGAGAGCCATGAGCTAAATAAACACCCAGAGTGTGTGGTTGGAGCCTCCTCTGCAGTGAGACATTGTGGCTGCTGAGCCAAGCCTGAAGGTGCCAGAGCAGCAACATCAGCCTGTGCCAGGGCTGGGCCTGCAGGCTGAGCCTAGCTGGGACTGAGCTTTGTGCTGGCAAAGCAGTTCCACATGGCAGCTGCTGGGAGAGGCAGAGTTTGGGTGATCTTCAGGGAGGCTGTGGAACCGTGGCAAGGGGAATTGCAGAGTTCTGCAGCATTCAGAATGTTTTGTGAGTTGCTGGCACAACTGAAGCCTGGATACAGCATATTGAAGAACCCCAGGAAACTGAAATATTTGCCTTGGGGCTGTTACAGATGGAAGAGCTAACAGGCTGAGCTAACAGGCTCAGAAGTCTTCCACTTTTATATTATTACATATACTCTGCTCTTCTGCATGCATTTGCATTTTACTTGTATTAAAATACAGACTTTTGAAGTAAAATGCTCTTGACATCTTACACATAATCACATCACTGAAGAAAGCTGGCGCCAGCATTTCCATTGTAGCATTCCTAAAAATAGCAAGAAAATACTCATCATTTGACTACTCTTTAGAATATTTTTTAACCATTCTGACAGAAATGAAGCAGTCCATAATGTTGTTCAGGAGCAAATAAATTGACCAAAATTCAGCCTAGGTATTTATTCTTTCTGAGGTTTGACAATACTCTTATTTACCATTGCATTGATATTGTTCATCACAGATGGCATAAGTAAAGTAAGGGTATTGTACAGTTTTACTCACTTTTAATATATTACCACAAGCAAGATGCTATTTGGGATCATTACTGACCTTAGAGACCTTTTTTGACCATTTTTGTGTTCTGTTCTTTGAGAAAACATGACCTGTGAGGAGAGAGAGAAGGAATTGGGATGCTTTGTCTGCAGAGGAGAAGGCTCAGGGGAGACATGACAGCAGAGTAACCTAGATAGTGCTGGAAGCTGTACAAAGAGTTAGAAGCAAAACCCCAGGATATCTGTGTGCATGGAAGACAGAACAGATGATATTGCACTTAAATTGCATTTTCATTCTGAACATTACAAAACTGTGTTAGAATAGTCTTAGGAAATTCTGGTTTTGTATAACTCTGCAATATTTTAGCCCTGGAAGTCATTAAAAAGTGGCAATGCAGCTGTCTGCCAGGCATGATGGAGATATAATTTATCCTGATGAAAAAGGAATGGACTAGATGAACACTTTCAGTTCCTTCTGAACTCTACTTATTCTATTAATTTTGTGGCTTTTGTGGGTTTGGGTTTTGGTGGGCTTGTTAGTTTGGTGCCTTCTAGAGCAGCAAATTATCTCATTACAAGCTGGAGAGAATTGCTGTACAGCCAAACATCTTTTCATGAAAATCCTGGGGTTCTGATCTTCAAACATTTATCTGTAAGCAGGTGAAGCTGTGAGGGCAGACATATTTTGAATACATTCTATTTAAATGTGTCATTATAGTTCTGTAGCTCTCTAGGATGTTTTGCTGCTGGAAGATGATGACTGGAATATGCAGAAATCACTGTTACAGTTGAGAGCACTGAGAGGCTCCAGACCCAGTGAGTGCTGGTGACACTAGATTTAAGTTGTGTATTTAATGAAAACAGGAGAAAGGAACCAGTAAATACAGCTTGTAAAGTAACTAAACTTCTTTTTCCTCGTGGCAGCTGCTAGCACATATCTCCTTCAAGGAGACAAAAGCTTTGCTGAGTGGCAGCTGTTATTTGCTGGCTGACTTGCTGCTGTCATGTGTGTAAAATGGGCAGCTTCCATGCTCTTTTCTTGTCCTTCCATTTGGCAACATCTTTTCTTTCCTTCTGTTAATCCCATCTTTCCTGTCATCACCCCTGCCTATTGGTATTTTATAACCCTCCAAAGTGAAAACTGGCATTAGAATTCTGAAGCATAAGTTCAGATTCTTATTTTCTAAGAGCAAAATAGGGAACAGGAAAACCCAGGAACTTGCCAGGCACTCAGACTTTCATTACCTGTGCTGTTACTGTGTTTTAGCTAAATGGTTACATAGCAAAACAGATACACTCTCTGTCCTCCTCTGTACAGGCTGGATGTATGTAGTCAGTAAAAACCAATTGCAATAAAAGCAATAGAGTTAGTTCAGAAAGCAGGAAAAGTAGTAAAATAAAATTTTAAAAATTTGAATAAGGTATCTGTTTACCAAAAAAATATAGACTGGGAGATTGTTTAGGAGGTGTTTTTTACTGTGATATGCCTTTGTTGTGTTGATACTCAGTTCCATATTCCTGTGGTGGTATGCAGATGATGTATCCATGGCTATTGCAGTGTGAAAATGTTGTGTTGTTGAAGTCTTCATCCATGTCATGTAGTATGTCGTGTGTAGTTAGACTTAATTGTCCTTTTTTTGTGTTTGTCTTTGCCTGATTGCTTTTGCAACCAATATTGCCCGTGCTGCCTCTAACCTTTACACAAATCTCTGTTCCCCAGGCATTCTCTTCCTGCTTTTACCTGTCACGGCTTGCTTTTAATAATTGGCAGAACCTGCATGATAAACTCACAGGAAAGGCTCCTTGCTTCGTGCTGTGGGAGAAGTCTCACCCCATAGTTTGTTGGTCTGTAATTCTGCAATTGTGATGAAGTTTTTGTAAGTGGGGGTTCTCAACATCCTGATGAGACAAAGGTGATCTCTGAGCAACTCCTTGCACCAGGTTGTCACTCATGCAAAGCTAAATCAGCTTCTGGGATGGAGTGGATGTTTCTGTGCATAAAAAGAACATCCACTTTGCATTTTGAAATGCCTTTAAAATTCTCTCCCTTCAGCAGTTAGAAATGCAATCTTTGGGTCTGCAGTGCATGTGCTGAGCTGGCACGTGGTGCTGGGTGTCCATGGGGACTGCACACTGGACTCCATGAATAATGAATCACACCCAGTTTATTGCACTGTGCTCCATTTTTACCTTTCCCCAATTTAACCTCTCTCTGATCAGTACAAGTGTCACACTGAGATGTAATGTGAGATGATGTAAAAAGCATTTGTCCATATAGATGGGACATGGGTGAGGTACTCTGGTGCTCTGCTCCTGGAGACAGAACAGCAGTACAGGACTGTAAGTTATGGAAACACATTCTGTGTTCGGTGCAGCCAGACAAAACACAGACTCTCATCTTTGACTCATGTTAAAAGAGAACTCCCTTTAAATTGCTGTCCTCAAATTAACCTACTCCCATGCAAATCTTTGCAATTCCTTTGTTTTTGAATAATGTGCAAGTGCCTTTTGATGCAGAGCTAAATGTTGTCTTCTGTTATGGGTGGAGTCTGTTTGCAGAATGAGAATTCTGTGATACATCATGTTTCTGACTGCAGACCAGTGAAGAAAAATGCTCCTGTGTTCAAGTGGAGAGGGGAGAGATGTTGCCAGGCAGGACAAAGAGAGTCTGTACCTTCACAGCCTGTGAACAGCCCACCTTTATTGCATGACACAAGATTTTTTTTCAGTTATATATAGTTGCTTATTCATAAGCTCTGAACTGTGCAGCAGGATGTTTCTTTTCTGCAAATTGAGTTAGCATATGTACAGAGCTCTGTAGAAAAGCTTTCTGGGCCACTCATTTCTGACTTTTTGACTTGTAACTGATTGTTTATCATGATTCAGACACCTTCTCACAGTAACTGGATGCACATTTTCCTTCAGATGTTTAAGACAGACAAAGATATCATTCAGAAGTGAGTTGTACCCTCTTGGCTTTCTGAGCCTTTTACTTACTCCTGTATACAGATGTCTGAGAGGTCTTCTCCATCTTCCTTTTAACTTCCAGAAAGTTTCAAAAGAGGATTACTGAGCTGCATAGTAAATAATTGTCCAAGGCAGAACACCTCATTGGCACTGGCACCATGGAGCTGTGCCTCAGCTCCCTGAGCACCAGTTCTGTACCTGGTCCCCATGCTTAGCAGTGAGAGCTCTGGCACTGGCATTGTCTGAGCTGCTGCAGGTCACTCAGCTGTGACACATCTCTGTCCCTGTCCCAGTGCTGGGTCACTCACACTGTGACACATCACCCTCCTTGTCCCTGTCCCAGTGCTGAGGGGGCTCAGTTTGGTCACTCAGCAGTGACACTGTGTCCTTGTCCCTGTCCCAGTGCTGGGTCACTCAGCAGTGACATATCTCTGTCCCTGTCCCAGTGCTGGGTCACTCACACTGTGACACATCTCTCTCCTTGTCCTTGTCCCTCTCCAGTGCTGAGGAAGCTCAGTTTGGGTCACTCAGCAGTGACACATCCCCCTCTTTGTCCCTGTCCCAGTGCTGAGGGCTCAGTTTGGTCACTCAGCAGTGACACATCACCCTCCCTGTCCCAGTGCTGAGGGAGCTCAGTTTGTCACTCAGCAGTGACACATCACCCTCCCTGTCCCTGTCCCAGTGCTGAGGGGGCTCAGTTGGGTCACTCAGCAGTGACACATCACCCTCCCTGTCCCTGTCCCAGTGCTGAGGGGCCTCACTTGGGTCACTCAGCAGTGACACTGTGTCCTTGTCCCTGTCCCAGTGCTGGGGGCTCATTCTGGTCACTCAGCAGTGACACATCTCCCTCTTTGTCCCTGTCCCAGTGCTGAGGGAGCTCAGTTTGGTCACTCAGCAGTGACACTGTGTCCTTGTCCCTGTCCCAGTGCTGAGGTCTCAGTTTGGTCACTCACACTGTGACACATCTCTCTCCTTGTACTTGTCCTTGTCCTTTTCCCCGTCCCAGTACTGAGGGCTCAGTTTGACATTCACTATGACACATCTCTGTCCTTGTCCCTGTCCCAGTGCTGAGGGCTCAGTTTGGTCACTCAGCAGTGACACTGTGTCCTTGTCCCAGTGCTGGGGGCTCAGTTTGTGTCCCAGGGCTCACGGAAGGTGCCCAGGGCTCCTGTGGCAGGGTGCTGGCACAGGGCAGTCCCTGTTTCCTGAGCATTTTAAACTGAAACCATTTTTAGGCCATTTCTGAGCCCTGTTTCCTGCTGCATTTTAAACTGAAACCATTTTTAGGCCATTTCTGCTCTCCAGAGTGTGCCCCAGCTCTGTCCTGGTGCTGGGCTGGCCTGCAGTGACAGGGACAGTGACAGTGACAGGCTGCTGGCTGTGTCTGCTTGTGGAGCAATAGTGGGAACAGGGATTTTTGAAGTCAAGCCAATAAACCTGTTTCATTCAGGATAAGATTAGTGTTAAAATGCTCTTAAGCATGGAATTAAGGCAAACAGACCTCAGATATTTTTTCTAACATCTGTGACAGATGTGGCTCAGGAGTGGCAGTGATTCCATCATCCATGGCACTGCCAGGACCCCAGTGGGATGCAGTGAAGGTCCTGGCAGTACACATGGATATACAAGTTCTTTATTCCCAATGACATCTTTCTGATAATAATTAGTATTTTTTACTAATGTCTTTGAAAGTTAACAAGATTCTTCTTTTGACCTTTTTAAATCTCCTGTCCAAAGCTGCTCTTTTTCACCTGTTGACAGAGTAGGGGATGTAATCTGACATAGATGTGAAATGAAATGTCACAAGTTGAGGACATTATGAGAAATGAGGTTAAAAAAAACTTGCTTTCAAGTGCCATTTTCTGAAATTTTTAGAGATAAACATGAAATATTTAACTTTACATCAAATTGAGATTTCAGCTCATCAGGTTCTTTGAAATCTTCCTAAAACTTAGGAATGATGCAATGAAGTAATGAAAGAAATTATAATAATACCAAGGAGAAACATCTACTATCAGATCATATTTTTCCTAGGAATGTAGCTGCAGTTACTTATGCACAATTTAGTAGAACTTTCTCCCAAGGCTCTTCATTTCTGCTGCAGATAATAATTTGGGGACATTAATACCCAGCTGTATTTTTATCTTAGCTTTTGAAGTAATAGGAAACTTTACAGGGAGGGACCTCAAAAGAATATTTAGTCCTTGATTTACCAATCTCTTACAACAAGGGACCACCCCAGCTTTTTGGAAAATCTTGCCTTGTTGCTATTGCTGGGTGGGGAAACTGAGAAAATAGGCAAACAAAATATAAATATATAAAATATTTTAAAATTAAAATAACAAATATATTAAAGTAGAAAAATATTTTAATATATTATATCTATTATATTTTTATCTGTATTTTTATGGGGAAACTAAGAAAATAGGTAAACAAAATAGAAAAATATATAATACTTTAAAATTGAAATATAAGAAATATATAAATATATAAAATATATTTTCTATATTTTATTTTTATATATTATATATTTTATGGGGAAACTAAGAAAATGGGTAAAGAAAATATAAAGATATATAATATTTTAAAAATTTAAATTTTAAAAATATGAATATATTTTATATATTTATATGTTAGATTTTTTTATATTATATATTTATATATTTTACGGGGAAACTAAGAAAATGGGTAAACAAAATATAAAGATATATAATATTTTAAAAATTAAAATATAAAAAATATAAATATATTTTATATATTTTATATATTTTATATATTAAATTTTTTATATTATATATTTATGTATTCTATGGGGAAACGAAGAAAATAGGTAAACAAAATATAAAAATAAAAATATTTTAAGATTGAAATATAAAAAATATATAAAAATATAGAACCATATAATCTTTAACTCTTAAATTACAATGGATTGCATTAAATTTTCTTTAATTATGGCAGAAATTATTAAAAAGCACTGATGTTCTCCATGGGTTTGAGCCATTCAGAAGGGCAGGTGTTGAGAGCAGTTGGGAATTTGGAATTTATTCTGTGCCTCACACCCTGCAGTCCTTGGCACACAGGTTGAGCAGCACTGATGGCTGTCTCAGCTGCACTCAGCTCTGACCAGAGAAAGGAAAAACTTCACAGCACCACAAATATAAAATATCTGCTGTGTGTCCATCTAGCATATTGATATTTTTAAAAAGAGCTGTATTTGGCAGCTAGGCTAGAAGAGAATAGTAATTCCATGTATACAAAATATGCTTTTTTTTCTTTTTGTCTTTTTAGAAAACCAGAGTTAGGATGTGAATTGGTGCAGTTGCCACAAGTTCTGTGTTGTTCACTGCAGAATTTAGGTATTGACAGAGCTTTTTATTATATTTAGGAACATCTTGGGTAACCTAACAAATGCTGGCTGTTTGTCTGCCTGTCTTTGGAAGCCCACAGTGACTGTAGGTTGGTTCACTGTGCTGTTTTCTAACTGTATGGAGCAGTTAAGATAGAGATGAGGGCAAAAAAAAGTCAATTTTCTTGCTGCAATTAAAACCCATTGCCTTTTGCTCTGTACCTAATGAATATGAACAGCAATTATTGTATTTTTATTTTGGTTAATCATAAGTATTTGGAAATTCTCCCTCATCTTTTTTAAGATAAGTCCAATTCTCCTGATAATTTTCATATGTCATCTCATTAATCTCTCTGAATTAATTTTTCCCTATTTCAGTGTCTTTTTTAAAATGTGGGTCCCAAATACAGACACCGTAATTAAGTTTAATTTTCATTAGTGCTCAGTAGAACAGGAAGGCTCTCAGATATTTTTTCTGTGAAGTTGCTGATTGCACATTCCAGAATGCTGCTTTGCTGAGGTGTGTTTAGAGTAGCCTGACATTTAGGCCAGTTCTGATTTGAGACACAAATTCACCACAAATTGATCACAAATTCACATGTGCAGTGTGTGTGCTGGGATCCACTCACACATTTGCTACTCCTGGTCCTGTTACCTTTTAGGTGCTTAGGGAAGGATTTATTCATTTATGCTCAAATAATTCAGTGGGAGATGGAGGCAGGCTGGCTCACAGCCTTGGCCTTTCATCCTTTGTGAAGATAAGCACTGCACTTTTTGTTTTACATTCCCTGGGACTTTACCCATCCTCTGTGATTTCTGAGAAATTAATGCTAATAATTGGTGGCTGCTGCTAATTTCTGGAATACTCCAGGGTTTTCCATCTGGCTCACTAGGTTTGAAAGTATCTGCTGCATTCAAGGAATATCTAATATAATAGAAAGTTGTCTCAGTAGTCACCTTCCTCTGGTTTCCAGTGATTTAGGAGCCCAATGTTAATATCATTTTTTAAACAGGGTTAATGTATTGAAAGAAGAGGAGAATAAACATCCCTACCTAGACCCACACTCATTTAAGCAGGAATTACAAATTAAATTAGCTGGCTAATTGTAAGGAGTGTTTACATTTGTTCCCATAAGGAAAAGCTCATGCATACATTTGAAATTTAATGTGTTGAATCATTGTCTCTCTTTGCATGATGAAAACATTGGAATTTCCCAGTGATCTGATCTCACCCAGGCATATTGCTCTGGCATTTCTTGATTTACATTCTGATGCTTCATCTGTCATAACCCACACATCAGAACTGACCTGCAGGCTTGTGGCAATATCTGGAAATTTGCCATTTTTTTCCCCCTAGATGAGTAATTCAGCCTCTTTGCTACAGATACAGAAACTTTTTAAAAAAAATACCAAGGGAGCTACTGTAAATGATTTCCCTGATGTCAACTGGGAGTTCAATAGTATTGATTTGTACCACAGAAAGTTATTAAAGCTTTATAAATGAGTCATTTAAAGCTTGACTGACCTCTCTTCAGAATCCTTCTCTTCCCATTCTTTGTAATTATATTCTTTCTGTATAAAACTTGTCATCATTAACCAGCTTCTATAGCTTCCAATTAGGAAGCAAATACTGTTCCCCCATTCTTTTCCAATATAGAGTTTTATTAAGATCTGCTCACTGAAAGGGAAGGTTTTCTTTGTGTGGTAGTGAAAAACCTACAGAGTGCATCAAATTTGGTTTAAATTCATTGGAATCCTAATAAGCAGAACCTGATTTGCAAGCTGAAGGTATGCAGAGGGATTTATCTTGATAAAATAAATTCATAGGAGGCCCTTAGCTCTCTCCTGAACAAGTGCAATTCAGATGGAACAGAAGAAATTTAATTAAATTATCTGCTCATCTCAAAGCAAGGGCTTTTGCTTTGTTAATTTTCTTTCTTGATCTTATCAATAAAATTAATGAATCAGAATGCAGTGGAACTGCCTAGACAATAGATGTAACCCCCTTCTGGTTATGCCATTTCTGTATAGAATCATAAAATGGCTTGGGTTGGAATGGACCTTTAGAGATCATCTGCAGTGAGCAGGGACACCTTTAACTAGATCACAGAATCAAGTATCAGTATCTTAAGAAGAAATTGGGCAGAATCAGTATCAGTATCTTAAGAAGAAATTGGAAATAGTTCTTGTGGACTCCAGATTTAAAGGGAATTGCCTGTATTGGAATTTTGTATTGAACACTGAATTATGTTGGCACAACATGGAGAAATGGCAGTTTCCCACCTCAGTGGGAATGTGCAGGCCTCTTTCTGTCAGAGACACTCAGCTGTGTTCTCCACTCCTGCAGGGCTGCCTCTGATAAGCCTTGATGTAAAGACCTTGGGTTAAATCTGGCAGGTTTCAGACATGAGTGGGAGGTTTTCCCTTGCCTGCTCTGAGGTGTTTTATCCCCCCTGATGAAGTCACAGTGCCTGTTCCTGTGCACACTGACAGCTGAGCTGTGACTGTGCTGTAGTCAGCAGCCCCTGCTCCACTCCCAAGGTAAAGTCACTTCTCCTTGAGGTCCAGTGTCCCTGTCTGTGTTAGGCCTAGGTTTGATGTGTTGTTTATTTGCCCTATCAAATCACCTTTCAGAGTTTGTTGAATAGCATCTTACACCTGCAGGATAGCTGCCATCAGAGATCACTCCTGTAAGTCTTTGCCCTCGAATTTTACTGATTTTTCTTTCTTTCATGAGTAATTTTTACCAGTATTGTTCTTCATGGTTTTCTCTTGTCAGTTAAACTTTGCTTGTGTCTGGTTCAAAATTATACTGGGTCCAGTAAACCTGGGAGATTTTCCAGGGCCATACTGCCTGAAATATTGTGTCCCCAGCCTAACTGCTCTTGAAAATTGAGCTTTATAGTTTTTGAATCAAATTCCAGGATTATATTCTAGGAAGAAACATGGTGAGAATGAAATACCATTTCTTGGTGGTGCTTAGGGATCTGTGTGGCAGTTGTAAGAGTTTGCAGAGTTTGTGTTGCTGTTTCCAAGAGACAAGCAGCAGCTTGAGGAGTATGAGGAGATGCATTCCTTGTTTATCTGTTTTGCAGAGAGGAGTCAGGATAGCACTGGAGCAGTGCTGTCTGACTCCAGCTCCACACAGGATATGTTCAATGAGCCTGCCAGCTCTCAGGACAGCCTGAAGAAGACTTACACAGACAAGAGGATTTCTGCTCCCTGTGCTGATACACTGGTGCTCAGCAAAGAGACCCTGGGACCTGCAGAGGAGAAGGGTATGCCTGATTTAATAGATCATGTCAGCTGCAGTAGTTTCATGAAAATGTTTCTCCTGGCTTGCAGATGCACTGAAATATGCTGCACTGTGGCTGAGGATTTTAACTAGGTAACATTGCTGCCTTTATGTGTGTAGCTTACATTTAGAGCTGTGCCCCATTTATTTGTCCACCAATTCAATTTGTTCTGTCTGGTAAATCTTACAAAGAAAAACTGAACTGCTGTCTGCTGGCCCTTTGACTGACTTGCCTTCTTTTAGGTTATTATTTGCTTTTTCTTCAGTGTTTCATATTTTAAAATAATTTAAAGAGTAATTATTTGAATATATTCTCAAACAAGACTTTTTTATTTTTCCCAGGAATAGATGCCCTTTTTGTTCTGTCCCAGTAGCAGCTCAATATTCTACTACAGAGAAGAGCCTAAGTAGTAGAATTCAGATGCTTTATTCCATTGTATACTTCATTCCAGTGGAGAGCTAGAATTGCTCTCTACCAGATTTTTCCATATATAATGGTACTGAGTGTTCTGTATTCCACTGGAAAAATGGTTTCAAAATCCATTAGCTGGAATTTCCCTTTGTCTGATGTTTGTACAGTTGGATGTGGCAGTAGATAAAGAGGCTGGACCTCACCAGGGAAAGACAAACAAAACCAATGTGTAAATTTTGTCCACCTTTCCAGGCTGTGGCTTTTTGTGGGATGGTCAGTCTTCTTTGCCATCTCACACTTTCCCAGTTCCAGAGATCCAGAGATCATGCTATGGAGAGTCCTGAATCACTTCTCTGATCTCCCTAGGAGCAAGAGCCAAGCAGTTATCTCTTTGTTTGCAGACTTGGATTACCTTGGTTTCTTGTTTCTAAAAATATTTTACTTCAGTCTTGCCTAAGCTAGGGAAGCCAGTGGTGGTGCTTGCATTAACATGCTGAAATAGATGCCAGCTCCCAGTTTTGTGAAATAGTTCTTCCATAATCACTAAACCCAGTAGTCTTTTGGCTACTAAACTAAAATCATGGCTCTTTTTCAGGCTTGCAGTGAGCTGTGTTATTGTCATCATTTGTCTGTCAGAAAAACCATCAAATGCATTCTTAAATTACTGGTATTTATTAGAACAGATGTTGTTTCCCATAAAGCTACCTGTACAGTAAAATTATTTTGGATATAGACATCAGGCATGCACATCTTGAAAAATGTGTGTTCTATAAGCATGTTTGACTCAAAAATTCAGCCTTATGAGAGAAAAAGTAATGGAGCAGCTTTATATTTGAGGATGAAGCACATTTTAATGTATCCCTACACTCTGTTGGGAGATAAGATCTAATGTAAGAAGCTCTTTATCCTAGCAAAGACAAAGACATGGTAAAGTTCCATGACTGGAGATCAAAGTTAAATTAATCTGCATGTAGGGTGTGTGTTTCCAGCAGCAGTGGTTAGCTAACAGCAAATGTGGAAGCTGCCAGTGTAACAAGATGATTTCTGAAGTAAGATTTGGTATCCTTCAACAAAAGATGGGTGAATTGAATGATAAGTTGCCAAAATAATCACAAAATATTTACATGGAACTGTAGGTCCTGCATTGTGCAGGTGAGCTGCTGCTGATCCTTCTGTCTGAGTCCATTTTGTGTTCTGGGATTGTGTTCTAGGCAGACTATTAAGAATAAAACATTTCACTTGGGAGAGTGGCATTAATTTTCTGGTTTTTCTTCTTTTTTTTGCAATAAAATATTCCTGAATTTACTCTTTTATTTTGGCTTTTTTCCCTCCTCCTCCTCAATCTTCTAAAAGTATGTAAAACCCTTCATTGTGTAAGGTGTGCTGAATTCATACTGTTGTTCAGGGTAAAACCCAAATGAAGAGAATGGAGATACCAGGGTAAAACCCAAATGAAGGGAATGGAGATACCAGGGTAAAACCCAAATGAAGGGAATGGAGATACCAGGGTAAAACCCAAATGAAGGGAATGGAGATACCAGGGTAAAACCCAAAGGAAGGGAATGGAGATACCAGGATAAAACCCAAATGAAGAGAATGGAGATACCAGGATAAAACCCAAGTGAAGAGAATGGAGATACCAGGGTAAAACCCGAATGAAGGGAATGGAGATACCAAGATAAAACCCAAATGAAGGGAATGGAGATACCAGGGTAAAACACAAATGAAGGGAATGGAGATACCAGGGTAAAACACAAATGAAGAGAATGGAGATACCAGGGTAAAACACAAATGAAGGGAATGCAGGTACCAAGATAAAACCCAAATGAAGGGAATGGAGGTACCAAGATAAAACCCAAGTGAAGACAATGGAGACACCACTGTGTGGCTCTGTCAATGAGTTGCAGATCACTTGTTTAATGAACATCACAAATAGTCATAAATTCTTTTCACTATTTCTGTCTGTGCTTTAATGAAGGATTACCTTTTGTCATACTGAATTTTTGGTCATTTTCTAGATGTCATTTGCCATCTGGAAATGGCAATTTCACTGTTACTTTCCTCTTACTGTTCCAACTGCAGGAAAATCAGAGGAGCTGCTGGAGATCTCAGTATCTTACGATCCTACTGAACCTACTGCCCAGAAACTGCTGCTGGATGCTCAGTGTGCTCCTGGCAGTGCCCTCAGAGCTGCCACGGCCCCAGGCTCGCAGTGGGACTGCAGGAAGAAGGCTGAGCCTGGTGCAGAGGATGCCTGTGAGTTCCCCCAGGGCCTCCCTGCTGACCTGGAGGAGCAGCGCAAGTTCCTGACGGAGCAGTGCATCTCCTCCTTCTGCCTGTGCCTCAGCCGCTTCCCCCAGCACTACAAGAGCCTCTACAGGCTGGCCTACCTCTACACCTACAGCAAAACACACAAGGTGAGCCCTGAGCCAGGGGGAGGGGAGCTGGAGGGAGTTCTCAGTGGGTGTCTGTATGCAAACCTCGAGATAAGAAATGAGTTAGGAATGCTGTGGAATAGGACAGGCTCTGCCAACTCCATCAACTCTATCTCTGTCAGCTTTCTGTCTCAGCTCTTGTTGAGAGAGAAATTGAACCAGAAACAAGTTTGAAAGGATGGCTGTCAGGATCTTTAGCTTATCAGAGTGACCCTGAGAAAAGTTTGAAAGTTTCTTTTCCCAGCCCGGTGCTCAAAGAAGCAGTCAGGGCTCTTCATTTCTCGGTCTCAAGGTTGTTCATTGTTTCTTATCTATAAAAAATTTTCTCCTGCCCTGCCCAGGTCCATCCAGCAGGACAGTTCCAGGCACTCTGCCTGCCCCCAGGGTGCTGTTATGTCTTTATACTACAAACTACCTGTACAATGTTTACAATTCCTTCCCAATACCCATCACCTGTGTTAGACAGTGAGCTTCTACTCTAAACCAATCTGTGAGTGCCACCATCACAGCAGGAGATGGAGGCCAAGAAGAAGAAGGAGAAAGGCTGGACACACCCAGATCCCTCCATCTTGCCTCCTGAACCCCTATACCAAAACCCCAAAATCTCCTTTTCCACCCTGTGATAACTTCACTAATATTCTACTTCAACTGTTGTGGCTTGCTGATCTTCATCTAAGGTTGGTAACGTGCTCCACGGGTCATAATCAAACCCACAGGTGTTCTGGGCTCTGTGCCAGGGCTCTGAGCCCCCTGGCAGGGTCCTGGACAGCCAGAGGGATGTCCTGGATCCTGACAGATGGCCTTGCAAATAAGACTGGATACTTTAGAGGAATAGAACTATGAAAGGTGCATTGTAGCAGGACCCACGATGGGTAATTTTGGATAATTGGCTTTAAGGCATCTACAGCATGGTGTGGCTAAAGCTGACAGGCCAAGAAACAGAGTGTTTCACTTATAGTGTATCACTTACAGTATTGCAATTATGAAACAATTAGCTTCTGATTGTGATGGTGTGAATTATAACATCTGTATTGTCTCACCCTCCTCATGAGACTGAAAATGGAATAAAAGATTTAAAACACCTCTCAGGTGTTTTCAAACCCATCTCTGGGTCAGGAAAAGAGTATTGTCCAGCACCTCAGCAAACCAACTGTGCAGAAGTGTCAGTGCTAAAACACAACTTGTTCAGTGCAGTTTGGAATGAGACTACACTTGGGGAAGTCTTCAGCTCCTGGATTGTCTGACTCGTGTGTGAGGTCAATTAAGGAGAAAATTTCTTTTTTTATTACTGGGCTAAGTAATTTTCTGTCATTCAGCAGAGAATTACATTTTAGATATGTCACATAAATTAAGATGTTCCCATAAAAATGACAGCAATTATTTATTTTACTGAATAAGTGGACTGAAAAGTGACTTGGAAGCAGAAATCAATCAATATTGTGTAAACACATATGTGACACAGATAAACTTTCTGGGTATCCTGAGTCTTTATTGGTAAAATGTGTAGGAATAGTACATTGAAATGATCAGAGCTATTATACTATTTGTCATAATCAAGGTTTGAATTCACAGATTTTATATTTGAAGTGTTGTATTAGATCATAGGCTGCTGTGCATGGCTTCCTGAGTTTTCTTCCCCACCAGTGCTGAAGGTTGTGTGAACATCAGGGAGGGGAAACAAATTGTAGGCCTGGCCTGGATCAGCCATGTCACCAGTGTCCCTGCAAAGGGAGCCCAGCAAGGCTGGCCAGCCTGCTGGAAGGTGATGAATATTCCATTTGTCTGCAGAGTGATCATCCAGAAAATATCACCCTTTTTTACAGAGAGCTTGTTTTGAAAACATTCTTACGCTGTTTGTATGTAACAGTTGTTAATTTTTCCATGGAGCTCATCATGAATAGGAGCCATGGATTCCTGCAATCTGTCATTACTGTTGCTGACATGATTTTGTATCAACATTCAACAAAAAAAGCTGCCTGTTTTCAGTTTATTGGTTCAAATAGCATGGCCTTGCCTGAGGAACTACTTGCAAAATATTTTCTTCCATTATTTTTCCCTGATGAAGCTTCTCTTTTGCTTTTTATATCTCCCTCCTTATATAAATATCAACTCAGTGATGGATTTCCATGTGAAATACACATTGTTGTCTAAATCTCTTTCCTCTTGGAACTCAGAAAAACTGAATCCTGCCTGTTTGAGCCTGGTAGTTACCAGGCTGGCTTCAAGGAGCATTTTTGGGTGTTACTGTCCCTTTTATTACTTCTGCAGAATGCATAATGAACACTTGACATGGCAAAACCCAAAAAAATCTTCTTATTGCTATATGTGCACTACATATTTTCACATGGGTTTTACATTTTCTTTCTTCAGTGACTCATTCAGGTTCTTTTGTAATGTCCAATGTCTGTGCTTTAATGGCACACTGCTCTGTCTTTAGTGGAAGTTACACTCCTGCAGAAAATTAAAACACAAAATGGGTCAGCAGTATCTGCAGTAAGAATTATGCTTACATTTCCTCGTGATCAGCCTGATTTAAAAAATGAGATAAATTACATCAGGTTGTGTTGTTGGGGGGCAGAGTGGTAAATTTTAGAAAACTGAAATTAATTTTTAAATGTGTATAACCATCTTGGAAAATTCAGCATTTATGTTCCAACGCCAGGAATTTGCATGAAGAATTTAGACTGATGGCCAAAATTCATGGTTGGCTGGGAAGAGGAGAGGATTGGCAGGTCTCCATAGTGCTCAGAAAAACAAGTTTTCCATATGCAATCTGTTTTCTCCCATTTCACAGCTTTCCTGGTTTTGCTGTTGTGAGATTAGTGAAGATAGTTGAGTGCTTTTTTAAACATCTTTTCAAACTCTATGAACATTTTGTTTGGCTACATGTTCTGTTGGGTTTTTTTTTTCCCTGCAAAATCCAGCTTAATATTTGGAGTCTATTTTTCTTTGTTTTAGTCTGTTATCAGAATAAATTTATACATAGCTGTCTTTAGTTGGAGTAAATGTGCAGGCAAATACAAATGAATTTTCAGAAGTTGCTTCATTGCCAGTTTGGGCAGTAGTTTCAGTTTCCTGTTAGTATTGTCTTGAAGTAAAGTCTTCATTCTTTGTGACTTTTGCCTCCAAAATGAATGTTGGCACAGTTTGGAAGGAGAAGTTGGGACATGGCACTGTTTGTCAGTGTAAAATATTCATTCATTGTGGTCCTTATGGATGTGTGTGGAACTGCTCTGATAATCTGTAACCAGCAGGTTGTCAGGAAAGAAAAGTATTTACTAGCATGCTTTTTTTTTAATCTCAAAATAAAAAGTGCTGTGTAAATCCTGGAAGAATCTGCTCACAAAGACTGTGTGAGATTTTAAGTTTGTGTGTTCTGTAATGTCTGTTATTAGCACAGCCCTTAATGGGGAAATAAATGTTGGGTGTGACATGAGGTCAGTGATGTGACAGGTTGGTCAAACCAGCATAATACATGCATGTAAAAATTACAAGATTATATGTTTGTAGGCTTAATGTGTACTTAGAGACAGACATAATCTGGAAGCATAATAGATGAAACCACTTCAAGTAGAAACAGTTTGATAATAACAGTTCATTTCAAAGGTCACCCTTCAAATCAGCAGTCTTTTTATTTTGCTTTTGTGTGATGGAGGAGGAGGTTTTTGAGACAAAGCCTTCTAATGGACTGTAAATGAAATCAGAGGGAAGGATTAAAGTATAGTGGAGTGTTTTGTTCACCTCCCAGAAACACTTTGTGCAGTTTCCAGTGTAGGTGAAGGTGTTTCTGACACCACTGAGTTAAGAGGTGTCCATCCCAGGTGACTCAGTTCCACTTGGTTGACCTTAAGAGATTTTCCTTTTCTACTTCAGCTTTTTTGCAAGTTACTGTACCCTGTCAGTCATCTTGTCTTTGAATCTTGGGGTGATAAAGATGTGGGAGGCAACAGCTGAACTGGAAAGAGTATTTCATAATTGCCCTGAGTCAGACAGCCAAATGCAGCATTTGAGGCTGGCAAGCAGTGTGCCAAGAAGAATAAATCCTTTTTGCTGTGTCCTGGATCCCTTCACCCACTCCTAATAACTCCATCAGCTGAAAACCAAGCAGAGCAGACTCTGTAAAATCTAATGAGTTGAGACCTGCTCAGGCATATTTACTGGGAATAAGTGATCATGCTGATTTAAGGAGAAGGGTAGTGGAAAATCTGTAACTATGTCTTTTATTCCTATTAGCTTTGATTGTGTGAAGTTACCGTGTAATTGCCCCATTTGTCTGAATGATCTTTTCTCCTCCTGGCTGGGCTGCTGCCATCATCTTGTTCAATAAGAGCCTGTGAATGATGTGCCCCAAACACATGCCTGTGGATGGTCAGTGGGATGTGCACTGCACATCCCAGCACCAGGGCATGAGCCTACAATTAATGACACAATTAATGATCTCTTACCCTTTTCCTTGTTTCCATTTCAGAATACATCCACAGCTGACATTTCTTTAGACTGGGATTTTAGATTTAAGCTTTGTGGTGGGATGGTAACTTTCTTAAGGATTTTGTTTTCCTTGAATTTTTATGTGATAGTTTTAACTGTAAGATTCAGATTACCACACATTAGGCAAGTCTTACTTCATTTTCACACTTGGAATTAACTTACACTTCTGATGACTATGATTAACACAAAATAAAGCATTTTCTCTGCCTGGATCTTGGATGATCCAATAGGCTTATTTTTGTTGGATTCTGATTTTATTCAAAACAAGATGGCTTTCATGGAAGACCAGATTTTTGTAGCTTCTCTTGTGTTGTATTTTCTTCTGTATGTATTTCCAAGTATTTTTCAGGATTAGGTTAACAGGATTACAAAAATACACATTACAAAAGAAGTTATGTAGAACAAAGTTAGTATGCAGCTGAGTTTACACCTTCTGCTTTCTTCAGTCTTAATTAAATTTGGCACTCAGTGATAATAATTAAATTTACTGATATCCATGACCAGCCAGAAAGTACCTTGTGATGTTTATGAGTGAATATATATTTGTTCCACACCAAAACAAAGCTTTCCAAATCCCATTGATTATGCTGCACTATAATCATGAATGTCCTGTGCAAGTCCCTCTGTGAGCTCTTGGAATGAGGGATTTTTGACACCCATAAATATCTGGTTATTATTGCCAGTGTTCAGCTCCTGCACATGAATCCATAATCAGCATTTTGCTGGAGGGGATGCTGCAGTTCTGGTGAGACATTGGAGATTTCTGCATGATTACTGTCATTAGCACAAAGGCACTGATGATTGAGCAGGGTCTTATAAATTAAAATACTCTGCAACACAGGAACTTTTCTAATAACCCCCCCAGCCCAACACACAAACATATACACAAAAGAAAGGATATTACAGCTGGAATAAGCTTCTTGGATGGACATGATTTAATCACATTTATGACTCACAGAAGTGTATTTCCAGATCACAGAACACAAGCCACAGTGCAACATTCTTATTTGTCTCTGTGAACCAAACATCTTCCTCTTCTTTCATGTCCTCTCTTGTGGAGTTTTCTGTACAAAAGCTGGTCAAATGCAACTCAAATGCCACTTTTGAACCCTTAAATAAAAAATGAAGTAAAGCAAAGCTTCCATCAGTGAAACCTCACAATTAATAATTGTCCCATCTGTTGGTAACATTCTGCCTGGAGCCAACAGCTGTCCCAATTCTCCCAATTCTCAACTACAAAAGAGAGCTCCATGCATTGAAATTTTAGAGAGCTTTTATCAATTTTTGGTTGTCATCTATCATTTGGTCCTCTACTGATAATTTCTTGTTAATTCCCTGAGCACCATTATCCAAGTTTGATGAGAGTTGTGGAATTTCCAGGGAGGTGAAGTGAACTTACAGGGAGGGCAATGCTGGGTGAGGCCAAAAGCTCTGAATTCACCTCCCCACTAAAGAAAACTGCAGTTTGAGGCTGAGGGTGGAGGCCTCAGCTCTGGCAGGTTGTTCCCTGCAGGTGGTGGGCCCAGGGGAAGAGCTGGGAATGCTCCCAGTGAGAGTTGGGGAGAATGGAACAGCAGGTATGACAAAAATGAGAACAGCACTGCAGGGATGGCACTGTAGGACATGAAATAACACAACAGGCACACACTGCTGTTTTCAAGGTAAAAAAGGGAAAGTTTATTTTCTGACTTCAACATTTATAGGTTTCCAAAAGTGACAGTGGATTGGAGGGTGACAGTGCCACCTCTCCAATGACACTGGACAAACCAACAGTCCATCAAATTTCTCCTCTTCCATAAAAGAATACAAAACAATAATTTATTTCCAGAAAGTGCGTGAGAAAGTTCCTTACAAGAATGTAAACCTCAGAAGGTTTAGAAAATCTTAAAAAATCAAAACAACACAGGTTAATAAATAAAAATGTACTTTGTTTTGTACTTTTACCTGTGGTGGTTTTTGCATGCCCTGCCTCCATCTGACCTGGCTGTTGTTGTCCACAGAACCTGCAGTGGGCCCGGGACGTGCTGCTGGGCAGTGGGGTGCCCTGGCAGCAGCTGAAGCACATGCCTGCACAGGGCCTCTTCTGTGAGAGGAACAAGACCAACTTCTTCAATGTAAGTTTACACAGCTGATAAACACAGTGCACTTGTGTTCTCAGCCAGCCCTGAGACACCTGTTTCTCATTGGAGAGGTCTGCAAAGGGATGGGGATGTGAAATTCCACACAGGCACGTTAAGCAAGCCATGAGCAAGTAAAGGAAGGGAGAATTACAGAGATATTTACTGGGTGAATATCTCTCTTGAAGGGTTATTTCTGGTGAGCTTGGAAACATGGGGAGAGAAGCACCAACATTTTTTAAGTTATTCATCATTTATCATATACTTGATGGCTGAGCCCTCTTTAAAAATTCTAATTTTGTTCGTCTTGATTATCCTCTTGTTTATTGTTTCTCAACTCAACCTGCAGTTCTCATGATGAAAAATAGTGCTATTTGCTCTAAGAGCTCTGCTGAGTTGGAAGGAGCTTTTTTGTGCTCTGTTCTCTGTAGCATGGCTCAGCAGAAGCAGTGTCCCAGCCCCAGAGTGAGGGAGCAGCACAGTCACAGGGACTGTCCCTGTGCCTGTGATCACCTCACAGGACTGTCCCTGTGTCTGTGATCACCTCACAGGACTGTCCCTGTGTCTGTGATCACCTCTCAGGAGTGTCCCTGTGTCTGTGGATTGTCCCTGTGTCTCTGATCACCTCACAGGACTGTCCCTGTGCCTGTGATCACCTCACAGGACTGTCCCTGTGTCTGTGATCACCTCTCAGGCCTGTCCCTGTCTGTGATCACTTCCAGGACTGTCCCTGTGTCTGTGATCATCTCCACAGGATTGTCCCTGTGTCTGAGGATTGTCCCTTTGTCTGTGATCACCTCTCAGGACTGTCCCTGTGTCTGTGATCATCTCCACAGGACTGTCCCTGTGTCTGTGATCACTTCAGGACTGTCCCTGTGTCTGTGATCACCTCCTCAGGACTGTCCCTGTGCCTGTTATCATTTCCACAGGACTGTCCCTGTGTCTGTGGGTTGTCCCTGTGTCTGTGATCACTTCCAGGCCTGTCCCTGTGTCTGTGATCACCTCCCCAGGGTTCCTGTGTCCCTCACTGCCATGGACACAGAGTGCTCCTGACACTCATGGGCATTTATCCCTCAGTTCCCTGCTGGGATTGCCACTCACACGCTGCTGTTGTCTCTGGGATCTTTGCCTTTCCTGTGCTATGTCCCAGGGTTTTTGCTTTTTGTTCTTTTGTGCTGGGGTTCTTTAGCAGTTCTGGAGAGCCTGCAGGTGCTCTGTCATTCTGGGCTGAGTACAGTCCACATCTGTTATGTGGTTGTCTGTGATGGCAGTGACAAAATTTTGTGTCTCTGCTTTCCCATCCACTGCTTCTGTTTTAATATTAGAATTGTGAAATTTATTTCAGCTTTATATCTGTTAACACCTATCTTCATTTTTGCTGTATGTTGTGTTAATTAGCACCTCTCTGCAAACCTCTTTTAAGTACAAGGTAAGTGCTCCCTCTCTGAGGGATTATAATCCCTCAGGTGGGTTAAACAGCACAGGAATATTGACAATGGTTCAGTATTGATTCATGGATCAGTCTGCAAAAGGGGTTTCTATATCATTGCATCTTTCTGGAGAGAAGTTTTGATTAACAAGTGCTGCTAAATACCATGCACCCATCTGATCACTCCCCTCCCATTCCCTCCATGGCATGGAGAGGAGAATCACAGAAATGGTAAAGCCTGTGGACTAAGATCTGTTAAAAAACTGAAATAAAAAATATTATAATAGCAGTAATGAAAGGGAGATGAGAAATAAAGAGGAACAAAACCCAAGGAAAGCAGGTGATGCTCCATCCAGCTGCTCAGTACTGCAGACTGATGTGGCAGTTCCCCAGCAGCCACAGCCCCCCAGTTCCTGTCCTGGTTTATGTACATCCCTCCCTTCCACCCTGTGGCCAGTTCCAGTCACCCTCCCTGGCCCTGCTCCCTCCCAGCTCCTCGTGCACTTCCTCACTGGCAGAGCCTGGGAAGCTGCTCTGGAGTGAGCACTGCTTAGCAACAACTGCAACATCCCTGTGTTATCAGCATTGTTCTCACTCTGAATCCAAACCAGTGCTGCAGCAGCCACTGGGAATGGAATTAACTCTGTCCCAGCTGGACCCAGGGCACAGCTGGTGGGACAGACCAAACAGTGGCACCTCATTGGTGGCTCCACAGCTTTGTGCTGGTTTCCCTGCACTGGCTGCCAGTTTTCCCTACAAAAATCCTGCTGTGATTAACCCCTGACACTGCTGAATGCTTGGACTGAGATTCACATAGTGCAAAGTGTTCTTGTGGAAATTAATGGAATTATTCAGCATGCTTCCAGCCAAGTGTGAGCTTTGCATGAGCAAGGCTGACTTGTTCATCACTGCAGGGTTAAGTGTCAGGATTCTGTTTTAATGGATGAGGAAGATGAGCAGTAGGGGACTGAGAGGTGTGTATAAGGGAGTGTTTCTACTAGAAAATGTGAATTACCACATTAAGGGAGATCAGTGGTTGACCTAAATCGTGCCTAGTTTTTGAATGCTAATGCTAGCTAATTTAATTTAAAGAGATTCCACTATATTCCTAGGTGGAATTTTCTAGCATTATTTCAGAAAGCAATTATTTCTTACTCTGCATACTGATATTTTTATACTCTGAAGGATGAAAATACTAGCACAGATACTTGACAGCAGTATAATAATGTTATTTTGTAAATCAACAAAAACTTAATTCCCATAATTGATTTCTTTAATCAAAAATTAGATACACTATGAAAAAATAGACAACCTTGAACAAAAGGTATATGCTGGCCCAGTGCAATGTATTGGAATACTGGTAGAAAAGTTAGAAGGTATTTGTAAATGATATTCTCAGTTTGAACTTGGGTCTGTCACCATACAAAGGCAGTGTTAGTCTGGAGTCCTCCATGTCACTGTCTCCAGGTTTTAAAAATTTTGGTTTGGGGATGAACTCCAGTGTCTGAGCTGTGGGCACATCTTGCCTTACTCTGCATGCATGTAGGTTTGTCTTCCTGGGAACAGTTTAGCATGATGAAATATTTTGGTGGTCTCATTTTCTACCCAGCAATATTTTCAAAATCCTCTTCAAGTAACATTGTGTGAAGCATGTGGCATTAATCCAGAACAGATGACACAGCCATAGCACAGTGAGAAAATCCAGATCTGAGAGGGAAAGGGCCACAAGTGCCCATGACAAAAAGCTGCTGGTGTCAGCTGACATTCCAGAATTGGACAAACCTAAATCTGTGAACAACTTGGAAAACAACCTCTGAGCTCTGCATTGACCTTGCCTGGGCTGAGGCACAGCTTTTCTGTTCCCAGGCAGGCAGTGGGGAAGAGGCTGAGCTGCTCCATCTGGGGCAGAGTCTGCTGTGTCATCCCCTGGGCAGATGGTGCTGCAGCCCACTGGCCCAGCTCCTGTCTTCACTTGCAGACTTGGGTGATAAAACACAAATTCCAGCACTCTGCAAAACGAGTCTCATCTAATCTTAGAAATTAAATGGCCAACATTAAGATTTTCTAAGCCTATTAATGTCCCCCAGGGTTATTTCCAATAGAAACCTTTTACCCAAAGTGTTTATTTGCTGCCATTAAATGCCTTTGGTTTTTTGTTTTGAGAACTCTTCAACCTTCATGATACAGAAGAGTTAAATGAATGTCTCAGTGGCTTTCTGTAGATACTTTACCACTAAAATACCTTTTTCTTCTGCAGCAAGTAGCACTGGTGGTTTTAATCTCTTACAGAGAAGATTCAGGGTTGTTGAAATTACAGCTGACTCAATTTTACAAGTACAAACAACAGAGTGCACGAGAGAAAGCTAGCAGCTCCTCCCAGACATTTTATAAATCATGCATACTCCTAGTAGAATTATTTATGGAATGTTTATGACAGCACTGTATGAAAAGAAATAAACCTGGGTAAAGCTGTCTCTTGTTAAATTTTACTGCAGAACTGCTGGTCTGGATCTGTGTGTCACAGGCTGTTGTATAATTTGTTAGCTGTCACTCATCTGCAACTTAAATGAGCAAAAAAGGCATGTTCAGTTAGCCCTGACTTCTCATTTGACATATTAGAGTAATGTCAGGATGCTCAGAACTTCCCTTTTTCAGTTCTAAGAAAAAATAGTGTTTCTGCATTATTGTGCCTATTTGTTTCCCAAGCAGCAAAGAAAGGCTCTGATTTTCTGTTTTTGCATGTTCATGGCTTTGTTAGTGATGGCAATCATGTGAATGAATATTGCTCTTAGATTTTAAGGAGTTTCAGCTGTGTTCCTATAAATTACTGTCAAATCTGGTGGTTCTGGCCATTTGTCTCTTGCATGTACAGGTACATTCCAGCTTTTCTCCTCTTCTTCTTCTCAGTGTGAGTGTAAATATATACAGAGATTTTTTTTTAGGATGGCTGCAGGATGGTTTCTATAGTAACTAAATTAGAAATTATTTCAGCAGGCAAAAAAAAATCCCAATATATTGCTTTATATAGTAGGGCACTTTCTTATCTATCCAGATTTTGTGGTACTATTAATAAAACAAAGTTAAACTTTGTGCACAGATGATGGGCATTGATCAGGCTGTGGGTAGGTGGGATTGTGGAAGAAGCACTTTGAGCTCCATGTACCAGCAAGTTCTCCATATGGTTTCATATACACTGTTTGTATTTTCCTGGCACATCTTCTGTGGTAATAATCATCTGTTGTAATAAAGATCTTCATGTCCATCTTTGGTAACTGTTCCCCACAGACAAAAGCTGTGCATGCACACCATTTACTACAGAGTTGACACTGGTGTGCATGGAGTCCTGCTGCAAACTGTTCTGGATAATTGTTCTGGCTTTAATTGCAAAAGCAATGCAGTGTGTTCATTCTCTGCTGTGTGGGTAAAGCCCTGCATTCTGTGCTCTGGGCAAGCAGGGGCAGATCAAGGTGGGGGCATCCACTGAGCACCTGAGGCTGCAGACAGCAGCAATTCCCTTTATGTTACCTCTGTTCATGCCAGCTGTGACTGGGCACTGGCAGGAGACTCTGCTGAGCAGAAGGGCAAGCTCTGGACACTGAGTAGGTGAAGTCTACAGCTGCAGGTTTCTAAAGGGAGTTCCTATCACACAGCATGGTGTTACCCAGTGGGAGCTTCCTCTGGTACTCTCTGTGTAGCAGATTCTTCCTTAGCTGTGCTCCAGGCTGAGAGTTACATCTGCCTGTCTAAGAGCAAAGCTGGTTCTGAAAAGGAGAGCAGGGTGCTGTTTGGGGTTCTGTGTGAGCAGAGCCATACAGGTGAATTTGAGATGCCTCTTGTGAAGTCCCCAGTACAGGGAACAAACAGGGAACCTCAGCTCTCCTGGGAGTTGGGCAGTTCCATCAAGGAGATTTCATTTTATGTCTCAATTGTTTTTATACATTCCCATAGATACACCTTACTGGTCACTGTCAGAAATAGGGCATTGTGTTAATATATGGGATTTTCTTTTGATCCAATCCAGCTGTTGTTTGTTTCTCTCCCATTTCCTGAAGTGTAACCTCAGCATTAATGATTCTCATGCCTATGATTAAAATGAAAGATTTGTTACAGAATTTAATGTCTCTGTTAGACACAGCTGGCTACCTATCGCCCAAGGGAGGAGGGAAATCCATTAGTGATGCTCTGAACCTATTTCAGGTGTGTGTTCTGCCCAGTCTGAGTTTGCTGCCAGTGTTGGCTTGAAGAACCCCCAGGCAGCACAGAGTGCCAAGGGGCAGCTCCTCAAGGTGACGAGGTAGATGGGAGACTTGCTCATCCTCTAATGCAGACAAATCTCGACTTTATTGATTAACAGAATTACTTTTATAATCACAGTAATAAGGCTCGTGCATATTGCAAAACTAAAGCTCACTATTGGTCAGCTATAAAAGTCAGTCACACCTATTCTCAAGATGTTTGTGGCTTCTTTTTTACCTCCTGTTATCACATAATTTACAAAACAACTTCTTGCTCAAAGAAACCATGTCCTTGAATTAGGCAGCTGCTGTTTTCTTAGATGCTCTTTCTCACGTTACTTTTCCCATGGACGGTGTCTCAGTAAAAAACTGTCCACATCAAGGCTGCTTGAGACAGCCTCACTGAAGGGTTCAGTATTTCCTGCCATGTACTCAAAAACTTGAAACTGGAGGAGCAGCAGACTAAAACCACTTTTGTAGCAATCTCACCACTCTGCTTTCCTTCCTGTCCTTGGCTGGTGAGAGATCTGAGTTACTCCTCCTGCTCAGAGTTGATGTGTCTCTTTTTGGTTGGCAAATGTGCTTCCAGCACCTAGACATCTGCTATGGGAACATGAGCCTTCCAACCAAACTGCTGCCATTTAAATCAGGCTGGAGAGAAGTGGAAATGACTTGAAGAAACTCACTGTGCATCCATTGAGTTGAGATGGTGCCCTCAGCATGGTGAGAGGTGCAGTTTAACCATGTGTGGAGGCTCTGAGAAAATTAATGATTATTTTTTAGTTTGATCATGATTAGTTCTGAAAAAATGTTGGTCTTTTTAGTGCTTCTAATGCTTTATTTGAAAATGAGTACAAGGGGTTGCCAACTCGAGAAAAAAAAAAAAAAAAAAAGAAGAAATCCCAAGGGACATCCCAGAAATCACAAGGGTTTAGTTATTCCGTTTTGCTGTTGGTACTTCTGAGGGTTTTGGATGCCATTTTTATGCAGCCACAAGGGAACAGAAACCTTAAAGGAATCATTAAAAAAAAAAAAACCAAAAACCACTTTGATTCCAGCAACTAGATAATGCTTGAAGCAAGTTATTAGACTTAGTACCATTTAATATGCAAAAACTACCTAGAAAAGGTGACCTCCACCATTGACACTGTGTAGTTGCACTAAACAAAACAGTAACAATGCCATAATGACAACATGTAATAATAGTCTATTGTTCTTTCCTACTATTTTTCTTTTTTGTGCTTAGGCTAGGTAGATAGGGATGGGTTTGGATGCCACTTTTATGCTGCCACAAGGGAACAGAAACCATAAAGGAATCATTACAAAAAAATCCAAAAAACCACTCTGATTCCAGCAACTAGATAATGCTTGAAGCAAGTTATTAGACTTAGTACCATTTAATATGCAAAACCAAGTGTCTAGAAAAGGTGACCATTGACACTGTGTAGTTGCACTAAACAAAACAGTAACAATGCCATAATGACAACATATAATAACAGTCTATTGTTATTTCCTACTATTTTTCTTTTTTGTGCTGAGGCTAGGTAGATAGGGATGGTTTTGGTTAGTACCATTTAATATGCAAAAACTAGGGCTGGTTTTGCACTAAACAAAACAGTAACAATGCCATAATGACATGTAATAATAATCTATTTTTTTTTCTACTACTACTTATTTTTCTTTACTGTGCTTAGGCTAGGTGGGATCCCTGGGGATAGGGACACCTGGTTAGGAGATGTTAAATTCCTGCCTGCCTCAGAAGATAGAATTGTCTCTAATCTCTCCAGGCCATGGCCATGTTGTAGCCATGAAATGTCAGTGTTTTCCCTGGGCAGGAGCAGCCCCAGTGCTCTGCTTTGTGCAGGGGCTGTTCAGTGATGCAGCTCCTCCTGCCAGCTCCCACCAACTGCTCACATCTTCAGGAGGAGACATCTCTGTCTGCACATTGCTCCTTGTGCCAGGGAGAGGAGGCTGCTCCGTGCAGGGATGTGGCACTCGGGGAGCTGCTGCTGCTGCAGGGCAGGGCTGGGCTGGGCTCAGAGGCTCCTGCAGGGCTGGGCTGGGCTCAGAGGCTCCTGCAGGGCTGGGCTGGGCTCAGAGGCTCCTGCAGGGCTCCCTGTGCTCAGAGGCTCCTGCGGGGCTGGGCTGGGCTGGGCTCAGGGGCTCCTGCAGGGCTGGGCTGGGCTCAGAGGCTCCTGCAGGGCTCCCTGTGCTCAGAGGCTCCTGCAGGGCTGGGCTGGGCTGGGCTGGGCTCAGAGGCTCCTGCAGGGCTCCCTGTGCTCAGAGGCTCCTGCGGGGCTGGGCTGGGCTCAGAGGCTCCTGCAGGGCTGTGCTGTGCTCAGAGGCTCCTGCAGGGCAGGGCTGGGCTGGGCTCAGAGGCTCCTGCAGGGCTGGGCTGGGCTCAGAGGCTCCTGCAGGGCTGGGCTGGGCTCAGAGGCTCCTGCAGGGCAGGGCTGGGCTGGGCTCAGAGGCTCCTGCAGGGCTGGGCTGGGCTCAGAGGCTCCTGCAGGGCAGGGCTGGGCTCAGAGGCTCCTGCAGGGCTGGGCTGGGCTCAGAGGCTCCTGCAGGGCAGGGCTGGGCTGGGCTCAGAGGCTCCTGCAGGGCTGGGCTGGGCTCAGAGGCTCCTGCGGGGCTGGGCTGGGCTGGGCTCAGAGGCTCCTGCAGGGCTGGGCTGTGCTCAGAGGCTCCTGCGGGGCTGGGCTGGGCTCAGAGGCTCCTGCGGGGCTGGGCTGGGCTCAGAGGCTCCTGCGGGGCTGGGCTGGGCTCAGGGGCTCCTGCAGGGCTGGGCTGGGCTCAGAGGCTCCTGCGGGGCTGGGCTGGGCTCAGAGGCTCCTGCAGGGCTCCCTGAGCTCAGAGGCTCCTGCGGGGCTGGGCTGGGCTCAGAGGCTCCCGCAGGGCGGGGCTGGGCTGGGCTCAGGGGCTCCTGCAGGGCTGGGCTGGGCTCAGGGGCTCCCGCAGGGCTGGGCTGGGCTCAGAGGCTCCTACAGGGCTGGGCTGGGCTCAGAGGCTCCTGCGGGGCTGGGCTGGGCTCAGAGGCTCCTGCAGGGCTGGGCTGGGCTCAGAGGCTCCCGCAGGGCTCCCTGTGCTGCACAGGGGCTGGGAGAGCTGTGATGGTGTTCACAGGGGTCCCATGATGAGGGAGGAGATGAGGATCTGACTCCATGTTTCAGAAGGCTTGATTTATTATTTTATGATATATATTATATTAAATATATTATAAATATAAATTAAATATATTATAATATTATAAAATTAAATTATATATATAAATTAAAAATATAAAATTAAATATATTATATATATTATAAAATTAAATATATGGTATATATTATATTAAATATATTATAAATATAAATTAAATATATTATAATATAATATTATAAAATTAAATTATATATCGAAATTAAAAATATAAAATTTAATATATAATATATATTATATTAAATATATGATAAATATAAATTAAATACATTATAATATAATATTATAAAAATTAAATTATATATATAAATTAAAAATATAAAATAAAATATATGATATACCTTATAAAATTTAATATATTATATATATTATATTAAATATATGATAAATATAAATTAAATATATTATAATATAATATTATAAAAATTAAATTATATATGTATATAAACTAAAAATATAAAATTAAATATATGATATATATTATAAAATTAGATATATTATATATTATATTAAAATATAAAAAAAATTAAATATATTATATATATTATAATAAAAGAATAGAAGAAAAGATTTCATCAGAAGGTTAGCTAAGAATAGAAAATGAAGGAATGATAACAAAGGCTCATGTGTTGGACAGAGAGTCTGAGCCAGCTGACTGTGATTGGCCATTAATTAGAAACAACCACATGGACCAATCCCAGATGCACCTGTTGCATTCCACAGCAGCAGATAATCAATGTTTACATTTTGTTCCTGAGGCCTCTCAGCTTCTCAGGAGGAAAAATCCCAAGGAAAGGATTTTTCAGAAAATCTGATGGCTGCAGAGCTGAGCCTCCCCTGGGCACAGAGAGCACAGCCCTGTGCTCTGCCTCACTGCCTGCCTGGCCTGCTGCCCCAGGAATTTTAACAAGGATTTCACAGCTTTCCCTGCATTCCCCAATAATGACATTATAGACCTATTGTTCCTCATCTGGGTGAGGAAACCATTTCTGCTGTGGTGAAGAAGTATTTGTATGGAAAACTGCTGGGAATAAATGAAAAACCCTCCAGGAGTCCCTCCTGAGGCAAACGATTCCATGATCATATGCCTTAATTTGTAACTACAGTCAGCTGGATAAATGGCAGATATTTTATAGTTACAGTACAAGCTAAAGTTTGGAAGACTGAAAAATGCAAACAAATCAGTGTTTTCTCATTCTCTTTTCCTTGGTTTTCTTCCTGTTTGGTCTTTGCTGATTTTCTCCATTACCCCTCACTGTATCTTCTGCAGAACAGAATAGTGTTACAGGTGTGATGCTTCCAGCACTCATCCTTGAATGTTCCTTGAACCACAGGATAAAGGAACTCCTGCTGAAAAAAATCATTGTCATACCTGCCTGCAGACTCAGGAGAGCATATTTGCATTGGTTACATAGAATTCTTATTTACAGGATTATTTTTGCATTGAATATGGAAACTGGAGGTGGTTTTTAATGAGTACTTAAATTTTGGACAAGCTGATTCATTAAAATGTGTGATAAGGTGATAGCCCAGCCCTTTTCCCATGACTGAAAGTTGATTTTATGAAACTGAATGTATGAAAGATAAGTGGCTGTGACTCTGTTGAATTTACTGACAACAACTGTTTCTATGTGGAAAAAAGTAGCTTTATTCAAGTAATCATTAATGTGATTGTTATATGTTACATGCCCATTGTTTTTCCTATCTAGCATGGTAAATGGCCCCCACTGGGGAAAGGGGATGTAGAAAAGGATGATACAAGTTGTCCCTACAGTCAGAGTTAAAATTAAATTATTTCTCTTCTGACTTTACCCTTGATAGTAGTTCTTTTGTCAGTAAAAAACCATTTTCCATCTTTGTCCCTTGTTTTTCCATCTGTAAAGTTAATTTCATTCTATTCATCCATCCCCTGCCCACTGATTTTCAAACATTTTAGTTGAAAGAATGCTTTTAGCAGGTACAGAGGAGTTGTACCTCTCATTTTCTGTCACTTGCTCTCACTCTCTTCTGCAGCCTTAATACAGCTCTGGGAAAGGCAAGCAAGGAGTTAACAGTGCAAATGAAACTTTCACAGTGATTGGCTTGAGCCCAGAAACCCAGCAAGCAATGAAGTCTTAAAGCTGCCTATAAAAAGCTAGATAACTTTTTCAACCTCTGCCCAACATGTTATTTACAGTTCTTCACTCCATCCTCTTGGAAAAACAGAACTCATCAGTGAAAAATGTCCGTGGCTCACAGGGTTTTCTGTCTCAGTGTATACACACTGCTCTTCCTGGCCAGCTCTGCAGCCTTCCAAGGCCCAGCTAGTAAAGATGCCAATAAATCTAAATCCCTGGAGATACAGCATGGGCTTTGGAACTGTCATTTGTGCCAGTGGATATTAAACAGCTTTTTTTTTTTTTTCCGTTCTGTTTCCCTAGGAAAAGTTTCTTCTTTTGTTAAGTACATGAATTTCTAGGCAGAGGTAAGCAAGGGAGCCAATGACCCTGAAATAAATGAAGCTGTTGCTTTGTGGAAGAGAGATTGTCATGGAGATTGTAGTGTTAGAGGACATAAAGCACTTTGTTTTAAACCTGGATCTTAAAAGTCTAGCAGCAACCATTCCACCCACTCTAAACTGTATTTGAAAGGTGGAGGCTTGCTGGAATACTGTGTGATCAGTGTCCTTTTCCAAATGGGTAATGAATAAATCCATTAGTTGATTTTTCCATCTGCTAGCTGTGTATCAGATATGGGTGGGAGAGCTACCTTTAGGCACTTAATGGGATTATTTTACACTTTCTTCTTTCCTCTTAAAAAAAACATAAATAGGATTTTTAAAACTAATTTAAGATTTTTAAATACAGTAGGAGAACAGCGTTTTAAAGGTGGTGATCCATGAAAGGTCTTTCAAATACATGTTTTAATATTCTATGTGTATTGTATGTCTATTTATCAGAGTAGTTGTTGCAGGTTCTTACTCTGAGTGATTTCTCCCAGTTTTTTCATGGAAATAAATGGCAAAACCAGTTACATCAGTGTAGACTGCTGCATAAACAAAACAAAGCAAACAAACCCAGAAAAGACTAAATCTGGAATCATTGAAGAAAATTTAAGACATAAATTGAATCTTTATTAGCTGCCATTAGGTTTCCTTTCTCCTACAAATTCCTGCAGTCTCTCTCTGGAATCTTTGACACAGAATTCTTATTAATATCCATGTGTGGAGTTCACACAGGGCTGTTGAGCAGGCCAGTAATGTCCATGTGTCTGAAGTGGTGAAGTTGTGCCTTTTCTCTTTAAATACCCCCTTCTTTTGTTCCAAACTGGTGGCATCACTCTGAGGAGCATTTCTGTAATGAATGAGGAGCCAGAATTGAGCCATGCTCAGGAGTTTCTGCAATTCTTCCTCCTTTGGTGAAGCTGTGTGTGATAAAGCCAGGGTGAACAGTGCTTTTTGATGAGCTGTTTCCACCAGTTGTATGTTCAGAGGATTCTCTGATGTTAACCAAGGCAGTTTCCTCTTCTGTACATTCAATTTTGTAGATATTTCCATGGCTGGTGGCATCACTCTGAGGAGCATTTCTGTAATGAATGAGGAGCCAGAATCAAGCCATATTCAGGAGGTTTCTTCAATTCTTCCTCCTTAGGTGAAGCTCTGATAAAGCCAAGGTTGAACAGTGCTTTATGATGAGCTGTTTCCACCAGTTGTATGTTCAGAGAATTATCTGATGTTAGCCAAGGCAGTTTCCTCTTCTGTACATTCAATTTTGTAGATATTTCTATGGCTGGTGGCATCACTCTGAGGAGCATTTCTGTAATGAATGAGGAGCCAGAATCAAGCCATGCTCAGGAGTTTCTGCAGTTCTTCCTCCTTTGGTGAAGCTGTGTGTGATAAAGCCAGGGTGAACAGTGCTTTTTGATGAGCTGTTTCCTCCAGTTGTATGTTCAGAGAATTATCTGATGTTAGCCAAGGCAGTTTCCTCTTCTGTACATTCAATTTTGTAGATATTTCCATGGCTGGTGGCATCACTCTGAGGAGCATTTCTGTAATGAATGAGGAGCCAGAATTGAGCCATATTCAGGAGGTTTCTGCAATTCTTCCTCCTTAGGTGAAGCTCTGATAAAACCAAGGTTGAACAGTGCTTTTTGATGAGCTGCTTCCTCCAGTTGTATGTTCAGAGGATTCTCTGATGTTAACCAAGGCAGTTTCCTCTTCTGTACATTCAATTTTGTAGATATTTCCACGACTGCTTTTGAGGGAGATATCAGCCTGTATATCTTGCTCAGCTCTTGTCTGTTCCATATTTCAGGTATGGCAGATATTTTTAATTCCTGTATCTTGTCTTGGTAAAAATACCAATCTCACTCTGAAAGACCCCAAATGGCAGTAAGGGAACACAAACCCACTCCCATCAGACTGCTCATCCTGCCTTTCTGGAACCCTGTGAGAATTTCCTTCTGCACCAGTGATGGTTTTAATTTACCTGGAATTATGGTAATTTATAATAACTTCCATTCTTGTAGAAAGAAGAGCATTAATAATCAAATTAGCTTAATTTTATTAAAGAAGTGCATTTAATGAGAAATATTCCAGGAATTTCAGTTCTCTGGAAAAGGATGTAAGTATTTGTCATGGATAAACACTGCCTTAGTGCAAAAATGAAAACAGAAGAATGTGGGATGAGAGCAGCATGATGCAGGCCTGTGTGTACCTGTGCAGGCAAGCAGCATTTACAGATAAATATTTTAAACTTAATAGCTACAGCAAGATATAATTGGCCAAGTTAGAGGTTAGGATGGAGATAAGATGGCAGATGGTGGCAGGTGAGAGCACCTTTGCTGCTGTGTACTGAGCAGTTTGCAGTGTCACTGTGTGAAGCTGAAATGTGGACATTGAAGTGGGAGTTCTCTGAGTAATACTACTCCATCTTTTGGCAAAATTCCTGAAGTTAGAGGAGTAAAAATGTTGAATATTGTATGGTGTGTTATTGTTGCAGACTCTTGGGCTCCTGTGGAGGAGGTAGGATTTCCTGGCATAATGTGAGCACTTGTGGAGTTTGGTGGTGGCTGCTGTGGGAACAGCAGGGGTGAGCACTTAGACAAGGTGACTTTCTCAGCTCCTGAAAGGAATTAAAGCAAAATAGGATTGAGTGGGGAGTGAAAGTAATGAAGCCCATAGTGGTCAGTATTTCAGCATGCTCCTCTGAACACTCAGATGTATTACTCTGATCCAGCAAGGGAATTTCTGTAACAACTTGAGTGACAAATGGCTTTTTTCCAGGAGCTTTATGGCCTTTGTTCATTTCTGTTGCCTCCACTCCATCTCCTCCAGTTTGCTTACTCACCTCCTGTCAATAAAGTTTCACAAATTTGGCTTTTTTTGAAGTTGTTTAATTTTTCTATAGGTTAGAGGAAGGAAAATCAGGAAAAAAGCCACCACAAGCTTTTCACTTGAAGCACTTCCTAACAGTTACTCAGAATGAATTATGAATTTTGCTGGCTATTTGGTTTGCTGACACAGTAAAAATCAGAGCTAGAAACTCCTAGTAGGTCATTTTCTATTTAAATCTTTATCTCTTCAGCTGCTCCCTGTGTGTATATTCAAAGTGAATTAGCACTTAGACTATGATCTCCTGTTTAGCAGACTGAAACTAGTGGGAGTCATTAATGCAATGGCATTTTCTTAAGTATTCAGATGTTTGAGATAATTTAATGTGCTTGGTGTAACAGCTAAAATGATTTCTGTGCACATGTACCTGATTTATTCCTCCTGACAGACTACACTAAGGGTTTAAAATGTGTGTTGGGGTTTGTTGCTCCTTTATTTCTTCATTAATAGTACAGCTATCAACCACAGCATTTCAGAATCACAGGCTGCAGTTATTCCAGTGATACTGAAGTGACTAAAGTATTTCCAAAAATCTGGACAACTCTGAACATAGGCCAGGCTTTTATGTCCATGTAGCTCATCCATGGAGAAGTTTGTGTGCAGCCATCCCAAACTCAGTGACACTGCAGCACTGCCTTCTGTCATGGGTGATCTGCTTAGTGTACAGTACATATTTTATGGTTGTAATCCATGTGTGTCACAGCTCGTGGCAGATTCAGTGTTAAAAAAAGCTGAAATAGAATCATAAATCAGATTTTAAAGAGAAGGAGGGCTTGCAGGCCTGTGTTGTTGTATAATGAAGCTGGGATTTCTGAGGTGAATGCACTGCAATGATTTCAAAGGTATTTTCTTGGTAGCATAAGGGAAAATACTGGTGAATGGAATGGAAGTGTTGAAATGAAATGCACATTCCAAATACTTTGTAAGCTGAAATACCAACAATGGGATAAACTTAATCCTTAAAAATTGTATTTAGTGACACATAAAGGTGCTGTTTTCATGCCTGTAGCACAGTAGTTTTTTCAACAGGCTTGAAAGAAAAACATATGGCTTTGTTTGCCCTTAGACTGACAGCTCTGTACTAAAGGTCTTACTGAAAATCACTCACTTCCCAGCAGGTTTCAGGTCAGGGTATTTTCATTGTAATTTTTTTTTCCAATTAATAAGAAAGCAAAAGTATTTTTCTGAATTATTTATACTAAAGAGAACATTACTTTTAGGACCAACAAAAACAATATTTCACATTTTCTAGTGTTTCAAATAAAACATGCAACTATGTACACAGACATTTTCTGAAAGTTAAGCTTATTTCAAACAAAGAGATTTTGGAAGCTTAGGCTTTTACTAAATGTTTTTTTTAAAACCTTCTTTTCAATATTTAAATTGCATGAGCAAATAAGCAATGCTCTATATAGTTTGTAAACAGAACACTCAGCTATAAAAGTATTAGAAACTGACTGAAATTTAAATTAACAGCAGTGAGTGTGTTCCAGCTGGAGGGAGTTTTGGTCAGGAAACAGACTCAGCATTGGTAGGTTGTGTTAACAGAATTTCAAGTGAAGAATTTTACCAAAACTCCCAGTGTTGGTGCTTTGGAGATCATCAGTGTCCTGATGTGAAATTCCAGAACAGTCCACTGCCCTTGCTGACATGCAGAAATATCCACTCCTGTGCCATAGAAGTTATTATTCCAAGTTGTGCCCCTTGTCACCCAGGCACTTAGACAGCAAAAGGATTTGAAATAGGGAAGAAAAGAGGAGACACAGACAGGATTTAACTGCCTTACACATTTCCTGCCAGGATTTCTCAGCCCAGCACTGACACAATCAGTCAGTGTGACCCTGCTGGCCAAGTGTGGCAGAAATCATTTTAAGCAGAAGGGAGGGAGGGTCTCCACTTTGGGAATTAGCAGTCAGTGAATATTGCTGTCTCTAAAATCACTGCTGGAAATCACAGCCACTGGCTTTGGGCTGAGCATCAGGGTGACAGGCTGGGCAGGTAAACCATCCCATGTAGGCCCATTTATTTGCTGGGTTATTTTGTCACTGTCTTCTCAAATATGTCACTTCTCTCCCTTCAAAATCTGACAAGTCTCTGCATGCTTTTTGTGAATAATTGAGCCAGAGTAAGATTTCCTGCCTCTGTATGTTCTCAAATCAATAAGGTAAAGCAAAGCAAAGCAAAGTGTCTTTCTTCCTGCAAACTTCTGTCTGAGAGCTGTCTGCAGCAGCAGACTGGGGCTGGCAGAATGAAATGCCCACCAGGAGATGAATCTGAAGCTGAAGTCTTTTAAGGATGTGGGCAGCAAGGTGAAGACAGCAAGACAATGAACTGCAGATTTCTGTTCCAAGTCTCCTTTCAGCTTCATTTCTTCCTATTGCTGCCTTTTGACATCCCCCTCTCCCATTTTTCCATTTGCACTTGTTCTTTCTTCTCCCATTTGCCCTTTTGAGAACAACAGTTCAAATGTCATGTGTAGGCAAATCATTTGATATGATTTTATATTTGTTTGTCTCTAGACAGATAGCATATGGGCCATCTGGAATTCCCAAAATAATAGCTTTATCTATAGAAATTGCTGTTCTTGAGTAAGTTTTTGAGGTATAAAATGACATCAAATTCAATTCTAGCACTGATGGAAAAGAGAAATTTTCCTGGAAAATATTTATATAAGACCACAAAATTTGCCAGTCTGGATTAGACAGGGGTTTCTAGGCAAATATTTCAATTTAGTAGCTGTTGTTACGTTACTGTTTGCAAGAAAGAAAAAAGAAAGAACTCAAGAAAATACTTGAATTAAAGGAGGCAAATCCTGCTGCTGGAGGAATGATACTTTCTAGTTCCTGTAGGACTTGCACTGAACTGGAAACTTCAGATTACTCTTATCTCTACAAGGAAAATGAAATCATCTATAAGTGAAAACAATGTCCTACTTCCTTAAAAACAAGGGGTGAAATCTACCTCTGCTAAGTGGAAATAGAGTTCATGCTAGGATTTACAGTGCATATCCTTCTAACTGAAAAAAACCATTTGAAAATGGAACAGAATTTCAAATGACCTTAACAAACTCATATGCTGTGTTTGCAAGGAAGGCTGGCACCCTTATCTCAGCAGTGCAGAGAGGCCTCAATCTTTGTGAGCATTCATTATTCACCCTGGAACACTTCATGGAGAAATCCCAGAGTGCAGAAGTGTAAAATCATTTCCATCTGGCTCCCTGCATTGTGGCACTGGGGAGCACATGCTGGAGCTCACACACTGAAGGTGATTCTGGTTGAGGTGTTCATCAGGCTGCTCCTGATTGGTGCTGCTTTGAAGAACCAAAGGTTTTTAAATTAAAAAAAAAAAAAAATTAAATGAGGCTCAAAGTAGGAAACACAGAGTGCACTACAAACTTGTCAGTTTTAATGGTCTCTAATGGTTTTAATGGTCTTTCCCATAATTGAAGGACAAGTATAGGACATGGTCTTTGAGGATTACCAGTTGCACCTAGGATGATTGTTTTCCTTTCTCAGAGATAGTTTGCTGAGCTGAAACGGTTCATTCTGAGTATTTATTTTTAAAAGGACAAATGTTAGGTCATCTTGTTGACTCTGGGCATGTTTCAAGTTCCCTGTAATTGCTCTGTCAGTCCTTTTCCCATCCATCCTTCCTTGCCAAAACGCATAAAGCCACGTTGTTTTGGTCCTATATCACCTAAATTAAACTTAAAAGCAGTAGATGTTAGCTGTTTCTACAGCCCTCATTTGCACAGTGTCTCAGTTAATAAAACAAGAAAACAGTGTATCACCTTTTACCCTTAACCAACCAGAAAACTCCAATATTGTGTCCCAAATACTGCTGTGTATAAAAGTGATGAGTGAAAAGGCCTTTGATAAATTTTAGGTGGTGTTGGGTCTGACCCAGGAGCAGCAGCAGGATGGTGCCAGCCCCCCTCAGCAGGAGCCTGGAGCAGCAGTGCCTGCACAGGGCTGCAGCTCACAGGGTGTGGGTGGGTGCCTGAGAATAACTCAGGGACAATTCTGACAGAGCACCAAAGCTTCAGTCCCTTCCTGTGAGCACCAGGTGCTTTCATCCACTTGTTCTTCACAGCCCTCCTGAATCTGGAGCATCTCTGTAACATGTCCCTTATCCAGATCCTGTGGTGTGGGGTTGTTCCCACAGGTACAGGGATGCCACCTGCCCTTCATCCAGCACATGTGTTTTTTACCTTAGGTAACTAATTTGGAATTATTCTGCTCAGTAGCACTGTAAGTTATGTACACCTGCACATGCAAATATTGCAAAATTCCTTCTGCTTGTGAGGGTTCAGACAACTGACTAATGTATGCTGTAGGAGTCTGCAGTGCAAACATGGGAAATACCATGGTGATTAATGAAAATGCCAGTCAGAGAGACAAAAAGTTGATAAGAAACCTTTGGAATTGGACAGAATCAAAGATAATACATGGTGAAAAACATATCCTTTTAAACTTTAAAGATAAAGAAACAATTTGAAATGAATGAACACCAACAGTGTATTTCATTCCAGGTACAGCAACTACTTAATTTGCATAAAAAATGACAATACATAGGAAAAAGCCCCAGTGTAACAGAGGAGATAGGAGCTCTACTGTGACTAAAGGAGCAGATGAAAAAGGGCAGGTCAGAAGGAAGCTTATTTGCATGAATACATAGAAAGTAAGTATTCATTTCAGTTCTGTATTTAAAATGTAAATCTGTGCTATGCAGTCAAAAGAGTAAAGGTTAATGGATTTTTGAAGTGGTAGTGTCAAAACTGTGTTGTTAATCAATATAGAATTTGTTATTGCCTTTGGTGGAAAGATGTGAGAGGCAGTGAAGACATGGGTTATTTTAGAGAGTGGCAATGCCCATGGTGAAATCTTTAAAACAAAAGACTTAAACCCTCTTACAGTTTAAGTGGAGACACAGGGTATTGTTGATTAATATAATTTTATAGAAGGTAAATAGGGTAGCTGAATTATTCTTTAGCTATTTTTTCCAGATGCTGTTAAGCATAGAAGTCTGTGTATGATTTATGCAAATAAGTAGGAAGTGGCAAGGTGTATAGGACTTTCAGTGTGAGAACCCTTGAATTGCTGTGCTAAGAAAATAGGAACATGAAGAAAAGATGGATAAAAAGTGGTTAAAATGATGGGAAAGGAAGATCATGTTAGCACATGCCTTCTACCTATAGTGGGGACTGTCGTGGTTGAGAAGCAAGGTATTAAACCTGAGGTGTTAGTAAACAGGGTGGATTTTGAGCACTTCAGAATAATCCTGGTAAGCGGAAGAGGGAAAGAAAACAAACCAAACCAAGTCCCTGCAATGCTTGGAAAGGCAAGGAAGAGGTCAAAGCAATTGCTCTGCCTGCAGAAGTGAGAGAAAGGAGCAAGTAAAGATAAAATGTTTAAACTCTGAGATTAAGGTAATCTCAGAGCCTGGATCGGTGACTGGGAAAAGAAGATGAGTTTAGCTGTGCTGAGCTGAGATGGAGAAAGATGTGTCAGTGAGTTTGTGAGGCAGGATTACATGGACTGATGTCGGCAGCTGGCTGGCACACATTTGGGGTCGCTTAATGGGAGATTGACCAAAATCATCAAAAGCAGGGAGAGAGAAGTCCGGGGGAAACGACAAGGGGCGATCTTTTATTTTCCCCCTCAAACAGTTTGAGAAAGGCAGGAGGATGTAAGGAAAGAAGTGACAAAGGGCTGGAGCCAGAGCGCTGCCAGCAGCACCCCCGGTACCAGCGCAGGACCGGGGAGGGGACGATGTGACAGCGGCAGCCCGGGGACGCTGTCCGAGGCCGCGGCGCCGCGAGTCGCTGCCGTGCGGGGGAGCCGCGGGGTGGCCCCGCGGGGGCGAGCGCGCGGCGGTGCGGGCTGTGCCGCGGCGGGGGCGGCCCCGCGCCCGGCCATGGCGGCAGCTGCGGCGGGGAGGCGGCCGGTGCCTGCGGGCTCGGCTCCGCTCCGAGCATCCCGGCGGGCCCCGCCGCCTCGGCGCTGCGGGCGCAGCAGCGAACCGGGGAAAAATAGGTCACGGACGGGCCTTCGGTGGCGGCGAGGTGAAGGGCGGTGAAGCGGCACCCGCGGGGTTAAATTGGGTCAGGGAATATTTCGGGGAGGTTTGGCGGACAGGTGGGAGCAGATCGCTGGTTTTTATTAATGCTCGCGAACCGACAGCGGCAGCTGTTGGCTCCGTTGCCCTCAGCGGGATGGCTGCGAGCCGGGCTCGGCGGTAACGGGCACCGACATCCTCCTCTTGTCAGGCACGGCCGGCCCCGGCCCGCAGCCTCCCGGCGGCGAAGGCAGAGGCAGAAATAAAATAAATAACTATCCGCGGCGGCAGGAAATCCGAGGTATGCGGCTTCCAGGGCTCGGGCAACTCCGGTGCGAGAGGAAGTGTGAGCCGGGCGGGGGCGGTCAGGTGGGGGCGCGGGGGCGGCGCGGGGCCCGGGCGGGGGCGGGCGCGCTCCGGCTCCGCGGCCGCCGGGGAACTCCGGCGGAGCCAGCCCGCGCCTCGGTGATGGTGAGTGCGGGGGGCGGCTCGGGGAACTTCCCCCGCGGGGAGGCCGGGGGCTCCGGCGGGGACAGGCGCGGTGCTGGAGGAAGTTCGGTCTCCGTGCCCGCAGCAGCACGAACAGCTGCCGGCTCCCCCGCGCTGGAGGGCGTTCCTCGGCGTGCCGTGCCTTTGCCCTTTCCCGTTCCGCTCGCCCGCGGGCTCTCAGAGCCTCCCCTCAGGCTGGCCGTGACCTGCGGGGAATCCCTTCCCGGTGCTGGGCGGGCTGCGGGCGCCGCTGGGCTCATCCGAGCTGGAGGGAGGGAGATGAGATCTGATGACATTTGCCGTCGTGGTTGGGAAATACTTATTTCATTAGTTCGGTTCGCCTGCGGTTAGAGGCTGAACAGAGCTGCTTTGCTGCACGGGAAAATCCTGAGGGCGATGGGAAACGGAGGAGTCGAGAGAAGTTTGGAAGGGGGGACGAAAGGGTGAGGGATTTTTGTTTAATTGGGTCTGTATTGTTTGGGATTTCTCCTTCCTCCGCTCTCTGGGTGGGATGAATTACTTAGCACCCTCATTCCTAATCCAGCCCTAAGCCTGCAGGGGCTGTTCGGTCGGGGTGGCACCGAGCGCGGAGCAGCCCAGCTGTGCTGTGTGCGCTCCCTGCGCCGCTGCCGGAGCCGGGCGCACACGGGAGATTCCCCTGCTCAGCCGTGACCTAACAGCAAAGCCTGCTTGTTGTTCAGTGTCTGTTTTGCATGAGCCACGATGCTGGAGCAGTTGCTGCTTCATTCAGCTAAAGAGAGAGAGGATAAGAGGATTCCAATTTAATTAGCAGTTTGTTAAAACCAGTCAGCTTTGTCTGGTCACATGTTTATAATTTTAGAACGTATGTCTTAATTGCAGTAAATTCTGGTGTTGTGCATAAAGCAAGTGCCACATGCTGTTTGTGGCATTGGCTGTGGCAGCTCCACAATTCTGGTTTTTTTAAATTTACTGCAGCCTCTGTTTATTTGTGCAATGGCAGATTTTTGAGTGTGCAGGGGGCATTTTGCATGAAGCAGATCTAAGAATTAAAGCATATGCTGTAGAGGTTTTTATTACCCAGGGAGCTGCAAGTTGTGTCCCTTCTATTGGAGCATATTCAGGTTGACATCTTGAATACCCAGATACTGTTTTCAGTAATAGCACTGTTGTGTGTTGTTAGCATCTTTATTGGAGTCTGAAACACTCTAAATGTTGAGGCCTTCCTAACTCCTCCTCCCCCTCAATAATTACTCTGGTTGTTCTCAAATCATTTCTGTCTCACAGTATCACTGAAATCCAACACTGTACCCTGTCTGCTGAGCTGATACTGCCGTGCCTGGTGTCAGACTGAGCTCTTGTATTGCTGCTGGTCGAGCACTGAAGCTCCCCTGTGTATACTGTGATTTATGTTACTGTAAATAGGGTAATTAAATTATTGCTTCCCTGCAATGTCTTGCTCCTCTGGTGTTACCAAAGATGAGTTAACTTTAGTTGGGGTGCTAGGCAGGCTGCTGTTTATTTGAATTAGGCATTTCCACTAACTCTTACAACTGGATAAAGAGCTGCTTTTGTTTTTCTGAGGAAGTCCTGGCAGTGTCTGAAAGCAAGGCAGCATAAGGTGTTAGCACACTTATGTGTCCTCCCCTGCAAAAAAAAGGTAAAATACATGAGAAACACAGTTACTGAAATTCTTCTTTGTTGCATGAATTCCTGTATCAGAGGAGAAAAGATAATTTGAGATTAGCTGTGGGGTGCATAACAGAAAGAGATTTTTTTACCTTTTATAGCCGTCAGGATTCCTTCAGGGCCTCCACTTGCTGGACAGAGAAGGGAAGTGTTCTGTGGATGCTGCTGTAGTGGGGGAAATGAGATAATGAAATTAATTACTTGTCAGCTCCTAATGGCTTAATTGGAGGCTCTTAATTGTTGAGGATGAAATGTGCAGACTCACGGAGAGCTGTAGTTTTTGGAGAGGAGCATTTCTTCCCCAAGGCTTTACCCACTGCATGTGGCTTTTTCTGGTTCATAACCTCTATTATGGAATATTTGTTTCTTACTACCTATTCAAATAAGCTGCTTCCTGCCCTGAGCTTCAGCTGACAGACTGTTTGAACTCCAGGATGTGTATTTCTGTCATCCCTAAGCCAGTAGGAAACCTCAGGCAGAGCTGGGACCTTCAAGTACGAATTAAGTCATGTGTTTACAAACACAAGTCTTTCTAGAACTGCCCTTAGAAAAAGGAGCAGGGAACCCTAGTCAGATCTCAGAGAATTCTGGTTTGAAAGGTTTTTCTGCTAGCTCCTGCTGTCACTTTACTTCTATCAGAACACTAGAGGAGTTTAAATGTTTGTTCCTTCTGCTTTCCATTGCTATTTTTCTTCTCAACATTGACAAAAGATTTGAGTATTTCTGCATGCTTCCAGATTGTGTGCACATACCAAAATACCAGCCTGTCATGGAACATGCCATTCTTGTCACTTTCCAAAAGTGTTTTCCAATATTGAACAGTTGAGTATATTTTTTTAAGTACTATTCCTGGTATGTATTGTATTTTATATTTCACCTTGGCTGGTAATGCTTGTTTATATTAGTGCTGTTAAAAGTACTGACAGTTCTTCATTTAAGTTCCAATATGCAGCTCTCCTAATTTTTATAAATAACCTCACAATCTATTCAGTGAGGTTTACTAGTTTCTTTCATAATCTTGATTTGTTGTTAAATAAGCTGCAAAACCCCCTACCTATGTGTGTTTTGAAGTCTGTGGCTTATAAACTAAAAATTAAACTTATAAACTATGAATGTAAGGTCACAGTAGCTTTAAAGAAAATTGCCAGCACCCAGGCAGAGCAGTTGTCACATATGGATTTGTCACTTCTCAGCAGTGACGTGGCCCTTTCCTGACCAAGTTTCAGTATGTGCTCTCCACAAACCTGATTTTCTCTTGTGTCACCTTGAACTTATTTTACTTTTTCTTACTTACCAGGGTCAGTTGAGAAAAGCTACCCAACAGGTCACTGAGGAAAAATGTTCTCTGTTGAGAAGTCCCTGATTGACCCCCACAGTCAGGTGCTGTGGCTGTGTGGTCACTCACAGCACTCTGGGGTGAAAGTGTGGTCTGAAAAATGCATCTTAGCAAGCAGGCATCTTAAGGAGGATGTTTGTGGGTAATTTTTATGAAGATGTAATTTTTTATCAAGATAAAATTCAAGTGAAGTCTTTTCTCTACCAGGATCATCACTTGATTGTATTTTATGAGCTGCCATCTGATGCTGCTGTAGAGGATTTTCTGTTTTCAAAAATGATGATGGAAATTAGTAGCAAACATTTTCTGGACCTTTTGATTTATATTTCTTCAGGCTCAAAGATCTCAGCAGGATCTCCTAATGCCATGTATTCTAGTGATTTGGTACTGACAAGAAAGAACACTGACTGCTTTATCAGTATTGTTTTCTGAAATAATAGCATTTTCCTCTGTGCTGCTGATCTAACCCTGTAGCTTTTGATATTTTCTGAGACTTGGAGTCTAACACAGTGATCTAGATGTAAAATGTAAAGGTGCATATGTCACTTTTCCTAAGCATTTGATGAACATGCTGAAATATTTTGCAAACACTGGGATTTTATGGACTCTCATCTTGATATTTTACTCAGTGTTTCATTATGTAGAGGAGGGTAAAAGCTGAAAGTCTGGGCTGTCAGTGCAGGGATGCTGGGTGTCAGCTGTTGGGTGGGAGTGGGCAGTGAAGCATTTTGTTTGTTGCAAAGCAAGGGATGTAGGATGGAGGACCAGTTTGTGTTGGCATAAAAACTCTGGAGTATTTTGGTAAAATAACTTTTTAGCACTCTGACAGCCTACTTTAAAATACTCCAAACCAACGAGTCTTTATGTACTGGATAATCAGTAATTTACATCTAAAACTTGGCATTTAAGTAGGTGAAAATGCATTCCTTCAAATCCTTCAAGCCTGAAGAGTTTCAGGCTGAAACAGTACAAGTGACATTCTGTAAGAGCAGGAGACCCTGACTGCAGTGTTAGAGCATGAGGAATCTCTGAGCAGCTCTTCATGTTAATTCAGAATGTTAATTCTACATTTCCAGTGTGCTGAATCTCAACAATTAGCACAGCACTTAATGTTACAAAGTTCTTGTCCTCCTTTCCTTTCTGGAGCTGGATATGCTGCTCTGGATGGTGGAGGCTGTGTTATGCTGTAGTGCCCAAGCAGTTTTTAAGGCAGGAGTGTTGTCAGAATAACCTCAGCAGTGCTCTGTGCCAGGCTCTCTATTATTGGGTGCTACAAATGGTACTCAGAAATGATAGCTGATGGTTCTGTGTTCTGAAGCAATTTTCAAGTTTCTTAAAATCAGACTGAGGTACAATCACAGAATTGTAGAATCACAGAATAGTTTGGGTTGTAAGAGACTTTTAAAGGTCACCCAGTCCAAATCTCCTGCAAAGAACAGGGACATGTTCAACCAGGTGAGGATGTTCCAAGCCCTGTACAGCCTGACCATGAATGTTTCCAGAGATGGGGCATCCACCACTGCTCTGGGCAGTCTGTGCCAGTGTTTTGCCACTCTTATTGTGTAATAAGTTTTCATTATATCCTGTCTAGATCAACCCTTTTTAAATTTAAAATCATTGCCCCTTGTCTATCTTGACAGGGCTTGCTAAAATGTGTGTCCCCATTTTTCTTAGGCCCCCTTTGAGTACTGAAAGGCCACCCTGAGGCTTTCCCAGAGTCTGAGCAGCCCCAGCTCTCTCAGCCTTGGCTCCCACAGAGCTGCTCCAGCCCTCTGACACCTCTGTGGCCTCCTCTGCAGCCCTGCAGTGGCTCCAGGTCTCTGCTGAGGTGAGGACCTTGGGGCTGGACACAAGATTGCAGCTGGGATCCCCAGCTACCCTTCCTTCCCCCAAAAATGCCAATTACAGTGCCTGGACCCTGCTGGCTGCCTGCTCTGTATCCCCTGGGGATACTGGGACAGTCACTGTGCAGAGAAAAATGTTGGGGTATGGGTGAAAACAAAAAACATCTCATAATCCTTAAACTTGCTCTTCTCTGGGAGCCAACTCCCAGCTCTGTGTTAACCCAAATTCTCTGGTTCTGCAGTTCCTCCTTTAGGGGTAAAACTGGGGCTCAGCCTTGGTTTGCCACTGACAAAGTTTCTGGTTGTCATTTATGTCCCCCTAACATTTGCCATCTTTTATGACTTAGCCACCATCCTTTGTGTTGAAAGGCAATAGTAATTTCTGGTTTGTAATTCCTCTCATCCTGACATGGAGCCTGTAATAGCTCAGGTGAGCCACATCCCCTAAATGCCTTTTCCCCTCTGTAAAATGTTTCTGGGTGGTGCCATTAAATGTGTGTGTCTGTATTAGAGATGTGTGGAATTAGATTAAATTAATGCCACGTGTTGTCAAAAAAATTGAAGTTTAGTAATGTCTCCAGGGGGCAGATGCAGAAGCCTGCCCATGGACTGCACCAAACCTCTTTCATTGCCTTTTAGAACCATTTGCATCTGATAGCAGGCAGTCTGCTTGTAGCAGAGACACAGAAAAGTTTTTAGCATGAAAATCCTCTTAATTCAAGGAAAGGCTGTCTGTTAGGTGAAACTAGAACCCTGTCACTGTCTAGATGTGCCCTGCTCTCCATTTATTTTGGTGGTATAGAAGTCTTCCTGCCTCTAGCCCTAGAAAATGACTAAAAAATTCAAAATTCTGATAAAGGATTTTCCCATCAAAGTTTTCATATTCTTTCATTAGATTTCTGCATCAAGTTATTTGTGTGTTAGAAGATTCAGTAGCAGTCTGTGTTCTCTGGATTTCTGTGCTTTATATCCTCCAAAGAAAAAAATTCCAAACTCTTTCAGACAGGGACATGACATGAAACCAAAATGTACCTCAAAAAAGAGTATTGAAGTAACAAAGGCAGAATCTGAAATTCCAACATGGGTGAGGAGAAACTCCTCAGTGTTTGCTGTTGAGTCTGACTAAGTCTCTGGATGACTTTTGCTCTGCTGCATCCCTTTGACAACCTTGAATTGTCTGCAGGACATGGTGAATGAAACTTAACTGTTGGTAATTTAATTCCTAACCAATCCCTTTTTTTCTCTCCCCTAAAATACATTTGGTAAAAGAGAGCAACTTATAGAGGAAAGATGATAAATGTACTTAAGTAATTTGTTCCAAAGTCTTTTTATCATTTACTGCCCTTCCAGCTTGAGAAGTTGTCCAGCTGTCCAGAAGGGAACCTTTGTTAATGTTGGCAACAGAAAAGAGGGAAAAAATAAGTCAGTGTTCCACAGCTTTATCTTCAAATCCACTTTTGCTTTAGCACCCCAGATCTGCAGAGGGACTGAACAAGAGGGATTCTTGGAGTGCCCTGGAGAAAGATGCTGGAAGGTCCAGCACCCTGTTGGTGTTAGCCTGGAGCAGCAGGGCAGGGAGCAGCCCCTTCCCCCAGAGGATGCTGCACTGTGCTCACACCTCCTGTGGGTGCTGCATTTCCCTGTGGGTGCTGCATTTCCCTGTGGGTGCTGCCTGCTCAGAGCCCCAGAGGGAATGCAGCTGTGTTGTTGTTTGAGCACAATTGCACCTTCAAACCAGGTTTCAAGAGGCTGGTGTGTTGCTTTTCCTTTCTTTCTTTGTCTTTATTTCTGTCATAACCATGCAGTAGAATAGTTTCTTTATTTCCTTTTCTTACACTCTAGTTAGCTGTTTCCCTTTAAAAAAAAAAGTGATGTGCCTTTCTGTTGACATGGTTGTGAAATCACATGGTACATGGGAACCATCAGAGTAAAAACTCCTCAGGCCTCCTGACTGGGTGAACAGAAACCTCCAGATTCTGCCTGGCAAGTGGCCAAACCCAGAGCTCTGCAAAGGCCATCTCCAGGCCTCAGTTTCTGTTTCATTAATTCCACCTGAACTTGTAACTCATCTGAACAAGGCATTTCTGCTTTTATTTAATTGCTAATGCAGCAAGGAAACCATTCCCTGTCCCTGCCTCCTGTGTGGATGTCCCTGCCTCGTGCTCACAGTCTCCCCAAGTGGCTGTGGCTTGGGTGTTCTTTTCATGGGGTTAAAACCAATTTAAAGTCAAATCAACTGTAAAATGATTGTTCTGGAAATGGAGAAATCTGAAATTTAAGACCCTACAAATACATTGTATATTGAAGAGAGAAATAAGAGGTGAAAATTGTCCATTATGTTTCTTTATCAGCATATGATGATTGGAACATGTGGAGCACTTCCATTTGTCAATATTTTTTCATGCTGCTGTCTTGCTAAAATAAAGTTACAGAATTCCACAGTTCTTCCAAAATGCATACATGCTGTTTTTCATTTCCAAGTGTGTGTGTATTTAAAAGATAAGAAAATGACAATATTTGCCTTATAGACTAGAAATTGTAATCCTGCTTGTTCTTGACTTGCTGAAAGGAGGCTGTTGCAGTTTTGCCTTTATTTCTGTTTCCTTTGCCAGGCTGATAAAATGTAATTTATACATTATCATATTTTAAAATACATTCTGTTACTGTTCTATGTAATAACCATAGTCTGGAAGAGTTGGTGGGATTTTCCTGAAATCAGCTCAGTTGCAGTCAGCCAGGGTTGCCTGATGACACAGGCCCTGCAGATAACAGTTTATACTCTGAATACTCTGCTTTCCTTTCTTAATACTTCTGTGCCCACTTGCATTCCTGTTCACAGAGGCAGAATTGTTCCATTACAGGCTGAATAGCAGTGGGGATGAAGTGAGGAATTGAGGAAGAAAAATAATAGAATTATCTGAAGAAAAGAAGAAAAAATCAGGTGACAGAGGAAAATAATAAGAGATATGGGAGCATGTTGAGGTTGGTTGAGGAAAAGTGGTTTAGAAATTTGCTGTTGGGGGAGGGAGCAGTGGTTTTGATGGTTGTGCTCAGAGGGGGCAGGAAGTTGTGAGTGGAGCACTAAATAAAGCCATGCTGGCAGAGCAGGGTGGGGATAGTCAGGGGTCTGTGCTGTGCTGGACCTTGCTGGCTTCAAATAGAGAGCTCTCAAACCCTCTGTGCTGAACCTGTTCAGCTTGAAGCATATTCCTTTCCTCTGCAGGCACCCAGAGCAAGACAATAAAATTAAATAAGTCACTGAGAAGACAGGACATGAGTAAAACTGGCAGTGTGTCAGTATGTTGTGCTTAACCCTATATAAAACAGGGATTTATGAAAGTGGGAGCTTTCCAGGGATTATACAACTGTGCTTAGTTCAATTTAATGATTCTGAAATACCATGTAGAGTGTTGCATTATTAATTGTTGCCTTCCCTGAACCACTTAATTAGTTATTTTGCTAGTTTTGCCATACTTTCTAGCAATCTTAAAATAAATATTTAAATTATGTTTACTAAAGGCTTTTAGCAGGACATTACTGAGACTGACAAATGAGGAAATGTTTGGTTTTGGTTTGGGCACTTGCAATCCAGTTTGTTGTATGTAGTGCAACTTGAACTTCCAGGACCCCTTAAAAGAAAAAGTATGAAAAATAGGGAGTTAAGTAATGGGAAGTTTTTATTTGTATTAGTGTGGGGTTTATGTGTTTGCTCGTTCTATGTGAATTGGATCATGTGAAGCATGACTTGCATTTCTCCATTTCCATGGAGCAGGGAGAGAGTAAAGTTTGATCAGTGCTTAGAAAATGGCTCAGCCTGGAGCTGTGCCTGGCAGCACAGCCATCCCCAGGGAGCTGTGGGCTTTGCTGGGATCTGTCAGCCTCTCCTCCTCAGAGAGGCATTCCTAAACCCCAGGGAATCCCCTCCCCTAAAGTTCTGGAGTAAGCAGCATGGAGGAATAATAAGCACTTCCTTCCTTGCTATTTTCAGTGCCTGAACTAGAAAGTCCCAGAGTTCTGCAGCTCTTTGCTCGCCCTCCTCCCGAGCCCGCAGCTCTGCAGGGGGAGGCACAGCCCCAGTCCCAGCTGAAACACAATTGGACAAGTGTCACCAGCATTATGGCAGCCTGGCTCCATTATTCAGTTTTCTGTTTAATGTCATGTTCAGTATTAAGTTCTCTGCAGGGTTTTCACTAGTCCCAGATTTATTTTTTCCTAGCGGTGTGTGTCAGGCTTCCCCTGCCCCCACTCGTGTTTGTTTTGCCAGGAAGGCATGGAGAGAGAGCAGCCTGATGTTTTGGATCCTGAGAGGCATTTTGGGCTTGTTGGAAGTGTCTCACTCCTTCCTCTGGGCTGGTGTAAACAGCTCTGCTGGCTGTGGCTGCAGGGAGGAGAACCTTTCAGCAAACACGAGCGGGCCTTGGATGGAAAATCCTTCCTGTGCCCAGAGCTGGAGACATTTTGTCAGGTACTCCGAGTGGCCATAACCAGCTACAAAACCTTTCCAAGAACTGGGAATTGTTGGCACGAGGATCTGCACTCTTCTGTGGTTGTACTTTGCCAACAAATGTCAATTTTCAAGTGATGATATAAAAACTTTAGTTAAAGTGAATAATAGTTCTTGGTCTTCTCCCCACTTATATCTTTACAGACTTTGCATTTGTATCTTTCTTAAGCTTTAAAGTAAAAAGTAATAAAAGTAATAAAAGTAATAAAAGCCTAGCACTGAGCTTCTTAAAAAAAGTTGCAGTGTGTGTGATCTGAATTTGGAAGTATTCTTCCTGAAGTTTATTGATATTTAGGAAAGAAGAATTAATACCTGATGGACTTTATTAAACTTCTCTTTGGAAGAGATTTAAACAAGACATTCTGTAGTTTCTGACTGAAATCACAATCTTAAAAGTTCCATATGACTCATGAAATGAGCTCTGATAAACTCACTTTACCCTCAGTGTTTTGCATATTGCTTAACACACTCTCAGTGATGGAATGAAGATTGCTCTGGTGGCAGGTTTCTTTCTGCTTTTGCCTCCAGGCTGCCTGTGGAGCGTTGGACCCCTATCTGTTGCTGTTTTGCATTTATGAAGCTGCAAGTCAACACATGAAAAGTTAGTGACTTTCCTTTTAAAATCAGTCCTACTTTTGTAATTGCAGTGAGAAACCTGACACCCCTAATGTGAGTTTTAATTTTACCTCTTCTAATGTGCCCTGTTGTGGAAGACAGCAGCATTCTCCAAAAGATACAACTTTGTTTCTATCTGAGGGGCTTTTTCCTGGGTTTCTGGATGGAGTTTGTATATTCTGTCATTAAAAATGGCTCCAATACTAAATGGTTGTAATTTCCAGGCTAGCATTAAAATGGATCCATGGGATATATGAGAAGGAGCTGCACAATTATTTCCAGCTAATTCCAGATACAGTATCTGATCCAAGTGATCCTCCTGATTCAAATGAAGGATGAGATAATGCTGAAAAAGACCAGGAACCTACCTACACATTGGCAGAGTTCCACTCCTACAGTGTGCTGGAGTTGACCATAAATTGTTTTGTGTAGTTAAATTGGCTAAGTAGGTTGTTGCAATGTGGTGCCATTATGAGGCATTCACTTGTTTTGGGATTTGGCAGGAACCCAGTTTACATACGTGCAGAGAAGCAAAAAATAGCAGCTCCAGAATGTGTGTTTCATCTGTGGGCTGAAAGGAGAGCCATTGTATGGTTTGGAGGAAGAAAAAGCATCTCTGTTGCACTAGAAGTATGTGCTGGTTCACAGAGCTGTCACCTGCAGGATCTGTGTGAGCACCAGGCCATGGGAGGGGTTGTGGGCATTGCAGGGAAGGGGAGGAGGCAGTGCCTGTGCCTGGGGCTTGGGCATGGTGCTGCTTTAGGTACAGTCTGGAAAAGGGAAGCTGCAAAAAAGAGCTTGAAAGAAAGCTTCAGGGAGCAAAGAGGAAGAACTGCTTTATTGTGATCACTGGGGAGTAAGGGTAGAGAGCACGAGGAAAAGCAAGAGCAAGAAAATTTGGCAGATTAGTCTGTGCATTATATCCAGTTGAAGTCACTGTTTTCCATGTAAAAACACTGAGATTAAACCTCTGATACTTGTGTTATTTTTTCCTAAGTTCCTATACATCTTATGGAGTGGAACCAGAGATTTTCTGCAGACATGCAAGGGAAAGGTCCATTTTACACAGGGGGTTATGGATCTGCTTTTCTGGTCAAATGTCATTTATGATTGCAGTAATCCTTTTCTTTGCTTCCACTTTGTATTAAGTTCTGAAGAGTTTTGATCACACTGAAAGTAAAGCTAAACAAATCGAAGCAAGACCTTTAAACAAAGATAAAGGAGTAAATATTTGTATATCCTGCTCTCTGAACAGGTTTGGAAAGCCAAACTCCTTTCCAGTCAGGTACTCCTATCAATGAGACTTTTCTTTCCTGCTGGTTTACATGATCAGAGGATTTTCATCTTAGAAAGCTGCTACAGGAAAAGCTTCAGAACCAAATAAAGCACAAGGGAAGGGTTTGCAGTGATGGAGCAGCAGTTTTTGTGAATGATCATAAGTCCCATCCTAACATGCAAGCATGGTATTATGTGCAGTTCATTTTTTCAGGTGTGGTTGACTAGGGTGCTGACAGCATCCACAATAAACACCTGAAAACAGTCTCATTAGATGTATTAGACATGGCAAAATCTGAGCTAACTAACCCTAATTAAATTATATTTGCTATCAGCCTCCAGCCTTGCTCCCCAAAGATTCCCTTGTCCCAGAAATTTAATTAGAAGGTGCAGGATGTATGGCCAAGTATTTGAATCTGCCACTAGAAAATGGATTCTGCTGAGGAATCTGATTCTTCCTATTGGACTGGTTAGTTCACAGTGAACACTGATGATATCAAGGCTCTAACCAAGTTCCTAAGACATTTAATAACAGATTATTTGAAGATAGAAACTTGCTGGGACTGCATATTAACAGCTTTCAGGCCAGGAAAACTTACTTCAGGTTACTCCTTGTTTTTTATGGTTAGTTGAGCTTTGACTTAGTAAGGTATGTTCATTGACACTGAAGAAAAATGCACAGTATAATTTGGGCTTTGCTTGCTCTTTCTTGAAACAGTTCAGCAGCATATTTAGAAGGTGTGCTGTGGCTTCTGTGAGCCTTGCTGTTGGCAGGAATCAATTGACTTCAAATCCATATCTCACTGTCTGAGGGAGCTCAGCTTTTATCTGTCCCTTATTCCCCTGTCCCTCGGTGAAATTCCACAGCAAAATCTGCCCCTTATTTTCCCAGTTATGTCCTTTTCAGCTGGATCCCCATTTGAAGGTTTCCTTTCTCTTCTGGTTGTGTTTTTTTTCAGTGTGATCCCCATTTGAAGTTCCCTTTCCCCTCAGGCTGTGTTTTTTCCAGCTGGATCCCCGTTTGAAGGTTCCCTTTCCCCTCTGCAGGGAATCTGGTTGGATCCCTCTGTGAAGGTTTTGTTTCTCCCTCTGGTTGTGTTTTTTTCAGTGTGATCCCCATTTGAAGGTTTCCTTTCCTCCTCTGGCTGTGTTTTTTCCAGCTGGATCCCCATCTGAAACCTCTCTTTCCCCTCAGGCTGTTTTTCTCAGTGTGATCCCCATTTGAAGGTTCCCTTTCCCCTGTGGCTCTGTTTTTTCCAGCTGGATCCCTGTTTGAAGGTTCCCTTTCCCCTCAGGCTGTGTTTTTTCCAGCTGGATCCCCATTTGAAGGTTCCCTTTCCCCTCAGGCTGTGTTTTTTCCAGCTGGATCCCCATTTGAAGTTCCCTTTCCCCCTCATGCTGTGTTTTTTCCAGCTGGATCCTCATTTGAAATTCCCTTTCCCCTCAGGCGGTGTTTTTTCCTGCTAGATCCCATTTGAAGTTCCCTTTCCCCTCAGGCGGTGTTTTTTCCTGCTAGATCCCATTTGAAGTTCCCTTTCCCCCTCAGGCTTTGTTTTTTCCAGCTAGATCCCATTTGAAGTTCCCTTTCCCCTCAGGCTCTGTTTTTTCCAGCTGGATCCCCATTTGAAGGTTCCTTTCCCCTCAGGGTGTGTTTTTTTGATGTGATCCCCATTTGAAGTCTCCTTTCCCCCTCAGGCTGTGTTTTTTCCATCTGGATCCCCATTTGAAAGTCCCTTTCCCCTCAGGCTGTGTTTTTTCCAGCTGGATCCCCATTTGAAGTGTCTCTTTCCCCTCTGCAGGGAATCTGGTTGTGTTTTTTTCAGCGTGATCCCCATTTGAAGATTCCCTTCCCCCTCAGGCTGTGTTTTTTTCGTGCTGGATCCCCATTTGAAGGTTCCCTTTCCCCTCTGCAGGGAATCTGGTTGGATCCCTCTGTGAAGGTTTTGTTTCTCCCTCAGGCTGTGTTTTTTCCAGCTGGATCCCCATTTGAAGGTTCCCTTTCCCCTCAGACTGTGTTTTTTCCAGCTGGATCCCCATTTGAAGATTCCTTTCCCCTCAGGGTGTGTTTTTTCGGTGTGATCCCCATTTGAAGGTTCCCTTTCCCCTCAGAGTGTGTTTTTTTGATGTGATCCCCATTTGAAGTCTCCTTTCCCCCTCAGGCTCTGTTTTTTCCAGCTGGATCCCCATTTGAAGTTCCCTTTCCCCTCAGGCTGTGTTTTTTCAGTGTGATCCCCATTTGAAGTTCCCTTTCCCCTCAGGCTGTGTTTTTTTGGTGTGATCCCCATTTGAAGTGTCTCTTTCCTCTCTGCAGGGAATCTGGTTGTGTTTTTTCAGTGTGATCCCCATTTGAAGTCTCCTTTCCCCCTCAGGCTGTGTTTTTTCCAGCTGGATCCCCATTTGAAGTTCCCTTTCCCCTCAGGTTGTGTTTTTTCGGTGTGATCCCCATTTGAAGTGTCTCTTCCCTCTCTGCAGGGATTCTGGTTGTGTTTTTTTGGTGTGATCCCCATCTGAAGTCTCCTTTCCCCCGCAGGGCATCTGGCGCATCCCCGTGGATGAGATCGACCGGCCGGGCAGTTTCGCCTCTCATATGAACCGCTCCATCGTGCTGCTGCTCAACGTGCTCTCCCAGCTGAGGGACTACAGCACCCTGCTCAAGGTCTCCTCCATGCTGCAGAGGACCCCTGATCAGGGAAAGTACGAGAGATTTATTTCATTTGAAGCCATTTGTTGTAAAGCTTTTCGGTGTGTTTTGTTCGCTGTGTGACTGTTTTATTTAAAGCTGTTCTTTGTTTAGGGAAAAAAGTCTTTCGACAGATTCCCTTGGGAATAGAGTGGAATTGTTGGTTTTCTTGGGTTTTACAGAGATGGGGTAACTGAGAGGAGTTTTAAAAGATTTTATTCTATTATCATTCTCAATGAATAGTGAGACACAAAAGATATAAAACTCAATGGTATTTTATCAAAAACTAACTTATTTCTTAGTTACAATACCTTATAAATGTTTTTCAGCTTATTGACTCTTACTACACAATACTACTATTACTTCTAATGCTATTATTATTTCTAATTATGTGTATTTTTCCCTACGTCGTTCTACTACAGTGTATCTTTCACAATTCTAATTCTCTAAAATATCTAGTCCTTTTACAAAACTGTCTTTTAAAACTTATTAAAACTTGCTTTTACTTCAGTCCCTCTCTCTTAACAATGTCATCTCTATTCCATAATAAGTCAACACACTTTATCTCAGTGTTTACATACAGATGTGTAAGACTATGTGAGCTTTCTATCAACAAATCCATTTCCCACAGGGAACCATGGTTAACTTTTCTCAGGATTACAATTCTATAAAGTAGCCTGGAGTTTCTCTGGGACTCAGAGCAGCCATGGGGGTGCCTGGCAGCCTGGCAGAGGTGTGGTGTGTCACATGGAGGGATTCTCTGGAGGAGCAGAGCAGGACTGGGACACCCTGTGCTGGCCCTTGCGTAAGAGCCGAGCGCGGCGCGGGAGGTCAGGCCCAGCATCCTGCCTTCCTGTAATCCTTGATGGCCTCAACAATGCCTCTGGGCCTCTTGGCAGCTGATGCTATTTAAAAAAGCTTATCCTGTTCAGGGGTGATCTAATTTTAATTGCATTAACCTTATTTAAGAGAAAAAGAAGCTATTAGTGTGAGCTATATATGGGCTCGTATCAATGGGAAGACCGAAATAAACATCCAAGGAAAACACTGAGGTAAAATTCTAGTGGGTTGTCCTGTGGGAAATGTTGGAATTGGTCTCTGGCAAATGTTTAAGAAATGAAACATGAATGATTGATGGCAATAAGTTGGAGGCATTGAAGGTTTCTTCGTGTGTTTTTGAGTGTGAGTGCATGTGAATTTGCATGGATTGTAGTGTGTCTGGGAATATGTCACTCCTTGTTCAGCAAACTTGAAGCCAAAAATACTTTGACTTTTAACATATCAGAAGGACTGGACCATAGAAGGTTTCAATTTCTGTCCTAAGCAAACCCATAGCTGTACTAAAAATATTATGTTATTTGTAAGTCTAGACTGAATTCAAAATACAAATAATTTGACATGTTAGATCAGCCAGTGCCAGCCATGGTGAGGTGCAGTTGTTAGAGGAAATTAGAAATACAGATAATTCTGGGTGTGTCTGGTATATGCCTGGAACAACCCTATTTTTAAAAATAGAGTGGGTTTAGTTATTACTGAACTAATGAGGAGTCAGATGTTTACGGTTTGCTTTTCAGAGAAAAGAGAGCAAAATTACCAATTTAACCTAAAATCATAGAGAGGAAATATGTGTATTTAAAATTTGGCCTTTTGACTGAAGTAGTACCCTTCAGAGTTATTTACTTGATTTCTAGGCCTCTCATTCAAACCAGCTAATTCTGAAATAGAAATTAAGTTTTCCATTAAATGTGATTAGGTGGGAATGACAGCTGGAAGTGTTTTGCTTGAAAGCAGACTAAAACATTGTGTCCAAATACACTGAAATTACAGTGCTCTAGTAAATTAAATGAAGCTATAGAGTGAATGTTTTCCACATAAAATATGATTTTTTTGGTAATATTTACTAGGGAAAAAAGGGTAGCAGCACACCTATGAACCCAGGATTTTTAGAGCTTAAAATCCTGGGTTCAAAGGCAACTGATATGATCAAAGAGAGAGGATTTGCTGATGTCCTTAATCTCACATGCACGCTTTATCCAGAACATGAAAATCACCTGAGAGTTCACCATGGCTTTGTGTAACTATAAGATTCTTTTACAAAAAAAGGATTGAATAAAAAGCTGGTATTTGAGGGGCACAGGAATCTTGATAGAAGAAAACTGTAAATCTGGTTGTCTGGTTTGCTCTGGGTTTGGTTGCTTGGTGTTTTCCCATTTCTCCCCTTCCCTCTGGTTGTAAGCAGAGCTGTCTTCTGCTTTATTTGTATCATCTCTGATCTTGTGGGGAGGGGAGAAGTGGAGGGAAACAGAGCTAAAGTGTTAAATCCCAATATTGTTTTATTTCAGTATGCACCTGTGGATTTTTGTTTGTTTCTTCTGTTTTAAATTTGTTGTTTTGGCTTGTTCTTGTTTTTCTTTCAATGTCCTGTGTCTTGGTTTTAAAAGACAGGTGTCTGTTAAGGAAGGCAGGAGCCTCCCCTGAAATGGAAAATATAAACCCCCTCCCTCTGAATTATTATTATTTTTAAATTAAGGGACTCTCAGGCAAAGGTATGGGGAAAAGAATAACAGTATTTTATTAGGAAAATTAAAAATACAAATGCAATAGTATAAGAAAAGGAAACAAAACATTGACAGAGTGAAAACATGCTCTGTCCCCCTGTGTGCCAGGGTGGTGTCCCAGCCCCATCCCAGGGGGCTCAGCCCTCCTGCAGTGCCAGCTGTGGTTCTGCTGGAGCAGGGATCCTGCACAAGGGGGGAGTTTTCCTCTGCAGCTCCAGGGCTGCTGCAGATGGGCCTGGGCTCCCTCTGGCAGTGCAGGGCAGCAGAAAGCTGCTCCTCTGGCAATGCAGGGGGCAAAGGCTGCTGTGCTGGGCCAGGCTCAGCTTGGATCCAGGTAGGAATGCTTGGCTCCTGCCCTGGGCACAGCATCTCCCCATGGGATGGGGGAATTGGATCAGCCCTGCAGGGACACTCAGTGGCCATGGACAGCAGAGATCTCCTGCAGGGAGGATTGGCTGTGGGAGAGAGAAAGAAAAAACTGCCCATGGACAGCAGAGAACTGCCCCAGCATAAGAGATGGCAATAAAACACACACCCCAGCTAAATCTTGCAACCTAAGCCATTCCTGGTTCTTCTTTGGAGTGCTGTGAGCTTTTGGCAGCTAATTCATTTCTCTCTCTTGCTGGGGACAGGAAGTACCTGCGTGATGCCGATCGCCAGGTGCTGGCCCAGCAAGCCTTTGTGCTCACAGTGAAGGTGCTGGAGGACACTCTCAACGATCTCACACAGGTGAGGCAGCAGGGCACCCCAGGGCTCTCATTTAGTCATTAGCTTTGGCAGTGTTCACTCATTCCTTAGATCTCCTGAGATTTAAAGGCTGCATTTATAAGCACTTATTCTCAATACCTTTCATTTATGCCACTGCACAGAAAATTTTCTTCCAACATTGTTGTTTTTTTGTTTTGAAATTCAGTAACAAATACAGTTTGCAGTAAGGATTGCAAGATTGCAATAATTTGGTCTCACTGTCCCTTAAACTTCAAATAATGGTAGATACATGTAGTGTTCAAGCTCTCCATTTTCAGGTAGGGTCTGTAGGAAAATTCCTTTTAAAATGAACTAAGATTCCTCTTACAAAACACACCCAGACAGCTTGGACAGTCTACATGCCTAGACACTTTTCACTGTTAGTCCTTGACAGCATCACACTTATTATTACATATAATTGTAATGTAGATTTCATTTTAAAAAGTCATACAGAAGCTAATCAGGTCCCAGGTTAAGGGATCTGGATATTGGAACATTGCTTTGTAAATGCATCCAAGGAAGAACTTGTTCCTAAGGGTTTTCTAAGTTAACAGACTATAGGTTTAACCAACTAAATGAAAACATTGTCAAGAACACTGGAACTCTGTACATTAAATAGTTTGTTCATAAATCTGGATGTAAGAGTTGTATCATTATCATTTTTTGAAAGAAAAGATGATGTACTGAGGTTTTCTACCTTTGGAACTTCACCAAAGTAAAGGTACAAAAAGTAAAATACTATAGCAGGGTTTTGCCTACTTCTTGATCTATTAACAAGCAGGTTATGTAAAAACAACAAAAGGAAAGAGTGTTAAACTTGAGCTTGATCTGCAGCTGCCAAAAGAAACAGGTTTGGTTTTGACTTCAATATGTTAGAAGAAAAATTTGTGCAGTTAAAACCTTGGATTTCATTTAGTTGGATCCCTTAGCATGGACTGAAGTAGTGAGGGAAAATAAACATTGTGGCTTTGGTTCAGCCTGAGCTGTTGACCCTTCTCTGTGGTTGTTTTCACTTATTAAAATACTTCTACCTCAGGTTTTAGGATCTAACAGGAATTGCTAAATCAAGCCCTTTATCTGTTCTAATTGTAAGATTTGTGGCCTAGATAATTAATATTAAGGAACAAAAAAGAGTGAACACAGAATAAATGCATTTGCTTCAGCAGAAGCAGTAATGAAAGGTACTGGTCAATATTCACGATAGTCACAGCTGTGCTCAACTGCTTTTTGATTTCAATAATAACAGAGAAGAATGATTTCTTTTATTAAGGTTTCAGAGGATCAGGGTTCCAAGTCTTCTAGCCTTGCTTCAGGAAGGATGACAACAGACGTGTCCAATAAAAGCAGTGCTGAGGAGGGGAAGGATGTGCTCCCCAAAAAGGCCGTTCTGTCCGATGGAGCCGTGCACGGTGCTGAGAACGGAGTGAAGGAAGCGACCCCGGGACAAACCCCCCATGCCATGGACATACTGGAACAGGAGGACAGGAGTGACAAGGAGATTAAAGAGCTTCCTGGCCCTGGTTCAGCTGAGCCCATGGATCTTGATGGCTTTTCCAGTGACCCTGACAAAATTGATTCTTGCTGTAAGCGCAGCGAGCCGGAGCGGCTGCAGCCCGGCCGGAGCTCCAAGGACAGGGCTCCCGAGAGCAGGACTCCAGAACTTTCCTTGGAGGAGCTCAGCATCAGCTCTAAACACCAGCAGCAGGCAGCTAAAGGAACAATTCAAGCAGCACCTACAGAAGAACCTGTCCAGAGGTCAAGCAGGAAGAGGAAATTACTTGAGGATGTGGAGTCTGGAAAAACACTTCTGCTCGATGCTTATCGAGTGTGGCAGCAGGGCCAGAAAGTTATGGCCTATGACCTGGGCAAAATTGAGAAGATCATGTCTGAAACATACATGCTGATTAAACAGGTATTGTAGGATTAATTTTAATTTGTCTGTGTGGCCTCAGGTTTTAGGATCTAACAGGAATTGCTAAATCAAACCCTTTATCTGTTTAAAACCTTCCCAAATAACCATTCTCTTGACAAGGTCATTGCTGGGGATAGGGAGTAGGACTCTGCATGTTTTAAAACTAAATTTCTGAAATTAGTTAAGAGCTGTAGTACCACTTACATGGTGTTTGTTCAGCTAAATGTTAGTTTGAATTGAGAGAGCTGAGTATTTATCTTTGGGGATGTGCTCCTGAATAATTTAAGGTCAGCATTTTGCTGTAGAACTGCTGCTTCCATGCTCTACATCCCCATTTCATCTCAATTTAATTAGATTTATAGATGAGCTAAGTAATTATGACTTCATTAGTTGTGGTTCTGTGTTCAGGTGGATGAAGAAGCAGCACTTGAACAGGCAGTCAAGTTTTGCCAGGTGCATATGGGAGCATCAGCACAGAAACAGGTAAGCCCTGAAGCCTTTGAGTGCTGCTTTTATGAGTCTGTACAGGCAAATCTGTTGCTGAGTGTCTGCAGCACCTAGAAATGCCTCCTTTCCTTGTATTGGTGCCATCTGCATTAGGAGGAAGATCACCCCTTTATTAGTGTCAGTGCTGCTGTTTATAGCAGGCTTGCAGGATTGTTTTCATACCCAAAAGCTTTTGGGGAAACCCCAAACGATCTTCAAATTGAAATATTTATGGCATACTACAATTTCCCTAATGTCCACATCATACCCAGCATTTCATGGATGATAATTACTTCTCTCTGCTCCCTAAGGGCTCCAACCTCATCAGCTCTTGCCTTGCTGGCACTGCACTCTGCTCCAGAGATACCAGATAGATTTTCTTTAACTCTGTTAAAAACAAACTGTTACTCAGTTTGTTTTTAGCTTCTACTTTCTGGGTTTACTCAGGAAACAATTATAATAGCTTTAAATGGATCATTATTTCTCAGTTCTTGATGTGAAATCAAGGCCAAGAATAAAACTGGATGAATGACATTTTTATTGGTGTTCATTTTGCAGCCCCAAAGTATTTACTAGATTTGTATTTTCCATCAATTTTGTTCAGTTTAAATGTGCTTTTGTGTAGTGCATCTCTTAGCAGAGTAATAGGAGAGGATGTAAGAGGAAAGGTAGGTTTTTTCCTTTATTAGGTTTTCATGGAAGTAACTTTCTCCAATTTGTGCCCCTCAGGAAGTCAGTAACATTGTTCCTTTTAACTATAGAAATGAACAGAAATGTCAAGAGAGGTCTTTAGTACAAGTGTTGGCTTGTTTGTAGTCTGGTATTTCAGGTTTTAATTTTTTTTAATAAATAAATGTTAGCTCTGCATGGTAAACCTTTTTCAGTTTATTTTGGGGAAAAAATAGGCATCATCACACTGTGATTTATGACTTCAAAATAAAATGAATTTGCTAGAAAGCTTCTTTTAAAAGTAATGTTACTGTTGCTTTTTTGGGTGTGTTCACCTTTTTAAAAAACACTCACCAAATTCCCCTTTATCAACCCAATTCCTTGCTGGGCTTTCTTGAAAGTTCTGGGAATGTCTCTGCTATTCCTGTTTTTCCAGCAGAGTCACCAGGTACTCAGGCACGTGGAAAAACATGAGAATGGTGAAAAACCTGCACACAAACTAATCCTGAGAGTAGGGACAATAGGTGAGCTGGTATTTAACAGCACTGGGAGCAGTAAGATTTCCTGGTAAATCACTTGAAATAAAACATGCCCCTTCTCATGCTGCACTTGGAAGCTTTCCCTTTTAGGAAGCAGCCCCAGCTAACGAGGTTATTTCATCCTGCACTCTCATTTTGCTCTGCTCCTAGCAGGATCTTGCAAGCTGTGTGAAGCTGCTCCTACAGCACTGGGAATTAGTGTGGAGACACAGGAATAGCCACTCTTGTAGACATCTGTCTGTTTTCAGCAGACTGAATTCTGTTTTATTGAAAATTGGCAAGTATTTGCCTTCTGTAAGCAAATGATGTCATGTACAGAGCTGCTGCAGCAGGGGGAAATGCTTTGTTCCTGGATGGTTTGAGTGGGTTTGCAGGGCCTGTGGTTCTTCAGTCACTCAGCCCAAGAAATTTACAGTAAAAAAGGAAAAAAAAGCACAAAATCCACCTTGATATATGTCTTTTCTCAGCTGGCTCTTGTATTTTAAAGTTGCAGGCATTGTATTGTTTCTGTATGAAAGTTTTCACTTGCTACTAAAATTAGGCATTACTTAAATTCTGGCTTTTCAACTTTCTTCCAGAGCAGTCAGAGTTTCTAACCTAAATATTTAACAACAATGTTCAAACCTCTCCAGGCACAAGCAGGAAACAATAGAGCAGCCATGAGAGGAGCTGGACAAAGTGGGTCCTTACACTTCTGTGAGCAGATCTAATCTTTTTAATGGCTTGGCAAGGCTGTGACCCTTTGACTTGGTTTCAGAAATCCTCTCTTGTTCTTATGAGTGTTTTGAGCCATTGAGAGCCACATCACCTACAAAATCAGCTAAAAACATGAAAGTGGCTGAGGAAGAAGCTTTGAAGAAGGCAGAAAATTCAGAGGTACAAAACCTTGCCATGATAAGTTCCAGTGCTCCTGGAGCACTGGAGAAATTGGAGTGTTTTCCATCAATTCCAGAAATTGATATAAAATTATATTCTATGTAAGTTGCTGGGACATTTCTCTCAGTATTCAATATTAATATTTTTTAGTGATATATTAATCAACTCAAGCACATTTTGGTTCACAATTTACAGAGTGGTGATGCAACATTTTTAAGTGCTGATATTAATGCTGTTGTGGAGAAAGGTGTGGCCACAAGTAATTCCTCCAGTTTTTGTCCTTTTCCCTTTGAATTCTTAATTGTGAATAAAACTTTTGATATGCACCTATCAAATGGGCTGAAATCCTGTGGTGGTGGCTGGATCTTTAGCAATCAAGTAACTAAAGTTACCCTGGAGATTAATTGACCTTCTGAGCAAGCAGCATTTTGAAGGTTTCTTGTTCTTTTCTTTGATTTTTCTGTCTGAGAATGTTATCTAAAAGATTTGCAGAGATCCTGAAGGCAGTCATCTCAGTTGCTCTGAGTTATATTTTTAGTCTTGCCAACTGTGATTTTCATATGAAATTAATGGTCCTGGAAATGGAGTCCTTGTTGAGGGTGGAGGAGGATTGAGGCAGGCTGGTTTGATTTGGAAGGAGCATTGTACTCAAATACCTTGTCCTGAGGACCAAGGAGGAAACTTGTTGGCAGAAAGCAGTGCTGAGGATTCTAGATAATTAGAGAATTCCTAATAAACCTTTCCATTGACTGCCTGAAATTGCTCTTGGGAAACTCTTCATTTTATGCTGTTAAGGACATATTGACATGGGAAAGGTATTGCAGTACGAGCTAAGGAAGAAGCTTTGTATTGCACAGAATATTCTATAAATGCACATGGAGATACTTTAGTTAAAGAACCCATCTGTCTTCTGTTTTCCTGTAATCTGAAAAGGTATTTTTATTACTGTGGACTTATTATTAAATTCCTTAATACTAAAAGTACCCCTTTCACCAGTGCTGAAGTCAAGAGAGTTAAAACTCAGTGGTTGTGTGTTGGGATCTAATGTATCACTAATCCTGAGAACTGAATTTATATAAAACAAATGCTTTAAAACATTGTAAAAATCAACATTGCACACAGGGCTGGATTTAACATCTCTAAAAATACAAAAGTGTTCAGAGGCAAAGTTCCAAAATGCCACTGAGTCTCTGGTCCTGGGTTGTGACCCCTGAGGATTTGGGACTCTGTAGAAGGCCCTGGTAATGGGTTGTGTTGTAGGAGCTGAAATTTCTATTGGCTCTTCAAGGTATAGTATATCATCCAAATGTCATGAGAAGGGGCTATTTCAACATTGCTGAGTTATTTAAGACTCACTGCTGCCTTAGCCAAAAAATCCTTGCTCTGGGACCAGCTCCATCCCTGAAGTGTCGGGGAGAGAAAGGAAATTTTCAACTTCTCATTGCTGCTCCATCTCCCAGGCCCTGAGCTCTCCCTGCTTGGTTCTGGCTGCCCAAATTCTCCTTTTCACCTTTTGCTTCCCTCACCTCCTCCTCCTCAGGAGCACAGCCATGGCCACCTTCTCCCCCTGGCTGCTGCCAAACTCCAGGTGCTTTCCCCATTTCCCTCTGTCAGCCTCCAGTCAAAACACATCAGCAGATTTCAGTGTCAGCTCTAATTAAAAGTGATGCTTCATGAAGCTACCAGCAGAATCAAAACAATGACTTTTATTACAAACACAATCAGGTTATGCAAATGAGCCTTTCAGGCTCCTGGCAGGCTGCCAGGGTGATCCCTGATTTTTATAAAGTTTTGCTGCTGTTGTGATAGATAAGTGTTGTTTTATATAGAAATATTATAATATAAAGGTGCTGCTTTAGTGCTCTTCCTGCCCTTCTCTAGTTCAGAACAGGTAACTGAGGTCTTGTTTTCTCCTTCCACCACTTTTTACTCCTTCCCAGGGCTGGTGATCAGCAGTCTGAATTGACAATTTCATACTGCAGAATTTTCTGGGGTCATTGGTGGGTTTGACCTGTGAGGGCTGTGCTGAACCCACACACAAGAAGCTCAGGTGGACTCTGGAGCAGGGCTCTGGTGCTGGGACCTTACAGGGAATGTGATATTTCACTGGGAACAGGAGAACATTTTCTGCTGTGAGTGAAGCTAGAGGGCACTCCCATGGATTTTTCCCCTTCTGCTGTGGAATGCAGTCAGCACTGCAGTGACATGGGCTCTCAGGCATTTTTCTTCAAGGAGAAAACTTGAGAGTGACTTCTTTGAACTGCCTTGGGTGTCTAGAGCGTTTTCTTCTCAAATTCTCACATTAAAAAAAACCCACAAAGCAACAAACCACCAAGCTGTTCTCTTCAGGAAACAGCTAAAAGCCTTCTGTAAAGGCACTTTGCTGGGAATGGGAGGAGATTAGAAGAATATTAAATAATTAGAAAATAATCATCTTCTACCTCATGTGTTTTCTCCCCCTTTTTGTTCCACCCACATGCTGCTAATTTTCATCTTTTCTTCCTGCACATCAAGACGTCAGAGACTGCTTACAGAAAAAGTTGTTTTTCCTGAGTTGTCTGTATTGCTTTATTAATGCAGCAAAGATGACAAGGAAGGAGGGGGAAGGAGGAGGTGGGGATGGGGGGGACAAAAGGACGAGCTCTCTCATGGTCTCCTACCAAAGGGTGACCATTTTGCTCACTGTTGCATTTGCCAGTTGCCATGGCATCCCCCTCTCACTCTATCCTGGAGGTGTATTCTTGATATAATTAACAGCTCTCCTCCTTCTGTCTCCTGCAGAAAGCAATCATTAAGTGAACATGAAGGAAAGAAAAGACACTTTTTATCTTTTACTTTGTATATTAATGGTTTTCATCCTGCTGCCTGGTCTCTCTTGGTCCAATAATGATGTTTTTGTGTATGGAAGTGTTGCTGTAATATGGCTGCAGGACATTGAGCCCCTGCTTGCATTTGTGTTAATGGGGGGTTTAATTAGGCTAAAGTTCAATCCTATGTGTGTAAACCTTTGTTATTTTCTATATACAAAATGGTCTGGGGAAATACAAGGTTCTTCAGGATCCTGATCATGGATATTGCTGGTATTTGTGATGCAGTAGAAGAAAATTTCCAAATGTTATTTATTTCAAATGCTGCTTTAGAGATATTGAGGAAAAAAAAAATGGACAGGCATAATTTAATTAAAACACAATATTGAGCAGGAATTGGAGTGGTAATATTGTGGAATGTGGCCAGCAAATTGTTCAGGCAGTTTGTGTGACTGGGGATGTTCTGGTGTCCTTTTAGAAATAAACACCTTTGTGTGAGGTGGGTTCTGACTTCAGTCCCACTGGAGTGCTAAACTCAGGCATGGGAGTAATTGGAAAAAAAAAAAAAAAAAGAAATCACAAGAAAATGTTATGTAACAGTTGCAGTTCCAGCATCTTTCATTAGGAAACTTCTGTTGGGAAAGCTGTCACTTTCCCTTTCTGGAACATTTGCTTGTTAATTTTTCCCACAGCCACAGAGCAGTGAGCCCTCCCTAAAGCAGGAGTGGGAAGGTTGCTGGAGGATTTCTTTGTTTTTTCAAAATGTGTTTTTTAAAAACAGCAAGTATGGTAAAAACAGACCCTTGGTCAGGTTCTCTGGTTTATGACTTCACAGGCTGCAAAGTGAATTTTTGCTCATGTTTTATCTTAATGCTGGATTTCTTTTAGCTGCTGCTCGAGTGCCTCTCTGGGAAACTGTAGGGAGTTATTTTTTCCAGTAACATCTGTGAAAAAATTCTGCACTTTTGCTGATAATTTTATTGGTGGAAGGCTGTCCCAGTGCTGGATTTCCAGCATTTTCCTTCCTTGTTTTCACATCAGCTTTCCACGTGGGAAGGGTTTGTCCATCACCTCTGGGAGGCTGAGTGATCTCTTTGAGGAGTGTGCTGAAATAGTCCAGGTTCTACCAAATAAAGAGACTGATTTTGTAACCTAAGTCAGAAATAATCACAATATTCACACAGGCATCCATCCTAGTTCTAATTTAAATTTCAGCTTTTTACATTCTTCAAAATGAAAACAGTTTTTGCTAGGTTTTTAAAGAGAATTAAGATAGTGGGCTCTTTGTGGAAGCAGATGATCATCCATGACACCTCATTTGGATATTAATAATAAGCCTTAAATATTTCTTCTACCCACTTTGATATAGTAGTCAATACAAAAATACTGCTGCAAACCCTTCAGTACCTCATGTTTTTTAAAAAATTAGAAGGAAGTCCAATCTTGTCTACAGGAATCTGTAATTACAATGAAAGACAGGAAGAAATCAGATAAGAGTTTTTATCTTAATGCAGTTATATTCAGATGTTCTGTAAGTAACTTTAAATGTTAGAAAATATTCATTTCTTCTCAGTGACTAAAGGCACTCTGTAACAGTGGTGGTACCAGAGGCACTGAGTGTGGTCAGGTGGATTGGAGAGGGGAAAAGGAGAAGTTCTGAGTCACAACTGACTGAGATTTGGCTTAATACCACAGCAAAGTAAAACCTAAAAAATAATCTTCTGATGAGAAACCACATAAAACACTGGTAAGGTTTTCTGTCACTGCCTCTCCATTTCCTACTGTCTGTCTGTGGAAAACAATCTTTATTGTGCCTTACTGGTGCTTTAGCAGTAGAGATGGATGAACAAAAGGCTTCTGGTAAATCCAGGGCTGCTGTGCTGAGTTTTTCTGGGTTTATTTCTCAGCTGGGCATTATTAGGTCCTGTTTTCCTGGAGATCTGCAGAAATGTGGCCCCATAAGTCCTGAGCAGTGGAGTTGCTGTGAGCAGCATCACCTGCTGATCAGAGGTGCTGGGGTTCTTGCCCCTACACTGAACCCAAAATCTTTTAAAGATGCTCATCTGGGCTTTGTGCTTGCAGCTTTTGGATGGTCTGCAGTTCCTGAGTGCAGTAAAAGCACACAAAGCAGGTTTAAATCCCTTTTCTTAAGGCTGTGTGAGTTGCAGAGTGCACAGTAACCAACAATGGGGGTTTTAGTGCTTGGCTCTGATTTTAAAAAGAGCTTTTTCCTTTTTTTTCCACTCCCACCCCCTTTTTTGAAAAAAAAAAAAATATCAGTGTGAGAGTTTTTTTGTTTTTCCTCCCAAACTCTTTGTTACATTGGGTTGAAAAGAACTTGTCTGTTGACAGCAGTTTGAGACAGCTCTTCACCAGGTCACGTGTGAAAATTCCCTTTAAAGTATAAACACAATAATCTTGGTGTTGATTTCTTTTGTATAAGGCTGCACTTTTTGACTACACATTAGAATTTTTGGTCACGGTTTTCCTGAATCAGAAACATCACATTTGTTTCAGTTTTACTATTCTTTTGTAAATAAAATGTTTCAATTCTCTGGAAAAAGAGCTGGGATGTTTCATCCTGGTGAGGAGGAGAATAGTGGAGGATAAGGTTATGGAATTGTGATTTTCAGCAGAAAGGAAGGAACCAGACAAGAGGCACCATTTAAAAGTTGCAGCAAGAGAAATTTGGATGAAATGATTGGAAACAAATGCTCACTGGGAAGGTGGTAAAACACCAGGAAGGGGCCTGGAGAGGCTCTGGAATCTCCTTCCTTGGCAGTGGCTGGGCTGGCCCCAGTGAGCTGATGGGTCTGGGAGGTTGGAGACCTCCAGAGGTCCCTTCCAGCAGCAATTATTCCAGGGGCTGCACTCCCTCGAATCATTTTTCATCTGAATACCATCCAAATACTGCTGAGTTACTTTCCAAATGTCCTTTTTCTGGCTCTGCAAATAGCTGTGCATTTTTGTAGAGATCTGAGGTGCAGATCCATTTTTAACATCTATGTACCTAAGTAGTACCTTCCTGTGTTCCTCCAGAAAAAAATCTGGATCCAATACAAGCACAGAAATGTCAGGTTCTACATCACCCATTATGCAAGTTAATGAAGTGCATGGGTGTGAAGGGCTTTCCCTTTAAATCACAGCTGAAAACATTTCCTCAAGTGATCTCAGTTCTAGCTTAAGGCTTGCTCCTGCAGTTCCATTTCCAGGTCTGTGTGATCCCATTTGTGTGTTGAGACCTTTAGTGTTGGAACTGATGCTTTAAGCACCAGAAACTTGCTGCTTTCAGAAGCAAAATAAACCTTTTTTTGATCCAGTGTGGTAATTGTTGTGAATATAGCTGCTGAGTTTTTTGGTTTTTGGTTTTGTTTTTTTTTGTGTACACATAGAATCTGGCAGGTTTTAATTGTATGCTTTTTAGAGATGGATTAATCAAGTTCAGGAACTTCAAAAATACATTCTGCCAATTATTTTTTTTTAAATATACTTGTGTGCTCTCTACCTTTGAATTTTAAGTATGCATTTTCTCCACCTGAAAGTTCCTCTGTTCTCTCAGTGAAATTCTACTGACTTTTCTGGGTTTGTAATAAATCTTTGGTCATCTAGGACATTAGGGTCCAATTTGATTTTACATTTGACAGCTGAATCCTGCTTCTGTTTCAGACATTCTTATCACCATGGTTAAAATAAAGGTTTTTTCTTGTTAGAGGTATGAGGCAAACAATTAAACATCTGAGAATTCTATCTGACTGCATCTTTTATGATCCAGTAAATCTCCATTAAATGAAGACTACAGAGAGTGTAAAATAAATGCTTTCTGTGGCCTCACAAGCAAGAATACTTTATTTGATTACTGATAAAAGTTACAGAGAAGATATTCATTTTATGAGTACTTTTATTCCCTTCTTTGGTGAATTTATGTCCCACTTCTCCCTTCTGTCTGTATAATAAATGACTGCATTCAATTTTTAGCATGGCTTGAAGAGGAGCCCTGCTCCTGGTGCCTCTGTGCTGTGCACAGGCAGCAGATCTGCCTGAGCCTGCTTCAGCTGGACCTCAGTGCCATCAGTTCTGCACTTGTCAGGAATTTATGGTTTGGACTTATGCTCATCTCGTATTTCACAAGAGAATACTTTTTCTATTTTCTCCATTTCTTCTCACATCATTCACTAAGAATTATTTCTTGTGATAATTTGCAAAGTCTCTTAAAGCAGTGCAGATCTGTTTTTTCAGGTCAAGCACTTGTCAATTTATTTTTAAATGAAAGAAATATGTTTCTGTTTACAGGAGATTGTAACTCATGCTTAATTACAGAGTTCAGGGAAGCATGCTATGTTGTGAGGGATGTGTTAAATGAAACTTTGTAAATGTGAATAAGTGTTCAAGTGCTAGTTTGATACACAGACCATAAAAAACAGGAAAATAATCCATAAAGGAGAAAAGATTTCTTCAGAATAGCCATTGAGTCATTGTTCTATTATATTCACTTTAAAGAGAGTGTTTTCTGTCCATGAAATGTGCTGTTTGCAGGTGGCACAGTCAGTGCCCTGCAGAGTTTTTCTCACTGCTGCCCCTTTTCTGTGCAGGCCACGGGAGAAGCGCCCACAACCCCAAAGCACCCGAAGGACACCCGGGAGAGCTTCTTCCCTGTAGCCCCAGCCACGCTGCATCCCACCCCAGTGAATCCAGACACTGTGACTCCTGAAAACCTCCTGAGACTGAACGAGCTGCATTCCAAATCCAAGCCAGCCTCTTCCTCTTCATCCTCCTCGTCCTCGGCGTGCTCGGTGCCGCCCGCGCCGGAGCCGCAGCGGGAGCCGGAGCAGCCCCGGGCACAGGGCACAGAGGCTGCCCCCGGCATGGGGGATGCTGCTCCTGGTAAGTGTCAGCCAGGGAGCTCCTTCTGGCCCCCTCTGATCACATTCCACATGCTGAGGTAGTGCCTGAGCTCTGGTTCTGTCCCCTTTTCTCATCACTGCACTGTGACAGTGCTCACAGGGGTTTTTAGAGGATGGAAGAAACGAGGAATCTTGATTCCATGATCAGAAGGGTTGATTTATTATCTTATGATATATATATAACATTATAACTGTACTACATAGGAATAGAAAGGAAAGGAGCTTCTTCAGAAGCTGGCTAAGCTAAGAACAGAATAGAAAGAATAATAACAAAGGTCTGTCTCTGCAGAGAGCAATAGCAGCTCCACTGTGAGTGGTCAGAAAATCCAAACATCTCCACAAGACCAATCACAGGTGGACCTGTTGCATTCCACAGCAGCAGATAATAATTGTTTACATTTGTTACTGAGCTTCTTCTCAGCTCCAGCAGGAAAAATCCTAAGAAAGGATTTTTCACAAAAGATGTCAGCGACACTGCACTGCCTTCAAAAGGCTACACAGGTTTTTGTTGGTCCTGGAGTGGCTCTGTAAAATCAATACATTAATTTATGGGATAGATTTAAAGAGTGACCACTCTGTGTAATTTATGTGTGAAATCATGAAATAGCAGCCTGAAAATAATCATCTCTTGCAGAGAATTGAAGCCTCTAGCAGCATTAAAATGAAAATTATTTTGTTTTTCTCAGTGAGTTGAGAATCCATTTTTTCTAACGTTTAAAAAGATTTAAGGTATTTTAAAGTGATTACAATTAAAATAAACTGGTGAGCAGCCTAAATCTGTCTTAGAAGGGCTTGATTAACATAATTAGCTGTGCAGCTCTCACTGCCCAGCATATGTGAGTGTGGAGATACATAACACTGATGAACAAGATTCTGCATGCTCTGCAAAGTTAGCTTATCATCACTATTATGTTTCACATTGCAGAAGAGAAACATCTGACAGGACCAGAATGTTGGAATATGTTCTTTATAGCCCTGGTGTGGTTCTGTGCCTGGTTAGAGCACAGGAAAGGATTGAAGAAGCCAAACAAATGTTATTTATTCTATAGCATGATTGTGTGATTTGTTGATGACTGTATTATGTAATTGGTCCTATACAGTTTCCTAGATGAGGGAAGGATAGATGAGAATGCTGTCATTTGCTGTAGTGCTGTCATGGCAGGCTGGCTTGTTAGCAGACAAAAAAATCTGTGTGCTGGGCAATACTGATCCACTTTGGGGGGTGAAGTGAGATCAGACCCAATTTCAGACTGGCCCAGAGAGGTGGTTGGCAATATTTGTGGGACACTGTGCACATTAAGGTGGCACAGCCCCTGCCATAGGCTGAACTTTGGTGCAGCTTTAGCAGCAGCACTGTCTGAAAAAGCATCTGCTGCTGCCTGTGCTCACTCCATCTGTTTACAAGGCTGGGCCCAGCACTACTCACAAAATGCCTTAGACAAGTCAGGGGAGCCCAGATAAAGTTATGAATGAGCCACATATAGAACAGGTATTGTGGAAAATGATGCATGAAGAGACAGTGGAGCCAGTGTCCAGATCTGTGAGACAGGATGGTTTCTTAGTTTGGAATTGTGACTTTGTAAAGTTTTTGTCTTTATACTCCTGGTATGTCATTTCTTTCCTTATGTAATCATCCTTGTTATTTGAATACTCACAGTCTGAATTCATCAGCAGTGAAGAGCAAGTTAGGGAGAAACAGGTTTTCCCAATTTGCTTATCTCTGAGTCCAGAACAAAACTGAAATTTACCATCTAGTATCAGCAGTTGTATTAACATCTAGCACTTGTATTGTCTAATTTTCCTTTTTCACAGTTCCAGGGAGAGATTGCCTTAGGAAGGGAAAAGAGAAAAGGGGAGTGATGAGGAAGGAATGGCTCAGTCTGTGTGTAAATTACATTTGTGACTCTCCTTGGGAAGCAAAAGAATGGAGTTGCCTGGTGTCATGAGATGTCTTGTCTGGCTTGCTCAGCAGGGAGTAATTCGAGTTTGTGCCTAGACAACAGGGGAGGAAAAACTGAATCCTCTGTGAGGCTGTTCTGGGCTTGCTGAGGAGCCTGGTGCAGGGATGACAATGCTGGTAAGAACTCAGGCATTCTTCTGGCTTTCAAACAGAACTCAGGAGCATTTCTGATGTGCTTTCCTCTCTGCAACTCCCCAGGCCACGTTGCAGTGATTGGAACATTTATTGTAATCTTTTGACTTTGTGGGCTTTGTTAAGGTTGTAGAGTTAGATATTGTTCATTCTCCTTTGATGTTTTCTATACATGATTGTGGTTGAGGGAGATGGAAGGGTTAGTGCCAGAATTACACCCCTGAAACTGAACATCAAGAGGCTCTGTCTGCAAAGCTCAGTGCTGAATGCCTGAGTTGTATCTGGCTCTCAGCCCTACCTGACAGGTCATTTCTCTGGCTGAGAGAGACACCAATTACTGCTGTGTCCTTTCTTCCTCTTTGCTTTTTAACTCTCCTACCTTTGCATCCACCTTCTCTAAAAAGAACTAGTTATAATTCTGTTACAACCCTTTTTCATCTTCCCTTCCTTTAGTTCTGTTTGGGTAAAAACTCCTCCCATTTTTAGAGTAAACTGTTTGCAACTTTCTTGTCTCATAACCTCTACCTGTCCCTACTTATTCATGTGGAAGTATTACACATCAGAGAGTATTAGCTGCTCTCATTTTCTCTGATTTCACCCAGCAAAAGGATTTGTTTTTCCAAGCATTGTTGATGCTGTGCCACTCATTTCTGATGTGAATGTTTTCCTGAGGTTTTGTCTGGTGCATGACTGATGGTGCAGAGCACAGCAAGATGGAGTCCAGCAGCAGAGGGGTGATGGTGGCACTTTCAGCAAGACACCTTCCTGCATTTGGGTAAAAATGTGCTTGGGACTCTGAGCCTTCCTAGCTCAGCCTAATATTTCTCTGGGGAGGCTAAAATAGGACAATTAAGGTAAACTCCCTGCAGCCTGTCACACTGTTCCAGTATTACATGGCTCTAAATTGCTGAAAAATCCTGACATTTTCTTCTTGGCTGTCCTTATTGCAATAATGATTTTTATGAGGAATGAACAGGAAGACATTCACATTTGAGTTCTGATACCAAGAGAAGGTTTTTATACCTGGAATTATTTAAAGTTCTGTGTTTTACTTAAAGCCAACTATTTGCTAAATTGGAATATAAATCCAAGTAGAAGACTCCCCACTATTAATTTTTTGTCCATTTAAGGCCTAAACAGTTCAATATAAAAGCAAAGTCATGATAAAACTGCCCAAAGTTAGAAATTCAAAGCTGGGGAAGACAATTGTTTGTGTTGTGCAGGGCAGTGGCTCTCCATTAGCCATGGGAATATCCTGCTGTAATTTCAGATGTTTGTGAAATGGGCACAACAGGGGAAGTAGAGGTGTAAATATAGTTCAGCCTGGAACTTGGAGAGTTTCAGAAGCACAAGAAATAAATACAAGAGAGGACAGTTGTGTGGAAAGATGAGCAGACTGTTGCACAGAGAGCAATGAAGTTAAATTGTTTGAGTGTGTGCAGGCAGCTGCAGAATCCTTGAAAGGCAAATGTTCCAAGTAAAGAGGGTTTAGAAGTGGGAAATCCTTGGAATTCAGTAAGACTCAGTAGTGTTGGAATGTGAAGTTCACCCTGTAGGATAACTGGGTGCTGGAGTCACAGGAGAGCTCTGAGGTGTAAGGAGCATCTTTTCCCTGAAGTCTGCAACTTAATTTATTTTAGCAATTGGTGCATGACTTTAGGTTCTCAGCAGACTGAGGAATGAACTGAATGTTTTCCTAAGGCATCACTACAGAGAATGTAACCATCATTTTGCACTGGCAGCATCTCTCCTATTAAAATACTGCATGGCACAAGGGCCCACCTCCATTCCTTGCAGTTTCTGGATACCAAACTTCAGTGGGTATCCACAATTCCTGTTCCTGGGTGAAATAATGGTGAAATAATTCTTGTTCCTAGTGAAATAATGGTGAAATAATTCCTGTTTCTAAGTGAAATAATGGTGAAATAATTCCTGTTCCTAGGTGAAATAATGGTGAAATAATTCCTGTTCCTGGGTGAAATAATGGTGAAATAATTCCTGTTCCTAGTGAAATAATGGTGAAATAATTCCTGTTCCTGGGTGAAACAATGGAGATTGTACTTTGCCATCAGAAGCTGAGCCTAATTTCATACTGGTCTCAGTGACACCTGAGTTTCCTTGTCATGGATTTCCAAAGACAAACACAGATTTTAGGAGGCTGTAGTTCAGTGTTTTGACAACTTTTCTTCTCACACAAAAGTATTTGGCCCTGTTGTCCATACCTTATTTTAACTATGCATTTCAATTCAAATTTTCAGGTACTTTTTAAATGTAATTAGTAACATTCAACCCTCTTAATTGCAGTCAATGTCTTAGCTTGTTTATTCTGTTGAATTCAAAATTGTGCTGTAGAGCACAGAGTTTTCTCAACAAATGACTCAGAAAAAGATGAAATAGAAAAGTTAGGCAGGCCAAGGACCTGTGGCCTGCTGTGAGCTCCCTTCAGATTGCAGGTACCTGGCATGGAGCTTCTCCCTTCAATGCACGTGTTCTTCTGCCCTGCTTGCTTGTGGCACTTGTGTGCATCTCACTTTCACTGCTTTCTCCTCAATTTCTTGAGGAGAGTGTTGATTTGTTGACTTGTTCTGCTTTTTGACAGCTCTCTTCCTCATTTCCCAAGGCTGGATCTCTCCTAGGCTTTAAAACTTCTTCTTTAAATGCTGGGGTAGAAGCTCCTGCCCAGCTGTGAGTGACTGAAGTCATCAGTGGGGATGAGCCAGGCTTCCCCAGTGAGCTCTGCAGCACTCTCTGATCTCTTGCTGCTTCAGCCTCCTTGCCTCTGGTATTCTCACTTCCCCTTGTCTCATCCTTGCTTTTTGTGAAGCTTTTTATTTGTCACAATGGGTGCACTCTGAAAACAACTCCAGTGCTGAATGTCAGCAGGGGTTTCCTGTTTGTGAATGACTTCTTAATTCCTTTTTGCAGTGCTCAGACAGTACCAGGCAGTGATGGCTCTTCCTCTTCCCTTTGGAAATTGTGCTGATTTACCTCCTGTTGAAACAAACTCATTGCACAAGAATTTTTCAGTACACTTAATGTCTATTTCTGATATGTGCACTTCAGATTCCTGAAGTTTTATTTACTCAATCCAGTGTAGTGCAGAAAATCTTTTGACATTAGAACTGTCATAATTTTTCTGTACCTGTGTTGGATCAGTAAGAACAAATAGAGCAGGGGCCAGCAGAGGCAGGTGGGGTGATGGTTTGAAGCCAGGGTTTAGCACTCAGGGCAAATCTGTGCTCCAGGAGCCTCTCCAGCCCTGTGCACTCTTAAATCTCCCTGAAAATCCTGGAGAGCCATTGCCCTGTGCATGTCTTGCACTACTGAAACACATTTTTTGGAGATTTTTGTCAAGGAGCATGGTAGCAATGCTTCATGGTTGCAATATGGTTCAGTTTCACTAGTCTTAGATTGCTGTCAGCAGCATAAAATTTACATATATTCCTGCACAAAGGCAGACTGAAGAGAGATGTAGTTATAAGTCCTCTGCACAGGTATTGTGTTGCTTACAAAGTACTTAGAAAATTGTGGGGTGTCATTACATTCACTTGAGAGATTTTTCTGCCAGCTGCTTTTGCTAATTTCCTTGTGCTTAGCTGGCTGTCAGGGCAGAGGAGGGTGAAATCCTGATGCTGAGGGGAAGCTCTTACAGCTTTTGTTAGGCAACTCACAGAGAAATTCCAGAAGCAGGAGACTGCAAATGACTGTTCCTGTCCACAGGTGCTGCTGTGATGCTCTCCAGATGATGTGTCCTTGCTGAGCCAGATATTAAACAAATATCAATTAGCTGTGTTTTGATAAAGCCATTTGAATGTTCCTGTAGTTGAATATCAAATTGCTGTCTTTTTGATCTAGGCCCATTGTTTGCTCTTTTAAATTGAAGTTTTGTTTAAAAAAAAAATAAGAGAAAGGATTGAACTTCAGGGTTTTTCTTTACCTACATGCATGCCAGGTTTCTGCACCTCTAGGGCAGCTGGTGGGGGCAGGAAATGGTTTTGGACACAGGAATTCTCTGTCCCTGCTGGCACACTGGCCCCAGCATGGCTGTCAGAGGGATCTGGGAGTCAGCATGGGCCAGGGACTATTTCCAGGAAGCACTTTCAGAGCAGCCACCCATTTCAAATTTGAGTCTGTTAATGGTCTGTGACAGCTGACCTCAGCATTAGGAAGAGTTTTGGGCATGTCTCATTTGACTGTACAGAACACTCTCCCTGCTCAGGACCTAGTGATAAATATAGCACTGTGCTGTGCTATTGCACTGCAAACTTCTGTTCACCAGACTGCTTGAATTCCTTTTCTTTCAGGCCCAATAGAACTCGTGTTCTGCAGCTTTTTGCCTCCAAAATTACTCCAATGCTTGATTTTTAACATACGACTTTGTGTGTCAGCTTTGAATGTAATTTCCTGCATTTGGCATTTCAAGTCAAATACTTCTTTCTACAGCTATATGCACTAAAGGCCCTTGGCAATGCTTTCTTAGAAATAAATTTAATAGCAGGATATTTGGAATGAATTTAGAGAAAGCAAGGCTACCAAGGGTACCTGCCACATGCTGTGGTGAGCGAGGTAGCCTGGCTGGCTGCTGTGCTGTGCTGCCTCGTGGCTAAAGGCTCTGTTATTTCTGTGTTTCTGCAGCTTAACTCTGCTCAGCTGAGCCAACCCCTGTTCCAGAGCAATCTTTGTGCTGACTTAGTAGCACAGCTCATAAGGAAACTCTGAGCTCCTTCAAATTCAGGCTTTCCATGGCCTTTGCAACTGCTGTGTGGGGAAAAAAGCTGTATTAATTCCCAGCACACTGGAGAGCAAGGCAGATGGAATAGAGAAAGTGAATTGTTTTCACATTAGTATTATTCCTTGGAAATGTGGTAAGATACTTCCTCCACTATGTCAGGGAGCAGAGGATCAGACGTGTTTCCATCGGGTGGAAAAAAAAATCAAATATTCCCTGCCTTGTACAGCAAATGGGTTGGGAACAGCTGTGTGTGCTGTGGGTGGCCACCAGTGCAGAGTAAACCAGTTGTTACTGGGGCTAGGAAGAGAAGGGTTTCCTGGAGGCACACAGAATTCAATCCTTACTCTTCTGAAGCAGTTGGAAGGCAAGGTGTAGTACAAACCAGCTCAATCCTACTGATTTTCAGTTTTTTGTCTTGACATGGAACTGCTGGGGAAGGGGTTTTGCAGAGGGATGAAGGCAAGTGGTGCAAGTGCATTAAAAAGGAATACATAAAAATATGTATTATAAAATATATATAAAGTATTGTAAAATATATATACAATATATATATAAAATATATATAAAGTATTATAATATATATACTATATATATAAAGTATATATAAAGTATTATAAAATATATAAAAATATATATAAAAAATGTGTTCCTTTTTAAGTGCTTTATTTAAGCACTTGAGGTTGTTGTCTGTTCACTTCTCCTTGTATTTTCTTTTGAAATAATGTTAATATTTTGTCCTGGAGTTCAAAGCTCAGCTCCTTCTTCTTTCCTATAATGAAATGATGCTTTGTGCATGCACTCTGTGTTGCCTGTATTCTTTAACATATCTGTGCTGTAATATTTCAAACTGCTTCTGTTAGGAACTGGAAAATGTTTTTTCCAGGTGCTAGTCACATTTTCTGGGCTTGTCTTCCAGTTGTAACATTCGAGGTTTAGTGCATGACTAAAGAATTATTTTAAACTCCATACAAGATGTTTTATAACACTGATGTTAATGCCTCATACCTGATAGCACGATGCAATCAAATCAATCAGTGTTCAGTGCAGAGGGACCAGAGCAGCTGCTCACTGCTTACACCAGCACTGCTTTTGAACTTTCTCCACATCTTCAAATTGCCAGGGGATTATTTTTGCCGGCGTTAATTTGGATTTTTCTGTGCAGCAGAAGAGCAGAGTGAGCGCTGCTGGTGCAGGAGCAGTTGCAGGGTTGTGTAATCAGTGTGTGGATAGTGTGTGGATGAATGCATGTGTGCATTCTGTGCCGAGGAGCTGGCAGAGGATATTAACTGTGATGAAGTCATGAACCCAGGCGCCCGCTATAGGCATCTGCAAACACTGGTTACCCTGGCAACAAGTGGGAAGAGGTTGGAGAGGAAAGCTGGAGTAGGTTGTTGCATTGAATTGTTTCTTCCTCACTAAAGCAGGGAGATGTTGAAAGGTATGATGTCCCTCTTTCTGTGTCGTGTACTATTTTATATGGATTTAGGCAGTTGTTGGGAAAGGGAAGGCTAAAAAAAAAAATGTCTTGTAATGCAGCTCGATTGGAGAGGAACTTTTCAGTATCAATAGTGACGTGCATTGCAAATCTGTGCTTTTCTCTGTGTGCTTCATTTCTGTGTCTTGTGTTGTGAGAGTGCTAAATGGGTCTCCAGAGCACAGCACCTGCCCCATCCTCACCTGGGGACAAGTGTCTCTTGCATATTCTATCTTCAGGAACTGGTTTGATTTTAAACTGGGTTTGTAGAGCTAATGTTTGAAAACCTGCCAAGACAGTACAAGTACAGGGTAATACTAAAAGATTTATTAGCTGATATTAAATCTGAGCTTCTGAACACCTTCAGAATGTGCTGCACTTACATTCTGGGGTTCTCACACTTGTGCAGAATATTGTGGCTCACGAGTTAGTGGAGTCTTTACCTCCCTGGGGAAAGTTTTTATTAGAAGAACTAGGACATTATGTTCAGGGCTTTAACAGCATCTTCCTCAAAACAAATATTAAAATATTCTCTTCAGAAATCTGTTTTAGACAAATAATGAGGAGATCCTGCTGTATATTCTTGATTGTCCTTCCTTGTTTTGACCTTTTTGTCTGTAATGAAAAAAGAGCAAATATCTATGCAATATATTAAAGTATAAATTATGGTATGTATGCTGAAAAAAACAATTCTTGTTATTTTCAAGAAGTCTAAGAAATACTTTATTTATTAACTTTATTTTTAACTTGGTCACTTGAATAGCATTGTTTCTATTAAATAAAAAACCTAAAATTGCACAGTCCTGAAAGAATAAAGTGTATGACCCAGTCAGGAAATAGAATTCTGTGACTGTATTGAACATCTCTGACAGCAAGGGATTGATTAGCAGTGCTTCTTGATTTCTATTGTACTGAGAGGCACATTCTAATAGAATATTAACAAATATTGTTTCCAGAAGTGCAGTGATAGAAATGCACAGTGTGCTGGACTCCTGCCCTTTCATTTCCATTCACTTCTACATTAAAAATTGCTGTCAGATATTTTATTCAAATATAAATCTCATTTTACTGCACTGTAGAACTGCATCTTCAAAACTTGAAAAAATATATTCTGGAAGATGGAGATGTGTATGAGGATGCTGATGGCTCTTGAGAGAGCACAGACTGATACCAGTCTAGTAGCATCTTCCTAGAATTAGGCTGCTCAAAAGAGCTTTTGTCAGTGGGCCATAATTTAGTTAAAATAAAGTACAGCAAATCAGTTTAAGCAATGATATATCTTATAATCAAACAAATATTATAATCAGCATAAGAAGTAGAGTTTTGTCATTAAATAATAATGCAAATCAGAGCTCTTAATCTGTATTGTGAACTAATAAGTTCCTAATGTAGTTAAGTAGTAGAGTAAATACAAAACTGCTCTCAGTTAGCAGTATAGTTGAGGATTTGCAGTTTGTTTGTGTATTTCTGTACCTGCTAAGTTAATTACTGGGTTGTATTCTGGGTTAATAAGTGGATCAGAAAGATTCTGTTAGTACTTACCCTACTTAAGATGGTGATTCTGGAGGGCTGGAGTAAGTTGAGAATGAGTTGACTTCTCCTCTGTCTTGTGGAGTAATCTGAAATCATCATCATTTTCATCCTGCTTTTCTTCAGATGTTGTTGTAGCCATGTCAGTGTGGGAGTGCTCTGGGTTCAGACTGCAGCCTGTGGTCAGCACCAGGGATGGGATCCATGGCATGGGATGGGATCCATGGCATGGGATGGGATCCATGGCATGGCATGGGATGGGATCCATGGCATGGGATCCATGGCATGGGATCCATGGCATGGGATGGGATCCATTGGCATGGGATGGGATCCATGGCATGGGATGAGATCCATGGCATGGGATGGGATCCGTGGCATGGGATGAGATCCATGGCATGGGATGGGATCCATGGCATGGGATCCATGGGATGGCATGGGATCCATGGCATGGGATCCATGGCATGGCATGGCATGGGATGGGATCCATGGCATGGGATGGGATGGGATCCATGGCATGGGATGGGATCCATGGCATGGGATGGCATGGGATCCATGGCATGGGATCCATGGGAAGGGATGGGATGTGGATGTGGATGTGCTGGCCTCTTTGGCAGCATGGGGTTAAATTAAATCCCTGTGTGCTGCTGGAAAGGGCAGGCAGACCCAGGGATCCTTCAGCTGTCCTCTGCTTCTTCAGAAGGCAAACAGTGCTTTGGGATTTTCCTACTCGAGCTCCCTACAGTTCAGCCCTCCCTTCTGCCTTGCTCTCAGCTGATTTGGTCTATTAATACTTGTACAGATGCAAGTATTATTTTCCAACTTCCAGTGCTGTATTTTGAAGTATCCAGAGAGAAATGTGCAGGAGAGTGCTGAGAATGAGAATCACATTCATCTGCATTAGGCTGTTCCATTTTGTGCTGGGTAGTGAGTGGAACATCTCAGAACAGGAGCTGCCTGTGAACTGAGCTGTAGTGGGTGACCTTTCCTTTTTGGGAACTATTGGACACTTCTCTACAAGCAATCTCATTTATCTTAAGGGTTATGTGAGCTTTCAGCTACAAGTCTAGATGATGGGGCTTTTTCTTTACCTATGAAAATTAGTGGATGAAGGAACAGCCTGCTTTCCTGAGCTTTTTTCATGCAGGTTATTCAAGAACCATAGAAATGATAACTCTTTTTAAAAGTTGCATCTTTCAAACTGCGTAGATCAGACTGTTAAGCTGTGATGTTTTCTGAAGCAGTTTCTGCAAGGGGAACTCTTGTACAGGAGAATATTACCATGGTAAATTCCGAGATCTTCTCTATATTGGTGGAGATGGAGAAGTGTTTTCAACACTTGAGGGGGTGGGAGCAGTTTTCCAATGAAGAAAAGTTAAAATATGTATTCCTTTTTAAGACGTTGCATGGTCAAAATCCTAAATTAATTTAGAGCATTGCCATACAAAGAATTTTAGAGCAAGTGAGACTGTGACTATCCACTGCATGTGCTGGTCCATGAAAGCTGCCTGTGCAACCTTAGCCTGTGGAAACAGGAGCTGATTCAAACTAGGCTAGGCAACCCTTTGTTTTTTGAGGAATGTCTTCATTTTTAAGAGAGAATCAGAGCTTGTTTGTGTGTCCATAGCCTCCACAAGGGCACTGGCAGGTCTCAGCAGTTCAGTGGAGATGACTCCTGCTGTGTACAACGTGCACCCAGTGTGTCAGTGCTGGTTTTACACTGCACTCCTTTAAAAGCAGCTACAGCTGGTACATAACAACAAGGCTGGATTCTGAGCTACAATCATCCCAGGTTCTAGAATAGCAGGAGGTGGGAATTTTAGGCTAATCTATTTATAGAGGTGCAGTGGATGTATCAGTGAAGAGTGGGCATTCAGGATCACTTGATATTGGTTTCATGAGGAATGGATTTGGCCCTGGTAGATGTTCACAGTGATGAGTCTTCCCTGGCACTGAGCTGTGCTCAGTGTAGCAGGTACCTGTGGCTGGAGATCAGAGAGGGCCTCATTGATCACAGCTTCATTAAGGGTGATGGATTTTGCTCTGCACGTGGCAGCTCTTCCTCCCAGCCCTCACAGCCCCAAAGGAAGCTCAGCTCATGCTCAGCTCTCTGTGTTTCTGCAGATGTCCAGAGATGACAAAATGTCAACCTCAAAATTTTTTTCCTTTGCTTTTTAAATGAAATTTATCTTTTTTTTTTTAAGAGTTTTAATTGATGGCACTAATGTGAAAAAGTTGCTTTTGCCATCTCAACTTGCCAATATTTAATTTCACTCCATCATGTTATGGTTTAGAAACAGAGCAAGGGTTAAAAGGATTTTTCTACCTGTTGGTTAGACAGCAAAAGGATTGAGGCTTAGGAGGGAGATCAGGATGTCTCTTAATCTGTGAATTATATTTCATTACTAAAGAGGAAGAAGAGCTTGAAGTGCCTTTGGAGGGGCTTGGATTCCAGCAGCAGGAGTCCCGGCTTTGTCAGCAGATGAAAATGGCGACGGTCGCGCCACCGCCAGAGCCTGTGTGCTGGCACGTGGAGCCCGTGCCCAGCACAAATTCAGGACATGTTTGTACCCCAGGTAGGAGCTTCCTGTGCCTCAGGCAATTCTGAAGTGGGGTGGTGAGCTGTGCATCCTCTGTAGGCACTGACTGCTGCATTGGCATGCTCAGTTTGTGTGCCTGCCTTCAGCCAGGGGCTGCAGAGTTTGATGCATTCCTGGCACTGCCTGAGCTTCCTGGGCAGGAGCCCTCCCATCCCTTGGTGGGCATTCCTGCATGTCTGGCATGCTAAATTCCATGGCAGCAAAGGCAGATAAAAAACCTCCAGTACCAGCTTTCATGCAATATAGTTTGTGCATCCTTTAAAGCAGAATTTTTCTTTTAATTGCAGTCTTATATGGGGCAGTATGATAACAGTTTGGATTGCACTGGTGGGATATTTAGCAGAAGGAAATGGTTTTTCACGAAACTGACTCAGTCTAAATAAACATTAAAACCAGCATTACAGCAGTTAGTGTGTTCTATCCCTCCTCTGCCCTCTTCCCAAGAGAAGAAGTTGGTGTTTTAATTGAAAAAAATGTAAAACCTGGTATTTCAGGCAAGCATAATGTAGATTTTCATGTTTGGGATATCTTGTTTTTCCTTATTTATGAGAGCAGATTATCCTGTGTCTGATTACTGTCTGGGAGGATTGGCTGCCCATGGAGATGGGTCACTGACCTTGATGGAAAGCCATGCCTCATCTGCTGTGGCAGCTCCTACATTCCTGTGTGCTGTTGAGAACATGCAATTCAATTTTACATCCCTTAGCAGTTTGCTCTGCTGCTGCTTGTTTCTAGGCTAGCATTAGGAAACTGGCATTTTATTTTGCTGTGTGTAAGTGGCCATGTCCATTCCCAATATCTGCCAGAGATGGATTTGACAATACTGGGTCTGAAAAAATTTATATGAACACCTGCCATTATTACCAGACTGAGAAAGGCTCCAGTCTTTCCATTTATATAATTTAAAAAAATAATTTGGACTCCATGTGAAGCAGCATTATTAGTAAGAAATCTCTTTGAACAAATACTCAGTTTTTAACATTGCAGCATTGTCATCTCCTGGTTATTGTTGTGTATAGATAATTTTGTAATGTGATAGTGCCTGGGGAAGGGCTGGATCCTTGTGAGGTAGTAACTCAGTAAACACTCTGAGCAGCTGTAGAGGCCCCAAGCTGAGGCACTGGGAGGGATGGGAATGATGGGAATGGTGGGAATGATGGGAATGATGCTCACCAGTGTGGGAGCACACCAAGGAGGAGGATCATGGCAGGAGTTGTAATGGGGACATTTTGACAAGTGTCACCATAGATTTTTCTCTAACTGTTGAGGAGTTGCTCTCTCAGTAACTGAAGAGACAATGCTGTGGTGGAGGAAATGAAGACCAAGTAAAGCTGGAGAGCTTTGTTTGTTGCATTGCAGGATGGAGAGACAGGAGATGACTGCATCTGACCCAATGGGAAGATGGTGTTGCAGTAGATGTAGATGCCCAGTCCTGCACTGCCATGGGTTGTGCTTGGGCAGGTTGAGTTTCTGACATCCAGTAAGATTTTTTCATTAATTACTGTTGGTTTCCAGTTGTCATTATACAATCTTTTTTCTGGTTCTGAGCTTTGGTTATTGCAAGGCTCGAAGAAAGGCCTTTTGAGCCAGCCTTACATCCAACAATGAACTCCACCCTCTTCTTTGACATCTGAAATCCTAGATAACTTCCTAACATATTTTTTCCTTGCTGTTTTGTGTTTAGCCTCCAGTTCCAAGCCTGAACTCAGCTCCAGTTCACAGACTTTGGGAAGTCAGCAGAACAAGACAGATGGCACCCGAGTAAAAACTCGCATTCTGCCCAACATGCCAAAGCTTTTCATACCTTCATCTGTCACCAAATTTCCACCTGAGATCACTGTCACTCCACCCACTCCCACCCTCCTTTCTCCAAAGGGCAGCATTTCAGAAGAGACCAAGCAAAAATTAAAGGTAATAAAAGGGAAACAGTAATTTTTTAGATGATTGTTTTTATCTTAATTCTCCCCTCAATAAAATACTTGTATGGAAGAGGCAACAGTTCATGTCCCCAGTTCATAACCAGAGGTAGATAAGTAGTGGAAGGAGGTGCTAGCTCTTACTAGCAGGAGCCAGTTCTTAAAGGACTGGTGAAATACTGGCTGTGGGTGCAATGAGAGCTATTCTAGTCCCTATCCCTTTTCTGAGGGATTTGAAAAAATTTACAAAAATGGCTGAGTGACCCATTGCAGTTCTTAGATGAGTGGAAGCTGCCAGAACTTGAACTGTGGGGAAGCCTACTGTAAATGTGATGTGGTTTTACATTAGGATGGCATCTTTTATCAGCACAAGGCAGTTATTGAATGTGAAGGAATAGCAACCAGTGGGCTTTTGTCCCTGTGCTCATGGGTTTATCCTGACTATTTAGCAATATATTCTCTCTCTCTCTTTTTGGGATCAGTCTGCTATTTTGTCTGCTCAGTCTGCAGCGAATGTAAAGAAGGAGAGCCTTTGTCAGCCAGCTTTGGAAATCTTAGAGACCTCAAGCCAGGAGTCCTCACTGGAAAGTGATACTGATGAAGATGATGACTACATGGACATATGAATGAATTCTGGCCATCATCAACACCAACCACATAACCATTCTTCCTGTTGCCAGCATCTCTGGAAGTTGAAACATCTTCATTGGCATTACTCTCCATTTAATTGGCATCATTGTGTTCTTCACTTCCATTCCCTTTGTTATCACCACAGCCACTTGTATTGCCTTCAGACTCTTGGCCATTCTCCCCATCATGGTGCTTGACAGAAAGAATGATTGGTGTTTACCAGGCAGTTGGTAAACCTGGATCACACTGTCCCCAGGAACTTCAGTAACCACAAGGATGTTTTGAGCTGCAGTTCTTCTCTCTCTACTGTTCCTGCTTCTCCAAACCAGAGCCTTGGGAGTTGCTCCAGTAGCTCTTTCCTTTAGTGTTCTCCTCCTTTTAGTTGTCTTGTATTTTCCCCCTCTGGCTAAGTTTTTCTCCCAGTAATTCAGCAACCTGATGTCTGTCTAACCATGCCATGATTAATCCAACAGCTCCTTCTAAGGTGAATGGAGTAGGAAAAATTTACTGAGCTGGTAGAGATTTTAATTGCATCAAGAAAATCTGTGGCTTTGTCATGGGGCAAGGAGGGTGAGCTGAGGGTCTGTCAGCTCCTTCACACTGCTGGGGGCTTGGTTGGAATTTGACTCTTTCAAACAGACAAAAGAACCAGCTTTTCCAGGCAACAGAGAGGGTGGCCTCCTGTTTGTGCTCATTTCACACCAATGTATGAGGTCCAGCAAAATTTATCTACCTGAATGTTGGCTTAAAGAACTGATCTTTCCAGAATTGTCTTACAGTCCTTTCTCTTCTAATGCCTTGGACAAGCATTTTGAATTGGGGGCTAGATGATATTTTTATGGTGGTATTGAAAAAAAAAAAAAACTTGAAAGATTTCAGTACCATTTCAGTAATGTCTGTTTTTTACAGAATGACACGAAAAGGTGTTTTTTATCTATCTGCAGAGGGACTGCTCACAGTTATTTATATGAGAAAATAATGGTAACAAAAATCCTTTTTTTTTTTTTTTCTACTGAATGTTAACTTTGTAAAATAATGAATGCAAACCATGCAAAAAAAGGACGTCACACACTATATATACACTGCGTGCTCCCACACACATATATATATGTGTATGTACATATATATATGTCTGTACATGAAAACAGAAACTGCATTCAGCTTGCAATGTCGGATTTCTTTGTGTTTGGGGGGTTGGTTTTCTGTAAAATGCAGAGCTTTGTATAAACTTTTGGGTTTCTTTTCTAATAAAGTTGAAATGCACTGTTGTCTCTGTTTGTTTGAGCGTGCACAAGGTGCCGTGGTTCTGGAAGAGCACTGCTCCTCTTTCCTTTTATTTTTTGGGTAACAAAAAGGGGCTGGGGGGACTTGATGGGAGCCCCTTTATTTTCAGAGGGCTGCCAGAGCTCTGGGGGTGGTTTGGTGTGTGTGAGCCCAGTGTTGCCCAGGTTGCTGCAGTGGGGTCAGTTCCCCACTGAGATGTGAATTCTTTTTCACCCATCTTGGTGTCTTTGAAAGCTGATGAGCCCCATAAGGGGGAAGACACCACATAGGAACAGGATCATACAGAATATTTGGCTGGACAAATTTGCACTTGATCCATTATTAGTGATTGATCTCATTGATAGGAATGATAAATGGACTGTGGATAAAAAGAAGCTGCAGCAAACTTTGTATTGCAAGGTTGTTCTCAAATTCTGGGGGTTTTGTTTTGGAGAAAATGTGTTTTACAAGGAAGTGAGCATGTCCATTTTGGATGTGTTAGCAACTGTTTGTGTAACTTGTTCACCTACTACAAGTGAGTGCAATTGATACAGAAAAGATGAGACAAATGATGGTAAAAGCAAAAAGTGTTTTCAGTAAAATGTTTTCAGTGTTTACTCTGATTTGCTGTAAGTTATTATAAATGCAGTGTATAGCATACTGTGTAGTCACTGCCAGGTAAAAGGCTGAGGAAGTTTCAGATAATCATATTTAGGTTTTTTAGAGGGAAGCACAGAATGAAATAAATCAGCTGCCTATGAGAGATTGAAAGGGAAGGGTGGAGTTCTCAGTAGGGTTTTTTCAGCCAAATGGAATAGACTACACAGACTGCTTGGCTAATGTGTATTCTTAAATGTATTGCTAACTTAAAGATCACATTTTAATTTTTAGGTCCACGCTTTAGCTTGGGTTTGATGTATAAAGCATTTGATTTTCTAATTGAATGTGACCACTGAAGATTGTTGGTTTTCCTTTATTATTCTTAAGGTTTCCTTGGCATTAGGCTTTCTGGGTTTTTTCCTCCAGACTTCCTAAAATGCTGGTCTTGAGCTTTCTTTTCAATTCTAGCCCTGCTTTTTGAGAAGGATTTAAAATGTTGCTGGTTTGGGAAAGCTGGAACAGTAAGTGTAACTGTCCTGCCAGCAACAAGAGCTGCATTTGCTGGACTGCTCTAAACTCATTTTAACCTTCAAACTACTCAACTGTGCAACTTGTATCCTGTGCTGAATTCTCTTACCTGTTTTTCCTTTTTTTTTTTTTTTTATAAATGTATAATTTTTTTAATTCCCATTATGCTATTGAGTAGCTCAAGGACTTTTTCTCAAGCTCAAGAAATTACTGAGACTGAACTCTAGAGGCCACCTCCCTGCAATCCTGCCCTTCTGCTGTTGTCTAAACGTTTCTGAGCTGTGGCCCTTCCTCCACAAGGCTGTTCCTGCTGCCCTGGAGGAGCCTTCACCTCCTCTGTGAGTACAGCTGGTGGAGTTCTTCAGTTCAAGGAAGGAGCCACATTTGGGGTGAAGGTGCCAAACTCCCTGGGTGCACTGAGATCAGGATGTTTGTGTGAAGAACCATCCCTAAAGGTGCTCAGAGCAACAAATCCTCCCAAGCAGAGGTACTCACTGAGTAATGAGTGCACCTTGTGAAGCTTGGCCATGTCATCTTGTGGGATTAGCAAGAAAATGAATTGCAGTAAAACTGAGTTAGCCATGGCTTGGAGCAGATTCCTTTATTTTGGTCTAATCTTGGTGGTAAGAGCTTGAAATTCAAGCCAAGGCAAGATGCAGCTGACCAAGTCACAGATCAGATGCAAACACTGCATCTGCCTGCAGGATTTACTGGGTACCCATTGCTTGTGGAATCTCTGTTCCCAGGTGCCTTTCTGATGTGCCAGACAAAGAAATGGCAGCAGCTGCAGAGTGGTGCTGGTGTGGTTCTGGTTTGGGTTTTCCCTGGGAAGCCATAGGGACAGGAATTTCTGGTGAATAAAGCAAACTTCAAGGTGAGGTCTGTGACCAGGTGGGGTGAGGCTTTCTCTCTCTTTAATTTTTCTTTTTTCCTTGACAGTAATTGATTAAAAAACAAATCATTTTTGGTTACTGGAAAGTCAGACTCTTAAAACTTTCAGGCAAACAGCAAAACCATTTTTGTTCCAAAGGAGATGGAAAAAGGAATTATTTGGAATTGGTGGTGGAGAGTCATTTGTGGAGAGTTGATGTCCTTGCTGTGCTGCTACTGGGCACTTGCACACAGGTATCTTTCCCTGTTAAGGTGAAGGTATTGTTAAGATATTTATTATTGGGGTTTGACTGTTTGCAGTTTCACTTCCTGCCACAGGGATTATATAATCCATGTGTAGTTAAGACCATTGAGAATTTCCCTCTCTAGGCAAGGACTAGTGTTTTACTAAGAATTAATTTTGTTGAGCACAGCTGTCATTAGTGGCTTCTGCCCACTGTCTGACAAATGCTGTAACATTTTTTTCAAAAGCTAATAATGTTCCCTTCCACAACCAAAATAGCAGATCAAGGAAGATACCAAGTACCTCCTTAATTTTATTATGTGCTAGGGTTTGTCAGTTGTTGTCTCTTGGTTTGTTTTCTTTTTTTTTCTTCTTAATTGGAGTGAGATTTCTCATGAATAATGAAATTAATGTCTTTTGCAGCCAAAATAAACACCATATGGTCAGGGAGAGAGGGACCAGGAAAAGATGAGGAAGGCACAGCAGCAGCTGAAGCTGATAGGAGACAAAATGGACTGAAGGAAGCAGAGGGGGCCAGGTGAGAACACACCAAATCCTGCCATTGAGGGTGGGATCCCAGCACTGTTAACACCACTGAGAAAAGCACAGCATTGAAATGGAAATTCCACTGAGGGTGCAGCCTCTGTGGAGTATCCTGTGTGTGCAGTTACACACTGAGCACAGCTCAATTCTGCTCCTGCAGGTGCTTGCATGCTTTAGGGAACTGGGTGGCAGGTGAATGAGATAACAAAAAGCACAGCAGGCATCAGTTTGTGGCCTCCTAGTCATGGAGAGCTGGGGTGAAGAGGCTTTGCTCTTGCATTTGAGGATGATGGTAGGAGGTTCACTGTAGGCTGAGTGTTAATTTCCATCTATCCAATTAATGACCAGGGATTCAGTAATGCTAAGCTGTGATGTTATTTATGTTTTTTGAGTGCTGTACCACAGGCTGTGCTGGCCCAAGCCATGCCTTCGTGGGACTGTCAGGTGTCCTTGCAGGGCAGGGTGGAACAGGTAGGATTGCAGAGCACCTGGGTTTGTTGGCTCCTGGAGGAGGACTTGCCTTCACTGAAATGGCTCTTTCACATGAATACCCTCAGAACCCCAGGCAGACCCAGCAGAGATTGAAAGGTGCCTCTCCCTGCAGACATTTGTGTTCCTGCTGCTGTTTCATGCATCTGTAGTGGTGACCCCCATCAGCAAGTGCTTGTTGAGCCAACTCCAGAGGCTCTGGTGCAGCCCCCAGAGCTGCCTTGTGCAGGTGTCTGTGGGCTGAGGCCTCCCCGTGTCACCTGCAGTGTCACTGCCTGCTCCGGGAGCACTAGAGGGGGCCCTAGGACAGGGCAGGGAAGGGAGGGGACCAGCCCCCACCCCAAATGGATGTCCAGGATCTGTCTTGAAACTTCTGAGACCACAGTGCATTGCTGGGTTTGCCCCCACTGAGCTCTGAGGGCTTTGTGCTGCTGTACCATATGTGCTTTGCATAATGTATGGTCTGGGGGAAGGCAGAGGGGATGAGAATCCCCACAGGATTGTGTCCCTGGCCATGGCAACAAAAAACAAGAGCTGGCTTTGTCACCATTAAAACGGATCCACCATATACTTTCTTGTCATACAAAATCTGTTTGCCCCATGACTGTTTTTCCCTTTTTTTCTCCTCAGTGCCCCCATAAGAAGCCCCCTGGGGGTTTCCATTTCCATCATGTGCAGTGTGTTACACTGGGCTGTCAGGGGAATCTCCTGCCAGTCAGTCTTGTGTGAAATGGCTCAGATAACGTGTTCAGCCTCGTCAGGGGGAATCCTGATTAGTTCAGCCCTGGTTCATGGCAGTGGTGTGGGGCTTGTGCCAGCACAGCTGAGCCCAGGAGTCAGTGACAAACATGCAACTTGTGGCTCTGAGCAGTGCTTTGAGGTAGTTCTGTTATGTCAGATTCTAATCAGGGATGAAAATGTGTTTGAGAATGATGGAATAAAGATGTGCTGTTCAAGGCTGGGTAAAACCTTGTGAGGCAGTGTGTGTTATGTGGAGCAGCCCGAGGTGAGATCAGGTCCTGCAGCCATCTGGCAGCTCAGGAGAGGGAGCAGGGACGTGGAGCTGAGGCCACTGACTGCAGAATCAAAAACCAAATCACTTCTACCGAGGGGAAGAGTGAAATCACACTTCTGCCTGCGTGCAAGATTTATCTGCACAATTAAGTGGTTGTGTCTGTAGCTGGTAGAAAAACATGCCATTATATAATCCCAGTGGGAGGAACTCTGCAATGTCTCTCTGAGTGCATTGTCTTACTGAGGGAAGCTGCCTATCTAAAGCCAAGTCAACATATATGGTAAAAAGTAGTTTTTGCTCTCAGATTAGACACAGATATCCCCCTCTCCAGTTTTATTTCTCAGCCTATTTTTTTTTCTTTCCCATCTCTTTCAGAGACCTTGCAAACAACAGTGAATTCCAGCATAAATGGAATATAAACAAAGTTCATATATGGTATAAGCATATGAGAACCACACTGGAATGGTATTAATTTAATTTTAGTTGAGTGATTTAATAACTACAAGAGAAAGGCCATGTAACAGGGCAAAGGTATTTCAGAAACAGTGCTTCCTGTGAGAATGCTGAAATATTACATTTATTACAGATACCCACAGTTAGCCTCTATATTCACATTCCTCTCATTTTGCTCCTCTGAGGTGTCTGACAGATACAGAGGGCTGTTCACAAGGAATAATATGCAACTGAGTTTTATCTGCAATATGCATTGCATGAACTATGATCTAATATAGCACTGAACACATACTGTTCAGTAATAATTAGTAAAGGATGTTGTATGAGCAGAAAAGCTTCATCCTCAGAAGTGTTCTTTGATTCCTTGTAATTTAAGTCACACCAGAGATTTCATTTCCTTAAATTACACCCTAATGTGTATGAACAAGTCACATTTTCTCTTCTAAATGCATGGATATATATAAAATGCAACTCTTTCAGTAAGATTGCAGTGATAATTTTCCCTTTAAGAGATGGCACTAGATGCTCAAAGAATTGCTTAACTTGTTAATTGAGCCAGCATACACTCACCAAGGAGCTCACCATGCTGTGTGGAAGTCAGAAAGCAGTTTGAATATAGAAACTTGTCACTTAGGAATGTGTTGGCTGTAATTTAGATCTCCATTAGGTTTGAGTGGGTTAGGGAAAAAAAAATTAAACTTTAGAAATCTGTAGTGGAAGTTCTGAGCTAACAACATCAATTTGCAATGCTGTGCCCTCAAGTCAGCAGCACAAGTCCCAACAAATAACTTCTGCCATGGCTCTCCCAATAGACACCCTGCTGGAAGTGCTTCCCACACTTCATAAGGAAATGGGCTTTCCTGGGAGCAAAACAAAGAGCTGAGTGTTCCCTCCCAGCAAGCAGCAGTGGCACAAGGTGATTTTTCAGTTTGGCTTGCTTGGAATGTAATAACAGCTTGGGATTGTGAAGTATTTCTGCAGAAAGAAATGGGAGGATTCCTGGTCTGTGCTCCCTTTGCTCTGCAAGCTGGGGAAGCCTTTGGGTGCAGCCAGAAGCAGCTGCTGGTGGCCAGGAGCTGTCAGCCCCTGTGCCAGGGTGATGGGCACAGCACACAGTGAGGATCTGTGCCAGGGTGATGGGCACACAGTGAGGATCTGTGCCAGGGTGATGGGCACACAGTGGGGATCTGTGCCAGGGTGATGGGCACACAGTGGGCATCTGTGCCAGGGTGATGGGCACACAGTGGGCATCTGTGCCAGAGTGATGGGCACACAGTGGGCATCTGTGCCAGGGTGATGGGCACAGCACACAGTGGGGATCTGTGCCAGGGTGATGGGCACACAGTGGGCATCTGTGCCAGGGTGATGGGCACACAGTGGGGATCTGCAGGAGCCAGACCAGCCAGGTGCATTTCCTGCTGCATGCCTGCATGCACGGGAGGCTTTGCCCTGCCTCAGAATGGATCTCCCACAATGGCTCATTTTACCAGGCCTGTACTTTCCCTGGAAGTTGTTCATAGAGCTGATTTTCTCAGTGTAAGAATCTCAGGGGTTTCTGTGGTCTGGATGACCTGAGATGTGTTAGAAAGTCTCTTTTCCCAGCCTGGCAGTCAAAGAAGGATTCAGGATTCTTCTGTTCTGTTTGTCAAGGTTGTTTATTTTCTGTTATCTATAACATTCTGTTCCTGACGTGCTGAGGTCCGTTCAGCAGGTCAGTCTGTGGCACACTGACCACCTTCAGGGCAGTGTTGTCTTTTTCTACTAAAAACTATGTGTACATTATTTACAATAATTTCCCAATACCTATCACCTATGTTAGGCAGTCTGTCTCTACCTTAAATTAATCCAAAAGTGCCACCATCACCCAGAAGATGGAGGCCAAGAAGAAGAAAGAAGAAGGACAAGGCGCACCCAAATCCCTCCATCTTGGCTTCTGAACTCTTATTCTAAAAACTCAAAATTCTCCTTTTTTATCTTGTAACAAACTAACTGCCATTCTACTTAAACTTTTGTGGCTTGTGAATCCTCATATAAGGTTGGTAATTGTTTTTTTTTAAGGGCTAAAATGGAAGGCACAGGTGTTTGTGACTCTGTGCCAAGGTCTCTCAGCCCCCTGCCAGTCCTCCAGGGCAGCCAGAAGAATGTCCTGGGTTCCAGCATAAGGAAGATGAGAAAGCAGTGTAGGATAGCTGGAAAGCCTGGGTGGGAGTTGTTTGGATGCTGGATGTGCTGCAGTGCCCCACCCTTGGCACAGAGGTGTCCCTGGACGTGCATTGGCAGCTGCTGAGAGCCACAACCCCTGGGCAAAACTCAGCTGCTGTCTGCAGGTGTCACCCTCAAACTGGGGAGCTCACCCTCAGGTAACTGAGAATTCCATCAAAGTCTAAGAATAAATAGTCTGGGCTTAAATGCACTCCTGCTGCATTTTATTTTGGAATAAGGAGAGCTTGGTGCAATGTCAGTGAAAGTCAGAAATACCCAGAGTGTGGTAATGGCCTGGCTGGGTGTGTGGTCATGTTTCAGTTACAGCCCAGGCACAGACACAACAGTGCCTCTGATCTGGTGCTATCAACTCGTGTGGGAAAGTATCTGGAAAGAATATGAACATATAGAAATGTTATTTCCAAGTGTAGAGTGTCCCCTGGGAAGAGAGAGAGGAGGAGGACAATGTTTATTCTTAAAGATGTGCCTGATTCAACAAGGTACCAAAACATAAACAGCTCCTCTTGACTTCAGTGAGGACAGCAAAGGGCAGCCTCAGGTTCTGCCACCCCAGGCCTGTGATGTGTACAGTTTTCAGTGACATAAATTATCTCTACAACTAAAATTTCCATGGAAAATAGCTGCTTTAAAATAAACAGACTTAACTTCCTTAATTCATGCAAACTCAAGTGTTCACAGTTAACCACTGAAAAATGCAAAAGGCCAAGGAAAGGTGGAAATATCTCTGCTGGTAAAAAACTCAGCCCTAATTACTTCTCCCTGAAATGAGGGTGGCTGTGGCATATAGAGGAACTCTGCAGAACAATAGTGGAAGTTCTGTTCAGTGACACCTGTCTTCATGTGATCCCTGAGGCAGTGTTTATCAGGAATATCATTTTCTTTAACAGCTTTTCTCTCCCATCATCCCCAGTGGCTGATACTGCTCCAGCAAGGAAATCCTGGTGGCTTTCAGAACAGCAGCAGCAGAACTGGAGATGGGTTTGGAATAAGATGGACTGAAGCTGGCTCATCCTTCCTGGGTTCTGTATCTGACTTTTGTCAATATTCACTTTCTGCATCTATTTCATGGTAACACCACTGATTTATTGGTTAAATCATAAGTCAAAAGAGCTCAGTTTTGCCTCAGAGCTTTCCCACTGGCTGGTGAGATTTTCAGTTTATCTTCCATTTTCTGTCTCCATCAAATAGAAGCTACTAGTCCAAAAATGTCCCCCCTCCCCTAAATGAATTAGCAGCTAGGTCATTTTTATATGTCATAAATAGTTTATAATTCTATTTTCTAGCCAATTTAGGGTAAAACTCTGGGGTTTTTCATCTTGAGTGATTGAATATGAGTATCCAGTAGGAACCACTCCCCTAAATAAGTTAAATGAGAACAACACAAAGTTACTGGGTGTTTGTGATGGTGAATAACTCCAAATAACTCAGAGCTTCCCATGAGCACAGTTCTGGAGAGGACTAAAAAGTGTCTGCTCATGTTAGAGCAGAACATGCTCTGTTTTTTGGGAACTCCTTAGCTCTGAGTGCTGAGAACTTGCCATAGTGCAGTGTAGCAAAACCAAGGCTCTGTTCTAATTTAGACGGACTTGGATTTTTTAGTTTTTCCCATTCCCTGGCTGAAATTTCCTGTGTCTTGTAACCATTTAACAATATGTTACTAACCATCCATTATGTCCTGCTTTATTCTCTTTTAGATGAAAGAGCCATGTAAAAAAAAGAATTCTCCAGCCCCTGTGAGTGAATTTGAGCGATAATGTCAATGGAATTAACACATTGCCAGTGTTGAATGGGCTCCTGTGGCTGTATAAACATCAAGGTAACACATTTCCAAAGCAGAAGACATTACTGCTGTGATACTGTTGTTTTGAGAATATTTCCTCACTGCCAAAACACTGATGCAGATTTAGCATTTTGCCTGCTATGATGAGAATGATGCTGGAGTGGGGAGGGTTGATTCTGCTGCTTTTATTTTTGCTGAATTCTGGTTTATTTGCTGAAGAAAATCTCTTACAGTGTTTGACTAAACATGGAATGAGAGCATAAGTACATTGAGGTGTGTTTAAGATGACCTCTGATTGGTAAATGCATTTAAATTAAGAGAGCTTTTAGGGTCTCTTAGGGGCCCAATTCCATTTCTGAAGGAAACCTTCTGGAAAAGCTGGGGCAGAATGCTGTCAGGAAACCCAGGATCCTTCAGCTTGGGCAGAGTTTGCTCAAGAATAGCTGTCTCCCACACTATCTCCATCCATTAGCATAATTTATATCTCTGCAAACAAGAGCAGACTGAGGCTTGAATGCCCTTGGTATGTTGCTGAATAAGATGCAGGCTTCAGTTTTAACTTTGGGGATGGCAATCAAGTTGTAAGGTCAGGCTTGTCAGAACACCTTTTAATGGTGCTAATCCCACTGCAGATCTGTTGGCACTGTCTCACCTAATGCAAGACAGGACTGACTGATGAGGATGTGGCACAGAAGCACTTTGGGACTCCCTGGGTCACAAAATCAGTGAGGATGGCTGCACTGCAGAAGGCAGAGCTGGACATGCAGGTAACACTGATGATTTCCTGTATTCTCATCCTGGTGCAAATTGAACAAGACCTGTGTTTCTGCAGGAATGTTTTCATTTGTCTTCAGGCAAGAAAAAATTCAGGCAGTAAGTGCTAAACCAGAACCTGACAAGTTCTGTTCCTAAATAGCTGCTGTCGTGTGAGTTTTACTTCTCTGCAAGGTTAAAGCCATCTTTAGACAATGAGTTGGGTTTGCTGCATTTCTGCTCATGAGACACCATAACCCAGGTATTGAAGGGTGGGAAGTCAGTCTCAAGGCTGACTTTACTGGACAAAAATGGGCATGTTCCTCTCCAGAATCCATGAGAAATACCCACTGCCTCAAGCAGAGCTGTATCAGTTCTGGTAAAAAGGATTTCAGTTTGCAGAGCTGCATCTGTGAGCATTAGGGCTGAGACAGAGGAGAGGGAGGCATTGCCCATCCCAGTTTGCTGCAAGAACAGCCCTAGGCTGGATTCCTCAAAGGAAAGGACTTCTCAGCACAGGGAATGTTCAGTTTCTGGCCTGCTCCTGGTTCTCAAGGGATAGAAAAGAAAGTTGTGATGGAAAAGGGGAGCAGCTGCCTGTGGCAGGAGTTTGTCAGCACACAGAAAATGACCTGGTGAGCCATGACCACTGTGCAGGGGTTCAGTGCACAGAGTGGACATGGTTGTGTAACCTGAAGTTCTTTTCTCTCCCCTGAGGGCAGTTTGAAGCCCTCTGAAAGCCCAGAGAACAGCTCATAAACTCTGTGCTTCAGAATTGCAGAGAAAATGCTTCTCTCCTCTGTGGATCAATCTCTGTCAGCTCCAACACACAATGGCTGGTGGCTTCAGTGTATCTCCACTGTCACCCAAAGGCCCTTTGTGGGAAATGTCACCAGTGGCTCAATAACCTGTCACCTGTGCCCTCATTCTGCCCTAAGCCCTGGAGGGCAGAGAAGAGTGCTGTCCCAGGGCAGTGCTGTTTCTGTGGCAGTCTCACCTCCCTTGGGAGTCCATAGCTGGCCTGTTGTGGATTCTGGTGTGCAGAAACACAGGACATGTGCAGTGCTGTGAGCACAGTGGGGCAGAGAGCCAGGTTCCATCCCACTGGGAGGCAGCCTGGTCATGTGCCAGCAGAGCATCCATCCTTCCCTGTGCCCCTGGATCCATTTGAGGAATCACAGGAATGAGAGAGGAGCAGATCCATCAGAGCCTCTTTTGCTGCAAAGGCAGGATTGCTCTCTGCAGTGCCACTGGTGTGTGCACCAAGCCATTAAAAGCCTGATACAGGAAGGACTTGGTCTGTTCCTCTGCAAACAGGCTACCCTTGCACAGCCACAGAGCTTTTCCCTGGATAGTCAAATTACTTCTCTCTCATTTTCATCCCAACTAATGAAGATAATTATATCCCTTTGTAGAATATTAATTCCTCTGTCATCTGTGTGTTTACACCCTGCAGACATGTTCATTTCTTCTTTGTGAACAGGGCTATCAATCATGGAAGCTTTCCTTCAACTCTTCCAATCTTTTCTGGTGTTCACCTCATCCAGTCTCCCTCCAGTTCCCAGCAGCTTTGATAATGAGGTGATAAGAGTTACATGTGGTTTTGCCAGTTTGTTCTACAGCAGGCTCACAGAAAGAGGCCCTGCCACTTTCCTGCTCAGCTCTATGCTATTTTCACATATGTATCCTCTGGTTATATTTGTGGTTTTATTTTCAGCAAGGAAATGAAATCACACCTAGTGCAGAAAACCCCAGAAATGACCTCTGTAATGGAACATCCTTACTATTACCATATCTTTATTGGTGGGTGTGGCTGAACATCACTGTTCAAAACAGAAGTTTAAGTGATCTTCTCTTAAGGGAAAATCTGGAACTGGGGAGAATTCCAGAATTCAGCAATTCCTCCTTTGGACAGTTTCTTCAGAGTATGGTGCAAAGGGAAGAGAAGGAGTAGTTCCACCTTGGAGAGGAAATAAAGGCAAAAAAGTCAGAACAACATACTGGGGAACCATGTATGGACTACATTTTTGCTTCATGTTTCTGGTAATCTAAACCAGCCCTCCCTGGCTGCTGCTGTAACTTGTCCACTCCTGTCCTGCAGAGCACAAACCCTCCAGTTCTGGCAGGTTCTCTCTGCACTGTCAGCAGTTATTTGGAAATGAAGGCCCTTGGTGGTGAGTCCAAATCTCCATCTCAGGCAGGCTCAGCTCACCAAGCCTGAGCCCAGCAGTAGCTTAAAACTGAGAGCAGTAACTGCAGTACTGAGGGTGGCAGGAGCAGTGAGCTCATTATTGACAACCATCTGATCTGATCTGTGCCCACAGGAATGCTTGCTCCCAAACCTGACTGTGATTTCCTCCTGCACACTCCCCAGCACTTTTCTGAGCAGGATTTATAAATATTTCTGTTGAATTTACATTGCATTGTTTATATCTATGTTTGGATGGCAGGCACAGGTCAGGCTGTGAGGTGGCAGTCATTTAAAAACAGTTTTGCCTCACAAATGCAAACTTTGTGTTTTTAAGAGTGGCACCTATTAAGTGTATTGATGTTTGCAGGGTTAGAGAGGAGAAGACATGTAAGTAACTTATGTCTAAGTAGATAAAATCCAGTATTTTCAGTCTAATGCACTCATTGCACACCTCACACTCACTGCACATCTCTGTTATCCTCCTTCCAAGGAAAGCTTCTCTGTGTAACTCTTCTGACAGGACAAAGCCATGTGTCATCCCTTGGATTCTCAAGGAATTGCATCCCATATATTTAAATCATTCAGGTGTCTGATGTTTTTAACCACTTAGAAGCATTTGTTCCATATAGTAGGGCTAATTTTTAATTTATTTTTCTAAGCACATCTATCCGAAATGATGCTAGGCTTTTATATTCACAGCAGGGAACATTGTGAGGTTTAAATATCCCTTTAATCACTAAGGATGTAATAAAAACAAGAGGAGTTCTTTGAGCTGCAGAGTGTTACCCAGGGAAAATCTACTCTGGAGCTTACAAATGTGAGCTGAAGAGACAAACTGGGCAATAAAATCCACAACTACGGACCAAACCCGCTAAAAGTTGGTCTGTAGCTGCCCATCAGGAGCTGAGACCCGAGGGGGGAAAAGGCCATTCAGCACCTCTAGAGCCATAAGAGCCAGGCCATAAACACTTCACAATCTGCTGGGGAGGGGGAGGGAGCTGGGCTGTGATCTGCCCGCAGTCTGTACCCAGCCCTGCCTGCCACAAAGGGTGAGCATGAGAAATTTCACCATGGGAAGAAGGAAGGAAAATTCTGGAGAGATGAGGGAGTGCAAGGAGAGGTGGCAGCTGAGTTTGATTGTGTCAGTTCATGTGCACTGATGGCAGCCTCATCCCAGTGCTGATTTGAGGAATCCACAAAATCTGACAGGTGCTATTTTCTATTAGTGATGTTGATGGATTCTTACCTGAGTATTCTTATTATGGACCCAAATATCATTTTTCTGTGAGATTATGAACAAGTTGGGTGAGAAAAAGTACAGCTCAGAGTTTATCCAAGGGCTCTCTGCTTAAAATCCATGTGTATTTTCAGCTCTTTGTTACTGACTTGAGACTTGGCTGCAGATGATTTATGTCCCATCATAATGTCCTGTATCAGTTTTCAGAAAGCATCTTGCAGCATGTGCTGCATGAATCTGTCTTGGTGTTCATTTTATTTTTGGGAGGTCCTGTAGAGCTGAGCTCAGACTCTACAGGTCAGTCAGACATCCTGTGTGTTAGCTCCCTTGCTGCTGAGAGATGGATGTGCAGTTGTCTGCATCCTGTGGCTGTATAAATTTTTATAGTTCTTTTTCAAAGAAATTATAAATAATACTATAAAAGGAAAATAAATACGCAGTAATAAAATCTTATTAAAATGAAACGTGATTTATTGTAAGTGCTCTGAATCAAAATCTGCTGTTTATGGTTTAATTGTTCTCTTGTCATGATTTCTGGTAATGATAATTAACTTCCTCTGAAAGTTCTTTAGAGTCAATAGTGATGTTGGAGGAACTGAGCTCTACACAGCTCTGTAGAGCTCACTGCAGTTTTTATTTTTAAATTCCAAACACTTTAAATCTTAACAATTTTAATTTGCTCTTTGAAAGTAGATCCTCTGATAAGGAGGATGTTTATTGATTTCCTGGTTTGATTAGAACCTTACTGTGATGAACAGTTTGTGGAAACTTCCATATGACAGAAGAGACCTGTCTTTGCCAAACAAAGTAACTTGCACCCTAACTTGCATGATTGAAGTCTATTTTTTTACCTGTTGGTTTCATGGCTTTACAAATGCCTGATCACCAATAAAAATAATCTTTTGTGGAAACCAAGGTACCATGACAGAGTATCAGCAATCCTGAAAATACATGGAGTTTAGATAAAACCTTCTAGATCTGAGCTGATGCTTTTTTTCTGGAAACATCAGCTTTTTAACAGAGATTTTCAGTGCTGCCTGCTGGGCTTCTGCTCAGCAGAGTCCATTCTGCTCAGGGCTTTTGTTTGGTCTCAATTCATGGTTAAGTAAACTGCCAGCAGTTTTTAAGATCTGCATGATGCTTCTCTTTGCATATGAGTGAGTGCACATGTGTGCAAATATAGAAGTGTTTATAGATGTTAAGCTGGAGTTCCTTGCTGCCTGTTTTATCAGGCTGCTCCTCGTGGCTGAGAGCAGTGAGTTTGGGCAGGGTGGGAGGGCAGGTGAGGGGGGAAGGATGCAGGACTGGGAGGGCAGTGCATGCAGTGCATTATTAGAATAAACTAATTATGGGAATGCTCAAACCCTCGATTTCTGCTCAACCTTCCCTGGGTAAGAGCAGTGCCTTGAGAAAGGCATAAGCTCAGTGCCTGATCCTCCCAGAAAAGAAGTGCAGCTCAAGGCTGGGAGTACAGAAATTGGGCAGATGAGTGATGTTATACCATCAAATGTGCTCGTTGTTATTCATATTCATCAGTGGCTGAAGGGATGTGTTGCTGCAGCATTCCAGTGGGGAGAGCAAACTTTGCACAGACTGTTAATCACCCCCTTGGGAAGGAAGGAGCTGGATGCAGTCCTGATTCTGATACCAGAAATCAAGAGCAGAATGATTCTGTGTGCTGAGGATGAGAATCATCACAAACCCATGGAACAGCCAAAGAGACATTATCCCTGCTTGCTGTTTAAGGGATTTGTTTTTATTTTGTAGCCAAGTCTTGAACCGATGTTTTCAGCCTTGTCTCTATTTGTTTAAAAGGATGCAGGGCTGTGAGGGCAGTGCTTGCCCCGTGTTCAGGCAGGGCTGTGAGGGCAGGTGTAGGAGGAAGGATGCAGGGCTGTGAGGGCAGATGTGAGTGGAAAGATGCAGGGCTGTGAGGGCAATGCCCATGAGCAGGCAGGGCTGTGAGTGTTGGAGGAAGGATGCAGGGCTGTGAGGGCAGGTGTGGGTGGAAGGATGCAGGGCTGTGAGGGCAGTGTCCATGTGCAGGCATGGCTGTGGGTGTAGGAGGAAGGATGCAGGGCTGTGAGGGCAGATGGTGGGTGAAGGATGCAGGGCTGCGAGGGCAGTGCCCGTGTGCAGGCAGGGCTGCGAGGGCAGGTGTAGAAGGAAGGATGGAGGGCTGCGAGGGCAGTGCCCGTGTGGGGGGAAGGATGCAGGGCTGCGAGGGCAGTACCCATGTACAGGCAGGGCTGTGAGGGCAGATGGTGGGTGAAGGATGCAGGGCTGTGAGGGCAGTACCCATGTACAGGCAGAGCTGCGAGGGCAGGTGTAGAAGGAAGGATGCAGGGCTGCGAGGGCAGTCCGTGCCCCGTATTCTCGTTCCCTCTGCAGAGCTCTCCTGCTGCTGCCGCTCCTTTCGGCGGGTTCTTTTTGTGGATTAGAGCGGGACAGAGCGCTGAGCTCTGTCTGGGACACACAATGGCCTGACAGGAAAACAGTGCACCCGACATCAGGGCTCTGTGAGAACTTGAAAGGGCTCTAGACAGATATATTTTGCATTTGACTCTGGACTGCAGCCTTTGAGGCCAGATCGGGCCGCAGTGTTAAGTGGCCGCTAAGTGTTTCCCTTCTAGTGCCGCGCTGAGGGGGCGCTGGGAGCGGGCCGGGATGTGAGGGAGGGAGGGAGCCGGAGCAGTGCCCTCTCCAGCTCTGCGGCCCGATAACTGCAATCCACAAACTGCAAAAGGAAAAGTCTTCTCTCGAGCTTATAATGTACAGCTTTTTGTCTACCTGAGCTGCTTTCCCAGTTCCCCTGCAGAGCAGGCCCTGTCACAGCTGCCCTGTGACCTGTCCCCACAGCTCTCAGAGCCCCTGTCCTGGGAGCCTGTGGTGAATTAGCGTGGAGATGTTACCAACAGGCCCTCTCCGAACCCATCTGCTTTGCTTTGCCAAATGTCATTTTTGCACTCTTGAGAGCACGAGGGAAATCTGGGGGTGGTGCAGTTTGGGGCTCAGTATGGGGTTTGCAGCCCTACAGAGATCTGCCTTCTGTGGGGTCCCTTGCATTGTCCCAGGGTAGGAAGGTCTGCATGGCACTTATAATGTCATCAAAGACACGAGATAGCTTTTCTCAGGAAAAAAATAATCAGAACCATAAAAAGGAGGGGGAAAGGTGCCATTTTCCTCCACCAGAAGAAAATGCTGCGTTATGTGAGCTGCTGTAAGGAGCTGGGTAGGAACTGTTTCTTGTGCTGCAGCATGATAGGAGATATGTACCACTTCTTCAGAGGCTCTCAAAACACTCTGCAGGCTTTTACCATTCCTGTAGCCGCCCACAGAGACTTGCTCAGAAAGCTGCCCAAGTTCAGGCAGTGCCTGTGCTGCCAGAGCTCAGCAGCTCCGTCCTGGCCAGCCCTGCTCTTGTATTTCCTATTTTCTGGGTGAGGTGTCAGGCACTAACAGGGACAAGGAGTCACAGGCTGGCACAGCTGTGGGAGCAAGAGTTTCATCAGGCTTTTTCTCTGGAAAAACTCAGCTTTTCCCCATGGCTCCGTGTGCATAAATCAGGCTGTATTTGCTTCACAGTGAGCTGAGCCTGGATTTAAGGAGGGAGTTTGTGGATTCTGGAGAATCAGAGACCACTTCATATTTTTAATGAAGCATGAAAGTAAGTAGGTATCAGTGTAGAGCTATCTGTTTTATTTTGGGCCCTGTTGATGACATTCTGTCTTTTCACTTTCCAGTACTCATTCCTTGCAGATGGCACAGGATCCTTCACAAAGAGTTGCCAAGATGCTCTGGGGCTGTGGCCTCTGTGTGCCAAGTGGGAATGGGCTACGTGAGTCCCATTTAAATGGCAGGAAGGCTTTCCTCACCTTTCAGAGGGGAGGATCTCTTAGATGCAGCTTTTACTGCTCCATGCTGTCCTTCCCTGCTTGTGCAGGTCCAGGCAGACAAGGCAGCCTTGCTCTAGCCCAGTTTGTAAAAGCTGACACGGTAACACTTTGTCACAGAGGGAAACCTGGGGGCTGGGTACTGCCTACAGCACCCACGAGCAATAACCCAAAGGCAGGTTCTGTAGCCATGATATTTTCTAAAAAATCCTTTCCTTAGGATTTTTCCTGTTGAGAAGCTGAGAGGCCTCAGGAACAAAATGTAAACATTGATTATCTGCTGCTGTGGAATGTAACAGGTGGATCTGTGATTGGCTCATGTGGTTGTTTGTAATTAATGGCCAATCACAGTCCAGCTGTCCAGACTGTCTCAGTCAGTCACAAGCTTTTGTTACCATTCTTTTTCTATTCTTAGCTAGCCTTCTGATGAAATCCTTTCTTCTATTCTTTTAGCATAGTTTTAATATAATATATATCATAAAATAATAAATCAAGCCTTCTGAAACATGGAGTCAACATTCTCGTCTCTTCCCTCATCCCAAGACTCCTGTGAACACCACCACAGAGTTCTTTTAGAAGATAACTTTATATTTCAGCTGTTTCCCAGGCAGTACCTTGGAGTTGCTCTCAGGGCAGAATGCTCCCCTGGGAACTCTGCCTGGGCAGAGGTGGCAGTGCCACTCCAGCCCCATTAGCCAAAGCCTGACCCCTTTTCTGTTCTCCAGCAGCCAGGGATGGCAGGATATCACTGTGCTGGAGAGCTTGTGTACAAAGCAGCTCCCTGCAGGGTCCTGCTGAGCACCAAGGGTTAAACCTTCACTGAAGGTGGGAGAAATGCCAGAAAACATTTGCCTTACTACAAAACCCAGAGGGGAATGTTTCTTTCTAATCAGCTTCTCAAAGAGATGCAAAGCAAAAGCTCCTGGCCTGTGCTTTTGTCATCACACATGGCCTCCCTCCTGCCCTAGCTGATCCCTTCAGCCTAGGGCAGAGCCTGCTGTTAGAGCTGGGCTCAGCTGCTGAAATGGGCTCCGAGCAGAGCCCTGTGTGTCACTGACTCACACGTGTCACATCCACTCTCTCTCCCATCCCTTTCCATTCCCTCAGCCTCCAATTTGCCGGTGAATTGTTAGACACCAGCACAGACACCTTTGACTTCCCATCAAACTGCCTGAGGGCTCTCCATGGATGGACAGATGAGGGTAATGTGCTAAATTCCCCCTTTGCTAGGGATTAATTTCCTGGGGATTGCTCCTATTAGCCACGCTTTCCAGCAATAGTAACAAATTCACTTTTTTTTTTTCACTTTTAAAACATTTCCAGTGCAACTAGAATGGCTGGGAGAAAGCTGATTGTTAACTAGTCATGGGTAATTAATGGCTCCACCTTCCCCATCAATCAGCTGGGAGAAGCCAAAAGGATTTGAGTGCTTGCAGCAAATGTGCTGTTCCCCAGACATGCTGATACACAGTGTGCAAATGAAGTGGCAGCAGGAGACCATCTCCTAGGCTTTGTGGAAGCAGCAGTAAGTCATGATACACATCCCACGCTCCTGTCAGGTGAAGTCTGAAATTCCCAGAGCTGCTGCTGCTGTTGTGCAGTTTCTGACTGTGTGGGATGTTGATTCATCTCGCTGCTAGCTTGAATCTGACCCAATTTTTGTTCTATTTTTCCTTTTCAGATTCTGATTATGGTTGTCTTTTTCCGCTTTCTACAATTAAAATACTAGCATTAGGAAAGCAGGACATGGAGGGGGAGCAGATGCAATGCTGGCTTTCCTTCTGCAGCAGAGCAAAAAACCATTTCTGCATCCTATTTTGTTTGTGTCTGGTAGTGGCTGTGCAAGCCCAAACAGAGATCTGACCTTGATACCATTTCAGCTGACCTTTTCCCTTCTGATTTATTTCTCTCCATATTTAATTAATAATTTCCATTTGAGCCACAAGTTGACATTTCTCCACCACATGGTATTCCTCTCCTCAATATGCTGAGACTCCACAGCTCTGGAAGTCCTGAGGGAGAAAGGCCTGTTGGGTTCTGTGTTACCCAATGGTTTAAAAGGGTGCCAGCAAGGCTGGATGTGGTTCTGCAGAGGTGCCAGGAGCCACCATCTCCTGCTATAAAATCCTCCTCAGGATTCTCCAGCCAAATTCTCCAGCCCTTTTCTTTAAAACATTCTTTCTTGCCACACTAAGCAATGGCTTTTCTTTCCTTGGCTAGCACTGGGATGCCTAAAATTCAATATACCCCTGGAAGAGAGTCAGTCCCTGCTCTGATTAAGCTCCTTTGTCCTCTCTGCATGTCCTTGCATTGCCTGCTCCAAAAGGCAGTAAAAACAGAACTGAAGGCTTCTTGTTTGGGTGTAGAAACTCACTAAATAAATTCAAAATTTGTTTTGCACGTCAGACTGAAGATCAGATGTCCCAGTAAGATCACTGACGAAATGCAAAAAAACGTTTATTTGGAATAAATCTAGACAGTGAAAGAGATGCAGCCTTATAGCAAGTTCTTTGTAATGAACAGAGCTCCTAAATTTGCTGTGCAGGACCCAGCCCTGTCCTGTTCAGAGTGATATTCTGCTTTTGACCTCCACTTTTTGAACGTGTTGGTCCTGTAAATGTTAGTACAGCCATTTGTGTGTGTGAATGTAGAACCCCCTCCCTCAGGAGGTGCAGTGCCTGTCTTGGGCCCTGCAGCTTGAGCCTTGATTGCTGTCTCTTAGCACTTGTAAGCACTTATAAGCACAAAAGCTAATGGTCACACTTGCAGAATAAACTAATTAAGGGAAAATGCTCAAGCCCTTCCATTTCTGCTCAGCCTTCCCTGGGTAAGAGCAGTGCCTTGAGAAAGGCATAACCTCAGTGCCTGATCCTCCTGAAAAGGAAGTGCAGCTCAAGGCTGTCAATGCAGAAATTGGGCAGATGAGTGACCATCAAATGTGCTCGTTGTTATTCATATTCATCAGTGGCTGAAGGGATGTGTTGCTGCAGCATTCCAGTGGGGAGAGCAAACTTTGCACAGACTGTTAATCACCCCCTTGGGAAGGAAGGAGCTGGATGCAGTCCTGATTCTGATACCAGAAATCAAGAGCAGAATGATTCTGTGTGCTGAGGATGAGAATCATCACAAACCCATGGAACAGCCAAAGAGACATTATCCCTGCTTGCTGTTTAAGGGATTTGTTTGTATATTTTGTAGCCAAGTCCTGAACTGATGTTTTCAGTCTTGTCTCTATTTGTTTAAAAGTGCGTTAGCAGTAAATCAAGGTGCATTTCCCCTGTAGGGTTTCCTGTATGTCAAAGCCATGTTAATTCTCTTTGATTTTCTTCCCCTAGCCCCAGCCATTGCTGCAGATCCTTCCTCTCTTTGTCCCTTTGGACATCAAAGGCTCGCAAGGGGACAGCCCTGGCGGGAAGCTCCTCCCTGCTCATTAGCCTCCATAAAACAGGAACTCACCTTGGCTAGCTGTGCTTGGAGTCCCATCCTCACCCCTCACTCTTGACACTGGATCTCGGAAGGAAGGGCTTGTGCTTGCTTCAGGAAATCAGACCTGCTTTGGAACTGGACTATTTTGGCTCCCCTTGTAAGAACCCTGGTGGCTCTCTTGGCCCTGTGAGCTCCTCGACGTCACAGTACATGGAAAAATGCAAGCTTTACCAGGTAAGTGAAGGGCTCCTTCCCTTCCTCACTGCACAGAAAGATCCTATACTCATACCAGAAAGTGCTCCTGAAGGGCCTACCAGCATTTTAGAAGAGTGCATGGGGCTGGAGAGCATTTTAAAATGTTTTTTTTTTCATGAGACTAGATGAAAATTTGTGCGTTTGAGTTTTTTGAGAGCCTTGGAAGATATTTTGTAAAGGTTTGCTCACAATTGTGCCCAAAATTCCCTTACCCACATCTCATCATGCAGTGTGACCCTTCAGCTGAAGGCTGGAGGGGTTGTTTGTGTATTGTCTGCAGAGCACTGGGTTCTTCAGGTTGAAGGCCACAGAAAGTTTGGAAATACTTATTATATTTTTAATTACAGTTCTGATACAAACTCTCTGGTTTGGGTTTATTTTTCCAATTTCCTGTGTCCTTTGAAAGCATGAACCCCAATCAGGCATAGCCCACTCCTTCCAGGTTCATGCCCAGCACAGGATTTTTGTGATTTCCTTGGGGTTTCATGGTGTTTTCCTCCAATCCATCTCATAGCATGCTGTTCATCTCTCCTGTGAGGAGCATGATTGGATTGGGCACAAGGACAGAGATGCCTTGGGACACCAAGGGCCAGCCCAGAGGTGCTGTGTCTGTCAGTGCAACTGAACCCTACATTTACTCTACATCAGAAAGAAAACCTGGCCCAGTTTATCAGAGACACATCAGAAGTGATTGTGCAGTCTCAGCTTCCTTGTTCTTCCTCTGCAAGATGTTGTCTCATTCATGAGCAAAATACATGTGCAGTGATTTAGATGATTTCCACCTTTGCTGCTGTTTTGAGTTTTTTCAGTCCCTGCTGTTTTGATCTGATTCATACTGATTTCTGCCACCTGAATTTTAAGTTGAAAAACAAAAGAGCAGCAATGAAAAAAAAAAGTAGACTGTATTATGGATTTTTCATGTTAAAGATTCTAAATATTGCAGTATTCAGCTCATTTTCTTACTGGGTTGCTTGTGGTGTATGACCTCCTACAGCAGAAATGTTCCAGGTGAGGACTGGATGCATCTGAGAGATGAAGCTGTTGTATTTGTAAAACATCATATTTTTGTTATTGCCAAAAATCTCTCTGGGTCTGAGAAATGAGGCTCCCTCCAGAGGGTCGGGGTGTTTCTGCTGACATTGAGAAGATCAGAGAACATGGGAGGGTTTTTGTGCTTGTTTGCAAGATGAATTTATTACAAAGCTTTGTATATTGATGTGTGTTCCTCCCTGTGGAGGCTGGATAGCTGTGAGTGTTGGGCTTCACTTGGAAGAGAACAGCAACAAATGTAACAATAACTGATTTTAGTGTAGCTTTTCCCCTTATTGGAGTTTTCCCAGTATTGCAAATCCTATCCTAGCATTTTGGGAAAGCTGCAAAAATTTTCTGACATTTTAACATTGTCTCAGTAAGGGAAAATTAACTGAGGAACTGCTTTAGGTGAGGCAACTGTACTCTCCAGCATCTTCTATCCAGAGATCTTCCTCCTAAAACTGCTAAATTGTCTCACATTTCTCCTTCTTTCCTTTCTGTCCTCAAGATGACAAAAAGATATGTACTGCTCATTCTAGATGCAGAAACTGTAGCACAAGCTGCTCCTATTGATATGAGGACCTTGAAATCAAGCACTGAATAGATTGAATTTTCAGTGCCTTTACCAAAGCAGCTTCCTCCCTTTCAACCTCATCTGGACATAAAGAACATGTTTTTGAGCAGACCACGTGTGGTGTTAACAACACAAAGATAATAGGAATATTTTTTAAAAAGTAAAACTAGAACTGCTGGAGAAGGTTTAAATCTCTTTTAGATAATAGTGGTTTTAAAACCAAGTTGCACAGAAGAGGAAACCATAGAAGTACAGCTCACATGAGTTCCACTCAGTGCTTGGACACTGCCCAAACCTCTCCATGCCAGAGTTCCAACACTCAGGTGTCTTTGTGGGAGGGTGAGTGCATGAGCCTTGCCATCAGTTACACAGGCACAAACTGGCAGGGAAACAAAAATCCAAATAAAATCCTACAAACAGATGCACCACTGCAGGGTCCTGCTGAAGCTGACAGCAGCTGAGTGGATGCATTCCCCAGCTCACACCATTGCAGGGCTCCAGTCCTCCTGCACACTGACCATGTCCTGCTTTTCAGCCTCAGCCTGTGCACACAAACCTGCATGGTGAAAGGCATTAATTGCATTTTCAAATCTCAGCTGCAGCATTTATTGTCCCTGGCTCCTGCAGCATCGTGCTCCTACAGGTGCATTGTGGACTCATTGTGGTAAAAACCAGATTATAACATCTGCCTTTGATTTTTAATTCAGTGTTGAACTCCTTTCACTTCAGTTCCTCTCGACTTCATTGGAAATCTCCCCTCACTAAAGACTCCTGAGATCTGCCTTCTTGTAGTCTCTTTTAATGGCATTGGAATTTGCTTAAAGAAATGTTAATTCGAAAATTCATTTGGGGAAGGAGTGAGCATCTGTCTAGCTAATCAAAACCTGTTTGCATTTATTTGTGACTGGATGGCTCCTGTGGGAAATCAGCCCAATTTTATTGTAACTCCTTTTGATACATGTGCTGCACTGAGCTACCAAATGCATGGTCTCATGGCAGCTTTCATGTCTTTGCAAGAGGATATGGGGGAAGCTTTCGTAAGAAGATGTTAACAGGCTAATCTTGGTGAGCAAACTAGGTGTCACTTCTTGGCCAGTTCATTAATGTTGGATCAAAGCAGAAAAAAGGGTAGAGGATTTTTTTTTAAATGCCTAAAGACCTCTACAAACAGATAAAATTACATTTTAATGTTTTCTGCTTCTTAATCCTGAGGGAAGAACCACTTAGAGTTGTATTGGGTTGTTTTAGTGGAAAGATGTCCCTTTGTGAAGAAAGCTAATTTCTCTGAAAATAGTTGTCTACTTTTTGTGAATACTCTTTTGAAGGCATTACTCAGGAAAGCTGTAACAAGGTAAAAATTCCCTTTTTTTCTGCTGTGCTCTCAATAAGATCTGATCAGGCTGAGAGACATAAAAATCTACGTTTAAACAAATAGCTGTGCCTGGCTGCTAATGCACCACCCAGAGGGGACAGCCCAGCTCCTGTGCTGCCCTGCTGAGCAGGATCCTCACCCCTCCTCAGGGCAGTGTTCTTAAACCCTGCTGGGTCTGAGCTCAGCCCACCAGAACTGTACTGGGTCACATTCTGACCTAAAATGGAACTTTTTCAGCAGCAATCTTGCCTGCCTTACAATATTGCTGGGAGCACTTGCTGGGGGTTTTAAGGAGGTTTTTCATCCAAGTAGCTGTGCAGAGGTGATTGGTACCATCGACAGCAGTTCCTCCAGGATGGTTTCCCTCTCCTCTTCCACAGTGGGTCCTGTTCCTCCAGGAGGCAGAGCAGGCAGGTTGCAGCACTGCCATGGTGAGTTGCTGAGGAGACACCTTCCACCCCTGTCACAGGCTCCTCAGTGGTGCCCAGCTCCACTTCCAGTTCAGAGCAGCCATTCTCTTCTCAGAATATAGTCTGTCCATAGTCTGTCACCTCCTTTTCTTGCCTTCACTTACATTTAGGGCTCCTGTCTGTCTCATCTTTATCTTTTGAGGGCATTTTTCACCTCTGCTACCACCTACTTGTCATCTTCCCCTATTAGTCACTGTTAAAATCTTTCCAGTCCTTTCAGTTTTCACTGTATTCTCTTGATGAAGTGTTTTGTGTAACCCTGATCATACCAGCACAGTGGGCTGTGGCTACCTGCCAGCGTGGGTTTTGTAACACTGGAATTTAGGTTGAGTTGGTACCACACACAGATCTTACAAAAGGAGCCACCAGCTAAACCCAAACCTGTTGGAAAAGTCTCCCTACCTCTGAGCCTACGAAGTAACAGAAATCCTTTGAAGAAAAGGAGCAGTTTTTAGGGGTTTGGAGTGGCACAGACTGCCCAGAGCAGGGGCAGTTCCCCTCCTGTCTGTCTGCAGTCAGTGTCTCATTTCTCCCTCCAGACGTGAAAGCGCCGTGTGAGGCCCTTCCTTCCCCCAGCCTGGAGCCCTTCCCACAGAGCTCCATCGTGGTCACCCTCGAGGACATGGGGCTCTGGATGAAGTTTCACCAGATAGGAACGGAGATGATCATCACCAAATCTGGCAGGTAAGGGGCACAGGACAGCTGGCCACACACACCACACCCCTCCGAGCTGTTGGCAAAGTCTCCAGGTCATCTGTTTTTGAATGGTGGCCCTTAAACTGCTTTTGTAGCCAGTTATGCAGATCCTCCTGATCCTGGCAGAAGAATTGCACTTTCAGGGTGTCATAGGAGTCCAAACTGTGAAGTGCAAAAGGTCACTTGTGGGGCTGATGTGCTGAGAAAACTCCTGTACCCTTATCTCAGCACTTAACACTGGTGCTCTTCCTGTCACTTTGAGGTTGCTCTGGAAGAGCCCTGGGCTCCCTTTGCCTGGGTCTCAGGCAGCAGCAGTTGAGCAATAAATGTTTGGGTTTGAGTCTGTGTTTGCAGACAAGAATATGGCCCAGACTCTTAAAGATCTGTGTGTGCAGACTCCACTGAAGTATAAATGAGTCATGTATCGTGGAGCTTGCAGTGAAAGAAGATGGAATTGTGAAGCTGTAAAGTATTGTGTCAAAGCTGCTGTGAGCTGGAATAATCCCTTTGGGTAGGGAGGTAGCTGTCAAAGCCTTTTTGCAGAGTCAGAAGTTAAAAGTAGTGGCAGGGAGTATGGGAACAGAAAGCTGGGTGTGCTCTCAGATGAGAGCACATCTTCTGCCCACGCTCGGGTTTAATCCATCCTCCAGGGCTGTGAGGGCTGCAGCAGGCCAGGAACTACGTACAGCCTCCAGATAGCTCCTTTCAAGTTTCCCACTGGTGTGTTAGAGGAATTGGAAGAACAAAAGCTGAAACAGTGTCAGGCCCTCAGTGACTGCTGCCCTGTTACTGTCTATCCCATCTAAACCCAGAGGACTAAACACTCCATCAGTGAGATGGACAAATGGTCAGTGGCTGGCTGGAGGAATACTGCTCACAGGGCTTTGCACAGTAGTGAGTGAATGTGACATGCTGCTTGATCATTAACAGCCACTCTTCAGAGAAACCATTATACTCTATTTTTCATTTCTCCCTCAGACGAATGTTTCCTCAATGCAAAATCAAAGTCTCTGGTTTAATCCCATATGCCAAGTACCTCATGCTGGTAGATTTTGTGCCAATGGATAACTTCAGGTACAAGGTAAGTACTTTAAATAACAGAATTTATGCTGTGCTTTCATCTTTGTTTGAAATAGATTAATCTTTATGCTTCACTTGTCACACTGATAAATAAATTCTTTGGATAAAGTTCAGAAGTAATTGATGGATTTTATGTCTCTCTGGAGTTATTTGTCAGTTTTGCTTGGGGAGCAGCTGGAAAGGTAACTAATTTTCATTGTAAGCACTACAGTTTTAATCATGATTAATGTCAGACTTTTCTGGCAGCCATAGGGAGAAAGGGAGGAAAAATGAGGCCTAAACTTGGAGCTGATTTGGTAACATGATCATGGCTCATAAGAGAGAATCTGCTACTTGTGCTTCAGAGGAGTGCACTGAATTGACAGTGAAGCAAACTTGCTGGGCTTTTTCTGTACTGAACGCATCTTTTTTAATCTCCACATTTCTGTCTTTCCCTTCACAGTGGAATAAAGATCAGTGGGAAGTTGCTGGAAAAGCAGAGCCCCAGCTCCCTTGTCGCACCTATGTCCACCCAGATTCCCCAGCTCCTGGCAGCCACTGGATGAAGGAACCTGTCTCCTTCCAAAAACTGAAGCTCACTAACAACACTCTGGATCAGCATGGGCATGTAGGTTGTGCTGTGCTCTCTTGGAATTCATTGCAGATGAACTTTGTGGGAAATAAGCAGGATTTGTGAGAAATTAGATGATGTAGAAATTAAAACACATCCAAGTGCCCTCTCTCCCTCAGCTCAGCCCTTGTGCCCCCTTGGCTCCCTGCCCAGGAAGGCACAGGTCTGTGCTGTCACTGCAGGGCTTGCTGGAGACACCAATCCCAGCAGGAGTCCCTGCTTGGCAATGGGTGTCCTGGGGGTCTGCACAGGGGATGTGCAGTGTGCTGGCAGTGGTGGCACGTGGAAACCTTGTCCCTTGTGTGTCCCAGATCATCCTGCACTCCATGCACCGTTACAAGCCGCGCTTCCACATCGTGCAGGCCGACGACCTGTTCAGTGTCCGCTGGAGCATCTTCCAGGTGTTCAGCTTCCCTGAGACTGTCTTCACCTCTGTCACTGCCTACCAGAACGAGCAGGTACGGTGTGCAGGCTCTGCTTCTGGACATGCTATGAAATGCTGTCTGTAAAATTCCTGTAGAGGAAGGTGGCTCCTTCCTGTTTGCTCATACTGGGCACCTGTGGTGAACAGTGGGATGAAACAGGCACATTGTGGTTCCTGTGGAAAACATCTCCTCTGTGATGAGTCATGCTCCTTGATGGTAGTGAGTGCACTGTCAGAACTCCAAATGCAGTTAAAAGTCTGGCTGCAGGTCCAGATACAGATCCTCACCCTGTATATTTCTCTAGTCAGATGAATCCCACCCAAATCCCTGCTGACCCTCTCTGTGGGTCAGTTCCTGATCCATGATGGGAGCTGCTGGGAGAGCTGAGATACTGTGGCAAGGCCATGTCCAGAACCCTCACACAGTTTATGTCTTGTGATAAATACAGTTTATCTCTTGTGATAAATATCTTGTGACAAAGGTGAAGGTCTTGGAACAGTCACTGTGATGCTGAGTCTTGTTCTTTTCATTTAAAGATTACAAAGCTCAAGATTGACAACAATCCATTTGCTAAAGGTTTCCGTGAACATGGGAAGAACACTCGAAGGTAAACTGTCTTTTCATTTCACTTTGTTTCTAGCTGGAGTTCACTTGTGAATTTTACCCAAGGTCTTTGAACAAAACTCTACCAGCCAGCTCTGCTGAGCCTGCTGCATTGTGCACACTGCACTTCCCTGTATCTGGGAGTGATGTCCCTCTGTGCAGCCTCTTCTCAAGAGACTTGGGGAGTGGGAGGTGACAATTCCTCCAGAAATGTGGGAGGTGTGACAAATTTGAGACCTGCACTCTCTTGCACATTGGAGCTAGACTGGAGTCTGACATGTGAATAGCAGTGATAACAGGAGTCCACAGCAGACCATTTGGTCTCTTGGAGATCAGCTTGATTCTGACATTTGGAGGCTCCCTTGGCTCCTTTTCCTGTGGGTGGAAAAGTGTCTCTTCCAGGGGGAGATTTTGTCTGCAAGAGGGAAGATGGATCCAATACCAGTGAGATCTTCTGCTTGGTCTGAGGGCAGCCAGTGGATGAGTTGAAAAAAACAGCTTAAATTGCAACCCCAGACTGGCAATAGAGGAGGAAAAAAATGGAGGTTTTTTCCCAAGCAGAAAATGTTACAAAAATATCTGAGATTTTGTTTTGTGTTATTTTATGCCTGAAAAAATCTGCTCAAAAAAAAATTCCTGATGAAAAAAGGCCAAAACTGACTCTTTTTTACTTAAATTTTAAAAATGCTATGTATTTTCTTTCTCCTCCTATAGCATCCCTGCCTATATATTTAGACAAAAAGCTTACATCCAAGCTACCCCCATGTCCTATTTCTTTCCAGGGAAGGACGAGCCAAATGCCAGAAGCCCAGTCCAGCCAAGAGCCAGAAGAGGAAGCTGCCTGAGGAAAAGGAGCCTGCTGCTGAGGAACGTGGTAATATTGATCACAACAAACCCAGAGAATGATATTCAGGAAGTTTTTTAAGCTAAACCATTCCTTGCTCCAGCTCATGGTGCTGCTTGCAGCAGCACAGCTAAGGAGAGAGGGCAGGCAGGAGTGACCACCACATGTGTGGGCAGAAAGGAGCTGGAAGGGGCTATTCCCTTAGGGCAGAAGGACTGCAGGAGGTGGTTGTGTGTTTCCTTCCACCACCCTGTGATTACTGCAACTGCTAACAGACCATTGTGAGCTTTGCCTCCCTCTTCCCCTTTCTCATTCTTTCCCATTCTTTCTTTTCCCTGCTTTGAGTCAGATTTTGAGAAGGATGAGAATGTGGACGTGAAGGAAGAGAGTAACCCCGTGGTGGTGAGCAGTGGCTATCCCTTCTGGGGCTCGGAGCAGAACAGCAGCCAGGCCTTCCCTGCAGCCTCCCCAGTGCCTGCTGAGCAGAGGGAGGCTCTGGCCAGAGAGCAGCAGGTGCCAACTCCATCCTACCACACGTATCGGTGAGTGCTGCCTCCTGCTCCAATGCCGCGCTTCAGCTGATGGGATTCCTCTTCTTCTGCTGGGCATCCCTTCAGAAAAACAGGCAGCTGGGAATAGGGGGAGGATGCTTTTCCGTTGGAGAGCACATGTGGCTGAGAGATGGTAGATTAGCAGGGACATAGGTCCAAGGATAGCCTTTCTCTTCTAGTTCAAACCCTGGGCATGCTCATGTCTTTGTAATATTCTTATTTCTCTGTCCCAAAATGCTCTCCCAGCCAGCTCTGAGTACTACAGAGCTTGCCTGTCCTTTGGAGGAAGTGCTGGAGGAGTTACAAGACTCCATTTTCCTTCCTCATTGCAAAATCGGGTGTGAGTGAGTCCAGACTAAAACTTAGCCTGAACTAAGGTAGTCTGGACTCATCTTCTCTGGCATTTCCTTCTTCTGTGAGTGTGACAGTGAGGCCTGGGCTAAAATCCACAGTAACAGTAAGATGAAGCAATAGGCAAGGGGAAGAGCTTGCCCTGCTCTTCCCCAGGGGATCTTTGTGGGTTTTCCATGGTTTTCCACTCTGGTAGGTCTGACTTACTCTTCTCTCTGCCCTTGGGCCCAGGTTCCACGAGGCTGGGGACAGCCAGCAGCTTCCCAGCCGTGACGCCGCCACCTTGAACGATTTCCGCGCGAGGTGCCACGCCTTGGATCTCGCCATGGTGCCCGAGCACGACTCCAAACAGCTTCCAGAGGGCTTCACCAACCTGCCCCCACTGCCCCCACCTCTGCCTCCTCCCCAGGACTACACAGGAGTGGTGAACATGGCTCTGGACTCGGTGGGGAAAGCCGGGGCCCGGGCGCCCATGTACAGTCCCTATGGCACGGAGCAGGGCCTGGGGCAGTGGGTGGTGCCCTCCCACAGCCAGTACAGGGCAGTGAGCTACTCGGCCTTCTCCACGGAGTACAACACACAAGGAACTCCAGGACATGCCCATGGCACCATGGCAGAGTGGAGCCAGTACCCTCTGTTCCCCTACGCCTGCTGGTGAATGGGGAGGAGCCTTCCCAGTGAAAAGACTGAAAGAAAATTGTAAATGAGATTGAATTTACTGTTGGACTTGTGAAGCTTTGCCTACACTAGGCAGAGGTATTGCTGCAAGCAGTAGAGTGGGACACCTTCACTTCCTTGTGTCCTTGCACAACAACCCTCACCGCATTGCACAAGCAGTGGTTGAACTGGTGGCTGCCCCAGCTGTGTCATTGTGGATCAGGCTCAATGTGTTGTGCTGTGGCTTTTTCACAGCAGGAGCAGGAAACCACAGGTCTGCAAGAACAGAATTTAAAGAGCTGCTGAACTCGCAGTCAGTGTTGGCACCTCGCATTTGGCAGCTTCCAACATCCCTTCCTGCTGGGACTTGGTGCAAGGAGACAGGGGCTGAGGATTTCCAGTAAGCCATCCACATGGCCAGAAAGCTGTAGAAAATATTGCAAAGGCAAGCAAAGCAAGCAATCCTGGTGAACTCTGAGCAGCTTCCTCAGTCAGTGTAGTCAAAGTAAAGCTAGAGTCTTGCCTTTCTTCCAGCAGCAGGTGAGAGTAAAATGCACAGGAAGGTGTGTCTGGAGCACAGCAGCGGCAGAGTTTGCAGAGTCTGCAGGCAGGGGAGAGCTTGTTCCATGCAGGAGGAGTAGCAGCAAAGGCTGTGTGTGGTTTCTTCCTGTCCTCATGTCCATCCCTTCTCTGCCAGCCCTAGATTCGAGGTCAGTGAAACACTCTTCATTCTATGGAGGTGGAGGGATGTGGTTCATGGAATGTGAGGGGCTCCTCTGGGGCTTTCCAAGGTTGTCAGAAGCAGGGCCATGAACAGCAGTGCTCTGTGTCACTACAGATTCTTCCTTTAGAGGGAAAGGAAATTTTCCACTGTGAACTTACTCCTTCTCCTGCTCCCTGCCACCCCTGGAGAATATAATTTATAGCTGTGGTTCCTGCACTGCTCTGTGAGTGTGTGAAGTTATCTCACCTGTTTGGGAGTCTGCAGGGATCTGTCCATGTTTAGTTATGAGAGTGGTTCCACCTCCCTCCTCTGTGGTCCCATCCTGGGCAGGAGCAGCCTCTGCACTGCCAGGCAAGCCGGAATTCTCTTCCTCTTCCTCTTAGAAGGGAGAGGCCTCCCTGTTTGCCCACGTGCAGATGGCACTGGGGACTTGGTGACACAGACTCATTGCTTGTCAGGGAGGATAGACATGCTCCTAGGTGTTATTTAGGGAATGTTTTCGTGTCACACTAATAGCTGCTGTGTGACCTGCAGCCATCAGTAGGCACTGAGGTGTGTCATTTAGCCTGTGTGCCAGATGGTTTTCTGTGTGCACACACATGTGAGAGTGTGTGTGTGTAGCAAGATGTTATCTCTCTCTGAGCAGACCTGGGCAGTTTGTGCCTCAGGACCCCTGTGCAGGGACACTGGGAAAGGCTGTGCACCAGGTTTTTGGGGCACCATCTCCTCACTCTGCATCTGCATAGCGTAGGGATGTTGAGCCATGTTGTTATTGTTAAAATTACTGTGAAAAGTAGCCCTGTAAATTTGTGGGCTCAGCTACAATGACTGTTTTTTTAATTTAAATTGTATATTTCAAACTGCTTTTGTACCACAATTATGATATGTACAGAGCAGCTGAGTATTTCTCCTGGGCTTCCCGGGATCTGAGGATGTGCGGCATTGCAATAAAGCTCAGACTTTGCCACAGTACATGTACATAATGCCCTGTGAGCCTCCTCTCCGATGGCACCCTGGCCAGTAGTGATTTGTACCTGCTGTGCATGACACACATGTGGATGTGAGCAACTCACTTAAAAAGAAATCTGGCTAGGGAAACCAAATGTGGAGAGGGTCTTTGTTAATGCCAAAATATCATGATTTCCTGCTGTCCAAATGCCAGCTGTGTGAAGGCAGGTCAGCTGTAAAGGCTGTCTCTGGCCATTAGTGGTTAATTTTGCTACCACTGTCCTTCACATCTTGGAAATGAGAGGAGCAGAATGGCCGGGGAGGTGAGTGAGTGCCTTGAGCACCATGTGCAGGGACCCGAGGGGATACTTTGTGCGTGGGATCGCTGCCAGCAGCATGCCCACGAGAAAGAGAGAGAGAGAGAGAATGCATCCCCCACAGGCTACCTGGCTGGATCTGTTTCTTTATCTTTGTCGCTGCGATGTGTTTCCCTGTCACGGAGCGCTAATGAGGATGAAAAGCTGCAGTGAGCATGAGTAACTGAGGACAGCTGGGCAGCACTGGGGAATTCCTGTGAAAATACGAGTGCAATGCCGTTTCTTTCAAACCTTTGCAGTAGCAGTGCAGGTGCTGCTGCCCCCTGGGCCTGTCGGTAGAGCTGGTTTGGCAGACGGCTCCGCGCTGGGGTAAAAGACTCGGCTTTGTGCCTAGGACGAGCCATCAATTACTCATCAGCCTTCTGTTGCAACAGGACTGCTCGCCCTTCTCCAGTGAATCATCCGGCGTGCAGAAGTACCTATCCTTTCTCTCTGATTAGAGACTGCGCTCGGCTTGTTCGGGAAGCCTTGGGAGATTTTGCCTGTAGGTGTGCTCTGGACTCTGCTCCCGCCTCCTCCCTCTGCAGCTCCCACTGCCTTGTTTTCCTGAGCTGTGGCATTTCAAGCCTGTATGAGCTCGATTGAAATGCTGGTTTTGCACGCATGTGAGATAATGTAATGCCTCTGACAGCTTCAATAAAAGGAAATGAGACATGTGGAAGTCAGGCCATTAAGAGTAATAAAATAAACTCCAAAGTGTAGGTTTTGTGCATCTTTCTCAAGCACAACGTGCTGTGCTTTAGTCATGTTACCTGGGGCCAGTTTGTACATGCATGACATGCTGTTGATTTCAGCGTTCATTGTTCTCCACACTGTGTTCAGTGAGCCTCAGGTTATCTGCTCACACTGCTAGATGTGACTCAGGCTCTTGCACCAGTTCTTTGCAGCAAATTGTTTATTTTCTCTGTGTTTTTTGCTCCACTCCTGCAGAGAAGTTACATAAGGAGGAGGGCAAATGGACTATAAATGGGATCTAGGTAAATTTCCTATGGGAAAATCAAGATCTTGATTTATTTTGGTTTCTCCTACTGGTTTTTGCAGCCTTAAGCCTTGTCTCCACTGCTTCAATGCAGATGGGAATGGCAGGAAAATGCTTTCTTGCCGATGCTGCGGTTCTTGCCCAGGCAGCTGCAGGCTCGGCAGTTTCCCTGCGGCGCAGTGAGCTCCGGGCTCTGCCCACAGCCCTGTGGGGACACAGGGAGCCCGCCCGGCCCGCAGGCTGTGCCCTCTGCACTTGGACCTGCGCTGGCTCTGCAGGAACAACTTCCAGCTGGTTTCACCAAGAGCTTTTCTAATTTCCAGCTGCTTCACGGACAAGGGTGTGCGGGATTAGTGCGAACCAAGCCCCGGGACGGTGCACTGGCCGAGCTCCGCCCTGGGACCGGCGCCCGGAGCGGGGCCGAGCCCTCACGCGTGTGGGGCAGGGCAGGGTTAGGGTTAGGATTAGGCTCTGCAAAACAACTTCCAGCTGGTTTCACTAAGAGATTTTCTAATTTTCAGGTGCTGCAGGAACAAGGGTGTGCGGGGGTACTGCGAACCAAACTCTGGGACGGTGCCATTGGCCGAGCTCCGCCCCGGAGCGGGGCCGAGCCCTCACGCGTGTGGGACAGGGCCTGCCCGGCCCGGCCCGCGGGGCTCCGAGCGGGACAAGGAGGCTCCTGGTCTGCAGGGAGACCTGAGGAGATCGGAGGAGCAGCATTTCCATGCTGGGCTGGGGCTCTTGGAACATCTGGTGCTAGGCAGCCAGGCTGGGCAGGACTCCTGGCTTGCTTTGGGCAGTGGGGTCACACTGCCGGGATGGGCCGTCTGTCGTGGTGCTCCTTGAGCCTCCCAGGAGACTGCGACCACGTTTCCTTGGGCAGCCCGAGTACCGGCTCACTTTAAGGCGATCCAAGCAAGCAGCGCAAACCCCCTCCCAGGAATAACAACATTCTTTCAAGTCAAATGGCTTTTTATTGCAGAGCTTAAAATCCACTTAATTCCCAAGCCCTAGGGTGGGATCCATGCAGAGCCTCCTAGCAGGGGGGAGGCAGCATTTGGCTGGAGCAGCAAGCAGCGCTGGGCACCTGCTGTGGGCAGCTGGAGCAGCTCTGGGCCTCAGCCCTGCTGCCAGAGCTGCCCACCGTGGAGCTTCGTGTACCTGCCTGCCCGTGGCCCCAGGTACCCACTGAGTGCCAAGAGCAAAGAGAGAGGGATAAAACTGTGCAGGGCCGGATGGGGAATGGAGGCACCTCTCTGGATCCTGGTGGGGATGGGCTGTTCTGTGTCCCTCAGCTGCTCTGGGCACAGCCACGGCCTTGCTGCAGTGCAGTGGCTGTGAGGGAGGCCCGTTCCTGCCTCCGGGACTCTGTTCCCAGCCCTCTGCTATGGGCCTGGCCCCCTGCTCCTCCAGGTAAGCTGCTTTGTACTGTCCTGCCTTGCAGAGCTGTAGTGAGTGAGAGTTAAATGTGCTTTCTGGACATTACAACGGGAGGAACAAAGGGAGAGGCTTACAGGACACAGTGAAGGGAGTAGCAAAGGTGTTTCTCCCCCAGAGCACACAATATGTATGTCCCAGAGCAAACCCAAAAAACCTGGACCTGAGCAAAAGTGTCAGACAAAATTTTAACCGAGGGTGAAACAAACCTTTGATGCAGGGTTGAGAAGAGGTGCTGCAGCTGTGCTGAGCAGTGTTGCTGTTCAACTTAGCTTAGTGTTATTCCTTTTTTGTTTTTCCAAGTCGTGTGAGTTTGTTTTATGACCTGAAGCACTTTGCTGTGGGGTGCTGGATTGCCTCTGACACTTCTCTAATACTCAATTTCTTTTCTTTGAACATGCAGGTGTACAGCTACAGTGTTCCTGCCCAGACAGCGCCCTGCTTGGTGAGTGTAATGGATAGATTTAATTTTAATCTCCTACAGTTCTTTGGGGACATGCTGAGATTTTTTATTTCCTCCCCCTCTATTTTTACTGAAGAGGGTAAATTATGTGCCTCCATAAAGCAGAGTGGGCAGCCAGTGATACAGGATGGGCACTCCCATCAGTCATGCACCAGGCATAAAGCACTGCTCACTTTCAGTATCTCTGCCTCTCGTTGTACAAGTATGACTGTACATATAAAAACAGCAGCTGTTCACAGGAGAGACTTCCTGTGTGCTGGCACTGTCACTCCAGCTCCCATCTGCGGGGTCGCAAAGCTGGGGCACCTGTGGTCTCTGTAACTGTGAGTCCTTGCCGGGAGATGGGGCAGTAAGGGTGATCTGAAATGGGGCGTTAGGGGTGATCTGAGATGGGGCAGTAAGGGTGATCTGAGATGGGGCAGTAAGGGTGATCTGAAATGGGGCATTAGGGGTGATCTGAGATGGGGCAGTAAGGGTGATCTGAGATGGGGCGTTAGGGGTGATCTGAGATGGGGCATTAGGGGTGATCTGAGATGGGGCAGTAAGGGTGATCTGAGATGGGGCATTAGGGGTGATCTGAGATGGGGCAGTAAGGGTGATCTGCGGGGAGTGCTGGTGCGGGGCAGGCAGGGATGAGTCAGGCGTGATTCCTGTCACACCGCGGGGTCTGTCCCCGTGCTGAGCAGCCAGCCCTCTGCTCCCCCACAATCTGCTTTGGGCTCTGCTTCGCCATCTAGAAGGAGCTCAGTGGAGACAGAGCTCTCCAGAGCAGCTCAGGGTCTGCCCAGCAGCATTCGGTGAGGGGGAAATGGGAATTGCTTCAGTAAGCTGAAGTCAGCCCTCCAGGGATAAAGGCAGTGAACTAGAGCAGTGGAGGGGATGTGATCAAACCCGCGTTCACCCAAAGGATGTGCTGAGCATGGCACTGACATAGGCTGAGTGACACTGATGCGCTCCCTGTAGAGCCCCTGGGGACACGAGGGCATTTTGTAAATCAGAGAGCTCGGCCAGGAGAGCGGCGTTCTGCCCCCCACGCTGGGCTGGCTGTTCTGCCCCCCAGGCTGGGCTGGAGCTGCCGCATGTTCCCCGTCCTGCCCGTATGGCTGTTAATGGCCTTGTCCTGCCTCCATCCTCAGGGAATAATTGCCTCACACTTGAGCAAATGTGCTCGGTGTTTGAAAGGAGTCTATCGATTTGTGCGTATTCCTGAGAGCCTCACAGGGCCCCGTTCCCTTTGAAGTGTAAAAGCATCTGTCTGTCTCTGCTTCTCGAGATTCTCCCGCTCCATTTGCATCTCCTCTCGGGCTGCCCAGGAATCCATCCCTGGCCCCATGCCGGGCTCCGGTTTTGGCTGCTCAGGGGGCTCCCTGCCACGGGAAGATGGGACTTGGAGGCAAAGGTGCAAAGCCTCAGTCTGGGCAGGGGGTTGAGCTCAGCTTGCAGCTGGGGGTGCTCAGGATGGAGCTGTTCCTGGAGGCCAGTTTCCAGCAGACAGACTGGGAGTGTTCTTGTTGGGTACTTATCTGTGGTGGGTGTGTTAATTAGGAAGGAGAGGAAATAGCCTCCGGCTTCTCCCAGCCTTAGCACTTCACTTCCCGTGCCAGACAGCACTGGTTGGTAAGGAAGAGGGTCAGACCTGGACTGCCTTGGTTAATCCATCATGTGGGAGCTGAATTGCACAGGAATGACCAGAAGCCTCGATGGTTCTCTGATGTGCATCTGAACAAATACCGCTGAAATGTTGCCAGTCCCTGGTCTGTGTGTGGGAATTCAGCCTGTGATTGTCCCCATCCCACCTCCCCTGGACAATGGGACTGGCCCTGGATGAGCTCCTTGTCCCTCCCAGGGCATTTTCCTGTCGGCACAGCCTTGCAGGGGTGACTGCATTCCTGGAGCGAGGACTCAGAACTCTGGCACTCCTGGGTCACCCCTGGGGTGGTGGTGGGAGCACAGATAACTCCAGGCTGGAATTGCAGGGGCTGCTGCAGCCGCTGCCCTCCAGCACCTCCCAGATGGTGCTCTGGGTTTCCTATTTCAAGGGGGCCCCAGCGGAGCAGCCGTGGCACCTCGCTGCTGGAGGCAGTAAATGGGCTCCCATCTGGTTTTAATGATCAGTAGCACTTTGGTGCTTGTTTATTCCCGTGTTTTATGCTTCAGCAATAAAATACTGCTTCAGTTTGTTCAATCCATCCTGGTGCTGGATGCAGATGAGTTCACAGGCTCTGACAAAGAGGTCCCAGCGGTATACAGGATGTTGTCTGTTTTGTTTTTTTTTTAGACAGCTGGGCAGAATCAGATGATGTAGTGGCTTTTGAAATACAAACATCAGTGGACAGAATAGAAGGCAGGGCACACAGCTCATCATGTCTAGCAAAGAAATCATGTCCTTAGATTAAAGAAGGCTTGGTTCTGGAGCTGGAACTGTCTGTCCTTCTGTCCTTCACAGGGCAGCACAGAGCTCTGGTGTGGAGACTGAATGAAGTTAGTCCCAACTTAAAACCAGATATTCAAGGAAATTTTAGTCCAAAGTCTGCCTGTGGGAGTCACTGAGCTGCAGCACTGTGCTTCAGCCATCCCACCACAGCCCTGCAGAGGCAGTGGAAGTAGCAGAAGCACTGGCAGGGCCACATCCTGCCGTGGGCACACCAGCTCTGTGACAGGTTCCTGGTGCCACCATGCTCGGGGAGCTACGGTGGGCTGGGAGCGGTACAGAATTCTCTGGGGTCAATGCAGTCATCTGTTAAATTAATCTAAAAGGGCACCTGTCTGCAAGGGGCTGTGGGGTTTTCTTCCTGACCCCAGCACACTCATGTGCCAGCAGTTCTGGTGCTGAGAGCATTGCCCTCTGAAGGGACAGGCAGTAACCCCTGGCACATCTCTGCCACTCAGGATCTGGGATCCTGAATCAGTTCTGCAAAAGCCAGTTAAAGCTTTGCAGCATCTCTTGCAGGGGACACTAAAGAGATTGAAGACAGTAAACCACAGGGGGAGAAATGGGCTCTTTGTCTCCCTTCTGACTTTTATGGTGACCTGGAAACATTTCACTTTCCCATCTAACATTCATCTTCTACCCTAATGGTGGAGAAACATTCTTCTCCACTTTATTTCCCAACTGTATGCTCCTTGGGGGATATTTAACTTACCTCTAAAGAGCATTGATTTTCTGCAGAGACCCTTTTTCCCAACTGTTTGTCAAGGCTTGGAGCTTTAGGTGGCAACTAAAGGGAAAAGGATTTTAACAAACTAATTAACCTCCCTCCAAGTCATTCAGGGTCTGTTCCCTTGGTGCCACTGGTGTTGCATTTGTGCTAATTTCCCCTGGAAGGTCTAATGTAGGGGGAGCGATTAAAGGAGGCTTTTCTCGGGCAGTTTTTACACAGCAGGAAGAGGGAAGGTGGCAGTGGCTGCTCTGTTTGGTTATTGCTGTCCCCAGGGTCATCCAGCCAGCCCCAGCTCCCTGCTCTAGGAATGAGACTGGCCAGGTCCCAGCAAGGCAAAGCAGTGGCTCAAACCTCACCAGGTACCCTCTGAAATGGGGCTCTGGGTCACTCCAAATGTGTCACCCCAGCTTCCCAAACAAGCATGGGCTGTCAGTCAGTGTGGAGGGAAGGATCTTCTGCAGAGCTGAGCTGTTTTGCCATCACAGTGTCAGGAGGGCTCTCTGCTCCTCTGGCTTTCAACTGCAAATGAAGCAAATGGCAAAGCGTGGACAAAGGAGCTCCCTGGCCTCTGCCCTGGCCCAGTGCTGGGTCCAGCCTCCCCACCCTGGACACTGCTGATGGTGTCAGATCTCCTGGAATCAGGGCAGAACTGTGTCATGGTGCCCTGGAAAAAGGAAACTGATTCTTAAGGATGCTCCTAAGAGCCTTGTGCTGCTGGAATGAGGTGAGGCTGGCAGGAGACAAGAGTGTGGGGGCACCATGCTCATCCTCAGGCTGCTCCCAGGCTGAAAGTGGGGATGATGGGGAGAAATAACGCTGGGATTCCTGGGATGTAGGGCTGGGACAGCTGTGAGCTGTGGCACGAACTCCTCCATGCAGACTATAAAGTACTTCACAGGCCTGTCCCAATTGCCTGGCCTATTAGTTTTATGGAGGGGCCTATTGTAAGGGTGCAGTTGGTCTCCTTTTGCCACAGTAATGAAAATAGAACCACGGTGGGGGGAGAGAGAGAGAGAGACCCTGGCAGGGAGGCAGCAGGAAGCTTGGGAGTTGGGGTCACAACCCTGTGGGCTCCTGGGGTCCCCGGGTATCTGTCGGTGCCACCGTGGGTGCACTTGGGCAAGGAGAGAGAGCCTTTGCCCTCGGCCCAGCCGGGGGTTCCTCCGGGCACCCCCGAGCACGGGAGGCTGGAGCCGGGCACGCACAGGCAGGGGCACAGTGCCACCCAGTGACTGCGTGTGACCTGCGAGGGGACAGCAGGGGCAGCCTGCAGGGGGGCTGCTGCAAAGGTGCTGAGCCTTGGAAGCTGCAGCAAGGGTGTCCCAGGGCAGTGTGGAGAACAGAACGCCAGGAAACCATCTATGCTGTTGCTTTGGGTTACAGTGCACAAAGGGTAAAGCTCTGGGGCTGTTGTGCTGTGCCTGGAGCCAGGGTTTTGCAGGATTTGCTCAGGTGCTGACAGGAGCCTGTGTTGGGCAAGTTGGGGCTGAAGCAGCTCACGTTTAGGAGGGAGCTGGCAGCAAAAGCAGGGGAGGAGAAGGTGCTTACCTGGGACAAGCTGCTCTCCATGGGGAGGATGTGTCTCTGCTTGAGAAGTGCAGGTGGCTCCAGGGCAGTGTCTGGTCCCAGAGAGACACAGCTGTCACAGGGGCTGCCTTGGAGCCCCTCTCCTCTGCCAGGAAGGGACCCCTTGTGTCTTGAGCAGTAGGTGACAGCCACATGTGGTGGATTTGGGAGGTTAATGCAGGACCTTTCCTCCCTTCTGCCCAAACCCTGCCTGTGTTCCTTGCTAGGTCAAGCCCTGTGTTTGTGTTCCCAGGCTGTAACAAGCATCAGCAGGCAGCTTGAATGCTGGGGGAGAGGGAAAGGAGCAGGCACAGCAGGGCATGGGCTGGCATCTCCCGAGGGGCCTCCTGCAGGAAATCACTGCCCCAAGCAGTGCCCTGATGTACTTCCAGCAGGGACTGTCTCTTGGAGGAGGCACAGACTGTGCCTCTATTTTGGGTGATGACTGCAGAGCCCACAGAGCATTTGGCAGCAGGGAGGGGTGTTAAATCAGCCTGTCCTTCTCCAGGTACATCACTCCACCCCCTCCATTTTCCACAGCTGTTCAATGCAGCGCTGCCATGGGGCTGCAGGGCTGCAGCACGGGCTGAAATCAGGGCACTGCAGTGAGGGAGGTGTGAGCTTGCACAGCTGATGGATGCAGGTCCCACATCTTTACTGCCCTATTAGGGACAGTGCACACTTTCTGTTCCTGGGCTGCTCTCCAATGTGTCTTTATTTTTGTCTGTTTAAATTTGCTGGTGTTGATCTCACAAACACCCTGTGGAGGTCTGTGAGCTTCTGCTGCTGTACAGCACAAAGCCTTGCTAGAAATGCAGCACCATGAGAGAGCTGTTCCCACCCCATCACCCTCCTCTGCCTCGATCAGATGGTCACTAGTGATGGTGAGGGTGGGTCACTGAGCCTCAAAGAGGCAGGAGCTGCTACTGAGTGCTTTTAGTAACCTTTTTGTCACTGCTGGGGTACCTCCTGCAGTTAGGGGTGCTTTTGGCCAGAGATTTCCAGTGGTGCTGCTTATCCTGCATGCGGTGGTCAGACCTGTGTTAGTGCATTCAGCAGAATCCCAGAGCTGAGTTAATTTTAGCCTTTCTGTTTCAGACTCCTGCTGATGTGTCTCGTGTCCAGGCCAAGGTGCTATTTCTTGCAGGGAAATGATCTTTGTTAATTTTAGATCTCGCTCTCCAAAGTGCCGAGTAGGCACAGCTATTCCAGGTAGTCGTGCACAGCAGGGGTGTTCCATCTTTGTGGGATATGGCTCTTCCTCACACAACTGAGGCCAAGCCTGATGAATTACATTTCCTTTGTGCCCTGCAGAGCATGAGGCTGGTGCTCAGCAGGAATCCAGCCCAGAGCCGTGTATCCATCCTCACTGCAGACTCGGAGCCAGAGCACCAGCTGCGATACCTGGAAAGAGAAAAGCTCTTTCTCTTCAAGGTCAGTGGATTAATTGTATCACTGGTCACAAGAACAGAGGGAAAGAAGAGATGGTCTAACATAATAGAAATGGATTCAGCAGGTAGAAGTCCTCATGAGAGCCCCTGAACCACATAATCCAGATCACAGTAGTAAAGTAACAGAATAAATTAAAAACTGTGGAAATCAAGTCTAGAAATACAGGGGGTCGTCACTTCCCAGTAATGAAAAATGGGCAAGTTTGATTTTTGCATTTTTTATGACAAGGATAGCAACAGTCACTCTGAGGCCTGGCTGGGTTTGTCACTTCTGTCAGGAGCATCCCTGGGGGTCTCCAGCTTGGCTGCTGACTGCTGGTGGGCTGAACAGGAGTCGAGTGCCAAGAGTTTCAAACCAACTCCTGTTGGTCACTTATGTCAGTCCCTTCTGTCTGTTCAAAACAGCATCTTGGACTTGCCACTCCCCCTAAAATTTTGGGCGCAGGGCCAGCTGGGGGAAGGCAAAGCAGCATGTCCAGCACTGCCCTTCCACCCCTGCTGCCCTCTGACAGCCCAGCGAGAGCTGCTCCTGCCTGAGGATTCACTGGATAGCACAGACTGGGAATCAGTGCAGAGGAGGGGGATTAACATCCCTTGGATCCACACTTTCACTTCAGCTTTAGTGATACATTTCTAGACCAAATGCTGGGAAGGGATTTCTCAGCGCTGACTTTCAGCTGCCCTTGTTGGACCAGGCAGGACGTACAAAGCAGGAGCCAGTTCCCTGTGGATAGCCCAGATTTAGCTCTGATCCCAATTGTCTGGTGTGCCAGCGGCGGGTTAGACTACTAACGCGTGCAGGGAGGGTTCTGGTTACAAAATGCCTGGAATGAAGCAAGCAGGTGCCGCGAAGGTTAACTGAGGGGAGCGCTGCGTTAATTCCCCATCGCCTCCGGCTGCCCCGCCTGCCTGGGAGCAGCGGGACGGATCTGCCGCAGGTGAGGCTGCCCCGGGGGGCTGCCATCCCCTCGGGCACACCGCAGAGCAGGGCCCGCTCAGCTTTGGGCTCCCGAGGCTGTGGCAGTCCGGAGCAGGAGCCCCGTGAAGCAGACGGGCTCGGTCACGGCGCTGGGCTCCCGGGCTGGAAGCTCCCGGGGCGGGCGGGCAGCTGGAGCGGTGCGGGGATAGCCCGGCTCAGGGCGGGCACACAGCGCTCGGTGTCAGTGAGGCACAGCAATCGGTGCTGCTCCCGGCAAGCTCTCAGGGCTTGCATTTCCGAGCGGGAGGCTCACCCTGGCACAGCTGTGAGGGTTTCTCTCCCTGCTGCCGGCCTGTCCCCCCTGGCCACGCAGCCCTGCTGCAGCGGGGCTCAGCTGCTCGCACAGCGACTGCCAGGGGGATGGAGGGTTCCTGAAATCAGAACTGCTTTACCTTTCCCTGCTCAGCTGTGACTGGTGGCTCAACAGCTACTACAGGAGCAGCTGACCTGTCCTCTAGCAAACAAGGCAGAGGGGACGATATGGGGGACAAAAATCAGTACAAATGCTCCAAGGTGAATGTGAACCTCAGGAGCTTTTCATCTGTGCACACTCCACACTCTGAAGAATCATGTAGAAATGGAAATGTGCTCTGCTGTGGCTGCAGTTTATTTGGTGTATTTAGGTGCATTTCCTACTGGTGTAAGCTCCAACAGACACCTCTGGGTATGTCTAAAAGGGTGTTTGACATCACACCAGTTTAGAAATAAAACCTTTTAAATAAATCAGTGACAAACTGATGAACCCAGCTGATCCCAGCTTGCACTGAAAAATGGAGGCTTGTGCTGCCTGTTGTTGGATTGAAGTAACTGAATACTTCAGATTTGCATTTGTGGAAGCCTGAATGCAGGTAAGACAAATAAACCCACCTTGAGTTACTGCTTGCTTCCTTTTACTTTTTGCCTTTTACCTGAAAGCCCACTGAATGTATCTGACCTATTCTTATCTTTAAAACACAACTGATTTTCTCCAAAACATAACTTGCCAAATGTGACTATTTGATGATAAGACACTATGCAGAGTTGGCTATGAATGTTTATTAACATCACATGGAAATCTGTACTCCAGAGAAGACAAACACGAGGCTGTCACCATACCTACAGAGTCCAGGGAACCAACACAAGCTTTGTAGGCTTCTCCTTCGCAGCAGTCGCATGGCTGATGTTCTTCTTAAGTTTTCCTCCTCTACAGGATCAGCTCAAGTATCAACACCTTGTTAATGATTTAACTGAAAAAACCCTTTAAGTTTAGTTAAGTTACTATTGATCTGGACTGAAAAGGCAGAAGATGACCAGGATGTGGGTTCTGACTTCCAAACACAGACGGTTCTGATGTTCTGCACCAGCACCTCGTGGCAGGGGCCAGAGCTGCATCCCTGCTCTCCAGTGCCTGCACAGGTTACACCTCAGTTACTCAACCAATAGTAAGCGAAATTCAAACCATTGCATAAACCAGCCATTCTTACAAGCACAGTCAAGGGCATCACAGTAAACAAAGGTTATGGTTTGCAGAGACCCTTGAACGCCTGGGCCAGGAGCACAATGAATCCAGTGGTGCAGGAGCAGGAGCACGGACGTGTCGGCGCCGGGGCAGAGGAGGCAGGGGCAATCTGTATCACCAGAGATGCAGCTTCTTCATCTGAGCCTCCAGAGCCCAGCAGCATTGTCTGAGAAGAGGCACGAGGATGGAACAGGAGAGTTTCATTCAGCCTGGCAACAGCGTTTTCTCCTGCTTAATTCTTCCTTTGATTCTGGAAAACTTCAGTTAGCAGGCTCTGTTCACCCCCAGAACAGGGCACTGTAAGGACAGAGTAAGGGCTTCAACACTCTGCTGTTATTGTCAAGGTTTTCAGACTAAAGACAACAAATAATACTGTAAGTTGAGGCAAGTTTTATTTCGACTGTACAAACAGGGCCTTGGGGAAAAAACACAGTGGCTTGATGTTGGGACCAGTTCTATGAATTAAGTGGAGTAAGAAATTAAAAAGGCACTAATCTTAAGAAAAGACACTCCGTATATTCTAAGAATATAATTCATTTAATACTGTTAATCTTATAGCACAAAAAATAAAACAAGCTATGATCCCCAAAATAAAATTTAAAAGCTTACACTTAATATTATTGCCTGAAGATCATGGTCTTTAAATTACATATTGTGTTTAAAAGTTTACACAGTGAAGACTGTCTCAAATACAAGGCCACCTTTCCCACTGCAATAATTGTATCCTTGTCCCAAAATACACTTTAACACAAATAAACAGAAAATGACAACTATACAGGAACGCTTTCACTGGTCCCAAAAGGCAGTCTTTTAGGCAGAAATCACTTTCAAATGCAGGTATTGAGGAAAATGCTTGAAAACTGGACTAAAAAACAAAGGCAGCCCACTCATTCCCAGGATGTTAATACAATATAAAAAATTACTTTACAGGCACATGAAATGGCACAACGAATGCTGTTTTTCCCTTTACAAAAATAATGCTCAGGCTCTTCAGAGCCTCAACCCAAACAGGATATTCCCTTTTGTTTATTCTTTCCCAATTTGTAAACAATCATGAATTAAATAAGCGCTTATCCAGTGATGGACACTGATTAAAACAGTTTTCATTTAAACTTTCAGACTGGTCAGAGGCTTCAATGTCTATATACACATGTACACAGCAGGAGGAAGCCAAGCCTTTCGTGATAGGTGACTACTGTGGCACCAGGTCATTACACCAGCTCCTAGTTCCAAAGCAAGGACAACTTTAATGGTGCATAGATTGAAGCCATCACTTGTAGGCTCTCATGCTTCATATCAAGGTTACCTTACACGCCCAAGAACATTTACACTGATAAGATTATCACTCAGATTTAAGAGGTTTCATAAAACGACAGCACACGTGTAAGCAAGCGACAAGCAGTTGAGATTGCAGAGTCCTTCAAAGAGAAACACACACTGATCCAATGCAGTCTTTATATGAAAATACTTGTCTCATAGTAAAATAGCCAAGACACATTTTGAAGCGAGGTTACAATCAGCTTAGGCTGGTCAGTATGCTACATTGAAACCACATTTGACATAGCTGAACCACACCGCTGCTACTTGGAGAAACACTGTTCATTCATGACCTAAAACCAGGTTCACAGAAATTCAAGAATTCTTGTCTTTGCATCAGATACCACTACACACAAATTTTGCATAGTTTTGAAGGTAAAGTACTTTGCTTTTCTGCAGTATTGGAACATAATTAAACCTAAAACAATGTTTGTGTTCAAAGCGTGCACCTTATTCAATGAGGGGATGAGTCAAGATGTTTATTTCAGTGAAAAAAAAATCAGGTTAAAAGTTCTATTCAAGATCTGAAATCTCACAGTATTTATTCACCACGCAAAGGAAGAATTCTACAATCAGTCTTCTGAAGAGCTGCCTGTAAGTAGGTCAGGCCTGAAATAAGATTTCTCTGCAGCAGACTGAGTTTAGTGCAGTTTGTATTCAGAAGATGACTTTCAGTAGTACAATCTGTGTAGTAAACGTGCAGGTATTGTTGGGGCACAGGAAAAACATGATCTTCTTTAGTTAAGAGAACTGCATAGCTTTTCTTTGCAAGACAAAATGTCAATGCCTATTGTCAAGAATTACAGCACCAAACACTTCAGTCAATGCTACTCTACTTCACAGTTAATTTGGTAGTAAAATGCTCTACAAGAACTTCCAGACTCTCAGCCACTTGATCAATACTACAGAAAACAGTTAATAGATGAATGGAGAGACATTTTAAAACCTGGCATTTTGAATGTCTGCTTGTGAATGCCATTTCTGCAGTTCTTCAGTGCCTTCCAACGGAGATCCCGTGGCACTCCCACATGAACTACCAACAACATGCTTTTATTAGGATCAAGCAACACAAATCAACAAGAAAACATGCTGGAACTTAAGACAATGTTTATATCATTAGACATTTGTAAGATCAGATGACATTCTGCAGATGTTTTAAGTTTCTCATTTTACTACAAACAACAGCCTACCAAAGCTGAAAAATGGGAGCTGCTGTTTTCCTGCCAGCTTCCACACTGGACATCTGCCTTAACCAGGCTGTCTGAAAAGGGAGGTTTAGTAGCTGCATCTTTGCAGACATGTATTCTGTTAATTCAGTGTTCCATCATTTTGAAAAGAGCATTCCAGTTCACCTACAACAAACATTTGAGGAAGGTGGCACAGGATTCCCCTGTGCCTACGCTTTCATATCCTGCACCAGGCTCGGGCTGAGCACCCAGCTGCAGAACAATCACAGCAGGAGAGCTTAGGAGGGAAAAAGCTACACCAAGAGGGAAGGAGCTACACTAGTAACAGACACCTCCTGACCTCCTCCAGCCCAGCACTGTCCCATGGGCCCCCAGGCAGCTGACTCCGACTGACCTCCGTTCGCTAGAGGATGCTGGCAGGGGGAGGGACCTGGGTCATATATAAAACAGAGCCAATGCCTTAGGGAGGGTAAAAGAAAGATGTCAGCATGCAGAGGAGTTGGGATACAAGCAAGAAAAAAAAAGGAAGGGGAAAAAGAAGATGAGAGCAGCTCTGGAAGAGAAGCACAGCAACACAGCCACCCTGGTAAAAAGGTACTGTGTTTGAAAAGGAGCTTTTGATGAGCTGGGGCTGGTACAGCTAGGAAACTTTGGAGAGAGCAGGGAGCCTGCAGAGAAATGGATATAAAAGGTCTTTAAATGTTTAAATAAGAGGATTTTATCAGTATTTACCAAGTTCTGTCCCATTCCTACCTCTCCTCATGGCAAACTGATCTGTCTACCAAGTAACAGCTTGATGACAAGCACTTCTGTACTAGTAAAACTACACTTGCAACACTGCAGAAGAGCTGTTTGTAGACCAGGCCAACGTGTTTCCCCTTAAAGCTCACTTTCTACAGTTAGTGCTTGCAAAAATCAACAGAAATGCATTAAATATGTCAAAACCAAGTTACAAGTACAACCTCCTCCTGGGTTTCCTTATAAATAAATGCCTCAGCTTCAATGCAGCTGAATCAATGGTTATTTGCATGTAACACACACTGTTTCAAGAAGGTCAACAACAAGCTTAAGAGTTAACACAAAACAGTGTCTAATACAACTGCTTAGAACACATAAGCTCCAATTATTGTCCTTTAAAGAAACCATCATTTTAAATGTACTACCTTAGGACAGGTCGGTTCAAAACTAAATCTTCTTCAGTTCTAAAATTGCATTTTTGTTGTTGCTTTTTGTTGGACAGTAATGCACAAAATTGCTTGTTTGATCTAAGATTAGGGCTCTTCCTACTGAGCAAACCAGAAAAAAGTCCATGGAAGTCTCAACAGGAAAGGTTTTTTTCCCATACCTCTCTGCTATATTCCGGTTCAGTCTTGTCCAGCTTAAGGCCCAAAACAGTTTTAAAAGTGAAACTAAATTCTGGATGATGTAACTATGATCTGAAGGTCAGGCAGTGACTTCAGTTGTATGTATTCCAAACGTACATTAAAAGAACTGTCAAACTGCAGCAAGCTGGCAAATGGGCAATGCTAGCAATGTGCCATAAGTCATCATCCCACCTCAGAGGACGCTGTGGAGCCAGGAGAATGGAGCAGCACTGAGGGGGGCAGGGGCAGTCACTCGTTCTCCTCGGGGTTCTGAGGGTCGAACAGCTGCACGTGTGTGAATGGGAAGAGCCCTTTCCTCCCGTTGACTTCTCCTTCCCACTGCCCGTTTATGTTCATCCTCGTCACCTTCACAATATCTCCAACCTGCAGAAACAAAACCACCCTGATCACACACAGCTCCTCACCTCTGATACAAACCAAATGAAGAACACCAACAAGCCCATCACAGCAAAGAAATCTTGTTCTCTTCTGGGCAGAAGGATCAATTGAAAAGTTACTTTTACCGAGTTACAATATCAACACTTTGTTGCTAAACATAATAATGTTGTCTGTGCTCTTTGTGAGACTCTTAATTACATGTATATCTAGAAAGATTACTGAACTACACCTCTTTTTATAGGAGAGCTTACAGCTTCATGCAACAGTATCTTTAGCTTAGATATAAATTCACATCAGTAAAGCTACCATCAGTGATGAGTCACAACATCCTTTCAAAAGAGCACAGTACTGGGACTGGTTTTAGCAGCAGCTGACTTAAAAGAAATGTAGTTTTTCAAAGAAAGATTCCTAAGGCAAAAAACCCCATTACTTGAAGCTCTAATTCTGATGATCACAGTCTAAGAACCTTCTGTAATTTCTAAAATAATGGTACACTTCAAAAGTGGGGAAAAGCAATCTCAATTTTAATTTTTTTTTTAGTAGTGGTAGGTGTAGATTCTCACTTTATTTGTGGTTTTCACATCTACTTCCTGTCAAAGCATTTGAAGCAGGAATGATGACATGTCAAGACTTTCCTACCATAACTATTCTCTTCCTATCTGGCAGTGGAAAATGAGAGAAGTCTAAGCTATGATCAAGCATGAAACAACAGCCCAAATGATGATAAATTACACTGTTAGTGTTCAACAGCTGTATTGAATCTGGATCAGGACAATTTACAAAGTGAAATATCCAAATTGACAAGAAGCATTTAAGACAAGCTAAATCCTCACTCCAGAGATGCTTCTGGAGAGCTGAGCACGTGGTGTGTTACAGCAGCTCTGACTTTCCCCCTCCCTTCCTGTTTACTTATTTGACTCTGTGTGGTAACTACAGTAAATACTAGAAAAGTGACATTAGCAGCTAGAAACTAATTTTACAAAAAGTAGAACCAGCCTATGACTAATGCCCAACAGTTCCTAAGTTTCTTTCCCAAACCAAGTCCAAGCTCTTTGTAACTGAGCCTCAGGTATCAAACTACTGCTGTGAAATTCAAAGGAACCAAACTTTAATCTTATTTAAGGAAAACACAGACATTGATACAGTATGTAAAGTAATTTGTCTACATTTTCTAAATAGTACTGAAATTCAGCCTAGATGCAGATAGGCCCTTGGCAACGTCCTTAAACTTTTCAGGTGAGACCTGTATATTTTATGTTAAAGAAAAAGCCCTGAGTTTACAAAACAATGTGCATGGCACCAGATTATATGAAGTCCATTTAACCCAGTTACCATAACAGGTATTTTGGAAGATCACACAGAAGCAAGAACCCTTAAGTGAAATTTAAGATACTTAATAAACTCATTGGCACTCAGTCTCTTAAAATAAAATCAGTTGAACTTGGAAATATTCTCAGAGATTTAAGCCTTATGTGTTGCTCTGCCTTCTCTTTTTTTTCTCCATTACTTTGATTGCCTGTGCCCTGTCTGCTCCTCATATCTGAGACTGTAATCCTGTGCTTTTGAGAGAGGAGAAAACCCTTTGAACTCCCTTAAATTCTTAGGCTATCACTGAGGCCATATTATTTTTTTTAATGGACATTTTTGTATATGCTGCCCCTAAACTCAAACATGAAGCCAGCACACAGAACTGAGCAGTTAAACACTGCATGTACACACAGAATTCAGAATTCACCCAACTGCTTTCATCTCTCAGGGCCTGCTGCAGCATGCTCTGATTCTACATTTGCTAAAAAGCACAATTTGTCAGACTCCTCACTCAAGAAAGCTTTAAATAGTAACAAGATGACCTAAACAGGAACCTAGCAAATGTTTCTTTAGGAAAATGCTGATAAGATCTATAAATACTCAGTGTTCCATTTGCTACATTTAAATAACCCTTGAAGACAGATCTAAGTTCCAAATTCTAGACCAACGTGAAGAAGATGCAGCCAATATCACAACAGTTTAAAGCTAGTGAGTTGTGTTTTCACTGCCATAAACCAAACCCACAATCAAACCCTTAAATCTTAAAAATAATCTTTTGACTCAAAAACGTGGACCTGCATTTTCTGAGAGTGTGACAATGCAATTCTGTTCCTGTGCTGTAGAGATCAATCCATTCTTCATTCTGAAGCTCCAGAACAGATTCTTCAGCTTGGTTCTGAAAGACTCACAGTGTGAACAGGTTTGGAAATCCTGGCTTCAGCAGAGTGAAAAGAGTATTTAAAACACATCTCCTATTGCAGGGCAACAAACTGCCCTGTGGATTAAAGATGGAAAATGTCCTTTATGCTGCTGGGTGGGCAAAGCTGCTGCACACCAGCTTCTGCCACTAAAGAGCTGGCTGACAAAAGCTGCTCAAAACATACTCCCATGTGCTGAGAGCCACTGGAATAGTAAATCCATTTGCAATAACTTTCTACTATTTTTAAGAGGGCTTTTTTTTTTTAATGAAAGCTACTGAATATCCTCTTGTGCTGTATTATTTTAAAAATATAGTTTCTCTGAGAAGACTAAATTAAACAGAATGTTGAAGTAAGATTTTTGGTGCAGGAACTTTGATTTCATGCTAGACTTATTAATGGATCTTACCTTAAAGATCTTAATTTCAAAAATGTCTAGAAAAATCTGGTCAACTAGTCCCTCTGTGTATTTCCCTACCCCCAAGTAAAAGCATTATTTCATAAACATTAAAAGCATTATTTTATAGATTTTAAAACATGTTAATGCCATGAACATGGTCAGCTGAGGCTCCCACTAGAATTATTTAACACACTATTTTTTTTCAGAGAATGTTTTAAGCCAGTCAGAAGAATTGTCTTATGATTAGGCACAGGACAGAGTCAGGAGACCTGGTTCTATTCTCATCTCTGCCACAAACTTCCTGTGTGACTCTGGGCAGCTCACAGCCCTTATCTGCAGATGAGGAGAACACTTCCTTGGACTCAGCATCTCCCAGCTCAGTTCAGTCAGTGGGGAAGCACAGCAGCAGCACTGGGATGAGCTATCACTGCTGAAATGAGTAATGCTTCTGAAATGCAGCCATTTGGTTACACCCAAGTGATAAAAATCAAAATGTATTTTAGATAGCATCTTTCATTATGTCCTTGTTAGAGCATGAATTCAAAGCCCTGGGGAAACACAAGCTGTGGAACATGCCAGTCACAAAGGTTCATTACTCTAGACTCTTCCATGCCTGCCTTCCATTTGATTCATTCTCTGCAAAATCCATTTTAGTCAACCAATTCAATGAGTTTTACAGATACTCCAACAATTCTATGTTAATAGTTCTGTAATGTAAGTTTAAGGTGATAAAAATGCATTAAAATTCTAAATTGTCGTTTTAGCCCAGTGGGTCAGTGCTATAGAAAACATTGCTCAGTAATTATCCTAATTAGTGTGACAGCTCACCCTCTCTGGTAACACCACCATTCATACCAGAACCAAAGCAGCTCTTCAGGCCAGCTCCTCTCCAGTGTGGAGAACAGGGTCCAAGCCAGAAATACCTGATCTCACTGTCCCCAAAGGGGACACGAGGGAGGCAGAGCTCAGCCACTGCACACAGGACAAAAGGACACTGAAGGAGCTGCTGCTGTATGGGAAGATCCAAGAAAGCACCAGGCTAAAAGCACAGCTTAATTACTTAATTATCCTTCACTTCTGATGTTCTGGGCCAGAACACAGTTGATGCCCAAAGTGCAGAATCAAACAGTTCACAGGAAAAGCTGCATCCATTCTTGAGGCATGAAAGGAGGTTCAAGGGCAACACAGGAATGTGGAAGTGCTGGATGCAATTAATCTGGCCTCACCTAGGAACAGATTAAAACAAAGGAACTTTCCATTTCACCAAGAGCCAGGAAAATTGTCAGAGCAGGGGCTGCAGCATCAAAAATTGCTGCTTTTCATTACAGGTGGTCTGTCTCCTTCCAGTCACTGTCCTGACTACAGAATCTGGAGAGTTCACTTTCAGTTCAACAGTTACAGCAACTAAAGCTCCCTGATCAAAAATTCACACCACCCAAATACAGGATCAGTACTTTGCTTAAAATCCAGACTTTGTGGGTTAGCTGCATTTTAATGGGTAACACAGCAAGGCTAAGTTTCCTTGGCTTAAGGAAAACACAATGCTTGTTGTCTACTGAAAGAAGCAGCCTAATTTCCTAATTAAGAAAGTTCTACTGCTAGCACATTTTGGCCTACTTGTCTCAACTCTCCTTTGAAGAGGGAAAAAGTTAACTGTAACCTAATTGTAACAAGCTCAAGAGAAATACTGTAAGTCAGTTATATAATCATGGTGGATGGATATTTATTTCACCAAACATTTCAGTGACAGATTAACTCTGTATAGCAAACACACACATGTATGATTGCTGCATCACAAAATCTACTTAACACTACAAAGCTGGCACAAGTCTAGAAAAAGCCAACACTAGTATAAAAACTTAAAAAAATATAGTGCAACTTTTGTTTTAAAAAAAAAGAATAAATCTTTGATTCTGTAACACTGTTAAGTGTAGAGATGAACTCTAGAACCACTGCTGCCTTCAAAATTAGCTATGACACTGATTGGAGCATTTAAGAATCATTTTTTAAGCACAACAGGAATAAATCTGGTGGCTGCTGCTGGTCTCCCACTGGCTCCTTACTCTATTTAATTCCATTTTATAAGTGAATATAGAATTTGTTGTTCATGTTCTGCTTAGAGTTTGTCAGTTTGAAACAAGGCTTCATTAGCACACTATTTCTAATAGGCTGGCTATAGAATTACTGCAAATTTTTAAAGGCTGGGAAACTTTCAGGTAGCCTTTGGTGCTCTGTATCACAGTAACAGTGCCAAAGAGTCAAATCCATCACCTTCCCCAAGTGTAAATCCTTTGAACGTGGGATTGCCCTCCTGGTTTTCCCACAGTAAGCAGCAGGATGGGAGAGCAGCAATGCTGTGTGCAGAGTTTTGGTCCCAAAAAGCACAGGACACTGGAACCCTGTCCTGCATCCCCCTTCCTCTGCAGCACCAGAAAGGAAGGAAATTGCTTCTTGGCTAGAAACACACAAGTAAAGAAACAGACCTGGCTCCTCGGCTGTTGAGCTTTTCGGTTAGGGGCTGGCTTTGGTGGTTTCTATTTTTGTTTTGCAGCTTGCTTGTTTAGTGGTTTAGGTGTTTCCAATGCAGTATTCATAATATTCTACACATATCAGTCATGAAGTTAGTTGTAGTGAGAAGCTACAAACTTCTATCTGTAAAATTTAATGTTCATTAAAAACATTAAATCTGACCTGCCAAAGTAACTAAACAGACAAGAGCATATGTAAATCTTAGAAATACATGTAATTTCTTGTAGGCTTTACTAATTGTTCCCTGGTGCAGGGAAATGCATAAAATTCCATGTACCATCAGCTGTTGAGATAGTGTCTATACTTACAATTACCATTTTAGCCTGTAAACAGATTATAATTTAATTTTTCATTTTGGAATATAACAGTGGAGTGTATAACACAATAGGATCAAGTCAACACTGATCCATTAGTAACTTCAATAACACCAATACTGTTGCCCAGAGAGGCTGTGAACATCCCTGGAAGTGTCCAAGGCCAGGGCTTGGATCACCTGGGATAGTGGAAGGTGTCCCTGCCCATGGTAGGGGTGGGATGAAAGGAGCTCTAAGGTCCCATCCAACCCAAACCACTCTGTGATTCTGTATAATGTTAAATAAACCTAGCCCAGCAAAAATAAATGTCCTATTGACTATCCTAAAGAAATAAAATTGTAGTTGCTCTTAAATTGTCACACTTTTAAATTCAGCAGTTGAATTCATCTTTATCCAATCTACCAGATCTCATTTCAGATTTTCTGTAGAATACTCATTTGGTCACTTACATTTTCCATGTAAGAAATTAAAAATAAAAACCAAAAAAAACTTGCTTAAGAAACAAACTTCTCTGTAACAGGCTATAAATTCTTACCTTTCTTAAAGAAAAATTCTGTCAGCTCTGTAAACAATAACAGTGTACAATGCAAACACTGGACTGGCAGGCAGGGAGAGCTTGTCCCATTTTCAAGCTGCACCAAGAAGAATGACACTGCTCCACTTAAAAGGAAGCTGAGCAGATTACTGTGCCATGGCTTTATTTACTCCAGATGCTCCTCTCTTCCTTTTTAGTACTGTCTGTGTGCTGACCACACGAGGCTGCAGCCAGCACACAGATATTTTGCTCTCACGTTGCTTTATCAGTTGAGATGAGGTTGCACAATCAGTGATTACTCTCAGAGGTGTTCTACCTGTAGCAGCTGAACAGCCACTAAGGGCACACCTATTCTGAGGGGGAGAACTCTCAAAGAATATTTTTATCAAAGACAGCTTTAACTTCCTTCCCCAAAGCAGTCCCATAACCTGTGTTTTGTCTAACACTACTTTCAGTGGTCTTACAAACCAGAAGTTTCAAATGGTTCAGTTTATTTAGTAATGTGTAGAGCTCTCACAAGGCTGGGATTAAATATTTTATCAGGGGCCTGCAGGGGTTTGGCAAACTAAAGGAAAATAATGAAAAGAAGCTGAATTATTTTTTTCTTTAAGCATAGCCCATGTGACAAAAAAAAGATACTGCTACAATGAAGCTGCTAAAGTTCCCTATGTAAGGATAGATATGGAGAAGCTGCAATCACTGATTTCAATGAACATGCAGAGCAGATCCCAGAATTCTGCTTCTGAAGCCTCTGAGAAGCCACAGTGTGGATGAGGTACACAGGCAAAGAAAACAGACAAAATATGCCAGTGTTGAGAGACACAAAAACATGAGGCAGTAAGTGATCAGAGGATGAGAAGAATCTCTCAAAGAAAACTTAATTTGAAGGTTCAAACCAAGTCAAACCTATTTGTTGGCCAGAGAATTAATCCTACTGCTGTCCTAGAGGAGCTGAACTGATGGGGTGAACGAGGTCACTTAAAGGGCAAAGTCAGAAAAGGCTTCGTAAGGACCAACCCTCAGAGTGGTTCTGCTCCCTGCAGCAGTGCCAGCTCCCTGAGTGATTCCATGACACATTGATAGCACAACAAAATCAATCTCTTGCCTTGCTTTGCTTGCAGAAGCATGAGTAGTTTTGGCAGGAATTTTCTGTACAGTGCAGTTGGCAGTGAATTTACACTTTGTTCTATGGTAATTTTCACACACTGTTCACAAATAACAAGCTGCTAGATTTCACAAGACAAAGAAATTCCAGTGATTCATATTTAACTTTTAACCCCACAAAAGTAACCTTAGAAGTCTCACAAATGCAGGAGTAAAGCAATTAGGGTGAGCACTCTGAATCATGGGAATTCACAAATATAACCTTCCAAATTTCAGTCAAAAGTAGCAGCCATAGGTAGCAGCTTTAACCTGCAAAGTAACTGAGCAAAACCAAGAAAAGTTCTAAAGTATTTTAAAAACCATTATTATTTTACTTGCTAAAATGTTGCTGCTTCCTATGCTTGTTTGCTTGCATTTGTGCTGGAACTATTGCAGCATGCTCAAATTTCACTTTTTCCAGGTGAGACATTTTTGAATTACATGTTAATTAGCCTTCAGTATCATCTAAATGTAAAAGTATCAGTATTCTGGATACAGCTTTGAAAAACAACTTCCAATCAATCATTTATTCCAGTTAAACTAGAAGTATGATACAAATTCTTTACTATTTACAGAATAACACTCTAAAGTTTTGCAAGGTATCTCTAATAAAAATAAAATTAAAAATGCAATAGCAAGCACAAAAACCTGTAGCACTTTAGAGGTTACACTACACTCCTCACCCCCAGTTTAGGTGTTGAGGTTTCTTAAATTCCACTTTTGAAAATCAGAGCAAAAGGGACTAGAATATTTCTGATATATTCTGTGCAGATTTCAGCTCAGCACAAGATCTTCAAGTGCATCTCACAGCTGAGGATCAGAAACACCAAGTGCATCAGCCAGCAACCTTTACCTTTCTCTGGAGGATGCCACAGTCAGTTCTTAGCCTGGAACTCTACAAGGATTAAGGAAACATCTCTTCCCTGCCCCAGGATTAGGTGGAGAAGCAAAGCCATCCTCTCACCAGCACTGCTTCAGCATGTGTACACTCTTCACATGTTACCCCTGTAACATCTGCACAGCTGAACAAGCAAGCAGGGAGGCAAAATACAGGCCCTGAAGTTATTTACTAGGTCACTTTTCTCAAAGGAAGTGGTAGAGATGAAGCAATTCTTGTGGATGTTTCTTCAGAATGTAACCTAACTTCTCAGCCCCTCGACATAAATAAGCAGACTCCACACGAAGTCACCATAACAAATTTTAGTTTCTTCTTTCACAAGGCAATTGAAAACTCTGAGACTGGAGGAAAAACTTACCTCTAATGCCAGCGCAGTCTTGTCATAAGCACAGGGAACTCTCTTTTGGACAGCTTTGGCATAGACTGGTCCGTTCTGTGTGGATGGCAGAGGATTGATCACTGCTCCAGGCGTGCTGGACACTGAGGGCAGGGGGGTCGCGGTCTGAGGCTGAGCGTAGGCGTGGGCAGGTTCTGGGATCCCGTAACTGTTGGAATTCCTGTTGCCATGCTTCCCAACAGAAGGTCTGCCTAGCTTTTCTACATAAGGAACAGGGATCATCCCAATCCGACCCTCCTTGTTTCTGGCACTCCACCACTGTTCCTCTGGCTTCTCCACAATTGCCAGCAGCTCTCCCTTTTTAAACGGGAGGTCCTCGGCGTCGTTGCCGTGGAAGTCATAGAGAGTCCGCACGTACTCCAGGTTCTCCTCTGCACCGGGCACGGCGGGGGCAGATCCCGATCCCATCGGGGGGCTTGGGTACCTGAGGGTTTGGGAAAGGAACAGCCATTGGTTTGTGTTTCCAGCAACAAAGCTCAGTGCCAGGTCTGCAGTAGGATCATCAATACTTGGATTTGTAACAAAATCATTGCCTTGGTAGCACTGTGAGGAATTAAATGAGCAACTCTCACTTCTCAAATAATGACTTAAATACCCAAAGTAGCTTCTCCCCAGAAGCCCAGTATAATCTATCATGGGATGCAAAAAACTGGGAGAAATAATGCAGAATCTTCATGCACCTGTTCTGGATTGTTGTGAAGATCTTAGACTCAAATTAATTCTATAGCTTAAGTTATGACAGTAATGGTACAGAAAACCAAATTAAGACTGGGTGATTGAGGTGGAAGGGCAATACACAAAAATCGAGCTGTGAATCTCTCCAAGAGCCCCCTGCCACCTCCAAATTCATCCAAATAATTTTGTTTTTAACTTCAGCATCCACTCTAAAGAATTCAGTAAGTAAATGCTAGACTTGAAGCAGTGCAGAGGAAAAAGGGAACAAAAGTAAGATGGTATGACATAAAGACTGTATGAAATACTTGCATCCACTGATAAGAAGGAAATAAGGAAAAAAAAAGCAAGCCTTCTATAAATATTCCTTTGCCTATTAACCATATTATCTATAATTTATGTACATAATTGTTTATTACTATGTCCATCATTTGTCAAATACACTCATTTGTTGTCTGTATTAATATATAAGATTGTCCATCAAATGAGAATGCTTTCACTATTTTCATCATAAATGTTATACATTTTATTGAGAGCAGCTGTCAAAAAAGCTCAGTGGATATAGGCCACAGCAGATAGTTATTATCTAAGCTATGAGAGCAGGAATGCATGTCATTAGCCTACTTCAATTCTCTTCTGCTACTTGCAAAACACGATGGAAGTCAAATCCCTGTGATTTTTGCAAGATATGCCAGAAGCCCTGAAGACAAAAATATTCCATCTTTCAGACACCCTGCTGCAGCCAGAGCAGGGGGACAGAGGGAACCCTTCAGGAGCATTGCTCTGCATGAGGAAGGCTTCAGGAACATCAGCAAGGATGGTCAGAGCTCACTGCTAGAGATGCAAAACAAACAGAACGTTTAAAAGAACTGTTTTAAACTCCATTTAGAACCGTTTTAAAAGTTTAAGATGTCATCTCCAAGATTTAGAAGTACTGAAGAGCTCTATATAGAAACCACCTTTCAGACTGTACTTTGTGAAATTAAAAGAATGAACAGCTTTCAAAAGCACAAGCATCTGTGCCCAGGAAAATGCCAGAGAAATAAGAATTAGCATAACAGTTCTGAAGCACATACCCCTGTTCTAAATCTAGTTTGTTAAAAATAAAAACCCCCAAAATCTGGAAATGCTACATTTCATCCTCCCTCTTGCAGCAGAAAGTCTCCTTTGCACAGAATTTAAAACCATTAACCACATAACTGGTTTTTCTAAGATTTTAACAAAGTCATGCTAAGTAAAACCACCCAGTTGATCCCATTTGTAGCTCTATAAAAAAGCTAAAAAAGTCAATTCACTGCAGGTTAGGTCCCATTTGTCTCTGTGCTGAGAGAACAATATGCAACCAAAACCTTGAAAATAAGGTGGCATTAAACTGTTCACAGAACATTTCACACATGACTCCTCACAAATACCAAGTGTGCAAGTGCAATCAGCTCTAAGTTCTACAGTGTTTTGAGAAAGCCAAGCCAGTCATGGCCATAGATTAAGAACAAATTTTTGCATCCACAAAGGTTAATGAATATCCAGGCTGGAGAAGAGATATAAGCATGAAGATTGCTTCAGCATTTTTGCTTCCCAACTCTCCACAAGTTTAAGCATGCATGTAACACTGGGCAGCTCCATTCCTGCAATGGTGGAAATGATTTTTCTTTTCATCTCCCCATCTCTCCAGCCACAATCACTACCAAAAGGCTGCCAGCAGCTTCAAGGGTTCCTGAAGGTTGTGCTTGCTGTAACATCCTGCCCATCACTTGACAGCACTCAGACTTTTGAACACTTGAGTTTCTCAATTTGACAAGCTATTGTCAACCTTTGACAAGTGACTGTCATTAAGTACTGGTCCATGCCAAGGTTCAATTGTGATTATAAACCTCAAAGTTATTCTTCCCTCCTAAGAGCTTGCTAATCCGCAAAACATAATAAGATATTAAAATGCAGAATTCAGAAGTGAACCAATTTGGATTTATTTTTTAATATGTCACTACTTTTCTCATATTTAATTTAATTTAATTCTATCCAGGCAGCCCAAAAGTTTTGACAAAAGATACTGAGAAAGGTTTTGTTAATTAAAAGTAAGGAATATGTTCTAGGGTTCTTCATAAGCAGTTCAGTGATGCATGTTGCAGGTATGTCCCATGCTGGGACCAGGACAAAGAAGGAGCTCATAGCCAAGTCACATTTTCCCATCCTCCTGGAACAGCATTTCTCAGTGAAGTGTATGGTGTGTGCAGATACAGATGAACAGTGCCATAAGCAAACTGTGAGAAAAAGCATTTCCCTTTTTTTTGGCACAGAAATGCCACTCCATAAGTTTGGGAAATGCTGTCCTAGAATGTATTAATGCTGACTTAACAGGGCAAAGCAGTCTAATCACATAAAAGCCAGCTCTATTGTAATCACTGTGGGTGCAGGGGTAGACAGCAAACTAAGCTCACAGGCTGTACTTCAATCAGGGAGAGGACTGGTGAGCCAGCTTCTCAACCATCCTTGGAACGGAGAGACAATGCTAGAACAGGGTAACACAAAAAGGGTGACGTGCGACCACACCCTCTCTCAAAGCAATTACGGCCCGTGCAGAGGTACACGGTACCTCCACACACAAGGTCAGCACAGGCACCGTGGACGATTTGACTGAAAGAGCAACACTTTTCATTGTCGGCGAGGTCCAGAGAGTTAAGAAGGCCCAGTGTTAGAAACGAATTTATTAGCATTTATTCATCGCATCTACATCCAGTGCCAGGCTCCCGGAGCTACTGGACTGTGACACCTCTCCAGGTCGCACCTCCTGGCACCACTCGGGGCGAGGGTGTGGCGGGGGCGGGGGACACTCACCTGGGCGCGGGCTCGATGAGGGTGGTGGTGTCCAGGTAGTGGATCTTATAGAACTCCAGCAGCGCGGGCAGGTGCTCGAACTCCTGGTCGCCGATCTTAAAGCGGCGGTTGGGCAGGGAGTTGATGATGTAGTGGGAAACGCGGGAGTTCTCGGACACCGAGAGCACGTAGTCCCCCGGGCAGGTGGACGAGTCCCGCACCAGGAACATGCCGTGCCGCTGCCCCTGCAGCCGCGTCTGCGCCTCCGCCCGGGACACCGGGCCCACGTACCAGCTGGAGCGGTCCGACGAATCGAAACGAGCGGCGGAGGACATGGCTCCGGGCGGGGAAGGGGAAGGAAAGGGAGGAAGGAAGGTGAGGAGCCCGAAGGCCCAGGCGGAGGAAGAGACCCGGAGGAGGCCTGGGCAGAGAGGCCTGGGAGGTGGAGCGGGCTGGGGGCGAGGGGGAAGAGGCTCGTGCCTAGTCCGGGAGAAAGGAAACCCAGGGAAAGGGGGATCGGGGAGAAGGAAGCTCCGCGCCGCCGGAGGCGAAGGGCCGAGGAGCGGCTGGGGTGGGGCTGGCCAGACGCGGCGCGCAGGGCCCCCGAGTCTCCCTCAGCGGCGGGGTGTGCAGGGCATCCTTCCCGCCTCTCTCAGGCCTGCGGCGGGCCCGGCCAGGCGGGTGACGAAGAGCAGCGGCGGCTGACACGGCCAGGCGGCCCGAGAAGGCGGCGAGCGGAGCCGGCTCGGCTCGGGGCGGGACGGGGAGGCAGAAGCGCCGGGCGCCGCGTCCTCCCGCGGGTTCCTCCCCTCGCGAGCCGAGCTCCAAAATGGCGGCTGCGCCGGGCCGCGCGACCGCTCCGAGACACCGCCCCGCGCACGCGCCATGGCGGCGGCGGCAGCGCGGGGCCGCGCCCGCCTCAGGGGCCGGGCGGAGGCAGGCGGCGGGGCTGGGCCGGGGGCTCGTGCCCCGGTGCCCCTCCCTGGAGTCCGGGGGAGAGGGAGAGCCGCCCCTGCCCCATTTCTCCGCGCGAGTCACTCAGGGCGTCCCCGGCGCACCCCCGGTCGGTGCGGTGAGTGAGGCGGGGGTGACCGCGCGCCTGCAGCATTGAGGGAGCCCTGCCCTGTGAGGGGATGCGGCAGGCGCGCTCTGACACGGGTCACCCCCAGAAACTCCCCAGCCTTTGGCCTTAAGGTATCTGAGGGGGACCCTCCATCTTCTCCCCATCCCTGCTCGGTGCCGCCCAGCCCCGGGCTTTGCTCCCCGGTGCCCCGGGGCTGCCTCGGGCTGCTCTCACTGCTCCTGGATCTGAGGGGTGCCAGCACCCTGACCCCAGGCGGTTTGCAGACACCACCTCCCCTGAGGTTTTGCTGGTTTTTACTAGTTAATTAAATTTCTTTTAAGGAACAAAACGGCCCGCTGTGATAATCATCTCTGATCTCGAGATAATTTCCTACGTGCTCTAAGGGGCCGTTTCCTGCCTCTTCATAGCCTTGTTCCCAGATAACGGGGTCAAAGCCCAGCGTGGCCCAGGCGGGAGGGAAGATGGTGTCGCAGCCGCTGAAGAGGAAGGAAGCCCCGGAAAAGACTCAGCAGGGCTCGGGGGCAGCGCTTGGCACACGGCGCGGATGAGCTGTTTGAATTTGAGAGGGAGGTTGGCGCCGGGAGCCCAGACAGGCACCGAGCCCTGACTCAGTGCCGGGGCCTGTCCAGCCGCAGCGGGCAAGGGCGCGACCGAATAACGGCACTGCTCCCCCGAGGTGTGGAAACCTCTGCAAATGGGGTGATTTTAGCTCAGCCTTGTGACTTCGTTTAATTTGTGCTTTTGGTATTCGTTTTGCTTCAGGGCTGGCAACGTGAAATGAAGCAGCGTTTGAAAGAAAAAAAATCCAGTTCAAATGAGAAATAGATTTAAGATGTCTGTCTTGAAGCTCCTAACTGGACTGTTGTGCGGCGTTATTGCAGCTTTGCTGTCTTTCTTTCATGCTCTGCCTTTTCCAAAAGTTCAGTCATTACACAGTCATTTTTTTCCTCTTTGTTCCTCATCCTGCATTGGCAGCCAGTGCCAGCTGAGGTGTCTGGATTGGAACATATGGGCTGTGTCTCTGCAGACATTTAGCAGAGTTCAAATCATCTAAAATGGAAGACTTCTCCAGTGTCGTGTTTTAGACAAAACCATCCAGGAAAAGTCTCATCATTAAGATGAAAGGATCTTAAAGCAGCCCCTAAATCCATGTGCAGGTATCATTTTACCAGCCGCTGACATCCAGCCATCTCCTGGGTGGAAAACAACAGCTGTTAGTCATGTACAGCAGAACAGTGACCTAGAGATGAATAACTGCATCTGAACAGTCACATCTATGCAAAAATATTTCATCCATTACTAGGAAATCTTACTTAGTAGCTGTACCTCTGATCCATTCCTCCTGGTTTAAATGCTTGTATCTGCCAGTAAGAGTCAGTTTTTAACACCTGTAGACAGGCTATGATAGAAAATGAAGGTTATGATGTTTTCTTGTGTCATTTGAACAGATCTGGCTTGCTTTCTGTTTGACCATGGCCAAAATATAGATTAAAAGATAGCAATTGGACTTGCAATAATATGCTAAATAATGTTTAAAAATAATTACAAAAGCTGTAAGTTAGCAGCAGATCGAATTACTCATAGTATATAAGAAGGAAATAAAAATCCTGCTGCTTCATTTGATTGAATGACAATTTTTGTTAAAATACAAATCAAATATGCATGGTGATTTTGCCTCCATTTTGTAGAGGTAATACTAGAATAGTATTATCAAAATATATCAGAAACAAATAGTATGAATTATAAACCAGTTTTTGTGCAGTACTGCATGGGCCTGGACTGCTGCTGAAGAACCAACCAACACTTTCACCTTCCTATCCCGAGAGGATTCTAAGGCATGGAGAGGTTTTCAGTTTGAATGAACTTTCAGATTAGATGTTCTGAACTTGTAGGTATGCAGGCTGTGTGCATCCTTCAAGGAATTCCTCCTCAGTTCTAGCAACTGTGGTTAAACTGAACCAGATATTTTAGGTAAAAAATCCCACATTCCACTTCCATATGACAAAAAGGTGACTTGTTCATCACTAATGTTTTCTGCTAAGACCAAGCTTCACCTCCCTAGACTACAGCCAGTCATCTCAGGTGTATTACATCCCTGCAAATGCATTTGGTTTAGGAAGTATGGATGCATGTCTGGTACCACTTTACCTTTTTAGGACATATAAATACCTTTGTGCTCTTTGACTTTACCTGTTGGCAGCTGAGCAGGGCCAGTTTTAATGCAGGGGAGGAGGTGGGGAGCTCCAAAGTGCATCACTGCCCATGAAATAAACCTCAGCTGGCAGAATATTCCCTTCAGAAAGCACTGTACCTCTTTCTCTGTTCCTTCTTCCTTTCACCAGCAGCTTTTGATCCCATCAGTTGGGCTGAGTGCCAAATAAATTGCACATGTGGCTCATCCCTAAGTAAGAAGTAAATTTCTGTCAAGGGTACAGAATAAAAATCCTTATTTTGTTTCAAATCAAGTACTGGGTATGCTTCCAATGCCAAATTAACCACCCCAATTTAAAGTAGGAGGAAAATGGGAAAGGATATGTTGGGTTTGGAAGTAGACAGCTGGAGAAGAAATACAGTAGTGAAAGCAGTTATGAAACAAAACTGAAGCAATCACAATCACTTCTGCAAATGTGAAGCCTGAAATATTTCAGGATACAAGTCCACTAATTACAAATCTGGCAAATATGCCTGTACAGCTTTACCTCTGTGCTGGCAGGAAATAGGAAAATAGATCATCAAGGAAGCTAATTACTATTCTTCTGGACTTCCTAATGGATCAGCAGTTTAAGTGTTGGTATTTTGATCACTCAGTTCTGGAAGAGCTTTGATTGTTCTCTCACAGACCAGAAATAACTTAAAGCTTTCTTAGTTCATTGTCCATCTGTCCACAATGTCTTGTTTTATACTGGCTCAGAGAGCTTACTGTAAAAATAAAAAAGCTTTATACTGTCAGATACAAGATTGACATATTTAGGACACCAGAGAATTTATAAATTAAAAAGAAATACAGAATCAGCTGGAAATCCCTATGAGTAAATGTTTTTCTGGAGGTAACAGAAAGCTTAAGTGGGCTCATGAAAGTTCAGTTCCTGAAAGGAAAACCAATCAATAATAATTACAGCTCTTGTATCAACCTGTAATTTTTCCTGCAGAAACCTGAAAAATCCTCCTATCAAACCTGAAATCTTTCCTATTTTCTTTGCATAGGTAATGGCAGTAAACAAGAAGTGCTTTATGTCTGCTGAGTAAGAGAAAATTGACATTTTTAAAGCAAAGCAATTTTATTATTATTTAGTGTGTGTGCAAGCTTGAAAAAAGGACATGCTGATCTAAAATGAGCAACTGCTAAACAAATCATTAGGATGGTTTGAGCTAAACTCTGTGGTTTTTTTACCTAAATGAAATACATTTAGGTATTCAAGTATTTATGCAATACTTACTTATTTATGCAAGTAAGATAGTGCATAGTGTATCTTTCAACAATCATATTTTGCTCAGATTTAAAGAAATTTTGGGGCTGAAAGCAAAAAGTTATATTTTTATCAAATATTATCTGCCCTTAGGGTTAGTTCATGTAACTTAGGGTTATTACAGCAGTAAGTAAAAACAAGAGAAAAATAATGTAGTTCTAAGGTAGATGATCACCTGCTTTAAGTAATTTCTTTGCAACTGCATTCTGAGCCTTGTATTCATTAGCTTTGCAGAGCATCAACTGCAACATTTAGTGAATAATGCAATCACAAAATAGCACATCCTGATAAATGGAATAATAGATGGGCTCTAGAAATCAGTATTTACAAAATAGCACATCCTGATAAATGGAATAATGGATGGGCTCTCCAGAAATCAGTATTCACAAAATAGCACATCCTGATAAATGGAATAATGGATGGGCTCTAGAAATCAGTATTCACCCACAGAAGGAGTGACAGGGTAGAAGGTGGAAACCTTCTCCCCCAAAGTTTTCTCAGGAAGTTTCTTTGGCTCATTAATTACTCATGAATGTCTTCTGTTCTCCTCTCTAATCTAAGAATTAGCCTCTCAGTTGGTTATTTGTGAGTAATACCCTCTAGTGGCACACATAGGAAAAGGAGCTAGACAAAGAATGATTAATTCTTTTTTCAGTGTTAAAGAGGCTAAGGAAGGTTTCATCTAAATAAAAAATAACCCTGTATCTTTGTATAACATCACTGGTCTGTCTAGAGGTGCTGGTTAAAATGGAAAATGCACTGCATTGAGTTAGATGTCAGTTAGAAATAACCACTTTAATCACTTTTTTGCAGAGGGAACAAATTGCCACCTGCAGTCTGGAAGGAGTGGTTCTGGTGATAGCCTGTCAGAGAGGGATGTCCTTACATCTGCAGGCTACATTTAATTCCTGCACATCACAAGTAACTCTATAGGCAAAAAAGGAATATTTATCAGTCTCTAATATTGCACTGTAATAAAATCTGCGTTTCCAGACCCTGTGTTCAGTCCAGAGTTCACTATCAAAAAAGTACTTTCTGAAAAAGCTCCTAATGAGGGTTTCCTGCAGTTACCAGGTCTTTTGTTTTATTTGCCAATTGGCAAAGGTTCAGAGATGGAGCTGAAAATTGACAGTGCTGAAGAAATGCCAGTGAAAGAAGTGCTGAAGAAAACTGACAGTGCTGAAGTCCAACAAATGCCCCTCTTCCCAAGAAAAAGCTATTGAACTTATTTAAACAAATGTGCAAATACTCCTGATCTTTTTCCAGCAGCCCAGTCTACTAAAGCAGAGTAATTGAGGTCTGTTTTGAAATCATCTTTGCTTCCATAAACAGGATTCCCCCAAGCAGGGGGAATGTGCAGGAGCTCCCTGCATTCCTCTGAAGTGGCACATCCACGTGCAGTATTTGTCACAGTGAGGACACTTGCCCAGTCCCATGGCATTCTGATTGTCACAGGTTTTGCCTTTCTGCAACCCCATTATTGCTGGAAGATTTAAAAGCTTCTGGGAGTTTTTCAGGATTTTCTGGTGCACTGATTTACTCCACCCCTCCAAGAGGAAGGATCTCATAATGTTCAGACTTTAAATCAGCTTCTAACCTAATGTTAAGCAAGATGGGAGTCAGGAACCAATTATTTGAAGGTCCCATGAAGGAAGGATTTACTGTGCCTTATCTTTCTCAGCTGGAGTTCCTGGCATTAGTTCAGCTACTGCAGGGTCTTGGACCAGTGTAATCTTCCACACTTCTTGTTATCTCATTATTTTTTTCTTTTGCTGTGGCAAACCAATGTCTGCTCTCTTTATTCTCTTGTAAATCCTGTAATAAAAGAATGAAGAAATTGCCCATCTCCCAGGCTGGAGTAGGTTTGCCAATCCTGCTCTAGGATATAATGAAACTTTCAGCCACCACATCACTGTTAATAAAACAGAGACAGCAGTTTAAAAAGTTCTGACAAGGATTTATTAATTTTATGGTTGAGAACAATGAAACGTGTCTGACCATGAAATGATGAGATTGCCATATTCTGTACAGAGAGATTTTTCTAGAAATCTTCTTTCCACTGTGTTGACAGAACTTGCAGTATAGAAGTTCAGGAGTGGGTGTCAGTTCAGAGTCTCAGCCAGTTACAAGGATGGCTGCATGCCCAGATGGGATGAAGGTTCAGACTTGCTATTCTTCCTGTTTCTGTATGTTCCTCTTGCTGAAAACCTAATCAAGCTGTCTGACACCTGGCACAGGAGGGCAGCACTAGGTGTTACCTTCCTGTATTCAGCTGGCTAGGAATTTTATTACCCAAAAGAAAAGGAAAAAAAAAATCTCAAGAAGCTATTTTGAGCTAAAAGCTGAAGGAAAGAAGCTAGTCAAGCTGAGCCTTCTGTGCTTTTTTTCTGTCCATGCTGAAGGCTGAGAAAAGCCTCCTCCAGAGTACAAGAACCTCTATACAACTGGGGGGAATGGCAGCTGTGTGGTTACTGTAAAAATGCTGCTTTCTGGCAGGTGGGCAGCACTGACTGTGAGTGCATTTTGTGCAGGACACTTGCAGATGGGTAGATATTGACTGTGAATGGCATTTTGTGCGAAACACTTATTTTTAAAACCTTTAAATACTTTTATGATATAAGAAAGACATATAAAATCTCTCAAGTACGTTCCCCAAGCCTTCATGTCTTCATCCACTGGCAAAAAAAAAAAAAAAAGAAGAAAAAAAATTAAAGTTTTCTAATCATCACTTGAGTTGTCAAATTCCTCCCAGTCTGATACACTCATAACTTCTGGTGGAAAGTCAAAGTCAAGGTGATGCTTCATTCGGTCTGCCTGCCATTCTGACAGCCACTTCTCTGTTTCCATTAAAACAGCCCTGGGCAATGTGAGGACACAGGCAGCCATGCCAGAAATGTCATCCTCCAGCTGGGGTCCCTCCTCCCAACAGTCTCTCTCTGCATCATAAATGTGCACATAGTCCATGCGGATTCCCCTGTTGTGGGATCTGCCTCCCAGGACATAAATCCTGTTGTCTAAGACTGCAATGCCTGGCTCTCCATGTCCTGCAGGAAGTGGACAGACGTTTGTCCACTGATCAGTGCTTGGCTTATAGCAGGCAACCTGTAAAAGAAAAAAGAAAAGGCAAAACTGGACTTGTATCCTTGGCCATACTTTTATGCTTGGCCAGTTTATCCTCAGCCTTAAACCTGTAGCCTGGCCATAAGGTAAACTGTTTAGGGAGGAATATCATCAGTCTTTTGGCAGTGTGTTGATAATGGAGACAGCATGTGACTATCTAATACAAGTACAGTGCTCAGCAGAAAATTGTGCATAGTTGCCACATAGCTTTGAAATCACAAGTTCTGACCCTGCTGCTGGAGTAACAGCTGTATGTCATTCCAAAAATGTATACAACAGTGAAAGAGATGGGGAGTAAGTAGAATGCAATATGGACATTGTTTACCCAAAGTGAGGATGTTTTGTTCCCTTGGCCTGTCAGGGCCAGGCGTGTGTGTGTGTGTGTGTGTGTGTGTGTGTGTGTCAGACTGTCACGACAGCTACTAGAGAATCAGAGATGAGTGCAGTGTGAGCAGTTGTGAGCAAGAGTGAGTGCATGGCAGATTCAGTTTAGATACAATGTATAGTACAGTATAATAAAGTAATTCATTAGCCTTCTGATGATGGAGTCAGATGCATCATTCTCTGTCCCCTTCGTTGGAGTTGCCTTTTTTAAGCACACGTGGTTTTTAGTATAAAGACATAACAGTGCCCCGGGGGCAGGCAGAGTGCCTGGAACTGTCGTGCTGGATGGACCTTGGAAGGGCAGGAGAAAATTTTCTATAGATAAGACACCATAAACAACCTTGAGACCGAGAACTGAAGAGCCCTGACTCCTTCTTCAAGCGCCAGGCTGGGAAAAGAGACTTTGAATCATCCCGGGGTCGCAGCGACGCAGAAAGCCCCGAGAGGCCAGGGTCCATAGCTAGCCAGAGTGGGCCCCAACAGCAGCCCAGAGACACGGATCTGACAAGGTGTGATGCTCTCACCTGGTGCACGTCCCTCCTGTAGCCCGAGTCGTTGTTGCTGCCCCCGATGACGTAGAGCTTGCCCAGCAGCGCGGCCATGCCGTGCCACGCGCGCCGCACGGGGCCGTCCGCCAGCACGTCCCAGCGGTCCGTCCTGGGGTCGTAGCACTGCAGCTCCTTCAGGTAATCCTCTCCTCTCCTGCCACACGTGATGTACATCTTCCCATCCAGCGCCGCTCCCGCGTGGGCGTACACCTGCAGGCACAACCATGGCACAGCAACAGCTTCAGGTCTGCAGCCGGGTGTTTCTCCCGTTTGGAAGCAGGGAATAGACATGGACGGGGTGATATTGGTCATGAGTTATGCAGAGATCAAATGCAGAAAGGATTTTCTTATGGACAGTTCTTTTTAAGATATTATAATTGTGAATTTCTGAATGAAACATACTAGAATTTCTAAAGCTTCCAGAAATGCAGCATTCTCTGTCTTTACTGTTCCTTCATACTACAACTTTACTCCCTAATCTACTTGGAAGCCTTTTTATTGGTGATTTTTCTTATACAACAGTGTTATCAGGAATGCAAGTTATTCGACTTAGTAGCACTCAATTCAGGCTTTTTATATTTTCAGCAGTGACACACATTTATTATTTGTTTTATTAATAGCTTTAAGGATTAACACAATAAAGGTGCAGGCAAAATCAACAAGAAACAGGAAAAATTAATATTTAACTGGAAAATGTAATTTACATATACTATTATTTCATTTTCTTGTCATCCATTTATTCCATATACAGAATTTACTGCTTTCCACCTGAATATATCAGCAAATTAAAAGTTACACCTGAGAAAAACATCTAGCAAGCTTAAATCAGGAATTGGGGAACTGTGGTAGTGTGTGTGGCTAATGCACTCCTTACCTCCTTCTTCAGAGGTGTCACATATTCCCAAGTGTTGGTTTTAGGGTCATACCTCTCCACTTCCCTCAGGTCTTCATGGTAATCTCGGCCTGCGACGGCATAAATATAGTTGTCCACGACACAAACACTGAGGTCAGCGTGCTCTTGCTGCAGGGATTGGATCTGGAACCATCTGTTGTGTCGTGGGTCATACCTTGTAAAAGAATGGGATCAAAGAAAGTCATTCCTGCAGCTGCAGAATCAGTGCAGGAACACCAGACAGCTCTGTGGATGTGGGTTACTGCACTGGCTTCAGCTGAAATCGAGCTCATCTCTAAAGTGATGTGAAATTTGGCCTTGTCAGCATTTTATTATTAGCAAAGTTGTTTTGTTCTATTTATAGAAGGTGTAGTTTGGCTGACACAATCATGCTATCAAAGCCTAGGTTTTCCATTATCTTGTACACTGCTGTCAGGTTACATATCACAATCTCTGTTTGCACAAAGCCATTCTACAAGGTAACACAGTCTAAAAATAGCACAAAGACTCAATCTGGATCTTCAAGAATACAAGAAGGGCATAAATATGTTGATTCTTTGATATAAACATCTTTGATTCTTTTCCCCAAATATCTGCTGTTCAAAGTGAATCTCATTATTCACTTTCATGTCAAACCATCTCTCTCATCTGGAAATTTTAGTTACAGAGAAAACTGGTTGAGAATTGAAACTATGCATGCCATAAAATAAGAGCAACTCAGCTAAGACCTGTAAAACTGAGCACAATATAAAACCAGAAGGGTTTATATCTGTTTTTGCAATGTAATGGGCATGAAGGTCTAACCCTGCTCCTCCCTCCTGCTCTTCCCTGTCACAGTAATATAAAAGCACTCTGGAATGCTGCTCCTGTGCACACAGATTCTTGAAAATCTGTTAGTAATAGCATTTTATTTAAAAACCTTTTGCACTGGGACAAAAACTACACATAGAAGACTTGCAGAAAATGCTAGTTAGAGAACATCTAGACAGCCTGGAGTTCAGGCTCATTACTGCTTCCCACACCTTTAATACTTCCTCCTCCAACAAGGCAGAAAGAAGCACAAGTAATACTCTTGAATGAGTGGCTGTTTCTACACTCTCAGGCTCAGCTTTGTCTCATAAGCACTGCTGGGAGCTTCCTGTCACTATGAAGCTCATTAAATGAAGCTCATTTCTTGTGTTTACTTTCAGTGAGGCTCCTGCTCAGTTCCTGATCATTTGGCTGGCAAGGGTACTGACTGTCTGCTGGCTTACTGACTCAGAATGGGCAATAAAATTAATAGCAGGATTATCCTTATCTTACCTCCAACACCTCGACTCTGCTCGAAAACCACTTACATTGTTGTCTCCACCAATTAAATATACAAAATTATTGAGAACAGCAATCCCTTGGTTGGACATTCTGGGGGCCAGTGCAGCTGTAAAGTGCCTCCACTCCCCCAACAAGGGGTTCAGATACTTGGCTTGATCACTGAGGACAATGGATGGAGTAGAATGCATCCCTCCAAATCCCACTACACACTGGAACTCTGATCTCAGCTGTGTCTGGGAGCTCTGAAGCATTGGCTGAAGACATTCATTCTTGTGGTACATTAATGCATCTGCAACTGTATCTTTTAAAGGACAAGGACTTAATTTGTCATGAAGTCTTTGCAGGATCTGGGGTTCCATCAGAGGAAAACGAACTGTTTCAAGTAGCTTAAGGGGCTCCATCAGGGAGACCTGATCTGTCTCCAGTTCCTCTGGAGAATAATGATAAAAAAGTGCTCCATCATAAACTTCAAACTCATAGTTAACCTCCAAACGGTTGCTGCTGAGAAGGGAGTAGACCTTCTGCAGGGGCAGCTGTCGGTACACCTGTGTCCTTGAGAAAGCTGTGAAGTTCTTCAGAATGTAGGAGTCCAGCTGCTCACTCAAATGCTTTAAGTCATAGTGGTCAGCTAGTCTGTACACATCAAGGATGTTCTCTTCATCTACCCACGACATGAGGAAATCACAACAGAACTTGATGACTTCTGGAATCTGCAAGAGAGAGAGGTTTTTCATTTCAGACACCACCTGCCCCACACTTGAGAGACAGGGGACTGAAGCCTGGGATGACTGTAAGGAAATTGTCCATGAAATGGCTGCTGTCCTCACAGTCTGAGCACCACAGTCACTTGTGCTCTATTCACCTTTCCCCAGAGAAACAAGGCATGGGTATGTGGATGAATATAACCCAGCTCTTCTAGCCATGCTCTGCTGCAAGGCTAAGCTTGGCTCCAGGTGCAGCAGCAATGTGCCTTCCAGGACATGTGGGACCCTGGGCACTGCCTGCTCTGCTGCCTGCCTGGGAGCAGCCAGGAAAACAGACACAGGACATGGTGATTACAGCCACTCTCTGCCTGTTCTTCCAGAGCACTAGGGACATGCTATATCAAAGACTGTATCTGTAACAGATATTTCACTCAAGAGCATAGGAAGCCATTGGAAAGGAAAATGAATATTTAGTATTGTCTTCTGAACACAATTTGAAGTTGTGTCTGGCAGGAGGAACAAAGAACTAACTGCTGTCCAGGAGCCCCTCTGCTAACAAAGTGTGCAAAAACCAACCAAAGCAAGCACTCACAAAGTTTAGGATTTAGTACCAAAGCTTTGTGCAGCAGTTAGCTGCAGGGAAAATTAGAGAAAAAAACTTGTCTTAAAAGCACATGAACCCTGCACTTAGTGCAGACCATAGTGACAGGATTTCCTGCAGTGATGGGGTCAGGAGAGGTCATGTGCCTGTGGACTCACCTTGAACAGCACAGCAACTTCTGAGCAGCAAACCCTATTCCTTACCAGAGGACAGGGATGTTCTGTTTCAGGGAAGCTTTCACAAACACATCAGTGAAAGTGAATGCTACATAAAATACTCCTCTAGATGAAATGGGTAATGGTTTTACTAGTGAAACCTTTGGCACAAATGAGATGTGTAAGGACCCATTCACTGTTCCTACCCTTCCACAGTTACTTCCAGTAGATACAGCATCCCAGAAATCCTTCTTATCATGCCCATGCTCCTGCTCACCTCTTAACCCTCCCTCTAACCAGATATCCATGTTTTCTGTTTCTTTCATCATTGCTTTTGTTTCTTGTTTCTTTTTTGTCACATCTCCCAGTACCTCACCTGGAGCTGACAGGCTGCAGCTAAGGTTTCCTGTACACTGTTCACACTGAGTTCCAGCTCAGAAGTGTAAATGAAGTTCAAGATTTTACACATTGCATTGTAGGTGATGCCATGAATATGAACTTCTTCTTGTTCCATCTCTCTCAATCCTCCTGCAAACATTCCTCTGCAAAACAGACAATGGCACATGCTATGGCAGATTTGCATTGAAGCTATTTCAGTTTGCTCATCTTATGTTGTCCTGGGAACAAAAAAAAAATATTTGGAAATACAAAAACCTAGCTAGACACTTTAATGTGATTACCTGTTCTCTAAGTTAAGAGTACAGGCCTTTAGGACCTGAGAAAGTAACACTTCATTGTGCAGGAAAACAGTAGGGGCAACCTAGAAGGGACAGTTCACAGGTGAAGGACTTAAACACCCACCCAGTGTCTGTGGGTAGTCAAAGGTCAAAGGCAGATACTCTGGGTGTGGGGGAAGAGGAAACACAGAGGAACTCAGGACAGTGGGAATTTTTTTCCAAGGTAAAGCAGTTCTTCCTTCAGTTAGAAATTTGTCTGGATTGACTTGGGTGTTTGCTCTATGAAAACAAAGGAACTGCTCATCAAATTGCCTGGGGACTGCCTGGTTTAATGGCCAGTGAGTCACCCTACAGGCACACAGCAGTGACCCAGCTCCAGTGAGTTTTTGTGTATTATGAAATGATCACCACAGGCAAAGTCTTACAATGCTAAGGATATGTTAAAAGCCACTTAGAGTGCATTTAAGCAGAAGACACCAGTTCAGATAGTCTCTCCTCTTTATAAACCTCCAAGTACCACAGTGAATTTAGTGGAGGTAAGCTCAGTGTGCAGGAACAAGAGCTTTATTTCTGCAGAGAAATAACAGAGAGATGAATAAAGCCATAGTTAGTATTTTGAAACAGCCTGTCACTCTTGTGCTGAGAATGACACAGGAACAGGCAGGAGGCAGTACTGTAGAAAGAGCAAAAGAAAGCTAATTAATTTCTTTATTATACTATATTACATTATGTTATATTACATCTAAACTGAATCTGCCAAGCACTCAACTGCACCTCACTGCACAGAATCAGTCCTGACACACACACACACCTGGCCCTGATAGGCCAAGGTAACAAAACTCCATCACTTTGGGTAAACAATCTCCAGATTGCATTCTACTTTTTCACAACACAGGCACAACAAATGAGATAAGAATTTTGATCCTTCTCTGAGGTTTAGAGATTGTGAATCTCAGAAATATTCTTGGGAAGATTGCCTTGCTTTTCTCTGTGAGGAGAAATGTGGCTACCACAGCCTCAGCTCCATGTTACAGGTCTGATTTTCCATTCAGGATTCTGCCCAGCCAGAAGTTTTGGATGTCAGAGCTGTGACTAACAGCCAGCCACGTGCCTGTTACTGTGATATTTTATGAAAAATCCCTTTGCCAGGATTTTTTCTCCTGAGAAGCTGAGAAGCTTCAAGTTTTCCATGTTTTGCTATTTGGAATGTGGTTTGTAGAACTGTTTACCCAGCATGTGAATTGTCTTTACTTAATAACCAATCCCAGTCCAGCTGTGTCAGACTCTCTAGTCAGTCACAAGATTTTATTATTTGTTCTTTTCTAGCCTTCTGATGTCTCCTTTCTCTTTCTTTAGTATAGTTTTAATATATCATTTTCTTTTAATATAATATCATAAAATATATGATATTTTCTGAGAACTTGGGGCCAATTCTCATCTCTCACCTTGTCCTAAGACCCACAACAACACCACAACATGTGCCTGTTGCTGCTTGTTGCTTGTGTGTCACTCTAGGACACGAAATAAAGTGACATGCACTGTCGCAGACATATTTTATGAAAAATCTTTTTGCTAGGAGTTTTCTCCTGAGAAACTGAGAGGCCTCAGAAACAAAATGTAAACAATAATTATCTGCTGCTGCTGTGGAATGCAACAGGTGCATCTTTGATTGGCCTCATGTAGTTGTTTCTAATTAATGACCAATCACAGTTGGCTGGCTCAGGACTATCTGAGAGTTATGAACTTTTGTTATCATTCCTTTCTATTCCTTGCTAATGTTCTGATGAAATCCTTTCTTCTATTCTTTTAATATATTATATATTATATATGTTATATATAATATATATAAATATATGTTTTAATATAGAATTTTATTTTAATATAATGTGTACCATAAAATGATAAATCAACCTTCTGAAACATGGAGTCAAGAATCTCTTCCCTTGCCCTAAGGCCCCTGCAAACACCACCACAGCGGACACTGGACTTTCTAAGGTAAAAAAGAGGGCGTTTGATTTCTGACTCCAACATTTATTGATTTCCAAAAGTTTACTGATTTCCAAAAGTGGATTGAAGGACGACAGTGCCACCTCTCCAATGACCCTGGACAAACCAAGTCTATCAAATTTCTCTTCCTCCATAAAAGAATGCAAACCAGTAAGTTATTTACATAAAGTGCATGAGAAAGCTCATCACAAGAACGTCAACATCAGCAAACCCAAAAATCAGGGTAACAGCAGCGTACCTGAAGTAGTCACAGGAGGCAGCCAGGAGGATGCGATGAGCCTCGATGGGTTTGTCCTCCACCACCAGCACCACATCGAAGAGGATGCTGCTGTCCCGGAGCGACAGCAGCCCGCTGAGCAGCGCCTGCGAGTGCTCCGCGCTGCGGTACGTGCTGCTGCTGCTGCTGCTGCTGCTGCGCTGCTGCTGCTGCACCGGCGCCTCCAGGGCACCTCGCTGGGCCTGAGTCAGCTCCTGCTCCTCAGCCATCCCAGGCACAAATGCTCAGCCACCAGCTGCAGCAGAATGAAATCTGTGAGACAACAGAATCGGCAAAGGTTTGTGCTTTTCGCTTTACAGACGGTGCTCTGGTCCTTGCCCGTCACAGGAAATAAAGCAACTCTTCAGGCAATGGAGACAGTCCTGTCCTGGATAAATTATTCCAAATTATGCTGAAAACACACAGATGGACATCAGCACATCAAAGGGGTAGAATAAGGTTTTCCAAAGACAGGTATTGTGACTCCTGGGTTTTCACACCAATATCAGAGTGTATATCAGACTAGTATTTTTTTTATTAGCCAGAATTTCACTTCCCAATCCACTACCAAAACCTCTTGTTTCTTTTGTATTTCTGCATCATCTGCAAGAAAAAATGGACCAAAATTTTGCCAAATTCCAAATGGTAATTTTGCCAAATTTCAAATTGGAATTTTGCCAAATTCCAATTGCCTGGTATTCTCAGGTAACTTTTCAGCAGTATAAACTGCACCTTCCATCTTTCTCTTAATATTTTACCACAGAATCTCTTCTCTCCTCTCTCTCGCTGTGTTGGCTTTTTGCATTTTCTGTAGCTAAGCATATTTCCAACCTTAATTAGGCAAAATACTGTACGAAACTGCAGGCTTCAAAGTGAGTTTCTTTATTTTGGCAATTTCAAGCTAGCATGCAGAGCTACTTTCCACTTCCCTGTGACTCCCTGCAGAGAGGAGGTATTTCCTCCAGAATGGGCACTGTCCAAGGTTATCCTGTACCTTTTTCTAGGGCTGCCACTGACACACTGGGAAGGTCCCCTATGGCACATTGGGAAACACCTGTAAAAAGCTGTCTGCAAATGATTGTTTCATGTCTGTGGTTAAGCAATCAAAATCTCATGAGTCCTCTTCTACCATCCTGTAATTTACCCTGCCCATTGTCTTTGAAGAATGTCAGAAGTTGTAGCAGTCAGAGCTTACAGACTCTATCCAGTTGTCAGCACACATTAAAAAAACACCCCCCATTAGCAAAAGGAAGTAAGTGAGCTGATGTGGCTGCTCACACACTCAGAAGATCCTCTCTTCAGCAGCCTGGGAAACAGCTTAGTGCCACAAGGGACAGTCACAAGGGGTTAGCAGCAGTCAGGGAAGCAGAGGAGAACAAACCCAGCAAATCCAAACAAAGAGTGAAGAAATGGAAGCTTTGTTTGATTGTGCCAGCCACAGACAGCGAGGGCAGCACTGCAGATCTCAGAACACTGCAGGTACTCTGGGCATGGCAGCCAGGAAGGAGCTGCCCAGATGACACCAAGAAATGTGAGAATGTTCATTGTTCTGCCTGAGGAAGTCACCCTACACTGCCCAAAACAAAAGGAGAATGGGATGGAAAATACCCTGAGAAAGTGTATCAGTGTTGATCTGCTCTTTGCCAGCAAAACCAAGAGAGCAGCTCACAGCAGCTCTGACAAAACAGCCTTGTGGGGAGCACTCAGGTCGATTAGAGAGGGAAAACTATCCATCAGCAGCTGAAGAGATGAGTAATGGCTTATTTTTCATGACAGGTTGATGCTTTCCCTAGAAATCAAATGAAAGCAGACAAAACATGAGTGTATCATTGCATTTGCTCCTGGGGAATACTAGGAGTGATGGATTGAGGCAAGGGAAATAATGTAGTAAGAAAGGCAAGTGAAACAGTGAGTGTTACATGATGTTGATCAGAAATTTCCCATTTCACAAAAAGAAATAAATGCAGCAAAACCAAAGTAGGGTGACATATGGTCCAAACCAGGATCTGATTAAGATTAACTCTGTTAATGTGGTTTAATGTGGTTAAAGCTCCAAAAGAGGTTACATCTTTTCCTTTTCTTAGAGAGCTGTAACAAAAGAAGTCCCTATGAAGTAAAATTACTGTATCAAAAAGCAGAAGTAAAAGCAACAAATTAACTATTTTCTGAATCCAAGGACATTTCAGGATTAGGGGAAACAACCTGACCTTTGATACAATCTTGTATCATACACTGCAGTCATTGGTGGGAGAGAGGCCAAGGCAAGATAAGTGAGAGATAAAACTACAGAGGCCACTCAAGCCCTGCAATAAACTGTTAGCAAATAAATGTGTTGTAGGAGAAGCAGGTTACAGACAGAGATACATGCAGGGTAGAGTGAGAAACCCACATAATAATGCAAGTCTTTATTTCTTTAATTTTATTTTACATGACTGTAGATAGTAACTGTTCAGAATATATTCTCTATCTGAATAATCTGAAAAAATAACAGAAAGAGGATGAAGCTTTCAGCAAGTAAAGCCCCAGAAGAGATCTGATCTTACAAATGTGGTAACTGGAAGCAGGAAGATTAAATGGTATTATGAAAGAGAGAAAATAGAAATACATTAAAAGGATAAATTATTTAGTGATTCTGTAGCCAGTATGAGCATTAGTATCTGAACAGCTCTCAGTGACAGGTGGGGGCTGTCTTGCAGATCTGCAGGGAGTTTATCTCACACTTAGTTGGAGCAGATACAGACTTCAATTATGCCACAACCATTATCAAGAGCTGAGCAAACCAGCTCTGCTGTGACACCCAGTGTGGCCAAGAAGAGATGCTGGGAGTGCAGCTGAACCATCCTCCACAGCTGATTTCTGGCTGGTTAACAGCTGAACCTACAGATTTTTTGCTGTGCTCTCCTTTCTGAATTCTGGCAGTGCTGACCTCCTGTTCCCAGCTCCTGTCCCTGGGCTGAACCCAGCTGTCACTGGTGAGCTGGACTGTCCCTCAGGGTGATGCTTGTACATCATCCTAAGGAACTGCTCCCAGCCTAAAAAATTAAAGGTGAACATTTGTAGTATTAATCTATAAAGTCTCACTGACAGATGTGGTTAAGTCAAGTCTTCCTTGAGCCAAAAGCCTCTTAACTCCTGCCTGGGTAGTTTCAGGAGCTGTTAGAAAAGAGGTGTGAGCCCAAGGAGGGCAGAGCACCAGGGGGTGGCTGTGGGGATGTGGCCAGCAGGATTCCCCCAGCTGAGTGTGCCCAGCTCTGCAGCAGCTGCCCAGGGGCAGCTGGGGTGGGCAGGAAGGCACAGGGGCAGCTGGGGTGGGCAGGAAGGTACAGGAGCAGCTGGGGTGGGCAGGAAGGCACAGGGGCAGCTGGGGTGGGCAGGAAGGCACAGGGGCAGCTGGGGTGGGCAGGAAGGTACAGGAGCAGCTGGGGTGGGCAGGAAGGTCCAGGGGCAGCTGGGGTGGGCAGGAAGGCACAGGGGCAGCTGGGGTGGGCAGGAAGGCACAGGGGCAGCTGGGGTGGGCAGGAAGGTCCAGGGGCAGCTGGGGTGGGCAGGAAGGCACAGGGGCAGCTGGGGTGGGCAGGAAGGTACAGGGGCAGCTGGGGTGGGCAGGAAGGTACAGGAGCAGCTGGGGTGGGCAGGAAGGTCCAGGGGCAGCTGGGGTGGGCAGGAAGGCACAGGGGCAGCTGGGGTGGGCAGGAAGGCACAGGGGCAGCTGGGGTGGGCAGGAAGGCACAGGGGCAGCTGCTCAGACAGGGTTAGTGGGGTTGTCTTTGGGCTTCTTTCAAAAAGAATTGGCATTTGGGTTTTCTGGATTAAATGCAGTGTGTTGGCTGAGTTGATTGATCATTTTGTGTATTTCTTTGGGTATTGTTCTAAATGCTGATTACAAATTGCTGAGGAGGGATGTTGCTGTTAGCACAGCACCCTGCTTCTCACACTGTGTGGTCTGACCAGTGTGCTTTGTGCCTTTGTTGCTAAAAATCTATCTAATCTTTATTTAAAAAAACCTAAAAACAAGCCAAAGCTGCCTAAATGTAATGTAAGCAGGACAGTTCTGGATAGACAGAACAGGTTTGTTCCTCCATCCTGAGCTTCTCTACTGTCAGCTTCTTGCTCTTAGGATGTACCTAAAGCTTCTCTGCTCTCTTATTTCTGTTATTGTGAAAACAGCTCTGGGACTGAGACAAGCTCTTAGAAATTTGAGTCCTTTGTTTGCTTTCCCTTCTCTTCTTGAGAAAGTTTCTCAGTACTGGTCAGCTTTCAGTGCTGAGTACTGCAGAACTAACCCTGCAGGTGGGAAAGAGCAGGAATTCTTTGAGTTCACTGGCTTCTTTAACAGTAGCAAGGATAAGAAGTATTGTCTCATGTGCTGTGGGATGTTGTCTGCAGAAACAGGGAAGTCCTTGTTCTGACCACTTTGAAATTGCAGAGAAAATCAGGCTAGACATTTTCTTTGCTGGTTGCACAATGTATTTGTGCCTACAGTTTTGTTAGTTTGTATTTGTATTTTAGAGGATATGGGTTAATGTAGTGATTAATTTTAAGGTATTACAACTGACAGAAAGAAGAAAGCATATGGGATCAGTAATTGTATGTTCATGCCTGCAGGCAAGTGTAGAAAGATGTTGACTGTTTGGTTACTTTGGATCAAGGAGTTAAAAAACCTACAACAGGCAAAAAAATCCCCCATAAATGGAAAACCCTCAGGGGTACCTAGAAACACAAGACTGCTCTTTTTCAGTAGACTGAAATCTTCTGCTTTCTGTGTCTGGATTCCATCTGGGAACCAAGAGAAGGCAGCCATGCCTTGCAATGGAGGGAGCATGAAAGAACTCGAGTACTCCCTTCTCTTCCCTGTATTACACACAAAGTTCACTGTATCACCAGCTATGCACACAGTGAAAGCTAAATGTCTCAGATAGCTCTGTGGTTGTCTTGTATGCAAATTCTACAACATGCTCCTGCAGGTTACTGGCATGAAGAAAAGTAGAGCTCTTAGGTTTCTGATTATTGAACTGAAATAACTCATTAACTACCCATTAAAAGTATCATGGTAATTTTTAAAAACAAAATCCCCTGTCTGATCAACAACAGAATACTTGCCTTCATAATAAAGGTATGTGGGTTATGACTGAGGAAATTGGCACTGGGACAGGAGGAATTTAGGGAATGCACTGTAGTTTGACCAATGGCAAAATGGTGAGAAACTGGTTTGCTCCTGTGCTCATAAAAATCCTTATCCTTTTAAGAACAGCAGGTCTAGGAATGGAGTAACTCAAATACAAGCAGAGGGGAAGGGAAAAGTTAAAGGTGTGGCAAATTAGATAGAGAAGAATGCAATGTCTGTCTAATGGTATTTCTCAGCACAGACCCATTGTCACACACGGTGTTCCTGTGCTGCCGTTACAGGAATTAACTCAGCCTCTCTTTCCTGGGGAGGGATGCTGTGCTCTAGCATGGCACAGATCATTTACAGGGCTGGAGCCTGTTGTTGGTGTGTGTGGTTTGATTCACACCCAGCCAGGTATTCACCCCTTGCTGAGCACATCCAGCTCACACAGATGCCCCTAATGCCAGGTGCAGGTGTGGCTTTGGGGGTGTCTTCTTGTAAAGTTGTGCTGACAGCCTTGATTCTCTCCTGTAGAGAAATGGCTGGATGCAGGAAGGATTAACCAAGTTAGTTTCTATGGAAACTCAGACATTTTTGTATTCAGGAGCTCGTGGCTGTCAGTTACATCACCACAAAGAGGTGTTTTACGCAGACAGTGATATTTTCTTGTGCATCAGCTGGGCCCAAAATAAACTCAGGCTCGCTGGTGTCGGGTATCCAAATCTGTTTAGCTCACTGCCATATGGACAGGTGGCTCCAGCTTGGTGGGGGTCCCTTGCTTTCTTAGAAGTGTGGAATCATTTAGACTGAAAAAGAAACTTGGGAGGTCTCTTGTCCAATCTGCTCAAAGCAGGGAAACCTTCAAAATCAGGTCAGGATGTGGAGAGCCTTGTCTAGTCAAGTGCAAAATCTCCATCCCTGTCAGTAATCAGAAAACTGATTGTTTAACCACCAGATTTATTTTCTTCTTTAGCTGTGTGAATTTTTTCCCTGCAATTTGTGACACTTGCCTCTCATCCCTGGCATGCACAAAGGAGAATTTGGCTCTACATTGTCCTGTGCCTATTAGGTAGCTTAAAAAATGTCAAGTGGCTCTGCTCTTATTCTTTTTGCCCTGTACTGAACAAAATCCAGTGCTCTTGCCTTGCAGGTCCTGTATCTTCTTGTAAGTGCTCCTGCCCTGTACAGCTCCTCCACTGAATTCTCAGCTTTTTCTTTCAGTAGAGACATCAAAACTGGGAATTTTTTTGGGATTATCAGTGCTTAACAGAGTGAGAAATAATAATTCACATGACCTACTGGCTGTACTCTTGCTGACTGAGCCCAGAATGAAGCTGGACCCCCCTGGAGAAATCCCACTCAGCTAGCTGCTCATCAGGACCCCCAGGTCTCTCCTCCCAAAGCTGCCTTACAGCCAGGCTTGTCTCCTGCCTGCTGGGGTACCTGGAGTTCCTCTCACCCAGCATGACTTTGCTGCTTTTGCTGTTAAAGGTGATGTAGTTCCTCTTGGTCACCTCTTGCAGGGGCTTTTCCCTGACACAGAACAGCCAGTGTGATGTGCTGGTTGGGATCCAAACACATCAGGCACTTAAAAATCTTAAAGCATTGGAAGAATTTGGAAATCTGTGCCCTAAGGCTGCCCACACCTTCATCTCTCCCTAGGGAGTACCAAGGGTTAGGATTTAAAGCAGGTTTCAAGCCTGACAAGAGAAGCTGCAGGAGCAAATGCTGAGCCCTGGGGGATCTGCAGGCAGGACCTGGCTGTGGAGCAGAGCTTTGACAGGGCACAGAACACACAAACACACATCAGCTAACCCAGGGAGTGAGCAGGAAGGGAGGCAGCTGGGTGCCTGCCAAAATAGTTGGGAAAACAAATGTGATGCCACAAACAATGTAAAATGAAAAGCAAAACTATTGTTCATTCTGACTGGAGTGCAAATAGCAGAATAATTCACCGACTGTGTGATAATGTGTAATGGCACTTGCTACAGAGAAGCCAACTGAGTTCATGTTACTGTAGATAAAACTTGAGCCAGTTTCAGGGTTTTTCAAGGAAAAGGGAAGGCAGAAGCTTTTATCAGTAATTCTTCTTTCAGAATCCCTCTATTCACAACTGTGAATAAATAAATATTCTAAAATACTCCATTTCAGGAACCTTCTACAAATACAAGGAACAACCCAAACAACTCCTTTTGAACAAGGTCCTCACAAAAAGAAAGAAAGAAAGGAGGATATCTGGTATTATACCATATCTCAGCATTATTTTTGAGCACTCAGATGATGATGTGCCTATGCCTGGTCTGTACACACAGTCCTCCCTTACATCCCTAATGGAAATAAGCAGAAACACACTCTGAATTGACTTTCTGAGCCATTTTCAGTTTCCAGCATTAGTAGCATACTTGAAGAGTGGGAGGAACCCAAAGGTGTGGCTCGGGAAGCAGCTTTTGCAAATGATGCTGTCTCACAAATGCTGGCATTCATTCCTTTCAGCAAACACCTGGGGCGTTTTGCTTTTTTTCCCCCCCAAACCCATTACAAGTTATTTCTAAGACATATCCAGAATAAAGCACCTCATTTAAAATGTACATGACAGCACCACCATGGAGTATATCTATATTTAAATAAACGGATATTTAAAAATATTTTTTCCTCCAGTGAATAATTTTTAAAATTTAAATTTATTTTTTCCTCCCTGAAGATACAGATAAGGTAAAACACTCAAATTAGAAAGCCCGTGTTCTTTAGGTTGTACTAACATAAAACACAAATTAGAAAGCTCATGTTAGGTTGTACTAACAACCTAAAGAACACGAGCTTTCTAATTTGAGTGTTTTATCTTAGTTGTATCTTCAGTGTTGCAACTTACCCACATTCATAGAACTGTAATGTTTTCTGTTGTGCAATTTATAGATTAGACAATCTGCTCAAAGAATTTTGAGAAACTCAGGTAGCTGCCAAGAATTCAACCTGATTTACTGAATTGCTTAAATCACATCGTGACTTTTTAAGTATTCTAAAAAACAAGGAGGAAAAAATTTAGATAGTAATTATTTCTATGCCAAACACAACACTTAAATGACCTGGAAGAGAGCAAGGGCCTCTTCCAGCATTTCCAGCTCCAGCTCCTCATGAGCATCACTTTTTTCATATTATTCACCACATGAATTTTGTCCTGTGGGGTTCTGACCCACGGTTTAGGCATTTCTCAGCAGTGCCGGAGAATGAGCAGCGTTCCCTGCGGGGGAAGGTGACCGGGCACTGCTCACCCCTCCCTGAGGCAGCTGGCCCCGGACCAGCCCTGAGGAGGAGGAGGAGGAGGAGGCCACAGCCAGGTCGAGCCCAGTCACGGTTTTACTTTCTCCTGCCGGGCTGCCATTGCCCCTGCAGGGACTGGCACCCGCCGTGGCCGCCCCTCGGCGCGGGCAGCGCTGCCGGTACCGGGGCCGGCCTCACCCTGCCGGGGCCGGGGCTGGCGGGCCCGGGCGGGTGGCGCCGCCGGCTGCAGCCACGGCCCCGGCGGCGGCTCCGGCCGTGGGGCTCCCTCCCGTGCCCCGGTGCCCGCGGGCAGCCCTGCGGAGGGCAGCCCTGAGGCGGGGGGCCGCGGCCTCGGCCGGGGGTCGGGCCGGGACACGCTCCCACCGCGGCCCCCCGGGAACGGCAGTGCCGGTGCCGCCGGCAGGGGAGCGGCTCGGCCGGGGCCCGCGCTCCCTCGCCCCCGCCGCAGCACCTACCGAGAGCGGCGGCGGCGCCTCCGCCTTCATGTGCGACCCGGAACCCACCGGGCGAGGGAGGGGCGGCGGCGGCCGGAACCGGGGCGGGCGGCGTGGGCGGCCCCAGCACCGCCCGGGCAGGTGCCACGGCTGTGCCCGGTGAGCGCCGGGCCGGTCACGGCCGCGGGGGACGCGGGGCTGCCGCGGCCGCCACCCTCGGGGCCAGCACGGGGCGCGCCCAGGCCGCCACCGCCGGGTAGTGCTCCTGGGCCGGACTACATTTCCCAGCGAGCCTCACACCGAGCAGGCAGATCCCGCGAGAGTTGGCGGGTCCCGTTCCGGGACTCCATTTCCCGCGATCCCTCGCGCGCCGGAAGCGGCGGCGCGGCGGTTCCGCGGCGGAGGCCCAGGGCAGCGGCGGAGGCGGCGGGACGCGCTCCCGGTGGCCGCCATGGACGTGACCGGGCCCGAGACTGACTGGCGCAGCACCAACTTCCGCCAGAAGCTCGTCAGCCAGATGTGAGTGAGAGCCGCGGGCTCGGTGATGGGTAGGCCGCGCTCGGGCCTCGGCTGCTGCCGCCCCCGGGGCCGCCGGCGGGGCCGTGTCCCGGTCCCGGCTGTGCCCGCTCCTCTGCGGGGCTTTCCGGGCCTGCCATGGCTGGTTGGGTTCGTGCCCGCTCCCCGGTGTTTCCTCTCCCAAGCGTGGCCCTCTCCTGAGGGGTCTCGTTGCCAGATTTGCCCAGACCCTGTGCGGGGTAACCGGGACCGGTCTGTGGCTTGATTTTCCCGATCCTCCTTCTCTTCCACTTTCCCCTTCCCCAGCAATACCGATTTCCTACCCTGCTTGACACCGTCTGGTTTAGGGCTGTGATTTTGCCAGTGTCCACGATGTTGTGAAATTTAGCACATTCAGCCCTATGAAAATCTCTGTTATGGGCTTGTGTATGACTTTTGGGGGCGAATATGAAATAAAAATACTGGTGGTTTAATGTGAAGTTCAGCTTGTTCCCTTTTCCGCTTTCCTTTGTGAAATAATTGCTTTCCTTGAATTACTTTGCTGCTCTGGAGGCTTTTTCTGTTTTTGAAGGTTCTTGCACCCCGTGCCAGGTGATGAGCACAGAAGTGCAAGCACTGTTCATTCTTTCTAAAGTAACGTGGGAGTGCTAATTCGTATATTTTGGAAAGCTTGATATTCCCTTGTTGATTTTAACAATCAATACCTAAAGCTGGACTGTTTTTTATGACACATGAGTAGTGTGAGTGTTTGTTAGGGTTACAGTTAGGGTGCTGTTCCAGAATGAAACTGTTGCAGTATTGAAGGAGTAGGATGGTGTTTGTCTGTCAGAGCCTGCCAGACTTCCTTGGTGCTCACACGGGATGTTTCACTTTCTAAACTTTCTGTATAGTCATTAATCTTGTTAGATTAATCCCTTGCTTCCTCTCTGTTCTGCTGCTTTGTCAAAACAAGCAAACAGAAGTGCCCTGAATGCTGTGCTTTGAGGAAATAAACGTGAGCAAGCACGTGCAAACCCAACACAATCAAACTTGGATTTGTGTTTGCAAACTGTAATGTGGTTTCTCTAAGCAGCAAACAATGCCCAAAAATGTTTCACTGGAAGTGTACAAAAAGGGATTTAAGAATGACTTCTATTGACCAAAAACTCTTTTAAGTTTAATGCCAAATGAAGATATGACAGTAATCCTAAACTTTTCATACGTGCCCTCTGTTTATTTTCTTTTACACAAGTGCACTGATGTCTCTGTATGATTCATGTGCTTTTTATTAGATGTAGTGACAGCTTTTTTTTGTCACTTCCAGTTTTACAGGATGGATCAGATATTTGCATTCATGGCCTTGTTTAAAAAACAAGCAAAACTGTTACTGGGATGACTGGGACGAGTTGCTACAGTGACTGCAGCAGACTTTTTAAAGCAATTATTGTGTGTTAGATATCCAAAACAGCCTGGCCTGGCTACTTGTGGCACTTGGGATAAGATGAATGAGAAATAAAATCAGTGCACTTGCTAAAAAGTGGAGCTCTCTATGTAGCAAGTTCCTGTTTCTTTCCAGAAATAAGTTCCAAGTTCCTGTTTCTTTCCCAGCTTTGTCATTAGAGGCTGGTGTTGTAGGTGGAAGAGGGAGGTAATTAAACATCTGGTGAATCACCTGAAAGTTTTTATAATCTGTGGGAAGGTTGTTCTGAGCAGTTTGGGAAATACAGTCTTAAATGTGTGCACACCTTTCAGCTGCAAGCAAGAGGTGACACTTGTCAAGGTAAATTTAACACTTGGTCTTGAACATTAAAAGCATGAAACAATCACATAACTCATTTTGAGTTATCTGAATAGTTTTTGAGTTTTGAGGCAGCCTCTTTAGAGCTGCTGGCTCTGGGTGTCTCCATTTGTTGCAATTCCCCACTTGGGTTTTCATGACACTGAATTGGAGTTTTCTGGGTTTTGGCTTTGTCTGTCAGGAGTGATGTTGTGAGTGACCATGTCAGTGTGGGCACTGGGTATCCTGAGGAATCTCTCCGTGCTCCAGGTGCTTGATTTGGTTGTGGACATTTGGGAATTGTGCTTTGGATGTCCTGAGTCCAGCACTGGGTGCTGTGGGGCTGCAGGGCTGAGCAGAGCTTCCATACTGGAGCAAGACTGGGCAAGGCTGAGCTGCAGTGGCTGAGGGGCAGCTCTGGCTTCTCCCAGGGTGTTCCTGCACTCAGCAGTGCTGTAGGAGTGGATAAATACTTCTGCTTGCAGGGCACCACTTTATCCTGGCCCTTACAAAGCTCCAGCACCCCCTGGTGCCTTGGGAGCCTCCCTTTCCCTCAGATCCTTTAGATGCTGGAGTTGCCTGCAGGACAGGTCTGCTCTGGGCTGTAAACTCACTCTGTGGCTGTGCCTGGTTCCTGCCCTGAGCTGCTTGGAGGCTGTGAACTGTGCTCTGAAGGTCCCTGGGATGCTTTGGAGGTGCTGGCCCTGCTTCTCCTTGTCCTGGTGTTGCTCTGCAGCAGCTGCTTCACACAGTCCTGCTGTGCACTGCCCAGGAGGGAGCTGGGCCACTTTGACAGGAGAACACGTCCTGCAGGATTTTTGTGTTAGACCAGCTGGCCTGAGTGAGAGCTTGCACATATTTGGGCTGGAAAGAAGCTTTGTGAGAGTGGAGGGGGAATTCCTGAAGCTGGTGTTGGTGCTGAATGCTGCATCCTGTGAAACCACAGCTCTGAGTGTTCTGCATGAAATCAGATTTTACTGCACATCTACACATTTACTGAGTGCTTACCAAGCAGATGGAGGTTGAATTGGTTGGTACCATCTCATTCCCAAAGTTTTGTAGAGTTGGGAGTTCTGCAAGGAATGTGCTCTGTGCTAAAGCTATGACTCTTTTATAGCTGACTTCCCATGTCTTTTAATGGAACTGTTTTTATGTTGATTGCAGTTAAATATGTGAACAAGGAACAAGTTGTGTGGTTTTGTTTCTTCCCAGTCTAGACCTTTATTGGGATGCTAACAGGACATTTTCAGAAAATGCAGATGTAGCCACAATCATACATTTTCCATGTTCTATAATGTCAAGAGGAAATGATTCATATAAAAGCAGATAATTTCTTTGCTGTGGATTTTTTTAGGTTCCTGATACCACATTGATCACTGTCTCTATCACATCCCCGAAGTGCTACTTACCTGTTACTTTCTTTGCTTGCCTCTGTGCAATCTTTGTCTTCTCTTTTTGTCTGCTCACTTTTCAGTGCTCTGAACATGAAAGGCATTCTCATTGTACTGGGACTGGAAAGTTAAGGAGGATTCAGGGTAGTGTGGATCTAGAGACAGCCTTTCCAAAAAGGAAAGTGTGAAAAAAGGAGAATTTGGTATAGCTTCTTCCTCCACAGCAGAGCTCCTTTATGAGCAGTTCACTTCAAGGCTTGTTTGCCCATGGAGGAATAGTTACTCTGCATTATGTTCAGATTCTGCTGCAGTTTAACAAAGCTTCATTTATAAGCAGCATTGTTTTGGTGGCTGCCAGGCCCCACAAACAGGTTTCCTTGCAGCAGGTGCAGTGTTGGGTGTGAGTTGTGGCAGCCTATCCTCCTGCATTTTAAGGCTGTAGCATCTTCTCTTCTGAGACTGTCCAAAGTTTAACAAGATTTTATTTTTTTTGGTAAACCCATTTGATTTAATCTTCTTGCAATCCAGGTCTAATTTTCAAAGTTCAGTTTCCTTTTGCCAAGGCATCCTGTTAGCAGATCTCTTATGTTAATCAAGTCCAAAGTCCATCTTTGTCTTGTGTCCCCCAACATTCCAACAGTCACTGAGTTGATTCAGAGAGCTGAACCCATTTACTTCTTGTGCAAGCACCATTCCTGCTGCTTGGGAGGTCACAGAAATTGAGGGGAAATAAAGCAGTGGTGTCTCTTCAGAGTGGCTGAAACTTCCAGGGGTCACTGCCCTCACCTGCATTTCATGTAGGATAGCTGCTCATGCAAGGCAGTCACCAAGAAATAACTTTGTGATATGTTAATCACAAAGTGAAAGTATTTCCTGATCACTTGTTTGTGGAGTTTAGACTGTAACTGCCAGGCTGCTTTAGAACAGAACAGGTTTTGCAGGGAGGTTTCTGAGAATGAGGACTGGAGCAGGGCTTCACCTGGCTGAGCTCTGTTGGGACCCAGCACATCCCTCTGGCTGTCCTGAGCAGCCCAGACCCTGCCAGGGGTCTCAGTGACCCTGGCATGGAGCCCAAAATGCCCCTGTGGGTTTGATTATGGCCTGTGGAGCAAATTACCAACCTTGTATGAAGATCAGCAAGCCACAACAGTTTAAGTAGAATATTAGTGAAGTTATCACAGGGTGGAAAAGTAGATTTTGGGGTTTTGGTATGGGGGTTCAGGAGGCAAGATGGAGGGATCTGGGTGTGTCCAGCCTTTCTCCTTCTCCTTCTTGGCCTCCATCTCCTGCTGTGATGGTGGCACTCACAGATTGGTTTAGAGTAGAAGCTCGCTGTCTAACACAGGTGATGGGCATTGGGAAGGAATTGTAAACATTGTATGTGTAGTTTGTAGTATAAAGACATAACAGCACCCTGGGGGCAGGCAGAGTGCCTGGACTGTCTTGCTGAGCTGACCTCGGCAGGGCAGGAGAAAATTTTTTATAGATAAGATAAAATAAACCTTGAGACTGAGAAATGAAGAGCCCTGACTGCTTCTTTAAGTGCCAGGCTGGGAAAACAGACTTCTGAACTTTTCTCTGAGTCACTCTGACAAACTAATGAAGCCGACAGAGCTCCTTGTTTTGGGATGTCTGTGCATATTCCATGGTGAACTGGTTGCTGCTCTTTGATGTGCTGAGAATGCTCCTGTTTTCCCATGTCCCCTCCCCTGCTGCAGCTCCTCTGTCCCCAGCCCAAGCTCCCCCTCGCTGTCCTCACTCACTGGTTAACCCTCTGTGCCTTTAAACAACATTTTTTGGTTTATTCCTCCACCTTATGTTTAGAGAACTCTTTTGGAAAATCCTGATGCTAGGAAGCTCAATCTCATTGTTTGCCAAATGTGGATTACATTAATCCTGTCATTCAGTTGTTCTCAAATAAACAAGTGCTGGTATTTTGTCAAAGTAATACATCAGGCAGTAAAATAATGACTTGTTTAGCAGTTGGTCTTGAATTTCTGCAAAGAATATTTGTGTTGCCTTTTAGAAATTAGTTGGCTTTTTTCTCCATTATTTATTTGAAGAAACTTTATAGGGTGGCAGTTTTAAATAATATGTGGTGGTAATTTGGTTTGGTTTTTTTTTTTTTTTTGTGGTGGATATTCAGGATTTTTGTTTGTTTTTAATCTATAAATGAGAGAGGAGTAAAAAGCTGTTTCACAGACCTTTCTAACTACAGGAAGTATTTGTACTACCCTCAACTAAAATCCAGCCTTGCTTTTTTCCTCTTTTATTTTATTTTTCAGTGATGAAGCCATGAGGAAAGCTGGTGTTGCCCATAACAAATCCAGCAAAGATATGGAGAGCCATGTATTTATGAAGGCCAAAACAAGGGTAAATCTCTATTTGCTTCCAGAAGTTATTGGTGTTAAAAGAAGTTTGTAATGAATTGTAGAAATACAGAACCAGTGCACTTAGGAATACAGATTTGTGTGAAATTTTGATTTTTGTGTGCTGCTTCTTTTACCTTGAGGGGAATTGGGGAGTTCTGCATCCAACAGATGCACCAGCCTGGCCTCAGTGCCAGGCAGCTCTGCTGGTGCTGCAGTGTTTGCTGCACATGTGCAGCCACACTGTTCCTACCTGAATGTCTGTGTGTAGTGAATTACATGGAATTTCCTTTATCTGCAGTGTAGCACCATTCCAGTTTGGTGTCAGAAATAATATCAATGAAAAGGCTCTGTCAAGAGTCACCCTGAGAGAAGAGCCATGGTCTCTGTGAAAGTCTGGCTGTAATGTGCAATTCTGCACTCTCATCAAACCATAACCTTCTTCCCTGGAGCTGTGTTAGGGGAAGTTGGGTTGTGTTTTTGTCTCCAAATGAGCCATGTTTGAGATGGAACCTGTCTTGGTGAAAATGTTACAGTGCTGGTGCCACAAATCTGCACCCACTGGTGGCATCCTCCTGATGAGTTGTTTCATGGGTTTGTCTCAGCCTCTGAACTTCCTCCAAATTATGAAGCACACTAAGAAAATATTTCAGAGAATATTTGTCTTTTTACTTCTGACACTTCTGTCACATTAGTTTTTCAAGTTAATAATTTACTTGTAGTTGTAATATGAATTTAGCTTTAAAAAGAGTTACTGTAGTACAAATGTGACATAATTCAAGGACTTCAGTAATTCAGTGTGCAAAGTAAGCAGGTTCTGTCCTTAGAAAAAAGGAATTATGGTGGATAAGAAGTGGAGAATGTATGTTGATTTATAATATTTGCATATTGTGGTGCTGTTAGTGGGGCTGTCAGGGAGGTTCTTTCCTGTGAATTTTGTGGTTTCTTGGTGTTCTTTCACCATCAACCACAATGACGTGTTAGTGAAAATATTCCTGGTTCATAAACAGGCTGCTCTTGGAACTGAACTGCTCCAAAAAGCCCACACAGATTGTGGAGTAAAATCCAGTATGTTGAGGTAGAATACTGAAGAACCAGAAAGTAATGGTTATTCTGTTTTCATTTCTTATGCTAAAATATTCATTTTTCACCTCTAGGAGGAGTATCTTTCTCTTGTGGCCAGGCTCATTATCCATTTCCGAGACATTCGTAAGTAATTTGTTACTTTTGGTTTTACTTTCTTCTCAATTGTGGTTTCTCATTGAATCATCATAAAAGAAAAGTAAATTTTAGGGCTGATTCTTAAAAAGTTGCTTTAAAAATCATCCTGTAGTGTGCATGCCTGATTTATAAATCCTATTTCTTTTATACAACATCTGTAATTGAAAAGTATTTGAGAAATTATTTAAACTTGCTACTTTTCCTACTTCCTAATTTTTTCTGTATCTTTGCTTTCCTTCCATATTTTATATAGCATTCTGATTACCAAATTGGCTTGGGTTAATGTATGTTATTAGAGCTACAGTAGATAATGAGGTTTTAAAAATTATGTAGAGAGTATATCCAGAAGGTCAATGTGACAATATTAACAAAGATGATTCATCATTTTTTCTTTGCAGACAATAAGAAATCTCAAGCCTCAGTCAGTGGTAAGAGTTCCTTTTTTGTTGTTGTTTTCTTCCTTGCCATACTCTCCATTTCTAAATAGAGCAGCTTAGACACCAGGGCTGTGGTTACTAAGAATAAAGCATCTGTATTGCCTAGCTGGGATGTAAAATGTATTAAATGCTGCTGGAGTAAAGGAAGGGGAGCAGGACAGGGTTGGAGTTGTTCAGTGCTGAGGGTGAGAGGCTTGGCCAGTGCTTTGGGTGTAGCACTGCAGGCTGCTTTGTGCCCCTGGTAGCTCACAGCAGTCAGGTTCAGGAAAGCACCAGAGTGATTGAAAATCTCCTGCAGAGCAGCCCAGGTTCCTGCCTGTTGGCTGCTGTGGCTCCCCAGGTGTTGCACCAGAGGCAGAAATATTTGTGGTGCCATTTGGAGAGCTTAGATCTGGTCCTGGCTTCTGTCTGTGTGCTCATTGTCACTGCAGTGGGTGTTAGGGACATGGTGTGGAGCTGTGCTTTTGTCCCTCTGTAGGGCAAAAATGCAGATGTGGTTGATGAGCATGCAGTCTGCCCTGCTGGAAATAATTTTATAAGTGTTCTTGAGAAAGAGGGGGGTGTGTTCTGTACCTGGTTCATATTGCTTCTGCACCCTGTGTTGTGTTTTGGCCTCTTGAATTGTCTTTCTCTCTTTAACTTCACTTTTCTGTGTGCCCAGGATTCAGATGATGAAAACTGTCTTGAAAGGCAGTGAATTTATTCAGTGCACAATAACAGTGATGTTAGAGGGGGAGTGTATAGCAAAGTCCATCCTCTGCTCTGAGCATTGCTTCTCTGACTTGAGGAGGAATCCACAGTTGGACTCTCTTGGTTTTTGAGGTTAAAGGCTTTATATCCTCATGGAGTTTTGTTGGCAGCTTGTGTATCAAGTTGGAGATGGCTAAAAAGTTCTTTTCTCTGATGTATTTAAAATCTGTGTGGAACTTCACAACACTGGAGCACTTTAAATCATCTCTGTCCTTACAGAGAGGCAGAGATGTGCCAGCAGCCTCACAGGCAGGGCAGTGAATCTGAGTTTGTCAGGATATTGGGTCTCATCATGGTCTGAAGTTGTCAGATCAGATGATGGAGAGCAGGGCATTGTGGAGAATTGCCTGGCTGGCTGCATACCAGTGTCTGTTTCCTTTGCAGATCCAATGAATGCCCTGCAGAATCTAACTGGGGGTCCTGCAGCAGGGGCACCTGGCATGGGCATGGCTTCCCGAGCTCAGGGGGCACCGATGAGTGGCATGGCAGGCCTTGGTCCCATGGCACAGCAGATGAGTCTCCCAGGGCAGCAGCAGCCCCCTGGCACCTCAGCAATGGCCCCTCATGGCATGCCTGGGGTCTCTACAGCTACTCAGCAGAGTAAGTGTTCACTTTGCTTCAGCCACTGGAGTTGTTGGATCAGCTTTGCAGTAAAAAGGGCTTTCCTTAAGGAAAGGGTGCTGAAGAGATGTCATACTAGATGTCATACTAGATGTCACACTAGGTGTCATCCTTCTGGCTAAATCAGCCGAGTGAACTCAGAAATAATTGATTTCAAGTACTGCTACCTAATTGGATAAATGTCCTAGTATAGCCAACACAGTGTAGCTGTTGGATGAGCAAATTCTTTCATCGTGTCAGCTTCAGAACAGTGTTCTTTTCAGACATTGTTTTTGCCTGTTCAAACATGTTCCCATGTTTTCCATGGTAAGGTGCTTCCTGCTGGTGACCTCAGTGTACATTTCTTCCTGCACATTTTTACTCTTTAATTACTGTCAATGGAAGGAGAATGAATTACAAGTTGGTAGTACAAAGTGTGATTAATTCTGCTGTTAATCCATTTGAGGAAGCAAAAATGTATACTGCTAAGGCAGAACATTAATAAATCGCTCATTATTTGGGTATCATATTTTAAGTCCTGCCTATCTTCTCTTCAGCCCAGCTTCAGCTGCAGCAGATAGCCCAGCAGCAGCAGCAGCAGCAGCAGCAGCAGTTCCAGCAGCAGCAGGTGGCCCTGCAGCAGCAGCAGCAGTTCCAGGCCCAGCAGTCAGCCATGCAGCAGCAGTTCCAGGTGCAGCAGCAGCAGGCGGCGGCCGCTGCGGTGGCGCAGCAGCAGCAGCAGCAGCAGCAGTTGCAGGCTGTGCAGCAGCAGCAGCAGCACATGCTGAAACTGCAGATGCAGCAGCAGCAAAACCAACAGCAGGTGATGACAAAACAGCTCCCATGGTGAATGTGGTGATGGGTGTGCTGGTTGGAGAGGGGACCAATAGGAGATCCCAAGTCAGAACTGCGATTTAATGGGGAAATTAAAATGAAATAGTACAAAACCAGTGACAGAGTCAGAGCAGGCCCTGTCCCCTGTGTGTCAGGGTGGTGTCCCAGCCCCATCCCAGGGGGGCTCAGCCCTCCTGCAGTGCCAGCTGTGGTTCTGCTGGAGCAGGGATCCTGCACAAGGGGGGAGTTTTCCTCTGCAGCTCCAGGGCTGCTGCAGATGGGCCTGGGCTCCCTCTGGCAGTGCAGGGCAGCAGAAAGCTGCTCCTCTGGCAATGCAGGGGGCAAAGGCTGCTGTGCTGTGCCAGGCTCAGCTTGGATCCAGGTAGGAATGCTTGGCTCCTGCCCTGGGCACAGCATCTCCCCGTGGGATGCTGGAATTGGATCAGCCCTGCAGGGACACTCAGTGGCCATGGACAGCAGAGATCTCCTGGAGGGAGGGTGGGTCATGGAAGAGATAAAGAGCACTGCCCCACCTGGTTTTAACAGATGGTAACAGAACACAAACATTTGGTTACATCTTGCATTGTAACCTAAGACAATCAGTTCCTTGTCAGGTGAGGCTTGGCTGTGTGGAGGTATCAGCTCTGCCTGTTACTAACACATTTCCACTTCAGGGTAGGGCTTCAGGTTAGATTGGCAAGTTAACTGACAGCAGTATGTTACATACCAGAGGAAAGGCTTTACAGATGTTTTGTTGCTTTCTTTTGTCATAGCAATAGGGAATTAAAATCTTTGTCTCTGTTTTTTATAATTGCCAGGATATCTGACAGAAATTGGGAAAGAATAGCCCTTGAATTACTCTAGCAATAGTGGCTATTCTGTCATTGTGTGAATAATGTGTTGCCACTTTAAAAAATGTGTATATATGTACACATGTGTGTGTATATATATATATATCATCCTTAAGTACAAAAGCAGGAGAGGAAACCTCAGCTGTCATATTCTTGTGCAGTTTTTGTTAGGGGATGATCACATTTGGAAAACTGTATCTGAGCCCTTTTGTACAGTAGAAGCTGATGGACTTCACCTTTGTTTTTCAAAGTTACAGGAAAGCCTGTCATGTGGAAATACAGGGTATTTAACCTTTGAGGATTGAGTTACACGAGGGATGAGTGGATAAAAAGATTAGGCTTTCCTTTGGGCATAAAACATCAATATGATGTATTAGGATTCTGTTTACTTTTGGTTTATGCTATAAAAGTAAGTCTGCTGTTGCATTGCTGGAAGCTTTAACGTGCTGGCTCTTCCTGCTTTTCAGATGCAGCAGCAACAGCAGCAGCAGCAGCTGCAGAGGATTGCTCAAATGCAGCAGCTGCAGGCAGCACAGGTCATGCAGGCACAGCAGCAGCAGCAACAGCAGCAGCAGATACCACAACAGCAGATCCAGCAGCAGCCACCTCAGCAAGTCATGCAACAGCAGATGCAGCAGATGCAGCAGCAACAGCAGCAACAACAGCAGCAGCAGCAGCAACAGCAACAACAGGTTGCTCAGGCACAGCAGTCTCAGCTTCCACCACAGTCCCAGCCTCAGCCCCAGCCCATGGTGTCTCAGCCTCAGGCAATCTCAGGACAAATCCCCAGCCAGGTTATGCCTGTCACCCTCACACCACAGCAGTTAAAAGCTATGCAGGTAAGGGCTGGTGACCTGCTGTCCATCTAGGGAAATAAAACACATGTCTGACTCTTGCTAATAATGAAGTAGGAAAATCGTAACTTGTTAAGAGCTCTGAAGTTAGCAAGTTGTGGGTACAGGATGTTTAAAGGTTTATATCTGGGCCTGCCAGTAGAGAACAGTTTTGTACCTAAGAGTAAGAGTTCTGGAAATCTGTGAAAACCATTCCTGCAGTTGATATTTTAAAAATAATCTCTTGTCTCACTCTTGAGTAGACAAGTGAAAAAAAGAAAAAGAAACACTCTCATTAAAGAAAAATGACCTCCATGCAGTTTGCTTTTCTAGAACATGAGCAGGTACTTTGGAATGTTCTAGACTGCAGCCAGTGTTTGCTCTCTGCCATGCTGGCTTTGCTTCTGCTGCCATGTTGGGAGGTTTGGTCACAGTTTAATGTGCTGGTTGTTCCTGCCTTGAAGGGAAGGTGAGCAGGACAACAGTTCTGCTCTGCTGAATCTCTTCCTGGGTCATCCTCTTAATGGTGCAGCTTTTTGCAGTGTTAGAGTCATTTTTATCTGGGCTGCAGAGGTGACTGTTGAGCCTAAGCTCAGACCTGTTTTTCTTTGGGCCTTACTGGGGAGGAATGGAGTGTCAGCCACACTTCAGAAATGGATGAGTTGATGTCTCCACTTTGTGCTCCTACCAGCTGAGCTAGGAGTAGTTAAATGTCATGATTGTCACAGTGACAGATGTAATGAATTTATAAACATTTGCAATGCTGGTCATTGGTAGGCTTGCAAAAAAAATAGGTGCTTATGATTTTTATATACAAGACCTGATAGTAGAGGTAAGAAGTTGTTGAATTGGGTGTGCAGCCTGCGGGAAAACTATTGTAAATGTTTTAAACATGGGAACTTGTTTTCACAAAAAAATCCTCAAAAACTTCAGTGGGTGAGTCTGGTCATGTCTCCATAAACAGAAATGTCCTTCCCTGCTCAGGTATGTATGTTTACTGTGGGTTTTGTTCTCACACCCAGGTAAGAGCCCAGCTGGTGCAGCAGCAGCAGCAGCAGGCAGCAGCAGCAGCAGTGCAGGCAGCTCAGGCCCAGGCTGCTCAGATGGGAGCCTCAGGGCAGGTAAGGGCCCAGGGGCACAGCTGCCAGCCTGTGCCAGGTGCATGCCAGAGATGAGCATGGAGTGGGGCTCTGGTGGTTCCTGGTGAGGGGTCTGACATTGCTCATCCCCTCTAGAAGGGGATTTGGTTCTTCTCTGCTGTTTCTCCTTTGCCTGGAGTCAGAGGCAGGATTTCATTGCCAACCTCTCTGTGCATGCTCTCTGTCCCCAGTAGGTTCCAGTGTTGCCTGTACTGACACAGGAATGCACATGAGTCAGATGGTCTCCTGTGGGCACACTACAAGTCTGACTGTTGGTACCTGGAGTGTAGCACCTCTTCTTTCATTAGACTCTCCTAGGTGACTGCTTTGTTGTGTAAACTGATTTCTGTACTGTGAACCTTTGCCTGCTATCTTTAATCACATGTGATTTACCTTCCATCTTCATGTATTGACTAGAAAAAATAGTATAGATGATGAAATCTCTCTGCACTCCCCTTTCAGCCCTTTCATCTTTCATTTTCTTCTGAGTGAGGTGGGCAGTAGATGTAGATGCTTTTGTTCTGGATGTGAATTGTGAAGAACAAATGGTGTGTGTGTCACAAGTGCAGAGTTACATGGAAAAAAGAAAAGTGCTGGGTGAAAGCTTGTTGTCTAACATGGTTTTTCTATCCTGCAATACACCTGCAGCCCCTGTGGTTGTTTCTTGATGTGTGTCTGGTATGAAGGAGACATGGGGAAATAATGGGGAATGGCTTGAGCTGAACCTCTTGTCCCATTTTCCACAAGAATATGGAAGTCTTTTGTGGCTTACCTGTGTAGTGATTCATATTGAGGCATTTTACAGACATGGGTAAGTACAAATATCACCACTCTGCAGATGAAGAGAGAGGCAGACAGATGAAATGAGGCTGACTAGGACAAATGGCAGAATTCTTTCTGTATCCCCAGCCATTCCATGTTTTTCAAGCACCATTTTCCATTCAGTGCACAAGTCATTTTACAGATTCAGTAAGAAGTTTTTTATGTGGACTGTGATTCTCCAGTGAACCTCTCCCAGGCTTGTGTCAGGGACAGTGTCTTGTTCCATGGTAACTCTCAGCTGGCCACATCCTTGCTGGTGTGGCCAATTTCTGTTTCTGAGTTGCTCCTTTGGCTTGTGTCAGTGTAACACAGGATGTAAAGCTGGGCAGTGGTAAGTACAGCTGGGACAGTGCTGGCAGCAATGCAGAATTCTCTTCCTACAGCTGAAATGTGAATTAAAACTTGTTTGTTTCTTAAATAATTTCCAGGTGGGAGCTGCAGGGACTTAGGCTGACTGGAAGGAGACTCTGACTTTTTTTTCTTGTTCCTAACTTTAGTGGTGCTCTTTTCAACTCTGAACAGATAAATTGTGTTTATGTAGAGTCAACTGAATTCCTGCCCCTTCAGTGACTTCATGTGCCAGTGGCTTAACAGCACAGTGCATTTGGAAAGCTTTGGGTGATGACATGGGTGACAGCCAGTTTGGTGTTGCAGCTTTATCCAGTCCTGTGTGGGGATTGCTCTTTATCTACCACATGTGGAGTTTGGAATATTCCACACACAGGCTTTACTCCACTGATGTTCATGCCAGTGCAAGATGAGTCTGCTAAAATTCACCTACCACTATAAAGTCCAGTAACTGAATGGGTTTCTTGTACTTGTCTAAATATTTTCTCTATGTAATAGGTTTAAGATTGTGGCTGTAAATAATATTACAGTGCAGCTTCAGTGAGAGCGTGTAAGGATTTCCTTTATAAGAAGTCTCTTTTAAGGCTAGATTTTTGCTTTCTATTTAGTACATTTTTCAGTAGCATCAGCATTTTTAATAAATCTGTCTTAATTTCTTTATTTGGTTCAGGGAAGCTTTTTTTAGAAACAAACCCTTTCCTAATCTTTCCTTGTTACATTTAAACTTACTCTTTAAGGGCTTTCAAACTGGGAATTTTGCTTGCTATGGCTGCATTTTTCCTTTTCCATAAAGTTTCTGTAAATCCTTTTTACATAAAAGTAAAAGCAGTCCCAGATTTAAACATGGATTCGTGTGAGAAGTTCTTCTCTGAAGTTACAAAGACCCCACACAGGTCAGTGTTACCCTGCTCCAGTCCTTGTGAGCCTGTAACTCCCAGGGGAGCTCACAGCAGAGCTGTCCTACCCCATGAGATCTACACAAAATACTTACAGCAGCAAGGAAAAAGATCTGTAATCAACTGCAGTTAAATGTGAGTAAAGTTAAAGTTAAGTATGAGTAAAGTTAAAGTAAAATATGAGTAAAGTGAGGTCACAGTTCTGGTGCAATTCCCTCAGGTGCTCAGGATGCAGAGTGGCTGATGCTGGCTGGAAATCTGAAGTTTGGTGCAGGGGCACTGTAATACATGTGCTCACCAGAAACTCTGTATTTATGGGCTGCTGAATGTTTGGATGTTAAATAAAAGACAGCTGCAGGTTCCTGGATTCTATTTTTTCTATTCCAATTTATTTTTATGAATTAATGAGGTTTGTAGCTTACTTTGGAGGGAGATCCTCTTTCTGCTCTCTGATTTATCTCAATTTAATGGAATTTTACCTCATAAGAATCAATTTCACTTGTGGAGGAAGATATGTGTTCCCTTAAAATCTTTCTCAAAAGTACTTAAACATTTCTGCTTGTGTTCTTATTTTACAAGAAGAGTAACTCCTTTATGGACATATTGCTTTGGGACCCCCTTTCCTGACTCCTTTATCAAAGGGTCATGGGTTTGTAAATATAAATGAGCTGGAGAATGGGGGATAATAGATTGCTTTTGTTAAGAGAGTGGAATTGGTGCATACATAAAATACATTTTATATATGTATTTCCTTTGCAGAGCACACATTTTAAAAAATATAAGAACTCCTGACCCAAAATTGTAAGCGTGTGCACTCATTTGACCAACCACAATACTACAAACAGCTGAAAGCCTTTGATTTGGAGTTTGTCATGCTGCTGTTCTGTGGTTTGCCAGGCAGTTAACCTGTGAATATTCTTCTAATTTCCTTTGCCTCAATGGAAGCAATGTAAATCTTCACTTTTTGGTGGTGTGGCTTCAGAAGCACGGCCAAGATGGGACATGTGGGTCACCATGACATGCCTGGGATTGCACAGCTCCAGAGATCTGAGTGCATTCCCCAGGGTCTGAGATGGGCTGATTGTGCCTGACAGGACATTCCCCTCCCACCCCAGCAATTCCCCCTTTTTATTTTGGTTTTTGTTAGGGTTATGTTGCTTCACCAGCTCTCATGTTGACACTGTAGCTCTTCACTGCCCTCCCTGGCACCCCTGTGCCCCGTGGCACAGCTGGGTTGTTGTGTTTGCTCTGCAGCTGCTGCATGCTGTGTGTGCACGTGTGCATGTGTGTGTGTGTCTGAGGCACCCCGTGTTCCCCTCCTGAAATCCTGTCTCTGACCATCCCTCTTTGCTTGGATGGAAAGGGACTGCATTGCTCTGATGTTGTGAACTAACAGCTGTGCTGAATTTGACACTATTTTCTTTATCAGTTATTGCTTTCTTTTTTCAGTCTGGCTATGTTGTATTTAATTTTATTTATTTTTAACAATTGTAAGCACATGCATTCTTTGACTCTCTAGAGATGTGTTGCTGGCTGCTTCAGTCCATTTACATAAACACCCAGCAGGAGTGCCCCAGACCCTTTACAGGAAGGAGACTGCATTATCTCTTAGGTCAGTCAGGATTGTGTAGGTTTCTTTATGCAAGGAAAAAAGGTGACCCAGAGAACTTTACTGTAGATCCTTGAAGTCCCAAACAGAAGCTCTTTTACTGATAAGTGAATCTGCCAAAGCTACCTCAATACTACCTCAAATATGTGCTGTATTTGTTATAAATTCTCAGTATGTGGGGCAATATCAAATTTGAAGTAGCAGAGGGCTATACAGATATAAAAAATTAAATCTCTGTGGCTCATGCAGGCTGAAAGGTACTTTTGAGACACTGCAGAGCAGCATAGTCCTAATACTATTTTAAAATAAAAATTGATTCTAATACTAACCTTTATCATTTATCCTAAATTTTTGTACTTTAGGGTGTGCTGATTCTATACAGCTGGAGAATCAAAAAACTTGAGGAAGATCATGGACTCAGAAAAATTTAGCACACCTTAGTGGTAGAAGAATATGTATTTGTCAAAATGATGGTCATTTAAAAAGTATTTAATTTAAAACTTGAGTTATTGTGTGGGTTATAAAAGGAAGGAAATGGATTTTTCAAAGCTGGAAGTCCTTTTGATTATCTCTGGCATTGTTATACTGGCACAGGTTGGGCTGGTGTGAAATTTGCTCACTGTGGGGCAGTGCACTGACAGCTGCTGCTGGACTGTGTGACAAAATGTCCTGTAACAGAGGGGACATGGCCAGCACTGCTGAGCCCTGGGAGCCCACAGTGGGGGAACAGCACAGCAGAAACCTGTGGCATTATAGAGCTCCTTAGATGGAGAGTTCCTGACAGCAGAGAGCTTAGTCCCAAGAATTGGAGAACTTATTCCAAAGACTGGAGAACTTATTCCCAAGAATTGGAGAACATAGTCCCAAGAATTGGAGAACTTAGTCTCAAGAGTTGGAGAGCTTATTTCCAAAGATTAGAGAACTAACTTCCAAAGATTGGAGAACTTACTTCCAAAGATTGGAGAGCTTATTTCCAAAGACTGGAGAATTTATTTCCAAGAATTGGAGAACTTATTTCCAAAGATTGGAGAACTTATTTCCAAAGACTGGAGAACTTATTTCCAAGAATTGGAGAACTTATTTCCAAGAATTGGAGAACTTATTTCCAAAGATTGGCAAGCTTATTTCCAAAGATTGGCGAGCTTATTTCCAAAGATTGGAGAACTTATTTCCAAGAATTGGAGAACTTATTTCCAAGAATTGGAGAACTTATTTCCAAGAATTGGAGAACTTATTTCCAAGAATTGGAGAACTTATTTCCAAGAATTGGAGAACTTATTTCCAAAGATTGGAGAACTTGTTTCCAAAGATTAGAGAACTTAGTCCCAAGAATTGGAGAATTTACTTTCAAAGATTGGAGAACTTAGTCCCAAGAATTGGAGAGCTTATTTCCAAAGATTGGAGAACTTCAAGGTGTCAGGAAAAGCTTAGGAAAGGCCCTTTATGGCAATGGCAGGATAGTCAAGCCCTGAGCCACGGATCAGGCTGCACATGGGCTCTGTCGGGGTACCAGCAGTTCACGAGGTGCTCTCTGCAGATGCAGAGGAGGAGAATAAAAAGGAGCTGCATTTGCAGGCCAGCAGGTCAGGTTACCTTTAGAGACAAGCTCACTAACCTCCCCCCCGTGCTCCCCCTGCCCAGCTCCCGAGGCTGCATGTGCTTCTCATCCTGCCGGTGCACTGCATTTCTTGTTTTGCGATTACTTTTGTCTGTGTCCCTCTGTCCTCCAAGATGATCAGCGCACCCCTGGCCCGAGGCGGGATGCAAATCAGACCACGGTTCCCGCCTGCCCCCGCGGTGCCGGCTCCACCTCCAAGCTCCGTGCCCCTGGGCGGACAGCCAATGCCACAGGTATTTACTGGGTCACAGCCACGGGGCCAGCTCGGGCACACTGCCCTGCCCGGGCACCCTGCCCTGCCCGGCTGCTGCCTCTCAGCCACGGGGAGTGGTCACTGGTGCATCACACAGTGAACTTGGTGCTGGCACACAGCGTGTTGGTGTGGTTTTTATGGGTGTTTTTTGTTTTAAGTACGAGGTTTTCTTGGGATATCAAATAAAGCGTTTTTAAAGTGGGGTAGATCTTTAGTTTAACATTTAAAACTTTGCATGTCGGCACCCAGGGCATTGCTCTGGCTGCCCTGGGTGATTTGAAACCCTGGCAATGGGCTCAGAGACCTTGGCATGGAGTCACAGACACCTGTGCCTTTGATTTTAACCCATGGAAACAATTACCAACTTTGTGTGAGGATTTACAAACCACAAGAGTTTAAGTAGAATGAAAGTGAATTTGTCACAGGGTGAAAAAGTAGAATTTTGGGGATTTAGAATGGGGGGTCAAGAGGCAAGATGGAGGAATCTGGGCATGTCCTGTCCTTCTCCTTCTTCTTGTACTTCATCTTCTGCTGTGATGGTGACACTTCTGGATTGGTTTAGAGTAGAGACAGACTGTCTAAAATAGGTGATATTGGAAAATTATTATAAATAAAGTACAGGTAGTTCTTAGTGTAAAAAGTTAACACCACCCCAAGGGCAGGGACTGTGCCACAAACCAACCTGCTGGACAGAGAAAGAATGGAGCAGAGAAGAGAAAATAAACAACCTTGAAAAGCAGAACCAAGGAATCTCGACTTCTTCGGTCATGGGGCTGGGAAAAAAAACCACTTTTTAATATCTCAGGAGCCATTTCAACCCCAGAAACCCAAGATTTGCTCTGTTCAGAATTGATTCAAGACTCAAATTAAAGGTCCACACCCCATGAGTGTGCATTTCTGAGTGTTGCAGGTCAGCCCTGCAGTGTCCCTGCCTGAGTTATGCCCGGGACCTTGCTTGGCCTGTGTTCATGCTCTGTACAGGGGATTCTTGTGTTATTAAACCTGGCTCATTCCAGTCTGAGCAGCTTTGGCATGTTATCAGGGACCCAGAAAGATCTGAGCTGTTCTTTTCTTGCATGGCTGTGTAGGAGAAGCTGCCAGCAGGATTCATGTGTACCTGTGTAGGCAGGCTGGCAGCTCCTGCCCAGCTGTGCTGGAAGATGCACCAGGTCAGAGCACTCCATTTCCTCTCAGGAGTTTGCAAAGGCAGTGACAGTGACCAGAAAGGTTCTGCAGTCCCAAGCAAACACATCTGTTGTAATTTCTGGTCATTTCAATCCAGGACAGTGTGGATTTGTTAATTGACACAAACCCCAGCCAGCTGTGGAGTTAAAGGGGAATTTGTGCTTTGGTCACTGTAGCAGTTAATATTGACTGAGATAATCATCTCCCATTTGAAATATCCACAATATTTGAGGCTTTCTCATGGATATTTAAGTGTTAGTTTTGCTTCTGTTTAACACTTGACTGATAGCAAAAGGCTTCTAGTTACAATATTATATCTAATTACAAGTTATATTATGTCTAGTTACAAGGTTTCTATGCACAATGTTTGAGACTTTCTTTTGGATATTTAAGCATTAGTTTTGCTTCTATTTAACACTTGACTGATGGCAAAAGGCTTCTAGTTCAGGCATTCAGTGATGGGGTGATCTTTGAGCACTGCCAGTGCCACTGAGGACCTTTGCTCATCAGAAGTGTCTCAGTAGCCTGCCAGGGAGTGGGAAGGTGATGTGGAAGCTGAACAACTGGTCAAAGCAGGAGAAGAAGAGAAATTTTTCAGTGATTGTGGTGAAAATGGCTCTGAAGCAGGTGCTGGGATGAGTGATGGTTTACTGGTGGCTGGAAACAGGTTTTGTTCTGACCTGCATGTACTTGACAGCTCTGGACCAGCATGAATCTCTAGCATTGTCTGCCAAGACATTTTGTTCAGGTTCCAGGTAGATTAGAAATTAGAAATGTTGTTTTTTGCATCTCTTAATCTTATAAAATGCTAAACTGCTGCTGTCTGCTGGGTGTAACTTCCTGCTCCTCAGAGCCCTTGCAGCTGTTGGCAGCAGGAGTGAAGGGCTGTAGCAGGTGTGTGGTTATTGATCACTCATTGAAGAGCATCAAAATCCATTTAGATCTGCTGACAGGGAGTTCAGGGTGTATTTTCTCTTTAGAAAGGAATCTTGGTGTTTCACTGAAGGATGTTTTTCAACAGAAGGAGCAGATATGATATCAATACCTTGTGGCTACTTATTTGTACCCCATAAGACAAAACAGTCTGGCCTTCTTTATCACAATTCTCCTTAGACTCTCCAGTGAGTTTGTTTGGTTGAGAGTTTTTTTGCTTCTTACAATCTTTTCAAACAATACAAAAAATTACTGATAGGAGGTTTTATTCCACAGTCACCTGGTGTGAGGTTTTATTCCACAGTCACCTGGTGTGAGGTTTTATTCCACAGTCACCTGGTGTTTTGATTTGCAACATTTGAGTCAGAGCTGAGAGCCCTTCCCAGCCTTATCTCCTGGGTGCTGTGCTGAGACTCAGCAAGCTGGAGCTGGAGCTCACAGCTGGGTTTATCCTCCAGGACAGTGCTCTGAGCACCAAGCTCTGCTTTAGTGGATGTAAATGCAAACTTTTGTCATGCAAACCTAAGAACCTGATGGGCAGGACTTCAGAAGATGAGAATGTGTGTCATGGTCAGTCACTGCAGAGGCACAGAGCAGGCTGATGCTCATGAGCTGCAGTTGCTGCCCATGGAGATGATTTCATGTGCAGAAATTCACATCCCTCAGTGAAAAATATGTACTTGGGTTTCCTTGTGTCTGCTGAAGAGGGAGGGTGTGAAATCATCAGTAACCATGGCCTGACTCTGGAGCTGAATGCATTCAATGGAGTTAAAGCTCTGGAGGAGGGGATTTTGTGTTTTGGGTTCATAGCTGGTTTTGTAGTGTGTTTGTTTGTTTTTCTTTATTTTTTAAGCCTTCTTTTTACTCAGCTGCAAAGAGCATTCCCTAGAAGCTGAAACTTCATTAAATTATTACAATCTTAATCTTTATCCTAAAAACAGTGTAGAAACCTAAATCTGAAATCATCTTTAAACTGCTCTGAAATGATGTAGCAAATGAACTGCTGTCAAATAAAACCAAGGCAGTAAGTTCAGGACTGCACACTTCTCAATGCATGTTTTTGAAAATGTCACAGTTTTGGTTACTGATAGGCATTGGCCTTTGCTGCTCTGAAATGAAGGTGGCAGAGAGCAAACCTGGAAAGGAGGAAATTGTTTATCTGTGCAGGTATTTGGATGAGAAGGAGCAGTGCAAAAATTTCAATTCATCCAGTGCTTATGTGCACAGTAAATGCTGCATTTCCTTTTCTTCAATTTCTGCAGCATTTGTAAATTAATGTAAATAATATCCTTGGTGCTGAATTACACACAGCAACTTAAATCTGGCAGAAAACCTAATGAGATATTTCTCCTTCCTCTCCAAAACACAAGGATTTAAGAGTTCAGAATTCCTTTTTGTGACCAATTTGAGACACTTATCAGGGCCCTGATTTTCAGGAGGAGATGAACCACTCCAGGTGGTGTTGGTGTGACTTGATGAGAAATGGGTGCAGTGTCCACATGGGTGAGTTCCACATCACTTCTGTCTGATGGCACATCAGATGGGCTTGTGAGGGATCAGGGAGTGCTCCTTGCAGTGTCCATCCTTCCTTCCACACCTGGCTCTGCAGGAGGCAGGCTGTGCCTTTCAGCCTCAGAAAGGCTGTGCTGGTAAAGAATCCTCCTCCTCTGGGGAACAGAAGCCCAGGCTCTGTAGTTGTTGATTATGGAGAAAAGGAAGATAATTTAATTGAATTGCAGCCTCACTTGTTCCATGTATTAACTTTGTGTGAGAGGTTGCAAAGGCACTGGGGGGATTGAAGATTGAAAAAAAATCATAATATGTCAGGCTGCATTTGGTTGTGAACTGTTCTGTAATGGGTGATAAACTGATATCTTCAAGCTGAGCAGTTTTGCACTGAGCTGGGCATTGTTTGTGCCTTTGGGGGGCAGTTTGCCCTTTTGCATGGCTGCAGTGTGGGGTACCAAGCTCCTGTTGCAGTCTGTGTCCATGCAGAGCAGACAATGCAATATTTTTCAGTGTGCTGATTATCATGTCCTCTGCAAACAGCTGGGTTATTTAACAAGAGAGTGAAGGGCAACACCAATTTGCAGTGCCTGTGATGTGCCTGGGATTTGTGGATTTACTGGAACCTTCACTTAAAAATGGTTTAGACTGAGGAAAAGAGTTGTTAATTCAAAGATGTTCATCAGTGACTTACAGAATGGACCCATGGGTTAATGAGCCACAATCCATGGCCTCTGCAGGCTAATTCCATTTATCTTTGTATGTCCTTATTTAGAGCCTCAAGTCATCACTCAATATCTGCATTACTGTCCCATGCCTCTGCCATTGCTCAGGTTTTCTTGTTTGGTTTTGAGTGATTAAGGGGAAAAATGTGAATTAGAACAAATGTGAGAAGTTGCTCAAATTTTGGTTCATTTGGCTCTGGCACTGCAGAGTGTACAGAGTAAACTTGGTTGTTTGGTGCTGTTCTGGAATGCTCTTACTTTCCTTTTTTGTCCTTTAGGCACACCTCATCATTCCCCAAAGGTCAGAAAGCTCCTTCATTTTTTTTCCACCCAGCTGTTCAGTTTGGAGTTTCTATCTCCACCCAGATTTTCAGAACTCAGTATTTAAAGAAGATGTTGGTGATTTGGCTTACCTAATTTTTTTCTTCCTTCTTCCTAAAGAAAACCAGTTGAGAAGCTGCAGCTGAGTCTGACAGAGCTTTGAAGACTGTAATTAAAATGTCTAAATAAGGAGGGGGTTTTTGACTCTTAATTATCAAATGGGAAATGTCTTTTCTTCCTGCTCTTCTTTAGTTCTAATGAAGTACAGGTTTTTCACATGGCACTTCTGACATTTTAATTGCAACATGATGGTTTGGGCAATGAAAAAATAATTATTATGCAGTTAATTCAAGTTATATGCAGATTTATTGGTCATTTCTACTGAAGTTGATAAGATTTACTGCTCTGAGAGCTTCAAGAGTGATGCAGGTGGGAGTGTCCTTGTGGGGAGAAAGGAAACTAATGTTTTCATTTCTTGTAGGCTGAGAACACTTCTCTCCACAGGTAAAGCCTTTTAGTTAGGGTCCCCTGCTCTGCTCCCCTCTGCTGCTACTGATGGTGCCTTTGTCACATTCCAGGTCAGCCAGAGCAGCATCACCATGATGTCCTCCCCCTCTCCTGTGCAGCAGGCTCAGACTCCCCAGGCCATGCCTCCTCCACCACAGCCCCAGCCCTCTCCCCAGCCAGGCCAGCCAACTTCTCAGCCAAACTCAAACGTCAGGTGAGCCCCACTGCCACTTCTGCACTTCTGCTGCTGCCACAGGGGTGAGGTTTTCAGGAACATTCAATAACCTTACTCTGCTTCTGTTGAAATGAATGACTGTTAATACCAGCTCCACTGGGAGCACAGGTGAGACTGTGCTGAGTTCACTCTGAAAAGTCACATTTTACATAAAGAATCTGTGTATGAAATCTCACCAGACTGCCATCATGATGTTTACTAAATGTCAGGACCCAGGACATCCCTCTGGCTGTCCTGAGCAGCCAGGACCCCTGCCAGGGGGCTCAGGGACCCTGGCACAGAGCCCCAGACCTCTGTGGGTTTGATTATGGCCCGTGGAGCAAATTACCAACCTTAGATGAAGATCAGCAAGCCATGACAAATTAAGTAGAATATTAGTGAAGTTATCACAAGGTGAAAAAGTAGATTTTGAGGTTTTTAGACTAGGGATTCAGGAGGGCAAGATGGAGGGATCTGGATGTGTTCAGCCTTTCTTCTTCTTCTTGGCCTCCATCTCCTGCTGTGATGGTGGCACTCACAGATTGGTTTAGAGTAGAAGCTCACTGTCTAACACAGGTGATGGGTATTGGGAAGGAATTGTAAACATTGTACAGGTAGTTTGTAGTATAAAGACATAACAGCACCCTGGGGGCAGGCAGAGTGCCTGGAACTGTCCTGCTGGATGGACCTGGGCAGGGCAGGAGAAAGAATTTTATAGATAAGGAGCAATGAACAACCTTGAGACCAAGAAATGAAGAGCCCTGACTCCTTCTTCAAGTGCCAGGCTGGGAAAAAGAGACTTTGGATCTTTTCTCAGTCACTCTGACCAGCTAAAGATCCTGACATATCTGCTTCCAGGCTGAGGATCCTTCCTTGTCAGGTTCTTGTATGTTTATTTTCCAGCTCTGGCCCTGCTCCATCTCCCAGCAGTTTTCTCCCCAGTCCCTCTCCACAGCCATCACAGAGCCCAGCAGCTGCACGAACCCCTCAGAACTTCAGTGTCCCATCCCCAGGGCCTCTCAACACTCCAGGTAAGTGATCTGAGAGCTGTGCTGCACACCAGGGCTTGGGCTGTGTTTTGGGAACTGTGATCATTCCTGGGAAACCTGCTCTTTTTGGCACAGTGTACACTTCCAAGAGCTCTGCATAGCAGCTGGCATTGCAGGTAGTGAACAGGTCACACACATAACACAACTGCTTGGATTCCCAAATCAAAATCAACTGAAACCTCTTTTCTCATCACTGAACTATCTAATGGGTTTTTCTAACATCCCCAGTCTTTGAAAAAAAGAATGATACTTAAATTTAATGGAGCAAGTTTATAGAGGCATAATGATTCCTCAGTTCCAGCAGGAGGGAGCCCTTAGTGACACTGTGCAGGTGTAAGGGACACAACCACTTCATCCCAGCCAGGAGGCTGCTTTGCTCCAGAACACCTTCCCAGGTGTACCCTGGCACTCAGCACCTCCCTCCCAGTCAGAATAAGCAGTTTGTCACCTCCATTCATAGTATCACAGACTGGCTCCTTCTCCTACCACTGTTGTGTGCTTTGCAGATAGGAAAGGACCCACTTAACAAAAACTGCTGTGAATTCTTTTTGTTTATTTTGTGTTTAAAGCATCAGAGTGAAGGCAAAATAAAGACCTAGAAAATGGTTATGTGGAACTTTGGAACTTTGCAGAAAAACATGTATTAAGTGGGAATTGCTGTTCTGCCCATAGAACATGTTATTTCCTTACAAAAACTAGAGGTTGGGCAAGCACTTAAACTATGGAGGGGATCCAGTTGTGGATTTGGATATTTGACACAAGCTACACTGACAGTGCCACATTTCAGATAAAGATTAATTAAGAATAATGTTCTGCAGTGTCTTTTATCACCCTGTGACATGCAGTCTTCCTTTTTGCCAGGAAATCCAAATTCTGTCATGAGTCCAGCCAGCTCTGGTCAGTCAGAGGAGCAACAGTATCTGGAAAAGCTCAAACAACTTTCAAAATACATTGAGCCACTCCGGAGGATGATCAATAAAATTGATAAAAATGAAGGTGAGGTTTCCTGAATCTGGCCATGCATTTACCTGTGTCAGCTCTCTTATCTGCTGGAAGAAGCAATATTTGTCTTTTGTGGTGATTTCTTTTGTAGGGATTTAAAATGTCACAGCTGTTCTTTCTTGCTTCTAACTAAAGACTTCAGTGTGAGGAATGGGCAAACCCCTTATCCTTATATTCTCATCAGTTTTTTTTTTTTACTTCTGATGGTTTTGAAACATGTAGAGTTCATGCTTTGGATATACTTAGGATTAGCTGAAAGATCTTTAATCCTCACTACTTTCTTTAGTATTGGCTCGTGTTTTCATTTTTGGCTGTATCTCTGTCTGCAAGAATGGAAGCTTTTCTTGTAGTCAGTGTTTGTTTCTCACACTGTTTCAGACAGGAAGAAGGACCTGAGTAAAATGAAGAGTCTCTTGGATATCCTGACAGACCCTTCTAAACGGTAACTTTCCTGTCAGTTTTCCCAGCTGTGGCAGAAATCTGTGGTTGGTCCCCAGCCCTGTTGCCAGAGGTTGTCCCTGGTGCTCAGAGAGCAGAAACTCCAGCTGAGGTTCCTGTTTGGTGGCTGATGTGGATGAAATTTCTCCTCTTCCACAGGTGCCCCCTGAAGACGCTGCAGAAATGTGAAATTGCTCTGGAGAAGCTGAAAAATGATATGGCTGTGGTATGTAATGCTTTGTGGCAGCAGAGATAAGCAACTCATTCCAAAAAGTCTTAAGGCTTGGCCAGGATCATATTTGCAGTTTTTATTACTCATTTTTGCAGTTTTTATTATTCATTTTTGCAGTTTTTATTACTCATTTTTACAGTTTTTATTACTGAGTTTTATTACTCAGTGCTGTTAAAACTTCAGGTAAGGTTGGACAAAATAAGAAAACAGGAAAAAATGGGCAAATTACGTATGTTACCTGTGTGTATCTTTTAACTGAACTTTCAATTTCTTGTGCTCTGTGCCAAGACTTGAATAAGTGTTTCTTTGGACTGTGGCTAATTTCAGGACAGCCTTCCTAAACCAAAACTGCATATGGTTTTTTTTTTGCTTTACTTCCTCCCTTAATGTTACTGTGTACAGTTTTGAGAATCATTTGCATCGGAAGTTTACTGCTATAAATTTTTTCAGACCCAACAGTAGAGATTTCTATTTTTGGTGATGATTAAAGCTTCTGTTGTGTTTCAGCCAACTATGTACAGTTCTGATAATCATTTGCATGTTGTGCATCGGAAGTTTACTGCTATAAATTTTTTCAGACCCAACAGTAAATATTTCTATTTTTGGTGATGATTAAAGCTTCTGTTGTGTTTCAGCCAACTCCACCACCTCCCCCAGTGCCCCCCACCAAGCAGCAGTACCTGTGCCAGCCCCTGCTGGACGCTGTCCTGGCCAACATCCGCTCGCCCGTGTTCAACCACTCCCTGTACCGCACCTTCATGCCGGCCATGGCGGCCATCCACGGGCAGCCCATCACGTACGTGCCCCTGCCCTGAGTGGGAGCAGGAATCCCTCTGCAGGGATCCCTCAAAGAACAGATGGGTTTATGGATTCCTTTTTTCACACGTGGAATGTTTAATGATTCCTTTTGTGGGCTTGTGTTGTTGTACACAGGGCCCCCGTTGCTTCCCCTCGGAAGCGGAAATACGAAGAGGATGAACGACAGACCATCCCAAATGTCCTACAAGGAGAAGTTGCAAGATTAAATCCGAAATTCCTGGTGAACCTGGACCCTTCACACTGCAGTAATAATGGCACAGTTCATCTCATATGCAAGCTAGGTAACTTCTTGGTGGTTCCTTTCCAGTCTGGCTCCTCCCTGGGGTTCACAGGCTCAGTTATGCACTAAAGGCCTCCTGGCTGGCAAGAAATGCTCTGCTCTGATGGAAGGGTGTTTGCCTTTCAGATGACAAGAATCTTCCAAATGTCCCCCCACTCCAGCTCAGTGTTCCAGCAGATTATCCAGATCAGAGCCCTCTGTGGATAAAGAACCCCAGGCAGTATGGTATGACATTTGTTGGGCACGTGCCAGGAGGGGAAGTGTGAACACTTCTTTTAGTGCTTTAATATGATTTTTTTATGACAACTTCCTTTATCTGTTACCTCTTTTTTCTCCAGCAGCCAATCCCTTTTTGCAGTCAGTGTACAGATACATGACTTCCAAACTATTGCAGCTGCCAGACAAGCATTCAGTCACAGCTCTCCTGAACACCTGGGCACAGAGCATCCGTCAGGCCTGTCTGTCTGCTGCATAACAGCTCCTGCTCCATGCAGCCAGGAGAAACCCTCAACAGCTGGCCAACATCCTCCCCATGCCTCTGGAAAACCACAGCAGGGGGAGGTGACTTCAGAAGAAAGAAGCCTTATGTTGTTTTGTGTCTAGGTTGGCAGGTTCAGTAGAGAACCTGATGTTAGACTTAGCTTTCATGCTTTCTATCTTCTGCCTCTGTGGACTTTTGCCAGCATTTTCAGATATACAAAATGTGTATATATGGTTCTCAAGACTGTATTTAGGATGAGTTTTTTATTGTCTTCTTAGAGAAGAAATTATTTGTGGACTTCCATCAGGGAGTCTGGTATAAGAGGGGGTAGGGAAAAATGTCCTAATTTGCTTCAAAATTTGCTCAGTGCCAGTATTTCTTTCACACTGTATGTTTTGTGACCTGACACTGCCCCAGAAATAAATGAACTGCAATTCAAATGTACTTGCAAACTTGCCAGTGAGTGCAGGAAATCTTTTTGACTATTAGCTTTGCTCAGAGATGGGATAAATTACATCCTTTTAAGGCATCCCTCAAATATGTGAGATAAATCTGCATAATTATACTTGGGGGTGGGAATGTGGAACCAAACAGAGCAAAAAAGGTTTCATTTTATAAAACCTTTTATGGCTTATTTTAAATGCAACTTTGTATAAATGGTTTTTGGTTAGCATGGACCAGGTTTCTCACCCCAACTGAGTAAGGTTGATGAGAAATAAGAGATCCTGATGTGCACACTGACTTCCTCTGTAAATTCACTAAATGTGTACATAAAGATGGGGGGAACCAACAGTATAAATGCCAAGTGACACAAATCAGTCCAGCAGGTTTGTAGCTGCATTTCTTCTTTTCAGGGTCCTTCTGAGGCACCTGGCTTCCAGTGGGAGTTAATGCAGTGCACTGGAAATGTTTCTATACTACATCAGTTTGTTCAAACAAAAAAGGCAAAAAATATCATCTCAGGAGCAGAACTGACAATTAATCCATTGTGCCTTCAGCAGTGATGGGCACTCAGATCAGTCAGCAGCTGCCTTAGTGTTGGCACTTTGAATGAAAACATTTACCACAAGTAACTAATTTCATGCATTTTTTATACTTCCCCATGTGTCTAAGTTGCTCCTTCTTGAATTCCTGGTGCAGGAGAATTTCAAAAATCAGATGTTCCAATTATATCCTGCCCCACCTCTCTGTATGGTGCAGCAAACCTTGAGGAGTAGCTGGGCTCTCTTACAGTAGTGTCAAGAAATTGCTGTGACCTCTGTAAATCCATGTGGTGTCATCAGTTTTAGGATGTTTTTAAATGTGGGTACTTAGTAAGCACTGACTGAGGCAGCAGAATGCTGTCAGTATTTTGTACATGAGCTAATGCATTATCTGTTTGTTTCTACTGTAATAAATTTATTATTATTCCTGTGTTGGATGCTAACATTGTACTGCTCTTCCCCTGTTAGGACACCATGGGGTGAGGGTTGCTGTGTTCTCTGGGAAGTGAAAACTCACAGGCTGTGGAGGGTAGGGGACAAAATCATAAATGGCTCTGTGCCTCATGCAACACATCCTTCCTGTCCTCAGTGAACTGAAGAACTGGTCAAGAGGTCAGTGAGGGGATGCACCTGTGGCATGACTGCAATTTTATAAACTCATGGCTCATTCTTCCCCCCTCCAAAAAAAAAAATAAACCCAAAGAACATAGTCACTCAAGTCTACAGGAAGACTTTTATAAAAATAAAATTTCCATTGATTATCTCTACAAGGCCACATCAATGTTTATAAAACTCCATTAAGTTTAGTATTAAAAAATATTTTAGGAAGAGCTGATATAATTCAAACATTTTAGTCATGGAATCTCAGGCTCATCCTTAAAACATTTATTTCTAGAAGTCAGGAAGAGGAAACTAATGTTCATGTGGTTTCCATCCTTCGAAGAAAAAAGTCATTATTACAGCATAGAGAAAATACCCAGTTAGGATAATGAATGTGCAGCCAACTGGCCCAACATAAAACCAGGATGCAAGGAAGTAGATCATCAGCAAAGAGATCAGAGTCCTGTAGCTGGCCAGAAACCTCAGGCTGATCCTGGGTCCCCAGTTGTGGCTCGTTCTGTCCCTCACCACGGGGCTGTACCTGATTTTCTGTATGAGCTGGGGGTTGGTCAGGTGATAGCGACACAGTCTGCCAACAAAATCATCCCTGGAGCAAAGCACTTCCATCTGATCTGCAAACTGAGGGAAGAGGCATTTAAAAGTTAGTGTCCTTCTGCAAATGCTGTCATAAAGTAACTTATTTTATGATTTTCTTAATATAGAGAGTGAGGATTATAGGGATCAAACTGCACTTTTAAACAGCAGAACTGTCTTAGTGCAGACTTGTGTTTTCATACCTAAGAAAAGAATTTGCTTTTCCTGTTTAGAAGCATTCAGTGTGAATGTTACACCCCTGTTCATCAACCATGAGTCCCTTAATAAATCACAATGCAATGCTTTGTGTAGGAAAAGCAGAATGACAGGTAGAGAAGCAGGCTAATACTACTACAAAATACCCATCTAGACCACAGTGAAGAAGATGGAGTAAGAACAAACCAAGTGTCCCAGAGGTACGGGTGGGGTAGAGCAGGAATGTGCAGGGGGAAGGCCAGCAGGAGGAGGAGCAGGAGGAGCAGGAGCAGCAGGGACAGGGGCAGGGGCAGGAGGAGGAGCAGGAGGAGGAGCAGGAGGAGGAGCAGGGGCAGGAGGAGCAGGGGCAGGAGGAGCAGGGGCAGGAGGAGCAGGGGCAGGAGCAGGAGCAGCAGGAGCAGGGGCAGCAGGAGCAGGGGCAGCAGGAGCAGGGGCAGGGGAAGGAGCAGGGGCAGGAGGAGGAGCAGGAGCAGCAGGGGCAGGAGCAGGAGCAGCAGGAGCAGGAGGAGGAGCAGGAGCAGGAGGAGGAGCAGGAGCAGCAGGAGCAGGAGGAGCAGGGGCAGGAGGAGGAGGAGCAGGGGCAGTCCCAGAGATACAGGTGGGGTAGAGCAGGAATGTGCAGGGGGAAGGCCAGCAGGAGGAGCAGGGGCAGGGGCAGGGCTGTGCTCACCCTCTCGTTGAGCGCTGAGGACAGGCGGAACAGGAGCCGCACCAGAGCCGCGTTCTCGTAGCTGCGGATGGGCTGGAGCTCGGTGTCCCCCTGGTACTGCAGATCAAACCTTCTTAAGCCATTTATGATCTAGAAATGGGAAAAGAAACACCTGATCTGGCAGCTCCCACCTGAAACAGCTTTGAACTGGCACCTCTCTTAGCCCCAGGTAAATTGCATTTCTCTTGTATTTTCAAGAACAGCCCAGGCAGTGATATGGAATCGTTTTTCTCTCACCTGGTACCTGCCAAGGGGTGTGAGGATGAGGCCATTCTCACTGGCAATGCAGTCTGGAAGTTGTTTCTTTCCATTCTCATCTTGAGCTGTCCCACACTTCATCATCATCTGGGTCAGCTGGGCTTCACTCAGCTATGCAAGAATAAATAACACACTTCTAAAGCAGGTGTTTGATCCACCCCCTATTTAATTTATTTCTCACTTTACAAACTCTAGCCTTGGAAGTCTTTGGCAGCCAGCTCAGATACCAAGAACTGCTTAAGAGCACCTCAGTTAGACATTAAAATGAGATAAACCTCTCCAGATGTGTTTGTTCTTGTTCAATTCTAGATTGGTGCTCTGGTTTGTACCTCCCTTAGCTCCCAAGGAGTATCAAAGAGCTGTCTCCTCAGGCAATTCTGTACAAGGGAGTGTGGCTGCAGAGAAATTAATCTGTATTTTTAAGTTTAACAGTTCGTCCATAGCTGCAGTTGTATTTTTACAGCTCTACATTTAGAAGATACAGGACTTTGCCTGTTTGGAAACAAGAGGACAGCTTTGGTATAAACAGGTTTGGTATAAATTATACAGTCCAAGAGAGTCATTACTTAAACAAAGTAGGTTTGATACTTAAAAATTCATAACACCTAATTCCATCTACATTTAAAATGGGTTTTGAAGCAGGCAAAGTTGAGAAGATGTTAGAATTTACTAGCAAGGTCTCTGGACAGCTTTGTGACCCCACACAGTACAAGAGACACAGAGGCACATTTGACAAATCCTGACTCTTGTTCTTGCTGCCAAGTTCTTAAAAAGATGTTACTCACCTTAAAGATCTGGCACAAATATTCCAGTGCCTTCTCTAAATATTCATCTGTTTTTTTGATGCTGTCCTGCCCAATTTCATCAAGGTCATTGCCTGTGTAGGAGCCATTCACCTCGGATGGTGTGAATCTAAACCACGAGAAGAAGGACTGGCTGGCCATGGTCTCTGCAGAATGGTCTGAGATGGACTTTGCTGTCTGCTGTGCCTGACAAATTAACTGGGCAAGTTTTAACACCTAAAACAGAAAACAAAAATTGTGTGGGACAAAAATAAAGGACTAAAATAGCATCAATACATGGATAAAACTGCCTTGATAACTAAAAGTGAGAGCAATCCCAGCAAACTCACTCCCTTAGTGCATATGGATCTGTGCTGTTAGCTGGATTTCCAATAGGGCAGAGGCAGTTCTGTTGGAGCATTTAAGAAACCTCAGAGCTGCTTAGATTCTTCAGCTGCTTTTTTTATTTTTTCCTGCTGCTTTTGTCTGAGTTGCTGGCAGGTACTGATGAACCAGAAGATCACAGTAAGCATGTTGAGAGGAAATACCACATCCTGTTCCAAGGCAGCAAGCTGTTACATTAACTTATTATTTATCAAAGAGAAGCAGATTTTTACAGCTGTGCTGGACTGAGACCCCTCAGGGTCTAAAAGTCCAAAAGCAAACTAAATTATTCAGTAATGCAGGGTGTGAAGTTTTCTACTTTTAACTTCTGATATGGATGCTCAGCACTGAGAAACCTCTGTCACAGCAGAAAGGCAGGTGCAAAGGAGCTTGTTGCTTACCAAATTCCTGACTTCTGTGCCAAACATCTGTTTATACTGGAAATCCTGTCCTTCCAGGCTGTAAACATGACTCTTCACCTTAAATGAGGCATCTGTAACAGCTGGAGACCGTGATGACAAAAAACTCCCACCAAGAGTGGGGCTCATAAAAAGTCGGTGTTGACGGTGGGGAATCACAAGTTCTGGCTCCAGGAATAACTGTTCTCCTGCAATTTGAGAAAAGCACTCAAGATGGTTACATAACTCTGGACTTGCTGGGGAAGGAGGCCTTAATTAGTGTTCATTATTTACTTCTCTCTGCCCAGAGCAGGAAATGTCAGCATGCATTTAATGCAGACCATACAAAGCAGCATTTTAAATTTGTAACATTTTTCAACAAAAGGCAGTGGAGATACATACTTCAGACATTGATACTTGCCAAATCTCACCACTCCCAAATTCACTATATCCTAATTACCCTGAAATGCATGCATGACTCTTTTACTAAGTACAGAGACTTTCAGAGATATCTAAAGTTTAAAACCTGAAGTATATAATTAAGTAATTAATTATATTTGTATATATACACTTGTAATTTTTCTTACAAGTGTAAGAAAAACTGACAATTGTAATTGGGCTCTTTATCCTTTAAAGAAAAAATATGAAATGCAATTTATGGTGATTAGAAGAGAACTATAGACTTACAAAACCAATTGACACACATTAGTGAAGACAGACTTGTGAATAGCAGAATAGCATGAAAAATGGGAGAGGAGTGCACCTCAGTGCTAATGAGATGAGATGTAACTATTGTGAAGAAAGATTGAGACAGGACTACAGGAGATGTCAAAATATCCTTTTACCTTTGAGGATCATTTCAGCTAGATTGGGCTGAGCAAAGACCTTTGCTACTCGGAACACCATGAGGGCATTTTTTGGACTGACCAAGTCAGTCCGAAGAGCTCTGTTGAGAAATCCCACAAACAGCTTGGTGTACATGAGCAGGTTCTCTTGAATGAAGGCAGCCCTGTCAAAGTGAGTACAGGATGTGTGAGTACAGCTATTTAAAGAACTGGTATTTTGTCTACTTCCAAATAAGGCACTAAGGGAATGTTTTATACTGTCTCTGGAAAGATGGTCAATTCACACTGAGACAAAAGAATACTCTCAAAACAAAAACTAGTGTTCTAAGAAATCATTCTCTAGTCTTATAACTAAGAAATAACTGAGGAATTTAACTCAGGTTGGTGCACAGTCCCTGAAATCCTGCTGTTTTACTCAGGATCTCCGTGAGGTTTGGCTCAGATCAGCCCCAGCTGCTCCCCTCCTCACCATTTCTCTGAGACGCTGCGAGGCAAAGGCTCCGTGCTCTGCGGGGGCTTCTCAGGCGCGTACCTCCAGGGCTGCAGGTAACTCAGCCACATCTCAAGAACCTGGGCAAAGGCACACATAAACCCACATGAGTGCCAGGACTGTATTGGAAAGGAAGGCAGGAAGGGCTTTTTGTTAATTTTTTATTTGTTATATGAAGTTTACTAGTCTAGAGAAGCGAGATGACTAAGAAGCAACAACAAAAAAAAAAAGACCAAGAAACAGCTGCTAACTAATAACTAGTTTTAATAACTAATAACTAGTTCTAGTAACAAATAACTAGTTATCTTGAGTACAGACTAAGTGGAGAAGCAAGTACATACTGCTCTGAAGGAGGCATCCAGAGGCCAGTGGCCAAAACAGTGCTGCAAAAAGATATAAAGCTTCTCCTGGACAAACCGAGGAATCACAACCCTGCAATGAGATTCAAAGACAGTCACGTGTATAAACTGGCAGCAAATTTTAAAAACTAAACACCCAACCCAACACACTTCCACAAATGCAAACAGAGAAAGAACTGAGCAAAATTTGATCTTTTTTACCTGAAACTACTTCAAGCCACTGAATTTCAATTCACATTATTAAATACTAAATACTCAACTAATTTTGGCCAGAATCCTCTGGTAGCATTTTCTCTTCTCTATAGACTAATGCAATAGCTGCTGCTGAAGATCCCTCCCTCAGAGGGTGTGAGAAACATAATCCATTAGCCCTCATGTATTTTTAATAACATACTTCTGTATTTAGCATCAAAACAGCCTCATTCAACCTCTCAAGCAAAGCTGAGATTTTCATGGAGAAAGCTCAGCTTTTCAGTTCTGTACATTTCAGAGACATGCTCATGTACCAACCTTTTAAACTCCTCCAGTGGGCTGGCTGTGTGGGAGTGGGCTGAAGGGGAGAGAGGCTCTGGTTTCAGGCTGTTGCTGAAAGCATGCAGATGTTTCACAAGCAGTCTTACCACTAGCACGTGCTCTTCAGTGGGCTTGAATGACTCCTAGGTTCAAAGTAAAAGAGAGGCACCTAATGAGTGTCATTTGCTAAGTCCAGGGAATTCAGGAAAATTATATTCTCAGATCAAAATACAGGAAATGCTCTTTTCCTTCTAGGTTCTTCACCATAGTTTGGTGCCACCTGATTTTGGACAGGTTTGCTCCCCAGGACAAGCTGCATCAACCTTCTGCCATCAGTTCACTAAGAAACAGCAGCAAATTTGGATTGTAAGAAAAGTTATCTACAGCTCTCTAATGCACTGAATTTTGGGCTAGATTTAAAGAACAGAATAACTTGTAGATTTTGACTTACCCTTTTCTGAAAAAAGAATATTCAGCTTTTCATTATGGCTACAAGTTCCTTGCTGCAGAAGCACAGCAGGTCCTTTGCTTATACTCATGGCTGGCTGCACTGAGTTCTCCTTCCTATGCTGGTATCATCTGCCTTACAGGAGAGAACAATCCTAGACAGTTACAGTAAGAACAGGAACTGGTTTGAGTCCTGTTGGTTCCAACACTCTCAGGGGGAGAACAGCCTGGGTGGGAGCAGCACCAGGGGTGATGGTGAGCCACAGTGATGTTACTCATGAGGAGGGAGTGTGTGGCACAGCAGCAGGGAGGTGAACAAGGCACAGAAGTGCTGCTTCAAAGCACAAACTCCTTGGCTGCTGCTGTCATCTGCTCTAAGAGTAGTGAGCTAATACCAATCCACCACTGAAGGCAGATTTTGAGGTTTGTATTCTGTTTCACAGAAGTTGAGAAGAATAGTGCACATGAAATGTAAGTTATAGCTGCAAATATAATGGAAAGTGCTGGAAAGGTGTGTGGGATTAGCTGCAAGAAGTTTCCAGGGCTTGAGGCAGGGAGGGAGTGTCAGTGTCTGTGTTTCTGTCCTCTCTCAGCAATGCCTGAGGCACAGCAGCTGCCTTCTTACACTTTGAGATTCTGAATGCACTGTGACATTCACTCCAGGCCCCATGACAGACACAGCCCTGCAGTGCAGCCAGGCCTGGGACTCTCCTAAGAGAGAGTTAAACCTTTACCAGCTCTGATGAAGGCTGGGCTTGTTCCTGCCAGCTCCAACTTGTATCAGCACATTTTCCACAGTCCCGATGATTTTATGCAAGAAGAACTCCAAGAAGTTGTGTGGTCCTTGGAGTTTGGACCAGGATCTCCACAGCAATTAGAGAGGCTCAGTACTCTGCTACAGGCCTTGAAAGGTGCAATTCTAAAAATCCCAAGCCCCCTCTGAAGGTACCTTTGGAATTTACAAACCCACCCTATTTCCATACAGCATTTTGGGTGATGTTAGTAGTTTCTCCACATACAATTTCCTCTTAGCCTGGATCACCACCACTGTGAATGTCACTGGTTTAAAAACTACTTTTCCCCACAAGTGTTTTTGTTGTTAAACCTTTTTGTACAGAATGGATGTGTGCCATTGTTAATTCTTAATAAAGTAATTAAATGCATATAACAGTAAAAAAGATTTAAAGTAGTACTTTCTGTGTTCCTTTCTAAACAGCACCTTGAGATATCATAGTACTTAATTAAAATAAAACAAAACAAACAAAAAGGATTAAAGAGCAGGGAAATGCCATGTAGTGCTAAAGAGCTTTATAGTACATAAGCTCAACCCTCCCCATTCCCAAAATGAAGACCCAATGAATAAAGGGCTGAAGTAGGAAAAGAGGAATCAGCAATCTGTTCCAACAGGAATGTTTTTGCATGCACATTTCCTGAACAATCTGCAAATGTACCACTTGTGCTTTTGCAAAAGTGGACAGCCAAATTGACATTGCCACCACAAATTTAGTATTATCCAATGACATTTCCTTGGCTAAAAACCCCCAGATGTTACCTACCTTAATCTGGGTGACAGCCATGCAAATTCTGATCTTTTCTTCCACGCAAGGTTTGCTTAAAAGACTACTGAGTGAGAGGCAGAAATCTGCCATTGGTGGAGACAGCTTTGGTGCCAAAAAACAGCATAGCTGGTAAGTCTTACATTGCAAAATGCATCTCTAGAAATACAGTTTCCAATCAGTCCTCATAACGTGCCAGAGTTTAACTCTTTTCTAACATCTCTCAGTATCTGTTTCACTGATCAATTTGGTGAATTTCAATGCAACGTTCTCAAATTATAAAACCACACCTTGGCAGAAGGAGCTGCTGTACAGCCAGCACCAATACACTTGGCAGATTATATGATGGAACAAGATTCTTAAAAAAGGAAACCAAATGAAAAGATGGTAATACTTGGTATGCGTGGAGGGCCTGGTAGCTGGATTGGGCAGGACTACCGTGGTGTTTACTGGAGATACTGAGTCGGTAGTGGAGAACCTCCAGCTGAGACAACAGAAACAAAAAGGAAGGGGGGAGGGAAAAAAGGAGAGAAGAGAGCAAGAGAAAAAAAAAGTGAGAATGAGCCCAAGGAAGAAGGGTGGGGGGAAAAATGAACATCACAAATACAGTCAGGGACAACATATCACAATAACAACTGCAGCCACAGTATCCTCTTTTTTCTGGTGGTCAGTAGGTTGATTCCATGGTATTTCTTATCCACTTGGAAATACGACTGGGAGCAAGTATCAAAAAACTGGCTGTTCTCTTTGCTGAGCTCAGAGCAAGGACTAGTGGGGGATATGGAGCTTTTGCCAAATAAATTCCCAATTTCAGAAGTGAATTAACTGCAGCAACAAGGATTTACACACTGTTTATTAAAAATGGAGTAAGAGAGCAATATTCTGCAAGCTTTTTACATATTTTTTGAAAACTTTGTCATTTCTTCCTCTTCTGCTGGAGAAGCACAGTTTGTATGTGGAAGAAGCTCAAATTGGTCTTTCCTGTCCAAAGAAATCCTGTGTATTCTTTCTACTTAAAGGCCATTTGGGAAGGCTGCAGTTCTTGTAAATTTCCTCAAAAAAGGAAATTACTTTTGCTGTGAGGGAAACATTACACATCTAAAAAGGCAAAAATATACCTAGCACAGTACTGTATGCTGATGCAAAAGGGACCTTGCCATAACACTGAAGTCTCTGCAAGCCTCAGCCAGATTCCTTTTTGAAGGAACAACCTGACCAGTATTTTCTGACTATGACAGTGAAGAGGATACTGTAGCAGCAGTGACACACATGTATGAAATTAATGAAAAAACATAAAACAAAAAATGTACACTACACAGACCCCAATGACTGTTGTCAGGCATCTAAACTAACTCTCCAGATCACACCTCTGCTGTCTTTAAACAGCCTCTACCCCATCTCCTCTGCTGTCAGCTTGGCAGCTTTTGGTTCCACAGCCTTGGAGTGGCAGGATGGTTCCTGCAGGCTCCCCAAGGGCCTGGGCAGATTGTCTGCTTCCAAACTGCCTCCCCTGCCACAGGAACCTGCAACCCCCTGGATTTTCATGGGTGTTCCACATGCAGTGCTGGGGGCTGAACACCTGGCATTGGAAGGTCAGGAAGCATGACATAAAGTTTGATCAAACTACTTCTTTTTAAGTGTTTCTTGTGGTAACAGCAGAAGGGAATAGGAAAAAAGCTGCTGCACACTTGGACTCTAGATCATCAGAGAGAGAAAAAACAAACAGACAAAAGGATTGGAAAATAGTTGAATTAAAAGGGAAAACAATGACAGCATAGCAAATAGCATCAACCTCAGGTTCACAGCAGACCCAAGAAGAATTCAAAGCTGCAATGTGTATCTTCTCAAAAAGAAATTGTTTACTATTCATTCCCATTCCACTGCCTTCTACTTATAAAGGAAAGTCTGTGATGATATTACCAAGGCTTAAGAAAAATATCTATGACTCTCCTTCTCAAGGAAGTTACTTATCTGAGATCTGTTTGGCCCATGAAAGCAACAAATCTGGCTGCTGGACAAAGAGTGAGCAAGTTCTGCAGAACCTCACCCCACCTCCTAAAACAGACATGCAGCCATTTCAAACTCTAGATCCACACTGAATGTCACTAATTACCCTTCCTCCCAAGCACACAAAAGGCTAAATGCAATCAAGTGAACCTGCAGAATTATCAATAATTTTAAGAATAAGGAATAGGACCATCTTGGGTTTTCAGTCAAGGTCTTTAATGTGTGTGTTAAAACAGAACTTCCATTTTTGGATGTTCTACTTGCTCATCTGAGGAACTACAAGGCAGACTGCTCTCCCTCAGCCCACCCAGTCTACAAAGCTCAGTTTAAGCATCACAGGCTAATGAACAGTCCTGCCCCAAACTGATCTGGAACCTTTCCTCAGTCCTGCAGGAGAGATCCTCCATCCATTCATGTATCTCATGGGGAATTCCAGTCCCCCCTTCCACTGCTCCACCCCCCCAAAGAGGAAGACTTCCTATTTTACATGTTCATGATTACTTCCCATCAAAAAGGAAACTAAAATACCATCAGGGAGTTATGGCCTCAGGCTGTGGCTCAACACACCTCGTGGAGGATCCTGAAGTGCTGATTTCAGAGAACTGTAAGCTCTACCTAGGCCCTACTCCACCACAAGGTGCAGAGTCATTGTCTGCAACTGCTGCTCCCTAGTGCTAGAAGAAAGCATCTGAAATACAGAGGGTGAACAGAGGAGAGAAGTTTAAAGCAATCATCATTTCTGGCCTAAGCACAGCGCTTGATGCACAGAGACTGGACAGACAGACAGACCAAAGGTACTTCAAGCAAAGCCTTTCCATCACAGGTGCACAGCCATGCTGCTGGGAGTCCCAAGTGGAGACTTTGCAACATTAGTGAGTTTGCATTTTGACCTCAACTTTGAGAATAAAAGACAAACCCCATCACATTTCAGCTCTCCAATGTTTTTCCCTAGCAAAATATAAATGTGTTTTATTTCATATCCTGTGGAGTGAAGGATTAGAATTTTTCAGTCAACTCTCATATTGCACTTCCACACAGGAATAAATCCTGAGTAACTTTTATTATTTGTCTCCCCTTCTATGAAAGTCCCACTGTGACCCAGAGGGAATTCAGAGGATCAGTATTTTCTCCTTCAAATTCCCTTTACATTTATAATGCCTTCAATCTTAGCCTCCCCAACACTTACTTACTTCTTACATGCAGTAGTTTGTTACTGAACAGGCCACCACAAACTGCTTACAACAGTGTATTATCTGAGCAAGAGCTTGTCAGATAATCCAAATTCTGTAGCTACAGAACTGCTTCTGACACCATTATGGTGAAAAGCAAATTTGGAACGTGAAACAATAAAAATAGCAGTTTAGAAAGATTTTTTAAAATTTGGATTTAGGCTAAAAATGGTTATGGATGTTCGAAATTACTAATTGGTATTTCAGTAACAGTTGCTATCTCTGCTGGAAATCAATTTTGGCTATTTTTAGCAGTCATGTTGCCCCAGTGGGATTTAACACAATGCTTTTATAGTGGCATCTTCTCAATCATTAGTACTTTGATGTTCAGATTGTTGTGACCATCCCACAAACTCATCTTGAACAAAAAAAAGAAACAAAAACCAGAACAAAACTAACACAACTTCTGTAATGAAGGCAAATCTGGATGACACACTTATTCACAACATTCTTTGTAACTGGATTATCAACTCTGGCACACTTATGTAGATACTCTGGTAAGTTATTTCTCTCCTTTGGACCAATACAAAAAATAAATTCTGCACAGAACAGGAGATTTACCCCAAGGTAAAAGCTCAACCACCAGGTGATGTTCACAAGTGCAGTACAAACTATTACCTTGACGTGAGGGGACTGCATTTTCTGATACATTTCCAGTGAGTAATGATGAAGCCACATTTCTACAAAGATCTGCAAAACAAGTATTTTCTCAGCTAGGGAAAGAGAAGCAATCCCACACTGTCAGTCAGAAGATAATATAAGGAAGACCACAGTATAGAACTTGAAAACTAAGCTGTACTGGTGAATAGGCAGCACCTATTCAAGATGTTCCAGGTTATGCCAATGGCTGAGATGACAAACCCTCCAGCACCTGCCAGGGATCAACTAGCTCAGCAACATGGGAAATTGTTTCAAAACAACTGCTAAATCCAGCTTTTCCTTCCCTTGATAATGAACCAAACCAACTTGGCTGTGTTTGCCTTTGCACAGAGCATAAAATTGGTGTAAGATTTAATAAAAGTTTTCTTAACTTGCAGAAACTTTTCCAGAAAAAAATACTCAAATGCCTCAGATCCTTAGTCTAAGAAAAGTCTCATTAAGTGCCTTTCCAAGCTACAACTTAACAGCCTCACAGTGGTTCTTTGTTGCAATAACAGGAAGCAACAGCTGCACTGCTCAATCCCAAAACCAAGTTAAAGCAAACTGGCCTATCTGCCTGTGCTTTAACAAGAAGAGATCCCTCAGTGAGCAGGGCATTTCCTCCCTTAAATGGCAGGTACCTGAAGCAGTGTTTCTGATCTCCAGATCTCCTGGGAGGCTGGGTCAGCGTTCACAGAGGGCTGGTGGGCAATGTGCCTCTTCAGCAGGCTGGTGTGGTGCATGCCATAGGAGGAGAAAGGCACTGCTGGGGACCTGGAGGACAAATGCACGGAATGACACAAGTCAGGAGGGCTTGGTGCAGCACAGGGGGATGGAGGGATGCATCACTGCTTTGAATCAGTATTTTATACACTTTAAAACAGTCTTTCAAACTGCATAATTGATTACACATTTCAAACTTCTGCAACTTCCTGTAATTACCAATTACCTCAACTCTAACCATAACCAAACACTGCACCACTGTTCCTATGCAAGAAGATCACACACAGATCAAGTGTGGAGGTGTTTCTATAGTTTGGTTTTGTTCCAACAAGCCACATTTTGCCTGCACTGCTCCCACAGTTTTCCCCTGACACTGGAGCCATTACCTGGGAGTAGGGGAAGGGATGGCTCCCCCAGGGTTTGAAGAAGGTGGGGGAAGGACACTTCCTTCTGTGGGCAGGAAACACTTGAGGTACGTGTCCACCAGGATGAAATAAGCACTGTTGGAAGGGCTGACATGATGGGTGACAGGAGAGTTCTGCAAGAGACACACAGATGTACCTGGGGTTAAACACTGCTGCTTTAAGGCAAGGCTGGGGGTGATGTCAGACCCCCTCAGCATAGAAAAGGCAGAAGCCCAGTGTTAGAAAGGGGGAACTGGCAGCAAAGACCCCTGGGAGCAAAGGAAAATGAGCTGTGACAGAAGGGCTGCTGCAGCAGTGACTGTAACCAGGCAGAAGAGAGGTGACAACAGGCAGAGGAACCAAATAACCACAGCCCACAGCACCAAGCTGTGGTTCTGACTGTAGAGAAACCCTCACTGGGTACAGGGGGACAGAAACCATTTGGAACCCACTGCCTGCTCCTTGCTGCCATGACTGCTTACTGGTGAATCCATGGTGGGTATTTTGTTTATTACCCAGTCTTGGATCACCAAGTGAACCAAGCAATAACAAATTCCAACAGAACAGATGAAATTGCTGTTAATTTAGCTACACAACACCCCAGCAGGCTCTCAGAGTACTATGGAGAAAGGCCAATACTATTTTAAGGGAAAAAATGTGAATGGTACTTACCTTCTGTGTAATCAAACTGATTGCAAAGTAAAACATGTAATATTCAAATGGATCTGGAAGAACAGAGTTAAGGATCACATAATAAATAGCAGGTACAGCTGTTGGATATTGGGAGATGCTGAACAGACATTACATTTGTACTTTGTCAATGCTAATGTACCTTGCTGGAGCTTTTGAGCAAATTCAGCCTTGGTTTTTTGCTCTCCAGCTGGCTGAAACATTGGTGATTGAGGTGTTCTCTGTGTGACAAAGTGTTCTGTGCTACTCTTGGCACATCTGACTACTTCAAACTGAAACCAGCACAGCTACAGCTACACTGCTTCCAAAAGTACTCCAGCTGCAAAGTGAACATGCCCTTTTCCTACTATATTGCATAAACTACAAGCAGTTACAAAAACAAAAATTGTGAAATACAGCCTCTGCTGAGAAACACTGGGAATTTTGTTGTTGACTTAATTGAGGCCAGAAATTCCTCCAAGAAGGGTTCACAAGAGGACACATTTATTTTAAATTGTAATCTAAACATTTCTAATCAGCCCAAACTCTTCAGCATGACCATGACTTACCCCACACAGATAAGAAATGTTTAACAGAAACACTCATGATCTCTCAGTTTTAGATATTTTTAAAAAATAAGATACTCAACAATTAAAAGGATACTAAGAGCCAAATTCAAACCTAAACCACCAGATGCAGGAAACTGGACTTTGTTGTGGTATAAAGAGCACTCTGGGAGAACCTGCTCTTGTATTGAAGCCTTCACAGGGCCCTGAAAGAAAGAGTAATGGAATATTAATCATTTCATTACACAGTAATGGAATATTAATCTGAGAACTCAGCATATTGCAAAGTATGTTTTCAGATGGTGAGATTGTGCATTCCAGCATTCTGGGGTGATCTCTACATTCAGCTCAGTGGTTTTATTGCATTGCAGGAGTTCTGTGTCCAAATGCAGCGTTGGACAGGGAAAGTTGAAAACTCTCAACTTCCTCTCTGAAAATGAGTATTCAGTATTTTTTAATTTAAATTCAGTATTTTTTTAAAAAGCCTTTACAGTAAGTTTCCCAGTTGGAGTGGGAGCAGCAGAGCATTGCTGTCTGGCTGCTGGTTTTGTCCAGGTAACTGAGCTGTGGACCAGCAATTATCATATATTTAAATGAGGTTTCCTTTTGTCAAAGCCTGTAGGACTATCTGAACCAATTTCTAGACAGCATGTAGGTGGTAGCAATAGAAGAAACACAGCAAAACAACTCTGCAGATGAACACTTTTGCTGGAAATGTGACACTTCACATCCAGGAGAGCAGTCAGACCTCAAACACACAGGCACACAGCACAGGCAGGGAAGGCACTGCTCTGTGATAAACTTAGAAAACTACTTTCAATCCTGCAACTACCAATAACCACACAACTCTCTCTGGGGACAGAATAAGAATCACAGCGCAGCTTTCTTGGCTGAACACACACATCCAGCTGCTGAGAACCACAATCTCCTGGAGATTTTATAGCTGGGAACTCTCTTCCTCCAATCAAGAGCCATTTCAAGAAATGAGTCTGCTCCTAACCTGGAGCACTGAGGCCACACTTTGGCCTGCACTAAAACGTAGGTACAAAGTGCATGCCAAGTTCCAACAGCTGCCACAACAACTACATTCCCTTGTTACAAACTATTCAGTTACTCACTGGAAGATATGAGACTGGGAAATCATATCTGTACTCTTCTGCTTGGAGTTTGTAAACCAGCTTCATCATTGGGCCACTGCAAACAAGCATCAGAAAGTGAATCCCATGGTGAATAAAAACTCCTCTGCTGCCTCACTTCTGTGAGCTTAGCTTTGCACAGTGGAAAAAGGCCAAACACTGGTCATTTGTTCACCAATTCATTTCTTAATCTGTGCTGAAATGAATGAGTTCACCTGGGATCCAGGAAATCCAAAGCCACAGAATATTCATTAGGGTTTGTTCTTCCCTGCAGGCAGCGAAGGTTCCAGCCCACGATGATGCCATCCAGGCTGCCAAAAATGCTCTCCACCAGCCATGGGAAGATGCCATGGAGTTCCTGCAGGGAAAACAGACACAAAGAATTAATGTGCACAATTCCTCACTTGGACAATCTCTCCTGCATATATTAGAACACACAGAGATATGTCAGCCATTTATTTATGACTGTTTCTGGGTTATCACTGGGCAGATCATCCATTCAAAACATTGCACTATAACATGGCAATTATGGGAGACCTATCCTGATTTCTGATCCTACTGGAGTTACAACAATGCTCATCAGCATCACTTGCAGTTATTCACCACATTTTATAAACAAGTTTTCTTTGTAAACTGAAGCTGAAAGGAATTAATGAACGGCGGTGAAATGAAACAAACCCTTAACGACTAGAAAAGGTTCTTAATTCTCGGCAACACTGCATTCCCACTGTTTCACTGGAGGCCCCCAAAACCCAGAATCACAGAATCAGTTAGATGGAAAAGAGCTGAGATCATCGAGTCCGTCCTGTGACCAGACACCACCGAGTCAACCAGACCCTGGCACTGAGTGCCACTTCCCTAAACACCTCCCTGGGCAGCCCGTTCCAGACAGATTGTCTTGATAAGACAGACAGGAACAATCTAAGCAGTAATATAAAAACCAGTTCCCCTGAATCATGCCAAGCAGGGAGGTTCTGGAGAGGCAGGGGCTGCTCACCTTGGCAGGCAGCTCCTCGATGACGGTCTCCAGATCGCGGCACCTCTGAGCGAACGGTTTGTTGACACAATCCGCCTTCAGCGTGGCCTGGTACAAACACAAGGGAAACGCGATCACGGCTGCCGGGCCGGGCTCACTGCGGCCATGCCCGCCACAATCCCCCCCCAGCATTCCCTCAGGACAGCACTCACCGCGGCCATGCCCGCCACAATCCCCCCTCAGCATTCCCGGCAGGACAGCACTCACCGCGGTCATGCCCGCCACAATCCCCCCTCAGCATTCCCGGCAGGACAGCACTCACCGCGGCCATGCCCGCCACAATCCCCCCTCAGCATTCCCGGCAGGACAGCACTCACCGCGGCCATGCCCGCCACAATCCCCCCTCAGCATTCCCGGCAGGACAGCACTCACCGCGGCCATGCCCGCCACAATCCCCCCTCAGCGTTCCCGCCACACCCGAGGCTGCAGCGGCCGGGACAGCACAGCAGCTCCGTGCACCGAGACACCGCTGAGTGCCCGCCCGGCCCGGCCCGGCCCGTTCCCGGTGTATTCCCCCGGCAGCAGGAGGCGGCCGTGTCCCCGCACCCACCAGCAGGAAGCTGGGCTGCTGCAGGTGCGGTCCGGCCATGCCGCCGCTCCGCTCCCGGCCCTCAGAGCCCGCAGAGCCCTCAGCGCGGCCGCCACTCGCTCCCCGCGCCCGCGCGGCCCTTGCGCGTCACGGCCCGCTCGGATGACGTCACGGCAGCGTTGCCATGGAGACGGCCCGCGCTGAGGGCGGGCAGGGCCGCGGCCGTGGCAGAGCCGGGGAATGGCCCGAGCTGGGAGCGCCCCTCAGCGATCACCGAGGGCACCCAGCAATCCCACCCTGTGCCTGTCTGTCTGAGCGCCTTATCCAAACACTCCTTGAACTATGCCAGGTTTGCCCTGGGGAGCCTCTTCCAGTGCTCAGCCACCCTCTGGATAAGAATCTTTTCCCGGGATCCAGCCTAAACCTCCCCTGGCTCAGCTTTGTGCCATTTCCTCGAGTTCTGTCCCTGGTCACCAGAGATGAGATCAGTGCCTGCCCCTGTGAAAGTGTTTGTGACAAACGCTAATCACGTTTTTAAAATTTTAAAAGTTTAATAGTAATAAAATGGTTATAAAAATAGTAATACAATTAGAGTAATAATAATTTGGACAATTTGAATTAGGACAATATGAGACAATAGAGACAAAGAGTTACGGGTACCTTTTCTAGGCAAAATAAGCCTGAAAAAGGACCCACGTTAACAAAGGATTAACCCTCAAAAACAATAACCTATTGCATATTCATACACCTCATACATGATGCATAAATTCGATTCAAATACAGGATTCTGTCTGGTTATTGTTAACTTCTTCTTCTGAATCCTAGCAGCGCCTTTGAGGCGGGAAGAAGTTTGTTTCTTCTGATAAGAAGGCAAGAAATTCTTTTTCTCTGAAAGATTTAGGTGTCCTGTGGCTGCTATCTTGCTGCGAGTCCTTTCTTTAAAAAAAGTATCCTACATAGCATAGTTTCTATTTTAACAATTTTTATAACCTAAAACTATATTTAACACATTACTTAAGAGAATTAATACAGCATAACTTTCTAACATAGCACATATAATCTTCATTTTAATATTTGCTAAAAGCCAGTCATAAAATAGGCATTTTTCACACGTGTCCTGTGCTGGGTGTGATGTGTCCTGGTGGGATTCCTGCCGTGTCCTGCACTTCCCTTTTTAGATACAGACTGGCTGTGAGTGAACGCTGCTCCTCCAGGGGTCTGTCCGTCCTCCAGGTGGGGATAACGAGCTGCTTGAGCTCCAGAAAAAGCTGCTGGGGCCTGATGGCAAGGATTCTGCCGTGTGTTTACTTGGCTGTGAAAGTTACATGTGTCAGGAATTAAGGAAACGTAGAGCTGGTGTGTTTTCAGTGGGTGATGATAGTAAAACAGGGAATCTCCGACGTGAGGAATGTGGGAATCCTAAAAATTAGTGGGTTTTAAGAAAGTTAGGAAAAGGCAGGCCTCTGACAGTAAAGACAGGGAAATGCTAAAGCTGCAGAAAAATTAGTAATGTAGACGTGAGAAATGAACAATAGGCCTATGTTAAGTGCTGCCTTAAGTGGTAACAAGGTTAATTAATGTATATCTTTAGAAGGTTAAGGTTTGAATAGAGCTTTGTGCCTTGTATCTTATGAACAAGCTCTTGTGCTTGAATGTAGGCCGCTAACCAAAGCTACGTGTGCTTTACATGATTGGATAGAAGTATTGTCAATGTTCTTGCATTCTATGTGTGATTGGCTGAAACACAGATGGAAATGGCTTTATGATATGCTGTAACATTACGTCTCTTTGGCATTCTGCTTGATTCAGTGAGATGGTTGCATCTCTTGTCTCCAATGTTGTAACAATGTGCTGAGACTGATGCTTGAATAAACCTCTCAGACACTGAACAAGGAGTGTCCCGTCCTGTTCGTGCCGTGTAAATAGTTCTGCCAGGGCAAAAAACACCACCCCTTTTCCCTGCCAAACAAAACTTACCAGCCCTGCATCTTGATGGCAGATTGTAGGAGGCACTTGGCACTATCAAACAAGCCCGAGATGTCACGTGTGCCAACTTGGGTCTGGGAGGCATTCTGCGCAATGCGGAATTTCAGGAGCCAGCCGGCCACTCCAGGCTACAAGTACCCGCCCAAAATGGAACCCCTTTTCCCTGGCAAACAAAAGGGACCAGGGCAGGTTCATGATGGCAGATTGCAGGACTCACTTGGCACTCTTAAACTAGCCTGAATTTGCACTGGTGCCAGTTTACCTCTGGGAGCCATCCTGCGCAATGTGGAATTTCAGGACACAGCCAGCACCTCAGGGCCGCAGGTGCCCAAACACCAACACCACCCCTTTTTCCTGGCAAACAGACCTAACCGGCCCCGCATCTTGATGGCAGATTGTAGGAGGCACTTGGCACTATCAAACCAGCCCGACTTGCCACGGGTGCCAACTTGGGTCTTGGAGGCATTCTGCACAATGCGGAATTTCAGGAGCCAGCCGGCCACTCCAGGCTACAGGTACCCGCACACAAACAGCAGCCCTTTTCCCTGGCAAACAAAAGGGACCAGGGCAGGTTCATGATGCCAGCTTGAAGGACCCGCTTGGCGCTCTTTAACTAGCCTGAATTTGCACTGGTGCAAGTTTTGCCTCTGGGAGCAATCCTGCGCAATGCGGAATTTCAGGAGCCAGCTGGCACCTCACGGCCAAAGGTCCCATAACAAAAACACCACCCCTTTTCCCTGGCAAACAGACCTAACCGGCCCTGCATCTTGATGGCAGATTGTAGGACACACTTGGCACTCTCAAACAAGCCCAAATTGGCACGTGTGCCAGCTTGAGTCTGGGAGGCATTCTGCGCAATGCGGAATTTCAGGAGCCAGCCGGCCACTCCAGGCTACAGCTACCCGCACACAAACAGCAACCATTTTCCCAGGAAAACAAAAGGGACCAGGGCAGTTCATGATGTCAGATTGCAGGACCCACTTGGCACTCTTAAACTAGCCTGAATTTGCACTGGTGCCAGTTTTCCTCTGGGAGCTATCCTGCGCAATGCGGAATTTCAGGAGCCAGCCGGCCCCTCAGGGCCACAGGTCCCATAACAAAAATGTTGGAATCCTAAAAATTAGTGGGGTTTAAGAAAGTTAGGAAAAGGCAGGCCTCTGACAGTAAAGACGGGGAAATGCTAAAGCTGCAGAAATATTAGTAATGTGGACGTGAGAAATAAAACTATAGGCCTATGTTACCTGCTCCCTTAGGTGGTAACAAGTTTACTTATTGTATATCTAAAAAGGTGAAAGTTTCAATAGAGCTTTGTGCCTTGTTTCTTATGAACAAGCTCTTGTGCTTGAATGTAGGCCGCTAACCAAAGCTACGTGTGCTTTAAATGATTGAAGTATTGTCAATGTTCTTGTATTCTATGTGTGATTGGCTGAAACACAGATGGAAATGGCTTTATGATATGCTGTAACATTACATCTCTTTGGCATTCTGCTTGATTCATTGAGATGGTTGCATCTCTTGTCTCCATTGTTGTAACAATGTGCTGAGACTGATGCTTGAATAAACCTGTCAGACTCTGAACAAGGAGTGTCCCGTCCTGTTCATGCCTTGTAAATAGTTTTGCCAGGGCAAGGAATGATTGGTATCTGATTCTTTTGATTCATGAGGCTGAACAATTGCTTTATTAATCTGTACTATATTACATTAATACTATACTATATTAAAGATGTACTATACTACAAAGAATACTAAAGAAAACCTGTGACTGTCTCCAGACAGCCAGGACGCAGCTTTGAGTGATTGGCCAAGGAAACAAAACAATCCTCAGCAGAATCCAATTGACAAATCACTTCAGGTAAACCATCTTCCCAACACATCCCACATGTGCAAAACAACAGGAGCAGCAGGTAGAGAGAAGAATTGTTTTTCTCTTCTTCTCTTTGTGCTTCTCCAGGAAAAAACCCTGAGAGAGAGAATTATGTCTCTCATTGGAGAAAGAAAGCAAGAGGAAATAAAAGACTGTGTGAAAATGTGGAAACAAAGCACTGGATGTGAGGTCAGTAATGCCTGTTCAAACAAACAGCTGCATGGGAGGGATGTATCCAATTATTTGAAGCACTAATTGAGCTGCTGAGGAGAACTGTGGAAGGACAGTTTGGTTGGTTCTGGAGCCTTCTGAAATCCATGGTATATCCTTCTTACACAGAGCATTTTCACATGTATATATCAAGACTGTAGATGTATTTTTTCCCCATTTTGCAGATGCAAAGACCAAAGTCCAGAAAAGTCACCTTACCTAGGTTTCCTCTGATATGCCACTTATCTAGGTTTCCTTTTTCCCTTCCTCCCAAATTTTAGCTACCTTGAAGCCACAGCAACAAGAAAGGTTTTTTTCTGTTGTTGGTATGTTTTTCCTTAGAGAAATATCCCTGAGGGACTTGGAGGCTGAGCTGTGTTCTGCAAGTATGGATTCTGTGGTTTTGGGCTTGTTTTATGTTTTTAGCATTCATTGTCAGAGGTTCCTAACAGGCAAAGAAGTGACAAACCAGCCATACCAGAAGCTCTCCTGGGTAGCCTCACATTTTGTCACCTTGGTGTAATCACTAGAGCATCAATCAAACTCTTCAGAGGTAATTTGGTTAATGTAATTGTCATAAAGATGAATAACTCAATTTGTGCATCGAATATTGAGTTAATGCAACACTCAGTTACCAGAAAACCCATGAAGAAAAGAGAGTTTCTAAATCCTCCAATGCCAGCTTGCACTGTTGTGGGTGCTCAGGTTGAACATTTGGGACAAGCAAAGAACCAGAGTGTGTGGTTCTGGTGCTCACAGTGCTGGCTCTGGAGCTCACACAGCCTTTTTTTTTCTGAAAGCAGTAAAAAAACCCTTTCAATTAATTCATGTGGGGCATCCACTGCACCATCCACAGGCATTGATGGGAAGTTTGGGTTCAGGAGTGTTACATCAAGGCTTTAGGAAGTGACTTTCCCCCCTCAAAAAGAAGTGTTTGTAGTGAGAGATGCCATCTTTTATAGAGCTAGTGGACATCAGAAGGAGAAACAGGAGCTTTGAGACACTCCAGCTTCTCTTGAAATCTGACTCAGATGCAGCAAACAAGTCCAAGCTGGGAACACATGACTGTAACTGTAACCTGATTTTGCTGATTAATGAATGGAAAAGGCAAATTAGAAATAATCTAATTTAGAGAAACAGCACAGGCATCTGATAACATGGTCAGACCTTGTTGCTTTTGCAGGATTAATTTAGTCTCTTCCTGTAAGTACAGGTTAGAGTGTTCTAACAGTGGAGATCTCTCAAATGTTTTCTTTTGGCTGGAGAATTGTTTGGGTGTTGATATGTCAGGGATGGGTAAAATGATTAGAAAATATCCAGTGTGTTCAGTGTGATGGGAACAAAACCAGACTACCAGTTAGTGAGAAATCATCTGGAACAGGGCCTGCATTCATATAGGTGGGGAGAAAAGGGGAATTTTCAGACCTGTCATTATGTTTCTAGCCCAATCAAAGTAACTTCTGTCTCCAAAGCTGTTCAGTTCATGCAGACACCAACTTTATGCTGTTCCTGACATGCACAGGCCTGCTAAGGCTGTCAGTCAGAGTTCCACATGGCTGGAGATGAGACTTCATGTGTAGTCTGGGAAAACATTAAACATTAACCCACCCAGTGCCTGTGAAGGCTTCTCCTGTGAAGGAAATGTTAGCAACACTGAACCACTGCAGGATGAGGTATCCCCATCTCCACCCAGTTTGAGTGTGTGCAGCTCTCTGGGCATCCACTGTCATTTTTCCTGATGATTTCTATGTTTTTGTTGTATTTTTGCCTGGTTTCTGCAGGCAGAGATTGCTTAAGATATTGCATGACAGCATGATATCAGGATTTCCAGCTCCAGCTTGCCTCCCACAGTCTTGAGAGTACCTTAAGAATATTCTGATTTAATAAGCAGTGTGTTTTGTGCCTGTTTATGGGTACTTGGAGTTTTGAAATTTTGGCAGTCCCATTTTGAAGATTTTATTCTCCATATGAAGCGCTAGAAATTTGGTTTTCATTAAAATTGGGTTTCTTGCATAATCACGTGAATCCAGGAGCTTGAGGCATAAGTAATCTCAGGATTTCAACACTTGGGATAAAATATGAGTTCTGGTGGCAGAGTGTGTGAACATAATGCATTATGCAGGGGGATAAAGCAACTCTTGGATCAAGAGTCTGAGGAAGCTGCATATGGTGACCATTACTGAGTTTTGCTTTTTTATTATAGAGGTTGAGGTCTGGGATTTGGCTTTGAAAAGTAAAGCCAAATTTAAGGTTCCATTTTCCATTCTAGTTGCTGGTGGTCCATAATCTGTTTTTAAGTAAGATTAGCCTGGGCAAGAAAACGCTTTGTGCCATTTGTGAGAAGCTTTTCCTGTTGATTTTGAAGGAAATAGTGCTTCAAGCTGATAACTGCTTTCATTTCCAGAAATTTCCATGTTTCTTAAACAAGATCTTGTTGCAGTAAGATCAGGATGAATTGCTCAGCTTTAACTAATACTTGAAGCATGCAGTAGGAGCTCTGCTTGCTATTTATACTTTGCCAGATTGATGTTCCTGTTTCTCAGTTCACCAGGTTTCTGCAAAGTGCCACTGACAGCAAAGTCACCTTCTCCTGAAGAGCTGCAGCTCTGACCCTGGGGCTGGAGAACAGGGCACTGTGCAGGAGGGGCTGCACCTGCATCCTGCCCTGGGTGTGCACAGTGCTCCCCACAGCCTGAGGGGATGAGTGGGCTCCTGATTTAATGATCCTGTGTCTCTGAAATTTGCTACAGAGCCCTGAATCAGCCCTTAAATCCTGTGCATTTCCAGATGTGCAATCTGGGCCTTCCAGAGAGGATTTATTATTTATTTTTATTTTTAAAATTTTATTTATATTTATTATTATTTATTTTTACCTGACAATCTTTATTTGTCAGGTAATTGCTGTTCTCACTTAGAGCACAGACCTCTTTGTGTTCTGACACATTTCCAAGTGTCTTCCCAAGTGCAGGATATCCACCAGTGTGGTGGGGAAGCATCTGTGCTGCTGCAGAGGGACAGTGACAGTCCTTGCTCCACAGGGCTGGGTGCCTCTGAGTGTGGTCACCCTTTCTGTGTCCCTGAAAGGCAGCTTCTCCAGCTGCAAGATTTGTGTTAGGTGAATATTCCCAAGGAACCTGCTGAGCTATCACTATGGCAAGAGGTGCTGGGATTAGTTTGGCATCCAGGTCCCTTTTATAACCCCAGCACTCAAAAAAACCCAAGTAAATACTGCTCTAAGCTGCTTAATAAAATGAAATATAATAAAGAAGAGATAATAGCCTTAGGAAGGGAGGCAGTTCAGAGCTATAATATGAATGGAATAAGCTGTAGCTGGTTGGTTTTGTAACTGATACAGTATTTCATGTTATTTTTATCCTTCCAGTTAAAACCAGATACTGCCATCCTTAAAGAGCATGGAATCAATTTAATGATACCTTTAATAATCTTTGCTTTCCTTTTGAAAGCCATATTTTGGAAGCAGAATGTCTCTCCCACTAATGGCTGTCTGCCAACTGGCTTTCATCTTTATCCTTTCTGATTCTGCAGCCTTCTACCCATGTGAATAATTTGCTCTCAGAGCATGTTGTTTTTAGCTCCTGGCAGTCAAGAAGAGAGAAATCAATGTAGATTGCTGGGGTGAGTGACCAGGAGGTGAAACTTGAAAGCCTTGAATATTGGCTGCTTCAGCCTGACAAGCATAATGAAGTGTGCATGAATGGGGAACTGCATGGAGCCATGAAGGAGGATCAGTCACAGGACCTCAGTAAAGACTAGAAAAAAGAACAAATACATAAGATCTTCTAAGGCAGAAAGTAGGGACACATGTAAGAAACTTCTGTGAATACTGAACAACTTCTGGTTGTAGATTCACCTTTCAAATCCATTACTCACATTTATTGTCCACCTTCTTTTTTTAATTTGACTTATTGTGGGAAACCACAGGTTTTCATGAAGATGCTTACAGACATGGTATTGACATTTGTATTTAGTCAAACACACTTTTAAATATAGTTTGGATTTATATGATTTTTAACTTCTCAGAAGCTGGCACTTTCTTGTTCCTCGAAGATGGGGGGTGGATTTGTTTCCTTGCAGTACAAGAGCTGAAGTTGCTTTTCTAATGTAACACCATTTTGTATGTAACAGATTTATCATGAACCAATATTTGCTTATTTAATTTTATTTCGTATTCCAAATGGCCAATTCTGTAACCAAATTTGTCACAATAAAATCTCCCAGTCATACAGGAGATGGAATTAAGGGTGTAATTAAGAGTTTCTGCTTTGGATGCTGAGCCAAGCATTGAAGAGCATTTGAAATGTTGAAATGAGAGAAACTGTCTTGAACAGCCTGTTCTTATCCTGAACCAGATTTCTTTGTGTATTTCCAGCAGTAATGACAGAACTGAGAAATGGGCCCAGAACTAAAATTTGGGTCCCAGTAGGACAGGCCCTGTTCTATTGCTTTTTCTCCCTGGGGTTCTAGAGCCACCCTAAAGCAAACTGTGTGCAGGGGCTGTGTGTGACAGCAGGACACAGAGCAGAGAGATTACCAACCAACAATTCACCCTATGCATGGGAAATTCTCAATTGCCAGATTTCCTGGATTGAAGTTTATTTTGTATCATGAAACTGGATTTAAAATAAACCCTACAGTACATAAGGGCTTACAAGAATGCCGTAAAAAACAGAACATCACATTGTTCTGTTCTCCAAAATAATAAAACTTTATAATCTTGCTCTAAATATGAAATATTGGGTAGTGAATGTCACAATAGGTGCCTGTAAATCATGCAAGTTGGAGAGTAAGTAAAACATTTGACGGAGGGGAAATACAAATTTTTATTGCTGCCATAGTGGGAAATGAATGTGATTTGTAGGATTGCTGTTGGTTAAAATGAAATAGAGTTTATTGCACAAAGAGGAAGGGATTCAGACAAGTGCCATGTGTGGGGTTATTTCTGTTATGCTGTATAAGTATATGGCTTAATTATCAACAGCTCCTGTTCTAGGGAGCTCAGAGACTGACTGAGAGTAGGAATTGTACCTGGGCTGGGCTGTCATTCAAGGATACAGTTCAGATTGTGTGGCAGGTAGCTTATGCCTCCATATCCTGCTCTTATATTCTTCAAGTTCAGAAGTTTAGGAGTTACTGAACAAGCCACAACAGAGGAGAAAAAGACATTGGCAACCTTATGGTATCTAAGGTGCTGTTGGCTGAAAATTATTGAAATACATAAGCAGAAAAGCCTGGAAATTTCTGAGTGTTGATCAGCTCCAGGGGTTAAAAAATCACCTCTATCAATGCTAGCAGAGCTATTGCTGAACCTGGAGCCCTGTCAGTCATCTCCAGATCCATCAGCTGTTTTGTGTAGCACAAAACATGATGTCATGTCACGACTGTTATTGAAGCAATGCTTCAGGAACAGCCTGGGGAAGATCCTTTTTCCTGTAGGTGTCCTCATCTGCCAATCTATTCACCAAATTGTGTATTCGTTTCCAAATGCCCTGAGGCACTGATGGATCCTGCACAGATGTTTGTTAAAATTCAGCCCACCTGATAGGACAGTGTACTCATCAAAGCATCACTGGACAGCAGCAGCAGCTCTGCCACAGTTGGGTCTATTCCCACCTAAACCTTCCCAAGTTTTGCAGTGAATCCCAAGGTGTAAGTCTCAATACAGACATGGAGTTAGAGTTGGGAACTAAAGAAAGAGAAATCTACACGTGGAGTGAGACAGGGACACTTGAGATGGGTTCTCAAAACAGTTGGTAGGGTTCACCATGTGCTCTGGAGTGTGGCTGCTGTCCTGGCTTGGAGCCCAGTCAAGGTTCAGTCAAGATTATGGCTCTGACAAGGAGAAATTCAGCCATTCAGCCATACGGCAGGAGGGGAGCTCAGAGGTGATACCACAATAACCTGAGGGCTTTTACTTGGATAATCCTTTGAGTGGGGACTGGAGTGCCCCATGGATAAGGGACATCTTAGGGGTAGGTGAGGGATGGGGTCTAGTGGCTCTTAGGCAGACACAGAGAGGTCATAGAGTCATGTAAGTGGAAAAGGCTTTTAAAATCATCAAGTCCAGCTGTTAACCCAGCACTGCTTCTCAGCCAGAGCCTTGTTCCCCTCTGCCTCCTTCTGAGCTGTATTTGCTGGGCTCAGAGCTGTATTTGCTGCCCACACCAGCCCCATCCAGACCCTGCAGGTCACCAGGAGGGAACAGGACCAGAGGTTCTGCAATCAGCCCTCAGCAGGGATCCACTCCTGCTGAAAGCACTGGGGCTGTCACTGCCAGAGAGGAAAAGAACCATGCCATGAATTTTTCCTTAGCACAGCCAGGGTTAATGCAACCAGCCTCAACACACACTTATTTTTCTTGGGACAGAGCTACTCTCCTATGTAAATAAAGATTAAATTCATTGCATCCTTCCAAAGGACCTTCTATCAAATTGTGTTTAGAATTGCCCAAAGGTCCGGGCAGGGGGCAGAGTTCCCAGTTTCACTAATGAACTTTTGTTTCCAAGCCTGTATCTTTTTTAAAAAAAACCTCTTCTCTATTTCCCAGAAATGTGTTGAGCTTTTTGACCCTTAGAATTCATATCTCATATTTCTAGCATGCTGACACTTCCTTACTTCCTGTCCATGATTGATAGTTTAACCTCTGGGCACTCACATTGCTTCCTCACCATCACTGAGCTGCAGCTGTATAATTCCTTGCCTATTGATGTCCATTTCATACTGCTCTCTTGCTGTCTGAGTGTTTGGATTTGACATTCCTATTACTTCTAGTAAAAGGAAATGACTAAACACCAACTTTTACATCATTTTACTGTTACTAACATTATATGGCTGATCAGAAATGCCAAATCACAGCCTCAAGAAGAACAAAACTTTCATTCTCTTACATGAGCTGTATTTGCAGGATGAGGATTCATGCTGTGCTGTCACAAAGGAGCAGGCATCAGCTTGGAGCAAGGAGGTGCCTGAGGGCTACTTCTGACATCCAGCCTTGTTATTGACAGTGACAGTGACAATGACAGTGACAGTGGGGCACTATTAATTTCAGAAATGTAGACACCTGTCCTCTGCAGCAAGCAGTCACCATTAATGCTCACTTTACTGAGTCACTGGGGAACCACCAATGGAACTGCTTGGACTCAAAAGCAAGTTCCATCTTTAATTTCTTGTGGAAACTGGCTATTATGGAGAAGAGCTCTTAAATGTAGTCTGATGTAAGTATTACTCTCTGTCATGTTCTCTACTGGAAATGATTTCCAGTCTATCACATGTTCTCAGTGGGTTGTTACTGCCTGTGTTGTGGTTGTTGCTTTGACAGTTAAACCTTGAATCTCAGGTGACTTCATGTGTCAGCATAAATACAACCAGGATAGGAACTTGCTTTTGGGTTTCCAGTGGGTCATGAGAAATGAAGTTTATACTTTTTACGCTATGATTTGAGGTGGTTTTGGGTTTATCTTGAACTCCTCTCTCACAACGTATTTGCATTTATCACGAGATCCTGTTTAACTGTCCAACACATCCATGAGGCATGAGCTAAACATTGGCTGTTGGGTGCAGGGTTGTGGCTAAATTGATAAAACCTGTGGTTTTTAAAAGAGTAAAAAGTTACTTAAATCTCCCTTTTTCTTTCTTGTTATGAATCCCTCTGTAGTTCACATTCTAGGACTCCTGCTGTGCTGTGACTGTACTTCAGCCTGTTTTGCAGAAAAGCCCTGAGGAATTGGCTCAGTTGCCCAAAGGGTCAGAGGACAGGCAGCTCTCTCAGACTCAGACTCCGTGGGTTTCTTTCCCTCTGATTGCTCATTTAGGGTAATGTTCCCAAAGCCTTTATTCTGGCTTGTTGCATGTATTCCTGCAACTTCATGGCTCGAGGTGCTGCAGTCAGGAGGGTGGCAAAGGGGACACAATCCACAGTGGGTTTCAGGAGCTGCTGCTTTGAGAGTGGCTCTTTCCAGGTCACCTCAGTGCTCTGGGCTCACTGCAGGGGCACTGAGTCCTCTCCAGTGGTGCAGTGACAGTGTTTCCTTGGGTCAGGTAGAGCTGCTCTGGCAAGTCCTGTTTTTATAAAGCAGACACTCACCACAGTTATTGCACTGCTGGAGTTACAGCAGTCTGAGGGATCAAGAGTGATGAGCTTGAAGAGAAGCAGCACAGTGAAGATCTGTTTTGCTCTGAAAATTTTTATCATCCTGTAAATCAGAAGCTGGATGATATTGGAAAAATCCATTAAACTAAATTATCAAGGGGTACTAGATACAAAGAGGCACTTGTGGCTCAGGAAGTTTGTGAATTTCAAGTATTTGGAGGCTGAGAGATCATTTAGGGAAGAATCACTACACATTTATTGTTGTACTCTTCCTGCTGTAGTCTGTCTTGGGCACCCAGTGCTGGCTGTTGTCAGAGACAGGAGCTGTGGAGCTCTCAGTTTTACCCACCTGCCTGGGTTTTTTTGTTCTAATATAAATATAGTCAACACCTAAGCCTATTGTTTAGAAAGGATGGAAATGTAAGCAAATGAGGCAAATTTTCCTCAGAGGAAACAATATCTGTGACCATGAATCCAGGACAGATTTGTGCTGTATAGGCATTATTACAGACATATAAACAGGCACATATATGCATAGATGTTATATATACAGGCATTATATATATATGTATATATATATGTGTACTATATATATATATAAATACAGACTTATATATAAATGTATATAATGTCTGTATATATATACACAGACATTTGATATATTTATATAATGTATTTATATACATTATATATTTATGTATATATATACATAATATATTATGTATATAAATACATTTTATATATAATTATATATATTTAATATTATTATATAGATATTATTATATAATTATATTTAATATTATTATATATATAATTATATATATTTTTATATATAATATATTTATATCTACTGTAATGTTTATATATATATACACATTATAGAGACACATTGCATTTGGACATTGAACTGTTTCAGGGGGTTTTAGAATTTTTTTTCTCTTTCTAAATTTATGGAGAATAGAAGCATTTTCTCAATATAAACACTTTTGTTTTTACTGTGTTTATGTTTTCAAAACGGCCATTTGGTTAATCTTGAATAAACAAGCCTCCAAAATATGGTGTTGGGCAATCTTGGCCACTGTTGTGTGTGTGATGAGTGTGTTTATGTGTGCGTCCAACTCTGTTCAGACTGACTGAATTTCATGTCAGGCAAGGCAATATAAAACCCATACAGGCTGCTGAGAGTCCAGGCTTGGCAGCTTGCTGGAATCCAGCACAGATCTGCCCCTGATTCTGCAGCAGGTCAGACTTGGGGAGGAAGCAGAAGAGGGAAAGTCCAAGTTGGCTCCAAGACTGAGATGTGGCACCATTTTAGCACGGGACATGAAACACAGACTGACATTCAGGAGCTGGGTTTCACTTGTCCCAGGCAGTGAGAAATGGGAATAGGCAAAGGAAGGGAAAAGTGCTGGTTCCTCTTGGCAGGAGCAAAGGGTTGAGTCCAGATTTGTTTCTTTGGGCCTTGGTGATGGCTGCCTGATTTAAAGGACAAGGCTTTCCCATTCCAGGAGGTGATAGATGCTGGGCAGAGCTGCTGAAAGAAAAGAATTGTCCTTGTCATGGAGGCATGGCCATGTCAGGAGGGAACTGCCAGGGAGAGAGCAGCCCCAGGCACCAACTGTCCCAGAAAGGACACAGATGAAGTTTTAATAATAAGGCACTGTCCATGCTCTTGGGCAGCTCAAAAGATCTCTGTAACTGATTATAAATTCCACATGGTTTGGGTGTGGAATGCTTTTATGGCTGTGCAGCACTCAAAAGGCTGCACCAGGAATTGCCAGCTGGGAAAGCTGTGTGGACAAGAAGCAGATCTCAGAGAAGAAAGCAGCAGGCAGGAGGATAGATGTGATGGAAATACCTGCAGTCACCTGCAGTCACTCTTCCAGTAACTGGATGAGTTACAGAAATCCACCAGAGCTGTGGATTTCTGTAACTCATCCAGGGACCTGAAGTGACAGAACGTTTGGTCACTGCTCATGAACAGCATCCAAAGGACTCTGCCTGAACGAGGCAGTGAAAGTGGAAACATTGTGAAAATTGCTGGTGCAGACAGAAAGGGGAAGAGGGCCAGAAGGGAAGCCAAGGTGCCATCAGCTTCGTGGCTGTGGCACCTGGAGCTGGGTTTTGGTTTCCTAAATTTCAGAGAGGTTGATGTGTGTGGCTGAAGGTCCATTTTCCATTCTGCCTGCTAGCATGGAGCTCTGGAGATGCACATTGTGATCCAGATGCTGTGTTCCAAAAGCTTTCAAATTAATTTAATTTTCATTAAACTAGGACACTCTGTCCAGTCACTGCTGGAAGTCCTTTAATCTGTTGCAGACAAACCCCAGATGTTTCTGTGTGCATTATTTATTTTGTCCTTTCTACATTGACCCTGGTGAGCCATGTAGAAACTGTTCCTTTTTGTTAAATGCTGCTGCTCCCATTTGCCCTTTGGTGTGGAGACCAGCAGCTCTGCTTTTTTGGAAAAATCACAAAAACCAAAAAACCCCAAAACAAAACAAAATAACCCCAAATCAAAACAAGCAATTCACCCCCCAAAAATACAACCAAACAAACAACTCAAGTAAAAAACCCAAACCCAACCCCAAACAACTCCTCACAAACCCTCAAGGTTTTCTTAAGTCCTTTTTCCTCATGCAACTACCTTTCTTTTGATGGTTTCTGTGGAAATTACTGTACTGCCTCTGGGTTTGAATCCAGAGGAGGTTTGTGAAATGTTGTGAGTGTGCTGGTACAGCTACTGCCACATGATCTAGAAAGGGACCACGTTATGGCTGAGAACTAAAGTGCATTGCTAACAATAATTTACTTGCATTTTCCATCTGATAAGATAAAAATGTCTCCCTTCAATATGATAAGAAACTTAACCAGCTGATGTACAAAGAGAGGTCTTAAAATTAAATATGCAAGGTAGAAAAGAAGGGGAGGATATGCATGGAATTCTGAAAATAGCTTATTTTCTGTTGAAATAAAAAGATGTACTACTCAGGCATCTCAGCTCAGGTGCTCTTACACTATATATTTAACACTGATGAAGATGAATATTCAAATTCTGAATGTGGGAAAGCAGGGATTTTTTCCATTCCCATTGCTCATGCTCATGAATGATCAAAATTTGACTTCTTGCATTTTCTACCCCATGTTCCAGCTGAGTAAATTTTGGGACTATAATATCAGCATGTCCCTAGAGGAAAGAGTGTAAAATTTTGAAGGAGACATTTACAATGATCACAGTGTGGGAAAGTGGCTAATGAGAAGTGATACAACAGCTCCAAAGGGAATTGTGCAACAGCCGGGAATTTGAATACCAGGGAATTTCCAAAGTAAAACAGCAATGAAAGATAACCAGGGAAAAAGAAAAGTACAGAAAACAAGCTCTACAAGACTGATTTTTTTGCATGCTGCTCTTCCACTTTCTAGGGAAGAAAGCAAACAGTTTCTTGTGCTCTTGCACAAGGAAAGGGTTACCTCCCATGAGCTTGCAGGGCCGTTCAGGAGGAAAGGAAGTTATTGTGAAGCAATGCTGTTATCCCTGGAACCCAGACAGGGCTAGGAGCCTACATCTGTAGTTGCACAGTACCAATGACCTTCATTTTTTTGCACCAAAACGTGGCAAGGGCTGTTTATAGAGTTGGGATTTATGCTTCTGTCAGCCTCTCTGAGACTTGCTTTGCTTCTGTGAAAAGTGAATTTAAATGGCTCTACACAGATATTTACCATATGTATTTTGATGTATTGATTAGTAGTGCTGTATTAACATTTTAATAATATGATAAATGTAGTCTTGTAGTTAAAAGGCAACTTTTGTGGTTAAAATAAGAACTATCTAAGTAGGATTTTTTTTTTTAAGAAAGGAATGAGGCACTCACACCAGGCAGCAGCCACAGGACACCTAAATCTTTCAGAGAAAGAGAATTTATTGCTCCATTATCAGAAGAAACAAACTTCTTCCCGCCTCGAAGGTGCTGTTAGGATTAAGAGGAAGAAGTTGGCACTGACCAGACAGAATGCTGTGCTTGAATGGAATTTATGCATCATGTATGAAGTGTATGAATATGCAAGAGGCTGTTGTTTTTAAGGGTTAATCCTTTGTTAATAGGTGTCCTTTTTCAGGCTCATGCTGCCCAGAAAAGGTACCCAGACATCCATAACTCTTTGTCTCTATTGTCTCATACTGTCCTAATTGAAATTGTCCAAATTATTATTACCCTAATTGTATTACTATTTTTATAACCATTTTATTTCTATTAAAGGCTAAAAATTTTAAAAACAAGCGATTGGAGTTTTTCACACTTGTGAAGTGCATGAGGACCATAAGGGCAGTAAAGAACCTGTTCTTCCCCCATTCCCTTGCAGTGAAGCTCAGCTTGATCTGGTTTTCCATAACTGCTGGCTCCCTCATTGACCTGCAGCACTCACACATCTGGAATTTATCCTTCCCAAAGAGCTGGAGGTGCAGCAGGGAGAGGGCAGTGGTGCAGAGTTCTTAGGCTGTGTTTATGCTGGGATTCTGAGGCAGGTGTGAGGGAGTCTCTTCAGCAGCTTGTGGCTTCCCAGAGGCACATCCTGCTCCCTTCCCATCCCTCCTGCTCAGCTGCACGTGTCCTCCCTTGCTCTCCCTCTCAGCACTCTGGTGCTGATGGATGCCACTGGACTCCAGTGGGGGTGCTGTGTGGATGCTCTCATTTCTCAGGAAGGGCTGCAGGGATAGGCAGAGGTGGGGCCTGCTGACTTCACAGGAAAGTACAATCTGTTTGGCTTCATTCCAGCACTCCTGCTCATTTTGGAGAGGAGATGAAATCCAGATGCTAGTCCTGGTCTTGATTCCTGACTCAGAAATTACAGTGTGATGAAGCACTTTGGAAAGCCTCTCTCTGCAAAGCAGTGCAGCTCTGTCATTTACCTGGGAATCCCACAAAAGCCTCAGTTCTCATTTAGGGGAATTTTTAGAAAATATTTCCCATCCTTGATCCTTTTTCAGAGAGGATGAGGTTGTTTTCAGATGATCTCTTAAGATAAAAGTCCCTATTATTTTCATATACCCTTAACACCAGGAACTTAAAAACAAAAGTAAGAAGTGAAAAGAAAAATGTTGTAGCTGTTGCACGAAGAGCTTTATGCTGACATCACATCCCCATGCCTGGGGCTCAGTATGTGCAGCCCATGGAGAATTTGCCCTCATCTCCTGCATGGTGTGAGCTTGCACTGACTGACTGTGTGGGGCCAGAACATGGAGCAGGCACCCAGAGTGTGGGGATGGCAGGGGAGGGAGAAGTGGGATTGCTTGGTGGGGAATAGTCCCTGCTTTGTGGAGTTGGGAACCAGGGTGTTATAGGCTGGAGAAGCATGTGGAGGGCGTGGAAGAGAGCACACAGTCAGGTTTGTGGGTTTTGCCAGTGTAGTATATGGTAGAGATAATTCATGCTATTAATGTGTAAAATACTGTAAGATCCAAACTATGTCTTTTGACCATCCTGGGCGGTGTGAAATACAAAGCTGTGTTTTGTGTCAGGTACAAACAGGCAACGTGAGTATTTGTGAGTGCCAAATGTGTGGGCTCTGACAATGGGAGAGCTGTGAATTCTAATAATAACTGAGGAAAATAAAGCATGGAAAAGGGCCTTTGAACCTATCTTTTGTTTCAATCAACCCTGGTTGATTTAGGAGCATTGGAATTAAAGTGTTAAGGATGTTGCTTTTTGCTTGCATTTAATCCATAAAGAGCTCTGCAATAATAACCTTTTGAAGTATAATTTTAGAATATTACTTGTATCCTTGAAACTATAGCTTTGGAATATATATAAAGGAAATATGCTTATCTGACACCTTATTGAAGCAGAGAAAAGCAGCTTGAGAAAGGAAGATGAACACCACCTCAAGGATTTATGGTTTTGACCAAAGGGAAGCTGGACATCACTGTTGTTAGATTTATAGTCTCTGCAATTAAAAGGTGGACCCACATCTGGGGAGCTGGACTCCACCAGATGGGATTTGTCTTTCTTCTTTCGCAAACTGGACTGCCACCATCTGGGATACATCCTGAGAAACTAAGATCACAATAGTGTATAGAATTGTGGTGTAATAATTGGAATAAAAATTGCTGATCAGTAAAAAAATTGGAAATAGAAACTGCTGAAAAAGCTGATGAGTACCCCTATAAATACCTGTAACCCTCAATTATCGGTGTGAAGTTGGAGGGAAAACTGTACCTAGTGCTGTTTTGCTCAACCTTTACCATATTAAATAATAAATTGATCGCTGCTTGAATATTGGCCCAGTCAAGCTTCTTATTCATAACACCGGCAGCAGTGTCTTATTCATATACATCTAGTTCGGATGCTGTTGAGATAAACATCGAGGTTTTAACGTAAGAATAGAAGTTTCCAGGCTGATAATCGCTGGCTTCCGCGGGTGGGGGGTCCACCCAAGAGTGATTATCGCCTTGATGATTTCATCTGCCAGGATAACCCACGGCGCCACCCTGATACATGTGAATGCTGGCTTCCCCGAAGCTCTCTGACAACATGGGGACACCTGGCCTGAGTCTTTGTCTACCTCTGCGCATGTAAAGCCACGGTTCTGCACGTGAAGAGACAAAAGAACATTCGGTCATCTCTGCCTCGGGCAGAATAAACTGTATAAGAACTCACTGTGTGAAGCAGCACTCGTGACCAGGGGGAGACTCTGACACTCGGGGGTCAGGTCTGTGTGTTCACCCAGCGCCGATCCCGGGCTCCACGCTGCCCTTGGCTGTGGCGGTTTTGACGACCGAACTTCTGTCTCGCAGACAAAATAATAAATCTTTGCTAAATTTTCTTATAAGTTTGCCTCACGATTTGATAATTATAACAGCCAGCATTTAAATAGCTATTTACCTGGATCCCTTTCCAACATGGAGAGCAGCCCACATTGGAGAGAGCCTGTGCTGAGCATCTCACTCTGCCTGCATGCAGACCTCTGTCCTGCTCTGTCCCAAACTTCAGGAGGTTTCTGTTCAAGTTCAGCAAGGTCCCTGTGGGTGATGCTCTGCTCCTTGTCAGCCATTCCCCTTAATTTAGTCCAAGCCAGAGATTTGCTGGTGTTGCATTTTCATTCTCATTGATTCCCTTTTTGATTTCCAACAGCACTCTTCTCTCTGAACATCTTTCTAAGGCTTTTGGTATTAAAGAGTTCAGGATTTGAGTATATTACTTCTCTCTGTGAAGATCCCTGTCAAAAATCCCTCCTCAGCTTCCCCAGCTGATGTTCTTCCCCTGTGTGTTCAGAGTGGCTCTGGTTGCCCTGTGCTGGGCCCTGGGGAGACCAAGGGAGCTCCAGCCTGCTCAGGACTCAGTGAGCAAAACTGATCCAGGCAGCTCCTGAATGAGCACGGCAGTGAACCAGCACTCACTGAGCTCATACAAACCATATGATGGCAGCTCTATAGGTAGTTACATATAGATACACACGCACTATGCTAGAAATATATAATATTTACTACTTCCATGTGGGTTAACACCCTCCCCAGATATCCTTTGGGGTCACTAATGTAATGTTCCAGCCTACTTTAGACAATACAAGGTTCAGGCAGAGTTTGCTGTTGGTGTCTTTGGATGCACACAAAGCTCCCTTTTGTTTCCTCCTGCCAGTATTTTCAGCTGTTACAGTAATTGTACTAATGAGATTTAGTCTTTAAGAAAACTGCTGGATTTGGTCCAGAAGGGCACTCAAGAGTTAAGGACTGACTCAGAAGGTTTCACTGTTAGTCTAATATTGAGCATAGCTGCAGTGTTACAGAAAGAATGAAGTGCTGATGTTTGCACTAAACTGTGCCTGGATATCCTCATTGAATAAAGCAAAGGGAGAAGAGTTTCCCTTGGGCAATGGTTTGGGCCATGTGTCCCCTGAGTCGAGCTGTGCAAAAGTTGACTTTCACTGGGCCAATGTCACTGTGAAATAGAGATTCTGTGTTCTGGTTTGGGCTCCACAGAGCATTTCCAACAGGCGTTACATTTAACCAGCAGGAAAGGAAGAAGGAGGCAGCAGCTCTGCCTTTAACCTTGAGAAATTCAACAAAGGCAGAGGAGACCCTGACAATCTGCAGGTCCATTTATGCTTTCACTAGTGTGAGAAATGGTGTCTGTCTGTGATGTCCCATTCAAATGCCTTCCCTTTGCTCATGCTTACAGCCCACAGAGAGACATTCTTTCAGTGGGAAACTGAAGGACAGTGTGGTTGAGGAAAATAGTGCCAAGGTAGTATTGGACTGTTGATACTTGCTGTCCTCAAGATGTAGGTTTGTCCTCTCCAGTCATCTGTCACTGCCCTTCTGCTGTGCTTCTAAAACATGGAATGCTTGTGATCACCCTCCAACGCTTCAAGGCTTTGCTGGATGAATCTGTTTAGCCCTTACACTGGAGCCAGAAGTGTGTTTGCAAGACTTGAGATGAAGTCCTGCCAAGTTTCTCAGCTAAAAGTGTGAGAGTTATTCCCTGGCGTGCTTTCCAATTAAAAGGAAAACAAAAAAAACTTGATTCAGAAGGTACTTAAATGTTAATCTCAGCAAAGCATAAACCTATGAGTAAATCAAGAACATATTTCCCTTTTCTGATTTCTGTAACAAAAGAAGCCAAATGTAAATCATTTGGCTTTCCTGAATCAGGGCGGTTTATGGGTTTAACTATTATCCTTAATTCTGAGGAATTACAGAAGGAAGAGAAATATGAATAAGAAATTCTTGAGTATCAGAATTTCCTGATTCCAAGTATCTGTCTCTCCAGATGCCTGAACACTTGATTTTTGTGGGAGCAGACCCATGACCCTCAATAAAGTAAACTTGTTTGTGTGCAAAGAAAAACAAGGTGCAAAGTTTAGTGTGTAGCAGTTTCTGACAACAAATGGACTGAGTACTGAGAGAAATGGATCATGAGCACCAACTGTGGAACTCACAGCCATGTCCTTCAGAAAATCTGGACAATAAACTCCCTGAATATTAATGGGTTATTTGATTATCACATAGAATTAATTGATATTCCTGGGTTACAAATAAACATGACTGAAGTAGGGGACAAACAGTGTATGAAATACATCCAATTTGACTTTTGGTTGCAAGATCTTGGGAGCTTTCTTAGACTCTTGTCCAATGGTTAAAACCTAATTTAGAGCTGGGGAATATAAAATGCATTTCTTATTTATTACAGTAAGAGCTTGGTGACTGTAGACAATGCTCTGCAGACACATTCCAGCAGAAAGAGGCATCCCCCTGAGTATGTTGCAAAATAATTTGGACAGTGTAGAGACCGAGGCAAATGAGGTTATTTAGGACATTAGTGTGAGAATGGCTCATGAGTTTGGTGTGCATTTAGGGTTCTTTATATTTTTAAAAGATGAGATGAAGAGTGATAAATTGAGTGTCAATATCTTAGCTTTTCTTTGTTGAGTACAAATGCCTGACTTTCTGTCTGTTCTTTACTTTCCCTCAATCAATGGGAAGCAGCACCAAAGAAAAGGAGGCAAAATGCAATGCTTGAAATGTCATTCATGCCACAAACCTACTCTTTTGCTGCACACAAAGCTGCAACCTCTTTTTTCTTTGTCTGGTCCTGGACTGTCATGAACTGTGCTTCAACACAGAGGTCTCCAACTTCCCCAAAGGTGGCTCCTTGATTTGCATCTCCAGGTTTGTTCTAATAAAAAATAAAAAGGATGTTTACAGCTTGTGTAGATGCTGGGAATATTTGGGATTGTCTCCTCACCTCCAGGCTCCCAAGCTGGTTATGAGGGGAGTCTTTCAACCAGCAATCAGCTTTCTTCTCCTCAAACATGCCTGGTGCAGCCATCATCCCAAACCAGCTTTACTGTCAGAGCAGCAGTGATGCCAGATGGCAGCTCTGTGTGCCAAGACATGTTGGGCCTTGAGGTGAAATTACACTGGCTTTGTGCAATACACAAACCAAGGGGCACAACGTCCCCAGCAAGGCTGAAGGAGAAGCTCCTGGTGCCTCCAAAGCCTGCCCTGGTCCCTTTGGTCAGTAGATGACTCCCTGTACTCTCCCCACCAACTCAGCCCAATGGCGGAGACTCTTCAACCTCTCTGTAATAACCTGAGAGGGAAATTGGGAAAGAAACCTGAGGATTTACACCCTTGGATAATTTCTTACCCTCCAAAAGATAGCTGTGGTCTTCACATCAACCTTAGCAATGCCTGTACTCTAAATATTACATAATATTCAAATTTGATCTCTTGGTTGCAGATTTGGACAAAGATGTAGCAGGACCCCAACAATGTAAAGGACAATTTAAAGATACTCTGCCTTTCTATAAGTTAATGAATAATGATTCTGTTGATAATTAAAATTCTAGTTTAATTTTCCCAGAGTGTATCTTGGCCTGTAAGGGTCTTTAAATACCTGAGTCCCCTTTCAAGCAGCATGCAAAGCCCTTCATGCTGGCAGCAGAAGACCAGAGAGTGCAGGCTATGTATGGAGATTTCTGCCAAGGCAAACTGTGCTCCCAGACAAGGATAGCAAATGTGAAAGTTTTGACAAACAAACAAACAGAAAAACAGAGGTCAAAGTCCTGAATCCCAGCATATGAACTGCTAAGCATCTTCTGACATGGGAAGGTCAGTGCAGAGTTTGTAGTATCATATGGTCAAAGCTGAATGTTGCACCAAGACTGTAAAGGTTACACAGGGAAAGGGACAAAGAGGCTCAGTCTTCATTTCCATACAAAAAGAAAAATGGGTTTTCCTGTGAGAGGCAGCAGTTGGTTGGGGTAGTCATAACAATGTCCTGGCCTTCCCAGGCCATCCTTGGCCTCTCCCTTGGTCTGGGAGATGACATTCTCCTTTACCTCTCTTGCCTCTTCCAGGTCTCCTCCTTGACTGCACAATGATAATTTTCCAGATGCAGAGGTTTGATGTGCTGAGTTAAAACCCAAATCTGGAAACTGGGAGAAATTGGAGACACTACAGTTGAATTCTCCACAGCATTTGTTGAAAGTGAATAGGCAAAATCAGCTTATCTTATTGGTACTGAGTGGTCACCCTGCTATGAGTTTAAAGGGAAGAGCTTTCCCAGAAGCAGCAAGATGATGATTCTTTAAGTGTGATACAGTAATTTGTCAAAAATGAAACATCAAAGTCATGTAGGGATTGAGAAACTCGGCAGAATCAGCGATGTTTTGCAATGGAATGAAGAGTCACGGTAGAGCTGAGGAGGCTTATTTACACATGCCAACTTTTCCTTGAACTATTTTCAGTTCCTCAAGATAACCTTATGAGAAGATACAACCACAAAAAAAGACATTTTAGCCTATCAAATCCATTTACTGAGATATGACGTGCAGTAGTATTGCTTAGTTATAAGATAAAGTTAGTGGGACAAGTTCAAAATCTGCTCTGAAATACACGTGTAAATCTGCACAGGTGAATTCCCCTTCTCCCAAATCTAACAGGGAAAGGATCACAGGCAATATCTTTCAGAAAGACAGCAGGCAGATGTGGAGCCCTATCTTTAACTTCTTGAATGCTAGGAGAACTGTGTAAATAAGAGGCTGTTGGGGCAGCAATTCCTGCTGCTCATCACTGCTCTGTGAGGGATCAGGTCTGTCCCAGTGAGCTGCTGTGCACAGGCTGGACCTCAGTGCTCTTGGTGCTCTGGGCACCAACTTTTGCAAAGTGCTGCTCCATTCCAGTTGTTCTCTTGTGCACCTTTACAGAAGATGTATGCTGTGGACACTGGCAAGATGTACATATGAAAAAAAGGTCACTAAGATTATACTAACATAATAATAATAATAATAATAATAATAATAATAATAATAATAATAATACCTGTTATAATAATATAAGGTAAACTAATAGTATATATGAAGGTTCTAGCTTTGTACTGTTGAAGGTTCTAGTTCTACAAACCTTCTACTGTTGATTCAGACTGTTGTTAGGTAATTTGTGTGCCAAGACTGGGAAGGGAGAGAAGCTGTGAGAAGCAGGAGTAGTGTGGAGAGTGAGCGCATTCAGGAGTGAATGTGTTAAATGTTTTCATCGGACAGACACACACACAAAAAAAAGGCGGATTATGGATCTGCAAGAAAAGTTTATGAAAGAGAGTAGGAAAGACAGCATACAGCCCTTTTTAGCAGCTTTTAATGTTCCAAAGAATGTGATCGCTGTGGGCAGAGCGATCTGCCGCGGGACCTCCCTCCCAGCCCGGGATAAATCCACTTCCCCCGAGCAGGGCAGGCGCCTCCTCGGCAGGACGGAGCCCTGCGGCTGCTGGGGGACAGGATCACCATGTCCACGGGGAAGATCTGCTGCCTGGTGCTGCTGACCCTGGCCGTGCTGGCGGGAGCCGTGACGCTCGTGGTCATCCTGAGCCAGCCCAGGTGCGCTGCCCAGCAGTACCTGCACGGGGCCGTGGCTGCCGACACCGAGAGATGCTCCCTCATCGGCCGGTAGGTGCGCGGAGCCTCGGGCTCCCTCATGGGCCGGTAGGTACGCGGAGCTCCGAGGCGTGGGGCTCCCTCATGGGCGGATAGGTGCGCGGAGCTCCGAGGCGTGGGGGTCCCTCATGGGCGGGTCGGTGCACGGACCTCCGAGGCGTAAAGCTCCCTCATGGGCGGGTAGGTGCGCGGAGCTCCGAGGTGTGGGGCTCCCTCATGGGCGGGTAGGTGCGCGGAGCTCCGAGGCGTGGGGGTCCCTCATGGGCGGGTCGGTGCACGGACCTCCGAGGCGTAAAGCTCCCTCATGGGCGGGTAGGTGCGCGGAGCTCCGAGGCGTGGGGCTCAGGGACGGGACCCGCACTCAACCCGGTAGCGGAGCCGCTCCTGGGCTCACGGACGGGATCGCACTCACCCCGGCCCCGCTCCGACCCCGCTCACGGACGGGACACGCACTCGCCCCGGCCCCAGCCCCGCTCCGGTGCCGCTCCAACCGGGCTCGCAGACGGAGCCTCTGCCTCCGCGGATGATGCTTATTGTCATTGCAGTGTCACGAAAATCTGCAAACCCTTGGCCTTTTGGAAGGTATAAATATTTGTAGTGTGCAAGTATAGTGCTGGTTTTAAGTGGGGAAGGAAGAAATTTACTTTTTGTAGGATAAGGGGCTTAGAGGAGCTTGCAGAGAGCTGCAGGCAGGCTTTAACAGAGACAAGGAAGGGAAGGCAGGGAAAGGGGAATGGTATCCCCGCCTTTTGGGATACCAGTCTGCCTTTTGTTTCTGGACTGAAGCCTGCAGCAAGTGGGTCTGCCATGAAGAAAAAAGCAAAAAGCAGATTTAGATTTAGCAGATTTTCTACAGTCAAGACAGTAGAAGTATAAAAGACATATTTACATCACTTGGAAAGAAAGATGTAGGTTTAAAAAGTTCTCAGGATATCCAGGCTGTACATCTTCACATTGTGTAAAACTTGTCTCTCAAGCATTTTGACTCCCATGTGATTATTTTACTGTTCTTTCAATGATTAAATGCCTGTATCCATGAAAGCAGAAGGATGAAGTTTACATGTGATGCTGGATGCTCCAGTGATGGATGCTGGACCTGTGTGCTCTGCCTTGTGGCTGGGGGAGTGAAATGACACATGGTGCTATAATGCCACACTTTGCCATGTCTCACCTCTGATTCTGGCACAGCATTTGTGAGTAGATGGAGAAAATATACAGTGGCTGCACGTCTGTCAAGCAGTGAGATGGGGTTTTCATGTGAAGCCACACGTTCTTCAGAAAGCAGAAGTATTTTTAAAATCACTATTAATGGAAAAAGAGGAAAATATATAATTGGACTGCCCAAAGAATCTGCTGGGGAAAACCACTGCATTTGTTTTTGCAGCTATTGTAAACTTTAACTTGATGTAGTGTGTAGTCAGCTGGAAGATGTTGAAGTGAGAGGCACGGAAATCTGTGGCCAGTGGACAACTGAGCAGCTTTGTGCTGCTGCTGCTGGGCTCTCCCTCGTTTCCTTCCCTTCTCTCATCAAGGAGCTCCCCAGGCTCCCCCAGCCCCCACCACTGCTGCAGCTCCAGCACATTTGCTGACAGGTCTGTGCTGTCCCTGCACTCTGATGGACCAACTTGAATTCCCTACAAATAGTCTGCCAATGATCCCCATAAAACCCTGCCCTTGCTCCACCTTCCCAGCTCATTTTCCCTTCCTTTTGCCCATCCTGGGGCACCTGCACATCAGGTCCTGCTCCCTCCTGCAGCCCTGCCAAGCCTCTGGGACCTTCCCAGCCATGGCTGCTCTCCTCCTTTGCCTGGGCTCTGCACTGCCCACCCTGTGCCTGGTCAGCCCTACTCCCCTGCTGCTGCATGAGTGCTGCTGCTTTTCCTGGTATCCTTTGCCTGCAGCCATTCTTGGAAATCTTTGTGCTCATTTCATGCTGTCTTTAGACTCGGGATGAGACAAACTCTGTGTTCCCCCAGCTTCTTCTGTGCATGTCCTTGTAAAAGATCATAATAAAAGTAAAATTGTTTATAAAAATGTTCCTCTGCAAGAGAGCTTGAGACCAGAAGCTTTGTATTATATTTGCCATTTTCCTTGTAGTCATATTTCTTTCTCCATCCCACTGGCCAACAGTGGTGGCTTCATTTTTCTCTCTAGGAAGCTCATTGCATGCTCTGTACTGCATGTGAGCCTCTTCATTTTCTCCCAGACATTTCTGTGCTGTTATACCTGTATGTCACTTTTTAAGCTCTCAGCTTTTAGCACATGATGCTCTTTAGTGCTCTCAGCACTAAATTAGTTCTCAGAGCAAACTGCCAGGTGAGAAAATGATGTTCTTTCACTGGTGAGGAAGCCTCACATGGCAGGGACACTGTGAGGATGCCACAGCAGAGGGGCTCAGGCAGGGGCTCAGCCTTTCAGAGCCATCAGCTCTGCTCTGTGACCTCCTGTGTGACCTGTGTGACTCAGGGTCCCTGATGGCAGCACCATGAGATGATAAGCATTCAGCTGCTTCCTGCCTCATCTTTGCTGAATAAGATTTTAGGAATTTTGTGACAGCAGTAGCAATAAAATCCAATTTCTGAGAGCAGTCTTGGCCATTAGGCCCTGCTGTCCCCACCTGTGAACTGGCAGTTCATGTGACACTTCAGCAATGAGGTGAGAGCAGGGCAAAGCCCAGCAGCCCTAAATGCCAATCCCCAGACACACTACAGGGCTGGTCTGTCCCTGCTCTTCCTCACTGACCTTGCAGTCCCTCTCTCCTGCTGGGACCCCTCAGCCTCCTCTTTCATCCTGCAAATCCCCCCCAGCTCACAGGAATCCGTGTGGGGGATGCTCAGAGAACTGCTCTGGTGCCTAAAGCCTTGGAATCTAAAAGCAGCCCCTAATCTCTGACTTACTCGCAGATTTTATTCTTTAATTAAAAAATCTTGTTTATTTTAAAGATAAACAATAAGCTCTGTGAGTTGTCAGGAATGAAATTACATGGTACTCTGTTGGTTTAAGATTCTTCCATTTGGGAGTCTCTGTGTGCTCCTAATAGAATTGTCAGCTGAACTCACTGAGAATAACTGAACTAAACCTCTTGCTCGAGATGGAATCTTGTATTTCAATGAGTGGGACAGTGGGCTGGGGAAAACTCCTCAGGGCCCATGTGTTTTCCAGCTCTGGAGATTGTGTTCAGGCACTCTGGATTTCTGAAATCTTTATGGAACTCTTTGGATCCCTGCAGAAAGTGAGCAGTCTCAGCCTGCCACCACCATCCTGTGCTGAACTCCCCCTCAGCCATCAGTGCCCAGCTCTCAGTGCTCAGCAAGGTTGGGTTTCTTGCTGTGTTTGTTCTGCTGGAAATTGGGGGCTGAAAACAACCTTGTACAGCTGCCTGGTCCAGACTAAAACCCTGCCTTGGGAGAAAACTTGTCCGTGAATGAAGTGAAACACTTCGATGAAGAGGGATGGAAGGCTAAAAGGAGAACCAGAGCAGTTTTTACCCAAGGATGTGGATTTGGTACCACAGCCCACCTCACTAATTTCTCCTCATGTCAAGAGCCCTGAGGAGACAGGAGATGATTGCCCTGTGACAGTAACAGGTACTCAAACCTCACCTCCAGCTCTGAACTCTTGTTCCCTCCTGGAGGAGGCTCTTTTCATCAAGCATGCAAAAAGCTCTATATTCCCTACCAGTGTGCTGTTTGAGCTCTGCCATCCACTGCTCTGCATTCCTTTGTTTCCCAAATGGCAGAAACAAGAGCCAGTATAAGATCAGGGTCACATTTAGGAAAAATGTTCATTCCCAGTGGTGGGATTCACTGCAGCAGGTGAGCTGACCTGGCCTGGCCCAGCAGCCACCTCTGATCCCCCTTCTCCAGTGTAGCCTCACATAAACCCTGGGTGTGACAGTGCTCACAGGGGTTCTTGGATGAGGGAAGAGATGAGAATGTTGACTCCATGTTTCAGAAGGTTTGATTTATTATTTTATGATATGTATATTATATTATAACTATACTAAAAGAAATAGAAGGAAAAGCTTCATCTCAGAAGGCTGCTAAGCTAAGAATAGAATAGAGAAGAATGATAACAAAGGCAGCTGGCTCAGACAGAGAGAGAGAGCCAGCCTTGTCATGGCTGGTCACTAAATCTAAACATCTACCCCAGACTAATGACAGATCTACCTGTTGCATTCCACAGCAGCAGAGAACCATTGTTTACATTTTGTTCTTGGAGCCTCTCAGCTTCTCAGGAAGAAAAAAATCCTAAGAAAAGAATTTTCATAAAAAGATGTCTGTGACTCCCTGGGAACCAGCCTTTGAAATCAACCCTCCCGGGGGGACAGGGTGTGGGGAGGGTGAGAATGGTGAGACCTTAACAGTCAGAAAACCTCTGCAGCCCTGGGAAGCTCAGCTCTAACCAGAGAATCTGATGCAAAAAAATCTTTTTCAGTGATGGCCCAGCAGATTTCTGAAGAATGCTTTCATCCCAAAGGATTTAGTTTTCCTTCTTGTACATTTTAAATTTGGTAACTGACCCTTTTTTACAGAAGCAGTTGTTGCTTTTTGCTCTTCATAAATCCTGAGGAGGCAGCTGCTGTAAAATGGGTAGTCTCCCAGCCCCCAGCCTTCTTTAGCAGAAAAAAAAGGACGATAGAATTTAATATGTTAGCATTTCCAGTGTGTTTAAAGGGGCTTCAGGGCTCCCTCTAGCCCAGAGGTCTTGGTGTGCAGTCCAGCACAGCCCATCTTTGCTGTGAGCAAAGTGCCATCATTCACCTTTCCAGGGAAGGTGAATCCCTCTTTGCTGCTGCTGGAATGGGACTTGGTTGTTAACACCCTCTTCTGCTCCTTCTCATAAGGAAACTCCATTAATGACTAAGCCCAAACGCTAATGGGCAGGAAGGACATGGGACAAAACACTGTTATCAGATCTTGTCAGCTGCAGCACCCTGGGGTATCTCTAGGAGACCTGGTGAGGTGCCACAACTTGATTAAGGGTTTTACATTATAACTGAGCTCATTGCAGCAGAGATCCATCTGAAGGGAGCCAAGTTCTGGGACATGAATCCAGACATGGTTTTGCTGTATGTAATGGCCCTAAATTCCCCAGGCATCACTCCCAGGGACGGGGCAGGTCTGTGACTGGAAATGAGTGAGCCATGCCCAGGGAGTCACATGTGACACACCAAGAGCCAGCTCTGTGCATTTTCTGTTGAATTTCAGTCTCTGGAGAGGCTGGGGGGAAGGCATCAAGGCTGGAGGGCTGTGAATTTGGGTGAGAATGGGACTTTTCAGGCTTTGGGAAAAGTGCCTGATGTTCCACATTAAGATCTTAATACATTGCATTGAGATGTGCACTATACCATACCCAAGCTTCTTTTCAAAGCTGTTTTTCTCTGTCAGAACCATGCCTTTCCCTGTCAGAACCGTGCATTTCCCTGTCAGAACCACACTTTTCCCTGTCAGAACCACACTTTTCCCTGTCAGAACCACACTTTTCCCTGTCAGAACCATGCCTTTCCCTGTCAGAACCACACTTTTCCCTGTCAGAACCATGCTTTCCCTGCCAGAACCACACTTTATCCTGCCAGAACCATGATTTTCCCTACCAGAACCATGCCTTTCCCTGCCAGAACCATGCCTTTCCCTGTCAGAACCACACTTTATCCTGCCAGAACCACACTTTTCCCTGTCAGAACCGTGCATTTCCCTGTCAGAACCACACTTTTCCCTGCCAGAACCACACTTTTCCCTGTCAGAACCGTGCATTTCCCTGTCAGAACCACACTTTTCCCTGCCAGAACCGTGCTTTTTCCTGCCAGAACCATGCCTTTCCTGTCACCAGGCTTTGTTCATGTGTTCCCTCACAACCCACACTCCAGGGCCTCTGGGGAGCACTGCCCTGGCTCAGTGTAGCAGTCCTGCTTTCCTCTTTTTCCTTAAATTTTCTAATTTTTCCCAACTTTCTAACACTTTCTGGGTCTTCTTCAGAGGTGACTGAGTTTTTAAAGAAGCCCTGGTGTCCTTTCTGTGGTCAGCAATGAACAGCTTTGGTTTCAGAAAATCACCTCCCAGGGACATTGGTGTGGTGGGTCCATCCCCTGCTGCAAGGGGCTGGATGGGTGAGCCTGAGCCTCACTCACCATGTTCAGATGCTTTTTTACAGCCATGTAAACTTCCATCCTTCTGCTTTCATGGATACAGACATTTAATAATTGAAAGAACAGTAAAATAATCACATAGGGAAATCAAAATGTTTGAGAGACAAGTTTTACACAATTCACATGGGAATCAAAATGTTTGAGAGACAAGTTTTACACAAAGTGAAGGTGTACAACCTGGATATCTTGGGAACTTCTTAAACCAACATCTTTCTTTCCAAGTAGTGTAAATATGTCTTTTATACTTCTACTGCCTCGTCTGAATTTCAATTAAATCTGCTCTTTGCTTTTTTTACAGCCAGGGAGCTCCCAGGAGGCCAAAAGCTGTGCAGAAACAAGAAAGCCTGATATTCCCTACTATTTCTTTTCTTCCCACTTGTCCACATGTCATTTCCTTGCAGGCAGTGGTTCTGAGGCACTTGGGGAAACAAAAGAAAGCCACATCAGCCTGCCTGCTGGCAGCATCCTGTTCCTGAGCCAGCAGGTCCCAGCCATTCTGTGGATGGAAAATAAACACCAGCCTCTGTGTGTGCTCTGTGCTCCCGTGCAAACCCTGGGATCAGCTGCACTGCAGCCACTGAACTGCTCCAGCCTCCCCTCTGGCTTTGCCCTATCTGAGCAATGACCCAATGAAGCAATTAGGAACCTTCCTAGCAAACCCCAGTGCTGGCTGTGCAGGAAATGCCATCCCATTTGCACTGCAAGGAAATGATGGCTTTCAGATGTTCTTGAGGGAAGCATTTGTTGAGACACATTTCTGTAACAGAACTTTGTTTCTGTCAGCAGCAAGAGGCTGCCTTAATGCCTGTGCCTTGGTAGAAGCCGTTGAGGGTTTGTTTCCTGTTTGGTTTTGTTTTGGCTTTTTGGGGTTTTTGGGGGGTTTTGGTTTTTGGTTGGGTTTTTTTTTTGGTTTGTTTTTTTTTTTTTGTTGGTTTTGTCTTTGGGAATGCAGGGAGCAGGCTGGGCCATTTTTGTGCTAACAAGCCCAGGAAGTCACACTGTGGGAACAATGAAGCTAATTGACAGCAGTTTTCTCAGGAGTTTGCTTCACATGGACCCAGTGTTCCCACTTCAGTGTTCCTGTCCAGTTGACCAGCATAAACCTTTATTAGGAATGGCATTTGGGAAGCTAGAGATCAGTTGGTTGGTTCCTAGTGTGTGGAAAGCCTTTTCTGTGCTCAGAGCATCCTTCTCCATGTCTTGGAACTCCTTGCTATCCTTTCAGTCCACAGCATTTGTGAGCAGCTGCAGTTCTCTCTCTCCCATAACTCTTTGCCCAGAGCAAGTGCAGCCTCCCACAGGTCTGGCCCTGGCTGCTCTTTCCTCCTGTGGACTCTCCTTTCTTGCCCTCTAATTGTTCCTTCTCACTCCAGCAGAGGAAGGTGCCCCTCACACCCCACACTGCTGCCACTGCATTTCTCCAGCTGCTCTCCTCAGGGTGCAGGGGGGTCCCAAGGAGGCATTTTCATGTGGTTCCTCCATTCTGACATTCCTGGATTTTAACAGTGTCTTTTTTCTTCCCTTCCCACCACAGGGACATCCTGAAAAGTGGGGGCACAGCTGTGGATGCTGCCATTGCTGGCTTGGTCTGCACTTCAGTGATGAACCCCCAGAGTTCAGGCCTGGGTGGTGGGGTCATCTTTACCATCTATAATGCCAGCACAGGTATGGCCTCTCCATGGTGCCTTGTCCCTCTGCAGACACACAAATCAGAATCCTGCCTGTTCTCTCAGAGCAATATTTTGAATATAAAAAGCTACATCACAAAGCACACTTGTGCTCTTAATCCAAAGCATCCAGCACAGGGAGCTGGGATTGTCATTTCACAGCAAGAAATGTGTATGGAGGAGGGAGTTTTGATAGAAAATGAGCTGAGTTTGCCTCTTCTTCCCCCTCCAAAGCAACCCCAAAGTCTCACAGCTGGCTGCAGCCAGGTGTGAGTGGCTGAGAGAGGCAGGCAGGAGGGGTTTGTGCTGGCAGGGCTGGGCTGGCAGTGCCAGCTGAGCCCTTGGGGTGGCACCTGAGGGGTTTGTGCTGCCCCAGCAGCTCTGGCAGTGCCCTGGGGGTCTCACACTGCTGGCACCAGGGCTGCTGTGACTCCCCAAAGCAGCAATGACACTTCCTGTCCCAGAGATGCATCTCCACTTCAGAAATCTAAACCTAGCAATGTTCAGTGTCTGCTGGGGAGCCTTTCTGTGTTTGGCTTAAACTCTACTGTTGTTTTGTTGCTTTTATGTCTTCAGTGTGGGAGTTTCTAAGTCTTGGCTTCCAAAAACCCCCAGAGCTTATATATCTAATAGTAATATCAACAATGAGCACTGTAACAATATAAGAGTTTTAAAATCCCTGCCAAGTAGTTTCACCGAGTCACAGATCTGGAACTGTTTGGGTGTATCTTATGCAAGAGCCTAATTTGGCAGACCACCTATATTTTTCTTCTTTTTTCCTTTTGGCAGACCACCTATGTTTTTCTTCTTTTTTCCTTTTGGCAGAGCCATGGAACTTTGTTTCCTGACAACAATCCTCCTGTGCTACTTGAGTTATGCTGCTGCACAGAGTCAGGCTCTTGGTGCACCAGGGAGCACTGTGGGCTCCTGCAGCACAGCTGGCTCTGTGACTGTGACAGGGACAGATAAATACAAGGCAGAGAAGGAGTAAAGTGATAGACTAGACCTGAAATATGAGTGTATGCAAGTGGGGGTTTGGGTTTGTTTTTGTCCTTTCAAGCTCCCTGATACATGGAGGTCTTCAAATATGATGGACTTGCCTCATCATCATTTGGTAAATGGCCCCCCCAGGAGCCTGGGGCTCACACTATGGCTCTGACATGTCCCATCTGTAGAAGAAGTGCAGCAACCTGCAGGTGTGAGGCAGCATGTCCCAGCCCATGTCCCAGCCATGAACCCTGGGGGGAACCTTCACTGCCTGGACACAAGCCCTGGCCTTCTCCCTGTACTTTCAGCACCTTTAGGTAGGCACTGCTTGGCTTGTTCTAGATAAAAACCCAGGAGTCAAGGATAAGTTGTGCTGACACCTGACCCTGCAGGTGCACCTGGCACACCTGGCAAAAGGCTCCAGAGCAGCTCAGCTCTGGGCCAGCAAGCAGCATGTGCAGTGATGACTGAATGGTGATGCTCACCTGCTTCAGGAGGACAGCATGATGCATTTCCTTCTTCTTTCCAGGAGCTGTGGAGGTGATCAACGCCCGTGAGACAGCCCCACGAGTGTTTCATCACAACCTCTTGTCTGGCTGTCGTGATTCCCCCATTGGTAAGGACACAGCTCTGTGCCCTCCTGGTGTGCACAGAGCTCAGGGTGGGGAACTGAGCTCCTCACTGGCTTGGTCTGGAGTTCTGTTTAGTTTAACACCCTCTACCTGGATTGCCTTTTGGAAAAGTAATAAAAAGACTAGGTCCATAAACATAAAAATTCCTGTTTGGTAATAACACTGGTAACCTGACCGGCGAGGCAATGGGGAGCCAGTGTGAGGAGAAATCACAATCTAACTTCTCTCTGTAGGAAGTCTGCAGTTCAAGACTGGATTTTCCAGAGCTCTCATTCCCCAGAAGTTCTTACAGAGAAAAATATGATCAATAGCTTTTGGGAAATGAAAGAAATCAATCTTTTCTTCTTGCCATGTCCACAGATTGGGGAAGCACACTGGCACATCAGGGCTTGGGTTGCTGGGCTCAGGCACTCTTGATTTAGCAGCACATCTTGGATCTTTCCGCACTTCTTGCTGTGTTCATTCTCCTTCCCTGGAACGTTATCTTTTGGAGTGTGTTCCAGATTCTGGAGATGTTCTTATCCTTGGAAGAGCCTGAAGAGGAATCAGGAGCAACTCTGGTTGGAAGGGACAGCTGGAGTTCTGTTCAAAGCAGGGTGATGACAGGTGTTGCTCAGGCTGCCCAGGGTCAAAGAAGGAGCATGTCAAACATGCGACAGCTTGTCCCGTCACATTTTTTGATTTCTCCAGGGATGGACAATTTCACTTCCTTTGTTCTAGTGTTTGCCCAGGCTCCCTCCATTTCTCCAGTGTCCAGCTGCCACCTCCCTTGCTGCAGCACCTGCCTGTTGCCTGTTATGTTTTCAGCACACCTCAGGCCTGGCTCCAGCCTCTCCACACCCCTGCTGCTCAGTATCAGCGAAATACATGAACAGGAAAAGGCAATAAACAAACCCAGCCTGCTTTTAGAAACCTTGGTTGCCTCTACCAGCTCAGAATTGGACTGGAGGGCTGTCAGACAGTGGGACCCCAAGGCAGTGCTGTGTGGGTGTGACAGTGCTGCTGTGCTCCCCAGGTCCCCAGTGGATTGGCGTGCCTGGAGAGCTCCGGGGCTATGAGGAAGCCCACAGGCGCCATGGCCGCCTGCCTTGGAAAGCCCTGTTTGAACCAACCATCAAGCTGCTTTCAGAGCCTCTGGTCATTTCTCCAGTTCTGGAAAAAATTCTCCGTCACCCAAACTTCTCTGCACCAGGGAAAAGCCTGTGGTAAGGCCCATGAATGGCACTGCAGCGTGAGGGCCACTGCTCCCTCAGCTTCAGCTGGAAAATACACAGCATGCATGATCCAGATCAGCTCCTGGGAGGAAAAAAAGGTCATTGGGCTTGGGCAAGAACAAGCTCATGCTGTAAAACTGATGAATGTTCTTCTTGAACAGCCCACTGCTGTGTGATGGTGGCAGATTTCTGAAGCTCGGCGAGCGTTTCCGGTGGCCTGCGCTGCAGCGGACGCTGCGAGCCGTGGCGGAACACGGAGCTGCAGCGTTCTATGAGGGGGAGATAGGGAGGGCCCTGGTGGAGGACATCAGAAAGGCTGGTGAGTAACAGCTCCAGGGAGTCCTGACACTCATAAAAACTGGCCTTTCCCCCAGCCAGCAGCTCACAGTGAGCCTGGACCAGGGGAAAGGGAAATACATGATGGCAACCCGTGCCATTTGTTTGTCACTTGGGGTGGTGCATGACATGGGAAGAGGCCACCTTCCCCCAGTTCCTGTAACTTGGGCCCAGAAGCAGGGCTGAGACCACCCCCTGCTCTGGCCTTTGCCCACTGTGCTCATGCACTTGCCCCTCTGACTCCTTTAGGCTTTGTGACATCCTGGGTTTGGCAGCACATGAGGATGTGAGAGGGCAGTGCTGTGCTGGCTGGGAGGAATTTGGGCTCCCCACAAGCTTTACCAAGGCTCTGATGCAGGCAGATCTGAGTTGCTGTGCTAATGGCAGCTCCTGGGTCTCTGTTGAAGGGTCCAGTCTCTCACTGGAGGACCTTTGGGCGTACAAAGCAGAGGTGTCCTCAGCTCTGAACATCACCCTGAACAACCACACCAAAGTGTTTGCTCCAGGACCACCCTTGGGAGGTGCAGTGCTCATGTTCATCCTCAAGGTATTGGAAGGTAAATTCCTAATGGAAAGGGGTCAGCAAGGGGTTTCCAGAGAGTGTTGCTCCAGAATGAGAAAATGCAATGGGCAGAAATGGAGTTTTTGAGCCAGAATGGGGCCCAAAGCAGCAGTGTGACCATGCTGTGCAGCAGGAGGATGAATTGGTTCACTTGTACAGTGGGTCAGCATCACCACAGCTGCTGCAAAGGCCAAAGGATGCATGGCTTTCCTAATGCTTCAAAAGAAATGAAAGTCACAGTGACAATTGGTACTTGGTTGTTTCTGCATCCACATCCTGCTAAAGCATAGGGGAAACCTGGTAAGAACTGGGGTGGGAAGTGGGGGCTCCTTTCAACCTTTGTTTTTTTACACTTCTTGAAAAAACATTGCCTCTGATCTATTAACAAAATTATTCCATCCTGCTCCACAGAGTATAAATTCCATAAAGCATCACTGGAAACACCTGAGGGGAAGGTAGAAACCTATCACTACATTGCAGAGGCCCTGAAGTTTGGCAACATGCTAAAACCCCAGATGAGTGACCCAGCCTTCTCTGAAGCCCAGGTGAGCTCCATGGTGTGTGGGTACAGTGCTACAGCACTGAGCAATGCTCTGACATGCTTGTTTGTTGTGGAAGATGAAACAGCAAAGCCTTATAAATATGATTGCCTGGCAAAAGATTTTGAGAAACTGTAAGTGAGATTGAAATGAAAGCAAGCTTTGACATCCCTCAGTTACTGAACAACTGGAAAACAATGGTGTGGCCAGCTGAAGGTGATCCCCTTTTGATCAGACAGTACCCTCTGCTTGCAGACAGCTCCAAGGGTCAGAGCAGACCCTACAGCTTGGCAGAAGGGGTCCAAAGAGGAGTTTATAGGGTTTAAAACGTAACACAGTATGGTAATGTAATGATTCTTATAGGCTGTATGTAAATGCTATAGGATTTGTATCCTGTACTAGATTGGTTAGTGAGAATTAGAATATTCAACACAGAAGAATATTTACTGTATTGTAATGGGAACCTCGCTCTCTTCCCCTTTTACGCTCTTACCCTTTTACTCCCTTACCCTCTCATCCTCTCTCCCCCTCTCTTCTCTCAGCCCTGCTCCAGTTGTGTTTGGCAGCTCCCAGCAGGACCCTGCACCCCGGCCCTTTGCAATGAACCCCAAGTTCCTGACCTGGTGCAGAGATCTCTCATCTCCATCCGTCCCCACTGTCCTACCCCCTGACACTCCTACACTCCTTCTTTGCAGCCTGGAAGAAAAGAAAATACTTAGAGCTGCTGCTGCTGAAGAGCAGTGCAGCTGAGTTGGCCAAGGCAGGGCAGGATCAGGATCAGGATCAGGATCAGGATCAGGATCAGGATCAGGATCAGGATCAGGATCAGATCAGGATCAGGATCAGGATCAGGATCAGATCAGGATCAGGATCAGGATCAGGATCAGGATCAGGATCAGGATCAGGATCGGGATCAGGACCAGGACCAGGACCAGGACCAGGATCAGGCTGTTACTCTGCAGCTTCAGCTGCAGGCTGGCCCTCACTTGCCTGACAAAGGGTGTGCACATGTTGAGGTGCCTCGGTGCTGAGCTTGGTCCATTTTCTGGGATGAGAGTGGCCTGGGGCTGAATGCTGCCACCCCAAGCTCTGACTCTTGGGGCCTGTGCTTTGGTGCCCAGCTTTGGTGCCCAGCTCAGTGTCCTTGCTGTGCCGGCAGGTGCCTGTGGAGACCCTGCTGTCTGACCAGTTTGCCAAGTCTGCCAGGCAGAGGATAGATGCTCGTGGTGACCACCAGCTGAGCCACTACAGCCTGCTGGAGTCCCTGCACAAGGAGCAGCACAGGAGCCTGGGCACGAGCCACATCTCAGTGCTGGCTGCAGACGGCAGCGCTGTGGCGGCCACCAGCACCATCAACTACCCGTGAGTAACCTGGGCTGGGGACAGTCACACGGGCTGGGCCAGCTTCTCAGGGCAGCTGGGAGGGCTGGCTGCCAGCAAAGAAAAACCTCTGGGGTTCACTGGTTCAGGCAGCTTCTGAGCTGGGAGTGTTTTGTGGAGATGGCCAAAAACTCCACAACTTTTGTGTAAGTTGTAAAGCTAGTGTGTTTATTACAGTGCTGGACACATGTGGGAATCATTCTCCTAAAATGACATGTGTACTTCTGGGAAATTCAGATCCCTTTTTATCCCCCTCTCAAATACATATGCATACAATTTCACAACAGCTTCATACATATTAATTTTTATGAATTTCACATGACATTTGCCAGTAATCCTTCTTTATCAGAAAGAATTCCTAGGTCAGGTTGCCCTGCTCTCACAGCAGTCTCTCTGTCTCTCTCTATCACACTCTGTCTCTCCCTCCCCTATATCTGTCCTTCACTGAATCAGTTTCCCTGAGCCTACGTTTTGCAGTCAGGCTACATAGCTATGTTTTCTAACCATAGACTCAAAGATGTACATTTCACCTAAATCAAAATGGATTTCTACTCTGGAGAATTTCTGCTCTGTCTCAGGAATGCCTTTTTCATGCGACAGCCAAGATCCGTGAGCATCAACTCCAAGGGCCGTCATAATTCAGGAGGATGCAAGAACTTGCTGAGGCTCTTGCTGAATTTCTGTGGCACCAGTAACAGGGAACTTATCTCTGTTGCCAGCAGCAGCACAAATTCCTTTTGGACACCCTCAGTGGGACACTTGCAGGCTGGGAGGGGACAGAAGTTAAAATCACATTAAATGTCATCCACAACAGGAGAACCCTGGGCACTAAAAGGCTTCATCTTTCCTCCCTACAGGTTTGGCTCCTTTGTGTATTCCAACCAAACTGGGATCATTTTAAATAATGAACTTGCTGATTTCTGCATAGCAAACAGAAGCATTAAACCAGGTGAGCATCCTCATCCTCAGAATGAACACAGGGCCAGGGGATGGACGCACAGGCTGTGTGCAAGTGGGCAGGTGTCACAGACATCTTTTATGAAAAATCCTTTCCTTAGGATTTTTTGTCCTGAGAAGCTGAGAGGTCTCAGGAACAAAATGTAAACAATGATTATCTGCTGCTGTGGAATGCAACAGGTGCATCTGTGATTGGTCCATGTTGGTTTGTTTCTAATTAATGGCCAATCACAGTCAGCTGGCTCGGACTGACTGAGAGTCACAAGATTTTATTATAATTTCCATTTCCTTTGCTTTCAAGCCTTCTGATGAAATCCTTCCTTCTATTCTTTTAGTATAGTTTTAATATATAATTTTAACATAATATATATATCATAAAATAATAAATCAGCCTTCTGAAACATGGAGTCAGATCCTCATCTCTTCCCTCATCCTGGGACCCCTGTGAGCTCCACCACAGGCAGGGACAACCTGTAAACTTACACCTGTAAGTTTACACTCTTTCCTTTCCTAGATTTGGATGAGAGCAAATTTATTTCAGACTAAAAGGGGATAAAGCCCTATAGTGTGTCTGTGTCTTCTCACATATCTCCTTGTATGGAAATACAGATGTTTTGGTTTCTAGCCAGAGAAATCAGAGGTTAAAAAAAAATGCTGAAGCTGATGACTGGCTGATGGGAAGGGGATGGAAGAAGTGGAGAAACTACTGCTAAAACAAGGCTGCTGATATTTTAGGCTCATCTGTGATTCTGAGTATAGAGCTGTACAGGCTTGCACCGAGCTCTGTGAGCTCTGTTGGTGCAGACATGGCTCTGTGCCATCAGCTGTCCCTGCTGGGAGAGGACACCAGTGCTGCTGTGGCAGGATTTCTGCTAAGGGTTCCTCATCTGGTTGGATGAGCTGCAGCAAGTCCTGAGTACTTGTAGGATGCCCTGTCCTGCATCAAGAGAAGCTTGTTTAGCTTGTGCCAGAAAGGTCCCAGTTTCTTGGGAGATGGGCTTTCAGTACAAGGAAAATTTTCTGGAATTCTTGAGCATCTTGAGGAAGGAGCAGCATTTTTCTGTGGAAGACAAAAGAAAGGCAAAGTAGATGTACCTGTGCTCCTCCTACCCTGTTTAGAGCCACATGGAAAGAATAATATCTCTGCTTCTGCTCTAGGAGAGAAGCCTCCCTCAGCAATGGTGCCTTCCATCCTCATCTCCGAGTCAGGAGACATGCTGGTGATTGGAGGAGCTGGGGGGGGCTGGATTATCAGTGCCACCACCATGGTAAGTGAAACCCACTGCAAGCTGCCAGGGTTTTCAGCCCTCCCAGATTTCTGACCATGGTCAGTCCCTACTCACCTCTCCTTGGATCTTGACTCTTTGGTGCTTTTGTTAATTTGCGATTTAGAAGTCACTAAAAGCTGAGACTTCAGGCTAGGGAAAGCATTCTGGGAATTATTACATGCTCATCTTGTTCTTTTACTTGCCCCAAGCATCATTGGTCACCACAAAAGCAGGACACCAGGCTGGCAGGACTGTGGGTCAGGCTCAGTGCAGCCTGGCTTGGACAGCCCAGGTTTCATGTCCAGTTGGGCAGTGTGGGATTTGTTTTATTGCAGGCAATTATAAACAAGCTGTGGTTTGGTTATGACTTGGAACACGCCATTTCAGCTCCTGTCATGCACACCCAGGGTGACAAGGTCCTGTTTGAGAACTCTTTCAGCAAGGTGAGTGGCCTTGGTGGGGAGCAGATTGCTTCTGTAACTCTCCTGGGTAATCTTTATTTTGCCTCTGGTCCACCTCACTCCTGTTTAAACCTCAATTCCTCAACCAGGCTCCACACACACATCCTCCTGTTTCACACCTGGCAGTGTTGAGATCTCAGGCCCTGCCCCATTCACTCCATTTCCTCTTCTCTCCCCCCACAGGAGGTTAAGACTGGCCTGCTGGGAAGAGGACATAAAGAGAAGAAAAATGAATTTGCAATGAATGTTGTACAGGGAATTTCCAAGGAAGGAAAGTGCATCTCTGCATACTCTGATAAAAGGAAGCTGGGGAAGTCAGCTGGGTATTAGTGTGAATACCATCACCATCCACAAAGCCACAGGAGATCCAGAACATGCTTTGCTTGGATTTGCCCATAATTCCTGTTCCCATCAGGATGTCTCCTGGAGCATGGGCACAGCCTGTGATTGCCTGAAGGTCACCCCAGGCAATACAAGGAGAGGTCAGCCAGCCTTGTTTAGAGCTACACCTTTCAGTACTTATGTGATACACAGAGAACACATTTCTTGAGCACATCAGTTACTCAGAAAGAGAGAATACAAGGTGTGAAAGGAAAACTGGTCCAAACCCCACTGAGATAACTGTGAAATGGCCCAGCTGCATCTTCCATTCCTGATTGATGGAATCTCAGTCTCTTTCAGGTTGTTCCACAGTAAGCCTATTGCTGGGGCTCAGCAATGTGAAATACATAACTATTTTAGCCATGAACAAGGAGCATCTCTAGGGTCAGGATTTTAAAATCTGAAGCATTCAGGCTTAGAGCATGGATTTGGAAAGGGAAGAGATCAAAATTCCACACTCTCCCTCTGCTTTCCCATCCCAAGAAGCCCAGCCTTTCCCCAAGGGAGCAGATGAAATCACACCATGGCACAAGAGCTGCCCTGCCTGCTGCTCTCTGCCTCAGGGGTGCAAAGCTCATCCAATCACAAGCTCAGGGTAACTGCACCAACACCTCCTCCAGCCTGCACACCCTGACTCTGAGATAGCTTCCCATGGGGGCATGAGTGATTTCCCTGCTCCTGGGACCAACAGCTTCAGCTGAGCTCCCTGGAGGTGCCTCTCCCTGTGGTGAGATGGGTCCCAGCCTGAGCCAGCTCCCTCTCCTCAACACTGGTACATCAGTCTTTGGGAAGGCAGGTCAGAAGGCAGTGGAAATGCTGCTTTTGGAAACCTTAGAGCTTTCTTCAAATTGCAATGTATACGTGATCAGGAGATGTCATCTGTAGCCCTGAGCTCAGCCTGGCCAGGCAACCAGCAGGACTGCTGAGAAGTGATGCAGCATCATCAGGCATTAGCAGAATTCTCCCATATCCTCCTGCTCCAAATCCCTGTTTACCACAGCCTGTTGTCTCTAGTGTTCCCTTCAGACTGCACAGAGGGCATTGTAGGACTCTGAGAATTATCCCAGACTCTAAGAATTATCCGAGAAAGAGAAGACTTTTGGAGAAGGGACCCGAACACAAAAGATCCTGGATTTTGCACTGGATTCAAAAGATCCTTTGCAGTTAATCCATAGCCTTGCTCTGCTCAAAATGGCCAAGAGCATCAAACATTTATGAAAATAAAACCTAAAACTCAGAAACCCCCCAAAGTTTTTCAAATATGCAGGGTCAAATTCCCAGAATCCTCCAAATTTCCATTTTCTGAAAGCTCCTGAGCCTGATTGCCCTATGGGCACAGTGATAACACTGGAAGAGAAAGAAAGCAGAGCCAGGCCCTAGCAGAGCCCTCCCCCTCACACAGGGAGCCCATGGGACTCCCAGTTCTCCAACAGATAGAATCCCTCTGTAAACATAACAAGCACACACTATTAAAAAACACAAATTAAAACAAGGCCAGCTAGATTTTACGCCAATGTTTTTACCCACGAAGCCTGTCCAATAAAGCCATCCATCTACTGAAATCTCAGCCTTCACTTGCATTCTAGTGATGGTGGGAGTGAAGCTGCCCAGAGCCAGACATGTGTTTTCCTCCAGAAGTTGTACCCCAAGGACTGCAGCACGACCCTGCTGCAGCAGTGGACGATTGATGAGCTACCAGATCCTGACCACAAGCACTCAGTCACCAGCTGGAAATCGAGTTATTCCTGGATGGAGCCAGCTCCATGCACTGCCCTGCTCCCTCCTTGTCCTAGTGGAATTCATCTTCAATCCCCCAGTTCAGGAAGAATTGCTGGTTTCTCCATCAGAGCTGCTCGCTCACACTGTGGAAGTGGCCTGGCACCCGGAGAGGCAGCATCACAGTGCTGGTGAATGGGAAAGGAAACAGCCCCAAAAGCTGAGGGGCAGTTTTTATGTTCACTTGGAAGGGGTTACATTGATTATGACCACCAAAGAAACCAAATCTAGCTAATTGCTGAGGTTTTCTGCCTTGGTTAGCTCCCCTGTCCCAGCTATCAGCTCCTGGGTGCATGGTGGTGGTGTCAGGAATAGCAGCTGACAGGGGAAGCCCTGGCAGGCACCAGACACGTCTGCAGCAGCCCCAGACACAGCCCAGACAGGATGCTGTCTCTGGCAAGATCCGGGGCTATTTCCAGCTAACCCCACTGAGCTGGGGGTGTACAAGCAGCAGCTGAGAGTGGCACTGGCTGGAGACAGGGACAGCACTCCCAGCTTCCCTGTTGGGCCACCTTCAGCACCCTCTGGTCCCTCTCCATCAGGTTTCACTGCAGAAAACCCAAGTCACCAAGTTACAAAGTCTTCCATTTCTTTGCTTCTGACACAGCTTGGCACTCCCTGCAGCACTCCAGCCTGTCACCTTTACAGTGCAGCAATATCACAGCTTCTCCCCACCACAAAGACATGGGAATATTATCTGTAGTCCAGCACTCACTGCAGTGTAACTGCTTTGCTATTAACTTTGCAAATGAGCCAGTGATGCAGTTTAAGAACCCATCACAGATTTAATTTGCAAGAGGGAATGGGAGTGCAGACCTCAGCACAGCAGAGGCTTCCAGTCCTGCAGTCCTTCCTAGCAGAATACCTGGTGCAGCTGAGACTGTACCTGCTTTGGCACCTCTGCTCTTGCCCTGCCACCTCCTCACTGCTGCTGAAATCTGTTTGGGTCAAGAGCCTCTCCACATTCCTGCTCCTCCCAACAAGAGAGCATTATTTTTGTACTGAAATCAACCTACATGGACTTTTAAAGCATCATTGTACAGAGGCTGCCCTATTTTCTAATCAAGTCTTTAAGTTATACTTTTAATAAAGTATTTTTAAACCTGTCTGGGATTTTCTCCTCTAAACCTGTTGCCTTCCCCATCACACAAGCTCAGAGGGCTCCATGAAGGTGTTTCCAGCAGTAACAGTTCATTCTGGAGCCTCATGTGCTGCTGGAGAAGCTGAGGAACAGAGCAGCTCGTGCCACTTGTCTCTCACAGCTGAGTTTTGTTCCCTTGCAGAGGCTGGATGGCTGCCAAAAGAAACTTGTACTGATATCAGACTGAAGAGCAGGGGCAAGAGGTGAACTCTCCAGCTCATGATCTGAATTGCCTTTTAAAGGCACAGCTTCCTTTCACATCAGCTGGAATCAGCCATGGAATGTGTCCACACCAATACAGGCAGCACACTCAACTGTGTGCACCCAGGAGCAGAGCCAGCATTCCAGAGGTGGGACATGGAATGGTGAGGGACCTCAGGGACCATCTTGTTCTGCCCCTGTCATGGGCAGGGATGTCACTCACTAAACTCAGTTGCTCAAGTGCCATCCAACCTGTCCTTGAGCATTTCCAGGCATGGCAAAGCCAGGGTTTCTCTGGATAAACCTCTGCCAGGGCCTCACTGTCATCACAGACAAGAATATCATCTTAATATGTAACCTAAATGTACCCTCTTTCAGTTTAAAGGCATTCCCTCTCATCCTAGCCAGATTTTCCCTGCAGCTGAAGCATCCCATGAGCTGGAGCCTGGAGGTGCAGTTGGAGTTTTACAGCAGGAACCAGTGCCTGACATGTGGCTGCTGATGCACTGACAGCCCCAGCACTGGGTGAGCAGTGGGATGTGGTCTCCAAGCAGGTGGCAGAAGTGCCTGTTCTGTGTACAGACATGTCCAAATGAGATGCAGATAACTACAGCTTGCACAAGTATCCACAGCTTTTTAAAAACATAGGGAGTAAGTGAAAGCTGTGGCTTTCACTTTTAACAAACCCTTTTAACAAACCCAGTTTAACAAACCCTTCCTCTGCAGCTGTAGCCCAGTTTAACAAATCCTTCCTCTTCCTTCCTTTGTTTTTCCTACTGCTAAAAAACAACCAAACAAAACAACTTCTGCAGAGTCAAGAATTCAAATGCATTCTATAAGAACAGTTGTAACTAGGGGTGTTTTAAGCTTTCCACAGGGGAAGCTTTTTAACACAGGTTATAAATAATAGGGGAATTTTCTGACTAGCAAGAGGAAATTCAGGAACATAAGAACAACTGCTGCACCACAAACTGTTAGAGACAGCCCAGCAGGAGCCACTCAGACCTGTATCTGAAATCAGGATTGTCATCAGGCACTTCCCAGAAATCAGTTCCCTTCCAATTTTGGACTAACTGTAGTGACTGTAAGATTCCAATAAGCTTATTTTGCTGTGCAGTAATTGTCTTTATTTCCCACAGCTAGCCAAGAAAGAACTCAGCTAGTCCCAATTCCAAAGGCAGCCTGACCCTGAGGAACACCAGGAGTGAAATCACAAGAAGTGGGAAAGTGAAAGTCTTAGTTTGGCAATAAGGGGACACAGGCTTGGCCCCAAACTGGTCTCTTGAGGGAACAAGAGGGAACACAGTGACTACAGGTCATTTACAATCACTTCCTTTGCTGCACCTAAAGCAGCACCACCAGTAAGAGCTCAGGAAAAGGAGCCAGAGCACACCCAGGACATGTTTGGTAAAAGCCACTCATGTGGGTCAAATGATATAAGCAAACATGTATGTCAAAGCCATGACTCTGATTTAAGCATCATCTAGCTCTCACTTTATTCTCTGAAACTGGGCTCTCCTCAGCTCCAGACACTTCTAGGAGAGAGGCTGCATGATGCCTAAAACTTCACTTTCATTTTCTTTTCTGTATTTTAAGGTCCTTACAAACTGACAGGAAGTTTCCACAAGCCAAATAGATGAGCTAACTTACTGCCACTTGTGTATCAAGGATTTCAAGAACACCACTAGAGCATGACAACCCCTGGATCATTTGGGTTTGATCTTGGGCTCAGTTTATGTGATGTGATGTGTTGGTCCTGCACCAAACCCTCTCATGCAGGTACAAACACTCTCAGCTGCTCCATATCAGACAGGGATTTCTGAGAGGTCCTTAAAAGTCTGGTTAGTATTAACTTACCTTTAAACAACAGTAGCTGCAGCGTGCTCTTTTTTAGAAATTTCATTTCCCCAAACTTTGGTATTTCACACCTGCAGTATAACATCATAAAAAGCAAAATGGAGAAAAACAAGCTTGTTTTGGATATTTAACTATTGTTGCTTCCTCATGACTTCATCAAAGAAGTGAAGAAAAAACAAAAGTCTCAAAAGAACTTCTTTCACACAGACTCTCACCATCCCTTTTTGCAGCAACTGTGCAGGCAAGGAAAATGTGTGACTCCGTATTTATTTATTTTAGTTGTGCTCAGAGTTTTACAGGTAGCATCTTCCCTTTAGACCTTCTCAACAGAAATATAAAAAAGTTTGAAGCCATTTTCCCATTTCCCCCCTCATCTCCAAAAATCAACCGGGTGAAATGCAAAAACATCTTTTGTTGACAGAGTGGTGAGTTTGGCTTATCCCAGTCTAGAGCTGGGCTTCCTGCTATGGCACAGACCTATTAGTTTGTAACTTAGAAAACCCAACCCCAGAGTCCTGTAACTCCCACCTACTCAACAGGAAACAAATATCATCTCTAGCAGTGACGGGGACATTCCTGGTAGCTGACACCGTGCAGGGGAAACGCTTCCTGCAGCTTGAGTGAGCAACTGGGCACCCAATCTGTCTTCGTGGGATGGAGAGGAGGCAGGGAACAAACTCTTCAAGGCAGAACAGACTCTTCAAGTAAGCACTGCACGTCCTGGTGGACGCGCCTGTCTTAGCAGACGGCTGTGGCATGAGGCACTTCGGTCATGGCTGTAGAGAACTGTCCCAGTTCCATCAACAGAATCACAGGTAAATGCGTTCTCTTTCCTGTGAGAAGTCCCTGAGTTGCAGATCTAAAGGATCTTCCCCCCAAACACACCTTGGTGTCACTAGAGAAGGAGCTGAGGCAGGTCAGTAGCCCGCAGGGAATCCCCCTTTGCGCGAGTCGGAGGCGGCGGCCCAGCCGCGCTCGGTCCGGAGGATGGCCTGGACCACAGCGCCGCCGCTCACCCGCGCCGTGCCGTGCCTCCTCTTCCTCAGCTGCTGCTCGATGCCCTGCAACGCACAGCTGGGTCAGCACACGGGGAAATGCACCTGCTGCAGCCTGCAATGCACCTGCTGCACCTGCTGCAGCCTGCAATGCACCTGCTGCAGCCTGCAATGCACCTGCTGCAGCCTGCAATGCACAGCTGTGTGAGCAAACTGCACCTGCTCAATGCCCTGCAATGCACAGCTGGGTCAGCACACAGGGAAAATGCACCTGCTGCAGCCTGCAATGCACAGCTGGGTGAACAAACTGCACCTGCTGCACCCTGCAACGCACAGCTGGGTCAGCACACGGGGAAATGCACCTGCTGCACCTGCTACAGACTGCAATGCACAGCTCTGTGAGCAAACTGCACCTGCTCAATGCCCTGCAACGCACAGCTGGGTCAGCACACGGGGAAATGCACCTGCTGCAGCCTGCAATGCACAGCTGGGTGAGCAAACTGCACCTGCTGCACCCTGCAATGCACAGCTGGGTCAGCACACAGGGAAAATGCACCTGCTGCACCTGCTACAGACTGCAATGCACAGCTGGGTGAGCAAACTGCACCTGCTGCACCCTGCAATGCACAGCTCTGTGAGCAAACTGCACCTGCTCAATGCCTTGCAAAGCACAGCTGGGTCAGCACACGGGGAAAATGCACCTGCTGCAGCCTGCAATGCACCTGCTGCACCTGCTACAGCCTGCAATGCACAGCTGGGTGAGCAAACTGCACCTGCTCAATGCCCTGCAATGCACAGTTGTGTGAGAACAGCACACAGGGAAACTGCACCTGCAGGGAACTGCACCTGCAATGCACAGCTGCATGAGCACAAAGGGACACTGCACCTGCTGCACCCTGCGATGCACAGCTCTGTGATCACAAAGGGGAAATGCACCTACTGCACCCTGCAATGCACAGCTCTGTGAGCAAACTGCACCTGCTGCACCCTGCATCCCCCACAACCAGCCAGGTGTTCAGGGGCTGTGTTGCATAGGGCTGTGCTGTTCCTCCTCTTCCCTTTGCCTTCTGGGCTGCCCTACTTTTGAAGAAGTGGAATTCAGAATTTGATATGTGTGGTGCTCAGTGTGGGTTACTAACACTATTCTTGGTCACAGATATTCACACACTACCAGCCAGGAGAGATGGATCCTGCTTGGCAGTGGTGGAGAACACAGGACGTGTAGAGAGCAGGGCATCCTCCCCAGTGCTGGCAGATTGCTCAGCTGTTAACTTCATAAGAATCTTATTAACAGAGGAACTTCTGCAGAGTTTGATGAAACTGCATTATGTAGGACTGTTTTCCCAAATACAGAGGTACAGAGATATGAGATAGGTACAAAGAGGCAGATACAGAGGCATGAGAGATGTACAAAGCCTGTGCCTGCCTCAGGCCTCTGGGGATGTGCAGGTGCTCAAGGTGAATGAAGCTGCCAGCTCAGGTGAGTGGCGTGGAGAGCAAGGCAGACCTTGCCATCAGCTCTCCAGCTGGCAGTGCTGTGCTGACATCTCTACTGTGAATATATTTTCAAGTCTGTTCCCAGGTCCCTCTGGGCCTTCCAGATTCATCACGAAGTTACACAACAGGACAAGAGTTCCCTGAGACTGACTGGATTGAGACTGCTGGATGGTCTGGGCCCTGATGTGATTTGCTGCTTTGCAAGTCCTTTGTGCCAAACATCACTGCAAGCAGATGCTCAGTGTCAGACACAAGTCACTCCTCAATGCACTGGCTCCACACCTGTGTGACTGAGACTGAAGGTGCACTTTGCACAGCTTATTGTGACCCAGCACTAGACCTGTACCAGCTTTTCTGCTGCTCACCTAGGAACATTTGGCCAAACCTGATGGTTTTCCACAGTGCTTGCCCTCCCAGCACCAGGGGCCCAGCTCACACAAGTTCATGTATGGCTCTGCTGAGACCAACCTCCTCTATTTGCTGCTCAAGCTCCGTGATGTTGGGAAACAGCTGATCGTGAATTCTGGGCTCCTCCACTGCTTTCTTCACATCATAACCAAACCAGATGGAATTCATGATTGTCTGTGAGAAGCAAAAAGCCTCAGTGTTAATGACTGTGTTCAGAGAAGTCTGACCCTTGGAGGCACACAGGCAGAGGTTCCTCAAGGATGCCCACAGGGCACACCAAAGGCACCATGTCTGGTTTATGTGGCTTTCAGTGGTTCTTCTCTTGGCTAAGCAAAACACAGGTACATTGCAACTTGAATATGCTCAGGAGGGTTCCCACACAAAGAAACCATGAGTGACTAAAATTAACACAGCAAAAGGATCAGATCCCCAGGCCATGGTGGCTGGATTTATACTGCTGGAACCAAGCACACAGCAGTCACCTCAGCAAACACACCTACAGCTTCCTGCTATTGTACAGCCAGTTCCCCTGGGCCTGGCTCATCCCTGCAGCACTGAACTGCAGGCTGCAGCTGCTGGGAGGTCAGAACACTCAGAGTCCAGGGCTTGGGAAATTGTTTGTAGTGGTTTTTACAGAATTTTCCTCTACCTCAGCCAAAAAGTCAGATCCAGCCTGGTGCTGCTGCCACAGCAGCTCACAGATGCCATGCCTGTCATGCCCTGCCTGACGCTGCCTGAGCTGAGTTCTTATTTAGCTTCTCTGTGGGACTTTGATCCAAAGTTTGGGATGTTGGATGGGAACAACTCTAAACGAGGTAAATAGGGTGATGGAGATATCGTGAACAGAACTCAAAGCCAATCTTGTGCAAGTGGTCAGAACAACTTGCCAGAGAAAATGTCACTAAAAGAGGCACTGGAGTCACTAAGGGAGGCAGTTTAATAGCAGACCTTTTGTAGGCCTGGCAGGAGTTGGTGTTGGTCTGGCCCTCAGAATGCCAGGCAGGAATCTCCTTTTCAAGCCCCTGCCCCCCAGCAGGGAGCCACAGCCATGATCCTGTCACAGGTGTCCCCCCAAATGCTGCCTCTCCCGTTTTGCCCCATTTGCCCACACCCTCACGTACCAGAGCTGTTGCTGTTGTTATTTTTGTTCCTCCAGAAGCACCGACCACCATCCTCACCTGTTTCATTTTATCCACCAAAATGGAGGGGCACATAGAGGACATTGGCTGTTTACCTGTTGGGGACACAGAGGTGACACAGAGGCTCAGCTTTCTACCTGCAGCTCACAAACTCCCAGCTCTTGCTCCACATCCAAGCCCAGAGGCTCAGTACCCACCTTCCTGACTCAGCTCGTGTCCTGCTCAGCCCTTGGAGATCCCACCATCCCCTACACTCATCTCCTTCCTGACTCCCTCCCACCCCTGTCCCTGGCAGGTCCCAGGCCTGTGTCCCATGACACAGATGCTGCAGTGTGAGCATGCACAATGCAGCCAAAAGGTTGGGTCAGGAATGCAGTTTGCAGCTACCTGGAGCTATGAAATTTGCTGGAGAAGGAGGGATCCCAAATCCATTGATGATGTAAGGTGAGCTGAAGTCATCCATTTCATCATTAAATATGATTCCACTCACGTTGGATCGTACATCAGAGCCAAAGCTGGAGAAAACAAATTGTCAAAGTCAGGTCAAACCCACAGCAAATCCAGGCAGAGCTTCAGCTGAATTTCCTGCAATGTGAAACCTGGGATTTGATTGGAGTAACGCTCCACTCCCTCCCATTGTAAAGGACTTTCTGTCACCCCTATGGGGAAGGAAGCAGTTAATACTGTGAGTACACAGCTACACACAGAGGAAAGGCAGCCCAGAGCCCTTCCTACACCTCCCCTGAGAGGATCCCATGGGGAAAACCATCACAGCACCTGAGGACAACTACTGCCCCTTCCAGGTGGGCAGCACTGCACTCCATTCAGAGGCAGCACAGCTCCAAGGCTGGCACATTTGGGAATGACTGGGGCTTTGTTTAGATGTGTCAAGCTGGAGACTTTTTCTATGGACAAAAATAAGCTTCACACCCTGGCTCCAGGCCATATGTGTGAACACAGCTCTTTCTGACAGCACTCACAGCCAAACACTGCGCTCCCAGGCCAGCTGCATTAGCTCAAATTCCTTCCAAAAGCCTGGGAAATCAGAACCAGCAGCAACAGCTCTGTTTATGAGAAGATCCAGACGCAGCCAATGTTGTGGTGGAATTCAACAAGAGAGAGGACACAAGCACTGAGAGAGGCCTCAGTGCTGAGCACTGCCTGCAGGCTCAGCAGCAGTGCCCATCCCCAGCACTGCTGACCCCTGCCCCGCCCCAGAGGTGACAGCTCAGAGGTGTTTGACACCCAGAACCAGCGCTAGGAAGATGGCAAAGGCCTACAGGGAAGGAATGTCTGAGCTCCTACTATTGGTTGATGGTGCTGGTGGCGGACACAGCACTGCCATCGTCAGCCACAATGGAGACGTGGGATGTACCGGCATTGTCTCCAGTGTAGTACACGGGCTCGTAGTACCCCACGGGGTGAGAGGTGTTGTCTGTGATCTTCCTCCGCAGATTATCTGCAAACAACTCGGATGTCATGTTCCTGATTGCCTGCCAGAGAAACCCAGGGCACTCACTCAGCACATTGAGACACATGAGGCTGATATCCCAAACTTCACACCACACAACAGTGGCAAATCCCAGCAGTCAGGCTACACTTTCCCCCCAAGGGTCTTCCTGTGGTGGCCCCCGGACGAGGGAGGAGATGAGAACCTTGACTCCATGTTTCAGAAGGCTGATTTATTATTTTATCATATAAATATTATATTAAAATGATATATTAAAACTATACTAAAAGAATAGAAGAAAAGGATTTCATCAGAAGGCTAGAAAGGAAAGGAATGATAACAAAAGCTTGTGACTCTCAGAGAGTCTGAGCCAGCTGTGATTGGCCATTAATTAGAAACAACCAACATGGACCAATCAAAGATGCACCTGTTGCATTCCACAGCAGCAGATAATTATTGTTTATATTTCATTTCTGAGGCCTCTCAGGAGAAAAAATCCTGGCAAAAGGATTTTTCATAAAATGTCCTGGTGACAGTCTTCCTTCTTGGAAGATGGACACTGCAGCAAAAGATCATTTTAAGCTGTCACAGGAGCAGCTGTTAAAGTCACCCCTTTATGTAGAAGTTGATCAGCATCCATTATTGCAGTGCTATGGAAAGCTGCCTCCACACTGCTGTGAGGCAAGCAGGGCTACACTTGCTTCAGGGAGAAGAGGAATGGGATCAGACAGAGGACAAGGACAAGGCAAGCTCTTACCAGAGCTCTGTAAGTTGAAAAATTGTGTTCATCAAACTGGGCTGGGCTCCGAGTCTGCTGCTTTTGCAGCAGTAAAGCACAAAGTGCAAAGTTGGGACAAGCAGTCTCATCCCCTCCCATCTGCTGCTGCATATTACTACAGGCAAGACTCTGGTTAGAGAGCCACAAGGATGATGGGAATATAATGAATAAGGCTTCAAACACTATAAAACCAAGCAGGGTTAGACCTAAATGTACTCCAGCTGTCCTGGTGAATTGAGGAGTTTGGTTTTCCTTCCAGCAGGAAGGTTGTCTCCATTTATAGCCCTGACAGCTCAGCCATGAGCCACACAGGACATCACTTTTTGACTCAGAGCTGTTTCAGTGCCTGTCACAGCAAGTGGCACAGAGCATGCCTGAAAAAGTGGAGTCACCCAAAAACTTTAGGCCAAGTCACATTTGGTGTTGCAGAAAGAAAAGACTTTTTCCAGGTACCTCTGTAATGTTGACAAATTTTGGGTCTCCCAGCAGAGTCCTCTTGGCGTAGGCGAAGCGAAAGGCCTCTGCGATGCGGTGGTAGGTCAGACCTTTCTCCTCCACGGTTTTAATGCTGGCAGCAGAGAAATTATATCCTGGCAACAGAGCACAACCAAAGCACAGGGTCCATGGATTGCTAATGCACTGTGTCAAATGTAGAACCTCTAAGCCCAGCTTCTACAGAGATGCAGTCACTGGACTGTCCTCATCTCCACATGGAGAGCTCAGGAGCTCTGATGGTTTTGAGCACTGTGGGAGTCACCAGCAGAATTTGTACTTGCAGGGGTGTTTTGCAAAGAAGCCTCAAGCACATGTTAGGTTCCACCCATATAAGTATTAGGGAAACTCCCCTATCAGGAAAATAATTTTCCTCTTGCACCTGTAATTTAGGTAGGAAGAGAACATCCCTCGGTTTACAGCAGAGGAGGAATGTGTCTGCATCTCTGATCTCTCCTGGGCTCTCAGACCTCCCACCTGCTGGAGGCCTATCAGGGAGGCCTTGTTCCCCCAGAACAGGTGATGTTTTTGGAGCTCTCCCAGCTCCTGCTGCCTGTGGGACACTGCTCTGTGGCACTCTCACCTTTCAGTATGTTCAAAATGAGGGCCAGAACTGGGCCACTTAGGGGGGCACTGGGTGTGTAGAGGGTGAACTCGCCGAGTTTGATCTGTATGGGGTCCTCAATCACTGTGGCATTGTAGTCCCGCAGGTCTTCCAATGTGACAATTCCCCCTGGAAAGAGAAGGAAACTGGAGATGTGGGTCTATGTCATCTCTGGTGGGAAGGGGAGGCCATGCTCCATCATCACGAATTACAGCATGGACAAATCCAAAAAGGAACAAGTTGAGGAAAGCAAAGATGTGTGCCCAGGTAATTTACTCCTTGATGGATCCATCTGAGGCTCAGATAGTCTAAGCACAAAGTTGGGCTGATTTACAGCAGCCACAACCCTGGTGATCCATCTTTTTTCACAAAAGACACCAGCTGTGTCAGGCTACAAAATGTCCTTAATTCTGTTTACAAGAGGAAGAGGCAGTTTTGGGTGCAGATGCTTTGTGGCACCCCACAGCTAGAATAATTTGAGTATTCCTTTACCTTTATCTGAAGGGGGAAGAGAGTAAGTAATTACCCACCATAAATGAAGCCAGTGAATTACTCACAGGAAATTCCCCAAGCTAGCCAGTGCTGGCTGGTGAGGATGGGATGCTGCCACCATCTAGTGGTACCGAGGGATCAGACAGCTCAGAGTGCACAGGACCACTATGGATGGAACATTTTAGGCACAAACTCGTGGGATTCAGGCTCTGTGAACAGCCTGAGCTGCACAGACTTGGGAGGCAATGCACAGCAAACACTCTCCATTTCTGAGTTTCAAACATCTCTTAAAGTCCTTCTTTTGGGTGTCCTGTTGCCCCAGATCTCAGAGGCAGCATTTCAGAGCTGACCTCTCCCAAAGCTTCTGCAGGTCCCCAGCTTCTCCTGGGGGTCTGAGCAGTGTGGTCACTCCTGCTGCTTGGGAAGGGTGTCCTGGTTCTCACCTGCATTGTGGATGTCAGCAATGATCTGCTTTGCCAGGCTTCCTGTGTAAAAGGCATCTGCTCCTTCATTGGCTATAGTGGCGTAGGTGTTGGCTAGTTTGGGCATCTTGATGGTTTCACCCTCTTGCAGGATTTTCCCTCCTTTGCAGAACACTTCACTAGCAGAGAAAGGAGATGGAGAAGATCAGATATGAGGGATAAGTTCAAAACTATGTGTGTCAGTGGCAGCTGAAGCAGCATGGGTGCTCATGCCAGGTGCTTCTTGGAGAGAAGGAAACTGCCCGAGCCATGGGGTCCTCAGATCTTGGCACTGGGACATAAAATTGAGCAGTGTTTTCTGACCTGTAATTCCACATGCTCAGTGTGCTCCATGGAGCCTGCAGCAGGGATTTTCACCATGGCACTACCCTCCCTGCCCACCCCAGGGGCCAACAAGTGCCTCAAGATGCACAGGAGGGGCCACAGTCCTTGGACTCAGCAGTGCAGTTCAGAGCACAGCCTGTTAAGCTATGAGCTTCAAAGCTTCCAGTAAATCCAGAGGTGTTCCAGTCCCTGTCTGATAGATCTTTAAGGTTTCCTCTCTAGCTCCCCATGATGCATCATGTTTGTGCTGCTGTGGACCTGCCTGATTGAAGGACAGGAGACAGGCCAGGGTGTACATTACCAGTTGAATAACAAACAAACCTGCAGCTGGCAGAGATTTCAAGGAAAAGAGAGAATTAAGCATGATTTCCATCAGGGCTGGACATAAACACTGAGGGTTTGACTGTAAGAAGTGAGGAGTTTTTAAAACCCTTCATGCTCAAAGTCTTTGCCAGAGGTGGATGGTCAGAGGCACTGCTTGAGGAAGGCTGCTTGTAGAGTAAGAGATGATCCAAGTTCCCACTGCCTGACAGCAGATGAGGTGTTCAAGCAGACTCTGCAATTACTCCAAATGCAGGCAGGATCAGCTTGGTGCACTTAGAGCACGAGGAAATGCAGGGATTCAGAAAATCCATTGCCATTGGCAGGCTGATCCCAGCACATGCTCTAATTCCACCTTGCTCAGACAAATGGGCTTCAGGAGTAGAATTTCTCCCCCCCTTAAAGGTCAGGACTGGACATTCCCCATGATTTAGCACCTTTAGGTGTCTGCAGTGACACCAGCAGGCACAGTGAGTGTGGTTACTGAGGGGATGCACACTCCTCATGGACACTGCACTGCACAAACACCAGGAATTTGCAGATTGGATGCAGCCACCCCAAACTTCTCTGCATAGAACAGCAATTGCTCTACCTACCACAGCAAGGGATTGCTTTCAATTGCCTCCTCTTTTGATTTGATGGCTGCAGCAAGGCCTTTCCCAACAGGGAATCCTTCTCTTGCCAGCTTGATGCTGGGCAGAAACAGATCTTTCCATGCCAGTTTGCCATGCCGTTTGTGAGCCAGCTCATAGCCACGGATTTCTCCTGGAACAGCAATTGACAGTCCACCTGGAGCAGAAAAGAAATGTGGTAAGTCTCCCACAGCAAGAAAAGGAAATGGTTGATGGAGCAGGAGGTAGGGCAGGCACCTCTGCCAGCCCTGGTTTTAGGCAGGGCTTGTGTGTAGTGTGACCTGCTCAGCTTGTGGGAATTAACAGAATTAACAGAATAATTTGGTCTGAATTTGTGCCTATGTATTCTGAACTGCTGAAACCCCTCTGTCCTCTTGCTGGTAACTGCAGTTCTGGGGTAATTTCCCTCTGTAGGCTCTGTACCAGAGCAAAGCTGCTCAGAACACAGAAGCTGTCTTGGGAGAGGACACAGACTGTGATGTACTGGAACCAAAAACTTTGTTGCAGCATTGTAACTACAACTGGAAGAGATTGATTCCACATCCCACAGTGATGTTGCAGTTTGCCTCAATCCTGTTTTCACTTCCATCCCCTGGAAGTTCAACACACTGCTCAAACCCGCTCCAAGGTGCTGTTCTCTCTTGCTGACAAGGGTGACCATGAAGAGAACTAGTTAGTATTTCTTTCTATTTCTTACTAGAAAATACTTTCCTGATAGGAAAATTCTCTGGAGACCCCAAGCCTAATGGGGCTTGTGGTTGAAGCCACCTCAACAAGTAATTTAGGGAGGAAACCTGAACTGACAAAACCCAAGGTGATCCACACAAAGATTTATTCAAAGAGGTGGAAAGCAAAGATGGCACATGTGGAACAGGTCATACTCAGTGCTTTGCATTGACCTGCTTTTTCATGAAGTGAAAAGCAGAAAGTGATGGGGTCCCTGACTACTTTAAAGGGCATTGTTTTTAGCTTCTTTGTCAGGCCAGAGTTTGCAAATTGTGTAAGAGGATATTTCCAGGATATTTCTAGGTGAGAAATCCTGTAGGCAGGCAAGAGCCACCCATAAGAAATGTTCTCAGTGTAGATGTGCTGGTGGCAGGGAATGCTGGAGCAGTGAAGCAGCCTTTGCCATACCTTTCAGAGAGAGCTGTGTGTTGTTCCCAAACATGTCCACCGATGCATTTTTTGGAGCCACTTCTCTTGCATTGATGATTTCCACTTTTCCTTTAATGACAGAGCAAGGAAGATGATGTTTAGCTCTGGACTCAGCACACAGCCATGGTCTCTGCTGGAGGACTCACCAAGGTGAGCCAGGTCCTTGGCGATTATTTTGAGGACATTCCCCCAGAGGCTGTGAGCATCATTCACCTTCTCCAGGTAGGATAAACCACTTAGATAAAGTTGTCCAGCTGTTCCAGGTGTGTGTGGCCCTGTCCCTTACCTGTGCTGCTGTAGATGGTGAAGAAGAGGCCCCCTCCAATGCCCATGCTGTGAGCATTCATGAGCCCCACGCACAGCAGGGCTGCGATCGCGGCATCCACGGCCGATCCTCCCTGCTTGAGGATGTCCCTGTGCAGCAGAAGGGAAGGGGACATGTGACAGTGCCTCAGCTCCCCGTCAGCACTGCATGACAGATCATCTGAGGCACATCTGTCCACACCCAGCCTCTGGGCTCCTCGGGAAGCTCTGAGCTTCTGTCACCAGAGAGAACAGACCCTCAGTGGTCAGTGTGCCCTCGTCAGACACATCCAAAGCAGCCTGAAAACAGCGAGATGTGACAGAGCACACATGGGGACAGACATTCCACACACATTCATTACACTGTCATAAGAAATTACAGTTTTCTCAGGAGCCTTAAATCTCCAGCACTTGAGACTAGAACTGAAGGCCATCTCAATAATTTTTTTTAAAGGAGCTAGAAAGAAAACTCTCATTCTCATTGTTAATGGATCCAAGGAATCTTTGCCTGCTATGTTGCCTGTGAGCAGCTGCAGTAAAGCTGGTCAAGCATGGTAAAAACCTGGGGTTCATCAGGATCTCCTCTTTTTACAGGGAGAGTAGGGATTGATTATCCATGCTGGGCAACTGCAAGCATTGCACCTGAACATTGGGGAAGCAGCAGTTGTGTCTCGTGGCAGAGCTGTCAGAGCCAATGAGACAGGGCACAGTAAGTGGGTTGTCACAGACATATTTTATGAAAAATCCTTTTGTTGGGATTTTTTCTCCTGAAAAGCTGAGAAGCCTCAGAGGAAAAGAAAAACAATAATTATCTGCTGCTGTGGAATGCAACGGGTGCATCTGTGATTGGTCCATGTGAGTTGTTTCTACTTGTTGACCAATCACAGGTCCAGCTGTGTTGGGACTCTGCTCAGTCACAAGATTTTATTATAATTCCATTTTTCCTTGCTAGCCTTCTGATGAAATCTTTTCTTCTATTCTTTAGTATAGTTTTAATATAGAATTTTCTTTTAATATAATAAATTTTCTTTTTAAATGTTAATATAATTTAATTTAATTATATATGAAAATATAATTATATAATTATATATATAAATAGATATAAATATATATATAAAATTTAATATAATAAATTTTCCTTTAAAATAATCAATCAGCCTTCTGAAGCACAGAGCCAAGATTCTCATCTCCTCCCTCCTGCTGGGACCCCAGTGAACCCCCTCAGTGGGTACCTGCCAATGATGGAGCAGGGCCCCGCGTCGGTGGCCACGGCCGCCCTCCTGTAGGTGTGGGTGTCCCCTGAGCGCAGCCCAAAGAACAGCCCCAGGAACAGCACCAGCCCCAGCAGGGCTACAGCCACCACTGCCACCACCACACAGCGTGTCTTCATCTTCCTGTGGAGAGAGACAGGATGGTCAGCCCTGCTGCCACCTCCTTTCCTGTCCTCAAACCATCACCCAGGTAAGAGCTGCCTTACAGCAGGCAGGAAACAGCACAGAAACCTCCAGATGCAGAGGGGAGAAGGGAAATCCAAGGAGCAGAACACAACTGCTGTTAGTCATGGCTGACATCATCTTCAGGACAAAAAAAATTTAAAAATTTTAAAATATAACTTCACATAATCTGCTTTTAAATGCCATTTCTGTGGAGGAGTCTCTGTCTGGAAGGTTGTCGGAACTCAGTGCATCCCTCTGGATGTCCAGAGTTGCCAGGACTCCTGCCAGGGGGCTCAGAGACCCTGGCACACAGCCCAGAACACCTGTGGGTTTGATTATGACCTGTGGAGCAAATTATCAGCTTTGTGTGAAGACCTGAAAGCCACAGAAGTTTAAGTAGTGTAATAATAAAATTATCACTAGGTGAAAAAGTAGATTTTTGGGTTTTTAGAACAGGGGTTTGGGGACAAGATGGAGGGACTTGGGTGTGTCCAGCCTTTCTTCTTCTTCTCTACCTGCACCTTCTGCTGTGATGTTGGCACTTACAGATTGGTTTAGAGTAGAAGCTCACTGTCTAACACAGGTGATAGGAATTGGGAAGTAATTGTAAATATTGCACACGTAGTTTGTAGTATAAGGATGTAACACCACCCTGGGGGCAGGCAGAGTGCCTGGAACTGTCCTGCTGGATGAACCTCAGCAGGAGAAAATTTTTTATAGATAAGAAACAATGAACAACCTTGAGGCCGAGAAATGAAGAGCCCTGACTCATTCTTCAAACGTGCGGGCCAAAACAGAGACTGTTCACGTGTCTTGGGGCTGCAATAAACTGCAACCTTCCAAGAGAAGGTTGCCAAGGAGCAGTGCAAAACACAGCTAGGTCATTAGGAATCAACCTTGGCTGAAGCCACAGTGTGAGCACAGCACCCATTCCTGCCCAGAGCACCTTCCCAATGAGCCCAGCACTCCCAGAGGGCCATGGCCAGTGCTCAGGTCCCCACGTGTCCCAGTCCTGCTCTGGGGCTGCAGCTCACCTGAGAGTGAGCACAGAGCACCAAGGAGCTCTCTGGGTACACACAGGGACGAGCAGAGAGTTATTGAGGGGATGGACAGTCACTGCCACCCTGCTGGGACAGGCACTTGAGCAAATACAGCTTCAACAGCTCCTCTTTGACCCATTTTCTTTTTCATTCCATTCCATTTCAGCAAAATAGACCTAAACTAATCATATTGCCTTCTGAGACCACCTCCCCACTTACTGCAGCTCTGGGTTTTTACCACAACAGCCAAGATGTCCTTTACCTTACCAGAGCATCTGCCATCCTCAGAGAAAAGCCAGGCCATGGAACTGTGGTGAAGAGCAGATGCACCAACCCCGCTGTGGGTGCCCAGCAGCCCAAGGCACAGTGAGCTCAGCAGGCAGAGCAGCCCCAGTGCCCTGCAGCAGCCACACACTCAGGATCAGGCAGCAGGGACTGTGCCAGCACTGAGCTAACTAAAGGAAACTGGCCAGGCCAGCCAAACCAAAACTTTTCTTAGAGGGGGGTGATTAGCAAGCAACCCCCCCACAAGCCTCACCCCCTGCCTTAGACCAGGAGATTTGGACATATTTGCTGTCCAAGCCCTGTGTCTGTGAGTCTCAGCCTGAGCACTAAAGATGCCCATCTCCATCCAGGTAAAGCAGCTGTAAATCTTCTGTATGTGCTGCTCTGTAAACAAGTGTCAGCTGAGGGTAGTAAAAGTAAATGGATGAAACCTCTTTCCAGGTTCTAGAACTTAATTTACACTCAACCACTTTTAAAAGAGACCAGTGGTGTGTTTGCAGAGCAATGACTGTGCAGGGAAACAGAGAAGCCATTATGTCCCCAACAATAGCTCACACACAGCCTCAGAGTTTGAAGACAGTTTTGTTTGTTGGCAGAGATATTTCAGCTTCAGCACTGGCAGTCTCCTCCAAGCTACACAAGAAATGCCATGGGATCTTTTATCTGTGCCCCAGCTCAGCAGAAGGTACTTTGTTTGGTCTGAAGGCTGCTCTGTGCTGGGCTGTCCTTCAAGCCTGGGCTGGCTCAAGCCCTGCAGTGCTGATTTAACCCCTGGGCTCCTGGCTGGGGCTCTGCAGCTGCTTGTCCCACTGCTGGGCCCCTGCAGAGCTTTACTGCCTCATCAGGGAGGGTGTTCTGACAGCAGGAGAGAAGGGGAAGTTTCAGGTGCTGACCTCCTCCCTGGAATGGGATCACACCTGTGAGCATCCCATAGACCCAGAAGGGCTCCAGGCTGTGTCCTGCTGCCTGCTGAGTGCACAGACCTTGGAAAGGGCCCTGCAGCCAACTTCATGTGAACCAGGCACAGCTCCTGGCCTGCCAGGCATGAGGATAATGCACCACTGGGCAGCAGCACACACACAGAGGCTGCCCTGCAGAGACACTGACCCTGAGCTGCACCACCCTGTGCCTCTGTAACTCCAGGGAATGCTCTTAAGGAAGATCTGTGCAGTCTGTCACACTGATCCTGCCCAGGAAGCAGCAGATGTATGAGCTCCACACCTGCAGATTTCTCCAGCAATGAGCAGAGAGCAAACCCAGCTGGGGACAATCCTCTCCACCTCTGCAGCCAGCTCAGCTCCCATGAGCTCCTCAGCCCATCCCAGGCCTGACCCCAGAAGGAAGGACACCCCAGCTGTGGCACAGCAGAGCCAAATGTGTGTTTGGTTTGGTGTACAGAAATCAGGAGAAGGATCAGGAGCCTGCAGACACCCTCTGCTAACCCACCTCTCCATGCTCCTTGTGCCCTGGGCAGGCACACTGCAGGAATTTGGACCAATGGTCTGTTTGAACCTCGGCTCTGAGTTGAGTTCCCATTATGATTTATTAATGGGAGTGGAGCAGCAGCTGCAGGGCTCCACCTGAGCAGGCTCCCCAGCTGCTGTCTGCTGAGCTGGCTTGAACCTCCCATCTCTGCCTAATCCAGCTGTTTGGAAGCCTGGCTTCAGCCACAGTGCTTTGGCAGCAGCAGAAGGTCTCCAGGAGACAGGGGCTATAAAGCAATTAAAAGCAATACAATTATTTTCCCTGTTATAAAGGTCCACCAGGCACTCTTAGCCATGGAATTCAAAAAGCAGCCTGCTTGCTTTACCTACATTAGGAGAGGGGAAGGACCAGCAAGCAGCAGGGTTGTGCTTGTACCAGCAGCCCCATGGAGCTGTGCTCAGATGTGTCACAACATGCACAGCCTTATTTGAACATGACACTGGGCTTGAATTCAAAGTACCCCAGTGCAACAGGGGGGTGCTAGCTACTGACAGGGAGAAGATGCAGGGCCTGACATCCCTGCCAAGAGGGCAGGGGTGTTCTGTAGAGATGAGGAATCTGCCATGGTCAGGGAAAGTGGCAGGAGAATTGGAAGAGGAGAAGGAGATGTGGGGAGAGAACAGTGGGGAGAGAACAGTGGGATACCAGGGGATGACAAAGGACCCCAGGCAGGCACTGCTTGGCTCCCAAATGAAGTAAATGAAGCATCCACTGACAACACCTAAAACTTTAACCACAAACTCAAACCCAACAGTTTTCTGCTTTAAACTCATCTTACAAGAGCTTCACACCCCTGCACCCATCCTGAGAGCTCCCTGTGCTCCCCCTCACAGCCAGCAGCCACCTGGGCCATTGGCTTTGAGATATCCTCCCCTCCTTCCCCCAGGCAGCACAAGAAATGCAAGGGGACTGGGGACATCTGGACTCTTGTCACAGGACACAGGCCACGCTCTGGTGACACATCACAAACGATGACATTCCATCAGGAGATGTTTTGAGGGCTTACACAGTCTGTAGCTCCACCAGTGATAAAGGAACTCAAACAGAGGTTCAGCCAAGCCATGAAGACACCCAAAGAGGCTCCCAAATTCAGACCTAGGCACTGCTCCCACCTGAAGCAGGAGGACAAAGCTGCTGTTTCTGCCTGGACAGACACAGCAACTCCATTAAGCTCAGTTAAAGCCTTCCTCACTGACGGTGCCTCCGTGCTGGTTCCTGCCCAGGGGCCAGCAGCCCTCTTGGTTAATCCCAGCATTGCACACTCTGTGGACACATCAGCTTGCAGGACAGAGGCCTCAGTGGGGGTCAGTGGTCCCTGCTCATTGCTGAGATAATGAGCATTGAAAAGAACTGGGCACTGAGTGTGTGAGTGAAGGGGCTGCTCAGCTGGGCCCAGGTGCTGCTCAGGAGAGCCCCTGTGACTCAAGAGGGCTCTTGTGATCACAGTCTGTGACTCCTCCACAGGCTTTGCTGAAGCCCCATTTCATGTATTATTCTGCCCAATGTAGATCAAACTCTGAGTTCACTGAGAGAGAGACAATAATTTCCTCTTGAAGCAACTTTTTCCTCAAAAATCCCTCATGTCTCCCTGCAGAAATTTTAGCATCAAATCCAACATTTTTTATTTTATGACACTTCAGCATAAACTATGAAGTGAAAAAAAAAAAAAAGGTGGAATAAACACAGAATTCCCCATTTCCCATGGTTCTCACAGTGTTTCCTAATTGAGGACCTCCCAGAAATCCACAACTGGCAAACTCAATCTCAAAACCACAAGTTATTAAAGTAGTTTTATAATCCATAAAAAACATTATTGTTATGGTCATTCCTAATTTAAAGTCAAAACGCTTCATCAAAATAGCTCAGTTCTCCCAACTGTTGCAAAAGATGTTTTCAGGTGCTCTTTTGCCATTAGACTGGAAGTTGTTTACTAGACCTGAACTCATTCAGACTGGTTAGTCTGGTCTCATCATTCTCTTTTGGCAAGCTTTCATCTGCTTCCTAAAAAAGTCCCATTTTCACACATTTTGTTGAATAATAAATCCCACAGAGCACTTTCAGGCTGAGGGGAATGGCTCAATGAAGGTCATTCCTGTTTCCCCCTTACCTCTCAAGAGTATTTGCAAGTTGATCCTGTCCTTTTGCACAGACCTGTGTGCACTGCCCTCCTCTGAATATCCTTTTCAAGGAAGTGAATCCTTTTCTAGGGGCAAAACATCCTTGTAGGAGTAGCAGTAACCACTTATCTCCCTTAAAAGCTCTCCAAAACTTGTATTTGGTATTTGTACTGCCCTGCTCACAGAGATGAACCCATTGAAACTCATTATGTTTGAATTCACAGTACCAGAGGAATGCAGAAGTAATCATTGACTAGGTGAAGAGTCAAGAACCCACACCTCTCAAAATGCATATTTTAGGATCCACAAAGATTGTTTATCAACAGCAGAATCATTCTGTGCTCCTGGATTTGGTGACTGTGTGGTACAAATATTTTTCCTCACCTCTTGGCTAGCTCTGAAGCTCTGATTAAGCAAGTGAGCAAATACAATGGACTCAAGCTGTACCAGGGAAGGTTTAGATTGGCTTAGGAAAAAATTTAGGAATTTGGATTAGGAAAAGCCGAAAAAGTTTTAGATTGGTCAGGAAAAAATTCTTCACTAGAATGGTGGTCTGGCTGCCCCAGAAAGTTGTGGAGTAACCATCTCTGGAGGGATTTAAAAAACTTGTAGATATGGTACTTGGGGACATGGATTGGTGGTGGTTTGGCAGTGCTGGGTTAATGGTTGGACTCAATGATCTTAAAGGCCTTTTCCAACCTAAATGGTTCTGGATTCTAAACACATGGCATCTCCACATGGCCAGGTACCCTCACACCTCACACAGACTGGATTTGGTGTCTGTCTGTCCCTTCAGCTCAAAGCCAGGCACTGCCAGACTGAGCTGTGACTGCACTTGGTGGCAATGACCTGTCTGCAAGGGCGGGCAGCTGCTGGCAGTGCCAGGGCACCTGCTCAGCTCCCAGAGCTGCCCCTCAGCCAGCACAGCCACCCCACCTTCAGCTGGCATCACACCAATGCTCCAGCTGCAAGGAGAGGGGGCAATGCCTGTTCTGCTTGGCCTGCTGCCACTGCAGCACCCTCTGGCAGGCAGCATGGCAGAGCAGGAAGGCAGGGATGGAGAAACCTGCCCTCCATCACTAAATCCCACTGAGGGTTTTAAGCAACAATCCTCCATGTCTGCTGGTGCCAAGTCTGGAAGCACAGCTTCCAGAGCTTCCAAGGCTGCAGCTCCAAGGTTGCAGCTCACCTGCTGAAGTGTAGCACAAAACCCAGACTGAGGTAAGGAGCTGCACGAGCTGTCCTTGGATTTATGGACTCAGCTACTCAAACTTAGGCCACTGTGTCTGTCCATGGCTTGCCAGAAACCCCAGACCCTCCCTTGAGCACAAGCTCAGTGCCCACACAGAAATGCTGAATGCCCAACCAGAATGCAGCACAAGCAAATCACAGCCTGCCTGAAGCTTGGGCACAGTGAGGATCCAAGCCCACAGATCTTCTAGCCAGAAGGCTCTCTGCAAACCCAGGGTGAAGCAAAGTCTGCCTGGATGGCATTCAGCACAGAGATGCTGTCCCTGGACTCACAGGGGTCAGGAAAGAGGTGAATGCCTCAACCCCAAACCAGCCCAGCACCCCTGCCCCACTCCAACCTTTGACACACCACATCTCCACTTGCTGCACAAGGACAGGAGCTCTGCCACACTGACTCATTAACAAAGTTTGGCCAAGTTCCAAGATTAAAAGCTTTAGGGTGATATTTTCCCTGCCTAAAAATACATCATCTTTTCTATAATAGCCACAAAACGGAGTTCTGTTTAACATTTACATGTGGAAAAATCAGTACTAAAAACCATGAGTGTTCCAGCCCTGAGATATTTGGAAGGAATAGAGCCTGTGCCCATTTTTCAAAGGTGACTTTCAAATACTCCTTTCAAGACATTGTATGAAGAGAACAGGCCCCTTCAGTTACATTGCTATTATCCAAGAGGTCTTAAGCAAAAAATGGAAGCTTTCTGGAAAGTACATACTGGCACAGAAAGTACTCTGCAAGCTCAGAAGGATTTGATGCATCTGCTGTTCCTACCAGCCAGTCTGAACTACACATCAGAGTCCAGGCCACATTCAGCTGTTCACACACACCCCTCTCACTGTGTCTGATTGATTGATGTGAGACTCATGATGCTCCACAGAAAAGATTGTGACAGGAGCACACAACTATCCTCTGAAAAAGCAGACAGTCTGGAAAGGTGTCTGGTCTCTGCCCCAAACAAATCAACCTGCACTTTTAGCCTGTCACACCTTTAATATTAACAGGGGAATTTAAGATGCAGTCTGCTGAGCAGAACCCTTTTCTTAATTTACTGACCCTGCAGGTGTGATGGTACCAGGTTTAATTATTAATATTTTCATAGTTCTAAAGTTGCCACATCGCTGAAGTGGGTCTAGGTCAGACAAGAGTCTCCCTGTCCCATTTGTCTCAGAGGGTGCAAGGTGACAAGGAAAGGCTGTAAGAAAGCCCAGCTCTAAATCATATTTATCCCACTGTAATATTTCACCCCCACAACTGAAAGGCAGGGTTTATATCAGTGACCCAACAAAATGAAGCAAATTCTGTCCTTCCCCAAGGACAATGCAGTGCCATGCTCTTACCAGCACAGAGCTGGAACAAGTTGGATGCTCCTCAGCAGGTTACTCTTTCACTTATGCACAAGTGGAGTTGAAGATGGGGTCAGAGAAAGTTGTGAAACCTGAAGTCAGTGCCTGCAGTTCCAAAGGGTGAACTCTGCACAGTCACCTTATTTCAGCTGTACACAATATTTGGCAGCTACCAAGCACCTCTGTCTAGGCACTAATTTAGTAGAGAGCCCTGTTGTAACTCAGCCTTACAAGTTTCAAGCTGCAAAGGCACACCTCAAGCTGTAATGCCTGTTTAATGCAGGTGCATTGCTGACTTGCTTTTCTCAACCCATTACAAATAAAGGAAAAAAAAATCTCCTGAAGGACTTGCCACCTCCTTCCAAGTGGTCACCTTCATGGCATGGTCACCTTTAATTTCCCAAAATTTAGCATGTGCTGTTACATTGAAACTTGAGCAATAAATTCATCTTTCAGCACATGAAACAATGCCTTCACACCTCCTGTTATGGAATTTGCAGACACTGAAAAGCATCAGGCAACCAGAGGCACCTCTGGGGAATTTTTCTTTTTGTTTCTTTCCCCCCACCCTTGTTGATTTTTTCTTTAGGAATTAAATGAAGCAACCCCAGCAATGACTCACAAAGCACAGACCAGGTCAACAGTTTAGACTCCTATTTTTTATGGCAGAACAAGCAACCCAAAGCCTTCATTTCCCAATGTTTAAACATCCCAATGCATTATTGGAATAGATGCTGTTACAAGATTTTGTACCTCTTGGTGCAGGTTAGCTATTTTTCCCATGAGGAAATCTTTCCCCTCTAACAGAGCAGTGTTGCAATCCAATACTACCTGAACATGAGCATCAAAAATAGCACCTTGAGTGCCCACTAACACAGAGCTCTTAATAAGCACATGAGGCTTCTTCCTACGAAATAAGAGTTCCCTTTCTGACCCCTTACTCTACTCTTCCATGTGGAAGCCAACTGCCAGCTGTATGGGGAGAAGACAATTCCAATTTAAGCTAAACATGACCTAAGATACACTGATTCAAAAAAGAGATCACAGCTGAAAAATGACGAGGTAGACGGGAGATGAGCTCACCCGATGATGACCGACAAGTCTCAGATTTATTGATTAACAGGCACACTTTTATAATCACAGTAATAAGGCTCATACATATTGCAAAAATAGAGCTCACCATTGGTCAGCTATAAAAAGTCAGTCCCACCTTTCTCAGGATGTTTGTGGTTTCTTTTCTACCTCCTGTTATCACATATTTTCTTGAACGGCTTCTTGCTCAAAGAAACTGTCCTTGAATTAGGCAGCTGTTGCTTTCTCAGATGGATTTTCTCACGTCTCTTTTCCCATCAACTATGTCTCAATAAAAAACTGTCCACAGAAAAAGCCTTGGAAAAGTCACTAGGGGAGACTTAGAGAAAAGGTACTTTAAGAATGCAAAACATGCCTAGTGTGCAAAAGGTTGAGTTGACTAAGAGCAGGGACACAAAAGTCGCCTTACAGAGCTGAAAATAAACAAGCAGATGTTTGTCCACAGCCCAAGCACCTCCTTCCCCTCCAGTGAGAGTTGCTTTCCCTGGAACTCACCTGCTGAAATGGAGCCACCCACTAAAGCCCACATGCTTTCATTTTAGTGACCTGTTTTCCCATGATCACCCACAGGTGCACACTTTTCCCTGGGACAAAGGTAAGCAAGGGGAAGATAACTGGTAAACAGGGAGGTTAATTAACCTTTTCTTGCCAGCCCCACTGGTTAACCAGTCCTGGTTATATCCTTCTAAGCCAGAGGCAGCTGCAGCAGCACTGCTGGGACAGAGCTGTGTGAACCACTGGGGCTGCTCAGTGTTGGAGGTCACTGGTTGCTGTTGCAGAAGAAGCCCTTCTGCTTCTTCCTCCCTTCCACAAAAGAGTGGCTGTCCTCTGTCCAAAGTTCTGCCTTCTTTTCTCATTATTCCTCAATCTTATCTCTCCGCTGTCTCAACTCAATCTTACTCATTAATTTCATGTCAAGCTCTGCAGTTTCCAAAACCTACATCAATCTGGACCATTTATCTAGCAGCTTTATGAAGCCCTTTAATCTTTGCAAAGCCTTTCTGCCAGGCCACCAAAGGGACTGCAGAAATGTGTTCTTGCAGCTGGCAGAACTGCAGAAATGTGTTCTTGCAGGTGGCAGAACTGCAGAAATGTGTATTTGCAGCTGACAGGACTGCAGAAATGTGTTCTTGCAGCTGACAGGACTGCAGAAATGTGTTCTTGCAGGTGGCAGAACTGCAGAAATGTGTTCTTGCAGGTGACATGAATGCAGAAATGTGTTCTTGCAGGTGGCAGAACTGCCTTTCCCCCAGCAGCCAGCACTGAGCTCAGCAACACAGTCCCACACAGCTTCCCCTCAACCTCACCATCCCCAAATGAAAAGGGACAGGGAAAGAAGAAAACCTAAACTGGTGAAGGGAAAAACAGAGAAGGTGGGGATGAAGGGGGAAAAAATAAATGAATGAAGATAGGAGGACAAAAAAGGTGAAAGAACGGGAAAAGGGGAAGCTGAAGGGCAAAAAATGAACTATGCCCTCTCTCTCTAGGCTAGAGGTTTTCTCCAATCTTGCCTGACTGCTGCACTTGGACCTGTCCTGCACATGCACATTGATCATCCAGATCACAGATGAAGTTTAGACTTTCTTGGTGCTCTGCAGAAGGATTGGTGTAATTTTTATGTAAGGTTTATGTAATGTTATACCTGCCATGGCAGATAACTGTGTATTTTATAGACTGTAGAACATCTGGATGGGTGGGTGAGGCCACCAAAATCACTGGATACCAGTTATAATAAAGAACTCAAGACTGAATTCACTGAAGAGGTTTCAGAGACTTCAGCTGAAATTGGAAAAGAGCTGTTTCCAACTGAAAAAAGGTTTGTAGCTACCTGCTTAAATTCACCTGTTTTTGCTAAACCAAGACTCTACAGGCAGGTGAATACCTTAATGACCACAGAGCTGGTTTGAATGGCTTTGCCTCTCCTGATCTCCCTCCTGTTTGCTGTGGACACCTGGATCAGGAAATGCAGCCCAGGACTGGGACCTTGAGAGGAAAAGCCCTGGTCCTGGGGAGCCCACCCTGACATGTTAGAGGGGATCCAGCCCAGAGCAGGAGCAGCTCTTTGTTTTCTGAACACACATAGGAGAAGACCATTCTTTTGGTCTGGTAATGAGCAGAGAGTGTCCCAGGTGATGTTCTGATCCTTCATGTGTCTAAATACTCATTTGCCTGGGCAGAATTTGCTCATTTTCATACAAACACAGTTGCCCTTGATAGTTCTTTGCAACAGGTTTTTTTTTTCTTTTTCTTACAAAGAATTAAATATGAACTGCTTGATTTATTTCAGAGTATTCCTTCCTCCTTCACGGGCCAGTTTCCACACACAGAAATGATGCCTTGAACTGTGCTGTGCTGAGTGCTCTGCCTGCTCTGCACCAGGAGCTCTGTTCTCTCCCCCAGCACTGCCCTCCCACCCTGCTTCTGCATCACACCCTCAGCATCATCCCACTGTCCCTGCAGCTTTTCTGCTTCTGCACCTGCCTCCTGGCCTTTCCCCCAGGTACCAGGGAAGAAGCCTGCCAGTGCTTGACCTCCCACACCAACAGGGCTTACATTTGTCAGGAAGCACAGAATGATATGGAAAGAAGAGGGATTCAAGATCTATGGATTTCAGCCACTTCTTAGACCTTGATTCCTCTGATGAACACCACCTGCCAGAGGGACATTGAAGTAAGAATTTCTCATCTTTAGGGACCCCGTGAAATCTGCCTTCCCAAGTGTGTGTAGCTCTGACCTCTCTGGTTGGTTTGGGAGCCTTTCCTGTGTCAGCTTGCCAAAACAGCACTTTTCTTATCAGCAATCCTTGTCACTTATGCCACCTGCAAAACTAGGGTCAAACTGACACTCAGGCCAACGACCATGCACCAACCTTTCCATAGACCTTTATAACCCAAAGAGGAGCAGAGACCAACATCAGCTTGGGTGGTGGACAGTACCTTCAAAGGGTTGGATGGGCTATGTAGAGGTGAAATGCCTTCCCCAGTGATGGGATTGAGATCCCAGCTTGTGAGATCCCAGACTTCCAGGTCCTTGCTCTTATCTCAGCCTGTCAGAAGCCCCAAGCCTTAAAGCCACCAGTCCATGTGCTGCTGACCCTGCCAAGCCACAGCAGCTCCATACAGGGAGCTCAGCAGCTGCTCAGGGAGCTTGGACAGGGACCCTGCTGCCTTTGCTAACTGAGCCAAGCCAAAAGCAACACAGCAGATCAGGTCCTGTCCATCCTTGCAAGAGACAAACACTTGCTCTTCAAACCTGAGCCTGCAGGCTTGTGAAACAAAGGCAGCCTTTAATGAAATAGGATTAACGAGCTGGAAAGGTGTGCAATAAAGGGAAAGAAACAACTCCTCTATTTCACACCCCAGTCCAACCAATATGGAGATGCCAAGATAAAATCAGCTGTTTACTCACTACTTTAAACGCTCTGCAGTTCCCCTTCACCCAGTGACACCAAAGGAAGGCTCTTCTGCCTGGTTCTCTTGCCCTTTATTCCTCAAGAGATCCCAGGAGCAGGGACTCCAGAAACAGGACCGGTCACACAGAGCTGAGTGGCAGCAAGGCTTCATATATGGGAGTGGTCAGGAGGGGAGGGTGATGTAATGAAGCCCTATCTTTGAGCAGTAAAGGCATGCCACCCTTCCCCCTCCCTGTCCCTGAAGAATTGCTGGCTCACAGGGCAAGATGAGAACAGAGTGGTCCAGAGCTTTCCGCGCTGTTCTTTCTCACGGTAAAGGGAACAGCGCACAGGGTGGGGAGCAAAGATCAGACTTGAATGGAGACAATACTTTGATATTAGGTAGTCCCAGGAGTGAATCTGTACTGGCAGAGTTGTTTCTTTTCTTCATGCATCAAACAATTCTCTGCCAAGTTGCTGGTTTTCCCTGGCACGAGTCCTGACAGGGAGGACGTTGTCTGGATTAGAGCACTGGTGACCCCATACCCATCCTGACAGAGACAATCCCATTCCTACACTCTTCCAAGGTGGCTGATGCTGGAGCACTGCCCAGCTCCATGGCCATAAGGGCTGAGAGATTTATAGAGGAGAAGAAATGTGCATCCCATAAATGGTGGTGTCTTGGACACTGACCTGGGAAGAGGCACATCAGTCTTGGACACTGACTTGAGAGGCACATCCTCCCCTTCTCCATCAGAGGAAATCTTGAACCCTGTGAATGGAGAGGAAATCTCTCAAGGATGTACCACCGCTGTCCAAAGGGAAAATAGTCATTTTTGACTTCCTTCATTTCAGCTTTGTTGATCACTCACTGTTGGAATGTTGGGGGACACAAGACAGATGATGGACTTTGGACCTGGTTAAGATAAGAGATTTGATAACAGGATGCCTTGGCAAAAACAAACGGAACTTTGAAAATTAGACCTGGATTGCAAGAAGATTAAATCAGACAGGTTTACCAGAAAAAGAAAATCCCATTAAACCCTGTAAGCAAGAGATGTTGTTATTTGCATAAGTTTGTGTATGTGATTTTAACCAATCATTGTAGTACACATTACCAATCTCCCTGCAATAGTATACAAGTGTTTGTATCCCACAATAAAATTGGATTCTGATCACCAAGTCAGTCTCCCCATCTCTCTCCATCCCCAACAACTCATTGAAGGGCTTGTTTGACCATGAAGAGCCACATCAGGCATTGGGACGAGTTTTGTCTAATTCAAAGGTTGGGTAGGTCAGTGATTGCTGAATAAACAATCAACAATCAGTTGGGTAGGTCTGTGATTGCTGTATAAAGGGAGAGTCCAGGGTTAACAAGGAGTTTCTGTGTGCTCTCAGATGAGGCAATTGGAAAAGGCAGGAGCCAGTCCAGGCTTTCACAAAGTGGAATTCACAGGGTTACTGTCCTCTACCAGGAACTGCACCAAGATCCACAGGATCAGGCAACAGCAGCCAAACAAATGCCACCAGTTCTGAGAACCAAAACCTCATACTGACAGGAACCTCCATGGGTAATTCTCAGATTTGGGTGGGGAAGGCAGATCTGGGAATGACCCTTGCAAGAAGGGCTGCTTGTGCAATGCACAGTGCACTGAACTGGAGAAGAGCTGTGCCTTTACCTGTTCACAGGTTACTTTTCTAGCCAGAAATGTCCCCTGAGCACACAACACTGGGCCATCTCAAGCAAAGGAGCCATTTACAGCCCTGCAAGGAGCATTCCTGTGCACATCACAGTCTGGGTCTCTCTTACCCTGAGGAATGGGTCTGCTTTGGTGATGTCAAGGGACTTGAAAGCAGATACACAACTGAGAACCCCTTTTAACTGCCAGGAATGCTGCCAAAGAGATTTTTTCAGATCCAGGACAAACTAGCTCTCTCTTACAGATGTAAGATTTGCTCTACTATATTTGCACTCTTCTGCAAATTACATAATCTCAATAAACTACTCCCTCTTGCTCTGTTGTTTTGGGGAGGGCCTGGCTTTGGAGCTATTGACAGTGAAACAGAAACAATTAACACTGAGGTGTTCTGGTGTCATTATCCAAACAGGAATCTGACCCTTTTCAGTACAACCACAACTGCAGCAGACCCCATCCATCCCAAGGAAAGCTCCCCACTTGCTCAACGTGCAGCATGATTTTTACAGCATTGTTTGGAGACAACCTAAACACGCTGGGTGGGTGACAAAGTAAATTATACACAAACTGTAAACACAAAGAGGAAGATTAGAGTCAGAATAGGTTCCTTCCCTTATTTTTCCAGTGATACTCTTGGTAAGAGACAGAGACACAGGGGACACTGTGCAAAGCTGCCTCCCAAATATGAACCTCCAGTACTTGCTGCACCTACAAGATCTCCAAACTCCATAACCTGTCCAGACTGCTGAATTCTTATCACCATCACCACAAAAAACTTCACTACTTAACAGCATTTTAAAGCTACTATCAGAGCCAGGGAGCCTTACAAGCCCACATGATAAAAGCATTCATATCTCCACTTCAGAGACAGGACAACAGAGACAATCTTGCCCAGGGTTCAGAGCAGGTCAGTGCCTGGGCTGGAATAAGGAATCTTTCCCCAGATTCCTTAACCATGTTCCCAGACACCACCTTTCTTCCCTGTTCATGCCTGATATTTACAGTAAATCCAGAGGCAGCTGAAGTGAGAGCAGAGCTGACACTGATCACTGCACTGTGCCCAGAGCTCCATGAGATGCTGGGCTCAGTGCTCCTCATGGCTTTGGGCTCTCCTCCACTGGAAACAGGAAATTAATAAAACGTGCAGGTAGCACCCTCCATCTCCTTGGGAAAAATGGCAGCAGATTAGATTGCAACAGAGGTGCTGGGGGAAGTACAAAGTGTTTGCCACTTAATGGAAAACTTGCAGATTATTACAGAAAGTTGCTGGGTAACTAATCACTGTTAAAGTCTAACCCAAGCAAGAGGGCTCTAAAACCAGAAGAACACAGACTTTAGCAGCAAGAGCCAAGGTGCACTTTCCATTCTGCTTAAGAATCAGCAGGACTTGGAGATGTGAGGCTCAGAAGTCATTCCTGGACATGAATGAACACTGACCCAGAGATCTGAGTGTGCAGCCCACCCAAACTTTGCCTTGTGAGAGCTGTGCTTCTCAGGAAGCCCCACAACTTCTTGTTCCTTTCTCAGCAGTTTCTGCTGAAGGATCAACTCTACTGCTCTTGGAGCAACAAATGAAACCTCTCAGCATCAAATTCAGCACGTCCTGGTAAGGCAGAATCTGTCCTGGGTTACCTCAGTGTGGCAAGATTTCACTGGGACCCCTGGCAGGGTCAGCGTGGAGCCTCTCAGAGAGGGACGGGCACAGCAGCAGTGCAGCCACCCCCAAATCTGTCCTGCCCACTTGTCACCCTGCTTGCCCAGCCCTGGGGGACCTTCTGCCAGCACTGCAGGGCCTCTGGGTCACACAGGGGTGGGAATCAGCCCAGCCAAGAGCCACTGGTGGCTGTTAGGTGAGGGAAGGAATCCCACTGAGTCCCTGAGAGGGCTGTGGACAAAGCTCTGATTTACCCTAGGTGGACAGGACTATGTACATCCTGGCTACACTGCTGCCAGGCTCCAGAGGACCATCCTATCTTGGGGATGAGCATCCAGAGCAAGAGTTTCATGGACTTTTACACTGGGACCACTGTCCCTGCTGTGGGCAGGTGGGGAGGGTGCTCAGCAGACACACAAATAGCTCTGCACAGGAAAGGTGCACACCATGCAAGACAGCTCATGCCCCAAAAGAAAATCTGGACATACAACTCTTTTATTCCAGTGGTTGTCAGCACTTCATTCTCTCTGGGTTTGCTCCCCAGAACAACAGCCTCAGGAAATAAATGAATTTTTTCTTTCTAAAGAAGTCACTCACTGCAGATCCAATATGTCCCAGTGCTTCAGGCTCACATTTAGCCCAGCTAAGGCTTGGGCAATACAGTTCATGTCTGTGTGGCCATTTGCAACCCACCAGTTTTGACCTTAGGACAGAAATTCACAGCACAGGTCAGTGTTGGGGCACACCATGAGCCACAGCCCACCTGTGGGACAGGCTCCTCTCACAGCCACCACAGCAAAGCACTGAGCATGTTCAGCTTCCACCAGCCCAGGGCTGTACCCTGAAACCACTGAGTGACTGTGCTGTCCAGAAGGGCATCACAAAGCTCCTACAAAAGGAGACTCCAGAGACAGGAGCCTGTCTTGACTGGTCTGAATGCAGAAATCTGGTAGATTTAGTGGTTGCAGCATCTCCTTCTCTGGGCAGCATAACACAGGGCAGAGGAAAGGATGGTGCCCAAACACCAACCAGTCTCCTGTCCTGAGAGATGCCTCGTGCTGCCAGGAGAACAGGACTCACACCTCAAGTACAGATCAGAGAAAAGAGTCCCTGCCTGCTTCACCTCCTGCCTGTCCCAGTCTCCTTCAGGGTTTGTTTGTTTAGGTGCTGCCAAGGGCACCAGAAATGGCCATTTCCTAATGAAAGATCAGAACACAAACCTCTGCCTCAAAGCACTTGGAACTTGTGCTGGAAAGTGTGAGGGGACCAGCTGGGCTGGAGGCAGAGCCTGAGGCAGCACAGCCCTGGGAACACACACTGGGCTTTGGGAGGGCACACAGGCTGCAGGGCTGGACACACAGCCATGCTGGACACACAGCCATGCACAGGGGATGGACACACAGCCTTGTACAGGGGATGGACACACAACCCTGCTGGACACACAGCCATGCTGGACACACAGCCATGCTGGACACACAGCCATGCACAGGGGATGGACACACAGCCTTGTACAGGGGATGGACACACAGCCATGCTGGACACACAGCCATGCACAGGGGATGGACACACAGCCTTGTACAGGGGATGGACACACAGCCATGCTGGACACACAGCCCTGCACAGGGGATGGACACACAGCCCTGGGCAGGGGATGGACACACAGCCATGCACAGGGGATGGACACACAGCCATGCTGGACACACAGCCCTGCTGGACACACAGCATTGTACAGGGGATGGACACACAGCCCTGGGCAGGGGATGGACACACAGCCATGCTGGACACACAGCCATGCACAGGGGATGGACACACAGCCATGCTGGACACACAGCCATGCACAGGGGATGGACACACAGCCATGCTGGACATACAGGCTTGCACAGGGGATGGACACACAGCCCTGGGCAGGGGATGGACACACAGCCATGCTGGACACACAGCCCTGCTGGACACACAGCCCTGCTGGACACACAGCATTGTACAGGGGATGGACACACAGCCATGCTGGACACACAGCCCTGCTGGACACACAGCATTGTACAGGGGATGGACACACAGCCATGCTGGACACACAGCCCTACACAGGGGATGGACACACTGCCTTGCACAGGGGATGGACACACTGCCTTGCACAGGGGATGGACACACAGCCCTGCACAGGGGATTGACACACAGCCATGCTGGACACACAGCCCTGCACAGGGGATGGACACACAGCCCTGCACAGGGGATGGACACACAGCCATGCTGGACACACAGCCATGGGCAGGGGATGGACACACAGCCCTGGGCAGGGGATGGACACACAGCCATGCTGGACACACAGCCATGCACAGGGGATGGACACACAGCCCTGCTGGACACACAGCCATGCACAGGGGATGGACACACAGCCCTGCTGGACACACAGCCCTGCACAGGAGCTCAGCAGCTCTCCCCCTCTCCCTCTCCCCCATGTAGGGGCTGCTCAGCCTCTCTGGGCTGCCATGGGCACATCCTGGTGCTTTCCCACAGCTGTTCCCATTTCCACTGCCACTGGGACCCACAGGTGCTTTGCCACGTTTCCCCTGATCCCTGGGAGGGCTTGGTTTGTTTGCCCAACATGCCAGGGCTGCATTGAGCTGGCAGAATGGGCCAGTCCCACCTGCATGGCACAGAACAAAGCTGCTCAAACCCCCTCTATCACCCAAGCCCCTTGAGCCCCTGAGCTTCCCAGGCAGAAATGGCAGAGCATGGGATGCCACAGGCAATGCCCTCCCAAAGGTCAGGGTGTCTCCCACAGGTTGAGAGCAGCCAGACACCTCCTCAACTTTCACAGCCACAGCAACCAGTGCCATCAGGCACAAATGGACTTTTGCAGAGGGTAGAGTGGCCTTCCATGGGAAAGGATCTCACCTTCCCCTGCAGACAGAGGCAAGGGCTTCCCACAGGCTGGTGAATGTTCCCACTCTGGGAACATTGTTATATGGAACATGGTTATATTTATAACCATGTAAATGGTTATACCCACAGCATCAGAGACCCAGCCAGCAGCTCTGGCCCTCTGATGCTGTGGGTACAACCATTTTCTGCTGTGTCTCTGTCTCCCACCTTGTCCCCTCACATTGCCCCACAGCCCTGAGGAAGAGGAACACTTTGCAGTGAGCTCAGCCTGATGTGTCAGGGGGGTTTGTGGGAACCAGACCTCGGGGTTTAACAGGGCTGCTTCCCTCTGGGAGCTCCCAGTGCCAGAAATGAACCTTGAACTGCAGCAGGGCAGGACAGAATTGTGCAGAGACAGAAGACTAGATAAAAGAGATTATCCTTTTATAGATATGGATTTTTTTAAAGAGAGCAGGAAGGAGCAGGAAGGAGAGGCAGAGTCCAGGGTCTGGTCTGACTGCTCAGATCTGAGGCTACCAGAAAAGCTGGCTGCTCTTGAAAAGGCTTCCTGCTCCCCCCATGCCACCCTGGCTGCCTCACTGGCCTCTGCCACAGAGATCCCACCAGCCCCGAGCTAATTTGGGCTCCTGGGTGAGAACAGAAACACAATAGTGACAGGAATGAAAAGCAATGGGGAGGAGGACACCCAGGGGACTTATTCTTATCTAACATCAACAGTATATCAAAGGGCATCTGTGAAGACAGGGAAGAGCCTTTTGTAAAAGGCACAATTGAGGCAAATCCTGCAGTTTTTACAAGCTGCAGCTTTTACACTCTCTCAGGAACCCCATGATGAAGAGTGTCCCAAAGGGGGATCCCTGTGCCAGGCCATGTGCCAGGCACACTGCACACAGAGCAGCCACACACCCACAGCTCAGTTGCTGTTTGCCCTGTGCATGTGCTTTTTAATTACAGCTTTTATTTGCAAAGCATCTCATACAGAAAAGACAAATTGCTTTACTCTCAGCTTATTAAAATCACACTCAGATTTTCTCAACTGCTAATTACACCCAGGCAGCAGTGTCAGAGTAATTAAAGCTGGGATGGACGTTTGGGGACACAGCTGTCACACACACAGCCCCTTCCTGAGCCCTGCCCAGGCACAGCCCTGCCATGCCACGAGAGAAGATGGAGATGGTGCAGGTCAGGCCTCCTGAGCACAGGGGAGGGGATCCCCCTGCACCAAACCCCCCCAGTTACAGCTGGGCACCCACCCTGACTCTGCTGTAACTGGGGGAAGGGACACACGTGGCCTTGGGGTTACAGCACTGAGGTGTGGGGAGTTAAAAGGGGATTTTCTCCTGTTTCTGGGGTTAAATGATTGCAATAAATCACACTGCCTGCCCAAGCCTCCATTTGCTTTCATGCAAAACAGAGATTTTGGGCTTCCCTGTTAATGAAGCAGCTCTGGGAACAAACCACAGAATGGACTCTTGCTGCTACCCAAACACTTTTAAAGCCTGACTGTGGCACACAACAGACCTGGGAGAGGGTTACACAGGGGAAGGTGTGAAACCCCAGAAACTGAGTTCCAAAGGACTGGGAGACAGCAATAAAAGAGCTTACAGACCTGTGAGGAGCTGGGAGCCTGCTGGAGAACCAACTGTGCCTTGGCAGAAGGGCACCCCAGGTGTGCAAACAGCACAGCAAGCACCTGCCCCAGCTCAGGCAGCTCAGAAACAGAGATCACAGGGCACAGGACCAGGTAAACCTTGGCCAAATGGGGATTTAACCCCAGCACTGGCTTCCTGCTGCCAAGGGGATGCTGTGGAGAGTGGCACCTCCTGGAAGATGGAGTGCTAATTAGGGAAGGCAGATAAAGACTGTGTCTCTTTCAAGATGAGTTTCCTTCTCACTGAAATCCTCACAGTTTCAGTGCTCAGCAGGATGTAAACACATCCTTAAATGATTTCCTGGAGCCTGGTTTCAAAGATCAGTCCCTTCAAAAGCAGGAACATGCCAAGATCAATAGCAGACCCAGGAGAGCTCTAAGCATGCCAGCTCCAAAACCCCCAGGCTTTCACTACAGCCAGTCACCTACCAGGTGCTAAGGGGCCCTGCTGCCTTTTCATAGCTCAAAAGGCTCCCAAGACTTCCTAAGCAATCAGCCTTACTTAAATACCAAGGGGAAAAAAAATCAGTAGGAAATGTTAAATTTGAGAAGCAGCACGATGTGCCTGTGCAATAAATTCTGGAGAGGCAAAGCCACAGACAAGCTCACAAGGGAAGAGGAGCAGAGCTCACAGATGCTGGATGTGATCCCAAGAACAAGGATAAGCTCATCTGCTCCTTGAGCAGTTTAACTGCTAACCCCCTGAAATTACTAACAGGATGTCCTGGGAAGCAGCTGTCAGGTGATCATTTTTAATCCAATGCAAGTTGCAAGAGAAGAAGGAATGATCAAAACTTCAAGTGGAAAAAGCCGAGTGGGGTGTCCTATGGATGCCAGAGGCAGCATGATCAATATATTTACTTGTGACCCAGTAATGAAATAGTAAAGATAACATATGGAGCTAGCAAAAGTTGTGGGAAACTTCAAAACTTAAAAACATTTAACATATGGAGCTAGCAAAAGTTGTGGAGAACTTCAAAACTTGAAAACATCTGTGAAACAGGGCAAATAACAGCTGATGAAATTCAATATAGAGAAGTATGTAATGCCAGGCTGTGATAAACCAATATGAAGGATAGATATATGTAGATGGGTTTGAGTTAGAAGCTTCTTGCACCACTATTAAATCTCTTACAAAGATTTGGGGGAAAAAAAGCAGCAAGAAGGAAGCAAGAATTTGTTAGCTCCTGATTCATTGGCTCTTACTTAAAGCTTATAAATGAAACTGGGTCTGTAAAGAGGAAAAGTATTTCTTTGAAAAGGATAAAGAGGACAGAGGCAGAGTGAAGAATCAAAGCTGGCAAATCAAGCTACAGCCATGGAAACTTTTGAAAAAAATAATAATAAAAGGAATTTACCTAAGAAATGACATAACAAAGATTATGCCCAACACACTAAAAAAGAGTTTTCAGTCTAGGGTGTTCACTCAAGCACAGCTAACTGCAGGGGAGAATTCCAGTCAGAGATCATTATTTTCACCCCTTCAAACACGTGTGCAGCCTTAGAGCTCTCCACGGGAGCGCAATGCCTGAAGAGCAGAGGGACTCCCAGGAGCTCCCAGCCTTCCTGTCCCTGCCTGGAGCTCAGGAGCAGCAGCAGGTGTCACCCAGGTCATCTCACCTCACCTCACCTCGCCTCACCTGCAGCCGCAGCTCGGCTCCCTCCGCCCCGGCCCCTGCGCTCCCCGGTCCTACCTGGAGCCGAGGGCCGCTCTCCGTGCGGGCGCTGCGGCATCTCAGGGCTGCTGCCAGCGCATCCCTGCCCGGCGCAGGGAGGGGAGAGCCTGTTCTCCGCAGCGGCCGGGCCGTTCCCCTGCGGGCGAGAGGCTGGGTCAGTGCCGCTCCTGGGCCGGGCACTAGATGGCACAGACGGGAGGCGCTGCCGGGAGCGGGCGCTGCCGCGGGCAATGACATTGGCCGTGCCACTGTCCCCTCCGCGGGGTGTCCCCGCTGCCACTGCCCTGCTGCACCCCCGCACTGCCCGTCCTGCCCGGCCAAAGCGCCGCCAAGGCTGCGGGGAAGCTGAACAGCCCGGCGGGGCTGCGGCATCCATGGCCCTGCTCCGGGATCTGCTGCTCCTCACCGAGCTCGGGCTCACTGAGTGTACCTGGCTGGGCTCAAACTGTGCCAAAAGGCAGTCAAAATTAAATATATAAATGGAATATACCTGGTTGGGCTCAAACTGCGCCAAAAGGCAGTCAAAATTAAATATATAAATGGAATATACAAGATGAATATACCTGGCTGGGGTCAAACTGCGCCAAAAGGCAGTCAAAATTAAATATATAAATGGAATATACCTGGTTGGGCTCAAACTGTGCCAAAAGGCAATCAAACTGAATATATAAACGGAATATACAAACTTGATCTACCTGGTTTGGGCTCGAAGTGTGCCAAAAATCAGTCAAAATTGAATATATAAACCGAATATACCTGGTTTGGCTCAAACTGCACCAAAGGCAGTCAAACTGAATATATAAACTGAATATACCTGGCTGGGCTCAAACTGCATCAAAAGGCAGTCAAAACTCAATATATAAACTGAATATACAAGATGAATATACCTGGTTTGGGCTCAAAGTGTGCCAAAAGTCAGTCAAAACGGAATATATAAACTGAATATATAAACTGATATACCTGGTTTGCTCAAACTGCATCAAAAGTTAGTCAAAACTGAATATATAAACTGAATATACCTGGTGGGGCTCAAATTGCACCAAAAGTCTGTCAAAATTGAATATATAAACTGAATGCACTTGGTTTGGATCAAACTGCACCAAAAGTCAGTCAAAACTGAATATATAAACTGAATATACCTGGTTGGGCTTAAACTGCATCAAAAGTCAGTCAAAACTGAATATATAGACTGAATATACCTGGTTGGGCTCAAACTGCATTAAAAGAAGGGTAAAAATCCTCCCTGGGAGGGCCTGTCCTGTCTCACTGTGAAGCTGCACCTTGGCCATCAGCCTCCAGAACAATAAAATAAATAGCACCTGATCCCCAGAGTGTGGAGAGAGGCAGGGCAGGGACCCCATCAGTGGTCCCTGTGGGCTCAGGCCAGCTCTGAGGAGTGGCACCCAGCACCTTTCCTTTGTGCTGTGGGACGATGTGCAAAGGAGGGAAGCCCTTAGTCACTGCTCTTTAAGCGTTTGTCACAAGGTAGCTCCTCTAAAGCAGCTCACTCTTCCTCCTGGTTTTCTTCCTTTTCAGCACTGCAATCACTGAGGCAGGACCTGCAGCCCAGAGCCTTCCCAACTTCATCTTCCTCAATTTCTTTGAGGTGTGGATGAAATTCCTTCCCTATGAACAGCGTGGGCTGACGCGCTGAGGCAAACAAGGGCTCAGCCTCACAGAACTGCTGTGGTCAGCACAGGAAAAGCCAAAGTGCTCTCTGTGACAGAAAAAAAGGATGGCAAGGTGCAAGTTTGTATGTTGGCCTCTGCTGTGGTGACATTAGAAATTCACTTTATTTCAAAGGTTAACCCAGTTAATGGCTCTGCTGAGGATCACAGGCTCTGACAGCCTGCCTGGAGCGGCTCCGTCCGTGGCAGGGCACGAGGGACAGCATGTGCAGGGTGGCACTGAGCAGCAAGCTCTGGGCACAAGTGGCACACATGGGTGTTATCCAAACCAAACCTGAGCCTGGCAAAGCCCAAAAGAGTTTTTGTGCTGAGCAGCTCAGTGATGCCAGGTATTAATGACACAGATAAGTCTCCAAGGAAAAGCCTGTTTGCTTTTCCAGCAGCACAGCCCTTTCCTGTCTGGCTGCTCCTGGCACTGCCCTGCAGGTGCAGAGGGGCCAGGGATCACCTGGGTCAAACCCACAGGGGGAATCCCTCAGACAAAATGTAATTCAGATGCCTGCACAGTAAAATCCAAATTCATCCATGGTCAAACAGGTCAGTTTGGCTCAGTGGCTCTTATCTTCCAGAGGCTGGAGTGAGTGGCCCTGGTGACCTGGGCAAAACCTGGAGAGAGACCCATGCTAGGTCCTGGGACAGCTCCAGTCCAGGGTCCAGGCTGAGAAATACAGAACAGTCAGGGAAGGCCCTTCCACACCAGGCTGTCACTGACAGGCCTGGAGCCCTGCTCCTGCTCAGCCATCTCAGTCCAAATGCTGGGTCACAGTGTGTAACAGCCTGCCTCTGAAAGGCTGCTGGGCAGAGAAGGAAATGCTCAAAAAAGGCTTTTATGCCTCAATTCCCGCTCCAAGTTCTGCTTCTTCAAACATTTGGGGTTTTTTTAGACAAGAGATCTCTTTTTATCTTTGGATATAAATGGAGAAAAAACAGTCAAACTGAAAAGAAATAAAACCAGTTGGTTGCTTTTCCAGGCCTTCCATGAACTGTAAACACATTTCAAGAAGTGCTGAGATCTTTGCAGAACATGAGAGTCTTAGTCAGGGAGGCCATTTCCTCAGCAGAAGGACACTAATGTGTCATGTGCCTGCTGGACTGGCTTCCCTCTGCCAGAGCCAGGGATGGGAGCACGGAGCACCCCTCAGACCAGCAGCACCCCTCAGACCAGCAGCACCCCTCAAACCAGCAGCACCCCTCAGACCAGCAGCACCCCTCAAACCAGCAGCACCCCTCAGACCAGCAGCACCCCTCAAACCAGCAGCACCCCTCAAACCAGCAGCACCCCTCAAACCAGCAGCATTTCCACACTCTGTGTCTGCTCAGACTCCACAGCCTGGCCTCCAGTGCCTGGTCCATACACTCCCCCAGGGCCTGTGGTTGCTCTCAGTGGTTTAGAGCTGCTTGCTAAGATGCTTAGAGCCAGTATAATCTGTGCACTTAGTGGTTTCAAATTCCAAAAGAAGCTTAGCAGCACCAGGTGCTGCCTTCAGCCTCTCCTGCAGGGGCTTAAGATGGTTTAATTCTTTTATGAAACCATAACTCCAGCCCATAGCTTTCAAATGAGGAGCTTCTAAGCCAGGTTTTCTAAAAGCTCTTCAGAAATATTTTCATGAAACACACACACACACAAATAAAGGGGATTCCAGAGGGATGTATTATAAGATCAGACATTTCTGCCTCTTAAAAGCTGGAAGTGCCAGAGCCCCATGGCAAGGTGCATTTTAAGTCCTTGCAAAGCTTTCCTCCAATGTTTCTCCTGTCTTAGATCAGCTTCTTAAATGGTCTAAGGTATGGAAATGCCTGGAGAGGTCTCAGAGCCTTCCCCTACATGGCCCAACAGCCTTGTGAAAGCATCTGCAGGCAAGAGCCACCCCTGTGCCCCCAAACAAAGGCAGTGGCTGAGCAGAAGAGCAGCCCCTTGGACCACAGGCAGCCCTGGGAGTCACATTTGCTTCATTAACTGCACTGCTCTGCTGTCCTTTTAACCCTACTGCTCCCCTTTCTGTGCTGATCAAAAGCGCAAGGTGTCACCAAGGGGACCTTGTGCTGCTGCCCTGGAGGGCTTCCCAAGGGTCCTGTGTATCTGCTGGGGGAAAGCAGAGGGCTGGGAAGGACAGAAAAGGTGTCTGAAAGCACACATAGGTCCAGGTGGCAGTGGAGAGGTGCAAAAGGTGGAAGGGAAGAGAGGGGAGGTGTGAGCCTGGGGCAGAATGTGAGAAGAGCCAGAGCTTGCCACCACCTCTCCCTGCAAGCCCCCACAGGGCTGGAAGATACACCCCAAAATGCAGGTGTGTGGTTCCCTTCCTGCCTGGGACAGGAGGGTCTGGCCAGCCCCACGGCTCCCACAGCAGTGAGGAACATCTCTGGTGGTGCTTTCAGCCCTGCCTTTCTGCCAGGCACCACAGCCACTGCAGCACTCAGAGCAGGGCTGTCAATCCAAACCTCACAGTATCCTCACAGCCTACCTTAATTTAATCAAGAGAAAATTAATCTAAATGAAATGGATGCAGTGTGCTCCCAGAATGGAGGTAACAGAAATCCTCCAGACATCTCAGTTCCCAAACTGACTGACTGTGAAAGCAGCAGAAGCTCAGAATTCCCCTGTGCTGAGAAATCAAGGAAATGCCATGTGTCACTGGAGCAGACTGGTGACCTTCCCTGTGCTCACAGTAGTGTTGGCCAGTTTCACTGTAACACTGTAATATTAACTGTTGTTAATATTCTCTATGCAGGCAATGAACACCCCAGCAAATCTGCTTTTACAGGCACTGCAAGAACCTGATTAATTTGTTCAATAATGAGCAGACCAGTGTCCATAATTACATAGCAGAACTCTGTCCTTTTGAAAACCCATCACTGCCTCAGACCCAGAGCACCACCAAGGGCCTGGTGGGCTGCAAAGAGAGCCTCAGCTGCAAGATGCAAAAGGTTTAATACCCAATGAATGTTACATGGGCTCTTGCTGCCATTTCTCCATCAAATGCAGAGCCCAGCAGTGACTGCCTGAGTGCAGCTGCTTCCACCAGCACTGATGCTGCAGGAAGTCCCTAAGACTGGAGCCCAGCTGATGCTGTGTTCATCTCATATCTCCCCATCTCCATGTGCTCTGCAGTTTCAGGGAAGAAATCCCCTCATTGGTGGTTATTAAGAGGAATTCTTCCCCAAAACTGCACTGTCATGGACAGATGGACCTTCTGCAGGTCTGCTGCATCGTTCAGTCCAGAGCTGGCAGGAATTTGGGATCTGGAGCTCCCACATGAATAGCTCACGGCCAAACCAAGTGCATTTGCCCCTAGATACAGTGGAATTAAATCTGGAGCCTGCACTAGCTCTTTGTGCATGTGTGTCTCCAGAGCTACAGCTCCCTTCCCAGCAGGAGGCTTGGCTTTGAGGGATCTGCCAGCGAGCTCAGAGCCACGAGAAATAACAACTTGGGAGCTCAGACAAGCTGGTTTGCAGGCAAACAAAAGCTGAAGCTGTGAAAGTGTGAAGCAGTCAATGCAGCGTCTGGCAGCACAGCCTCACCTCCGCCTTAATCCTCTTTCCCTTCTTAAACTCTAAATTAATCAATTACACTTCCAGCCCGGCAAAATCAGTCAGAAATGTAACCTCCATCGTACACAAGGCAAACATAATTAGGATTGTCGTTGGAAGCCAGCTTGACCAGCATACAAATGAGAGCAGCCCCGTGACGGGCAGGGACGATGGGACTGCAGCCACAGCCCAGCTGTGCCCGGGAAGGGCAGCTCCAGCAGGGACTGCCATGGCACTGGCACTGGCACTGCACAGATGGGCATGGGGAAAGGGCAGCAGGGACTGCCATGGCACTGGCACTGGCACTGCACAGATGGGCATGGGGTAAGGGCAACAGGGACTGCCATGGCACTGGCACTGGCACTGCACAGAGGGGCATGGGGAAAGGGCAGCAGCTCCAGCAGGGACTGCCATGGCACTGGCACTGCAGAGATGGGCATGGGGAAAGGGCAGCAGGGACTGCCATGGCATTGGCACTGGCACTGCACAGATGGGCATGGGGAAAGGGCAGGAGCTCCAGCAGGGACTGCCATGGCACTGGCACTGGCACTGCACAGAGGGGTATGGGGTAAGGGCAGCAGGGACTGCCATGGCACTGGCACTGGCACTGGCACTGCACAGATGGGCATGGGGAAAAGGGCAGCAGCTCCAGCAGGGACTGCCATGGCACTGGCTCTGGCATTGGCACTGGCACTGGCACTGCACAGATGGGCATGGGGTAAGGGCAGCAGGGACTGCCATGGCACTGGCACTGGCACTGCAGAGACAGGCATGGGGAAAGGGCAGCAGCTCCAGCAGGGACTGCCATGGCACTGGCACTGCAGAGATGGGCATGGGGAAAGGGCAGCAGGGACTGCCATGGCACTGGCACTGCAGAGACAGGCATGGGGAAAGGGCAGCAGGGACTGCCATGGCACTGGCACTTGCACTGCATAGATGGGCATGGGGAAAGGGCAGTGGCTCCAGCAGGGACTGCCATGGCACTGGCACTGCGCAGAGGGGCCAGGGCACATCAGGCAGTGCCCACTCCAGGCAGCCCCCCTGCCATGCCAGGGAGGAAGCCACAACCTTCCCCGGGCACAGATGGGAGCCCAAAGTCCCAGCCCAGCTCAGGCTGCAGACCCAGCAGGGATGGACAACATGGAAACCCCTGGCCATGACTGCAGTGTGGATTCATAAATGGGGTGAGCAATGGTCACCCCCTCCCTGGCCCACTAACGGGAAACTGAGTCACGGGGGCCAAGTGATAGCAAGAGCAAGGCAGGAGTGTTCAGTGAAAGCATCAGCTCAAGTTTGAGCACAATCAAAAAAATCCAAGTGAGTGCTGGCAGCCAGAGCAAGATCACAAACCCAGCGTGCTCCCAGGCAGCTCCAGGGTGCAGCTGCAGCACAGGTACAGCAGGGCTAGAGGAGAGGAAGGGACTTGGTTAAGGATGAAATGGTTTCTGTACAAGTCCAACACTCTTCAATTTGGGAAGCAGGAACCTGAGAGGGGGCACAGCAGGGGTTTATCTGAGAGTGACTTAGAGAAAATGAAAGAGGAATGACTGCCTGCTGCCTCTTCCAATATTTAAGCTACAAAAGCATCAAATGAAAACAGTGAGTGACAGATTCAGAACAAAGTAAATATTTCTTCACACAGCTGAACAGTGCCATAAGTTGCTGTGGATACCCAAAATTTTCTCAGGCTCAAAAAAGGGTTTAGGAAAAACTTGAAAATCCTATTAAATGCAGAGATCCATATCTCAGAAAATTCCTGAACTACGGATGGCTGATGGTAAAGAGAGTACCCAGCAACACACTGACCTACATCCCCCTGGTTTTATCCTCCTTGCTGGACATCCTCTATTAACCACTGCTAATTGAGGATCCCAGGGGAAAGAGGAATGGGATCCTGTACTGATCCTGTACAGTTGTTCTTCTGCCCTGGCACTGATCTGAGCTCTCCCCAGTTGCCTGAAAGACAAGGAACTGGGAACATTCCCATTCCTGGGCACTTGGGTGACAAGGAGAAGCTCTCATAGCACAGATTTTGAGTGAATAGAGAAAGGATCTCTGCTTTCCATATTTCCCATTTCTCATGTTAGGAGCAATTTTTGGTAAAATTAACTCAGTCATGCTGCACCCAGCTAGATGCAGTTGGCAGCACCATGTACCCCGCATTCAGTTTAGAAACAAGATAACATCCTTCTGAGAGGTGCTAAAATACCCACGGGGATGGGATTTCCAAGTCTCAAACCCACAGCTTGTGGTCCTTGTGAGAAACCCCAGCTCCCACTCTGTTGTACCAAACAAGCTCTTGAGCTGATCTATCTCTGTGTAAAGTTTATGGGTGCCCTTGGCACCGCAGCAGAGATGAAAGAAAGGTGGGGACACTCCTGTAGATTGGTATCTCCCAGGTCTTGCATGCTGGCTCTCTCACTCCTAGAGCTGCACTAGGACCAGAGGATGCAGACTCTGACAGAAGAGTCCTCTCTTTCCAAGGAAACTCCTGCCTCCTCCCCTTGCTGACCATCTCAGCTATAGAAGTGCATCCACTTTGGAGGCACACACAGCTAGGGCAGGATTATCTCAGCCTACAGAGAGCTGCTGGCCAGGCATTCTCCTTCAGGGAAGCCAAGTGGAGCACTGGTCTTTTTCTCATTAGCTCCCATTATCCATGCTATTGTAGTGCTCCCAGTGCTAAAGCACAGCCGGGAGACAGCTGGGCTGCCCTGCAATTGTTTGTTTGTTAAGAGGATTTGCTCTGTGGCAGGCTATTTCCAAGCCACATGCAGAGGAGGGGTATCCTGGTAACAGTGCCATCCTCTGAGCCACCCGTGTGCCCTGCTTCTCCCACTGCCTCAGAACAACCCACCTGGTTTCACCCTCACTGCGAGTAGACTGCAGATTGTGTTTCCTCCTGACTCTCAGAGATAAGGGGTGAGACAGCTGAGCCATACAAAGCCATCCTGCTGATGAACTGATGCTCTGGTTCCACATCCTCTATTGCTGCTGCACCTTTCAGTGTCACTCAGAGCAGGACAGGCAGGAGCAGGGCAGGCAGGAGCAGGGATCTGTGGCAGCCTGTCCAGCTGCCAGACAGCAGGGAAGGGCCATAGTGCACCCCCTCTTTGACATCTTTACTTTTTGTCCTCCCCCTTGCTCCCAGTGATAATCCTGCAGCTGTAACACTGCACCCCATATGAGTGATTTTTCTCTTGACCCAGCCTCTCTCAAAGCTCTCTGACCAGATGCAGAAGTCCTTACTCAGCATCTACTCCCTCCAAATGGGATTAGCTTGAGTCAGTCTCAGCCATATCTCAAGATCTCTTGATGCTGATTTCCCTCATGCAGGTGCTCAGAGCAGGGAGGGGACAAATGGGCAGACGGACAGTCAGGGCTTTTGTCTGATCAACTGAGGAAAATTCTGAGAAGGGCCTTCAGAATCTGATCTATCATAGTTAGAGGATGGCACAGACAGTGACAAAATTAATGCATTAGCCAGGCTGCTTTAGAGTCCAGCCCCATTTTGTCTCTGTCTCTTCAAGCCAGACAGGGATCACCAGCACAGTATCTGAAAGAGGCTGTCATGATGCAAAGCATCCACATCTCCATTCCCATTCATGGCTCAGAGGAAGGCTGAGAAGGAAAATGATGCTTGCAGTCTCTGTACCTCAAAAAGCCATGGCCATCCCCATTTCCCCAGAGTGAGAGCCCAAGAGCCACAACATTCTTCCACAGATGCACTGGATGATGCTTGTCCATGGATACACAAGGCAGTGGGAACCCCAGGTTGTTCCCATAGCTGTGTCCTCTCATTACAGCTCCCCCTGCTCTGCTTGCAGGACTCACAGCCTGCCATGAGCACCTGGGTTCACTGTGCTGATAGTTAGTCCTGATAGAAATCAGCTTATGGCTCCAATTCCAAAAAGTAGGGCAGGCTGAGCCACTGGTTGGGCTGGGAGCATGACTGAGCAGCCTGCAAGATCCCGGTGGCTGGAGATGGGATCCAGGCTTTGTTTTACTCCATCCTGTTGGATGGCAGTGATTTTGTCTGAGGAAAAGCATGTGCTAAACTTGCTGTGCACTGCTGGAGGAGGGAAGGATGCACACAAGGAAAACAGTTCTACCCACAGCAGGTGAGGAACAGTGCCAGCATCGTACTATCAGTTGCAGATGACGGGTGGTGGGCAAAATTCCTGCCACTTTCTAGATTAGTAAAACACCTCCTCTGGGTCCAACAGCAGACTGATAGAAAACACAGCCCACAGAAGCAGTCCCTGCAGATGGTGTGTTTTGAACTACTATTAATCTAGACAACCTTTTGCGATGTTTAAAGAGTTTGTCCAGGAATAAAACAGCTGGATGGAAGGAGCAGTCTCGGCAGCATCCGCGCCTCCCTTTGTCCTCCCCAGCGAGCATCTCCGGGCAGAACCAGCCGGGAGGCGGAGGCGCCTGGGGCGCGGAGGCAGCGGGGCTGCCCGGCCGCGGGGGAGGCGGGCGCAGAGCGGGAGCCCCGCGGCACAGGAGCCCGGGGAGCCCGGGGAGCTCGGGGAGCCGGGGCGGGGCCGGCCGGGCGGGGCAGCCCGGACCCCCCGCCTTCCCCGGCGCCTCCCCCGGCCCGCAGCCCCGAGCCCGGAGCCCGCCCGGTCCGGAGCGCGGCGGAGCGCGGCCATGGGCTCCCGGCTGAGCCGGCAGAGCAGCCTGGAGGAGGAGAGCGGCGAGGAGCCGTGCCCCGGCAGGCTGGAGAGCGGCCGGGGCGACTTCCACCTCTCGTCGCTGCTGCTGCACCCGCAGAAGCTGCCCGGGGTGCTGCGGAAAGCCTCGCCCGCGCCCTACGTGCGGCGGGTGGGGTGGCTGCGGGAGATCCAGGCCACCATCCGGGAGCACAAGCGGGAGCACGCCGTGCACATCCTCCGGCTGCTCAGGAAGGTACCTGCGGCGGGATGCGGGATGCGGGCGGGGCAGGGACAAAGGGCCGTGCGGGGCTGCAGGAGCCGCGGTGCAGGAGCCCCCTGCCCGGCGCTGGGTGTGCAGCCCTCCTTGGGGGGCTCCTTGTGCTGCCTTTCTCAGCTCCGTGCCCTCCGTGCCCTCCGTGCCCGGCGGCACCAGCCACCTCCCTGTTGTGAATATGAACATCCCCGACCCCCAGCTGGCCCGGCTGCCGGGGCACAGAGAGGGGCTGGAGGGAGCTGCGAGGGGGAATGTGCAGGAGAAGGGGGTCCGGGCTTGGGCTGTGCCCATCCACACCCCTCCATGGCAGCCCGAGGGTGGGCTCAGGATTGATGCCCCTCCAGAAAAAAGCCACTGCCGCCCCGCTGCCACCACATCCCGTTATGGCCACTCAGCCAGCCTGGCTGAGATATGTCTGGGAAATCCCAAAATGGCTTTGGAGGGCACCTCCGGGACAATGGAGGCTGAGAGGAGAGGTAAAGGGGTCAGTGTATCAGTGGGAGCATGTTTCAGTCTGCCGCCATTCAGGAACAGAAAAGGCAGTGTGCAGACACTGTGGTGCCAAACTGATGCTGAGGACAGAGCCCTGCTGCTGGAACGGAGCCATCTCCTCCATCACTCACTGCTACCATCACTTTCCAGCCAAACTCAGCTGCCCCAAACTGCAGGCAAGTCTGTGACTGGTAGCACAGGGGACAGAGTCCACCTCTGATGTGGACATCAAACACCATCAGTTTGTAGCTTGCCATGTTGCTTCATTAGATAACGATCATCTAACTTCATCTTGGCAATGTACATTATCTCTTGCCTTAGTAGCAAGTGGCCTTTGGGTGTGAGTGCAGTGGAGCAGGGTCTGGCTCACTGGATGCTTGTTCACCCACACCACCAGCTGCAGGGAGCTGCATGCACAGCCCTGCCTGCTCTGCATGTCCAGGGTTTTACAACACTTCTGACAGTGGTGCTCACTGCCCTGGGCTACCAGGAAGTTACACACTCACAGGTGAGAATCCACAGGACCAAAAATTACATCTCTGCTTCTCCTGTCCACTACTTTACCATTCACTTGAAGATTACCAGCACCACACTCTTCTTGTCACAGGTGTAGACAGATAAACTCACAGCAGAGAACCTCTGTGTGTGCAGCACTATGGCAGACAAGGGTTGAATAAGATTTAAGGCAGTTTTGGAGAGGCATTATTGCAAGAGGCTTGTGAAGAAATAGAGGCAAGCACTCACTCCATGGATGTGGCAATGTAACATGAACAGACTACTAGGGTATGCCAGAGGCCAGAACCACAGAATGCCATTTTCTGTAGTGCTCAGCACCTCTCCTGGAGACTGAAGCACTGAGACCTTCCACAGACCCTGGAGGTCTCCAGAAGGTCCATCTGTGAACAGGCAGGGTTTGAGTGCTCAGGCACAGGGCCATATGGAATGGAGGGTCATTTCTAAGCTCCTTTCAGGATCAGTTAAACACCTGGCTTCCCCACATCTGCGCTTGAGAATTACCATGTCATGAACATTCACGTTTTGCCTGCTGCCTTTCCAATTCCCCATGTTATTCCTGGTCCCCAATTCTGCCTGGCCCTGTTGAAACAGTGGCTGTCTGCCCATCTGCTCACAACAGAACAGTGGGACATGCATCCTGTAATCACAACATCTTCTGCCAAGCAAGATGGGAACACATCCAGCAACACCCCAGTGCCTCTGGTTCATTGAGCACTCAGAGGTTTCAGAGATGGAGGGTTTACACCACTGACATGTACCACACCCCAGGCTGGGGTCATGTAACCAGCACCAGTCCTCCTCACATGTCCAATGCCAGCTTCAGATCAGCCTTTTGTTCTAACTCACAGATTGTCCTCACTCCAGCTACATTCACCCCCTGTCTTGGTCCCCAGCTGTCCCTCCTTACCTTGGCAGTGTCACGCTCTCGGGAGTCACGGATTAGTGTGTCCCAGGTGAGGGTCTGTTTGTCACCTGGAAAAAGAGAGATTCCTTGTTCAGTCCACTGGACAGGGAGGATATTTACACCACACCTCATCGCTGTGCCTTGGGCCAGGGTGCAAACACCCCAGGGAAGGCAGAGAAATGGTGGGACTGGAATTGCAGCCTGCTCAGGTGAGCAGAGAGCTCAGCCAGAGCAGAGGACACGGGGTCCCCTGTGTGCCTCCACTGCTCCCAGCACACCCCCTTGCCCAGGTGTATCCTGCTGATGGATCTGCCAGTGGTTTTGCACCTGTGGGCTGCAGACTGTTCCTCGGGTGTTCAGAGGGTGTGATAATGTAAAGCAAGCAAGGCAGGCAGAGGCAGATCCACTGACAGAGATGTGAGATCCCAGCATTTCAGAGGACTGCACGGAGAACAGCTGCAAGCTGCAGGTGCACGGGTGCCTTGTACATGAACACTTGGGCAGCTCCACTGCACACCATCCACCCCAGAAATGCCACCAGCAGAAGCCAGACCAGCTTTCCTGCTGATCTAGGTGGGCATCCCTCAGCTGAAACCCAGGAGACATTAGACTTAGACCAGCAAAAAGTCTGGTGTAATCTGTTTTCCCTGTGCTGAGACGATGGCAAAGTGTCATTTTTAAGACAACGGCACTAAGCCAACTGAACTGGCAAGAGTTATAATATTCTGCTGTCTGCAGCCACCTTTTAGCTGGTACAAAATTTTCCAAGAAATGAGAGGGAGAGGGAGGGAGAGAGGGAAATAAGTAAGATGAGCTGAAAAATGCCTCCGGGCTAAGAATTTATGGAATATCAATGTGAAGTGAACATTTACAGCTATATTACTGAAAAAAACCCTTGCAGGCAGGATTTATAATGGGAATGCAGATTCATCTTAATGGTAAAGTTCCAACTGGGGGAGTTTAATTACTGCTCTGCCATCCACTGCTGCATGCCCAGCCATGCCATCCTCACGGCAGCTTTCTTCATCTGTGCACATTACACTTGGTGTGGGAGGCTCCATTTCCCTGAAGCCTTATGGTAAGGGAGACACTGGCATGATGCCTTGGCAGGCTCCTGGCCCATGTCCAGCTGTGGCTGTCTGTCCTTCAGGACTGATCCACTGCTTGGGTTCCTCACCTGCTTACAGGTGCCATTTGTGTACACAGAGTGATGGGGCTGTAAAGTATTTAATTTATTCTCCTTTCCTGTGTCTCTAGCCAGGGTCTCTTTGGGACTGTGCTTTCTGCTCAATCCAGCATATCCAGAGCAGGATGCAGCACTGGCTTTGATTGGTGCTTGGAGTTCAGATCCCAAACCCCTGCCAGCTATGGCTCTGCCCCTGTTGGTGATGTATGTGCATACATCCAGCTTTTTCCCCCCCTCTCACTCCATTTTTTTTTTTTTTTAGCTCCCAGTCACTGGGTGGTGCCTGAAACACACACTCAGTAGAGCAGTGTGAACATATGGGGCACCCATTTGCTTATTCATTTCTCCTGTCAGCTGCATACAGAATGGGGAAAAGACTTGTTTCTTCCCTGAGCTCAGCTCTCCTTATCAACTGAATCAAACCCAGCACTATTCCTACTAGAGAGTTTTTCTGTTCTACATCTCTACTCCTAGGGTATTTTTTTCATATGTCAATATGTGATCTCTCTTTCCCACATTTTAAAAAAATTTTGTTTGTTTTTCACAGCTCTGTTGTACCTTCTTATTGTAATAACTGTGTCAATATATTATCTCTTTGCTTTCCCCTTAGTTCTTTGCAGTATTATCCATCTGGCCCCAGGAAGGCTTTTTGTTCCCAAAGATGCTGAGGTTTTCAAAGGTGCCCCATCCCCTGCTCCACACAGATAAGTTGCATGGACCACAGATGCTCCCCTAACTCACACTGTGGAAGATGGAAGAGGAGCTCCTCTGTGGTGTAAAGTCACCTCTAAATTTATCATTGCACCCTATCCTGAGAAATTCACAGCACAGCTAAACTCACACAGGTGGGCAGGACTTCTGTTCAGCCAGCCACCACCAGGGCATATGGCAGCATTTAAATACCTGAGAAAGGTCTGATTCTTCCAGAAAAGCTGAGATTGGAGAAGCAGCTTTAGAGCCAGCCTTCCTGCTTGGCTTCTTCAGCAGATTCACACATAGAGCTGACAAAATTGTGTTTCTCTGAAGTTAATTCTCTCCAAGCTCCAGCCAGCCAGGAAATGATAGAATTCTCACCTTCCTGTGGTAGGTGGAAATAAGGTGGACTAGCTGAAATTAGCACTGCATCTCATTCAGCTCTCTGGCTGCACAGCAATGCTGGGTCAGACACGGCTGCTTCACCTCTGCTGGATCATTTCCTGTACTGGCATCCAGCACCACATCAGATTTACTTTCTGGTTTCAGAACATCCCATGGATATAGCTCTGAGGAATCCTGTGTGCCTGACTGTCTGTTTTTGTTGTAGGACCTAGGACTGGAAGGAACATTTCTCAATGAAGTGCTCTACAAAAATGCAACTTTCCTCAACTTGGTGGATCCCATCTCCCATGACCTGCTGATGAGCCTTGCCAGAGATCTGCAATGTCCCAAAAAGGTGAATTCTCCCTCGGTTCAGTGAGTGCTTTGTGGCACAGCACTGATGCAGAGAGTCCTCCTGGGGCAGCTGGTGCTGCATCAATCCTGCAGAGCCAGGCAGTGAGCCCTGGGAATGGCAGTGTGTGGATTGTGGGGCATGTTTCTGTAGAAATCAGTTAAAACTACCTCAGAACAGCTGAGGAGGGCATGGCTATGTGCACGGAGATTAGGAAATTACTTTTTGTGTCCATAGTAAACTTAGTGACAGGGCAGAGCCATAATCACAGTATCACAGGGGTCCAAAGTAATTAGAGTTCATGGGGGGCTCATGGAGCTGCAGAGGAGAGCAGAGATCTCTGCAGGAAAACACCTCTCTCTTCCTGGGCCCTTTGCCATATGTAACTACCTCAACCCAGCATTATTTACCCCCATAAACTTTCAGAGTTCCCCACAGAGAATGGTGCTGCAGCAATATTGCCACTGGGGCTTCAGGAAGTAAATGTGTGATGTGCACAGTATCCCTGCATGCTCCAGCATTTCCTTCAGAGGATGAGGAGGGCAGAGACAGAAAGGCAGGGCTGAGAGCCAACAAACATCACAGATGTCCCAGTCCCACTGCCACAACCAGCATCTATTTCTGTTACCCTTTGCCACCTCACTTGGATTTGCAATGTACCCATTTGCTCATTAGGCTTGGCAAGTGTCATGTTTGCTTTATAAGGAGAGGAATAGAGTGAATTTCTTTATTCAAAGAGAGATATTAAGAACACAGAGCTCAGAGCAAGCAGCAGTGCCCCAGGGAATACACTGAATGCCTGGTGTAGATTAGTGGCATTTCTAACCTTGTTCTGCCATCTCCTGAGGCTCACTGATAACAATTAACCAGTCATGTCTCAATAGACAAACCACATTTAGCCAAAGTTTAATCATCATTATTAGGCTGTAGCACAGCCTAGGAAAAAAAAACCCTTTCCAAGAATAATGTTTGTGTAATTCATGTAAGCATTTGCAGGGAGGGCTGGGTGTAGCAGTGGTATCTCTTTAACCACACCTCACCTGACCTCATCTCCAGCTGTTCTACCAGACCTTCTCCAAGCCCCTGCTGTGCTGTGCCCCTCAGGGCAGGCAGCAGGAGGGGACCTTGCTCTAATCCAGTGCCCCTGTGTTTGGCAGATAACACATTGCCATATTTATACACCTGCTTATCCCCCACTCTAGTTTCATGCCTTATGGATGCACTGACACACGTACCATTACACAAGAAATTGTTTTCCACATTCCTAAGGAAGATGTTGAGCACCTGAGCTGCCCTTCAAAGCCAGCAGAGGTTTAATGATTTAATTAAATTCTTGTAGAAATTCAGTACCCACAGCACCAGCACCCTTCCCAGGACAATGCCAGCCCACGTCCCCTCTCTGACCCTGGCTGAGCATCTGGTGGGTGTAAGTGCATTACAGGCAAGCAGGCTGAGTGCAATTCCCAGCCTGTCAGTGGAAATTAAATCAGAGAGGACACAGGAAAGAACAGGAGGGTAACTCTTAGCTGGGAGCCAACAATCACTCACAGGGCTCTGTGCCAGCTGCTGTACTGGAGCCTCTGTGCACGTGCATCCACTTGGAGAGGTTTGCTGTTGTAGGTGACAGCAGAGTGCCAGCTGCAGCCCTGCCAGCACACAGGAGTCCAGAACAAGGCACCTAAGCCAAAGGCATGGGCCAGTCCCTATGGGGCTCCTGGGGAAGCTGGGGTGGGATCAGGGGATGCTCAGCTGAGCAGAAGGCTGGGATCCCTCTCCCCATGCTGGCAGTGCATCCCTGGGGAGTTCAGCTGCTTCAGGGACTGCTGAGCAAAGTCACAGAGCAGCTGTTGGCCCCCAGAGCAGAGCTTTAACTGCTCACAGTAAGGAATAAATCAGTGCATTCCCTGACAGCTTTACTGGTGTTCACCCATCAGATCCCTAAATGCACACGTGGCCCCATGGCTGGAGGGCTGAGGGGTGGGAATGCAGGTGTCTGACAGCAAATGGAAAATACAATAGGGAAGGCAGAAGTCCCAGCCTTCAGCAGCTGCTGTTTGCCATTCTGCTTCAGCAGAGGAAGAGGTTCTGTTCCAAGTCATGGCACTAAAGAACATGTGCAAAAATAACCCAGGAAGGCAGCAACCATGTGGGTGCCTTCTTTTCCTGACGAGTTAGTGCAGGGGTGGGAGGGAGCTGCTGGCATTGCAAGCTCCCAAACTCAAACCTCCTGTAGCAGACTGGACTGCAAGGAAGTAAGATGGACTATGGACTAAGTTTCCTGTCCTGACATCTCCCAGCAAGAGCACAGGAGATTGTGGAGTCAGTGTGTTACTGCAGGAGGAGCAAGAAGCACCTTGAGGATGGGGCAAGGGTGCCACTTACTGATGTTTCCACATCAGGGTATCAGATAGTCCAGAGACAGAGTTTGGGGAAGCATAGCAGTAAGGTAATTAACAGAAATTCAGCACTGTCCTGTAACACAAGGAGTTGGCAGCACAGGAGTCCCTGCAACAGAGCACTGCCAGTCACCCCTGCCTCAGCCCTAGAAAAGGATCCCCTCTTCTGAGTTTCACTTGTTCCTGGGTGGGCTGGGAAATCATAGCCCTGCTCTGGGCAGCAACATGCTGGCTGGGCTGGGGTTCTTCCTGGCAGGGCAGAACTCTTCCTGCTCCTCCTCCACCCCAGGAGAAGTTGGCATATGGCAGAGGCATCTCAGGCCTGCTCACCATTCCTCTTCCTTTCCCTCTTCTCTTCATCTGCTCCCTTACATACATGACCCTGCTCCAGTGCCATCTTTAGTCCTTTCCCATCTTCCTCTGCCCTCCTCCTTTTCTCATGTTCTGCTGTGGTGCAGGCAGTCTAAGCTGTCCCTTTGCTTTCAGGAATATGACCCCTGGAAATCCTCAGACAGGATCTGCAGGCAGCTCATTTACCACCTGACCCCGCACTCAAAGTGGCACCGGCACGGGATGCCCCGCAGGAAGTCCCAAGTGTGGTAAGAGCCCAGCAGGGATGGCGTGGGTGGGCACAGGGGGGATCTGCCTGGGCAGCCCATCCCAGCCTGCCAGCACTGCCCTCCTCAGAGACAGGCAGGACTGAAAGCAGTGCACAGCAGCTGCAGTGCAGCCTCTTCCAAAACCCAGCCCCAGCAGGATTCTCTTTGATGTGCTTTGCTCCTTCCTGTGTGGTGTTACAGTTCCTCACCTTCTCCAAAGTGCCCTGAAATCAATCCCCCTGAGTGCACAGCACAGACACCCCTCCTGCAGGGCCTGCAGGGTGTTTGGCCCCAGGAGCATGGCCAGGGCTGCCAGCCTACAAAAACCCCCATGTGCCAAAGGGAGCTGTCCCCAGCTCTGCATCACACCTTGTCCTCGTTTAAAGCTTCCCTGACAATGGGAAAAGTGTCCCATTATGAGGCACTGCCCCCAGCTGATCACCCCATTCAGCAGGAACCACTCTGGGGTGGCTGGATGGGTGACCATCCTTCTTACCTCCCACTTCTGTGCCAGCACCTGGACAGGGCCCTGGGATGGTGCAGGTGCACAGAGAGCCCAACTCAGAGCATGTTGGTCACTGGATGGCAGCTGCTTTTCACTACTAGAAGTGTATTTGGACACCCACACTTGTTCCCTCCTTGACACTTGCTGGTTTTTCTGCCCAGATAAAGAGCAATCCCCATGTCTTTTAAATCCACCTGTCCTCTTGTCATTTTCTTGGAGCAAACCCTGTTCCTGTGACACAGATCACCACTGCTGAAGAAAAGACAGAGAAGCGACTAAGAAAAGAGCTCATGTCAGCCCCATTAGATTCACAGGAATAAATGCAGGATTGGATAAGAAGAAATGCAAAATCAGCAGCACTCTGAGAATGGCCTTGGGCTTTTCTGATGCTTTTGGTCTTTGATGTGTGTGCCAGCAACTTAAAATCCCCCATGAGAATTGACATTTCCATCATACCTTTCATTCTGACTCAGAGGCAGGTTCCCAGTGCATCTTAAGGAGTAAATCCCTAATGCCATGATTTCCAGGCCATCTGCCTCTTGCACCCACTTTGGCAGGAGCTGAGCACTCCCAGTGCTCTCAGCCCCAGCACCCACAGGGCAGGACTGTTTGTGCTGCTTTGCAGGTGCCAGGCACAGCTCGGAGCAAGACTGAGCTTTCAGAGCTGAGTGAGTCCTTTTCCAGACCCACTCAATGACATTTTCCCTGTAGGATCCTGCAGAATACTGGAGATGCAGGATATAGATGGCAGTTCTGACCTCATCCCAAGCTAAAAGAGAAGAAGTTCAGATCTCCAAACTCCTGCTTGCAGGCAAACCTCTTCTCCAGCTGGACTTGAGGATGAAGGGTCAAACTGGGAGTGTTCCCTGTGATTGCACAGCCTGGGGACAGCAGAGGACTGCAAAGTGCTGCAAACCCATCCCTTAGTAACAACAGAGAGGAGGTTTGTGGCCAGAGGAAGAGCTCTGGGTCCAGTGAGCACCCCACACAGAGGGGTCAGGCCCCAGGTATTGGCCAGGTACAGAACACCTGTGAGCACAAGCAGGGAGAGGGCAACAAGGCAATGTGCAATAGGTCTGAAATGGGCTGCCCTGCCTGGCTACCACACCCAGTTACACTGTTACATAAGGCACAAATTAATTTTGATGAAATATTTAACAGCAGAGCTTTCTCTTTTAAGTGTGGAGATGAAATGTTTTGCAGTTTGCAGCAAAAGATGCCTGCAGAGTTGGCATCTGAGGCCGCTGCAAGAAAATGGGTTTTGCCAGTAGCAGGAAGGCAAGAAATAGCTGCTTCATTTGGAGATACCAAGGCATAAGTTTGTTTAGGCAGGCTGTTTTTACATGATCCACATTCTGCACTTCCCTCTGTCTGCTAGTGGGAGTATTTTACTACAGGGTCTGTCTCAAACCCTGTGCCCTTGGCGTGCACCCTTCCTGCTCTTTAGGTCCTGCAAAGAGCATGGGTGTAGCAGCAATACTTTGAAGGAATTTCTAAAATCTAGTGGGGATTAAGGGCAGCAGGGAGGATTCTGTGCATGGAGAACACATTCAGAAACCAAATTCTCCTCTTGCTTTTGCAGCCTCCTGGGCTTTGGCATCTGGCTTTCACAGAGCTGATGCCTGATTCCCTTGTTCTCTGAAATGCAATTTCTACTTTCTACAGCATGTTAGATGGGTCCAGGAGATAATTAGCAAGCTCAGCCATACAGAGAGCTTGGAGCATCTGCCAGGTTTTAATTACATTTGGGCTGTTATGGAGATGTGGTACTGCGATGCTGGAGTCAGATCATGCACCAGGTGTTTGTCCCCACTGCCAAACCAGTGGGTCACAAACAACAGCAATTGCATCTCAGTGGGACCCACATCCAGCAGGCACACACCTGAGCCACCCATGAGCTGGTACAGCAAAAAGGATAAGAGACATTTCTTCAAGCACTGCTGTTTCAGTGCACAGACAGAGCCCATACAGAAATGTGGAAGGATAAAGCTCATTGTGGGGCCATGGAGTCAATGCAAATGCAGCTGGAGGGAGCAGGAATCATCCAGCCCAGGCTCTGTCTGGTTCCTGTGCTTGACTAAGCTGCTGAAAGTGAAGCTGGGAGGCAACCTGCCCTCTGCATCCATGCCTGTGTGCTCCCTGGAGTGGCTGGATGCCTTGTACAAGGAAGGGTTGCAGTCCCAGCTGTGCAGTCACCCAAAGAGACTATTTCAGCTGCCCTGGTGATACTCAGACTGAGATTGCCACATTGAAAAGAAGGGGCTCCTTTCCTGCAAGATCCTGTCTCAGGTTTGCAGCCAACAACCTGCACCCCACTGGCTCTGCCCTACTTGGGTTGGCTGCCTAACCAAACTGGGAAGATAAGCTCTTGCAGATTTACTCTGGGGGTTTTAAAATTGAAAGCTCAAAAGCTGGAGGATAAGATTTCTGCAGCATTTTTTTTTGCAGGGACTAGCATAACTACTGCACAATTTTCAGTCCTTTATATCCTAGAGGGAATTTAGTTTTAGCACCATTTTACAGTTGTATAGATCACTCCCACTTAATGAGCAGAATACATCCTGGAGTGTTGTATAACTCCAGCTTCACTTTCTCATTAAATTGATGTTTAGTGTGTAAAGAGTAATGGATTAAGAAATGCTCCTTTATGCAGACACAGACCTTTTAGGCTATCAGTGCCACTTCTGTGGCATTTTGACAGATGCAGAACTTTCAGATGTTATTAATTCTTGTTTTCAGAATTCTTGAGGCCTCTTGCCATGATGAATTCTAGAATACTGTCACCATCTGCTGCCAGAGCAGGGTGGGACCCAGAGGGTGTATTGTTTTTTGAGGGCCAGACACACTGGGCTGCAGTTCAGAGCAGAGAAGGAGAAGGGTATCAGGTGAAGACTGCCTTTGTCTGGAGAGCTGGATCACAGTCTGGTACTGTGATTAGGAAGCTCTGGATGACACCTGAACTGTCTTGGCAAGGCTGTGTCAGGGAATCTTAATGTATCTTCCACTTGCATCATCCCCAGAGCTGGCTCCTTCAGTGTAACCACTTCCTTTCCTGAGTGCAAAGGATCAACCCTGACTCCACAAAGCAGGCAGGCAGCAGACACAGCTTTATAATTGTGACAAAAACCTCAGATTTTTCACACAGTGGCTGGAAGAGCAAATGCAGTTAGTTGTGTGTATGGAGTTAACTCCCACACCACATGTATATGGCCCTTCCTTTTCACAAATCTCACCACAGGTTTACTTTGCTCATCTGAGTGAATTTCATCATGGCTAATCCAGAATCCCTTCTGGGCTTATTGCTCCCTTTCTGTTATTGATGTGCATTGGCCAGACATTGCAGCATTAGATGCATTTTTAAAATGCAGTGAAAGCACTTGTGTCTAGAGGACTTCAAGGAAACAGCTCTAAAGGGCTTCACATCTTTTTTTTTTCCTTGAAAACATCACTCAACACTGAGGCTGACAGTTCTGGCAGATGAGATCCCAGCCTTCACATGGCATGAGGAGAATATTAACTACAGCTTTGTGTCACCCTTATGCAACAGGGTAAACAGGCACCATCATTCCTGCTCTAGGGAGAAGAAGCCAAGTCAGTTAACTAAAGCCACATGGTAAACATCATATGGGAGTGCAGGAACTGCCCCACACACTCTTTCCAAGGAGCTGCTGCTCACAGAGATGTCAGATGGACAGACATGAGCTGGTGGATGGAGGCAGGAATTGTGCCCTCATCTTACAGTGCAGAGCATCCCAAACACTACCCTTGAGGAGGATTCCCAGCAGGAACCATACATTTGGGGGTTCCTATACATTTAGGGGATCCTATACATTTGGAAAGGCTGTTGGAGGTGGCAGAAAGGATCACCCAGCAGCTTGACACTGCCCTGCCAGAGTCAGGGGTAAAAAGGCCAAGATTGGCAGGCAAGAGAAGCAGGACAGTGAGTGAAATGACAGAGGCTGGGTGGAAGGGGTAGTGAAAAGCAATCAGCAGAGACCTCGTGCCTTTGTGACTCGTACCCAGCTGAAGGTCTGACAAGGCCATGGGTCAATACATGATATTTACAGCAAGGAGGCACTCCCTGCTTTGCTAGGAGAGGCCTAAATAATGAAGGGAAACAACCTGAGGCCTTGGACAGATCAAGTAGCAGCAGGAGGAAGACCAAGGGTTCACAAGTCTCTTGAACACACCTTCAAGGACAAACTGACAGCAGAGGCAGTCAGAGAGGCACTCAGCTGCATCAACAACTACAGATTTCCAGATTTCCATGTCCCACCCCAGCTGCAGAGGGAGACAGGAGAAGGGCTGCCTTTGCCTCCTCTGCACAGCTGATCACAAGAGCTTGGGCACAAGGATGGAGATGTGACTAAGGGACTTCTCAAGGAAGTGACCTATTTGTGCATTGCCTCCATGCTCACAGCAGGGCCAGGCCCAGCCTTGGATCAGCTGGGGCTGCCTTGGTCTAGGTCAGTACTTTTGAGGCTTCTCTTTCCTTTTTCATGTTGCATTAGAGGCAGCTAAAGCCAACCCTGCACAGCAGCACCCTGTGCCACTGGGGAAGCAAAGCAAGCAGATTATGCTAAGTAGGCAATTAAAAAGCTCAGAATCCGTCCCCTAAATCACTGCTCAAAGCAGGGATGCCATCCAGTCATGCCTGAGGTTCTGTGCAAGAAAGAGCAGCTGAGAGATACCTGACTCATGGCTAATTAGCCACTACTGGCAGTGCCTGTTAATGACAGAGGGGATATCCACTAATGGGAATTTCTGGCATCAGCAAAGTTTTATATTTGGAGACAAATTTAATGTAAAAATAAAAGACAGAGTGGTAGAAAGCTGGTAATTCTCCAGAGAAACAGGCATGAAGTGGTGAGCACCCCTCATTAGCAAAATTCTATGTCTTACTGTCTCTTCCCAGCCTTTCTCCATAGCATGGAGACAAGGAAATGAGCTGAGACTCCAGGAAACTCAACATTCTTGGGCTGAACAAGCTGCCCCAAACCCCACAAAGCTAACAAGAGTTCAGACACCACTGTGACTGCTACAAGTCCCAACAGGGCAACACTCAGGAGCCACTGCACCCCTTTGGTGCTGCCACCAAAGAATTTAGCTGATGAGCACGAAATGGATGGGATTCAGTGCTAATAACAAAACCAAACATGCTGAGCCTGCAGCTTCATGGACTTGAAGAAGGATCTGGATGATGGCCTGAGGGTTAATTCTCTTGGGACAGGTCCTAGAGACAAACAGCTAGCAATTAATTTCAGGTCCCCTAATTGTCCCATTTCAAGACAGCTCTGTATTTGCTAATGCTAGCTGAGCTCCCAGGAGGCTGGAACACCAGCTGGGTGTTAGTGGAAACAGGAAGATTTTAATCCCAAAATAAAGCCTGGGGAGGCACAAGATGGTTTCACCTCTTTCCCAGCCCACATTTCTCACTGAGAGGATTTTTTTTTTCCAGACACCCACAGGTCTCTCAGGCCCCTGCTCTGTCTGGATTGATCCAGGGTGGATCTCCCATAGCCAGGCTCAAAGTGCAGCTGGTAATGCCTGCTGAAAGTAGAGTTGGCACCCAGGGAAGGGATAAGTGGCAGTGAGGGTGGGAGGAAAACTGCCTCTCTGTCCATGGGAGAAAGGCCAGAGCCCAAGAAGGGAGTTGGGAACAATGCAAAGTAAAACCTTCCACATAAGAAGCAAGGACATGCACCTCAAAGAGCTCCCAACCTCAGCAGGGTGGACAAGGGTTACAAGCAGGTGCTGATCCTTTATAAACAGGACTCTGGGCCAGCACCATTCCTCACTGGATGCTGCATCCCCAGGCAGGCAGAAGGACTGGGCTGCTGATTGCCCTTGTTTCTTGCTCAAAGTTTCCAAGAATTTCTCACTTGCAAGCCATTTCTCCAGTATTTGAGGGAGTGGGGGGTTGTTTCCTCTCCAGGCTTGCTGCAGATAATACAAACACAGTCTGCTGCCCTGCATCCAGGTCCAGATCCTTGTTAGATGCAAATCCTCACAATTACAAATGTGCCCTGAGCCCCAGCAGGTTAATCCAGCCCCCAGTGCTCTGCAGCCTCTGTCCACGAGCCCCACAGGCATCAAGAGTCACGTTGCTAAGTAGCTGTTGTATCTCACACAAAAGAAAAAAAGCCTTCTGCAGCTGAAGCAATCTTAATGCCTGTTTCAAGTGCAGAAATTAGAGGATAATACATGACCCATTTCCCTGGGAATAAACCTAGTATTTTCTCAGCTGCTGCACGAGTGACTGAGAGTTTGGTGCCCTATCATGCCCCTCTCCCCCCAAGAAATGGAGCTTAACAGACCTCCAAGAAATACCAAGTGTCAGATAATTCAGAGTAAAGCACCTACCCACATCTCCCTGACCCATTTCTGACTGCAGACCCATTTTCCTCTAAAGCAATAGAGAGACTGGGTAGCTGTTCTGTGCCTTGCCCTAGAGATGGGGTTTAGTTGTGCCTCTTGGAGCAGCACAGAAACACCAGGGAGGCGAGGAGGAGGCTGCCAGGGGTCACAGCATGCGTGGGGTGTTGCATCTCATGCTTCAGCACTTACCAGAGAGCTGAGGGCCTGGCTGCAGCACAGGGCTGTGTCCACCAGGATGAGGCTCCTACAAACACATCCCTACAAGAGGCATTTTTATAGGCAAGAGGACAGCTTAAACACAGGAGGGAGCCCCTCGGTCCTGAGACAGGAGGCCCAGAGTCACCCTGGCAGGTACAGCAATGAGGGCAAAAGGAAGCAGCAAAAAACACAGGAAAGGAAAGAAAAACAAGCCAGCAAAGAAGGGAGGGCGGGCTCTGGCACAGGACAGGAGGGTTTAAGTACATTCAGCCAGGAGCAGTCCGGTCTGGAGAATCAATTATGGGAAGATAATTTGTCTGCTTGATTAAAGGCTCCTTGGGGTATTGGCTCGGTGCTGGGAGAGCAGCAGAAGGTACCTGTTGTGGTGCGAGCACGATCTGTGACTTATTACTGCAGTCTGCCCACGGCAGCCACAGGAGGGGAGGGGAGGCTCGGCGGGCGCAGACAGACGAGCACATTGCTTTTGTCTTTCAGACATTTCCCCTCAGTCATCACTGTCTGCACTCAGAGCCAAGTCGCTCCAGAGGGGACCCCGAGAGCCTCTCGGACTTGTCCCCTTTTAAGAAAGCTGCTGCTGCAGCCACGGCAGGACAATCGGCACCTGGATGCCGAGGGCGGCAGCGAGCGGCGCCGGCTCAGACGTGCCCTCCAGTGGTCCCCACTCCAGCCTGGCTCCCATCCCCACTCCAAACCACGCTCGTGCCCCGCAGCTTCACAAAAAGGAAGGTCTGAGGAGGCTTTGCACAGACTGAGACAAGGTTTAGGGCTGGGGAATGTGCCCCTGTGCTCATGTGTCCTTTCTGTGTCCCCCACCCTCCCAGGATCTGCCGTGGTTTGACAGCACTGGGGAAGAGAATTTCCAGGAGTCACAGGCTGTGTTTGTACAAAACAGGCACTGAAGTAGTTACAGGCTTGTTTCTGTGCTTGTTTATCCTGTATTCCCCACTCCCAAGAAAGCCTTATTCTAAACCCCTACAGGCCAGAGAAGGCTGCTGTGTCTCTCGTACCAGCCCCTGTGGATCCAGGGGACAGTTACCCTGTGCACTCAGGGTCACACTCCATTTCATTGCTCCCTGTTTCACTTGAGCCACATGAATGCACGCCTGCACTGTGCTTTGGATGCTCTGTTCTGCTAGAACAAGTACTCCAGATCAAACACCCAGATAAAATACCCTGCATGACTGCAAGGATAACTCTGATTGTGCTAGGGGAAACCTGAGATGTTTCCAGCTTAGAGGCTGGTCCCTGATAAATTTCATACAAGATGAACCCTCTTTTGTGGTAGACTGTGCTACACCACTGCCAGCGATTGGTGACAAACTATACCAAAGCACACACGTTGTTTTTCAAGAGAGTTGAAGAAATACAGCTCCTAGAAGCCTGGCCTGATATCAGGCATGTCTTGGATTAGCAGGAAAAGGGAGACTTGCCCAGTGCCACCCAGACCACAGCATGCACAGCTCACACCTGCTGCTACAGCAGGTAAAAGAACTGCACTGCTGCTACAAGCAGTGTGGTGGATTGATTAATTCTTCACAGTCCCATCTCTGGGGCCCAGATAGTGGAGGGATATCAGGTACCATCTTCAAGGCCCTTTGGAGACCTCCCTTGTGTGCTCAGACCAATTATAATTCCCCAGCACATTCCCCTGCTGTTTGACAGGACAGACAGGCACTGCTCTCCTTGCCCCTCCTGTGATCCACTGAGGTGTGGTGTGGGTCATCTGATGTGTAAATATTTAGTAAGTAATACATTTTATTTACAATACTTCAGGTCTGAACAGAAGTTAATTCATGCTGTTATTAGCTCTCTGCCATGAGAGCTCATTATTCCAAATGCATGCTTGCAGGTATGGTTTCAGCCTTGCACAGTGAATTCCCATGGGAAATACAAGGACACATAGAAGTAGCCTGAGCAAAGTACTGCTAAACCCAGGGCAGGAATTTGTGGGCTTAAGAATTGACAGGGCAGGCCATGAGGTCTTTCTGCCTCATGGTCCTACAAGAAGGTGCAGCTGCAGGTTTGTGCCAGTGTTGAACATGTCCACAAAGGGCTGTGGCCTGCACTGGTGCCCATTTACTGACTTATGTCAACACATGCTTATAGGGGATTATTAAGGGCTGAAATTTCTAGGATGCCATGAACTGCATATGTAAAGCAAAGCTGCAGAGGCAGTGCCACATCCTCTGCACAGCTCCAGCAGAGCCTGGCAATGCTGAGGCTTGGAGGGACATTCTCACCTGCCACGGGAGCTCCTGCGGTGCTGCAGCCTCCTCCGAGGAAATTGCAAGTCCCCATGTCCCCATTGCTTTCAGGGACTGGCTGTGCCACAGGTGTGCAGGACACTACAGAGAGCCAGACAGGAAGAGTGGGGACCTTGGAAGTGGTGGTTAATGTTTCACCCACCCTGATCCTCCCAAATTCAATAAGGCACTTACAAGACCCGCTGAGAAAATGACTGGGGGGCTCCTACTATGTCATTAAGGCAAGATGTGTCTGAAAGAGCAGCAAGATTAACACAATTTACAGTAAGGGATTATGTTTTCCTGTGCTACACCAACACACGTTTCTACTCAATTTTGCAGCGCATCCCCCAGCAGCTCCTGTAGCCCCACAGTTCCCACTTCTCACAGCACTCTTACAAACCCACAGTCCATCATTAAGCTCCACATCCCATTCCCTTTGCATAGCCAGCAGCCTCACAACACAGCTTTCCTACCTCCTCCTCACTCCCTTGGCCAGGCAGACAATAAAAGAAATGGCTGAAGTTATCTCTTAGCACCCTCCCTGCCTCTTCATAGCTGCAGCAGATCCCAGATGATCTGCTGACCACAGAGACCCAAATAGGCAGCCACTGGTGCTGCTTACTGACTAAGTGCTGCTTGTGAAGGCTTTTAAAGGGACACGCAGTAAATCCATTCCTGGAGTGCAGTTTGCCTATCTATTGTTTTCCTGATGAAACATCCTTTTCTCAGACATTTAACACGGCTCTCCTCTGCAGCACAGACTTTGGCATTCACCTGGAGAGGCAGCTCACAAACAGCCCCCACACAGAGTAAACCAGTGCTTTTGGAAAGTTTGCTTGCCTTGGTTATTTTTGCTTTCTATGCATCAGCGCCTGTATGGGCACATACAGACAAACCCTTTGACATCTGCTAGTGGGAGACACTTCAGCAACCTGTGTCAAGCCAGTTCTGGCAAAGTTTATGTGTAACTGCTGAAAATACACAGCAAAGCCCCAGAACAGTCTGCCCTGAGGTATGGTGCAAATGCTTGTTTCCCCAGTGAGTTCTGTTAACCCTTTCCTTAACATTCTAGCCCATGTTGTTGATGAGTTCTCCCTGTCCCAAATGCTCTCTCACTTGGCTGAGATGGATGAAGTGCTCCCCTTAATGATGCTTAAACCTTAACGATCTCTCGATGTCTCCCCTTCCCCACCATCTCCCCATCCCCAGAACAGTCTGCCCTGAGGTATGGTGCAAATGCTTGTTTCCCCAGTGAGCTCTGTTAACCCTTTCCTTAACATTCCAGCCCATGTTGTTGATGAGTTCTCCCTGTCCCAAATGCTCTCTCATTTGGCTGAGAGTGCTCCCCTTAATGACGCTTAAACTTTAATGATCTCCTCGATGTCTCCCCTTCCCCACCACCAGCCTGAAGACCAGCCTGCAGAAGAAGGTGAGCCAGGACTCCATGGATTTGTCAGGGATCCCCCTGAGCATGCGGGACGTGCACCGCATGGCCTACTACCTGCAGAACAACGGCGACCGCCTCACCTCGGTGGACCTGAGCTTCACGGAGCTCAACGACGACATGGTGCGCCTGCTGCTGCCCTTCCTCGGGGCGCTGCCCAAACTCACCCACCTGTCCCTCAACGGCAACCGCCTGACGCGGGCCACCATGAAGGAGCTGACTGACACCATGAAGGACATGAACAAGTTCCCTTGCCTGGCCTGGGTTGACCTCGGCAACAACGTGGACGTCTCCTCCATGCCGCAGCCGCTGCTGGTGGGCCTGCGCAAGCGCCTCAGCCAGCAGACCACGCTGCCGACCATCTATGAGGCGCTTGACTGCGACTCTGAGATCGCCGGCGGGCACGAGGGCAGCCAGCCAGAGGATGAAGCAGCCGGAAGCACCCCGCCACGTGCTCGTTCTCAGCAGGGCTGCGAGAGGTGACTGAACAACGGGCCGGCGCTGGCACGCTGAAGCAACCCCAAGGAGAGGTTTTGAGTACAAACATCAAGCGGAGGGCCAGCTTGACCGGCTTCCCTTGGCTCTTTTCTCTCGCCTTCCCTGACATCTTCCCCCCCCACCTGCTGTGAGACAAAAGCCTGTCGTCCCCCCACGACGTGTTCCGCTCCCTCCCCTCGCTGCCAAACCCATTGCCCACGTTCCAGAGAGGAACCAGTGACTTACAGTGAACCTGGTCCCCAGGCAGGGTCTCACTGGAAGACGGGAAAAGACCTGTCGGAGTCAAGAATATCCTCCAGCAGCCATTGGGTTGAGGGAAAGGGGTTGGGGGGAACCTAAAACAGAAACAGGCTTGTAGTTTACTTCCTTTCTTCCTTATCCTATGCACCTTGGAAACCTTGGGACCTGCAGCCTTGAGTGTGAAAGGAGGTACCCCAAGAGCCTAGTGCTGTGGAGCTTAGTGGAAGGGCTCAGAGGCCAGAGCTGGAGCCCGGCAGTGTGTCTCCCTCTTGTGTCTGGCTCCTTTTGTTTTGTTTTTTTCCTATTGTGTGTTTTGTATGAACGTCTGAACAAAGGGACCTGGTCAGAGACCATTGGATCACATAGGCTGGGGCGGACACATGGCTTGGAACTGCAGCATCAGGATATTTGCTGTGTGACCGGGGTGAGAGGGAGGGGAAGGAGGCATGTGTTGGTGGGAGCATGGGGGATGGGATGAGTTGGGATGGGATTGGGAGGAGGGGGGAGGAGAGGGAATGGGAACGGTCTTGTGGATTAGTAGGATTGGTTTCAAAAACTGTGCTTTTGTACTAAAATTACACGTTCCAAGGTACTACAATTGCAAGCTCCAAGTGAAATCGAGGAAAAGCTGACAGCTGAGCACCTAACTGTGGCACGAGAGGAGCGAGCAGAGAATGTGCCAGAGGTGGGAGCTCCCTGGTCGGAAGCACAGAGCGTTGGCTCCTCGTGGCACAGTGCTCACCTCCTAATACAGCCACGATGGGAGCAGCTGCATCACCATTTCCAATGCTGTCCAGAAACCAAGCCACTGATGCAGAATTTCCAGTGTTTTCCACATTGCTCATGCTCTATGTAAACATAATAAAGAGTTCTCTTGGACATGAGCGTGAAGCACTTCAGAGTCTGAGTATCTGGGTGGTTCAGAGGTGTTGGAATATGAACCAGAGCCCTCAAGCAGTGCCTGAGGGACAGGATCAGGTGCCATTCACATTGGGCAGTGTGGTTCATTCCTTTAAGGAAGGAGAAACAGGGGTTGGTAGGTTGCCATCTTTTATGTTGCAAGGGGCTGGTGGAAGTAAACTGATGAGATTTAACTGATAAGTCAAGTCTTCTCAATTATCTGTCCCCTCAGGAATTCAGACTTGGATGAGTTTTTGAAAAAGTTTAAAAAAATTAGACATATTAAAAAAAAAACCATAAAAATCCCCACCCTTCTAAATTAACAATGGTAACTTTGCCTTCCTCTGCTGATTGTCTGTGAGTCTCAGAGCAGCACACATAAGCAATGCTCCTATATGAAAACAACCCAAATTCACATGGAATAGATGCACCTTTCATGCTCTTTACTAATTTTACAAGACATTGCAAGAAGTAAATTGGTGATATTTTTCAAGGGATCTATTCCCTTTGGACCAAGAGTGTGAGGACACTGGAAGGTATTGGTGTCTCTGATCAACCACCAAAAGCCCCAAATAAAACCAGTTCCCTGAGGAAGAAAGGTGGGATTGGACACTGTGCTGAGCATTACAATCTGACACTGCAAATGCTGGACCCAGTCCTATCTGCACCCCAGTCACAGGTGCAGGACCTCATAACCTTCACATTAACCTGCACAAAGGTCACCACCTGCTCTCTTCTCACAACTCATTTTTCCTTTCTCAGTGTAGTATCTTTAGAATCATAAAATTGTTTCAGTTGGAAAATACCTTTGAGGTCATTGAGTCCAAACATTAACCCAGCACTGCCAAGCCCATCACTAAACCATGTCCCTGAGTGCCACAGCTGCACCTCTTTTCCATAATTCCAGGGATGGTGACTCAATCACTGCCCTGGGTGTCCTGTTCAATGCTTTACAGCCCACTCCTGCTGCCCACATTGTGGCACATACAAGCCAGGATGCCACTGGCCTTTTCCACTCAGCAGTTTTCCAGCTGCTCTTCCCCAAGCCTGGAGCCATGTTTGGGATTGTTGTGACCCAGGTGCAGAACTTGGCACATGGCCTTGTTGGACTGTCCTTGGACCATCAAATCCAGCCTGTCCAAACCCTTCTGCAGAGCCTTCCTACCCTCCAGCAGATCAACATTCCCACCCAACTCAGTGTCACCTGTGAATTCAGCTGAGGATGCCCTCGGTCCCCTCATCCAGATGATCAATAAAGACATTAAACAGAACTGGCTCCACTGCTGAGCCCTGGGAAATCCCACCAGTGATAGCCCCAGGTAGCTGCAGCTCCATCTACCACCATCTCCAGGCTCAGCCCTTCCCTTCCCTGCTATGGAAGAGATGGTATTAATTTTTTCTTTTCCTTCCAAAATACCTTTCAGCAAAAATGAAAAGTATTTCAGATGTCAGCAAGATCTGTTTAAACTCTTACAGTCTAAGCAGAGCAGCACTCTGCCGTGTGCCAAGAAGAAAACTCGGGCACAAAGCATTTAAATGAAGGCTTGGAGCTGCCTGGTGAGCCAGTGCAAATCTCCAAAGAGGGAGCAGTGCTGCTGAACATTTGGTCTCTGGCTCTGAGCACTGTCCCCCTAGGGCTCTGCATCAAGGCATCCTCACAGCTTTTCCATACCCCTAAAATGAGGTGAGACCCTCAGCGTGTAGTGCACCCCTGACACAGCTCTCCCTGCAGAGCCCCTGGCTCAGCCCCAGTTTCCAGCCCTGTGCTTTCAGCCTGAGCTCTGCTACCCAGCAGGACAGGGATGAGACATTCAGCCCCTTGCAGGGGGATTCTGTGCCAGTCTCTGGCCATGCCACCTGCCAGTTGGCAGCTCCAGGATGTGGAGATAAAGCAGGAAACACAGTGGTTCAGCTGAGCAGCTGTGGCATGCATGTTTGTTCTTCTATATGCACTTGGTTGCTTTGCCACAGAACTGGTTGTGAATAAATATGTGAAAATGCAAATTACAAAGTCCTGCCACTGCTTCTTGGATGAACTCTGATGGGAACTCAGCAGAAACAATCCCAGCACACCCAGCTGCTCCCTGCCAGCTCCTGATCCCATGGATAGCAGAGGGGCTCTGGGCAGCACAGTGCATCCAGCTCATCCCAAAGCTGGGAAGACCTCCTGGCCCCCTTCAGATGAGGTGCATGCTCAAGGAGCAGATCTAGAGGCCCCAAATCTGCAATTTTCATAAAAGCTGAGTTCACCAACCAGAGAGGATGACACAACTGAAATAAACCTTTCCTTGCACTGAATGAGAAGGCTCAGGACTCTCAAAGGGTATTAAAGGGATGAGCTCCTAATTCAGCTCTCCTCACAGACAGCCAGAGGGACCAGCTTAGTTATGATGCTCAGTCAGGGGACACCTGCCCTGCAGTGAGCCTGTCTCCTGCCAGGTGACACAGCAGGACTCAATACTCTCCTCAGGAGGCCCTTGCTGTAATCTCAGGTATTTAGAGCAGCACTCAGTACCAGGACTCAGACACCAGCCTCTGCCTGCACCATTTTCAGTTTTTCAGCCTCCCTCTGTGTGCAGGCTGCAGATGGTCAGCCTGGGATGGGACCTGGAAGCTGCAGCTGCACAGAGGGTCCCACAGCCCTTCCCCACCCCCAGCAGGTGACCAGCCTCACCACAGCTCTGTGAGACACTCGAGCACGCTGTCCAGCAGCAGTGAGCTGGAAGGAGAGGTCACCAGGTGTAAAGCATCCCCCTGAAGGTGCTGCTGAGCACTGTCAGCTGGGGCTCAGGAGCAGCAGAGAGCTCCAGCAGCACCAGCCTGCAAAGCCCAGCCACATGTGGAGATAACGAGCAGCACCACAGCTAATGAGGCCATTGGTGCCTGGGAGGGAAGAAGGAACAGTTATTCCAACAGAAAAGCATTTTTCTCTCCCTGCCTAGCAGGACAACACCTTCTTTGCAACTCCATCCTGTATTTTACCTCAGCTTCTGACCACAAAACCCAGGTAAGCATCTTGGCATGCTCCAGGCAGCAATGTGCTGAGCACTGAGCTCAGCAAAAGCCTCCCTCACTTCAGTGACTCTGCCTAAATAAGTGGTAATTATTTTGTTGAGGTAAGGATGCAAAAAGCAGCTGGAAGCACAGGCCTGTCTAATCTATTTTTTATTTCACACACTTCAAAACCTGTCAAGGCCCTTTTCTTTTGCACTGCCAAGGTTCTTTTCTCAACTTATAATTCATTTCTCATCACAAGCAGTAGGAAGATAAAGGAGTTTGCACTGTTTGGGGCAGGCTGACAAGCTCCTTAGTGGACAGCTGCTGACAAAGATGTCAAAAATATAAATTGTTTCATCTTAAGAAAATAAACAAGAGAAGATTAAACATTGCCTTTAGAGATTGCTCTGCTCCTTACCAGAGGACGTGACTCAAAGCTTGGAAGAGGCAAAGTGCCTCAATACAGACTCATATGCAGTCTCTGCATGAAAAAGCCTCCAAGGGCAGCTGGCAGGAAGCCCAGCCACCCCAGCTGGGGACATTATCCATAGATAAGAGAACCTGCTTTACAGTCCCCTGGCCTTAAGCAGGTGCTCTCAGCATAGATGCAGTAGCTGGTTTAAGGCTGCCAAGGGGCACTTCACAGAACAAAACAGGAACACTGCTGGCTGAGGCCAGTGCTCCAGAAGGCCACGACTGCCTCTTGATCCACTTGGAGACACCAAGTGCTTGCCTGTGACCCTCTGCTGCTCCTCTCAGATCTGACAGGATCCCAATTCAGTGATGCTGATTCAAAACCAGAACAACCACTAAACTCAATAACCACACAGGAACTCTTCTTCAGCAGAAGAGATCAGAGGAAAGTCAGCTTTTACTCCATTTACTCCTTTTCCCAAAGGCCAGCACTCCCCCTGCTGCATCCAAACGGGCCTCAAAAGCAAGTGAGCCACAATGGCACTGACATTCCTCCCACAGGAGCAGCAGGTTCATTCTGCTTGCATGCAGGGTGTGTCACAAAGGTGGAAGAGAGGCACTTTCCTGCTTTCTGACCAGCCAGTTCCTCAGCTTCTGGGAGGGTTATTCCTCCCAGTCCATTTCTGTGTCAATCTGCTCCACATTGGACACAATGATGGGAAGCATTTGAAGCGCTATCAAAAATGATGAGGGCCTTATTTAACCTGTGTAATTCCCCTGAAATACATGGTGTGCAAAAACATGGCACAAACTATGGGAAAAAGGCTCTTTCCCAGACTAGCAGAGGCAGCTGCCTTTGAGTTTCAATGTCAGACTTCTGAGCAAAGCTTTGTTCTTGATCCCCTGAAATCTTTTGGTTTGCAGAGCCAACAGTTTGATGTGTGCACCTTTGTCTGAACTCTGCTGCAACTGAAAAATGAAGCAAGTCACAACCCATCCACTCATTTTACCAACAGTTCTTTGGGATTTTAGTTTTTCAGAAACTGCAATGGAAAGAGAGCCAAGTGGAGGCCAAAGGAACAGATCTGATGTGTAACCAGATACTCAGAGACAGCAGCCCAGAGTGTCTGCAGGTCCCCTTGCCTGGGTCTCAGCCCTGGACTGGCCCATCCCTCAGCTCCAGGATGAATCCCAGTGTTTTACAGTGTCACTGGCAGCCCCAAAGCTCCTGCTAGCACCAGGCCAGGTGCTCTGGAGCTGGGTGAACACTTGGCTCCCACAAGCAGGACAGCAGGATGCACCCTCAGAGCTCCTTGCCAAGGTATCCAGCTCAGCCAGGGGCTGCAGGGCCAGTGAAAGCCAGGCTCAAATGAGGCCATGGAGATAAAGTGAGATCTCCTACATGGACCCTCTCAAGAAGAAACCCTCCAGCCAGAAACTTCAGCACATCCCATGGTATAAATCTCTGCCTAGGTTCAGGATTAGACTTCATGTATTTGGAGTCCAATTCTGACGTGAAAAGCCTCTAATGAGTTCCCTAGAGCTTCATCCACTTTCTCCATGTCAAATTTGGATCATTAACTTTGAAAAGAAAAAAGAAAGGTTGCAGTGAAAAGACAAAACTAAGCCAATTCTAACAAATACCAAGAGAAAAAGAAGAAGCAACATTTCCTCTGTGTGCAGCCACTCCTTCCTCCTGACCACAGCACTTCTGCTACATCCAAGCTGCCCTCAAAAGCATGAAGTGAACAAGACTGCAGGCAAATGACACACTGCTGTCTGGTTCTGAGGATGCATCTGATGTGCCCTTTGATATAGTGCACTTCAAGGGGAACAACACTGACTTTTGGCTGAGCTTTGCAAAAACAGGCTTGTTGTGGAGCTGTTTCAGACATGAGACAGAAAGGAGCTCATCTGGTCATGAAGCAACAAACAGCAACACCTCTTTGGTAGAGAAAAGTGAACATCTCCACATGCCAGCTCTGTGTCTCAGCTGGGTATGGTGTCAGAGAAAAAAACCCTATTCACCCTACAGTTTACTTGAGATTTCAGGGGAGTGTAAAGATATCAATAAACATTCTAAAATGCCACCACGTGGGTCTGTGCATTAGCACAATATCAGCTTCACTGCATGTTTGCTGAGGGCCATCAGCTGCAGTGCTCCAAAACCTCTCTGAGGCTGTGGGCTGCACTCCCTATTAACATTTTAGGCACCAAGGGACAAAATATTAGAAGCTTTGCCTCACAAGCAGTAGCTTGCTCAGGATTAGATGTACCAGCATCTCTGGAATTAGGGCAAACCCCCAACCACACAACAGATTTGAAGTCCCCAGGAAAGGGAAAATGAAGAACAAATTAAATGCTCACTGCAAGCAGTTCACCAAACAAAAGAACAATGAGAGTGTTTTTCTGCAATTCTTCTCATTTCTCCCAGCATAACTACACATCTTCTGGATACAATCTGTTTCCTTGCCAGGGCTTCAGCATTCTCCCTTGAATTAACGATGCTGGAAAATCTCCACTTTTCATAGGCTCTGCTGGTCTCTGCTGAGCAGCAGAAGGCTGCACAATACTTGCTTATGCAATGACTGGTCCTGTGCCAGGAGTAATAGCCTGTCTACTAGGAACAAGCAACTCACACACAAACACTTTTCAACCCAAATACTTTTCTCATTAAACGTCTGAATTAAGTGGCATAAACCCACCCCAAACCTACTACTCATACTGCACACTAATGTCAGCACTAACTCCAGAAGGAGTGCAATAATCCCACACCCTGGTCTGTGAGGAACAGTGACCATGAGCAGGGAAGGGTGGCACGTTCTTATTCACCACCTCCAAAATACTCTCAACTCTATCAAGAGCTCTCATTACAGGTCTAGGCAAAACAGGACACCTGGAGCATCAAAACACAGCTTGACCTGGAAAATACTTGCAGACAGGCAGTGCTTTGGCTACTTCAGCACACTGCAGTCACCTGGCAGCTCTCCTGTCTGCAGGTGTGAGCAGGTGAAGCCTCCTCTCACTTGTGATCTGCACCTCTTCAAGGCTGTTCCATGACCATGCTTTTAAAGTGGTACATCTGTATTTCCTTCCAAAGAATCTCTGAAGGCAGGAGGGTCCTGTAAAGTTTTATCTAATGTTGGAGAAGGAACATCAGATCTGTCTGAAATTAGTCTGGCTGCAATAAGGTGCAAGTCCAGATTTAAATTTTTGCTTTTGTCAGGATGGAAACAACAAAGATCCCTGGGAGAACTCTTTCCCCACTTTTGGCCCTCGCCTGAGAAATAAACAACTGAATCACTGACACTTTCTTGTAGACATCAGAATTCCATCCATTGCTACCTTACCAAACTGGGACATCAGTCTTCCACTCTTGCTCACATTTTACTGGCAAAAGAAATAGGACACATCTATTTTACAGGAAAGCTCACTGTAAAGCTCAGATGGCAAAGAGATACAGACTGGACAGTTATCCTGACTACCAACACCAGAAATTCACATTTCCCATTCCATTCTGCCCTTCCAGAAGAGGTTTTCTGAAGAGCATTGAAAAATGAACTAAAGAAAAGTACAATTTTAGGATCAAATACAAGTCAGACATACCTGGAGAGAAGAGCTGCACATGTATGGGATGAAAGCACACGGTCAGTGAAAGATCCTACAGTTCTATGCAAAACAATTTTTTTTCAAGTGATACTTTCTTGAACTTTTCTCTGATGTCATGCCTTGTTTTCATACAAGAGCACAAGTGTGATTTTGACCCTGGAAGATTGGGTGAATTTCCACCTGCACCTCTCCACACACCATTTTGGACACCTACAGCACAGATTCCCTGTCCCACCAGTACCTCAAAGGCACCTGCACTGATGTTATCAAAGGGGCAAGTTTGGGACAAGGCTTTAGTTCAGTGCTTGCCTCTCTCTGCCAAAAGCAGGAAACCATGGAGAGCCCTGAACCCACTGAAGAGCATGAAATTTATAAGCCCACACACAGTGTGATGGCAAAGAATGAAAAGAAATGCTGCAATCTGTGATTTTAAAAAAGGGACAAATAAGTGCAGATGTTAAAAACAGCTGCATCTCTCCTTAGTATCTGCCACTCCAGGGAAATAGATTGCTTAAATTACTGAACTGAGGAATCTGCATTATCTAAGTGCCCAATTAGCCAAGTACCAGGGAAACACAGCATCCATCAGCAGCTGGAATAACCCAGCCATGTAGGAAGCCAGCATTCAGCAACACTGAAGAAGAAAGAAAATAAGGTGAGTGTTTTCATGCTAGTTATAATAGCCCTCGAGTTTAGGGACGTTATAGCAGAAGTCACATTTCTTGCATTTTTCTGTTCCAGAGGGCTCTGGTTTCTTGAGCTTCATTCTCTTCCCAACAGAGCCATCTAGTGGGTGAGACCTCGTCTGTGAGAAGGCAATTTTGATTTATCACACTGTAATAATACACACAGCACAGGAAGGCTCTGGAAAGCAGCCTGTAACAAACTACCATTCCAGTTACCCCAGTCAGAAATTGCTAAGTGATGTTTGTCTTGGCTGAGACTTTCCTTCCAGTGTGAAACTCCAACATTTTAACACTAAATTCACAGCATCTTTCTGAAGAGTTCATCCTAGACTCAGCCTCAACCTGAAGCAACAGTGCAAAGCTTTTTCTTTATGCAAAATTCAGTATCTTCATCAAAGCTGATATGCATTAGAGTTGTTATTCCAAACTTCTTAAAGCAGATACAGTTTGTTCCATCAAACCTCCTGAGGAGGGTTACTGTTTCTCTCCAAAATTCCTGGCTGTCCCCCACCCTCAGTGCTGCTGAATGCCACATCCAGTGCTCCTGAGAGAACAGCAGCTGGGCATTGCTCAAGAAGGAGAACAGGAACTTTAAAAGAGGGGAGCCAGTCACCAGCAGGGGAAATGGTCCCTGTTTGTGAGGACTGCCCTCTTTTGGACACATTCCTCATGAGAGGGGCAAGATGACACTCACTGCTTTTAGAGTTAAGCTCAAGTATCCCTTACACACATTCTAAGGTTTCCATTGCAAATATTTAGGATCACTACCACCCAGAAGAACATGCAGCAGGGCTTTCCCTGGAGACCAAATACAGCTTTATTTACACACAATTCAACAAGTTAATACATTAGTTCAACTTTCCTGTCTGCACACGAGGGAGTCTTCACAGCATCCAGGCAGAAAAGCAAGAGCAGCTCTTTTGTGTGTACAGACTGGTAATTGATCTTTTGCGAGTATGAGATTAGGTACACAAGGGTTACATTGAAACATTTCAACCATTTCAGTCAGTAAAAACACCCAGGCTACACTTTAATGAAGTTACAAGTACATTTGGCCTCCTGCAGATCAGCTGATCCATACACAACTGTGTATAGATAATAAGATCAAAAGCTGAAGTTGATAGTGAGTTTTGTTCAAAAATCAGCATTTGGGTTGAGATGTGTTTAATGGATAACTATTTATAAAACTTTCCTCATATACCTGCACTGCCTCTCAAATCTACAAAGCATTTCAAACTTATCCTGGAAAATGCCTATTTCATGTTCTGTCATCTTTTCCCAGACACAGGGAAAAACTGCTAAGAAAGTCAGAATAGATTTTTTCACTGCAAATATAGATTCAGGCTATCAAAGTTGTGTGTTCCTAATGAAAAATTCTCCCCATATCCAAAGAGAAAGATAAGAAATGCAAGAATACAAGTTCAATATAGAGATGTGAAGATGGACCTCTATCTATTGTAGGTCCATATAAAGCTAAAGAACACAGTGCTCTGCTTCTCAGGAAGCTGCCTCTGTTTTGCCGTATTTTCCATAAATGCAGCTCATAATAAGACTTTATAATGTATGACTTAAAATTCTTCATTAAGAATGCCATCTAATTCTTTAGAGAATAAATGACAGCAAGACTAAACAAGAAAAAGGAAACATAATGATCTTCAAAAACCAATGCATCACACAAAGTGGTCAAAACTAGATATAATAAATTCCACTATTTTCCAAAGCTGGCTTGAGTTTGAAATCAACCTACAGTGTATTTGCCCAAGAATTATCCTGTCAGGTAAGAGCAGACGAGTTTTTGTCAGAAACATTTATTAAACAAAACTGATATCAATGCACACACACAGTCAAGTTAACACCCCTAATAAAAAAAGCAATTCGGCCAAGACCAAAATTATCTTCGCTTCTGGAAGATGTTGCCACGGCCCATACCACGGCCTCTTCCTCTTGCAGCCACTGAAGAAAGAAAACATCAAGGATGACATGAATTTGATATACCTACACATTTATCTCAACAACTGACAAGCAAAACATCAACAAAACTGAAGGTCTCCTGCTCAGAAGGCAGGAAATGCTCAGAAAGTGATGTGAGAGCAAGAAGTGTTCTCTGAGAAGAACCAGAACCTAATCAGTCTGGCTCCTCAGAACAACTGCAGCAGATATTCACACATCTCACGTTCCTTCTGACACACAATTCTGTGTCACCCAAGAGATGTGGAACCCCACGCTCTTGCAAGGTTTTGTAACACTACTCAGCAAGTTACTCCCCCACACAAACGTTACTGCACACTGAAGCTAAGCAGGGACTTTGTGGCACATGACTGTTACTCAACTACCTAAGAACCAGACTGATCCCCTGAGGAAGGCACAAATGAGAGTGATCTACAGAAAAGGTAATAATTACAGCTCCCCATTAGCATAAGTACCATCTTTGTAACTAAAGCTGTTTTCCTACAACAGCTCAACAAGAACACCTGGATCCTTCCCTAAGCATTTCAAACAGCTGGTGGCCACAATTGCAAGAGAACAGAACTCTAAATTTTAACAGAAAGGCTCTGTTTAACAAGACTACTCACTACCTCTAAATTACTGTAGCATCAATACTAAACATTCAGGTAATTGGGACAATTTGAGTCTTGACCCTCACTGTAAGATAAAACGTGCAGAAAACCACTCTATGAACCAGTAATCTTTTAACTTCTTACTGCCTAATCTCCTCAGTGACAGAGATGAGTTTTCCAGTTCTAGAGAAAAACAGGGGGAAAGACCTGGAACAAACTGTGCATACCTTGAGCTTTGAGAATAGCTGCTTTCCCTCGCCCAGCTCCAGAACCCTGGTTTTTATTCTTCATGCTCTTTAGCATAGGAGCATTCTTCAACATATCTGGTAAGATGAGAAACCGTATCTTGCTGCCCCTGATGTACACCTGCTCCAGCTGTGCCACCCGTCCATCTCTGTATGTCACTGTTATGTTGGACATCTGCAAGGGAAAAAACAGTCAGTGCTCAGTGACACAAGGCATCATGACCATTCAAACACACCCAGGACTTTTGCTTTCTCACCAGTTTACAAATCAGCTTTATCGTCATCATTATTTTTGTTTTCTTATATGCAAATAGCTTTGATAAAGCTATTCTAGTACTAACTATTATGAAAGCATTCTGATTTCAATGAGCACTTGCCTGAAGTCAAAGTTAGGCCCTCTTGGAATGACAATAGTAATGTGCATGAAATAAGCTTCAGTTTCTTAAATCAAGGGGTTTTTATTCTTACACTCAGTGGCTTTAAACAAACAATTCTGGAAAAACACTGTTCACAGGACATACCCTTAAAATCTCTGATCCTACTGACAGGGATGTCCAATCCTACCCTGAAACTGGAAATAAGCTCTGGCCTCTTTGGAGCATTCTGTAATGATGAATCCACTTCACCACGGTAAAAAACAGCACCAGTGCAGTTCTTTTATCCCAGAACTAAAAGCAACAGTCTTTTGATCAAGTTTTCAGCCTTCCAAGGCCCAGATCAGCCAACCTCCCCTCCATCCTTGTGAAACAAAAGATACCTGACAATTCATGTTGTCTTCAGCTTCGATAAGTTTGCCTCGATAAACTTCTCCTGTGTTGGTCTCACAGGTCACGATGTGGCCCTCGGCCTCGTGCAGGACCTTGATTGGCACTCCGATGGACATGGCTGCAGTGCTGTGGCTCTACACCTGGCGCACAAGGAAAACAAAAGCTTTTATTACAAAGGAAGATGTAGAATAAGATCCAATTACACAATCCATCAATCCTTCCAGTAGTGAAGAAGAACCAATTTTCTCACATTTTTAACACAACATGTATTTTGACTATGCATCAATAACACTTCTCTAGAGACGTGCCCGTGTAGACGTTGAATATCAACAGCCAGTCTTTTCCAGGTCTCTTCTGGGAAATTCACTTTTAAGGACAACAAAGCCATTCGGATCTCCGTAGGAAGAGCTCCCGGTGGATCCCATAGCGGTACGGCCCCTGCGAGCCCCGCGGGCAGCACGGCCGCGCTCGGGGACGCAGCGCCAAGCCCGGGGCCCGTTCGTGAGGGAGCCGGGGCCACCCCAGCCCTCCCGCACCTCGCCGCTCCGACCCGGCCCCCTCCGGCACCTCAGGGGATGCGGCACCGCCCGGGCACCTCCCCAGAGCGCCCATGGAGCGAAGGTGCCCCACAGGGAGCCGAGAGCCCCGAGCCGCACTCACCGCCCGCGCCGCTCTCCCTAATGGCCTCCGCCGCCTCCCGCCCTGCTCCGCGCGCCGGAACCGGAACGAGCGCGGGGGGCGGCGCGGCCTCGTCCCGTCCGCTCCCGCCCGGGGCCAGCCCGGCAGCCCCGCGGTGCCCCGGCTCCGGGGCAGGGCTGCGCGTCCCCCGCCCGCCGTGTCATGCCCCTGCCTGCTGTCACACCCCGCCGCTCTCCTCGCCGCCACGGCGCGGGGCAAGCGCCCCGGGGCCCGGCCCCCCTCAGCCCCCGCCTCCGGGAGGAGCCAGCGCCGGGCCCCGGGGCCGCGCCGCCGGCTCGGCGGGTCAGGCAGTGAACGGGCCATGAAGAGCCCCCGGGAGGCCGGCGAGCCGCCGCCAGGTCAGTGCGGCCATCCAGCCCCGCTCGGGCCGGCGGGGCCTCTGCGGGCTGGGGGTGGCGGGGAGGCCGAGTCCGCCCGGCAGAACGGGCCGGGTACAGCGCCCGGCGGGCGGCGAGCGCGGGCCCTGCCGGAGCTCCCGGCGGCCTCCCGGTGCTGCCGAGCCGGGTTTGGCCCTTGGCAGCGATGGGGAATTACCGGCTCCGTCGGTAAGGTCAGGGCGGCGGGAGCTGGCCGAGCGCAGAGGGGTTCGCAGGGTGATACGGGCACGGCATAGACGGGCTGGTCTCTCTCGGGACAGCCACAGCCATCGCGGAAGAGCTCTCGGTGTGTTGGGAAACAGGTGACTGGAAGCTGGGCTTCAGAGAGCAGTAACAAAAAACTTGTTCCTGCTCTCTGAAGCTTTCACGTAGAAAACACGTACTCCGTGGTTAATGTGGGACTTGGTAGATGAATTTAAAAGACTGAATATATAAACTGGTATGCCTTTCTTTAAAGTCATGGTTAAACAGGGGCACAACTAGGAAAAATATAACAACATTGTCTAAAAAGTTCTATAAATCATATTACCCCAAAACGAAAGGAGTCCACATGATGTCAAATGCATTTTTATTCCCATCATAAAATGTAGAGGACCTTGTTAACAAAACTTCTCAAAGGCCTTTTCTAGATCAAAGGTTATTGAGAAAAGCCCTTTGTGATTAACGCACTTTGGTCAATGCTGAGGTAGCAGTGACAGGCACAACTCTTCAAGTCCTGCTAGTGGTGAAACTGAAACCTCCACGTTGCCAGCTCCATAAAAATAAAAAACTGAGGCAGAGGATGGAGCTTGTACTTTAGGACTTTTTGGCAGAGATTATTAATTTTCCCTCTCTTGAGGTTTTGACGGAATTAATACAAAAGGACAACGGTGCTACTTGTGAATTTTAACTTGTTTTGTTTAAATTCTGTAAATTACCATCCCTAAGAAAAAAAGACATCTATAGAAATCTGTGGGGTTTTCTAAGAGATTCCTGCCTAGAGATCCTGGAATGTTTTCTCCCAGCTTGGTTTAACTCCTGTTGTGGCACAGAAGTACAATCAGACACAAGAGAAAAGATGAATACTTGTGTCTTACCTGCTGTCATCTAAAGACACAGCCTCAATTGAGGGGTAGTGGGTACATCACACCACAAAAAAAAGAAAAAAGAAACTTCCAAGGGAAAAGGGGTGGAAAGCCAGTGATCTAGGTATAGAACAATAAAGGAGTATGAGATTAAACCAAATTCTTACCTATACAGAAATACTAAATGTATGTTCCCCTAAGAAAAAAAAATCCACCTGCCAGTCAGACAAAACCACATTTCTAAGTTTCCATGGTTGTAGTGCTGAGAACAGGCTGACTTTTAGTGGCATGGAAAAACATTCCTGTATGGATTGACACTGTGTCTTGCTCACACAGTTGACTGCATCCAGCTGAAAGTGCCCGTGATTCAGCAGCTGTACCACTGGGACTGCGGGCTGGCCTGCTCCAGGATGGTGCTTCAGTAAGTGGCTCTCAGAGTGGGAAATGCCATTCCATGGGGAGGGGAAGCAGGAAGCAAATCCCAGGGAGAAGAGGTGTGTTGGAGCAGCCCTGAGTTCAGTCTTAGGAGAGCAGCAGTTTTTGAGGTACCCTTGGACAGTGACTGCTGCTTGGGCCTGGCCCAGCTCTCCAGCAGGAGCAAGGGAAAACATGAACTGAACTTCAGATCCTTTTGAATAATTGACTAATTACACAGATGCAGAATAGCTAATCAGCTCTATGAACTTTGCAGGTTGGCATGCATAAGCTCACAGAAAGTGTTGCCTCTTCCCTGTTGTTACAATTAAGAAATGATAGTTAGCTGTGACTCATCTGATTCCTTTCTGTGTTTTCAAGTGATGAGTAGGTGTATCCCAGTTTATGAGTGTGTGCTGTACCTGTACTACCTCTGTCCTGCTGAGCCCCAACCTGTGGGATGAGTGTTTGTATTCCAGGAGTAGTTTCAGCCTCAAAATGTGTTGCCCTCTGGGGTTTTTTTGTTTCTTTTGGTTTTTTGAACTAGTAGCTGTCCTGCTGAACTCCTCTTTCCTTCCACAGAGGAACATGAGCTTAGGTGCAGGAGAAATACCTATTTAGATGTCCACTTAGTAGATATGAAGCAGAAGATTTTCATTTCTCTCCATCCCTTCTGCCAAGACGTTAGTCCGTGTGCTGGTAATTTCCCATCTTGACTACTGTAACCTCTATTCCCTTTACCTCTTTGCCACTCCAGTCTGCCCAAAACTCAGCTTCCAAGATTAATCTTCTTACCCTGCTGATCTGACTTTGTTTGCCCTGCATCCTCAATTCCAGTTGCTTTTTATTTTTTATCATTTACTTTCATTTGTTTTCTTACTTTCAGAATTCCCTGTAGCTATCTTGCCCTGTCCCTTTGCAACCTGTCCCAAGCTTCCTCCTGACTTCCATCTCCCACTTTCTTCCTTTTGTGTCATCAGTGCCTAAGACAAGCTTCCTTTGAATATTTACTGAATTCCTTTATGGCTCCTCCTTTTAAAATCCATCTATTGTGTGAAGGAAGTTTTAGTCTTTAACTCTTTTTTCTGTGTTGGCTCTAATACTCTTGTACATTACACTGTAAACCCTTCAGGACAGAGTTCTATACCAGCTTGACTCTGGTACAGCACCTGTACACTTCTAGCACTCTAAAACAGTCAAGGCATCACACATTTCCAATTTTAAAAAGTCAGCAATAAATCCAGTTAAATATTCCCTATTCCCTTCCCTTAAATTTCTGTCTCCTTTGTGGGTTGGTTTGGTTTTTTTTTTGGTTATTTCTTAGCCAAGCCTGTTGTTTCAGTTTTTATGTGCTGTGATGTAGAGGCTTGGACTACAGCACACATTTTGCTTCTCCTAAGATCTGTGCTTCCCTTCCCCTGCCTTTCTTGATACCGTAGGTACCTGAATCATTTGGACAATGATGAGTTTCAGAAAGCCATCCAGGATCTCCAGTTAACAAAGAGTATCTGGACTATTGACCTGGCCTACCTAATGCGGCACTTCGGAGTTAAGCATAAATTTTGCACCCAGACACTCGGAGTGGACAAGGGCTACAAAAATCAGGTCAGTATTCTCACCTACAGGGAGAGAGCAGGCAGCTTTAAAAGCCCTGAGTGTCATGCTGTAAAAGCTCTGGTGTCTTACTGACAGTCAACCACAGTTAATTTGACCAACTGCCAAAACTGGCACAGATCTGTTCCAAAGGCAGTATGATCCCATATTGATTCCATCTTTTGAATTTTTAAAAAGTTTGCATGTAGTGTTCATGAAAGGTTCCAACCTATTTGACAGCCTTGGAGACTGAAGCCCTGTATTTATCTACAGAACAGGTACAGCCTGGGCAGCAGCAGTGTTTAGCTTCCACTTTCCCCACCACCGTGCCTCAGCCTTGACCTGGAAGATCCACCTCTAGAGGTGAGAGGGGAACTCAGCCTCCCATCCACTGAGAGCTTGGCCTCTCCAGGGCCTGTAGCAGTGGTGACTTTATTGCAAGCTCCTGCCCAGTTTCCCCTGGGAAACCAGACAGGCTTCTCTTACCTAGGCAGCTGAACAGCCACTGGATAGAAACTGCAACAGTAACTGACCAGGAGCAAATTTAATTTGTAATTCAGAGCAGAAATCCTTGTCTTGTTTCCAGCAAACTAAGGGAGAGATCTTTTATCCCATAGCCAGAGCTCAAATTTATGCAGGCTCTTGCTAGCAGACTCTTAACTGGTGGCTTACCCAAGGTAAACACCATTCCAGTTCAGAACTTCTGTTATTTCCACAGTCATTTTACAGGAAGCACTTTGACACAGAAGAGAATCGAGTGAATCAGCTCTTTGCACAAGCCAAAGACTGCAAGGTGCTGGTGGAGAAATGGTAAGCTGTTTTCTCTCTCTTTGGAGATTCTGTGGGCCCCTGCTTTTCTTGGAGGCACCAAGCTAAATCACTGAAAGAGACTGAAATCAAGCCCTAAGCCTTTTTTTACCAATTGGTGTTTTTTCTCCTATATCTGTCTCAAAAAAACCTCATGCACATCAAGAGCTAATAATGAAGTTTGAAGAAAAATTAGTCATGATGCAAAGTAAGTGATAAGAAAATGCTGATAGGAGCTGACTGTGTTTTGAATTTGGTTATCCATTACACTCAGGCAGTAGGGAGTGCCTACAGCACTCTAATTGGCCATTGTTGGAATTAAGGAGAATGTTGTGTGGGTACAGAACTCATTGTTCCCAGAGCTATGCAAACATTATGGATCTCTGTTCCCAGACAAACATGCAAATTACAAGTTAGCATAGGAGCTTTTGCCAAGGAAACCACGAAATAAGGAACTCCATGAAAGAACTACAAACCCAGAAGAAATGGAAAAACTGCAGAATTTTCATAATCAGCAGTGAAATTCGATTGGGGAATGACTAAGCATCCAACTTGAGCTGCATCCCTTTTTATAGGGAAGCTGGATTTGGATCCCTGCTGTCAAAGTGGGGTAAATGATTAGGGGTAAGGAAAGAAGAGAGGATATGGGGCAGCCACAATAACATCTGAATGCTGGACCGTAACTTATCTTTAGCAGAATCAAGTGTCCTTTCTAACACACATGGAGTTACCTTGATTTTAATTAATAATAAGCTGTGACAGGACAGAAGGGACACACAGTCCCTGTTGGTTTTGCAGTTTTAAGACCCTGGCCTTGATCAAGGGCAGGGACAGAGGGCGCATTCACCTGTGCAGTACTGAGGCTGGGACATCAGAGTGGGAAAGGATTAAATAAAAAGCACATGAGTTCAGCCAGGTGGTGCACACAGCACAGACATCTGGAACTGATCCAAGAGATGAGTTTCTCACGCATATGGAACACACCATCTGCCTCAGAGAGGGACAGCTTTTAACAGATGAGGTTATAGGTGATGTTTGGTGAATACCTGCTCTCTGTAGAAATAAAGCCTAAAATATGAGGCAATTCAAAACTTCAGCTGGGAGGATCACAGTCCTGAGTGACACAGGCATATCTGGCTACATCTTAATTTGGTTAGTGGTTACACAACATTTAACCACTCACTCGATAAAGATTTGGTGTTTCAGAGATAAGCTTTTCTAACAGCAAGAAAGAACACTTAAAATTTTCCTACAACAGAAGTCCCTCAAGTTACTGAGTGAGTTGCCAGTTCCTTTAATTCTGTTCTCTGGGGCATCTGATGTGTCATCTCAGAATGGGTTACTGCAGAATCCAGAGCTGTTGCAGCAATAAAATGAAAAGGCTGTGAATGCTACAGGTTCTGTCAGGCTTTGTCCATAGCAAAGCCTGCAGGGTTTAACACCAAAGATCTGTACCTGTGATAAAGAAGTGTACATCTATAGTGCATCTGTCAAGTGCCAGCTACACTGTCCACCACCAGGCACTTTGTTTACACCAGCCTCTTTCACTAAGAGTGTCTGTTTTTTTCCTTGCAGCACAGTAACCGTTCAAGACATCCAGAACCACCTGTCCCAGGGTCACGTAGCCATTGTCCTTGTGAACGCAGTCCTGCTGCTGTGTGATCTCTGCTCCAGTCCTGTCAAATACTGCTGCTTCCTTCCCATTGGACAGAAGTGCTTCTGCAGGAGCCCTGACTACCAGGGCCATTTCATTGTGTTATGTGGCTACAACAAAGCCTCAGGGAGTATTTACTACAACAACCCTGCCTATGCTGACCGTGAGTAGCCTGTCCCTGATTCAGTGCATTACTAATGAGTCTGACACAGAGCCACAGCTGCACCTCCCCTCACAGTGCTCAGGCATTTTAAGCATCACTATCCAATTTGTCAGAAGGGGTTTTGCCATGTTAATTAGATCACTGCTGCATTTCTTGGTATGATTTAGTTGAAGAATTCAGATAGGCATTCTAGCAATTGGCTTGTTTGGCTTTCAGATGGGTTAGTGAGAGATGCTGAAATGTCTGTGTGCAGAATATAGCAGAAGGGCCAGTTTGGTACCTGTCTGCAGCACTACTTCAGTGAGCTCTCTAAGGTGAAAAATCTACTTGAGTAAAGCTGTAACCTAAGCTGCTGGGTGTAGTCTCTATACTAGTTTGGTTTGTGGATTCTGTTACATCCCATTAAGAACCTTTCACTGGCAAATCCTGAATTTTTTCTAACATTTTGTTCCTTCTCCCAGGAACATGCTGCACCAGCATCAGTAATTTTGAGGAAGCCAGGACAAGTTATGGCACGGATGAAGATATTCTGTTCATCTACACAGACAGCTGACACCCACCCAGACACTCCTGCTCCTTCCTGCACAGCCTGCAGGGCAGCTGGCTGCTCGTCTCAGGACTCCCCTGCACACACCTCACTCCTGGACTGCAGTGGGACCTTCACCAAGGGAGGCTTTACAGACATTGACAGGACTTTATTGCAATGCTGTCTTTACCTTTATCTCTTTTTTTTTTTTTGATTTTGCAATATTTGTCTTTGGGTTTTTTTCTTCCCCTAATTTTCACAATTGCACATCTGACAGCAGTTCTAAAATACAGGCCCAGAGCCTGTTCACTTTCACCTTATTTTCAAATTAAACACGTAAGAAAAAAGCACCAAATTTATGAATTTCAACACTTGGTAATATTTGCATAGGTTTAGGTAAACAAAGGAAAAAATAGAAAATACCTGTTTCTCTCTCTGTCAAAGCATGAAGGGCTGGTCTTCATACAAAATCTATGGATTTGAAGTTCAGCAGAATATTGTAAAAGGAAAAAATTATTCATTTAAACCATCTTTAAATAACAAAAAATGCCTTGCTGGTTCATCAGTATTGTCTGCAATGTAGGAAACTTCCCATCTACCAGATTCACAGAGATTTAGCATTTATGCAACTGCAATACTGGAATTACTCCCTTGCACTACAAACTCAGTCTCTTTTGGCTAAATCCTCTTGGATGACTGCTCAGAGCTCCACAATGCTCCAAAACTTTAAGTGGAAAGATTTTATTTGCACTTGGAAGTCTTTACTGCTCTTTGCAAAAAGTTCTGAGTGTTATGCCACCCACGTGTGCCAGTTTCTGCAGAATCCATTCTAAATATGAACATTTAAAATATTTAAACTTACTAAGCAAATGCAGAAAATGATCATCCACACTAATGGTATATATTTTGTGTGTAAAGTGTAAATATCTGACAGCATCTACTGCATTGTATCTAAAATGCTAAATCATAATTTGAGCCAAATTTTACTGTTAGTATTAGTTCAGTGACATTCTCAGAAGAGCTAAAATGAATTAAGGAAAGAGGAAATACAAACATACCTTCTACAAATAAGAAGGCAGGAACTTAGATTGTTCTAGCTCTTACACTGCAGCTGTATGAAGTTGTTGCTATATTGAGACATTAAGTGAAATTGGTAACACCCATTCATAGCCCTTTCCTCTGTTACCTGAGAAACACTCTGAAGTGTAAGAAAAAACCACTTACTTCAGCTTCATCCATCCTAATTTCTTACAAGTCTCAATCTTCAGTCCTGCCTTTATGAAATTGAGTAGGAAAATCAGCACTGACATAAAACTAGGAAAATTTGCACTTAAGACAGAGATCCCATATCTCTGGCATGGTTTTAGGAAAAGAACTGTTCAAGTTCTGAAACTGTGTGGATATAATAAATAGGAATCTACTTTCAGCATAGAAAGGTTTTTTACCAAGATAAACATTTTCTTTTATCAGTTTTTGACTAACTGATAAGTACACAGTGTTAACTAAGTACTTAGAATCAAGAGTGCTCCTTTCTACAAAGGCAAAAAATAGTAACAGACATCTAAAATGCAGTAACCCATAAAAAAATCCAAACAAAAGTGCATGACAGGAAGTTTTGGGTGTCAAATTTTGATTATCATTGGTGAAGTTTAAATACATTCTGGCAGTGATGAGCAACAGGTAGGATGTGATTTGTGGAGAACTGGTCCATCAGTGCCAGCAGCAGAATCCTTCCAGAAGAAAGGCACAACACCTGTTGTAGGTAATGCCTTTCAACTCCTCCAAAGTAAATAAGCTGAAAACTCCTGATCTGGGAATTTTTATGTCCAGGGCCAAAATGGTGATGTTTGATTTTGAGAGAGTGTATTAGCTCTGTTAATAATTAACAGGTATGGAAGCTACAGGCTGTTAGAGTACCCCCTTAACCCATGCATTTTCAGGTAGGTAGTTCATTCAATACCATTAAACTGCCACAGGATTATCTTAGAGCAGGCTTGATTAGTTGAATAAAACCAATTCTTACAAAGGCTTGTAACTGGCATTCAGCATCTTACTGTTGCCATTACCAAAAGTGAATCTTGGGTGTACAGAAAACATGAATTTAAGGGCAAGCTGAGTGTTCTGAAGTGCACACACAGGTGTAACAATATTGACAGGTAAGTGTTGGGTACCCAGGGTTTTAATGCTTCAACAAAAGTAAAAGATAGACAAAAGGAGAGGTCCCCTACAACAGGATCTGGTACAGCTGCCAAATGGAAGATGGCTGTGGGAGATGAAAACACAAGGAAGAAGCAAAAGCCCAGTGAAAAACTGAGTATGTGACACAAATTCAACTGAAAAAGCAGCTCACTGCACAAGCACCCAGAACACCTGCATTTTCTGAGACTTTGTTTCCTATTACTAGATTGTCTATCAAAACACTCTGAAAATGTTCTGTTGCTTTGTTTCTGTCAGGATGTCAATAGCAAAGGAAGGGGATTTTACATGCAGGGATTTTATACATAAATATATTTTTTTTGTAATTAAGTCATTCTCAATAAAGGTTAAGCTCACAAATAACCTGACAACGTAGCAAGTGCATTTATTAACAAGTTTATTAGAAACAATGTTTTTGAAAATCTGAAATTGTAATTTGGAAAAACAAAAACAAGAGTTCAAATATTTGTTACTATTACTAGCTACAAATTCATAGTTGTTGGGCTGTAAGTTGTATTCAGTCTGCATTGCCTGAACACCCATTGCCATTACTCAAATCACATGAAGCAAAATTTCAGAATACTACCTAAGAATACTAAATATACTACCAAAGTTTCAGTACTACCTAAGAACAGCAAATGTATCATTAGTACCTTTATTCCAGAGCTGCTTTGTGTACTCTGCAGGCACCACATATCCTACTGGAGTGCAGCCCCAGGGAAGGATCTTCCTTACCCATCCTGAGCTTTCTGTTCACAGTGACAAGCAGGCAACTGCCCCAGCCTTGCCTGTGCACTGGCCAGGGTCTCTATTTCTGCTTCCCTTCAGGGCACTGAGCTTCAGAAGATACCAAAGCATCTCCCTGAGCAAGACTTCTGCACCTAGAAGGGGCCCTGCAAAGACAGCTCCAGCTGTGGTTGTGTAAAGGCAACAGAACCAAAGCAGTCCTGTTTTACAGCACCCACAGATCTTCACACAACTGGGATGTTTGGTACATAACTCAGCTATAACTGAACTGCATCAAGTAGTTTGTAAGCAGAAAAAGTAAACAAAACCCAGATGAAAACAATTTCTGCTTCATTTCTCCCTAAATTATGCATTTGGGCAGAGGGTGAAAACCAGAAAGCAGAAACAGATGTACAATGCAAAGCTTAAAAACATAAAAATGTTCATGTCCTCTGAACTCATCCCATCAACTCTACCACAGTACACTGTATATCTACTCTAGAAAAACACTGGATGTATTTCCAGCAAGGAACAACTTTAGACTCATTAATGTAAATGACAAACACTTAAGAAGCCATTTTCAATTATTTAACCTAACACAGTTCTGACTCCTATTATTTAAAATTGGTTACATGAAATTGAACTGACAACACTAAAACAGCAACACAGTAAAGCTATAATCCAACAGTAACTTTGAATTTGTCTGGTAACATTTGAGTGTAATGAGATGCTCTCTCTTACTCTTTGATGATATTGGGTATAAAGAAAGGCTGGATTGCTTCAGCGAGCTTTTCTGCATACATTTCATATCTACCAGTCATCTGGAAAAGAAAAATCAAAGCTTCAGTTCTTTCAAGTAAGCTACAAAAGTACTTCAGTAGAAAATATTTATATCCACTGGTTGGTTCTTTCTATGACAATATATGATTTAATCGTCCCAAACATCAAAACTGTAATTCCCTCAAAATCAAGATCTCCAGTACCTTAGCACAAACTTTTTTTTTATAAAAACTTTTTTTAATGAAAGCTTTTTTTTTATAAAAGAACTTGTATTATGTTGCCTAGGACTGTATTTCTATCCAAAATAAGAAGTGTAGTTCCACCCTGCAAAGTCCAACTTTTAAATGAACACCTTCCTATTTTGCAGCTCTCCTTCAGTGACAGTCATGTCCACTGACCTCCTGCTTATTACAGCTGTTCTGGACAGCTGAAAGGTGAATGTGAAAGGTGGACTTGCTTTCTTATGCATCAACAATTTTAAGTTATGTCACTGAAGGCAGAGGAGTGTCTCTGTAATTGGGGCTTCATGTCATGTCCTTGAGAACCAAAGAACCCCACTGCCAGCAGCAAGTTTGCATTTGTGCCACTGACATTGTTGGGGTTACTCTACTTCACCCACTAATAATACAAAATATCAATGGTTTGGGCAACAGAGCAAGTGCTGGAAGTGCTGCAATACAGCACCTGAGGTAGTGCCATTGTCCCCTTCTGAGTGCACAACCCACAATATTTGGGCAAATCACTTCATTTAATTTGTTTAACCCCGTGGCTGCTCTAAGTTTAGCAAAGACATTCTACAGAATGTCCCTTTCAGGCATCACTGGGTGCAAATTTTGCTGTTAAAGTGGGTGAGAAAACCTGTGCCCACTGCTCCTCACTCCCCTCAGCAAGAACCACCTCAGTCCTGCCACCAACAGAGGAAAAGGAAACAGCTCTCCTCTGTCACATCAACAAAACCACAGCTGTGCCTCAAGTGCCAAAACCCAACAATAGCACTCCACACCATCAACATGAAATCAAGGTGCTGAAAGCACAGGAGCTGAAGACAACAAAAAATACACAATTCTACACAAATCAGCCAAAGGGCAGTGTTTTGCTTTTCCTGTTTGTTTTTCCCAATCAATACAATTGCTGTTGTTCAGATACCCCTGCTAAGGGGGTAGGAGCAATGCTCCATGTGCTTCCTGCCACACCAAGCCTCTGCTGTGCACTAAGGGCCTCAGACTCCTGGCAAAGCAGAACGAAATGCGTGCCTGATGTGAAAAGCTAAGAATCTTACAGCACAACTTAATTCCATTATGGCAACAACCACATGCCTACCACAGGCATCTGTAAAATAACAAATGCAATTCTGTTCCAGAAAACGACCTGAAATTACTTCTTGGTTTTAGTCCCTATGTATGGATGAGCAATATTGGCAAAGAAATTGTGCTGTAGATAGGAAATTACTGTTTTTTAATTAGAAAGCTTATTCAGCATTTCAAATCCACAGAGACTTTTCATTTTTACAAACTTACATCAAAACACATTGAATATTGCACCACACTGTAATGAACAACAGGCAAATAAAGCAGCTCTATAAAATAAATGTCTGCTTGCAGTAGCATGATGTTCAAAACCTGACACTCCTTGCTTATTTTAAATACTAGATGATCACTAAAGAACCCACATATATTGTACAGCTGCTAGCCAGGAGTTCTGGTCTATTTTGTTAGGATTCAAATCATGCTGATCTTAAGAGGGACTAGGAAAAACTTCCAGTCTTTAGCAGAACTGAGAACTGGAACAAAAGATCTGTCTCCACAGAAGCAAACAAGATGTTTTCTCCATCAACAAAGCCTATTTCCAGAGTTGCCACTTTTTTTCTTTTTTTGTTCCAACAAGATCTTGGTGTGGCCTGTTGTAAACTTGATCAGAATAAAAAAAGAGAATAATTTGTTTAAAAAAAATTAATCTTATCACTCCACTAAATCAGTAATAATACAGCACCCCAGACAGCTTGTACTGGCACAACTGAAGGGTTAGCAAGCTGCTGTGCTGAAGCAGCCATTTCTTCAACCAGCATGGCTGCTGGACAAATTAAATCCAATTATGCCCTCTGCAAAGATGAACCAAATTAGCTTTACCTCAGAATACAAAAAAATAGTAATAAATAAGGTTTGTTAAAGCCATATGGAGTGGCTTGCAGCTATCTTAATCTGATTTAGATAAATTCAAACGTGTGTTAAGATGTTTCAGAGATGAATATATACAGCACAAGTTCTTTCTCTGGAGTTTCAACATATCCACAAATTCAGGAAGTTAACATTGCATGAATTTTGCCTTTAGAAAGTTCATAAGCTTATGGGTTTGGGTTGTCACTAAATTTCACCAAAACTGACAATTAGGAATATATACCATGTTAGGTAGATCCAATGAGCCTGGCTCAGCTCAGCACAAATGGCTGCACTCACTGCACAAGGAAAGCAAAACTCTTCCCCAGCAATCCTCAGGGCTGCTGGCAATCCACACTAAGGTCCTGAGGCTAGGGTTTTCATCTGAAAGCTACTGGCCTAGTTTCCCTGAATTTAGCTACTCCTTTTCCAAATCTATTTATGCTTTTGGCCTCCATAACATCCTGTTAAATTGCTTCAACAATTTAAGCTCTGAACTGCTAAAAAAAATAAGAAAGAAAGGCTGCCTTTTAACTATTGGAACAGCATAGAATTGTGGAAACCCAGAGAACTGGGAATATTTCTCTGTCTGCTCTGGGGTGCCCTGACCCCAGGGGAGCACTGACTGACCCTCATCCATAAAGTTTTCTGGACTTCAAGATAGACTGGAACCCATAAAAGTGTGAAATAGATTATAGAGAGCAGTGTAGGTGTATCACTTGGTGAGAAATTGAGGTTTTGGGATTTTTAGTATGTTGTGGATGGAAGCAAGATGGAGGGCACAGGGTGTTGTCCTGGGTTTCTTCTTCATGCTTCTTCTTCCTGTGTTTGGGTGGCACTTTGGAATTGGGCAGAAAAGTCTGCACTGCAGCTTTTTGGGACCAGTTACTGGGTTAAAAGGGAAAATAATCTAGGTGTCAGTTGTTAATTGGATAGTTTAGTCTTAAAATACCTTGTAACAAGAGATTGTTGGCCACTTTGTGCCTTCTAATGAAAAGCAGTGAGACTGTTTTACTGATAAGAAATAATAAACACTTGAGTTTGAACATGAACCACTGTCTCAAGCGCCTTCAATCCAGTCCCAGGGAAACTGACAACCACACAGAACCATTATCAAAGCTTGTTTGTTCTAATACTGTATTTCCTTTATAGTCAGGCTTACCTTGAAATTCCATTTGTCACTGACTTGCCTGCAGAGGTTTAGGTCCATCTCTGCCACCAGCAGCCCGTCCTGAGTGCGAGACAGCCCCGGGGTCCTGCTGCCATCTGGGGCAGCCACGTAACTCGAGCCATAGAAGTGGCCCAGCTCGTGGTGTGCTTGGAGAGATTTTTAAAAAGCTTGAATTGCCATCTGCAAATTAGTTTGTAACTTAACATGCAGTGTCCCCCAAAACCTGACTCCTTTTCTTGGGGACTCACTGTCCTCTAGGCAAGATAATAATCTTGAAGAGTCACAGCATGATCCTAAAATAACTGCAGTTTTGGTCAGTTAAAATTTTCATGCACAGTACACCATGAAGTTATCAGGAAAATCTCCCTGCATTGCCTTTCAAATAATGTACCATTATGCTTTCCCATTATTAATTCCCATTATTTATTCCCATCATTGCTTTTTACTTTGCATTTAAATGAATTCTAATTGTCAAATTATACATTTTCAACACAGCTGACAGAGATACACCCACTCTATTTTCAATAAAAGGTCAGAGGTGAAAACACTGGGATTTGAGGCAAAGAAAAGATGTTATTTCATATTGCACAACTCTTGAGTTGTGCCAAAAATCAATCACATTTGTTGTACTACTAAGCCATGGATTCCACTGACCTTTCTCATGCAGCTGCTAAAAACACTTTGCTCCAGAACTGGCTAAAAAAGGCTCAGGCACACTCTGGATGAAGCCACAAGCAGCCACAGCTTTCACAGCACAAATTACTGTGTTTCAACATGTAAGTACATACAAGAAAATCTCATACTCCTCACTGATAATTGTCTTTAACTTCCAGCAAATCTGGGAACTGGTACTGAATGTGATTTCTGGACATACCTTTTCCACCATCTCCAGAAGTAAAGGCATTCTTGTAGTATTCCTGTGAAATAAGAGGAATCCATAGGTGGCAGTATAATTCCGTTTCATTCAAGAAATCCTTGCTAGTCTATCATATTTTGGGAGTTTATATAAACCTACAAATATTTTTTTCTGGCACACGATCAGCACTGTCTAAAGGGAGTCATCAGGGGGCCTAGTTTCTGTGATGGATAGCATAGAACACAAGGTCTTTTTGTATCACTGCCTGTTGTTCATACACTTTAGGGAACATGCCTTGCATCCATTTCACAAGTTTAAAGAGGCAAAAGAGGAGATATTTAACCAAACATATCTTTTCAGATCACAAAAAAAGGCAAACATATTCATATAGCAGCAAGGACAATTCTGGATTTTTGTAGGCAATCTAATTTTAAAAATATATACATAGTGTAATTGGACTAGTCTGAAAGTAAGAATGACTTATTGCATGCACTATTAAATTTCATTATAGAATTTTACAGTCCAGATAGAGATAGCAGCTGTACAACAGCCACAAGTTGTGTATCATTGACTTAAGGATATATGAATTTTTCAGTCATTTTTGGCTAAAAGAATACTGATTTCACCAGAGAAACTGAGAGTTAGCAAAAGGGTGGGTGCCTATTACAAAGATTCAATTCAAGAACAGGAAACAGCTGCAACCAAAAAGTAGGCTGCCAGCAATAGAGGCAGCTCTCAATCTCTTCATCACTGCCCATCTTCCAATCACATCATAAACCCAGGACAGTGGTTACCCAGCAGGGGAACCCAAGCTGCCTTGAACAAACCCCTGCTGAAGGCCTGAAGGAGGCGAGGAGGATACAAACCGTTCCAACTCTGTTGATGGGGCACGTGAAGCAGTGATTGGCTATGGCAGCGTTTCTGGCTTCGATCGGCCACAGCGCCTCGCTGCAACACACACACACAGAGAGAGGTGTTCATTACCTGACACTCCAGGGCTAAATCTACACTCTCACTGCTTCACACTGCACACTTCTGTCCAAACAGCCACAGCTAGCTTCTAGGAAATCAAGTCAGTCGGGTGTAATTAATGTTAATGTGCAGAAGATTAATCTCAAGGGACAGTTTACACTGGTCCAGTCTGGTTCAAGAGGCCTGATAATCATAAAATTGCCAACAGTTAAAAAAAAATTCTGAGAAAAGGGTATCTCAGCTTGGTTCTGAAAACTGCAATTTCATACCACACTCCTTAGGTGGACAATGCAAGCTGGTAAAATAAGCCTGAACATGACCACTACCTACTATATAGCAAAAAATACTACATAAAAAATCTAAACAAACTCTCAGTTTTCAGAGCACCAGCTGGATGCTGGTGAACGCTGTCTCAAAGACAGGAGAGCTGCTGATGTACAATCAAGTTCTCAAAGAGAATCAGTTACTGGGAGGAGACTGGAAGCCCAAAATTCCTGGTGGAGGAACTGAAGCCATCCTGCTGATTTCATGCCTCCAAAGGTAGCTGAGCTATCTTGGGTGAGAAATAGAACTCCAAGAGCTTATGAGACCTGGCTCAAGGAGGCTCCTATCACTGAGGAGAATGCAGGTTCCTTTTTGAGGACAAAACAAGGAGACTACACTTCCAAGACCTCAGTAAGGTGCCTTTTAGGCCCCAGTGAGGGGCTCACAGGTTCAGTTAACCCAGAAAGGGAGCAATGGCACAGATCAGTTTGTGTTTTACCTGAGTGCCCCTATAGTGGCTGAAGGGTTAAAGATGATCTCTGCTCCATTCATGCTATACATGAGCCAGTTCAGAGGGTGGTGGCGCCCATAGCAGATGTTCACAGCAATTGTCCCAAACTGTGTCTGAAACACTGGGTGTCCTGTATTTCCTTCCATATAATAAGTAGACTACAAAGAAACAAAAGAAAAAACAGAGGGAAAAGTCCAATCAAACAACAAAATCCACAGAGGCAGACTTCTTTAAAAAGTGCAAAGAATTACCTCCAACTAAAAAAGCTTTGTGATTTGTAGATGGAAGGCTGAGGATAATACGGTGAGATTTACAAAATCACTTAGGCAGTAGAAAAGATGGATACAGAAATGCCAAGGCAGCAGCAGGAGTGTGTATTCACTGAAATTACACTCTTACACCTCTTTCAAGCAAAGGAACTTTTTTTAGGCAGCAGGCAGTGCACTTCCAAAATGTGCTGAAGGTACCATCACCAGGTTCAGACAGGGATAAAGACCCACAGATAAGGAGACAAGACACACCACCCAACATTCCCTATACAATACTGGATCCCAAGGGAGCACAGAAGCTGCAGTGGCCAGGCTGATTCCTGACAGCTTCCTTTGGTGCTGATCTGAGCCAGAAGAGCAAGGGACACAATCCAGCACCCTGACCCACCAGGACATGTCTCTCATCACAGAAGGAAGGTGTGCTGTAAAGCAAATCCCTCTTTATTGAAATTATCTGTTCTTGTAACCACCACTGCCATTGGTCCTGGAGGAAGTGGAAACACCTGAGGCCTAAAGCAAGCAGGTCCAGCTGGGGAACAAACCTGGGCTCCTGCAAGTGTGGGCCAGTGGCATGACAGATACAGGGGGGGCACCTTCTGACACCAAGGGCTACAGGTTCAGTATGGCCAGTAAAATAATCATCTCATGTTTCTTGTTTATTATCAGTTCTCATGAAATTGCACAGTCCCTTGGGCAGTGATCTGATCTCCTTTCATGTCTGTAGACAGCAGACCACATGGTGGGTGCTCACACAAGTCTTTTTCAAAACAATTCTGCTGAATGAATATATTTCCATTTTTTATCCTATTCTCAGTTTCTTTTCTTACAACAGCAGAAGAAAAACAAGAATGCTGTTGCTTCAGGGAATTCATCAGATCCTATTTCTTAATTTCACACCAGAGGTCACAATCCTCTCCACAGCAATAAACTGTGATGTCTCAAGAAGGATTGATTTTTGTTTGTAAGGCCTCCCACACATGGCTGAATAGGCCACAGACCAACCTCTCTGCCCTTCCCATCTAGTTCTGACTGATTCACTGGACACGGTTTTAACAAGGCTCCTTTCCCATCTGCCCTACAGAGACAACCCACAAGAAATAATTTCAAATTCGATATTTCCTTGAGGTTTAACTTTGTTGATAAAGAAAACAACATTAAAGTAACACAGATGACTATAATCCCTTCCTGTAGCCTGGGTGGTTTCTGAAGCTGCTTTATCAGAATTGTTCAGCTCAGAAGAGTGGACTTAATGCTTTGCTACCAAAGCCAGCTGAAGACAGTGCTGTCTTGGGTAAGCACTACTTGATTCTGTAACAAGTAGATACAAGAAGAAATGCTAGATCATAACAGTATATCTGGAAGCTGTAAACAGATAGTTTTGTACTATTTCTGGCGTTTAGGATTCTAAGAACTAACTTCTTTTAGCAACTGTGCAAAACTCTTAGTGAAACTATTTATACTTCATATGAGAAAGTAAAAATTCTTTTTTTTTTTAGGTGTCTCTCATTACAGTTTCATAGCTGGAAACAATGAGTTTCTTGGAATCTGTTGATTCTCCATTAAACACTGTCAGGAAAACTGAAAGACATCATATTTTAGCACAAGCAATAGGAATTTATTTTTTGTTGGATTATATAAAGAACAAATAAAAAAATGTGGAAAGTAACCAATGGATTTGTTAGTTACTACTTTTGCTAGCTAAAAACCAGACCTGATAAAATAATATTAAATATCAGAGTTAAAAATACAAGGTAAGAGTGGTGACTGACAGGCTGTGCCAGAAATTTATTGTGTAGAACTCTACTAACAGCCTCCTCTGGAGAAACTCAAACCAGCCTGATCAGGTCTGGGAGCAAGGTCAAAACTTCCAGAGGTCTTTGAACACAGTTTTGACACCCAAAAGAACTTTTTACATTAATAGAAAAGCACTTTAGATTCTGAAGCCTCAGTTTGATGACTGGAGCAGTCAGACAGGGAACAAAAGCTGCAGGTATAGAGCAGCCTCCAGTGCTTAGCAGAAGTGCCTCTGTTAATTACTCACTTTAGCTGACAAGGAGAGATTTAGTTAGGTAAGACAATGTATTTTTAGACTTCAGTTAATTTTTAATCCTGATCTTTCTGCTTGTGATAATTGTTTGGATGGATAAACACGTTTCAGATCTACTAGTCACTGCCTTTAGTGCCAGTTCAGTTTGTGATTCTGGAGGATGGCCCAAAACCTGCTGGGGGCTTCAGCTGCAATAATGCCATTAGTAAACAGAAGATGCCATAAACCAGCCACTCAGTCAGAGGCACAATGAATTAAGGGATTCTGCTCGAATAAGCACAAGCAAAAGAACTGTCATTTCCAAGACAACCTCACTGAGAAACAGAAAGGCTGTAAGTAATGTTCATGCTTGAACCATGAAACAATTGCCCTGCAAATTAAAGTAAGTTCAATGTGCACACATGACAAAACTACCCAAGCCAATCATGCACAACAAACATAACACAGCTGTAACCTAAACAATTCTTTTAAAGGACAGTTGATACTTTTGAAGTTTCACTGGGCCAAGGAAGAGTACTTAACAAGATTCAATGTTATTCTTCCTTTAATACTCATCACTCTCAAAAAAATTATTTTTTCTTGATAAATCAACTACCACTTCACCTCAGAAAAACTGATTTGACAGTAAGTGACCACATTTTCCAGAAGCACATTGCATTTCCTGCCACTGTGACCCTGATACAAAACATGCTGGCACAAACAAGAGCTGCAAGGTAAGACTAACCTGATTGCCACAACTGCACCTTACCTCATTGAAATCTCCAACCCTTGGAATGTGATTTTTCCTACTCTTGCCAAGGAGTGCTCCAGAATTAGAAATGACCACTGCAGTATTCCAGAGAATTCCACCGTGCAGTTCATCTCGCTCCAGGATGGGAGACACCACAACCATGTTGTACTTCTTTGCAAGCTGCACAAATCAACACAATTCCTCTATTAGAACCCAACCAGCAGCACTCCAGAATGACAGACACCACAGCCAGCTGAAAACAGGTAATTAAAATAAAAGGCAAAACAGCATTACATCTTAACTAGATATGTTAAATAAGGTACGAGTCAGAAATACAGCAAATTCTGCCTGCCAGTTCACTGATATATTGTCTTCTCCTTCAAATGATGTCAGTTGGTCTTTTTTTTTTTGCTTGCTTGCTTGGTTTTTTACCTCTTGACAGAACTTGGTTGTTGGTCCATCCTCTGCTGACTCAGCAAATTCAGTCCAAGGAAGTTTCTCTCTTGTACAAAAAGCAAAGGGCATGGCTGGAAAACACCAAAGAAAGGCAAAATGTACAAAAATGTTCATGACACTCAAGAAATATATTATATTTGCGTGAATACAGATAAAAACTTCTGCAATTAATGATTCAACTGTTTTCCTTCAACACTTAAAGGCAAAAGCTATTTAAAAATAGCCAGGGCAAGGAGTTTTGAGCTCATACAGGGCAAACCAGAAGAGAATGGATGCCTTTAGTGAAGTCTCAGCAGGGGTAAAAAGTCAATATACCCCAGTCACTGGTGTAAATGTGAACAACCTGTTCTCACAAACATTTCATGGGCTTCACTTGCCCATAAAAGTGAAGGGTTTTGCTTCAATTAAGCCTCAAACACCCCATGTTAATTAAAAGCAGATTTTTCCATTTTAATACCTGTCTAGAAAAAAACCCTAAAATTTTAGGAGAAAAAAAATGAGGAAAGGATCATAAAGGATGCCACGAAGGAGCTCCAAATACCATATGGCAGTCTTCAAGACAACAGACCCCTCATATCTCTTCCATACAGTTCTGCTACCTCAGACTCTTTGGTTCTTCCTTTAGGAAGCAAATCACTACAGTCAATTGTTGTATCTTGGGTGATTTCTACTGTTCCCTCACAGAACACCTGTTAAAACAGAGAGCACTTGACATCTGAGAGCCCAGAGGGAAGCACAGCCAATACTCACTCCAAGCCTCCTGGAAACACACGATGTTGACCCCACACATGGCAGCCACTCCCACCATCTCCTCGATGCGTCTGTGCAGAGCAGCCACCTGACGTGAGAAATGTCACACCATTAAAATCCACGTGCTCCAGCTCACCTGTGTGCCAACTGCCTGGCTTTACCCCCCTTGCTCACACTGAGTTCATCCTGTTCTGTACTTAGAGCCAATGCTTTCAGGGGGAGGAACTCCAGGTATCATTCCTGAACACTGATAACAGCCAGATACAGATTTTTAAAAGTATTTAGATGCTGAGAATAGAGAAAACATTCCAATGGGATTCTAATTCCATGGCTGCAAGATTTATACAGCTGGAAATTCAGTGCTGCCTGACTTGCAAAAAGCTGAAAATATAAACAGAATTAACAAAAACTTGAATTTTGCTGTTCATTGTAAACAACCTACAGGATGATGTTAAGCCCTCTGTCCTAAGAGCTAAATAACTATTACCAAGAAAAATCATCAAAGTATTTATTAATTAGTTTTCTAGAATATTCTATGTAAAGATAAGCATAGGTATAGTACTTTGCATTGCTACTTTCAGGTTTCAAAAAAATTAATAAAGACAAGACTGCAGTGACCTATGAAATCCAAAATTGTATATTGATTTACAGAAACAGTTAACTAGTTATTCATAAAGTAAAATCATTAATACAGCTGGTACTTTATTCAACAGATGTTATAATGAATCCCCAAACTTGATCTGTTCACTGAATTAATGGCTTGCATCTGTGATAGGTAATCTTTCCAAAACAAATTACTCCAGAAATGTTCTGTCCTGTCCCTGTACAAAACCACTATTCCAGGAGATTTTATAAATGCAGTATTTTCTTTCCCTTTCTTACAGCTACTCTCAGGAAACTATTTCTATACAGATTTGTCACTTCAGTGCTGCTGTGTCCAAGATGTTAAGAGATGATGGTTTCAGAATAATTAATGTTGGAATAGACCTCTAAGATCATCAACCAAGTCCAGCCATTAACCCAGCACTGCCAAGTCACCACCAAACCATGTTATCTTGTAATAAGATTTCACTCACTGCTGTACAAAGAATAATGAACACAGCTTTATTAATCTGTTTCCTCTAATGGATTTTCCTGTAATGGAACATTTCTCAATTAAAACAAGAACTGCACCTGTGGTTTGCACCGGTTGCCATCCCTTTTGATTTTGTGTAAATGATTTTGTGTTTCATCTTAGAGGCAAAGGATTTCCATGTGTAAAATGAGCTACTAATATTTAGCTTTGGAAAAACTGCAAGCAGGTTGGGTGTGCTAGTAAACACAAAGGGTGTTTCTGAGAAACTATGAAACCAAATGTGTCATTCAAATTTCTTACAGAATGCTCCACTGCAATAATGATGGGTCCTGTACTGCCAGACAATCGTTAGACATTTCATGATAAGTTCCTAAAATCAACAACTGAACTGTCTTATGTCTCAATCCAGCAGAAGAGGAGATAGAAACAGCCCCAGTCCCAGCCTGTGTACCTGGACTGCCACTGCTGTGTCTGTGGGAAGAGGAATTTTATTCTGTATCAGTCCCACTCGAACAATACGTGGCCTTCTCAATTGCTCCAAAGCAGCTTCAAATCCATAGCCCTGTAGTTCAAAATCTTTTTCCTGAGCGGCTGACAGCGCAGCAGTAGGCAAATCAAGTTTTCTGGATTGAACAGGAAACAAAGACATTTCAAGATGAGATGTTCTCTTTTTCTGTTCTGAATGCAATGGACCAAGGGGACAATTCTGCCTTACCCTGCAGAGACACCCAAGCTCCCATGTCCCATGTCAGCCAGGGCACAGGCAGAGCCCAGCTCCTGTGCTGATCCCACCGTTCACGTCACCCACTGCCCACTGTCCTCCTGTCATTCCTCGACATTAACATCTTGCTTCAGAAATCAAGAAGCACGCATGCAAACTTCCACCTGCCATAGCTGGATTACAAACACTTTCCCTCCCATGTCTTTCCCTCAAGTTTAATCCCGACTCTTCAGGCTCCATTGCCCCGATATCACTATTCCCGTCATGTCTTCCATCCCTGTCCGACATCTTCTCACACTGCCCTGCTCCCCACACCTGGATCACCTCCAAAATACCCCAGTCACCTCACTACATCCCCACAAACCCTACTTTTCCTTTTTCCCCTCAGCCCAGCCCTGTGCCTCGCACACCCGCCCTCACGCTGCCATCTTGCCCTCAAACTGCCATCTTGCCCTCACACCGGGGCTGGGCATCCCCGCGGAGGCCGGCGAGAGCAGGGACGGACGGAAACCCGCAGAGCGAGGGGTGAGCCCGTCCTGGTGGCGCACCTGGGCTCGCCCCCATAAAGGATCCGCTTCACCTCGGCGAGTTCCCCGGGCGGAATGTGCCGCTCCAGGCACAGCTCCAGCGATTCCAGCTCAGTCGCCATGACGGAGCCCGAGCGCGCTCAGCCCCTCAGGCGTTCGGTGAGCCCCTGCACTTTGGCCCGGGCAGCCCCGTCGGCCACGCCCCGCTCCCCTCACGGGTTTTGGCGGGACGGTCCCTCAGGGACGGGGGAGGGGCCGCCATTGCCGGGCTCTGAGGCTCTGGGAGCGAATGCGGCCGCGAAGGGACAGGGAGAGGTGAGGACTTGTAAATGATCGTGGTAGAAAAGAACCACAAAGTCGGAAAGTCCACAAAAAGTCACTTTGGTGTGGAAATCCGTTGTGTTGGTGCCTGACCTACTCTATGAACACAGAGTAGAAAGAGAGAAAAAGGGGGAAAAAGAGAGAAGGAGAAGAGGAAAGAAAGAAAAAGAAGGAAGGAAAGGAAAAAGATCACCAGCCCTGGTTCCATCGGTCCAGTCGATGGGATGTTGAGGGGATGAGGCCATTCCTGGATACTTGCCACTTCTGGAGCAACTCTTGTGCTTCAGATACAATTCCTCAAAAAGCAGAACATCTTTAGGAGCTTTTTCTGGTCATACCTGTCCAACAAAAAGGTTTGGAAATAAGTCATTAAAAGGCAGTGGTTCTCAGGGATGTGTGTGTGTCCGCTGAAGTTACAGTAAAACTCTGAACAGGAGCCAGTAATAATTAACTTTGAGTTTAACATGGATTTTGAGGCCCATTACAATTGGAAATCCATCCCAAAACCAGACTTAACGTCAGATAAAGAACTGAACCAATTAAGACCTTGATCTGGGACAAAATAAAAATGCACCAAATAAAGGCCATTTCCTTCTGCGGCTCCAAGGCAGACACTCTGTTTAAAGCAGATTTTTCTCACTGAACCACTGGCCGTGGCTCCTGCTTCAAAACACACAGAAGTTCACAACATAGCAACCAGCTTTCTCATTCGAGTGGAACACCAAGTCCAGGGATGGCAACACTTCTCTAAATATATCCCACCGAGTTTAAGCACTGCTTTATGTATCTGCTGGAGGATGTAACAACTTTCAGCACTTAGCATTTGCAGTTGTTAGGTATTTTGAGTTAAATATTAAACCTTTTAGACTAAATTTAAAAAAAAAAAAAAGAATGTCAGGGAGACAGTGTCTAATATTTAACTTTAGGCAGAAAGTGTCCAGGGGTAGTCTGGTTTCATCAAGGCATTTGGAGACATGTGATTCTTTCTCTCCAGTTCCCCCTTTTTAACCAAAAAAGTTTCAGTGAAATTACTTTTCTTTCCCAAACATGTTTCTGAATGACAATAATAAGCAGTGACTGATACATACATTTTCATCTGATGATCCTAATTTTCTTTAATGGCCAATTTTAAAGGTACCTTTCTGTAACATTTTGTTCTGTCCATGGCTGGCAAATCTTTAAACATTGCAGGGAGGGAGATCAACGACAAAGTCAGCTGACAATATAGGGGGGAAATGAGGAGGCCAAGTAAGTTCATTTCCGTATCAGCATAGTCAGGATGTCAACAGATAAAGCATTTCTGGAGGATTCATAGAAACAAACAGAAGGGCCTGGGTTTCTCTGGGAACTGTTCAAGTTCTTTTCTGCCTGGACTGGAAATTAAAGGGAAAAACAGCAGGTCTATTTAGTATCCAGCTCCTGAAGAAGGTCACATAACTGAACTTTTCTCTTTAAGTTCTATTCTTAGTGTGAACTTTCACTGACTTCTCTATTGGTGCCTTGTTTATTTGTAATTTAGTAAATTGTACTACATGTAGGAAATGGACTTCATGGCAATAAAACTGGAGACCCTGAAAAGAATACTTAGGAACAGAGGAGACCTGAAAAAACAGAACATTTCCTGTGCACCATATCAACCATCCTGCAACAACATGGTGAGGTCCAGACTGCATGGATAGGAAATGACAAGCCTAGAATTACTAATAATGATGAAAGGAGACCAGGCTATTCCATAGGGACTGTGTGTATATAAAGGTATAACTCCAGCCAACACAATAAACCTTCAAAGCACGAAATGTTAATGTTGAGCAGGAAAGTAACCTAATAAAGGAAGATGCCTTCCATATCCCAGACAAAGCATATTAGAGGGCTTGGATTTAAGTCTGAATGTTCTACCTCAGTCATTGCAATTATCTGTTAAGTAGGATGCTCGAATCCAGATCCCAGAGCTGAGTCTGACTTCTTCAAACCTCTGTATTTAAACTTCTTCTCAGTTCTGCATTACCTGGACCAAGTTTGTTTTGGGAAACAGCTGAAGCTTTTGGTATGAACTCAAACTGTAATAACTGATTTAGAGGAAAATAAGTATTTTATGGAACAAAAGCACTTCAAAACGAGGGGAAATTCCTGCAAAACAGTTCTGAAGTGCACATGCTTTTCATCTCCATTGCCCTCAGGCAGGGTGGTCCATAAAGTCGAGAAGTCAAGACCACACAGTGCAGTCTGTACAGAAGGAGTTCTTGTGTGTTTCTGTGCTGAAACCCTGCATTGCACAGGCACCATCACAGAGCTAAACCTGGGCTTTGGTAGTGCTGGTCCACAACTCTGTGCTGCAACTGTTCCCAAGAGTTCCTGTAAAAGCCCACAATAGCACCCTGGCATTAGTCAGAAGCACCCTGGAGAATTCATTTAAGAGCCAAATATCTGGAATTCAGGCTAAAATTGGGAAAGACCCAAGAAAAGATTTAAACAAACAAACAAAGTCTTTCTGCTGCAGCCCAAGATAGGAGGAAAGGCTGAACAGCATCACAACCCAGTGCTCATAGGGAGGATTAGAGGCAGTGTTTCTGTCTGTCCTTCCTGAGGCAGTAGGAATCTATGTGCTCCCTCTGAAACACCCAGCTTCTCACAAACCCTGCTACTCTCATCATGTGAATCACGTTTCTGGCACTTTCTTTGAATGTCAGTCTGTGAAATTGGTCCCACAGAGTTCCCCAGAGCAGCTAAATAAATTAATAACTCATGTCCCTAATCCAGGACCTGCCTCAAATATCCCCAGTGTCATGCTGCTGGTCACTGACACCTATCAAGGGACAGGGGTGGACACAGATGTGTCCTGCAAGGGCACATGATGTTGGTGCTCAGGCTAAGCTTGCTTTTGTAATTCTGCAATACCCTTTAAAATTATCTTCTACAATGTCCTCTTGCAGTGGCCACAAAATAAAGTACTGAATTCTGCCTCAATCAGGTCTTTACATTGCTTCACCTCCAATACAAATTCCCTTGCTTCATGTGGAAATATAACACAATTATCTCGAAACTCACCTGATTCAAAACATTTCAAGCTTAAGAGACAGGCAGTGAAGGGGAATTAGCATAATAGAAGTGTAGGAGAGGAGAAGTTCTAAAATATAGAGGGAAGATAAAACACAAGCTTCAGGCTGCTTAATACACAGCTAAAAGAAGGGAGTTGGTAACCTTCCTGTCTCTGCTTTGGTTTAAGGGTGCTGTGGTGAAGGAAAACCAAAATTCTGTTTTAAAATCACTCATTTGTACCATGACCTCTTGCTAATAACACTTAACTCTGATGGGGCTTTTGGGATTTTGGTTTTTTGCAGACAAAGCTCTCTTCCTAATTCTATTTAAATCCTTACAAGCACTATTATCAGTTTTAGAAATGGGTCTGTATGTAAACTTAAGCCAAAGTGAAGTTGAGGATTTTGATATGGATGGAAAACTCCAGCCTGCATTTAGATTACCTGTCTTAACTGTGAACTGCAACAGCCATAGGTGCAATCACCTCCAGAGCAGCAGAGCCAAATTACAAACCTCATCCAGTTGGCTTTGTGTCCTCTGCTTTGGCTTCCTGCTGTTCTGAAGGCTGGGTGAGGGGAAGTGGCTGAAAACTGAGGAAGTTTATTGTTGACAATACATTTTGTCTGCTCTCAGGCATGCCTGGGACCAAAGCAGTCCCCAAGCAGCCCCAAATCCAGGCAGTGAAATCTAAGTTTTTAGCACTCTCCTCTCCCTCCCACAGGAAAAGCCCAGCTCACAGTTTTCAGAGTTAATATATCTTTGGAAGATCCCTTCTGTTGTTAGTGCTGTTGTCTTTCTAGCTAGTAACATTTTCCTTGATTGCTTTGACTGAATCACACACCTGAAAATGTATCCTTAAAGCAGAGGAGATTTGCAAATTGGCTACTTTGCCAATTAAAAACCTCATCTTCCCCCGGAATATGGCTGTCTCCCTGGTGCACAGGAAGTGCATTAAAGAAGTAATAAAGACTCATAAAACACATTTAGTGATCTAACATTTAAGAGCAGAGTTCTTGTTCATTACTGTAACTTTCTGCTAAATTACCACCAACACGATTGCTCATGGGCTCAAAAGGTCAGTGTTATTTTTGCTGTCCAAATCATGGAGTCTGGGAAACAACTGTGTGTAAATTGCTGATAAACTGGAACAAAGACAGAAGAGCAAAACACTGAACATATAAGAATGCAAGTAAACCAGCAGGAAAGGAGGGGAGGGGAAGAATCTCACGGACAGTTTATTAAAAGAACAAAAGAATAAAATCTGGCGCATTTGTTTTCCACGGGTTCAGGAAGCCCGGTTTTAAGCACCTACTATAAATAGTGTTTTAATCCTTCATCAAAGTGAGTAGTAGTCTGTACCAAAATGAATGAATTTTAGGTATAATCTGGGAAGAGGAAGATGTCCCTCCCCTCACAGGGGGAGAAAGATCTTTTGTTTCAATCTTTTGCTGAAATTAGATATTTCAAAGTGTAAGAGCTGGAGAGATGAGGAAGAGTCTGGAACGTGACATTTCTATACTGTCCTATTCCTGTCAAGAGTATTGTTAGATAATGGAATTAACAAACATCTAATTTGGAATTCAGTGATCGGATTTTGAGAAAGATGGGCTTGAATTTAGCACAGGCCTAACTTCAAAATCCTGAAGGAGTTCCCCTCTGAGTGGAAGCTCTATGTGAACTGTATGAACTTTGGAAAAGCTTTTGATAGAGAGATCATATTGAAAGGAATGGCATTTTGTTTGAAATTCTGAAAAGGACAATTTTCAGTGATTTAAACTCACATAAAGGATCTGATTGTAATGCAATCCCAAACAGCTACCTCAGAGCCATCCAAGTTAAAACCAAATGCAGAATAAAGGAGATTTACATTGCCCTTAAGAGCAAAAAAGTAATTGAAAAATTATTTCATGCAAAAAACTGCAAATTGTTCCAGGTGAGCCTATGAGATGGCCCATTATCTTCTAGGTGAGACTTTGGTTAATAGCTTGGCTAGTGGCAAAGTGCTATGAAATGATTCCATACACTGCCCTGCCTCTCAGCTGTACAGTTTGGGGTTTGGTGGTATTCAAAGCAATTCAACAAGGACCCTGAAGAGGTTTGTTTCCAGGGCTTGCCCACTGAACTGGACACCAAATGTGTAACTTTTAGGATAGGCACTGAATATTTTTCAAGCAGGTCAAAACCTGCACACAGCAGTCAATAGAGTGCTATATTAATCTTTAGTTTCACACTTGACAGCACAAAAGGAACAGCAACATCCACTACCAGTCAACACCTTGCATTTCTGGGAAGGCATTCATGCTGAGATTGAGGAAATTGCAGTAAGCCTCTCTCACAGAGGATGAGACCCTTCCCACCACTAGAATTGTTAGGGAAAATGTGTTAGATCTCTCATACAGAAAGATCTTTATGATCTTTATAAAAGGACCTCCAGTGCAGGTTGCACAGGCTGGCCCAAAGACAGGACATTCTCCATATTAAATACTTCCTCATTAGTGTCTCACCAAAGCCGTTGAACTCACAGCTCCCACTGACCAGAAGGAACTAGACCTGCAGAGTGATTTCAGTGGCAGGAAAGGCAAGAAAAACAGGAGCATCTGTGGGATCCATCTGCTGCACCTTGATGTGGGAGCACAATTTTGGGCTAAGCAGTGGCAAAGGAGCTCCAACCCTTCAACTGAATTTACCCAATGAGTTGATCCAGACCCTGACACCTGGACACATCCTCTCAGGATTTCAGAGGTTTTATACACAGGGACTGACACTGACACCCAGCCTGGAACTGCTGCTTGAGAACAACCTGACCTGCTGTAGGATTTATTTCTGAGTAACACTCTTTATTCCACAGTGAGAATATCTGTGATATTGAGAATACAAAGCAGTAACCAGAAGTAATACCTCACTTGCACTGCAGATTTCACTGCAACCCAAATCAGTTGTTCAGTGTAAACAAGCTCTTTCTGCAGAGAAGTGGGAGGACAACAGAACCTGCCATCTTTTAAGGACAGCTCATGGAAGGGATGTTGGGAGGCCTCATTGGCACATTTGTGTAGTGAAGGCCAATATCTGTGGCTCACAGGAACATGTGAAATTGGGCAGACGGCTGCAGCTGCACTTTGCAAACAAACAGCAGGAACATAAGCTTGACACTCTAAGTGATGGTTATTGAACTGGTGTCTTCATGAACAGCCTCGATGCTGGCAAAAGGGCATGACAAAGACAAAACAGAAGTTTAATTAACTTAACAGGAAAGGAAAAATCTCCGAGATAAAAGGAAAAGAGCCATTTCTGAGCCAAGTGTTTAAAGGGTTCTCAGACCTTCCCAGGCCAAAGAGTGTCTGTGTGTAATACTGACTTCCTTCCAGTTCTGTCTGTGCCAGAAATAACTCCTCAATGGACTATATCTTATTAGTGTACCTTTTATCAAAGCCATTCCTGAGCAGGAAAGTTATACTTGCTGCTGACATGCTGCTGGCACATGAGGAAGGAGGAAGGTGCATTTATGAAGAGTGTAGAACATTCTACTGTCCTTCCTGAGCCCATAAAAATGTCTGTGGACTTGTAATGGCACAAACCAAAAACTTCCAAATGAGAGACACCAAGGAAAGAGGAGATCTGCAAGGATTGATTTGCCTCTGCAAGATTTTCGATATTTTCAGCATCTTTTTGTTAGCCTGACAGTGTCATTGGTGACGTGTTCCCAGGTGTTGTCATTATAGTGCAAGAGTTCTACTGTCATTATATTGCCAAGGTTCCATATTGCCAGTTTCATACCTGCTCGATGTTTCTTGTAGGCAGCTCCTCTAGGCACTGACTGTTCCTCGTCCTCACAGCAGCCAACTGACTCCAGTTCCCTCAACCAACCAATCTAATCTCTTATAACACTCTTCTTATTGGCTACAGCTGTGCCCTGTTAACATCAGGCCTGCTCCTAATCCTAAATAATTGGCTCAGCTGCAACTCTTTAGGAGGTAAGATTGCATTCTACCCTTATTTATGTTCTATCCCCCTGCACCCGGGCACAGCAGAGGGAGCCCAGAGTGATGGGGGTGATGCCTCTGGGGGTCTCAGAGCAGCTGCAGTGTGGAGCTGGGCTGTGCACACAGAGCAGGCTCACCTCTGCCTCAAGACACAACGCCTCACTTGACATGAGCGACACACAGGTCGCTGGAATTTAAACTGCTTGGACAGAGATAAGGAGACAGGATGTGCTAGAAACACAAAGGCAGTAGAAAGAAGGAAGGGAAGAGATTGTGGATGACCTACTGGTGGAGATAATTTCCCTGCTGAGCAATAGTTACCATACCAACAATTTCTGAGCAAATTTCCAACAGTAAGTGTAGGAAGATTCTTTGTTTGGCTTTGGGGATTTTTCTGTTTACCAGCAAGAGTCCATATGAGACCTTTGGTCCAACCTCACAGTGCAGAGTTCTGTGGGTCCTGAGGAGATGTCAGGACTAAATTTGTAGCCCAAATATCATTAAGGATGGAATGTAGTCCTTTCCAGGAACGAGTGAGACACTCTTCCCACAGCCAGAGAGGGGCTTTTATCTCTTTCCTTCTACACACAGGCACCCTCCTGCCCCCCCACTGTGCTGCATGCATATAGCCATTTCCTGAAACATTTCAAATTTGTTTTCCTTAGGTTATTTGTGTCTACAGCCACCAGATGGTCTGTGTCAAAGCTGATATGTTCAACATATTATTCCATTATCCTATTAGGTTGAACATGTCCTTCCTCCCATGAGAGCTGTTAAGATATCACCCTTACAGAAAAGAGGCAGCTTTAGTCCCACTGTCACCTCCTTTCTCCTTGTGAGTAACATACTGTCCTCAGTGATCCTATAGCACATAGCTAACATTTTAGACCTTCTTGATTTTCAAGAAATAATATCTGCCCATTCAATAGCCAGCTCCCTCAAGGAACAAGCTGCACACATGTATCCAGTATGATAAAAAAAAAGCTCTGAGGACTTGAAAAAGACAGTAATAATGCTTTCTTCTTTAAAAAAAAAATTTCCTATATAGCTTTATAGGACTCTATAATTTGAAATGAGCCTCTATCAAAATACCCATTATATTTCCAAAACTACTCTCTTGATCTTAAAAAGCCTTGGAAAACATGTGCAATTCAGGTCAATGACATTTAAACTGAGGAAATGGTCACCTTTGGTTTTCCTCTGTGGGCTCCTCATGCCCCTGGGAATGGGAGAGCAGAAATTCCTGGCTGGTTTCCACGACCCCAAGGACTGAACTTTGCTTGAGGAGCCTTCCCAACCCCTGCAGCATCTACAACTAAGACAGCTTCTGTCAACAAAGATTATTCAAAGGATGCTGTTTCAAGTTGGTAGGGGCAGAAGGCAATGGGAGAAGAGAGAGAGAGAGGCAGAGAAAGGCTCACTGGTGGGGATGGAGGCAGCCAGCACACAAAGGAATGAGCCTACGTCAAAGATACACTGGGGCTCCTGTGGGAATTCTTAATCACTAACAACAACATGAGCACTGGCTCTTGCTTTTCTCCAAGATGCAAGTCTGGGTGAGAAATACCCCGAACAAAGGACCCTTCTTGCTACATACCAAAAATAAATGTTTTGGGAAAAAATGCATACTCCCCCTTTATTTACATGCCTGGAGATTTTTGCTATCTGTTCACTCACCCTTTCCATGCTCTGTTCCACAAAGGAAGCACTCACAAGCGTGTCACTCACAAATAATTGACACAGTTCAGTTCCTCCTGGCCTGGCACAATGACAGTCACCAGCATCAGCTCAGTTCCAGGAATTGAATAAAATTAGATAATTTTTAAAAACCTCCATCAAGCCAGTCTGTGCCCTGGGAAACCCCTCCAGCACAGCCTCCTCCTGTGTTAATCAGAAGCAGTGAAGAACACATACCTGCCTATCTGCACATCCACACTCCTCATCCTGACAACACAGAGCATTAGCAGGAACTTCAGGCAGAGGTGAAGATGTATGAGTAGGGTCCATACAGCTCTTTCAAGAGGCACCAAAATTCCTAATTGTCCCAGGAGGAGACAGTGGTCATCTTAGTTACTGCTGCATCCCCTTCAGCTATAGAGTTTTTATGATCTTGTAACACACAGGTTGTATGTTCTCCCCAGAGAGGTGGGCAGGTGAAAATTAATCAACATGCACCTAAAACAGAAAGGTGATTAATAAATTGATATTAGGGCAAAATGGTAGAGGTTGCTATCAGTAGTTCCTTTGGAAAGGGGCTGATATGGCACCATTTAGATGATGGCAGAAAGCTCTGAGAGATGTTTTGGCTGAGGAGCCATCCCTGTGAGCAGCAGCTTCCAACAGAGGGGAGCAGCAGTGGAACTGTTACTGAGGGATGGGACAACTGGGGAATGCCAGAGAGTGTCTTCCATGTGCTGTAACTCAGATCATATCTACTATCTCTTCTAATCCACAGGGGTACCATTTCTCATGCCCTTTCTTGCTGGATTGCTTTTGTCACCATAAATCCAGATGTTCAGGCTTTGGGAGGGAAGAGGCAGTTACACTGAAGGGCTGCTCAGCATTGCAAAACAACATCCAGTTAGGCTGTGATCCTGAGGAATTGCAACACTTCAGAGATTCACTTGCATTCAATGTACAAAAAAAAATGATACACTGACTATCACATCTGCTGGTCTGTGCTTCTCTGGTCACCTCACTTGCCTAATTTCATGTAAACTATTGCAGGTCTCCAAAGCTTCCTTCTAGAATTGTGTATTTTCCACTGCAAGCAAGCTCTCTTCAGAAAGCAAACCACTGGGAAGCTCTGCATATACAAAGCTGCAGTTTTCAGTGGAAGCCTTCCCCAAGGATATAAGCATCTGAGTGGAAAGATTCCTCACTTCCTACAGGTACAAACAATCATGCTCTAGTCATGTTGAATCACCAGATCTTGAATTACCAGTCCTAGAGGAATGCTTACTTACAAAGCAACGATTTAGCAGAATAATAGAATATAAAGGTGAGGGGAGTAACAGCATCCAAATACTTTCTGTCTCACCACAGTTTCAAAATGTGCCCAGCCCCTGGAGCCACAGATTAGTGGACAGAGGCTGGGAGCAGCAGTAAGAGCTGCCTGCAAATGATATTCCTAAAGATTGTGCAATTTAACCCAGCTATTATGAAGATGGATGGATGCAGCATGCACACATATTGCTGCCTGCTCCACACAATGGCTGAAAATGGGCAGAGGGAGGGAAGGCATAGTGCAATTTACAAATAACTAATGTGCCTGTGGCCTTTCTTCACGTTTCCATCTCCTTATGCATTAGACAAAATATTCATATCCCAGGCAATAACCCTTCCCAGTCCTGACCTCTGCATCCACCTCTTTCTTCCTGTCTCTGATTTGCCAGTGATTCAGCTTCCCTCATCCACATACTTGGCCTATAAGTATGTTCTCACTTACATTCATAAACTCAAACAAAACCTCTAAAATTACTACAATTTTGTCTTTCAGCTGCCTGCTTACAATGCAAAGCTTCCATATGGTCTGGATGAGCTCAGATATATGATCAGATTGCTGCTTGTTTCTCTTATTCCTTTGTCTTATTTCTAGATTTCTTTTTTTTATGCTATGTTTTATTTTAGCTAGTTTAATGTGTACAGCTGCTAACAAAGCATGGGCCAAACTTCACAACAACAAGAAAGATACTTAAGGTAATTTCCTTTTATAAATGTAGAAAACCATGTAATGCCCAGCCTCTCAGGATGATTTACCTTGCTTAACAATGAGCCCTTTGGGTTTATTGAACCTCCACATCTTGTGCATGCAGGGACATGTTTGCAGTTTAACCAAGGTGAAGAAAAATAGCACTTTTATTGGTTGCCAGGCCAGTGAACAATCACAGGCAGAAAACCTTGTTGCTTCTGACCACAGTTGCTCATCCTTCAGGGGCATCTGAGCTAAGTGAAATACCATAACAAAGGATCGATTATGTTACAGTCAAGAAACACAGGAATGTCTTCCTGAGCACAATTCCAGAAGGTGGTCTGCAAATAGAGAGTCCTGAGGGGACAAAAACATCCCACAAAGCAAGCAAACAAAGGGGAAGACCCTCCAAAAGCAAAAGGAGGCCTCATAAACACGAAGTGAGAAGCCACACAAGTCCAAGGCAAAGGGAAGGGCTGCCTCCCTTGCTGCTGCTCTCTGGCAAGGCACTGCCCAGTTCAAACAGCCAGAATGTTTTCTATCTTCACCCAAACAAATAATGAACAGGGTTAATAAGCTTAATAATCACAACAGAGTAATTTGGAGGCACTTTTGCTCTTAAATTGCTTAATTGCTTTTAAAAATCCTTTGTGGTTGCCCCATTCCCCCTTGACTTCTTGACATCTCCCTAAGGGCCTTAGCATTGATGCTGAGTCAAGTCATGTGTCCTGGTCTGAGCCTCCATCATTCCCTTCTAAAAGAGTAAAGAAACCTGCCTGAAATAAACCATCAGAGAAGCCCATGGAAGAAGCTGCTTTACAGACCTGAGATTTCTACTGCAAATTGTGTTGTAGTTGAGACAGCCACAATACACAGTATCACCTTACAATTTCAGAAGGCTTCAACACATACAGAGCAACACCAAATCACTTCAGAAGGCTGTAAATATCTGCCCCTCTGGTTCTTTAGCCCAGCCTTTTATGCCCCTCATTATTCATGCACTGCACCTGTGTGCCCTGTTCCCTTTGGTGGTGGCTCAGTGCACTGGGCACTCCATGGCTCACTGCTTTCAGTGCTGCTCACAGCTGTAGCCCATTGGGGATGAGGCTGGGCCACAACCCCATTCTGAATTACCACAAACTGTACCTACAAAATTGAACAGGATTTTATTTCCTCTTGTCTCACACAGGATGACACATCACAGGTGTCACCTCCTCAGGAAAGACCACTTGCATGAGTGCCCCCCAGTCCTTCCTCAGCTGAATACAACACTGATACATCCATCTCTTCTCATTGGGATATTACACTCGGTCCAAACCTGAATTCACAGTCACACACAGGCTGTGAGTCACGCTGGGCCTTGCATATAAACAGCAATAAATGTATTTGATGGGTCTTTTACAGAGCCATCTGCAGACCAAACAGCTTCCAGTGTCATCTCCAGCCCAGCAAATCAATTAATCTGAGCAGGGAGCAGCTTAGCCAGGAACCTGAAAGAGCACAGACAGCAGAGGGAGCACTCCCTGCTCCGGTCCTCAGCTCGAGCATCCTGTCCGAGTTCAACAATGCAAAACAAAAGTAAAAATGACCCCCGGTGGCCACCTGGGAAAATGGAGGCACCAATATACACATGCTGCACTTGTGGTTCGAATGCTGCTGAATTATTAGGCCAAGTTATTGCCCAAATCAGGTGCTTAAGGAGGGCTGTGTTTTGGATTAAGTTTTCCCTGCTGTGCTGCACGAAGCACACAGCAATCACAGCACACATTTAGTCCTGATTTTGGTTTGTATTTAGGGTTTCACTGGACATGTGGAGATGGAAATGTGGTCTGGACTGGACTGCTGGAGCCCCCAGGTTTAATCCCACTTTTCCTGCAGTGCTGCTGGAATTTCCTGTGAAGGCTCCATCCCACCAGATCCCAGCCTCTGACTGTTCAAAGTGGAGGCAGTACTGAGCTGCCCCATGAAGTGTGGAGACCTCTCATGGCAGTCACTAGAGATGAAACATCTTGTGAGCTGAATCCCATCAATTTAGTGGCTGAAGCATTCCTGTAAGTACCAAACATTAAGCAGCTAAGAAAAGAAACAGTCATGGGTTAAATGTCAGATTTACACCATTGAAATGCAGGGCAGATGCTTCCTAGTCTGTTTACTGGCACATTACAGGTGGGTTCTTGTCAGCAGTTCTGTCAATCCAGGCTTTCTAGATGTGTGAAAAAAACCCCCAATCTCTGGGGCCCAGAAATCACCTTTCCCCCACCTTGAGCTTCCCAAGGTATAGGAACAGGAATTGCCTCTACTTGGCAAACCAGACTTATTCAGATTAAACAGAAGACATGTCCTGCCTCTATTGAATATCGGTGCAGCCTCTCAATTGCTTTTGTGCACAAGAACCATCATATTTTAGAGCTGAAAAAATTCTAATCTTAGATGGAAAGTACTGGGATTAAAAACTAGACCTGGAGGTATCCACAGGGGACATCCCCTTTTAATCTACATAAGAGACCAAGGCTGATGAGCATCAGATGCCTTTGGAAAGTGTTTTAACCTCAGAGTTTTGACATGAACTTATGGCATTGAAACAGGCAGCCAAGTCACTTGGAGCAACAACCAAGACAATACCAGTCCAAAATGTTCCCCCTGTAGCTGGGGCTGGGGAAAGGTGAGATTTCCATGTGCAATACACAAAGGTCACAGATGCTGCAAAATCTACCAGTGAGCTATTGAAACAGCCCCGATACACTGGTGCAAGTCTTCAGCACATTTCCTAAAGTGCTGAACAGAGATCTCAGAGGACATAGCCACAGACTAATACCTCTTTCAGGGACATGGTGTCTCACAGAAATGTCCCATTCTCCTGCTTTTGTTGCCCCAGGGAAATGGGATGTAACATGCTGCCAACAGCTGCAAGCAAACAAGATTGTCCACATGGCAGCTGTAAGGCAATGGGACTGAGAAGAGATAAATTTCTGTCTCTGACAATAGCTAATGGGCTCCAGGCAGACTGGCAGCTGCAAAGCACCCAGTTCCCTGCTCTGGTTCTGCTGACCAGGCACCTCTGGGGCTGTACTTTGAGCTGGTGAAGAAAAGAGGCAGAACAAGTCTGCTCCCGTCTATTTTTATACTGCACATCCATCTGCTTCTCTCCACAGCTGGCAAGGCCTGGAGCTCAGTTTAGATCCTCCCAACAAAAGCCTCTTTATGAGGCATGGGAATCCCCCAGCACTATCAACACCACTTGGATTGGATTGCCCAGGCATGGGCTATTTTGGGCACCACAGGTGGTTTCTCCATCTCACTGAGCACAGGGATGGAGGCAGCAGATGCCTCACCACAATACTGCTCTGCCATTCCACCAGGGCTAAACTGAGCAGTGTGAAGGCTCTGATAAGCCCACTGGATCTGGGGGGATGGGACACAAAGGGAAGAGTTCAGGGAATGGGTTTCACAGGTGAGACAGAGCAGAATTTCCATCAACACCGAGACTGAGAACTGCTTTTGAGACAGAAAAACAGAGCAGAGCTGATCAGTCTCTGCCCTGGAGCAAAGCACTAACTCATCCCACATCTGGACCCAAGATCTTCATTCCACAGACCCCATACCCTAGAAAGCAACCCCTGCTCTGTCTGGGCAAAGCAGAAAACTCCTTTTCTCTCCTCTCCCCTCTGTCCAGGCAGTAACCCCTTCCTTTGTGCTGAGGTTCAACATCTGCTTGCTCCTGTTGGAGAGAGCTCCAAGCTCTGGGTTTCCCCTCCGCACACAAGCATCACAAAGCTCTCCCAGCCTCTCCTTTCTCTGTTATCTTATTGCATGGATGATATTTCCTGTGTTTATTTTTCTTGTCTGCTTAGCTGGCCTGGAGGGTCTCACCTGCTGGAAAACTGCCATTACTTCTCTATCTGCAACACTGGCCAAGGGTTAGCAAAAAAAAGGGTTTTAGGTCACTTCTAGTTTTCTTGGGATGCCTGACCACCAGCAGAGGCCAAAGGCCACAGATGCTGAGGGGGAGCAGGTTCCTGTGTCCTTACCTGGAAGTTGACATCAGCAGATGCATTTCTTTAGGAAAAAGAACAGGGACACATTTCACAGCACTGGGATTCATCTGGCACGGAGAGAGCACAGGCACCTGGAAAACACTGAATTCATGGTTCTGTCCTCAGGGACCTCCCTTTGGAGACCGTGAACGTGTCTGTGCAGCAGACAGAGCACAGCTCTTCCAAGACCTGACTGACACACAGGCTTCAGTGTTCAGTGTCAGCCACATGTCACTGACACCCCGACCCCAGGACACAGCCTTGTGCTTTGGATGAGAAGAAAGCATTAAACTCTCCCAGGGAGGACTGCATGTCCCACACAGTGTTTCCAAATCAAATGCTGATGGAAAGATCCTCCTGCAAGGGAATCAGAGACTTCTGTTACAATAGAGAGCACGTCTCCTCCAGCCACACAGGGAAAATCTACAGGAACACAGGTGCTGCAGTCCTTGAAAGTGCAGGTAGTTCTGAACCATGGTGGCCCCTGCATCTTGGATAAACTCCTTGTGCATTAGGTCTGGTGTGCGGCAGGAAAGGAAGGATCATCTGCAAACACAGAATTTAGGATGGGAGAGAAATTGCTTGGGAAGCAAGTGCTCAGAGAAAGCAAGGTGGAAGTATTTCTGATCAAAAGACTTGATTCCTGTGCATTGGCTCAATCCATAAGGAATAGGGGATCTTGGGTTTAATTTTGTTGTGGATGAATGCTAGCTGGGTTAGTTCAGCAGACTGGAAGGCCTCAGTGGAAGTTAGGGATATTATTGTGTATTTCCTCTGGAAGGAAACCAAAATGCTGTTTCTCATGACTTCAGAAAGGACACAGCTGTAGAACAAGCAGCTGAGTCTCAGCTTTACTCGTGGCATTGAGTTACCGATGGTGGGAGAAAAGACTATTTCTGTTTTTCCAATGCAACCTTTAGCATTTTGATCCTTCTGGAATTAGAGGAGGATCTTGAGGAGGGTCTGAGATTTTTTTATTGTCTCCACCCTATTCTGTTAGTGCTTTTGGCATGGTTATAAAGAAAGGCAGGAAACACTTGGAATACTGGACTGCTCCCAAATGGCAGGCACCTCAGAACCGAGGCAGTCAGCTGTCCTTTAAGGTGCTGGGTGCCACGTAGCCCTGCACCCCTGGGCTGGGGCTGAATGCTCTCCTCTTGAGGCTCTGCCTTTCAATCAGTCACAATCCTTGTGAATTAACTGCAGCTGTCCCCCAGTAGCCTCCCTGGGACTGGGAATGCAAACATTAGCCCTCTTCTCCCCAAAGTCTTTTCAATCTGCAGGATAACTTCACAATTGGATGTGTTACCAGCACAGAACAGCCTCAAGTCAGCAGCACAATCTTCAGTTGCCAGCAAGGAGCCTTGTGTATCTCAGGGCTGGATCAGGAAACCTGTGATTGCTCACAATCACATTAACAGAGAAGACAGGATGTCAGGGAGTCACTCGGCAAGTCTCAGAGCTGCCATTCCTGTCACCTGTGAAACCAGTCAAATTCTCTGGATGATGGAATGGTTTAATATCACAGGATCCAGTGTGTGTGGCAGGGCTGCTCAAGACATTAACACAGGAAGCAATATTGTTCAATGTTGACTTAACTGCCTGGCAGGTTATTCAGTGATGTGGAAGGATGGGAGCCTGCCTGGGACTCACAGCCCTGCAAGCAGCATTTCTGCTTGGCAGGACTCTGTTTTCTACAGCTCAGTGGTAAAGCTTGTATGAGCACGGAGTGAAAACGGCCTTCACCCAGCCCAGCTGGGCCCAGCACACCTGTCCACAGGAGGCTTCAGCATCTGCCACCGCTCAGGCCTTCAGCACCTCCAAAATAGGAACTTGGCAAACAAAGCCAACAGAGTGCATTGCTAAGCAGAACGTTCTGCCGAGTCCCAACACCAGGACTGCGTGTTATAGGGCACTTGCCAATTCCTGAGTCAACTTTATTTATTATACACAAGAAAGGTCATGACGAATCTCAAAAGATAAAATCTGTGTCTGTCAAGTCACCTTCCTTATTTTCATTGGCCCAGACCCTCACGTTCCACACCAACAATAACAGGACATGGGTTCAGGAGGCACCGTGAGTGCAGCTTACCCTGAGATGGCCCAGGCTTGTTTTGCATTCTTCATAGAACTGATGCAGGCTGCTCAATTCTCTTTATTAGGAGGTGCTTTTTTTCCTGGATGCAATCACCACCTTGCACAGGAGCCCTGCATCCATGGAAATCCCAGAGAACAGGCACAAGCTTTCACAGCCCAGATGATGCCTAATACCCAAATGATGCAGCTGCAAGTTCTCCAGCAACATGAGGTACCCAAAGATATGCTTAACTACCAATACCAGCCCAAAAAACATCCCCATGGTCTCATCAACAGCTGAGGCAGCAAGATACCCCACACACATAGCTTTCTTCTTTGTCATCATGAGCTGTTACCTAGGAAAGACAAAAGATTGGAACTGCCTCAGGTTCTGGGTAAATCCTTGGCTAAACCCATTCAATTGCAGCTTCACTGCTGTCTGTCCAAGCTAGCAGGTTTAAAGACTTCCCTGGGACCTGCAGAAGTTGCAGTCACCTCTCTGGATTGCAGAACACTCCCAGAAACCACAGTCTTTGCTTTGGAGTTCAGGGTAACAGTCTTGGACCACACATTATGGATCTGCACTCCACATAACCTCATCTTTGTACAGCTCACTCTGAACTTGCAGATGAAAAGTTCTTTTCCCACTCCTTGCCTTTCACCTGCTGGAAAATCACCACGCTGCTCTCAGACCCAAACTTGGTTTACTTTACTTTCTCTGATGTGTTGCAAGGACTCTAAGTCTTGAAATGGAATTCTGATTTTCTGAGATCTAGACAGCACTTTCCTGACACTGTAGGATCTTAGCAGTGACTGCTGCAGTCCCAAAGCAGAGAAATGACTGCACCTTACAGCCAAAACTCCCCCAACAACTCCACCCACTGGGTCATTTCTGAGGAAACCTCTCCAGTATCCAGAGATGCCCCTCTCTGTTGTCTGAGCAACACTGAAGAGGAGATTGGGAAATCATGGAGGAGCACAGGTTCACTTCCTATTCAGTGAGACTCCAACCTGCAGTGAGTCACATCATCTTACCTGAGGTGCTCATTCGTGGGATCAGAGGAGTGGATTCCTCTCAGGGTCACTCAAAGCAGGCAAAAGTCTGTCTCCTTCCCATGAATGAACACACAGAGAATCTCTTTTCTCACGTGGTCACAGTCAAATGCAAGACTGGACGAATCTTTCCTGTGAAAGTAAATTGTGAGGTCCACAGGGCCTCGGAGGAGGTGCTCAGAGCTTTTTAACTACCTGAAACTTCTTGAAACACATGCAGACACTTGTGTGTATTATGCTTAGCAGCAAAGTCTTCCTGTCTGGGGGCAAAAGTGACAAGGAAGGTTCTGCTGCTTTAAATACTGCCAAAAGCTCTTTAGAGCCAAAATCATTATTTCCCATTTGTAGGGAAAACCTGCTAATCCTCTACAGCCCCATCCTACTTCATCACTCAGAAATGTCAGCAGTTCCCCAGTGCTGCAGCCAGCTCTTGTCTACAGCAAAAGCCCTGCAGAGTCAACTTGCCCAGGGGGACTGAGCCAAGGTGTGGATCTGTGAGCAGAGATTTCTGATCAGGCCAATTGTGCTGTTGAGCTGGGAGCTCTCTCTGTTCTTCCAAGTTCTCTTTCTTAGGCACAGCATTGTTCCCCGGGCTCCTGCAGACACCCATTGTTCTGAAGCTCCCGGCCTTTGATGCTGCGGAACAAAACGCTCAGTGTTTGTGAAAGGAGGGAAAATCAAAAAGCTGCTCAGTTCCACACTTGGTTGAGCAGCTCAGGCAGTTGGCTGCAGAGCACCAGGGCTGCAGAGCACCAGGGTGCCAGCACCTCTCCACAAACTGGGGTCTGCTATGAGGAGACCTTGAGCAAAGTGACCCAGAGGAGGGAATGACCGGTGGCTGATGGCTATCTGGTGAACTTTGAGTTCAGAGTCTCCCAATTCCAAGTGCTCCTGGACTGAACACACTTCTATTAACCTCCTTAGACACACATTTAGTAGCTGCCAGTTGGAAAAAGCTGGAAATTACTTCTGCTTCAGCATTGCTCAGATTTGACAGGAGAAACACCACAGCAGCATCTCAATTTCCTGCCTCCATTTCCAGACTAATTTGGCTGGCCAGAACTGGGCAGAAGTCTGAAAGGGTGATGGTCTGAGGTGCACCAGCAGAGCCACATGGAAGGAGAGCCAGCAGGGTGGGATGGCCCAGGTCCTGCTGTGGAACACCTCCTTCCTGCCAGGGCAGTGGTTTGGGTGAAAACAGCTCTACTTTGTGTTCCTTACACAGCTGTGAAGGATTTCTACTGCCACAATGGGAGAAGTTTTCCAGTCCATTTGGGTCTGTCAGTTTAGTCCATGCTAATCTCTGCTGTGAAAGCACAGGCAGCACCAGGGAGAGAGCCCTCCAGAAGGATCAATCAATGGAGAAAGCTAATAACATAATAAAAAAATACTTGCACACAAGATCCAGCCAGCCGGATCTTCCTGGGACAAAGGCACTCACACTCTCTTTTACAAATATATTTTATTATTTTAATGCTTATTAAGAAATGTAACCAAGACAGACTCCGCAGCACCGGCGGCTCCTCACTGCCCAGCAGTCTGATGACTTCACAGATAAGAAAACTTCACAGATTCAAAAAACCTTTGGTCAATGCACTTTAAATACATTTGCATGCACAGATTCTCCCACCCCCTTCCCACCCCCCACCCCCCCAATGGTAACTGACAAAGGGAAAACAACACCTATATCATAAAACATTTAAATTAAAAGAGTAATTGTTTCATACTGACAGCATGTGCAGCAGGGTGTTCATAGTGTCTTGGTTTGCAGACCACAGAGAACCTCTCCACAGGACAGGGTAGGAACAGCAGCTCCTGAGACAGTGGGGGGAGGGATGGATGTTCTCAGATCAACAGGTTCCAGTCTTGATGTTAACAGATCCTTCTGTGAACAGCCCCAGCAAGCAGGTAAGGTGGGGACTTACACACAACATTGCCCCAGTCTGGGGATTCTCATCTATCAGGGTTAGTCACCTCTCATGCAAATGAGGAACTGGTGATTTTTGTTACTCTTTTTGTGTTTTGCCATAAAGACAGCCAGAAGCTGAGGGCTGGAAAGAAAAAAAATGCTGGAATGACTCAGTGCAATTTGATACCCAAAACAACTTGGGAGAGAACTGACTTTTAGGCAGCTGAACTTAGCAAACACCACCAGAGAGTATTGCATGCAGGTTTAATGCATTGTGGCACCACTGCAGCCTGTCTGTCCTTCCACAGAACTTGGCTGGAAGGATTTGGTTTAGGTAGGGCCCATGCTCATGGAGCAGAAGGGGATTTGTTATACCTGGAGGTGCTCATGAAATGGGACAATGTATCTGGAAAGAACATAATCCATAAGAACCATCCCTGCCTCAGTCAATACAGACCCTACAAAGTCAACCCTGTGCATGCCCCAGGAAGGGCTGACCCTTGCAGTGATCCCAGGAGAGGTCAGGATGAGGCTGTACATCCCTTCCAGAGCCCTTCCTCAGCAAGGCCCACCTTGGTCTCAAGCCAGCATCACCTCTGCACCCCTCAGCACCTCCCAGCACATTCCTGCTCCCCTGAAATCCTCCCAAACACCTACTCCACAAATGCCCCTTCACTACCAAGAATTCCTGTCCATCCTGACCCTCCAGTCTCCCACACCTTAGAGACTTCTCTATATCCACCAGCATCCCCTGAGGCTCAGACTATTGTATGTCACTCCAAGGCCACCTGCACCAACTGGGACCAGTGAGAACCCTTTGTGTCTCCAGCATTCCCAGCTCTCCCACCATGCCACATTGCTCCTTGGTTCAAGAGCTGCAGTTCAAACTTGCACAGAGCTTTGAAATATCACCGAACCAAAGGGACTCTGCAGGATACAGCTGTGAGTGCATTTATTTGCACACACAAATAGCAGTGCCCTATTGAGGAGAGAGCACCAAGAACTCTTGGTAAAATTATTCCTGGCAACGGATCAAACATTGCTTTCTCCAAAACTCTTATAAAGCAAATAAACTCTGGAGCCTAAGAGTCTTCAGGGAATGGTGAAATTCATGGAATGCCCTCACACCAAATGAGGCACCACATCTCTCTGTGCATCTCCAGACTTTTTTAGCAAGAAGTTCTCCTTCAATTAAATTGGTCTCTGCTGACCCCAGCTCCTACTCGCTGGACCCACTGCACCTGGGATTCCCAGGAAGGTCTTCTCCAGCCTCTCCTGATCATCACCTCATTCTTCCCTTTGTCTTGGCACCATCTTTGTTTATCCAGAACAGCTGAATCAGCCAAACATTCTCCAGCTGGAAGAAAAATGGGGATATGAGTGGTCCTAGGAAGTTTGGAAGGCAGGTACTTCTCTCAAGAGTGGAGAGCTGCCAGGAGAAGGAAGGAGCACACTTCATTGATGGAACCTACTCTTTTTTTTTTTTAATGGAGAACAAACCAAAAAGCAGGAAGCCCTAAAATTATGATCCCTAGGAAACAAGAAATACGAAGTCCAAAATTCTGTTCAAAAGGCTCCTGCTCTCCCCAAGAACTGCTTCAGAAACATCCTCTGAGGGTCCATCTCAGCCATGTGTTTGCCAGAAGGCCCAGCCTGTGGTGCAGCTGCCATCCCTTCCTTCCTGTGACTGCAGACAGCTCCACAAAGCACCCTCTCCATTCCCTGCCCTTCCTCCTGCACACAGCCCACCCCCTTCACACACCCTTTTCACTTCAAGTCTTGAGCACTGATATTGAAAGGGACTGGATGCACCTGGGGGCAGCTCAAGCAGCAACACAAAAGTTAAATTCAAGACATGTGGAAAGTCACTAAGCTCACATGGTGATCTAGCTGGGCAGGAAAGCAATCTGGAAAGCAAAGCAATCCTAAGTTTGTCCATCAACATAGATCAACTTGATTCTTGGGGCAACCAAGCAAGAAACAGCCACAAGTAGGTGTAGAGATGCTCGGGAAATATAGAAAGCAACCAATCCACACCAACCATTGAAAGTCTGATCCAATACAGTGCAAACCATCCCTTTACCACTGGCAGCTAAAGCTCAGCAGGCAACACTTCTGCACTCGTGTGTGTTCCAGCACATGAGCAATGCTGGTATTTTCCCACACTTCCTTCCCTGCTCTGGGTCTTTGTGGACCTAATTGTTATTGACATGAGTGCCGGATGTAATCTTGTGTTATTCTTAGAAACATTTCAGCTCCAGCTGAGGCCTGAAGAGAACAGCCCCCCATTTTCCTGAGTTACAGGAGGTCAGAGAAGCCATCACACAAATAACCCACAGAAATATTCCACCAAGAAGGATCAGGAGTAATGAGATCCCAAGTCCCCCTACGGAGGAGCTGCCTGTGATGTCAGTGACAGGGGAATGGCTCAGAGCTCCTTCAGGGCTGCACTGATAATCCTCTCCTCTGACGTCAGACCATGGGCAAGAGCCCTGCCAAGAAAGCAGCAGTTCAATTAAACCACCAAGTCTATTGTTTTACAAACTGGCCTGTCTTTCTGCTAAGGACTGTGGTGGCAGCCACATCATTTTATCCATCTCACAGTAAGCTTTGTGCTAGCCCACAGCAGCTACGTGCTCAAACACATTCAGCATCACAAACTTCTCCCCACATGCGTGTAGGGAAACTGGCAAAAAGAAAATTCTCCCCAAAATAAAACAGATTTTTCGTTTTAATAGTTCACAATATATAAAATAAACATGGAATAAGAATACACAGAACTAACCTGTTCTTCCTCAAGTATGAAAATACCCCTTGGCTTCTGAAATGTTAGTGGACAGACACGAGGAGGAACTAGATTGAGGGAGGATATTTCTGATGTTTTCAGCTAGGGAATAAGCTTCAGATCCCTGGAATTACCAGACTTTTCACTTCCCAGTAGGACCTGGGACTACTGCCTGTCTCTCCAGAAGGCTGGTACTACTGAACATGGATCATTTTCTCTGAAAAACTCAACCCAGACAATCTTCAGGTAGAATTCAAGCTGATGTGGTTTTCTGCTGTTCTTGAGCTGCCAGACTTCCTTAATTTTCCTTCCAGAAAATTACCAAACTGCAGTGAAACACCTCTGCAACAAACCACAGCAACGTGTACACTTGCTGCAGCACAAATTTGCCTGTTCTCTTCTACAGAAAGTAGAAACTGCAGTTTCTAAGCTCAGTTCCAATACCACTGACACCTTTCAGCTTCTCAGAGCAGGAGCATCTTCTAACCAGACAGAGCCCAGAGCTTCCTCTCTTGGCCTCTGCACCACAGGGACACATCAGGCTTCACAGGAAAAAACTGAATTCACAGGAGAAAAGGTTTTTTAAATAGAGCTCATTGGAATTCCAAAATTAGGTCAAGGTATGTGTGTGGGTTGCTCAAGAAAGAAGTAAAAAAAAGTCCCTCAGCCTGTTGAGTGAGGATGAAGATGACTGAAATATGGAATATTACCTCCACTCACACACATCTGGGGCCATGGAAAGAATTGCATTCTAGGAGCTCAGGAGGAGAAGCACAGAGGCAGGGGGAGAGCTCTACAAAGAGCTCACACACCCACAGCCCTTGACAGCCCTGCCCTGAGGACACAGCCCACAGCACCACGTCCTGCCAACAGCCCTTTTGCCAAGGGAAATCCTTGGCAAGGCTCAGCTTTGGTGATTTGTTGGACAAAGGGGAGTGCTAAGAGGTTATATTTGCCATGTGCATCTGGAACACTGAGCACTCAGGGAAAAGATATGAGCTCTTGCCCATCTTTTATAAGTTAGCATAAAGTAACCTTATCATCTTGTGGAAAAAAAAACCATTTGAGCAACCTGTTGCAGTAGAAGCTTCAAGAACACAAACTGAAAGACAAAGTGCCATGGTTGAAAGTATCCAGAATTCCCATTAGGTAAATTCCTTCCCTCTCCAAGCAGTTCCTGGCATCCTTCCTGACAACAGATTTTGCTATCCCCCCTTCTTGTTGCAGGGCCACAGAACTCAGAGGCCCTTCCCAGTTGCTCTTTGTTATTCAGGGAATACTTCCAGCCACGCTTCTGTTTCCCTTGGTAAAGACAGTGAAACCATCTCTCAACCACAAGCACAGTACAGCAAAGTGTCCCAAAATCCTGCATCAGCAGTCTCCCAGTACTCAACTTGGAATGCCATCCTCGACCTTGGCACTGCTCCTGGTGACAGGTCACTGATGGGTAACGTGTCCTCCTTCCTTAGTCCACTTCAGTGGTCTCTTGGCTCTTCTCCAGCCTGGTCTTTAGGATCATCCAACAGTCCTGGATATGGACCCCTTTCTCCACAGCGATCTGAGTACACTGCTCTCCCCCCGCCCCCCTACCTCCCTTTCTGCCATGGCAGAGGTCACCAATGGAAAAAAAAATAACTCTACCAGGAAAACTTCTAAAGTCTCATCAGGAAACATCAGCTGCAGCAAAGGCTGCTCTTTCCAGATCGGAGTAAGACACCTGGGCATCAATTAGCTCTTCACTGTGAAGCTCCCTGTTCAGGCATGCGTCTGAGAGAATCCCATTTTTACAGGAATGCGGGAGATGTCCGTTTGTCTCCAAGTCCAGAGCATTTCCATTCTGGTGCCATTCCAAGGCAGCTTTGCACTTGTTCAAGTCCTGCTTTTCGGGGTCCCTGTGGATCTCTCCGTTGCTGTACACCTCCAGTGCATACTCACTGATCCGTATGCTGGCGTTCTCCACGTCCCCCCCGTGGGTGGAAGTCCTGGAGCTGGCGGCTCCCGCCTTGAACGGCTCCTTGCGGCCCAGGATGTGCTGGCTGATGATTTTCCGGAAGGTGTAGCGGAACTCCCTGATGCGGTAGGCATAAATTAGGGGGTTTACTACCGAGTTAGCGTGAGACAGGATAATGGCCAGGTACATCAGCCACAGGGGAGCGTGGGCACAATCTGGGCAAAAAAGGGTGAAGCAGTTAATGATGTGCAGCGGAAGCCAGCAGACTGCAAACAGCCCGACGATGATGGCCAAAGACTTGGCTGCATGGACTTCCTTCTGCAGCGTGGAGCGCGAGCGTTCCCCGTGTACCATCTTGTTCTCCATCTGCTTGAGCTGGCGCCGGGCTGCCATGAAGATTTTCAAGTAGATACCAAACATGAGAAGGAGGGGCAGGAGCACACAGGCAAAGAAGTTGTAGTAGACCATGTACTCCATGGTGACCACGGCCTCGAAGAGACACGCCACCATGCTGTTGCTGCAGTTGATGGGAGAGGACCAGTTGGAATGGGGCTCTTGGATCTGGGCACGCTTGTGCCACCCTAGCATCGGGGTCAGGCCGATGATGAAGGACAACACCCAGCAGATGGCAATGACGCCTTTGGCTCGAGAGCCAGTCACCAAGCCATTGTACCTGTAAAGCAGAGGAGATGAGAGCCGTGTCAGTGTCATTCAACAAGCTGCTGGCACCCACACAACCTCACAATGGCCCCGTGTTCCAGGAGACAGTGAGAAAGGCACCTGCTTCGTCAGAGGGGCCTTTGCACTGATGTGCAGAACCCATGCAGCACACCAAGGACTTGCTGACACTGTCTGCCACCTACTTCCCTCCCCTTTCCCTTAAACAGTGAATAGTTGACAGAAAAGCAGGGAAATTAATTCAGTTTTCATCTGTGCTCCTTCACTGCACCAGTCCACTTGGGTGTGCACATAGATCTTGCAGCCTGGATAACCAAGAGCACTGCTCTGACCCTGGTGATGAAGAGATGAAAACCACTGTGGGTCTCTTGCCAAAGCCTAAGGCAGCATCTCCTTCCTGACAAAGGAGCAGCCTTTTAGCATGGAATTGTTAGGTATGAATCGCAGTAGATCTGTAAACCAAACAGCACAAAAGAGCCTGGAGGCACAGAGCCACCAGCCCTGCATCCACATGCTGGTGTGCTCCAGGGAGATCCTGCTGGCTCCATTGCAGCAGCCAGGTTGGCATTGCCTGCATGGCACCTCACTCTGGTCCTCAATGGCACTTTCAGGAGGACCAGCACCACCAACCTTCTTGAAATAACAGAGGCAAGTCAGCAGTTTTCCTCACCAGCCCAGCGAAGTCGACCCCATATCGTTGTCAGAAAAGAGGAATTAATCTGGGGACAATTCTCTGACTACAGGTGTGCCATGGCCTGCCCTGCACACACCAAAGGGACCTCAGTGGTGGAGGTATTGATGCCTGGCTGAAGCCAGAGCTTTTAACAATAAACTTTCCAAAATCTGTTGAAAGAAACAACAAGCAACATGGTAAGGATCTGACAGTGCAGCAGAGACCTTGGTTTGCTTGTTATCAGCCAGTTTCCAGGGCCTCACAGGTTACTGCAAATCCTGAGCTGACTCCACCAGTTCTCCCCTCTGAAAATGTAAATTAGGGCAGCAGTTTAACATTTCAATGCAATTTCCTTCCCTGGGTAATGCTCAGCATGGAAAGTAGATGGCTGGGTTCCCACATGGCAGCGTGGGTCCCACACTGTATTTGACCGGACAGTAGCTCCCAGTGTTTACCCAGTGCTCCTTCTCCCTCTGTCCCCAGAATTCTCTCCAAAAACAAACATTACAAAAAATAATACAACAAACCACAGAAATCTTTCCATCTCCCAGTGAAATAATTACTCCCACAGGTTCATGCTCCTATCCCAGCACAAGTTCAAGACAGGGGAGAAGAGTGGCTGCTTTTGCACAGTAAAGAATGGAGATCCTGCACATATTTGAATTCCTTGACCATAGGCCTTGGAAAAAGCAAGACCCATCAGGCTCCAATTTCCCTTTCTCAGTTGCATTTCAAAACCAGAAAAGAGTAAGTGGATAAGAGAGCCAAGCACACAATTCCCAGCACGAAAAACACACCTAAATTGCCCTTCCAGAAATGAGGAAGGGATTCAGCTGATTCTGAGGGAGAAAAAGGTTTCTTCCAGCAATTAGCAGATCCTGCCCAGTGCTTAAAGGATGCAAAGGGCGCAGCATGAATGGTAGCAGAGAGCTGCTCCATTCAGACCTCATCAACACATCAAAACAGCATCTGTGCTTTGAAATGTACACTCGGGGAGCAAGAGGGTGGCTGGAGGCCCTTGAAGCTTGAAAAAACAACAAAACAAAACAAACAAAAAACCAAACAAAAACAAACAAAAAAGACAAAACAACCCAACAACAACAACAACAAAAATCCCAAAAACATCCCACAACCATCACAACCCTGCAGCCCTGGAATTAGCTACATCTTGTCAGAGGAATTTTGAAACTGTGCAGCTGCTATCCCACGACTAGAGATGTCCCTTCCCTTCCACTAAAAATACATTCACTACTGCTCCAGACAAACACCCCGCCACACTTCCCCCTCCCTCTTGTCCTCTGGGGATTCCCATGCAAGAAGCTTTACAAGGCTTCAGAGCAGCACTGAACCCCAGCAGCTGCCCAGCTGCAGAGCATTGTCCTGCAGTGCATGGCCATAACACCTTGCTCAGTATCTCCCAGGGTCAGGACAGAAAGCTCACAGCACCTGGTGACAAAGCCAGTGGCCTTGTGCTGGCCAGGTACCCACTGAGAAGTGTTAACTTGTTTAGGAGAGTTTAATTTCTGGGACCCACATGAGGCACCTCTGACTGACTTGGCTGAGGTAGCTTTATAGTCCAGATGGGCTTTCCTGGACTCTTTCCTCTTCTCCACTTGGAGATGTCATTGAGGACTCTGTGTCCATCTTTGTGTACTTTGTCTCAGTATCTTTCCAGGCTCACAGCAGCCAGGCCAAAGCCATTCCATTCCACAGGGTGACTTCAGGGCTTCCCAGACACATCCCCTACCCTGGGGGTTGCTGGCACCATGCAGGAGACACAACCTGCTGGAAGGAGCTGGTCACACCTGCAGCCCCTGGACTGCAGAGCTGGCAGGTGACTCTGCAGCGTGTCTGATGTGTCCAGGCAGCACTGGACTGTCTGTGCAGCAGTTCTGCTTCCTGGAAATAACACACTTGCTACACAAACAACCACTTCTGCTTGTGAAATTCCAGACACAAAGGATGTGAGTGCAGAGCACAGGGATGCTCATGGTGGGGATAGAGTCACATCTCCTCTAAAAAGCAAACTCAACTTTTGCAAACACGTGAAAATGTGAAAGTTTTCCACAAAATAGTTTCAACTTGCCCTGCTGCTCTCCCAAATACCCAGCTGGCAAATGGAGCAGGAGAACAGGTGCCCTTGGTGAATGTGCAGCTCCTCTGGGCTGCCTAGAGTGCCCTGGCTGTGGATGTGCCACTTCTGGGCCCTTGGGCTAAGTTCTGTACCATGAAGACAAAGATTCCTCTAAGACTGGGTGGAAGACAGAGCTGGTGGCCTGTCCAGAGTGTCTTCAGGGAGAAGTTAAAATCTTTCACTACACTGAGTGATATGTAGCTGGCCTAACTCACCTCACAGTGTCCAGCCATCCTGCTGCTTGTCTTCCAAGCCCTCCTTTATGGACAGCACTGCACATCCTCTGTCAGGTGTGGAGCATTTTTCAGACACTGCATCACCCTAATGCTCAGCTGAGGGCTTTGATCTGCATTCCAGCACTGCTCAAAGGTGTTTAACAAATCACTACAAATCACTGCTCATCAAGCACCCACCAGCTGCAGCCATCAGGGACAGGACCAGGCAAGAGATTCAATCCCTATTACATGTATGTGGAAATGAGAGACCCTGGCAACCCCAGATCATCCAGGAAATCTGTGACAGGGCAAGAAATCAAACTGAGTCCTTCACATGTACCAACTGAACAACCTTTCCCAAACCACTCATCTGGAACCTTCCTCCTCTATTGCCAGGTACCAACTGATCCTGGTGCTTACCCATGCTCTGGAGAGGGGGGAGGTGGGATCCCACAGGTGGGCACAGGTGCCCAGCATTATCTCTTTAATCAGCAGGAGCAGGAATGATGGGCAGACAGTTCTGCTTGTGATGTGATCAACATCCTGAACAAAACCTTGGTAACAGCAAGTTCTGTGCAGGCCATGAAGGCACAGCTCTCAAAGCTGTGCCCATTTAAGAGAAGGAGGAGGATACTCTGTTCTCACATTAGGCTGAACCTGCCCTAAATCTATTTAACAGATGAGCATACGTAGGAAATGCCTGTCATAAAGTCAAAAGGTTTATGGTGAGCAGGGAAAGAAATAAATCCACATATGGCTCAAAGTGGCAATAAAACATTAAAACCCTGATTCAATGGTTTAGATGCCCACATAGGAGCATTTCAGAAAGGAAATCTAGGGAATTAAAGCAACTACTGAAACAGGCTGTTCTCAGCACAAAGGTCCCCTGCACATCCTATACTTCATTCAGGGTTGGTGTTCATCTCTCCTATGTTTCCTAGACTTTGAGAACCCAGTTCTTCATGTCCTGTGGCAGAAAAACATCCCAATGCCACCTCAGAACTGCAGTTTAAATCACCACCACATGGGATAAATCAGTCCCAAAGCTCCAAATATCAGGGAGCTGCACCTTACTAATGTTTCCCCAGAGAAGCCTTTCAGCAGCAAGAGCAGCTTTCACCAGAGGGAAAGCCTGCAGCTGGCACTGTGTGACCCACATGTGCCTGAGTCCAGCACAGAGAGCAAGCAGCAACCTCAGCAACCTCAGCCAACTTTTGTGTTTGGCTGCAGGAAGGAAAATCTCCCCTGTCTTTCCTGTGAGCTGGAGCTACCTGTCCTTCCCTGGGAATGCCTTTCACAAGCGCCTGCCCAGGAGCGCGTGGCTGGGCACGCTGCCCACGCTGCCCCTGCTGGCACACGGAGCCTGGAAAGCAGCAATTGTTCCTGGCCCAGGCCTTCCTCCTGGGGCCCAGGCTCACAGCCAGTTTGTTCAGAGCACCTGGGGGTTTGATATTGGTGCAGGTTTTCAGGTACCTGCCGTGTGAGAGACCTCGCTTTGTCCGAGAGTGAACAATGGCTCGGGCTCCCTTCCTTGGCAGTGCCTTACTGCCACTTGCAGAGTGCTACATTTGTATAAAACCTGGCAGAATTCAGCAAAGTGCTTGAGAGCTTGTGGACAATTGACCAAATTCTACAAAATGTTTCCACTGTTTGAAAGGCAGAACACATAAGATATTCACAAATTAGTTTTTATCTATTTTAAAATTTCACCTATAAATATTTTTTTCATTGCAGTTTTTTGGAGGAGAGTCTTTTCTCAACAGAAAAATAATTTCAAAGGTAACTAATAATGTATTGAAGGGTCCAAAAGCAAGCAGTATCAGAAAACCCATTCTTCTGCCTTCTTAATACTGACAGCTTATTTCTGTGGGAATACACATCCACATTGGGAGTTATCTTCATTAGGACAGATCAGACATGAAATATTTAAAGAGAAACAGAAGAATAAAGTACAGGTTTGGCCCTTTTGGGTTTCCCTAGAGTGAAGGAAGTCTGGCTTATTAATTATTCAGCTAATGAATATTAGGAACACCTGCTGGTACCTTTCATGTCCTGTGAGGAGGAGAAAGGACCTTCTCAGGTATTTAAGGATAAGGTGAAAACAACACATGTTAGTGGCAGAACTTTCCATCAAATTGTTTGACCCCTTTTTGAGACAAAGAGCTATTGGGAAAAAGAAAAAGCATGAGGATGTGGGCAATCTAAATTATACCACATTTCCCTCTTCAGATAATCAGCTTTCACTTTCTCAGCATGTCTGAGGCTATAAATGCTTATTCATCCATAAATCCTAAAGGCAAAACACAACTGACAAGTACATCACTCCTGCTGTGAAAGGACAAACCAGCAGAGGACAGAGAGGAGGAGGAACCCATGGATTTACCTGTGGGTTTCTGCATCCAATCAGTCCCTCTGTTCCTGGGGAGGAAGAGGGTGTGCTCTGTTTTTTCCAAAACAAGATAGTGAAACCTGTGTCATGCCCAGCACTGATGTAGTCTGGTTTTTTTGAAAAGACTCTTTACCTTAGCTGTTCCAGGAAATTACATTTTCAAGACAATATAGTTACAGTGATAGCCCAAAACGTGGGCAGAAATCCAGAGTTTTAAAATCCCTTTCCTGGCAAGTCATGCTCTAGCAATAAGAGTGCTTAAACTGTCAGCAGACATCCTCAGAGTTACCTTGTGAGAGATGAAATCAAGACATCAGCCCTTCTCAAAGCCATTTCAGAGACAGCTCCCAGGGGCTACTCAACATATTTCCTTGTACCATTTATCATTATTTTGGTTTATAAACTGAAATCACCTATAGCAGAACTGTAGAAAAGTGGAGACAGTGCAGTTTATAGGTAACCATTATCAACAGAGCTTTCTCTGCAATGGAATGGAACAGTTAGTCCTTACATCTGCATCAAAACTAGAGGCTGTAACAGGTATGACCAATAGGGTTTGGAGTCAATGTTAGAGCAGCACAAACTTGCTGAGGTGAGGCTTCAGGAAGGATTTGGCTGCACTGGTCCTTCCACATGGAAAGGCAATTTCCGCTCTCCAGGGCTCCCATTCTGGTTTTGAACAGGAGGTTTGTGTTAATTGACATAAGTGCTGCATAACCAAAGTATTCAGAAGAGACAGAAATAAATTGTACAGATCAGCAAAAGTGATTTAAGCTCAAGAAGAGTGAGGATGTCCAAAAACTCAAACTCAAGAGCATAAAAATCAGAAATTGGTTCCATTTTTGCAGCCATGTTGGTTGTTCAGCAGACGAAGGCGGTCTCTCCTTTCCTGAGAGCGTGCTGCATCCTCCTAAGGACAAGACAGGAAGGAAGGAGACTCCTACAGATCTCCTGCAGCCTCTCCAGAGCTTCCTCTCCATCTCTGGAGCTCAGTGAGTGCCTCAGAGCAGTCACAGCAGCGCGGGGCTGCCTCACACCCACGGGCACACAGAGCCCATCACTGCAACGTGCTCCTGCAAACTGAACTGAGCAGCAGCAGCCCCTGTGTGTGTGACAAAACCTGCCCTTGTCCCATGCCAGCCTCCCTGGTCACACACCATGTAGCAGCCAGTCTCAGTCATTAAAATGTCCTTTCCTTTCTTTCAACTGCAGAGACCACAAAACCCCCACCTGCAGGTTGGGTTGGGACAAGCCTCCACCTTGACCCAACCTACGCTGCGCTTCCAGAGGCAGTGCCTAGGCCAGTCCAAACCTTCCTAAGGCCCATTTCTTGGTAGCCTGCTGCTTCCTCTCCCTTCCCATATAGCAGATCCCTGAGAGAAAACCCCACCTCCCTCCCCTCAGCCCCGCTGCTCCAGCTTCAGGCAGAACCCCCCTGCTCCCCACGGGGAGGGACAGGGTGACTTCACCCCCTTTCTGCCCTCCACCACCCCTCTGGTGCCACTGGCTGCAGCTCAGGGCACAGCTTGCCTGGGTATGGAGTGGCAGCACCTCTGTGATGCCATGGACACCCACCATAGAAGAACAGGAAAAGGAAGCAACCAGAAAATCCACCAGCCAAGGCAGACTTTAGGACCTAGAAAAGTTGCTTTCAAAATACAGGAAAAAACACCAACCCTCATTTGGCTTTTCCTTCCTTGATTCATCTCCAGACCTGTGGTTTTTAGGGATGTTGAGCCCTCACCAGCCCAGCCCAGCCCCTGTTTACCTGAGAGGTATTCGGATGGCAATGATCCTGTCGATGGCGATGGCCAGGAGGCTGAAGATGGAGCTCTGAGTCAAGACCAGGACAAAGCAGGCAATGAAAAGGCAGCCATAGAAGAAGGCACAGAAGCCAGTGCTGATGGTGATGGCAAAGGGGATTGCCAGCACCCCCACAGCAATGTCAGCAGCAGCCAGGGACACCACAAAGTAGTTGGTGACGTTCTGCAAGTTGCTGTTGAGATAGACGGCCCAGCAGACCAGGATGTTGCCCAGGATGGCCAGCACAGCAATGATGAGCTCCAGGATGATGTAGGCTATGTCTGAGAGGAAGTCGTCCTTCCCATGTACTAGCATGGTGAGAACAGCCAGCCCCGAAGCTCAGCGTTCATATCTGCAGAGCCCTGAACAGCCAGCACCCCTCAAAGCTGCCCGGGCTCCCTGCAGGGCTCGGCCAGCCCAGGAAAGCTGCTCACACACACGTTTTCCTCCCCATGGCTGTTTACAGTAGATGGTGTCAAGAAGAAAAGCCCAGGGTCTGCCAGCTCCAGCAAAGTGGATTGACCAGGTGCAGAATAATTCAGGCTCCAGCAGATAAATGGACAGGAGAATCTCTCTTGGGGACAGACAGAGCTCCCCAGGCCTCAGGGTCCAGCAGGCAGTGCAGCACAGCAGCTGTACTGTACAGCAGAGCCACATTGGCTGTGGTGCTTTGTTTCCTGTTGACAATCCCCCTTCTAGTCATGGCTTCCTGTCATCTCCATATCATAGCAACATCCTCTGGTCCTCTTTTTCACCTTTTCCCACCAGGACTTGGGAAATATTCTCTTCAGCTGAAGCAAACATTAAACTTCTTTACTTGCAGTTTCCTCTAAAAAGAAAAGAAAACACCAACCACATACACTGAGTAATCAGCTCTACAGAGGAGATGGAGAAAGCAAAATCTCATTAAAGTGGCACATTAAATTGATAACGGATATTACACAGACCTAGAAGAATACATTATTGGCAAAATTCTCACATTTTGTCTATCCTGAAAGCTGCAGGGCCAAACCCAAGTTCAGGAAGGCAGCGTTTCACAGTGGTGATGAGAAACAAGGGACGTTTTGTTTTCGAGGCTACCAACTGAGCTGGCACTTCAGCAGCTGCTCCACAGCCCGCCCTGAAACACGAGAGCCCCACTAATTATGGCCTGGCAAGTGCTGAGGCTGCACAGAGGAAAGGTGGAGGAGCCTTTCACACACACCTGTCTCCCTCTGATGGCAAACACTGCCTTTGAGCCATCACGTGCTGCCCACCCTCACGTGCTTTGCCACAAAACTGCTGCCCCAGAGCCCTGCTCTGCAAGGACAGGAGCCCTCACCCACAGGGCAGCTGCTCTGCTGGCATGTGTGGTCACCTGTCTGGCCTCCATGGTTCCATGGAACAAGACCCAGGGCAGGGAGAATGTTCAAGGTGTTCAGACAGGGACATCTTTGAGGACACTCCTGCTGACCATGCTCACTCTTTGCAAGGCTCTCTGCAGGCTCCTCCTGCAACTCCGTTATTTTTTTCATGTAAATCTCTATCCTATAAGCAAACCATTTGTTCATGATACCTGCACTGTCCACAGTGTTTGTTGCATCCAGGACAGCATCATCCTTCTACAGCCAGCCAGAACCAGGCCCACCCAAACACACCTCTCCCAGAAATACACACACAGGCTCAGTGCCACAGCCCAGGGCTGCACTCCAGCTCCTGCACTTCCTGCACACAGCTCTGGGATAAGCTGCTGCTGCTGCTGCTTGTGAGGAAACAATCCTGCAGCTGCATTTCATATGAGTACACATCACCTGCACGGCCTGCAGGTCACCTCGTACCTCTGCTTCAGATATGGGGGCATTTCACCACAGTTTCAGCTGAAAATGCAGCAGGGAGAACACAATTCCCTGAGCTTTGTGCCACAGTCAAGAGATAATTGCTTGCTGTCCTCGCCTGTCACTTCCAGAGTGGGTTGCAAACCTTATTTAGCAAGCTTTAGCAATAATATTTTCTCATTAATTTAAGAAACAGCTTGATACATCAGAGGGTTAGGAGAGAGAGAAACACAGCACTAACTGACAAACCACCGAGCTCAGTTTTGGATGCAACAAGAACCTCCAAAACACAAGATTTCTGAGCCCCATCCACAGGTGATCTGGCGTGGTCTCACCCATCAGGGTTTGATGCCTTCACAGTTCACTCTGTTTTCAAGTCAGAAACCTAATTTCTCAGGATAAAATAAAAGGGTAAAGACAGTGATAATAAAAGAAAATATGATTAACTTGTGATTCACATCTGATCTCAGGAATATAATCTAATTTTAGACCTTTCATTGATTTAGAGCTCTATTGCTAATGCTGCATTTGAAAGGAAAGTGAATGATTCTTGGTGGTTTGGACATGCTTCAAAACCCTTGCTTTTCTCTACCTTCAGCTATCTTGTTTCTGTGTTTTGTTTGGTTTTAGAGGAAGAGATCAACAGAAGAGATCAGTGCGTGATCTAGCTATTAGGAGGAAGATAAAGATCATCCATTTAATCTTTTTTAAAGAAGAAAAACCCCAAGAAGTCTCTATATTGTCTGTGCTCCTACAGCAAAACCTTCGGTGTTTCAATGGCTTCCCAAAGATGGCTTTTACTTTCTAGGATTTCAGGGATGTCAGTGATATGCCCCTGCAAGGATCTGCTTGTCCATTACAAATCCCAACAGGTTTGTTTCAAAGCAGCAATACTGAAACCTCACCCTCCAGCCCAGCTTCTAGGGAAGAGGATTAGAATGAATATAAGACAGAAATAAAGAAGATCTGGAGGCAGAGAGAACAGAAGGGGCAGGATGAGAAATAAACAAGGCTTTGTGCATGTGTGTGAGCAAGAAGGGAGGAAAAAAAGACAGGAAAAAGCTGGTAGGAGGAAAAAAACAACCTAACAAAGGAAGCAGTGGGCAAAACAGGCTCCTGAGAGGAAGGGGGGGTGCAGGACATGGCTGAGACTGAGGTGGGTGTGAGCCCCTGGTCCCTCAGCAGGACAGAGTGGGAGCACACACCTCCCACAGCCTCACACCTCACCAGGCAGGACAAGAGCACACCCAGCTCCAGTGCCAGGCCAAGTTTAGAAAAAATTAACAAATTACTCTGACATACTTGGGCCCAAACTGCTGCTAGAGCCACCAACATTCCCCCACAAGCTCCTCTGAGATGGAGTCAGGAGAACTGAGGGAAGCCCTGAGAACTGGGCACCTTAACCCTGGTGCTCAGGATTTACCTACAGTCCTGCTGTTGCTCTTGCCCATCGTGTTACAGCTCACACACCTCAGTGAAGAGGATCAAAGCAAAATTACTGCATATTCTTCCCCATTGGAGAGCTCCCTTCAGCAGGATCATGAATCCATACTAATCCTAGATGCATTCTGTTTATCCTGACTGGCTCATCTCAAACTCCAGCAGGACATGGAGGAAAGTCACAAACATCACTGTGGAGCTTCTGCACATACCAATGGCTCAGCACAAAGCTGAAATTCCCTGCACCTCTGCCTGAACCTGAAAAAGAACAGTGCTGGAACCTCAGTTTAATGGCTGCATCACACACTGTTCTCTGACACAACAGAGCTTTTAACCTTCCACTTTGACTCTTTCATGGCCTCCCTCGTGTTGAATTTGAATTTTTTATCTCTGAGTTTGTTTGTCTCTTGCTTCCATCTCCCTACACAAACAGTGAGTGGCCTGATTCTTCATCCCAAGCCCCAGTCACTTATTCTGAAGCAATGGGAATGTTATGTCCAGAAAAGGACAGCATGTCCTTCCACCCTCTGCTCTCAGATGGGCCGGAAAACACCCGGAGTTCTGCAGAGCCAGCACATCTCAGGGGAGAGATGGCTGGAGCTGAGCAGGTGTCCCAGCCACGACAAAACAACATTTTGTCCCTGCTTCAGCGCTGCTGAGCAGCCACTGACATTAGAAAAAGCAATTAGTGACCACACCAGCCCAGCCTCACCTGCTGCTGACAGAATGTGCCACAGCCCAGGAGGGTTCCTGTTCAACCTGAGCTCACCCACCTCTCCTCACTCCTCTCTCACAGTGTCAGCTGCTGTACTGCTCACCTGACATAACAAATCTCCAGGTCAGGAGTAGGTGCAACTTGCTTTACAACAAGAACAGGCTCAGTCTTTCTGCTTATACAGCTAGGAATTCACTGCACAGGGACAAAATGAAATAGAGACCACCCAGAGAAGATGACGTAGGTCCAGAGGCAAAATTAAATTTATTGTAGCATTGTCTACTTCATGCAAGACCCAAAGGCTCAGCAATCAGGTCTAATAAGAAAAAATTAATTAACAATCTGCTTTACTCACTGGGGAAGTGTATATTTAACATCTCAAGCCCTTGAGGGATCAGCATGGCAAGCTTCTTGAAACTTAAGAAAAATAACCTGTATCACTCAACAGGCTGGACAGCTACAATTAGTATTTCTTCATAAGCCCTTGTTTTATTTTGTTAATTCCTTCTTGATACCCCGGGCTATGTTCCGGCCTTTCCCCCATTATTAAATAAACCTTTTTTGTCATTCACAAACCTGTAAACCTGCTGCTCTGTTCATTTGTAGTGACTTGGAACACTCTGTTCTCTCTCATATTTCAGTCCCAATGAGAAACTCCTCCTTGAAAATTCAATAAAGCATCTGCACAGCACGTTCCCATGAAGCAATTCACCAGCAGAGCCCAGGCAAGCTTTAGTTTGGCATCTCCAGTTGACTTTGGACCAAGGTGCTGCCCCTTCTCTCTCTCCTGAGTGCCAAAGCACTGAGCTGAGCCCTTGGCCGGTGCTTGGTTGAAATCCCCAGCTCAGAGCAGCTCATGTGCTGCTCTGGGCCCTGCAGGCTGAGCCCATCCTGCCCAGGCTCTGTCACTGCCGCAGAGCAGATGTGCTCAGTGCCTGCCAGGCTCCCCGTGCCTGGGACACCTCAGCCTGACAGCTCCTCTCACCCATTAGCAAAAGCTGCAGACGCTCAGCAGCCCTCAGGCAGCCAGGACAGTCTGTGGGCACGTAGGTGACAGAGTGCAGCCCCCCCTGGCCCCAAGGGGGTCTGTGCCTGCTCTAGGATGGGGCAGCAGAGGCAGCAGGCAGCTCTAGGGGGCCGGGGGGTGTCCATTCCACAGATCAAATCTTGCATCTCCTTCTACATGACCATTCCCAGGTACCAGCCACATGCAGATTACCTAATTTCCCTTAGGGAAAATCCTTGGATTCACACATGGCCCTAAGCAGAAAAATTGGTGCTGCTAAATCATTTGTTTCCTACTTTCCAAAGCCTGGAGGGGGAGATGCTTGTCAGTTTTTATCCTCTCTTTGAAATCCCTTCAGCTCAAAGAGAATCTCCCTATCTTTAAAATCAAAGACTCCAAGAAATCTTGTCTCTCCCCACCACTTCAGAGGATCAAGTCAATAAACGAGCCAATGTGCTCACAGGCAGAACACAAATTTGCAAAACAACCGGGGCTGTAAAACATGCTGAAAACAGGTGTCCTTGGGGGAGAACAACAGGGAAGGAGCAGGAGCACTTCTCTGTGCTGCTCAGGGCTTTCCTTTCTGTAAAACATGCTGAAAACAGGTGTCCTTTGGGGAGCACGACAGGGAAGGAGCAGGAGCACTTCTCTGTGCTGCTCAGGGGTTTCCTTTCTGTAGTTCAGTATTTTATGAGTGCTTCACATCGAGCAGCTTCCCAGCTCCCTGAGTGCTCACACAGAGCTGTGGGGAGCATCCCCAGCCCTGCCTCCCATGGAAGGATGAGGAGCTGTGGCTGGGTGGGGCAGGAAGGAGGAGGAAGAGGCATCACCCACCTAACCAAGACATACATTTTCTGATTCCTCTCTTTGCTTTATTATTGGCTGCTGCCTAAATGTTCTTTTAGGTCATCTGCTTACAGTAATAGGAGGAAATTAAATATTAATAATAGACTATTTCCCTCTAGACTGCTCTTTGTTAACAAAGGATACAAGTGAAACAAAGCAGGCAAAATTATCAGCACACCACGGTCTTGGTTTTCAGGTACCTGGAGCATTTGCAGTTTCCCTCAGCCCTCCCTGTGTCCTGCCTGCCTGCATGGGCACCACTGCAAGTGCAGAACTTGGGCAGGTGTGGAAATTTTGTTCTATCAAGGGGCTCCACGTGCCAGTCTGACCCTTCCAGGCACCGTTTCAGATATTATCCAAAATATCATCTGAGCCCCTGATGCTCTGACTGCAAAAATGCAAGGCCAAGGATTTTTGGAAGCACAGACTTTGTCTCCTCTTGGGAAGTGAAGTCTGCTGTAATATAAACCTACAGTGGGGTAATGAGCTTTCTGGATAGGCTTTGCAAGTTCTCCTGAAACAATAAGTAAAATGAGAGCTTCAGCTTTGCTAAATTTGGTGTAATCCACTCTAACAGGAAAGCAAGAGCCCTCCAAGACTTAAAACCTTCCCTTCACGTACTGGTGAAAGGCAGAAGAAATGTCTCTTCAGAGACCTGTACTGCGCCTGAACTTTGTCTATCAGTTTAAAAATGGGAAAGGGGGGCAACAATTCTGTTTTACATTTCCATCCCTGCTGCAGTCCAGGCCAAGAAAGGAGGCTGTGCTCCAGCCACAAGTGTGGTGAACCTGGGTGTAAAGCCTGGGCTGATTTACCAGAGACACCCAGACTGCTGCACCAGTGACAGCAGCCAAGACTGTGACACAGCCACTGCCAGCCTGTCCTGTGCCTCTGCTCTCCTCCTGTTCATGCCCATTAGGAAAAAAAATAAAAACCAAAACTGCCCCAAAAGTGAAATCCCACTGGACAACAAGCAGATGGGCTGGCTGACAGGAATGGCAAATCCCAAACCAATATTGCAGCTTTGCCTCCTGCCCTCCAAGTGCTAGAAGTGGATTAATTTTTATTGTGGCAGCGGAAGATTAGAACAAAACACATTTGACCATATTTTTTCCCTAAGTGGATGTTATAAATGTTTAAAAAGCAAGGAAAAAACCTCACAGTAATTATTCCAATTCTAATGGTCACAAAAAGCCAAGGAGGGCAAAACTAAGTAAGGATGAATGACCAGCAGTTAAATAAGCCAGACCAAACAAAGAGAAGGGAAAACAGCTCCCCTGTGCTCACCAAACTCTCGCTGGGCAGTAGGCATCATGGTGTATTGCCAAAAGACACCAAAACATTGGATTTTTTAACAATTTTTTTGTACTCAGGACAGCTGATGTTCATTTATCTATGTGGTGTTTCTAAAAAAAAAAAAAAAATCAGAGCATTTGGATAGGCTTTCATAAGGCAGACGAGTAAAAAAGCATAATTAAAACCATGTACCATGGCCAGAAACAAGTTACTACTGCCAATATCATCCACAATGTCTCTGAGGAGCCAGTTTTTCTTTCCTGTGTGAGGGAAGAGCTCAAAGGCAAACTCTGCCTCCTCACAGCCCTACTAAAGCCAGCTGTGTTCACACATGAGCAGCATTTCCTTCAAGGACAAAATAAGAGAAATGAGGAAACAGAATATAAAGAAGAGGTGACCCACTGAGGAATACAGGCAAGAGAAGAATTTAGTCTGAAGATATTTATCATATTGCTAATGCATCCATTCTGGTCTATTTTAAAATAATGGAGCAGACTTCTCTCCAGATGTGACTTTGCCTCTCATTTCTGTATGAAGTTTCCAGACAGGCAGTTGAGAATTGGGTACATCTGTTAGTTTTCTTGCATTTTTATCCAGTTATTCCCAAACCCTGTTTGCTTTCTCTAAGTGCAGGTTATCTCTGCACCATGCCCCGTGGTGATCCCTGCTCCTGCTCCCTCCAGCACTGTCCTGCAGGCTGCCAGGAGCGTTTGCACAAACCCTGATGGTGAAACAAAAACTCACCCCAGAGCAGGGAGAGCTGCTGTAGCAGGACAACCAACATCCTTCCACAGCAGGAAGAATGTAACTCTTACTGTCCCTCTCCATGTAACCTTAATGGTTCCCCAGCTGTCCATCCCTATCCTGATGTAGGACTCTGTTCATCCCAAAAGCAGGTAAAAGCCACAATAACAAATTTTCTGTCCCCTGAGTTTGTTTCCAGCAACTTTCCCTCATCCATTTTGTAAGATGCTCTGACTGCTAATGCTTATTTGCCCAGGGTCAGCCTCACCATCCCGTCAGTGCTTGGGTCACAGCCTCAGAGCTCTCCAAGACGTGTTCAGGACTCTGCCACCCTCTGTGGATAAGGAGTGGAGGCTCTGATGATGCCCCGAGGCCGCATGGCCTCACTTTGTCGTTCCCTCTCCTCTGCTGTGACTTGCACCACACTGCTGTCACCCCTGGGAGTGACTTGCATCTCCACGGTCCCAGCCACACCGACACTGCACGTACTCACAGGGACTGGGTTTTCCCCAAGTCCTTGACTATAACCCTATTTATTAAGAATTTCCAGCGTCCCCGTTGCCGATGCAGAGTGTCAGTGTGGCGCTGTGAGGTCTCTCAAGCCCTGCTGTCATTTCCCGGTACGTTCAGTGCGATACAGCCGTGCCCAGCCCTGCGCTGCGGTCGGGGCGCATCCGCCCAGCGCAGCCGCGCCGCTCCCGCTTCCTGCGCCCGCCGGGCCGGGGCACAGAGTGCAGGGCTCGGGGGAAACTGCGCTGCTCACCGCCCAGCTCTGTCCTCCTGCACCACAGCTCACCCTGCAGAACCAGCAGCTGCTCGGAAATCACTTCAGAAAACGTTTTCCTGCGTTTGCTGGCTGCTCATGAGCTGCTGTTCTTGGAGAGGAGAGAGGGGAGAGGAGAGAGGACAGGACAGGACAGGACAGGACAGGACAGGACAGGACAGGACAGGACCCCACTACAGCAGAGATCCCTCCACCAGCCTTGGCAAAGTGGCTCTCCTGTCCAGTGAAAACTTTAGGTATTTTACAGTCTCTGCACAACAAGACAGCACAGAAAGGGTCCATCTGTAAAGAAACCTGTGATCGTTTTTCAAATGCATGACAACCATGATGCTCACACCTTGCCAAACAAGGATAAACCAAAAAAGACCCCCAAGGCAAATTCCTTAGGGACTGTGACATTTGACTCCAAACACAGAAGATGTTAATCAGACAGAGATGGACCCCGGGGAGCTCTCAGGACAGACACCCCGAGCCTTTAGGATGGTTTCTCCCAGGGGGACTGTGTCCATCTCTTGCCTGCTGTAATCATCCTGCTGGGCTGTAGGGTGGCCACAGGGAGGAAAAGGAAGTTTTCCCTTTAGGAATGGAGTAGGAAAGTTAACAAGAACCCTAAATGAATCATAATGGCAAAGTAAAGTTTGCATCAACATTTTGTAAGACACAGGATGACATAAAACAAAGTCTTAATGTTTTTCAGGTGTTTGACAAAGTTAGGTGCCTCAGTTTTAAAAGGTCTGCTAAAAGGCCTGCATTTATCAGGAACAGTCCCAGATTATCTCTGGGATATCCCAAGGCAGCCATCAGCAAGCGTAATTTTTTTTTTGCCAAAATTCGGGCTGCAGAACATTCTACATCTTTTGAAATGTCAGTGTGCTTCCCCACACATGCTGCAGGAGCTGTAATGGTGCTGGTGCCAGCCCAGGTCAATCTGATGTGATTTTCCACTGTCCCATTGAACCTGGGCACTGATCTGTGGATTGGACGTATGTGGAAACTGCAATTATTCACATCTATTTCAATCACGTGCCTCTCTTCTGAAGATTTTAGTAAAAAGCTGCCTACCTCTCAGCTGTCTTTTATCCAGGGGAATGTTTCCTATGGAAAATCCCAGCCTGTGCCCATGTATATGGATCTTATACTGAAACCAAAGTTGTTACTATCAGAGAATATGACATTTAACCACCTACTTCCCTTAAGTCCTTAAGCTCAACAGCTGATTCATACCAGGATCTGACAATCCTGTTCTATTGGGGAAAACTCAATAACCACAATGATAGGGCTATTTGTGGAGGACTTTCCCAGCACAAGAAGGGGAATTTGCATAAGAGGCCAATATGAGAGAACAGGCAGAGAGAGCAGAAACATTTATGCTGCCCTAGTTAGAAAAAATGAGAGGGTGGGGGGGAAAGGGGAGACAAGAAGCAAGAGGAGAACACGACAGTGCAAACCCAAACCAAAACACCTCCAACAAAGCAAAGCCAGGAGAAAAACAGAGGAGACTCTGAGGTCTGAATACTAAATGAGGAAACTTCTAACAGGGAAAACTGCGAAGCTCACCGCTCCCGCAGGGATGCACTGAGAGCTCGCCCCGGGCTCCGCTCAGCAGCGCTCCTGCCCTGCCCGGGGATGCTCGGCCGGGACCCGCGGCTCGGGATCGCTCCCAGAGGCTCCGCCAGCCACGTTCCCCCCGGGAGGGCCACGGCAGGAGCCGGGAGCACCAACAGGGACACAGGGACACCGGGGCACAGGGACACAGGAACACAGGAACACAGGGGCACAGGGACTCAGGGACACAGGGACTCAGGGGCACAGGGGCACAGGGACTCAGGGACACAGGGACTCAGGGGCACAGGGACACAGGGGCACAGGGACTCAGGGACACAGGGGCACAGGGACACAGGGGCACAGGGGCACAGGGGCACAGGGGCACAGAGACACAGGGACTCAGGGGCACAGGGACACAGGGGCACAGTGACACAGGGACACAGGGGCACAGGGACTCAGGGGCACAGGGACTCAGGGGCACAGGGGCACAGGGGCACCGGGGCACAGGGACACAGGGACACAGGAGCACAGGGACACAGGGACACAGGGACACAGGGGCACAGGGACACAGGAACACAGGGGCACAGGGACACAGGGGCACAGGGACTCAGGGGCACCGGGACACAGGGACACAGGAACACAGGGGCACAGGGACTCAGGGGCACAGGGACACAGGAACACAGGGGCACAGGGACACAGGGACTCAGGGACACAGGGGCACAGGGACATAGGGGCACAGGGGCACAGGGGCACAGGGACACCGGGGCACAGGGACACAGGAGCACAGGGACACGGGGGCACAGGGACACGGGGGCACAGGGACATAGGGGCACAGGGGCACAGGGGCACAGGGACTCAGGGACACAGGGGCACAGGGACTCAGGGGCACAGGGACACAGGGGCACAGGGACTCAGGGGCACAGGGACTCCGGGGCACAGGGACACAGGGACTCAGGGACACAGGAACACAGGGACACAGGAACACAGGGACACAGGAGCACAGGGGCACAGGGACTCAGGGACTCAGGGACACAGGGACACAGGGGCACAGGGATGCAGGGACTCAGGGACTCAGGGGCACAGGGACACGGGGGCACAGGGACACAGGGGCACAGGGACTCAGGGGCACAGGGACACAGGGGCACTGGGGAACAGGGACTCAGGGACACCGGGGCACAGGGACACAGGGAATGCCGTGTGGCAGCGTGCCGCAGATGGAACAGCCCCAGGCTGCAGGACCAGCATGCCGCCGCCTTGCCCCTGCACTGGGAGCAATCACAAACGCTAATCGGCACACAGACAGGAGCCCGGCATGTCACCCGTCACGTCTCCAAGGCTCCAGGAAAACCCCCCTTTCCTCTCCTTGTATCACGGAGGCACAGGAAGATTCCCTCAGCCCGGCATGCCTTTCCCTCCCCCTGGCTCAAATCAGCCCTGCAAGAAGTTTCTTTCCCTCCCTGCTAACTCCTCCATTGTCTCAGATGCATTGTTTGCAAATGTTCCCTAAAAATGCTTTGTAAAGTATTCTTTATTCCTGTTTCAAGTCTTTCCACATCCCTGTGTAACACCTGGACTTTATCTTGTTACCTGTCAGATAGTGATAAACCTACTGCATGCAACCCCTGCCTTACCATCTAAGATAAATACAATTTGTCTTGTAGCTGTCATTTCTCTTCAAACCCTGTCTTCCACAGCTGCCTTTGTAGTGGTAATAAAATTACTTTATTTGGGCTTGAAATGTGTAACTTTTAAAGAAATAAAAATGTAAAAATCCCCATCAGCAAGAGCCCCAGGACCCAGGCTGAGGAATGAAAGAGGTCACACCTTTACCCATCCACATTTGCCAAATTCCTGCATTTGGTGAAGTGCTTTGAAATACTCTTTGCTGATTGCCTGTGGGTTACCCATTGTGATCAGGATGAAGAATGAGTTAGAGCAAAGGAGGTTTAAGCTGGAATCAGGGCATTTCCTGCACACCAGGAAAGTGAGGAGTCTCCACTGCTGGTCTTTAGGAGCAGGATGGAGAAAAATGTCAGGAATGGCAGATCCATAGCTGATCCTGCCTTTGGGCAGAGGTCTGGAGTAGGTGACCTCCAAGTGCCTCCTAAGGATATTTTCCATAATTGAGAATTGAATGTGCCATCTGTCCATTCTGATCTACAGAGATCTACTGCAGGGGGAAAAAAAAGTGCACTACAACCAATAATTAATTATCCCTGATAGAGATGCAACCTTTGTGAAGGGAGAGGCATCCTCTGACTACAGAAGGAACTGAAGCCTCCAGAGGTTAAATCACCTTCTGTGCATCTGCCAGACCCTCCTGCCCTGCCAAGAGAGAATGGTGCCAGTTCTTCACCCCTAACAGTCCAACCCTCAATATTCAGCCACAAAAGCATCTCATTAAGGGGCAGCTTCCTCAGCATTTTTGAAATGAGCAGAGAGACAAGGAACTGGTGCTGTTTTGCTCAAGCAGCTTTACCAAGGCTGTTCAGGTGCACTGTGCAAAACCTGAAGATGGCCCATAAAGCAACCAAACCTTCTGGTCCTAAACACCAGATATCCTGATAAAAGGGAACAGCCCTCCATTGGCTTGTAAGATTCTTCTCTGATTCCTTGACACACAGCTCAATATCTCCATCCTGGTTTTTACTTTAAAGTCCAATGACAACAACAAAAAAAGTTTAATAGCCCATCTCCATTTTCAGATGGAAATCACACAATAAAGAACAACCTTGGGATTTAATCACAGTCCAGATCAAATGAGAAAATGAACAAGCAGAGCCAGAATCTGTTTGAGCTGAAGACAAGGGCAAACTCTGCAGGGCACCAAGAGAGATGTTGGCACCAGCCTTGGGATGGAGAACACTCACTCCCACCTGTGCAGAGCTCAGAGACTTTCCCCACCTGGTGTGGGCAGAAATGTCAAACCCCCGTGAAGAGCTGAAGCACAGCGAAAATGGCGAGAAATCTGTGAAACCTTAAACATCCTGTGCAGACAAGAAATCATGCAGCCATCAGTCAGGCAGGCAGAAAGGAAGTGGTAAAGGGAGAGGTTTTCCCTCAACACAAGATGGAAAAGCAGCCAGGTTCAAAAACAAGGGGGGATCAGACCCTTCTGAGAGACAGGACTGAAAGGAAGAATAAAGATTCCCCCAAACCTTCTGCAGGGCTGAGCTTTCCCCAGTGGTTCTCAGGAGAAATTAAGCCCACAGCTCTACCTGAAATCTGTCATTGAAGATTACACAAGAAAGATGAAGAGCTTTCAAAAGTTGATAATATTCAAATGCAATAGCAGCAGCAGCCCTTATGGAAGCACCCTATTAAAATACCAGCAAAAACAGAAATGCAAATATGGGAGAGCTGGCAGAGGCTTTCCAGCTCAGACCTTTGGTGCCTTTTGCACCCACTGATAGAAGGACAGAGGCTAAAAACATCATTGTTGGGCCAACATCCCCTGACCTGGTACAGGGTCATGCTGATTCTATTTTTTATATATAAAAGTGCATACAGAAAGACACAGATTAAATACACATGAAAATTACAAATGTAGCACATGGCCACCACTAAAAAGGAGACCTGCTTGCCTTTGGTTGGTTTTTTTTTTCACACTCTGCAATAGGTCATTTTTATTTTAGGTATGCACATACATGTTTGTAGTTTGTACCCACATGTTTTCTCTACAAATTCAGAGGTTCACAGCTTTCCTGGTTAATTCAGAATTTAATCCATTTGCCACATTAGACGGGATTTCGTTTCCATAGGTTTTTGTGGTACATGATTACGTTTATATTGACTTTTTTATTGAGACTCAAAATTAGGCATTTCCTCAACAGACCTAATCCAATTGAAATATTTCTCACATCCTTGCTGGTCACTTTATCTAAGTTTTTCTACCTCACTTGGGCAATATGCTCGAGGGGTGTCTCTAACTGCAGGGGCTGGCCATGCTTTCTCTCTCTGTTAGTTTCTCCCATGCAGAAGAATGAATTTATCAATTACTCCAGTTCTTGAGTTACATGTGCCTGAGACTTACAAGCCTGATAAGAAACCTGAAAACAAATACATCCAAAGACAGAGTTATCTAATAGTTGGCCATCTGCTTAGGAAAATCATTTTAAGTAGTTACAGCAATTCTATTAACTATTTACCAAGTGAGTCATGTTGTTCTCTTTAAGTTAACCCTTCCTGTCTCTCTGAGGGCTCAGCGCCCCAGGCAGTTTTGAAGAAGGTGCTCAACCACCTTCCCTCCTTCCAGGCCATGGCAAAACCCGCACTCGAGACCCCCCAGACTCACACTGGCCAGGGCACAAAAGAGCAATGGAGCAACCAAAGAGCAATAAAGCAGCCGTGACTCTCAGACCACGCAGAAATCTCCTCCCGGAGCATCCCCGGCCAGGGCAGCGCGCAGCAGCCCCGGCCCAGCGGGATGGGAGCGCACCCCGGGCACTCCGGGCAGAACCCTGCCCACATCCCGCAGCCTGTCTGCCCGTCCTGCACCGCACAGGGCACAGGGCACAGGGCACAGGGCACAGGGCACAGGGCACAGGGCACAGGGCACAGGCCCTCGGGCAGGGCCGGCTCCATCGCGGGGGCCGAGGCTGAGCGCTCCCGGGCACGGGCAGAGCGGCTCTGCTGAGGAACGTGCAGCTGCTGGGCAGAGATAAGGCAGAGATGGGAGTTTTAGGGCAAGCAATGGGACAAGACCGCACAGGTTTGGAGCCAGTCCCTGCCCTTTTCCCTTTAACACTACGAAGCGGATAGAAATCTCCTTTGAAAGCGCTACAGCGAAGTTTGCAGGATGAAGGGTGCTCCCCCGGAATCGCTATTTTATCATTAAGCACAAATATCTGCGGGAAGGCCGAGGAGGGGAGGGTGCAGGGAGGCAAAGTCCAGCACCTGATGTTTGAGGGAAGATCCGCGGAGCAAACATCTTGGAGCGCGGGGGTGTGTCGAGGGACTGACAGTCGGGAACCGGCGCGAAGTGAAACGCACCGGCTCCACGGGGAAACACCACCCGAGCCGGGGGACAGAAAGCGGCAGCAGGGCAAAACCGGCCCGTCCTGGGGCTGGCGGCTCGGCCGCACCGAGAGGGCAGCGGGCGGCCACTTTTCAAATTCGCGGGACAGGCAGGAGAGGAACCGCGGCTGCCGCGGACGCCGTGAGGGAAACCGAGCCCCGGCCGCCGGGGCCGGGACCGAGCCGCGCTCGGGATGCTCCGGCGGGACGAGCCCCGCAGCCCGCCCCGGCCGGGAGCCCCCGCTCCGCCCCGGGAGCTGCACCCCGGGCCCCGCCGCCCCTCCCCGCGGCCCCGCCGGCCTCACCCACCTGGGCTCGGGGGCTCCGCTCCGGCCGCGCCCGGAGCCGTGCGGCGGTGCCGGCGCTGCCCCGCTCCGCTCCCGCCTCCGCGCAGGACGCGGCCGCCGCGGCTCCCCCTGCAGGGCGGCGCGGGGCGGGCCCGGCACCGGCAGCGGCACCGGGACCCGCGGATGGGCCCCCGCGGCCCCGCAGCTTTACCTGGCGGCCGGCGGCGAGCCCGGAGAGCATCCCGGACTGCGGGACGGACGAACTTACTTGGGAGTCCTGGCTTGGCGTGAGGGACCTGCGAGTGACAGCGGCGCGCTTTGACTGGACTCGATCTGCATACAATGAGAGGAGGAAAGAAAGGAGAGGGAAAAGGGAAGGGAAAAGGAGAGGGGAGAGGGCAGAGGGGAGGAGAGGAGAGGAGGGCTTTCTCACTACATTATTTTAAGCATCTACTTCTTTCCAGGCTGGAAAACCCACCCAGCGAGTGGAAGCTGCAGCTGCAGCACGCAGGGCTGGGTGGCCCCGCCAGCGCTGAGGGGACACCGGCTCAGGCTGCACACACGGAGCAGCTTCACTCTCCTCTGCCCAGCTGCCACCTCTACCCACGGAAAGGAGCCCCGTGCACTGCCACTCTGGCGGTGATTAGGAGTTCTCTGCAGCGATACTGACTCTCGGACAGCAGTTCCACGTTCCCAGCGGGCTGTGGATCCCCAGCACCCTCCACATCTCCTGCCCCTGGGGCCGCGCCTGTCCCCAGCCAGCTCCACTCGCCCGAAGGACTGGGGACAGCCACGACTCATCTCGCAGCAATTCTGAAACACGGGGAGAACCTGTCAAGAACTTGATCCCACTGGTCTTTGTGGGCATCTTCTAAGTTTTTTAAGTTCTGTTTTTCAAGTTTACCTCTTAGCAAATAAGTAATCTATGTGTTCCTAGTGGGTGGACATTGCAAATAGGAAAACCCACCAGTGTGACCCCACAGTTCCCACCGGCTCCACGGCAGGTTCCAGCCTGTGACAGACTGATGCACCTCAGTGACAGCAGGCCAGGGCCCTCTTGCAGGGACTGCTTGTGTCATGCAGTGAGGTTTTACTCCAGGATTCCCACTCCAAAAGCATTCCCACATCACTGACACCCAGCACTGCTCACCCTGCCTTCCCTGGCAGCAGTGATGCTCTGCATCTCCCTGGTGTAGGAAAGAAGGAGCAGAACTGGCACCAGCCCCTCCAGTGCCAGTCCCAAAATCTATGAGCATCTCAGCATTAAAAATCCAGCAGTGGCAGCAGCAGCCAGCAGCTGAGCTGCCCTCCCCTCCACTCTTACCCCGTCAGGAAGGCAGGCTGGTTCATGGGCTGGCTCAGCCAGGCAGCTGGGAAATACAGAGCAGAGTGAGGGCTGCTCCAAACACAATGGGAATCCTCTGGGGAGAAAAAAAAAAAAGTAATTTTTCCCAGGAAGTTACAGAAAAAGCTGGAGTAATTTACCACACAGTAACATGAAGTGATTTTAAGGAACACATACACTGACTAGCCAAGTCAAGAGGAAAAACAAAAGTGGGAGATGAGAAAATTAGGAGCCTCATCAAAACATGCTGCATAGATGATAGATTTAGAAATGCCACCTGCCTACATGATGTTTACCAGAGCTTTTTAAAAAATGCTGACATTAGGAACGGGATACTACTCATGTAAGGGCCTCACATCTGCCCTGTACAAGAGGTGGTATTTTCCCACTCCTAGTTGATATTCCATGAAATTTTATGCTGTACAATTGTTTTTGAACTAGAGGAGCAAGTCAGAATCAGCTGCCTGCCATGCTCTGCTGCATCTGCTCCGTGTTGCTCCTTCCCAGGGCAGTGTTTGCTGTGTTTGTGTTTGCAGAGGTTGCCTCACTCTTTGGCCCAGATCCTCAAAGCCATCCAGATTACTCTCTCCCACTGAAATCAATGAAAGCTGCAAATCAAAATACTTTTAAGGAGCAGGGATGCAGTTTCTAAATAATATTTTGTTCCTGAATACATGAAACATAGCTGTTGCAGTCAACCCTCTTCACTGAACTGCCAGACTGGTTTATCCCAACCATCCCATCTTCAATGATATATCCTCAATATATCTTACAAGTTTCCCAAGATATATCCTCAATATAACTTACAAGTTTCCCAAGTCACAAACGTTGATCACCATACCTTTGAAGGACCCCAGAAAGGCATCATTGGGTGTTTCTTTTCCCAGCTGCAACTCTGATTTTGTGCAGCTAACCAATTTTAAGAGTATTTGATGTAGACTACATAGATTTTCTTTTAAAACAGCAAGACATACAAGATCCAAAACAAATGTCCAACAAGTACTTTCCCAGCACTGGCTCCCTGACCAGCCTCTAAAGCTTCTCAGGAATTACTTTCCTTCTATAAAAGTGTTCTGATTCCAGAAGCACTGGTTCTTCCCTCACTGGCCATTCCAGTTTGGATGGCATATCAGATCCTCATTGTCACCTATTGATTTTATCTGTGCAGCTGGGAACTCTGCAGTGATCCAAGATGTTAAAATCAGTATTAACACCTCCCAGAGCAACGGGGCCAGACCCTCTATGGCTTCTGCATGCTCATTTCTCACTTCTGCACAAGTAACTGTGTTTATAATGAGCAGCTGCTGTTTTATGTCCTATTCAGCAGTTGGATAGGATAACTTCCATTACTATAATAAGATCTGAATAGATCTGTTACCTTTCTTTTGAAGTAAAAAATGAATTGGTTTTCTAGTTGTTCAATGCCATTGTTCCTGTCAAGTATCAGACCATAATTCTTGTGCATATTCCACGTGCACTGTCCTTACCTCTGGGTAATTCTACTTATGCCCTCTCTTACCAGTGGCCAATGACAGTAAATTGACAGTAAGGAACACAAACAGCTTTTTAACCTTTTCTTTGTTTTTTTATAATAACTGCAGGGGTGGCAGCACCAGAGAGTGCAACTTCCCAGAGTGCAAACAGCCCCACGGCCATGGGGGGCTGCCACACGTTCAGAGCCAGCTCTGAGCTGACAGGAGTCCAGGACTGCAAGGACAGGAATTAAATTTTCTGATTCTGCCATGTGCAGCCAAGATAGGCTCTGTCATTCCTGGAAAGCAGAGCTGCAGTGACATCCTGTTCACTGTCTCACTGAACACACCAAACTCCTGAGCTCTGGGCAGCTGAAAAGTGGTGATAAGAATGTTTGCACTCCTCAGATTTAGCAACTCAGCTCAAGCAGTAAACTCTAGAAACCTGTGTAGAGCAACCCTTGAAATGCTTACTCCAAAAAGGTGAGAGCAAAGTAAATAAAACCCTCATGGCTATTGAGAAACTCACCCTTCTCTGCTGTCACTGCCCCAGTGACACCTTGGGCACCTCAGGGATCCCCTGGAACACAAAACAGACTCACAACCAAACACAGCCTGCCACCCTGCCAGGCAGAAATTGTACCCAGGTGCTGAGGGTCCATGTGGAGGACTAAAAATGATCAGTTCACCTAGGACAGAATCTGGAAGAATTAATCTCATTTCAAACAGAAAAATTATTTCTGTCTTTACAGAAATTAATGATTTATCAGTTTTGAGGCTCTTCTCTGCCATGAATTTTTTCTTTCTAACCAGACTGAATGATTTAATATGTGCAAAATTACATTTAAGGGATGTATATTTTGCCAAGAACATCAAACTCAGTGTTGCATTAGCACACGTGTTCAGTGTTGACAAACAGGACATTTAAAATGGTGTGTTCTGACCTGTACATATCCCACTCCTACAAATACTGCCTGAATCTCCTCAAAAGCAATGAGAGACACCTGTGCTAGTCTAAAAGAAGGGATGAGGGCACAGTTACTTGAGGTCCTTTGGATACACCAGCAAATCCTTCAACATTAAAGACAGATATATATATTTTTTTATATATATATATGCAAATCTGTATGTGTGTTTGTATATATGTGATTATTTCACACACATTGTTCAACATTAAATATTTGGTAGCATTTTTAAAATCAACATTGGGAAAAGTTCAATTTTTCTGAAGAGTGCCCCCTTTAACAGAGTTACACATGCAGAGCTGTGCTGGCAATGGCCATGGCTAAAATCATAATGAACACCTGCACCAATTGTTTCACTCCAGCACAGGAGGAGTTCAGCTTTTACCAAAGGCTGAAGGAAAAGAAGCTGAAGTCAAGGTAAGATTTGCCCTCACAGGGAAATGCAAACCATGTCCCCAGCACAGTCTGAGTCCAGGCTGGGTCAGGAACAAAGGAAGGATTTTCAGTAATTTCATGTCAGGAGTTGACTGCTCTCCATAAAAGACACTGCCCAAACAGACTGAGGCTTTATTCCTCTCAATGCTATCCAGCATGACAGACTATGAGATGGAATTCAATCTAAATTTAAGCACTCTCTGTAAACTATTAATAGAAGAAAAACTGGTAGCATGAATCATCATGTGGGAGCTGCAGAGCAACAGCTAAAATATAACTTACCTTTACACAATAAATGAACTGTTGCATTGAAAAGCCCAGCAGAAGTCACTTGATTCTTCTTCACTTGAACTATTCTCATTTTATTCTGAGGAGCAATGAGAGGGCAACCCTTACTGAACTCTACAAAACACACATTGTGTGCAACCCCATTTTGTCACAACACAAACTGGAGACACAAAGTGGCTGCTGACCCTGCTCCCCACCACTCCCTGCTAGGGATGAGCATGTGCTGGAAATGTTGGTGCAAATGACACAACTTCAGAGCTTTACAGAGCTGGGCTCATGTTTTAGCTCCTGTTTCAATGCCAGCTGTAGCTCTGGCCAAGAAGGGCACCAAACCCTCCTTGACAATTTGTCTCTGCCCAGACCAAAGTCCAGCTGTAATAATTTCTCAGAGCAGCCGTTTTTGGGGGGGATTTTTGCAGCTCCTGAACTGCAAAGCTGGCAATGCAAAGCTGGGATTTTGCAGAGCCAGCCCTGGCTATGCCCAGTGCAGCCCTTGGACTCTGAGTGTGGCCCCATGGAGACACAGCCTGAACTCAGCACGGTGGCATTTTGGTGCTCTGTGGGATATTTATTTTTGAAAAATATGATATTGTCAACAGCTCAGTGAAGTTGTCTCCAGACTGTTATGTCTCCTTCTCAAGTTTCTTTCATTTTTAAGAGCTTAACTTTTAGGCTTCTGGCGTGAGGAAAGAGCCTAAAATGGTTTAAGAAAAGGACATAAACAAGGGAGTGAGCTAAGCACAGCACTGGAGAGAAGCACAAATAGTGCCCCACACTATAGAATCAATGCAGATGGCTAAGAGCAAAAATACTGTGCTGAGACACTGCTGTGCCCAACACCATTTTCACAATGAGATTAAGAAGGTTCCAGAGAACTGAAAATCCTGAAGGACAAAGACCATTTAAGAAAAGTCGACTTCATATTTTTCAAATAGGGCATTAAATATACAGAAATTCAGTCCTACAAAAAGGACTAAACAATGGTGACACAGAGGAAATAGCAGACAAAGGCTAATAAAAGCATTAACCTGGATTAGAATTGGTGGCACCACTCCCTCATTTACTTCTTTAAAAATTCATAGACAATGCTTTTTTCTGAACAAAGCCTTGCATGGGAGAAGTTTCAACTCAACTCTTCTAATAGAAATGAAACTAATAAAAATACTTAATTAGACATAAATGCTGCTCTAATCTTGAGCTGCCAGGACCAGAGACACCAATTATCCAACCTGCCCATTCAGGGGCTGGGCTGCAGCACCCAGCAGGAATTCCCAGGGAAGGCACTGGGATTTCCTCAATGCCAACACAACTTCCTGAGCAAATTCAAGGAGAATTCACTCAACCTTTAGTAGTGAGGATGAAAACCAGCTTGAGATAGGAGAACATCTCAACATGAAATGCTGGGCTCAAGGAAGGACAGAGCTGAACTGAGGGAGGGAGCTGAGAGGGCACAGGATCCAGCTCCCTTTCTGTTGGGTTTTAAGTTCTTCCAGTAGTTACTGGCTGTAAACAGCTTCCTAAAAGTTTAGAAAGGAGTTAACTTTCAATGATGAGGGTCTCCCCTAAAATAATTCTGTGTGGTAATAATGCACATCTTGTGAGCTCCTCTGATCTCTGCCCTTTGTAGAATTCTGCAGCAGACATGACTTAATCCAAGTCTCCTCTGTCAAAGCAATTGTGAAACCCTTTAGCACAATTTCAGCAGAAGATCTGTATTGTTATCCACAGAATTTAACAATTTCAGCAGAAGGTCTCTATTGCTGGCCTAGCTCCCCCACAGAATTTAACTGCAGAAAAACCATGACTCCAATATCAGATGCTGTGATTTAACACAATGGAATATTATATTGCTGTTGCTCCTGAGGTATTTATTTCACTATTCCATACAGCTGCAGCTTTTCATTACAGTAGGATCTCAAAAATTAATGAACCAATTTCATTATATTCCACTTAGACACACTTATGGAGCTGGTTTCACATTTTTAACAAAATTTTTTAGTGACAGCTTGGAAGGCAATCCATGCAAATATTCTGGTGAGGGAATATTATTTCAGTGGATATTGGAAAGGAAAGCTGCAGCCCTACAGACTGTGCAGGCCCTGCAGTTTTAGCATCCCTCAGGCCTGGCCCATCCTGCCCTCCAGGTGCCCACTGCACGTGCACCAGTCCCTCCCATGGAGCTGCCACCAGCATCTGCTTTCTGACACTGTACTGCAATATGCTTCTGAAACATTTATTTGCAAGAGAAGCATTAAAAGCAGGATATAAATCCATTTTAAGAACTAAAATGTTTTCTTAAATCAGGCATGTTCTTAAAGCACAGCCCTCCAGCAGCTGCAGACACTGCAGGCAGGACTGCGAGGAGTTCTCAGGGAGAATATTTCACCTCAAGAAAGGAGAAACAAGGCACTTTCTTGCAGAATAACATCACTGAGACAAAGACTTTTCTGGATTGCTGAACAGTCAGAAAACACCACACAAAGTCTCAAAAAAAAAAAAAGTAGAATTAAAATACCTACACTAGTCAGTGCCTTTCAGAACAATATTTGCAATAATTCAGAGCTCAATCCAAACCTCTGGATCCAATTTGTTCCAGAACACTTGAAATTAAATCAGCATTTGAAAACAGTCACCATCCAGGACAACTTGAGACCAAACCAGGTTTAAGGTGTTCCAAGCTTTATTTTCACCTGGAAAAAATTGTGTTTAGGCTTCTCCTTTAAATAGCCTGAACTGTTCTAGAGATTAAGCCCCCAACCTCTCTCCAGCCCAACTCCTTTGGCACAGACAGGGGGTGAGCACACAATTGCCTTACTGGGGTTGGGCTAAGGAACATTTAAGTAATTCTAATCCTGCAATGTATTACAGAAGTTGCTTAAACTGAACATATTCTCTGCAATTTCCTTCTCCAGAACAATACAGGCTAAGCAGATGCCTTAAACACATCTCTCTTATCTGGGGTATTCACTGTCTTATCAGCTAAACCCTTTGGGGGTAGAGGCTGCTGGTATCATCCCAAGGGAGAGAGGATTTCCAAAACAATCCTGAGGTGGAGTGCACACGAGGCCTGGCACACACTCCTCACCTCCAGCACTGCTGCCTGCAACACCCCTGAGCAAACAGTGCCACAGGCAGCTGACAACAGCCCCAAGAACACAAACACACATTCTCCTATTTGCAACCTTTATTTCATGAATAATTAAGAAGAAAACATGGCAACATTGGCAAATTGAAGGCATACATACTAAATACTCATACAGAATACATCATGGAGAAAGTAAAATGCCCAGGTCTCTAGTGGTCCTTGCAAACTGAAAGCAAATTGGGTCCTCCAAAAGGTTTAGCTTAACACAGGCTTGCTGACTTCTCCAGTTCCAACCATGACCAACTCCTGTCTCTCAAACCACAAACAGGGTGAAATACAATTGGAACACTCATCCAGATTTTCCTCAGAGCTGCATTTCTCAGCTCTAACCAGAAGCAAACAACATGTTTTTATGTCCTTGCCATTTAAATATCTACACTAATACACCAGCCTAAGAATTCAAGACATAAGCACTTGTTGAAACATGTTCCATGTTATCAGAACCTGCAGGAGCACATATCTGCACACACATTTCCACCTGTGGGTACATCTGTACATTTATGCAAAGCCTCTCTCTATGTAAGATATGTGTAAACTATTCAAAAGGGTTCTGGAAAAAAGCAAAGTACTTGCACTTGTCTGGAGGAATTTCTAAACCCATACACAGAGTGACACACAACAGCTGTGTTCCAGGGAAGAGGAAAACCAATACAAATCAGAAAAGCTGGAAGGATGAGAAGAGCTTTTAGAATCACTTTTAGATCATCTAAAGGTTTTAGATCATCTTTAAAGGCTGTGGAAAGTGAGCTTTAAATTCGCTGTTTAGGAGATAGCATTACTGGCTGCAGTGTCATCTCAAACAAGGTTAGTCCTCATCCAGTATAGTGCTGTGAAGTCAGACTGAGGCATCAATAAAATTCTGGTTTTCCACCAAGTCCAAAATTCCTCCCACTTGTGTCAGTTGTGCCTCACACCTGAACTGAAGCACCCTCAGGAGGAGGAGGGTACCAATTAATGCCCTTCTGGGTTTGATCAGGAGAGCTGTCCAGCAGTAAATGGGATCACTGATTAATTTCAGATACTCTGAACAGCTCCTGATCATTACTGACCTAAAGTGAACTTACAGTCTGGAGGCAAACTACTCTATGCCTTGTTTAGCAGTGTTATACTTTCTTCCCATTAGATAATATACAGAAAAAACACATTTCTGTTCAAAAAAACCCTTCAGATACATATAAAAGTGCTACTTAGAGACAGAAAAATTAACCTTACAATACACATAAAACCAAGTTTCTATCAAACTGAAATGTTGTACGTTACAAGGATTAATTACTTGAGAATGTTACATGTATTTGTGCCCTCCTAGATGAACTGATTTCCAAGTAACCATCCTAAAATGAACATATGCAATAATTGGAAACCATTAAAAGCCTCCAGAGAAATTTCAACAATGGAACAAAAAAAAAAAAAAAGAAGAAAAAAAAAAGGAAAAAAACAAGAAGAAAAAAAAAGGAGCCCCTTTTTCCTCATTTGTTAAAAGAGCTCAGAATCAAAAATGGACTATTCCATTATTGCAGGTGCAGTCCACAGTCAGAACAGGTCAGCTGTGGAACTGGGACTGCCAATGGCTCCTGTGCAGCAGGAAATGTCTGCTGGGCTCCCTCACTGCCACATGAACACACCAGATACATGCATTAAAATCATACATGGGTCAGAGGTGAAAATGCACATCACACATTCCTATGCTGGGGCAGAGCAGGTTCCAAGCCCTGACTTCCCCCAGCAACTTCCTCATATTCTAGAACTATGCAAAATACAAAAGCCTTAGAAAAGTGCAACAAAACTAGCTTTATGACATTTTTCTTTCCATTTCCATAAATACAATCTCATAAAAATATTATTAAACAGAAGCATACTTCCCAGTGGAGAACTAACAGGCCACATTTCAGCTTTCAGTAAATGATTTTGCCTAAACTGAAAACCCCTGAAAATAGGGGATTAAAATGAAACCAGCTTAATTGCATCAGGCTGCTGTAATATTCTGCCAAAGTTCACCCTGCTGCTCTGCATGCCCAGGTCCTGCTGGGACTGATGGGGAGCCTACAGGCAGCTCTGGGGCAGGCAGTGGCCTTGGGTAAGGAATATTCCAAAACAAAGCTAATGTCACTTGGAAGGAACTCATCTGGTATCCATAGGTTTTGCTAAAGCTTCATTGGCAGGAAATAATCCTAATATCCCAGAATGAATTAGCTCCAAGAGATCAGGACAGTGGTTTTGTCAAACCAAGCTCAAGGGTGCTGCATCCAAACAACTTCAGGCAAGTTTGTGTAGCAAAAACACAAAGAAAAAAAGACTTGTATCAATTAACAGAAATCAGAACTGTACAAACCTCAACCTTTAAAGTTATTTAGCATTAATTACCCACAGCATACTTGCTACATATTCCAGATGCTGAACATCTTGGGTTGGATAATTATAGAGTGCACTCCAAGGCTGACTGTGAAATCAGGGAACACAACAGAAGCGTAGATGAAGGAGGGGCACAGCAAAGCCACACAGTAATTTAAAACCATCCAGCCACTCTCCTGTGAGAGCAGGAGCACTATTAAAAATACCTTTCTAAATAGGGACAATTGAGTGTATTAAGAGCTGTCTGTGTTTTGCCAGTCCACACACACTAACTTGGGAAAGCACAGTGCCATGTCCAGCACTCCTGGCTGACAAAGATATTTAATAGCCCTTCTCACCAAATAATGCCTCAAACTGGTTAATATCAGCCTAAAAAAGGGATACACTAATGGCAGCTCAAAGGAAGGAGCTGCAGAAATAGAGCTCACAGAACATGAAAACCAAACAGAAATAAATATTGACCAAGTCTAGGGAAGGACACAAGCAAACCATACAGTTAACTCAGTCCATCCATGAACATGACTATTTTAAGGTTCTCTTTCTACACCACCTCAGCATAACTCACAGTAGGCAGAAAGCAGCATGAAGATGCACAGCTGGATTCCATCCCAGAAGAATTTTGCCCCTTAGGAGCTCCTGCTTGGGGCTGTGTTAGTTGCAAGAGGCAAAGAAGAAGTGAAGTCCCCACAGGAGTCACAGTTTAAAGGTGCAACTTTCACTTCAGCCTTTGGAAGGAACTGTCACCACCTGAACCCCAGGCAGTGTCCCCAGAGCAGGCACAGGCAGGAAGACAAACACCCACAAGTTTTGCAGCTTCCCAAATAATCTGGGTTAAAACTAGGCTGGAATCAAAACTGTGCCCTGGGCCAAATCTGTACAGAAACAGAACTGAGTGAAAGTAATCTGGTGATGCAAAAGAACCCAAATGTCTGGAGTGTTGAGACTGAAAAAACAGCAAAAATTCAACAGTGAGATCAGGAAGAGAAATGAGACCCCAATGTCACAGCTACAGCACACCACTGCCCTGTGACAGGAGGGCTCCTGCTCATTTCTCCTCATGTACCTGAAACCAGAGCATCCCCTCTGCCAGGACATGAACAGGAGTCTACAGCAATAAATTAAAGCAGAGTTCATTTAGCTCTGGCAAATTAAGGGCCTTCTAAGATGTGAAGATGGACATTACAGAAAAACACAAACAGTGGAAATATTTCAAAAATTTGGAGACTAAAAATTATCAGAAACACTACATGTAACTCGAACTATTTTATGCAAAAGAGATAAAAACCTACCTTTAAAATGGAATATGCCACAATTATATACTATATTCTGGATAAACTATCCACAAACACAAATTTAAAAGTGAAAACTTCACTCAGTTTTTCAGAGGCATGGGAATAAGGGCCAGAGATTCACACTGGAGATACTAAATTAGTGTTTCTATTGAAACAAACAGCCAAATCAAACTGGATTAAACAAAACCAACTGAGAACCAAACCCAGAGTAACACCTATGGGAGTGTTTCCATCCCAGGATCCAGAGGATGACACCAGGGTGTCCCACAGCTCCATCCACTCTGGCCAGGAGTAACCCTCATGTTCCACAGCACAGGCTTTTGCAAGGCACATAGTAAAATATAAATGGATGACAAAATATTTTCAGTACATTCAGAAATACCTTCTGGACTAAAAGGGAAATAAGTCAGCATAAACTTGCACTTGACATGAACAAAAAAACCAAGCTTTTTGGGGATTAACTATGAACAGAAACAGAACACAACAGTGTATTTATTCCACATCCAGAAGGGCTACTGCTATTTTTCCTCTTGAGCAGCTGAATGTGGTTTGAACCTTCAGAAAAAGCCCCACTGAGGAGTGCAGCAGGGCATTGTTTGCTTTGCTCTTCCATTGCTTCATTCCTTCCACGGGCAGCACCTGACACGTAAGGGCTCAGACACACCAGGACACAGAAACCTCCTCCCAGGGCTCCTGGGCTGCATTCACAGAGCTTTACCACACAGATCACACCAACAAGAAGTTCACAGAGCTCTGAAGTTCATAACAAGATCCCCATTACAATTACTGCTAGCTTCTCTCTCTCTTCCTTTCTGAAGACCAGCAGTTCATGTTTCAACAGAAGGGATCTGGCAAACATGATTTCTCCTTTGACAAGTGGTGACACTCTCAGGTTATTGCAGTTAAGGACTCTGACAACATTCCAGGTAAATGAAGGTGATCATTGGACAGAAAAAAATCAGCTCAAAGCTCAAATTACCTCACCAAAACACATGATGAGTGAATTTAGATCAAGAAATGCTATCCTTTTCATTAGAAAAATATTACTTTGTAACTCTAAGGCAATGAATAAGACAATCATAGATAAGGATATCAGTTCAGAGGATAAACAGAAGGGTTTTTAAACACTGATTGGCAAAATCTGGAATTTAATAATAGGAGATAGAAAGCAAGACAGCACTAATGTGTGTTTCCACTAAGACTATTCTCATTGAAACGAATGAAGTAAAAAAAAAAAAACTGAAGAAATATAGAGGAGAGGAAAATGCATTTCAGACTTTTATTAAAATCTATTAATGAAGATCTTTCACTTGAAACCTCGCTTGCAACAATTGTCTTTAGATTATGCTGGCTCTTCAAATGCACCAATTCATAATCTGAGGGTCTCTACTTCTAGTTCTAAAGAGCTGCAAGAATGTTTGAGACACCACTGCTCTGAAAACTTCTCCAAAGGCCCTCAGCACAGGTTAAATAGTTATTTTGCAAAGTTCCATAATTCTCACAGGCACATATCAGTGTAAATGTGTACTGTTATACAATGCTAGAGACATGCTGAATTATTACTCTTGACATGGGCTGTGTTCTTCAGATGATGGGGTTTTGGATTTGGCAATACTTTTGAGTTAAATCTGTGCTTTTTTTACCATGAAGAAGTTTCACAGATGCCAAGCACAGCTGCATTCACTGGGTTAACATCTATGACATTCAAACTGTCCTTAACAGTCGTAAGAGCACCAGAGAACAGATTTATTTTCTTTACAATGGGGTTACTGCTGAAAGAGCCTGTGCTTATAAATAGCAGCTGTTACAGAACTCACTGCTCAAGTTGGCTTCTGCTTAATATTAATGAGATGTTCCATGGCTGAACTGCTGCTAAGTGTTCAGAAAAGCAAGAGGCAGAAGCAATGACAGAGTGAAGTCTCCCCTGGATTTGACAAACAAGATTACAACAAACAGCTCTGACAAAGGGAGCCACGAAAGCACCGGGAGCCATTAACATTCCACAGCAGGCCCTAAGTGCCAGCACCTATCAACTCCATGATAGCTAAGGCACTTAAACTCTTTTGCCCAAGAGCTGCTAAATGAATTCAGGTACATTTTCAGAAAGAAAAAGAAGTTGAGCAGACTGAAGTTTCTCAATTCCTTCCTTGTGACAGTGAGTCATTTCCACGCAGTGTTTGAGAGGCTGGGTGGACACACATTACATCAGTTCCTCCACAGTCCTTCCCAGAGAACATCTCACCTCCTGTCACTCAGATGAGCATGTGCAAGACCAAGGAAAAACACACAGAAAACATGGCAAAGCTGGATTTTGAGACAAACTACTTCATTATTACATCTTTTGGAGAATATCTTCTCTGCAGAGGAAATGCTGTCCCAGTTGCACAGTTCCAGCACAGCCATCCACGACGTGTGCTCCTATTGCTGCAGGGAAAGCAGCACAGGCAGAGCAGGGAGAGAGCAAGGAACAAGCCAGACAAGGGGTGATCATTGATTCATTGCTGTTATAGTGGAAGCACAGGGACTTTGCACAGATTCCTTGAAGTGTAGTGTACCCTGAAAGGCAGGAGCTGCATGTGCTAAGTCTTTACAATCCATAAGATAAAGATGAAAGCCACATCACTGTGACAGAGGTAGGCTTATAATGAAGCTTTAGGATGAAGACTTCTTCTGTGCCAGATTTTTCGAGGTATCAAGAGCACTTTTCCCCTCAATTTGTCATTATGGAATCAAAGCTTGTTTTCCTAGAATATTGTGCACATTTTAAAGGATGGAAAATAGCTGTATAGGCAGTAACTAAGTTACCATTAAGAACTCTACTGTATGGGGCTGCCATATGCTGTGGGTAGAATATTCAGAGTCTGTGAGATCAGGATGCTACACAAAGTTCAGTGATATGATGCCATGTTATCCTTTTCCTTCTCAAAGCTTTATCTGTACATTCAGTCTCCTATATGCCAGAGGAAGCATTCATCTCACTCTCCCAGCAAAGAAAGTTTCAGGAAGGCTGACTGGAAAGGCAGCACAGAAGTAGTTCAGGCTCTTTAGGCTACATAATTAATCTGAATAGCTTAATAACTTGGCTTATTCCAAGCACTGTGGCAACAAGTTCTTACTTCTAAACAGTTGTTCCCATGCTTAGTAGCTGAAGCAATCTGAGGCAATCCATGATAGCGTCACTGAAGTTTGAGGGGACTCAAATGTTGCCAGTTTTGAGTGGAATGGGGATTAGCATTTCAGTAAGATTTCCATCTGGTAGCTGACGTTGGCTGTATCCCATGGATGTGCTGAATGATTGGGGCTCAGGTTTCAAAGTATTTGTAAATGGCTGTAACATACAGCATGACATTCTGCCAGTCTGGACGCTCGGTTCGCACCATTTCATTGATGTCCTGTCACAGAAAACACACTGGTCAAAAGCAGCAATGAAAACCCTGAGAGCAATGTGGCACTGCTTTCACACATTCCTGGGAATGGCAAATCTGTCAAGTTTCCACAATTTAAAGCACTGATGAAGAAAGCTCTGTTTTCGTCCATATATCTTGGTATTACTTACAGAATGTAATGAATAGCAGATCTGGAGACAGCTCTCGTGTTGACTTAGTCTGAAATGCCTGATGCTGTGCATGCTCAAGCTGTGCCCCACTGAGTACAGCTGGTACAACAGTCAGACTTCAGTGTTCACAGAACCCTGCAGCAGCCTTGCAAATCAACACAACCTACCCAGCAACTGTGAGCCACGGAATCAAGGCCCAGATATTAATTAAAGTTCAAAATTCCTATCAGGTTAAGCACCAATAAATAACTGACTCTCATCTACCCTCTCCAGCACATGTACAAAGCAAAGCAGAGTGATGCAGCTCCTGGTAATTTCTGTTTACTCTGTTTGAAAGCTCTGGATGCAGGAATCTCCAGAATTCAAAAAAGAAGTTGTGAATTCTTTTAGCTGAACACCTTTTTCAGAGAATGAGTAACTCCTACCTGCATTCCACTCCTGTTTACATACAGCAGGTTTCACACCTTTCTTAGCCCCTCACTCGTGCAATATGGATGAGAAAAAATGCACAAACCTCCACATCACACACAGTGTGCATGCAGGTATGCAAATAGCTACTAACTTCTTCAGATGGATGCAATTTGCACTTAAACTGAATTCCATTCAATTTGCCTGTCTGGAGTCTCTCTAATGAAATACATCACAAAAAGGAAGGGCAGACAGCAACCATTTGGACTAAGGCTGAGTTATGCAGGAATTTCTGTAGTTATTTTCCACTATCTCATTCTTACATCAGCACTTGGTAAAAAACTTCCACATCTCAAATCAGTGCCAAAGTCAAAGTAGGAAAGCCCAGGAGTTGCACTGCCATTGTCAGCAAACACAATGCTGGGGGGTAAAAGCACTGATAAGGATCAAGGAAAGTGTTATTTTTAAAAACTCTGTTGTACTGTTAGTTGCTAACTATGGCAGCTTTGTTAGAACTTAGGTTGCAAAAGTATCAGTTAAATCTCATTTCTGATAGTGGCCATTTCAGCTGAGCTCTTGTGATCACTCACAAGGGTTTGGGATACTCCCAACTCCACACCTTCAGAAACACTCCTGTTCTAGTAAACACTCTACTGCTGAAAACTAATTCTTTTATTGTGAAATTTGTGTAAGACAACTTCTATGCCATCACTGAAAAAACCTTACAACTATTTGCAATGATGACAAATTAAAAGTCTAACTTTAAGAGGCAAATCTAAATTCTCACACTACACTGAGAAAAAGGAACAAATTACATTGCTTGATTTGTAGCTCCAGAGTTCAAAAATCCTGAATAATTTAGAAGTAGGTCAGAGACAGGACAGATTTAATGGATTCTTGAAATCTTATTCTCAAATTATTCTCAAAAAATCCACTGCTGTTAATAATATTTATTTTCATATTGGGAGATAAGTGTTGGTGAACCTTCCTTTTAAAGCTTAACCAGTCTGCCTTTCAGTCATTATTTAGTGCAATAAGCTCTAGCTGAGCTCATCTGCTGCTATTTTTAAGTATAAACATCCAGATCTTTTGAAACTACAAAATAGAGTTATTTGGAGTTTTATAAGTGGGTCATAATTAATTCAATATACATTTAAATCTTACCAGAGTAGATTTGATGCCAACGCTTTCAGCTGCCTGAAAAGCCAAAGTGAAATTTCTTCTCTGCATGGGACATGAAAACATGTTAGAAAACAAAGAAATACTATTTCAAATATATCAAAATGGTCTTAAGAATGTTCTTAATAATGCTACTACTTAAACTTCAAGAGGAGTATATAATTAGACTACAGTAATTTTAAAGAGCCATAGGAATTAATGGAATAGGAACCAAAAATCTATATAAAATTTTATTAATTGCCTGTTCAGAAGATAATCCTAAATATCATTGTCAGTGAAGAATAGCTGAGTTATAAAATGCTAAAGAAGAGATTATTTATTCTCTGAAAAGAATAAATAAATAAAATCTCTTTGTGCATTAATGAATTATTTTGTTTTTAAGATCTATTATCATTGATTGTACACCCTGGGCTAATCAGCAGGTAGGAACTGTGGCAGAGCAGAATACAAAGAGATGATTTGGAAATCCCAGTAACACTGGAGTTTTTAGAACTGAAATTAGTTCACTGGTCTTTATTAACTCATGTAAACCAAAGCACTGCAGTCCTGGGAATGGGATTTTTAATGTCTTACCTTGTCCTGGCTGTTCAGCTCTTGGTAGGGAATGTGGGCTGGCAGGTAAGTGTGCAGAACTGCACAGAAAGCCAGGCCATCGTTCCAGCTGCTGCTGAAGTTTGTGATGTCAATATTCTTAAAGGAAAAAAAAATAAAAGCAATATTAAAATTGTAATCTAACAATTATTACATCCTACCAATTAATCAATATTTCTTTTTAATACCTTCAAAGAAATTGGCACAGAAAGTGGACAGCCCAGTATCAAAGTTCTGTGGTAAGGACTGCACTAATAACAGAGGAAAACAAAATAATATAGTGATAGGAAAGTTTGTTATTTTATATATTAATTTCTGATCATTTTAAATCCTCCCTCAAAAAAAGTGCAAAATGTGTGCTTGAGTGTGTGTTAAAAGGTGTAAAATGTTGTGCTAGAGAAGGTAATGGATTTGATGCAACTGTACCACAAACACAAATTTAAAAATGAAAATTTCCCTCAGTTTTTCAGAGCCATGGGAATAAGGGCCAGAGATTCACACTGGAAATACTAAATTAGTGTTTCTATTGAAACAAACAGCCAAATCAAACTGGGTTAAACAAAACCAACTGAGAACCAAACCCAGTGTAACCCCAATGGAAGTGCTTCCATCCCCAGGACCCAGAGGATGGCACCAGGGTGTCCCACAGCTCCATCCTACTGCCCACCCTGATGTTCCACAGCACAGCCCCAAGACAGAAAAGCAAATGAGTCAGACTTGTACCCAAATCCCTGACCAGACAATGTGCTGCTATCTCTGCTCATGTTCATTCTAACTTCTGCATCTACTACATTCACATCCAGACAAAATTTCTAAATGATGAGGGAAAGTATTTTCTCTTTTAAACAAACCATTTTTCTATAGAAACTGATGTGAACAAGATGGCAAACAAAAGTTAACTTTCATTTGGAAATAAAGATGCTCCAGCAGATTTAGTGCTGACAGTAGCAGAGAATCTTTGGGACTGAAACTGAAATTGAAAACTGCTGTCTTGCACTCTTGATCTTTTAGCTCCCGTAGGAAACTCAGTGGCACTGGTAAATGCATCTCCTGAGACTGTATAAATTATTGGAGAGTCAGCCCAGCCCAAAGAGTTATGAACAAGATGCCTCAGTGACCTTTTAAATGAGTGTATATTTGGCTGTTGGCAGTCAAACAATGTTAGAGAGGCTAAGTGGATAGCAGTCAGTTTAAACTTTAATTAGGAAACAACCAGTAACAACAATGTATCATATATCTTTTACACTCTCATGGAGAAATATAAATATAAATATGCTTTAATATCTAACCCACTTAACTGGGCTGAAGCAGAAGTATTGTATTTGCAGGGAAATGCCCCCATGAAGGCAGGAATCTGACTCCATGTTCTCAGAAGGTTAATTTATTACTTTATGATACTAAATTATAATAAAGGATACTATACTAAACAATGCTAAAGAATACAGAAAAGATACTTACTCAATGTTAAAAAGATAATAATGAAAACTCATAACTCTTTCTAGAGTCTCAAAACAGCTTGGCCAATGAGTCAAAGCAACTCACACCAGAATTTAATGAAACAATCACCTTTGGGTAAAAAATCTCTAAACACATTCCAAAAGAGCAAAATACAAGAGAAGCAAATGAGATAGGAATTGTTTTCCTCTTCTCTGAGGCTTCTCAGCTTCCCAGGCAAAAAATCCTAAGTGAAATATTTTTTTTCAAAAAACGTAAATGCTACACAGCAGTTTACTTGGTTTTCAAAGTTTTAACAGCAGAAACTAAAACCTCCAGTGACAGAAGTGCAGGATCACAATCACCTGAGCCAGCCTTTCACCTGACAGCAATTTAGTCATCATCATCATCATCATCATCATCATCATCAGCTGTCTTGGACAAGAACTGAAAGTGGTTCTTGCTAAGGCAGAGAACCCCACCCAGGGCCAGTGCTCTGTGCCAGGCAGCCTCTTGGACTTCAAATGAACAACAGCCACCATCTCCTCTGACAGAGGAAAAAAAAAAAACAAAACTCTGGGCAATTTGTAGAAGAATGTGAGGGAAATGTGGGTTTCCTGCCGAGCTGCAGCCCCTGTGCAGGGCAGTGGCCCCGGGCAGGCCGGGCTCTGGCTCGTGGACGTGCTGGGGCTCACAGGAGCCCCCCGGGCTGTGGGAACTGCTCTGCTCACAGCTTCCTCCAGCCACAGCCTGGGAAAACTCAACTGCAAAAGGGAAAAAATAAAAGGGAGGAAAAAAAAAAAAAAAAAAAAAAAAAAAAGCTCTCTTTTTTCCTCAAGAGAGACAGGAAATTGGATTTAAATTAATGCTCGGTTAAAGCTTTCTCAATGGTACTTAAATGAAGGAAACATATGCAACACATAGGATGAGGTTTTGAGGAAAAAAAAGGGAAATGTCAGATTGTTAAAGCAAATAAATTTCTAAATGTGTCCATTTACAGAAGTCACTTTTTGGGAAGTTCTCTCCTCCTGCCCTGTACCCAGTAAGGCCTCAGGCTCAGATCTGTGTCAGTAAGAGGGATAAAGGCAGGGAGAGGGGTTTGTTCTGTCAGATTTGTGTGGCAAGCTGGCTGTAAAAATCAGGTGTGAATGATCCTGTGTGCTTTGCTATACAATCCACGGGGGGAGAAAAACTCAAAGCTGGTTTTAACCTCTCCCTCTTTCCCTGAGATTAGCAAGTGATGTGGGAAGGGGAGGAGAAGATGTACACTGGCATTGCCACAGTGAAATTCCAACAAGCAAAAGTCATGTTTGCTTCAACATCTCAATTGTGCAAACTCAAAACTTCATTTTAATTATTAGTAAGTATCCACAGAATGCTGAATTTTTAATATAAACACTGGGGGGAAAAGGGCCACACCCACAAGTTTGGTTGGTTCTCAAACAAAACCAAACTCAGAATATCCCATTTTTCTAAATCATCCTGTAGGGTCCAGCTTTTATTATTAAGACAACAAGCAGAGAGCAAGCCTATCATCCAAGAATTTTAATGTATCCAGAGTAGCTGAATTAAATACAACGGAAGGAAACAATTAAAAGGGACTGGTTTCTGTTTCCAATTGCTCTAAGCATTATGAATTATTATTACCTCTCAGACTAAAAGAAGTATAATATTGGTCAGACAGTAAAAACAAATCTAGAAAGGGGACAGATTGTCATTTAAACTGAAAATTTAATTTTTCATGTAGGGCTTTGAGCACATAACTGGCACATTTAAATACAGCAAATTTTATTTCCTAAATGCTTTTAACTACTTGTGGTTTTTTTGAAAAAGCTTGGTCAGTATAATGAAATCAATCTTGCATTAAGCTCTTATTTCTCAAAGAAAGAATTGATGGTAAACAGAACATCAATCTAAAATCTCTGCCATAATTTCTTCTTTGTTACTGCTTTTATTAAGTAATTGGCTCTATTAAGAGAATTCTGCTGGAATCTAATCTAGAATTATTCTTCAAGACATTTCAGACCACAAAGTATTAAAGCAACTGAAGGACATACTTTCAGATAAATTGTCAGATGAGGAAAAGCTCTTCTGGAGATAAATGAACTAGGAGGGCATTTATCATCCCTTGTCTGTTAATGATTAATGGGTAGATGGGAGTGAAGCCATTTCTGTATTTGGGGTAGTTGGTTTTTAAAAAGGTGATTTTCACTAAAGTTAAGCAACAGACCATTGTCAGAAAAAGATCTGTGGAAGACACTTTCCAACCAGGAGTAAACAACAGAGTTACACATTTGTAAGACATTCTGGAGACAGAACATAAAAACATAAAGTGAAAACCAGACAGTACTAGAACAACCTGGCAGATCCATGACCAAGCAGCATTTCAAGCAGGACTGCAGCCCCTGCTGAACTGCAAACTGCAGGGCAGGAGCAGCCACCACAAAATGAGGATTCCCTTGAGCTCACACAGAAAAAAAAGACTAAAACCAATATTCCCCATGAAGGTATCTACACTGCCTAACAGACTGGGCTCTGCATAACATCAATCTATCCATCAATCTCTGCAAACCTATGGCTTTGCTAAAACTCACCATTTTTAAGTGGTTTAACCCACCATACTGCTAATTTTAGATTTTTCTCCTATTGCTTTTTGCAATAATTCTAAATTAATAGAGGATCTCAAGTCAGTGAAAATACTTTGTCTTAAAAAAATAACAAAAATATGTTAACTGTTATAACCTAGTAACTCTTTAATTTTTATCCTCTCCAGAAAACTTCCACAGCTAAAAACCCCACAAACATCAAGAAACCCAACTACAGAAAGCATGGTTTCTAACTTGCAGTTACAAATTAAGAACAAAGCACTTTTAATCACTTTTTTAGACACATCCCCAGCTTCAATCTCCCTGAACTGTGGACATCAGAGCTCCAGCAGGGCAGCATCCTGCACAGCAGCCACTTCTCCACCCTTTATTCTGCACAAGGAGAAGAGATTCCCATATCCAAACTTGCTTTGGCTCTCAAAAGAGTCAGGACATCAAGAAAATAAAAGCATGTGTCTATGTCTCTGTTGTATTAGTTAATTAAATAAGTGGGTTGAGAAAACAAAACCATTCATATGATTCTGTGCTATAATATATTAAAGCCTTAAAACAAGATGTGAAGTTTAAGTGTGCAAAGCTTGGCAGGCTTCTTCCTATGGCAGAAAATTAGCAGTAAAATGCTTTTCAAAGCTTTTAAAGATACATCCACAAAAGAAAAGAGTATCCATTACAGAAGATTACAAAGGTTAAAGTTAACTACAACTCCATTGAATCAGGATTCACTGACTCTCAAATCATGGAATAAAGCTGTGCCTATCTGCTTCTGGCAGTGGGTGAGAACATGAAAATATTTCTGGAATAGACTTAGCAGCAGTCCCAGCTACTGCCTCTTCAATGGCAGCTTCTGGAAAGGCACTAAATGGCAAATATAGACCATCAAAATCCTTAAACACTGACTGGTAATGTTTCTTTCCATACCAAACACGTTATTTTTCACTTTGGGCACAAAGAAGAACCATAAAAGAAACAGTCATCCTCACAAAATCCATTAATAGCTTCAGACATTAATGTCTGAAACACTCAGAGGTACAGACAGCTTCAGAATTTATTCTAAATTTTGTCATAATTAAGTCCAACAAGTTGACATTTCCCTTGTATCACAATCCAATCCAAACACAAAAAGGAAGCATGTCTTTCCATAACTCAATGATTTTTGGCTAAAGCATCAGCCTAAACCAAGGAGAGAAGTGTTTTGGCATCCTGACTGCTCTGATGAATCAAGCAGACAGCACAGAATGCACACCCTGCAGTCAGCATTTGAACACAGGCTTACATAAGCACACTCCTGTCCTTTTCTTGTGCATTTTTAAATCAATATAGTACTTGGAATAGGATATGATCTAGCTCAGTGTTGATAAATTAAAAAAAAAAAGGAATCTGAACCATTTTTTACTTCTAGTTTTGTTATTCTACACTTATGGCCCAAGCACAAATGAAAGCATTGCTTGATTCCAAGGTGCACTGAGCACAGCATTCAATTTTTTGTAAGACATGCAGCTTTGATCTGTACAGGAGGTAAAAATTAAGTCTTTGCAGCAAAAGTCTTTCCAGAAAGCAGCATTGCATGAAATAGAGAATAAATACTACAGGGCTAACTAAGTGTATCTGTACCTAGAAAGTGTGTAAATCTTAAAGAAAGTTTAAAAAAAATTAGTCTATTCTTGTTGCAATTTTGTGACAATTGCTTTTTTGGTGCCAGACTTCTGGAAGTGAATTATCTTTCAGAATGCTGACAAAAATGGAAAATAAATGGAAATACTGGTGGAGATAAGAGTGGGTAAGGATGTGTGTGTGTATCCTGTTTGTTGGTCCTCTTTTAACATGAAACATGCATGCTCACATCCTTTCTGGGACTTTTATTAGCTGTGTACTCAAAATGAAAGTAACTGTGCTCCAGCCAGGGTAAATGCTCCCTAACAGCTGGATGGGATTACTTTCTGCTTTGAAGATATCTGGAATTTATGACAGTTTTATGACACTGCACATATTTCAGAGGAGCCAGGAGGATTCTCTCCTCTGAAAAATGCAGCACTTGGCTCTGTGCTGTGCAGCAGTGTCAGATCCTGAGCAAAGCTAACACACAATGAAATTTCAACTATTTTGTGCCTGTTGGTCTGAAAACTGAAGGTGATTTGCTCCTCTTTTATGTAAATGCTTATCTGGAGAGCAGCTCCCCTCTCAGGGGTTGGAGATCTCCCAGCCCAGAGCTCAGGGCAGGCAGTCTGGGTGTGCAGCTGTGCCAGACTGAACAGGCTCAGGGGGAATTCACTCAGAACCTGCCCCTGCTGGTCCTGCACTGCCCTTCTGCACATCACCATGCTCCAGACTGAGCTCCAAGCAGAAATCCTGCCTGCAAACACCATTCAGGCAGCAGGCTGAAAGCTACAATATAGTAAATGTGAAGTCATTCAGGTTTTTACACCAGACACTTCTCTTATTTTCATTGGCTGTATCAACCTCATTTTTTTACTGAGGTCTTGAAAAACACAGTTAAATATTAACAACTACATTTAAAGGTGACTTTTCATTTATTCCCCTCCAAATTTGCTTGAATAAATCAAGAAAAGTGTACTATGAAGTAATTTCCAGGGTTTTTTAAGGGGGTTTCTTCCACTATAATGGACTGAAATTAAGAGCTTCACCACACTATCATATTTGAATTATTTAGCATTCACAAAGTTTCAAGCTTCCAAAGCAGAAATAAGTAGTTAAGACTCTTAATCAAAAGCTTGAAAACAATTTTCCAGAAGGGACAGGAAAGCAGGAGTTATTTCTCTTCCATTTCACTTGAGCTAACAAAAAACCCAAACCAGTTACACCAGACAATTCTGTAGGGCTGTATTCTCCACAAGTATCTTGTGTGTAAAAAAAACCCTTCTCTCCTTGAAACAGGACAGTCTTTGGTGTGGTTTTTTAGTTTTTTCTCTTTAAAGAAGAGAAATTCATTTTATTAAATAAAATAAATATCAGCAGTATTTTCCCCTGCTGATAAGGATAAACCAACTCCACCACACCTGGTGTTTAACAGGCTACACCACTGGCAGCTCACCTGGAACTCTGTACACCTTCAAAAAATTCTAGAAATTAAGATTTGTATCTGGTTACTTGTGTGATTACTATTTTTTAGTATTCATTAGCTACTTTGCACTATCCAGTGTGAAATATAACACCAGAGATAAAAGGCAAAACAATGCCAGGAGCAAACATGTCTCTGTTAGAAAAGGAGCTTTAACTCAAGGTGCATGGCTCCATCTTCCCTGTGAAACACCAACAGCTGAAATTATTTTCTATAAATACCTTGCATGCATTAATGCATAAAGACCTACAGCTGTGAGACATCACCTCCAGGTGAGAGGGGGAAAACAAGACCAAAAAAGTGATTGCTGCTGGCAGTGGATGAACCAGCTGTGATTTAAACACCTTGAAAAATACTGGTTTACAGGGTTTTACCTAAGTATTAGTAGTTTAATATGAATAGGACAAAAGGAAGAAAAGTTTTATTCTGAAACAGAAGGTTTCTAATCCTTTCTTTTCTTCTGCTTGTTTCCAATGATGGTTACAATCCTCCAGGTCATTTTAGAACTGCTTACAGACTCCATCTACAAGTACCTTTCCTTTAGCCTGCCACATTTACAGCTAATATTGGACAGAAATTGGTGACTGGATAGCAGGGACCTACTGCTCTTCCTAGAGAGGGTTGGGATATTTGGGACTCGTGCTCTGTGAGGCTCCTGCAGCAGCTCAGAGACAGAGCAGCAGGTACCTGCAGCTCAGAAAGCTCCTGCAGGCTCTCACCCAGGTGTTAAAGCAAATAAAACAACAGTGACACAGAGGGAAAGTAGAAGTTCTGATGATAGGAAATGCTGGGGAGAAAAGGGAGTGAGAGACAGCAGGAAGAGCTGGAGGTAAAGGGGGTACCCTGTCCATGCTTGCAGGACAGGGAAGGAAGAAGAGCTGAGTACCTTCAGCAAGACTGAATGAGGAAGGGAGACATGGATTACCCTGATGCTTGTCTCCTGTTTGGCAGTTTTGAACACACATTGTTTTAAAATAAAATTAAATGAAGCAGAGATTCGTTGAAAATAAAAAAAAGAAGAAAAAGATCCTTATCTGTTATTGATAACATTGAGATGCCAGAAATCTGGATAAGCACTGTTCACAATGAATGCACTGCTGGGTATGTTTAAAACATTAGAATACCACCAACACAGTGTTCAACCAGAACTGAATTTCAGGGGATGCTGAAAATAATCAAATTCTGTACAACAAAGAAATGAAAAATGAGTGTGCCTAAAGCAAAAGCCATTCTTCTCCCAGAACTACTTAATATAACCTCCTGATACTATCATACCATTTCAATGAAGGCATTGCAGTGGCTCTGCAGATGCTCTGTGCTTTCTCAGCACCCTGCTGCAGGTTCTGAAGCAAGTAGAGAAAATCTCAAAAGCTATCCTTTGAGCAGTGTTTATAAAACTCCAGGAATTACAAGCAGCAATCTGTAGAATCAGAAGTGTATTCCTCAATGTGCACACAACTAGAGAGTGAAAAGTTTGGAATAATTTCTATCACTTTTCCTAACCAGATTAACGAAGCTGTCAAATTCATCTTTCATTTCAAGACAATATGGGAAAATATTTTTGCACTTAGTCTGAGGATTTATAAAGCAATGTAACATCCTGCCTTTTTTAAAACGTGGGGAAGGAGAAAGGCTCTTTGCACAAAGCTGCTTCTCCTCAGAAATAGCACAGCTGAGCATCAGACGTGCACAGGAAGAGGGGGAGGGTTATATCCCAGCCTGTCCATTGTGCTGCAGGAGGACTTTTCCTATGGATGGGCCACCATCCTGTTATGTGGCTCTCAACTTCCTCCTGCATTGTGAGCCTCAAGTCATGGAAAGAGTAAAGTTCTTAAACTGAGGATTGTGTTGGGAACTCCAAACACTCTCAATACAAGTTAACCAAACAAATACATCATGGTCAGACTATTAACATCCTGGTTTAGTTTGCTGAAGCCACTATTCTTTTGAAAAAATAATGTAATCAGGAGAACTCTGGACAGTTATCTTGTTAGTTCTTTTGGCTTCTGATAACATTTGGAACAAGTGAAAACAAAAAAAAAAGTCTGCAACCACAGTGGAAAGCCAAGTTCAAAATGCAAGACAATGCCACCTTCACAAAACAAACTCCCTAAGAGGCCAAATGGGAGTCAAAGATCCAAAGAACACCCTATGATAATTACCTATAAAAAATAAATCTCTGAAATCTGAGAAATGGTACTCTAGCTGCATTTGGGAAACATTGATTTAAACATTCAGTTGATAAAGTTCCAGCTCCAGTTTCACAAGTGCAAAGCTGATTTCAAGTGCCTCAGTGGGAGGGCAGCTGCCCCTCAAGACAAAGCTGTGGAGCAAAGTGACTGAGGAGCTGCTGCTGCTGGGGCAGCCCTGGGAGCCCAGGTGTCAGCACATCCCTCTGGCTGTCCTGAGCAGGTGACAGCACATCCCTCTGGCTGTCCTGAGCAGCCCAGACCCTGCCAGGGGGCTCAGAGCCCTGGCACAGAGCCCAAAATGCCCCTGTGGGTTTGATTATGGCCCGTGGAACAAATTACCAACCTTAGATGAAGATCAGCAAGCCACAACAGTTTAAGTAGAATATTAGTGAAGTTATCACAGGGTGGAAAAGGAGATTTTGGGGTTTGGTATGGGGGTTCAGGAGGCAAGATGGAGGGAACTGGGTGTGTCCAGCCTTTCTCCTTCTTCTTCTTCTTGGCCTCCATCTCCTGCTGTGATGGTGGCACTTACAGATTGGTTTAGAGTAGAAGCTCACTGTCTAACACAGGTGATGGGCATTGGGAAGGAATTGTAAACATTGCACAGGTAGTTTTTAGTATAAAGACACAACAGCACCCTGGGGGCAGGCAGAGTGCCTGGACTGTCCTGCTGAGCTGACCTCGGCAGGGCAGGAGAAAATTTTTTATAGATAAGATAAAATAAACCTTGAGACCGAGAAATGAAGAGCCTTGACTGCTTCTTTAAGTGCCAGGCTGGGAAAAGAGACTCTGGAACTTTTCTCGGGGTCACTCTGACAAACCAATGATCCCAACACCCATTCCAAGGGGAGGGTACAGGACATGCCAGGGCACCCAGCCCATGCAGTCAGGTGTGCAGCAGCCTGGTGTGTGCCTGGGCAGCTCCAGGGCCTGGCAGCCAGGGCACACTCAGCCCTGCAGGTACCTGGTAGCCCTCTGTTTTCTTCTGGCACCACTTCAGCAGGGCGTTCCTCTTGGAGCCTCCATATTCTCGTGCCAGGGCAGACAGGGGATCCTTCCTCTCCTCCCTAGGAACAAGGCCAGAAGAGCTTGTAACTCAGCAGAAATAGGTATTTACAAAGGCTCAAATAGAAGGACAAATTCTTGGCACAATGGAAGAAGCAGGATACAGCACTTATGATTGAAAAATAGAACACACATGAATACCTGCAAAAGACTTTTGAGTTAGTTTGGAGTAATTCTTTCATTAGCAAATCATCCTTCTTTTTCCTTTAAGCTTTTTTTACTAGATCTTTCCACCTCAATGATATTTCTTTCTAAGAGTTTGAAAAATTAAACTCACAACATATTAAGTTGCAGCCTGAACCATTAAGCTAACTCAAGTGACTTTATTCTTATTTAGAAAGAATATAAACTGATGTTATCTCTTTTGCACCTCATGGCTGATTACAAATGTCACCTTGAAACAACAAGTTTGCATTTGAGCAGCACAGTGTTATTAACAGAACACTTGCCTGAGACCTGGAGTTCTCAAAAAAGAAGGGGGAGATCTATGTAGGCTGATCTGCCATTTGATGTATTAGCACAATAAAAGCAGTCAATTAATTTCAATTCCAGTTTGTCAAGCTATCTTAAGTAATTTTTTCCTTAAGAAAAGATTGGGGAAGAAAAGAACAACCTAACTAAGTTGGCCATTTTTTCATGAGCCTTACATTACAAGCATCTCTTTACCAGGATTCAGAAAAGAATTCTTAAGATTAAAAAAACCCAGTACTACAAATATTATAAAGGATAATACTTCTTTAGTGGCCTGGCTACATGACTCAGTATTTCTATAGATATTACAATGAACAGTCTTTAACAAAAAGAGCAAGTACAACACCATTATAGATATTGGCTACCACACAGGAAGTGTGACAGCAATTGTTCTTGTTTTTAATAATCTCCATTTGGAAAATTAAAATAAGGTAGCTATCAGTGAACTGCAAAAACTTCCCCATCTGCCATTTTTAAGGAGTTCTATCAGAGCATCCTGGTTTGAAAAGGAAGCAATTTTTTTGGGATGTTGTGGTCAAACCAATAGGTGCTCAGATTTGAATAAGCAAAGTTTTCAAAAATTCACAGAGATGATAACTAAGTTACTCCTTCTGAATATTTCCCAAAAGACAGAGGGATTTTATACATTCACTCTCAAATCTTCAACTCTTTGTTCTTTAAGCCCATATGGTGACTGGAAAGAGGGGTGGAATGTGGAATTAAATAACAGCATCAGTGGATTCTCTGCTGCAGATTTCAGGTAGCAACTCTCCAGCTCCTGCTAGGGGAAAGAAAGCATCCATGGAATGTGAATATCTTCCTGTGTGCCTGCTATAAACACAACACCAGAGACTGTTCCATGCACCAGCATCTCTTGGTCAATGCACAAAGCAGAACAGGGCCCAACAGACAAGGAAATGTTTTAAGGCACTAATCTCAAGTACATGTACTGCAGTTTTCTTGGCCAGCCTTCACTGACATATGGATGGGCAGGATCTCCAAGCTGCTTAGAGATAACAGCTGAAATATCCATGAAAATTTATGCCCAGCAGGACAGTAAACACAAAACAGTAACTGCAATCTTTGATGCTGAGCCTTCAAACCTAACTGCTCATCTTGATTTAACACGACAAGGAAGTCAATAATTGCACATTTAAAATATGAAATAAATTATCTGAATAGGTCACTGTACCTAAAATTCATAGGCACCACACAGCCAGAATGATGCTTCAAGAAATTCTGTGCTTCAGTTCTTAAATCAGTACAAATATCAACAACTTACACTGGAGATTTTCTCCTTTGGTGATTGAAACAAGTAACAATGGGATTGCATATTCAATCTATAATGAGGGTTATGCAACACTGAAGAACAGAGATCTGGGGCAACAATAGAACTCAAATAAAAATATCCCTCTCTCTTTATGCTAAACATACTGTTTAGCCATGAGGGAGCTGTACAGCCTGTTCTCAAATTCCAGCAAGAGCACATGGTTTATATCAGGTTCTCACAGTTATGAAAACACTGCTGAAGAAAATAAATTAGAATTAAGTTGTATGGAGACAATGAGAAATGGTTTGACATACAAATCTCACACGTTCACATATTAGGTCAACTGCATTCCAAATCAAAGAGCCAATGAAGTTTCACCTAGAACAGGGAACTGCAGGTATTTGTTCAAGTGAACTACACCAGTAACTGTTTATCTTCCAATAACTTCCTGAAAAAGGTAGGGAAAACACAGAAATGTGCTCAGAGTGTCTCCAAAGGCCACACTCATCACCACACACCCACTGCTCACAGCCCATTAAGACTTTTGGAGCACTGAACACTGCAGACAATGGTTGGGAGCACAGGAATGATTTCATGATTAAAAATGTCCACTTGCACCCTGGAATGCCACAGTTTGCTCCAGTCTGCAGACTGACACCAATACAACTCAATGTTACCAGTTCAAAGTTCATACACAGGTGTTTAAAACTTATTTCTGGATGTACTCAGTTAAATTTAGGTGCTAACATTCACATTAATTGCTGGTAGTAAAGTAGCCACAATTAAACTCAGTTTAATTTCTGCACAATAAAAGGAGGGTGGCACTGAGGCCTGTCTCAGCTGATTCCAGAAAAATCACTTTCAAAAGCACCCACAGCTGTGAATACCTTAGAATTTTATACATATTGCAAGTGTCTCTGAACATTAAGAGTTTAATACTTAAACTCTGCTGTACAAAAGCTTTGTCAGGAAGTTCTGTGAGAAATGGTCTTGACAGAGTTATTTAACCTTTGTCTGCAAATTTCCCCATCTATGAAGCAGAGCTGAGGACATACTTCACTTGGATAACGTGAGAATTGAATACTTTGAAGTCCTCTGACTGATAACACACCAGAGAGGAAAAGTTTTAAATTTACCACAGACTTATCTTTTGTCTTACTAATCAGAGGAGGTTGTCTGGCCATTTGTTGCTCAGACTTGCACTATGACTCCATCTGTGGGACCAAAAAACCCAGGCCCATTCACTCATGGTCATTAAAAAGACCTGTCAGTGTCTGGGATTAAGATCTGGGCATGCTGCCTTTTGTCTTCAGCTGGGATTACAGAAGTTAAGGTTTATCATGGTCTGCCTGGGTCCAAGCCAGTCTGCATGATCTGCTCCATGTGCTGCAAGCTCCCTTCCTGAATTTGGCTTTGTGGTATTTTGAACTGCTATTATTATTTAATTACATGACTTAGCTTGCTTTTTCTAGTAGAGTATAAAGTCTGCCATTAACTCATAAGCTTTAAAAAGCTTAACTTTTAGTCCAACTTTTAAAACAAATACTGAGCTGCAGAAAAACCTTTCTGAAGCTCTTACAGATTACTGAAGATCATTACTGTGTGAGGTCTGCAGTCTCAGCACCAATATCATATACCAGAGGTATGCAGGCAGACAGCTGAGGAATTAACCCCAATAAAGGTGTTAATTAAATAATTACCTTATTCTGCTTCTGGTTGTAGGGGTGACTGATGCTGTAGGAGAGGATGAGAGGGACAGCTGTGGGGAGGTGGTGCCCATTGCCATGAGAGATGCTGGGGATGCTCCATCAGGTGCACTGATGTCCCTCTTGATCTCCTCACTGCTTCTTCGAGACACTGAGGGGGGAATTGCCCAGGCATTTGTCATTTGCAAACATAAAAACTTCCCAACTTGCTCTCAGACAAGCATCAGCTCAGAATCCAAGCATAGAAACCAATATCTAATAGTAGGTGTCAATATTCTTGATGCTTTCCACTTTGGGAATATGAAGGATTTAGACTGCACTAGAAACAGTTTTATGATCAAGCCTGCATTTTGAAGCAAAGAAAGTCTGATGGATGTATCTTAATGGAATATGACTACTCCCATTTGGAGGATTTAATGAATGAGAAGGAATTTTTACATCAAAACATTTCTTTTCCTCTAGTCCATATAATTACACTGTGAAGCTTCAACTAGTTAAGGGAAAAGAAAACCAAATCAGTTTAGAGATGACAGCTGTTTTATTTCCATTTAATTTTAATGAAGGATTGGCATGTATGTGATGCTCTGGACATTAATTAAATATCATCAACAAGAATATCAAATGTTGACCTGAGATCAGTCAGCCACATTCCACAGAGCTTGCTTCATTTTATCAAAGGAAATAGTTTTTGTTTCAAATGAAAGCACAAGCATTGTACTCTGTAAAACCAAATTTGGAATTGTTACATGTTCTCTACATGGAAGAGTTTCCAGTTAAAAGTATGAGATTTGTCTTCATACTTAAATAATCACCATTGTTCATGTTTGTGCAAATCAAAGATACACCTCTGTACATAAACCAGGGACTTATTTTCTAATGATCTGGGAGCAAGTATATTAATTTATAAATACCAGACACAAGAAGTTTGGGATCTTCTACGAACAAAAACTATCTAAAACTTGTAGGCATTTTCTCAAATTTAAAAAAAATATTGATCTAAAATCAATTCTGCCTAGATTATACAAAGCATCATTTTCACAGTATCACACTGTTTGAGCTATAATTAATAAAGATTTGGATTTAGAAGCCCCTGCTGATACTGAGACATCAGTATTACACCTTGATAATAAACTAGCACTCTGCATAAACCTGTATTTAGCAAGTCTGGCTTTTTAAAAATCAAAGTTACCATCAAATGTCCAGCAGTACTGAAGAATACTTGTGGGTTATGGCAGTCACAAAGCAGGCCTGTAAGTACATGACTGAAATGAGAGTTCTCCATTTTCCTGACCACCTGAAGGCTGTGCTGTTACCTGAAATGGATTTGGCACTTTCCATGGCAGGGACCCTGGGCAGGGACGCCGGGCGGCTGGTGGAGGATGTCCTCAGCAAATGCTCTGCACAGAGAGAGAGGAAAAGGAGAGAGTCATCCTTACCACAGGCTCCAAATTGAAATACTCAGGTCAGTCACCAGTGCCTGAGTTTGGCTGTTTTAGGGAGGGCAGGTGGGAGATACAAGAGCCCTAAAATTGCCCATTGCCAATGAAGTGCACCAGGAATGCACCATCAGCACCTGAATCCTTTTGCCCAAAGCAAAAAGGAGGATGTGCTCAGCAAATGATGGAGGATGGTCTCAGCAAATGCTCTGCTCAGAGAGAAAGGAAAAGGAGAGAGTCATCCTTACTACAGGTTCCAAATGCAAATATTCAGGTCAGTCACCAGTATTGCCCATCAGTGCCCGAGTTTGGCTGTTTCAGAGAGGGCAGGTGGGAGATGGAAGAGCCCTGAAATTGCCCATTGCCAGTGAAGTGCACCAGGAATGCACCATGAGCACCTGAATCCTTTTGCACAAACCAAAAAAGGAGGATGTGCCCAGCAAATGGTGGAGATGTTCTCAGCAAATGCTCTGCACAGAGAAAAAGGAAAATGAGGGAATCATCCTTCCTGAAGGTTCCAGTCAAATGTAAATATTCAGGTCTGAGTGACCAATATTGCCCACCAGTGCCCGAGTTTGGCTGTTTTAGGGAGGGCAGGTGATTCTCTCTGGGAGATACAAGAGCCCTAAATTTACCCATTGCCAATGAAGTGCACCAGGAATGCACCATGAGCCCCTGAATCTTTTTGCCCTAAAGTCTCTTGCTAATCCACTTGCCCTGCTCATAAAAAAAATCCTTACACCAAAAGGCTGAGAAAGGAACCCCCATTCAGCACATGGCCAAAAATATTCAATATGTCCTTCATAATGTTCAGTGGTAAAGCAGATTGCTTTATCCCTCAGGTGATTTATTTTTTCCTCCTCTCTGGTTTGTTGGATTGACATTTTTTGGGCTTTGGGGTTTTTTTTTCATTTTATTATTAAATAAAACTACCCCTTTTTTCCTTTCTTCCTCCATGCAGTAGGGTCTAAAATGTGCCTTTACATATTGTAAGATCAGTTCTGACTAACACCAATGAGTAAAAAAAACTACAATAAAATTAATTTTCTATAGCAACAAATCAAAGCTATTTCCCATTATGAAATATTCCTTCAAATAAAAGCTGCAAATACATACTCCTACATAGAAACACTTAGATGACAGTAATTTGAATATAAAACCTCATGGAAATAAGAATTAAGAAAAGTGAAGCCCCATTTATTAATTGAAAATGTGACTTTTCATACATTGCTGGAGAGATATATTAAAAATCTATCTGTATGGCTGTAAACAAGAATTCTGTCTGGCACCCTCACTCCTGGAACACAGTCCTGCTCCTGCATTCACTGATTTGAAAAAACCCACAAAAGCCATGTAAAACACACCATTCATTTTGTGTTTAAGCTTATGTCTAACCCTTATGTCTTACCCTGAACTCTGTAACAATTAAAGAATCCTGTATTATCTTCTTGGAAAGGCATTTCAATATTCCTAAAAATATCAACGTTTCTAAAATTAAAACTGCAGCTGCATTGTACAAATAGCCTCAATATGGATTCAACAAAAGCAAGAAGGAAATCTGGCACATACAGACTATTATGAAGTGCTACAGAAAAAAAAAACCAAAAAAACAACCCTTTAGAAAACATCAGACCTCAGGAATACCAAATTGAGAGGAAATATTCAGCCTGGAGTCATATGGGGATTATCTTGAGAAACATCTACACACAAAAAGCCCCTAAAGCAGGCATAAATCAGAGAACTACACCCAACACATGATAGCCATTCATTCTCACAGGAAGAGCACATTGTGAACAGAGTTTTGAGAGACAAAACAAAGTTCACAGAACAGGGGAATATTGGGAAATAGATAAATCAACACTCAATTCCATTCAATTTTTCATCTGGCTGCTGAAGGTTCAATACTTAATTAGTTTATTTTATTATTCACATGCAATACAATGCCAACCATCATCTTTGTTGCATTTTGGGGGGTTAAAAATCTGTAACCCCAGAGGTTGGGTTTTTTAATATCTGAGACAGCTGCAAGATATGTCCTTGAAATTATCTTATCTTGATTTTACAAATTATCTTAGTTTATGCACACACCTAAAACTTGTCAGAATAGTACCAAGTTATCAGCATGCAATTGTGGTTCTGTTGGAAATTCAAAATAACCACCACATGTGATCAAACACAAGTAGAAAGAACTTAAACATGAGATAGTCTATGATTCTACTAAGATACTTAGATAATAAAAAGCATGTAACATGATAATGTCTATCAATAGCAGTGCTAAAACCAAAGTTTAAATGAACCTGAATCAGTACCTTGAACAGGAATTTCTGCATAGCTTGGTCTTTTGTCTGTCAGGGTAGCAAGGGGTTTGGAAGCTGAGATTGGCCCACTTATGGAATGCCTCTGAAATGGAAAAATATTCTGTCAGACATAACTAGAAGGTAAAAAAAATAAATAAATATGGAATTGCAGAATTAGCTTTAGAAATTCAGATATACATTATTACTAATTTTAAAGAACTACAACAATAAAGGAAACTTTGAAATTTTTTCCTTCTTTACTTTAAAAACCTTTACTTTTGTCAATCTGACTATGCCTTGATCCTGCAACATTTACTTTAAGCTGAGTCCTGTTCCTCAGACCAATGTTAAAAATTATGGCTGTGAATGGTCTTGCAGTTTTTATATTAATTCTCACCTTCATTTCTATTTTGTTTGAACAAACCTGCTCTGTGTTTATTTAAACCCACAGAACCCCCTACACAAAGCCAAGGTTTTAGAGCATGAGCTGTGTTATTAACATAAGCCTTCACAGCTTTGTGCCTCTTCCTGGAAATCTGGGAGAATGGTGCAATGGGTACAGTGACCCAAAGCACATTTTGATAAGAAAAACACCACTGAAAAAATGGGGTTTATTCACAATGTCAAGAGCTTTTGTTCCCACATATTTAACAGAGATGCTCAGGGAACAAATGGAGAGACATATTTTATTATTTGTCAAAGATGTAATAAAACACACATTTTTTTTTTTTTGCCTTCTCAAGTCACTTCAATTTTTGTTCTCCTCTAAAGAGCTATGAATTGAGCATTTAGTTTTCAAGTTTTATATAAATATTTGGCAATATATGGCTTTTAGCAAGCACAAGATCACAGCTGTGTTCAGACTTGTACACACAATTCAGTAAGCACTGAAAAGGACTAAAATAAGCATTTTAGTCTCACACAGTGAATTGTACAAAGCAATAATTACCCTCAGAGTTACTGAAACAGATTCAGTTGCTGAAGACTCATGGAGGATCGCCCACAATTATTTCAAATTAATCATTTCAAAGAGCCTATTGCAAATTACAGCTCATTCTTTATTCACCCTGTCCTTTCTATTAGATTCCAATATTTAATCATAATCAGTCCACTAATGTGTTTATCCTGAAAACTCCTTCAGGTCTCCATCTGGCCCAAGGTTAAATGAGTCTTATCTTCATAAAATACTAAAGGTCAGATGTTTCTCACACCAAATTATGTAGGCAAGACAGACAAATGCAGAATTGTGATTAAAATGAGTTAACAGTATATACTTCACCCCATAGCACAGGCAGGATTACAGGGCTATTTATTCATCTCTTAGAGTCAAACTGGAGCTAAGCTTTTGTGCTAGAAACCAAATGGAGAGAACAACTGCCAAAGTACAGCATGAAGAATTCCATCACTTCATCTACCCAATGCCCTGCACACACACACAAAGATTATACCTGTAAATGTGCAGGTGAAAGTGACTGTGAGCCATGCACAGAAATGCCCACAGCAGCTTCCCCTAAGAGCTGCCATTTCACACTTACATCACCTACTTAAAAAACCCCAAACATTTCCTAACTAAAGGATATGAACTGTACCACAGTGAGCCATTTCAATGCATCTCCCCACCCCAGGAAACAGCTAAAATATGAGTCTAAAATAAAAATATTTAATTTTGGTTGGCTTTGGGACTGGCACTAGAGAGCTTCAGCCAAGAAACACAGGTATGTACAGAGCTGGATAACCATATACATTTACACCTTAAAACCAAATATCCTTTATGGGAATTGCCAGAAAGTGGCTGTATCATTCAGCTGATAACTTGCTGTATATTGTTCCTGTCTCTCTGCAATAAAACAAACTGGATGTCTCTGTTCCTGCTGGCACTGCAGACAGGGCTCCCCTGCACTGTTTAGTTCCTAACTCCAAATCTCACAGCCACCAGCAGTAGCACAGGGACTGATGCACTGCAAACCAGAGGAACATGGACCAACTGATGTTTATCTAATTTCACCTGCCTTCATCCATGTAGCAGCACACAGGTGTCTGGGAGATGCTTCACATTTGAAACAGAACTATGGCAGGATGAACTAATCACTTCAAATATTTGGTATCTGACTCATCTTCCTTGTGTCTGTTGTCAGCTATGGAAGGAAACACAACCATCACCAGTACCCAGGTACCTCCTCCTGATCACTCTGCACTTCATGCCAGGGCACCTGCACGTGGCAACTGCAGAACAAACAGTTCTTCACACATTGACCAGTTCAGATACAGGAAGGCTTTGACACTAAACTGCTTGGACCCTGGAAGTTTATATGCTCAAAGCAAAACAGGGCATTCAATGGTTACCTGTAAATCTGAAATCATGTGTGTAACAGGGCATTCAATGGTAACCTGTAAATCTGAAACCATGTGTGTAACAGGGCATTCAATGGTAACCTGTAAATCTGAAACCATGTGTGTTTCAGGACATTCAATAGTGACCTGTAAATATGAAACCATGTGTGTAACAGGGCATTCAATGGTAACCTGTAAATCTGAAACCATGTGTGTAACAGGGCATTCAATGGTAACCTGTAAATCTGAAATCATGTGTGTAACAGGGCATTCAATGGTAACCTGTAAACCTGAAACCATGTGTGTAACAGGGCATTCAATGCTAACCTGTAAATCTGAAATCATGTGTGTAACAGGGCATTCAATGGTAACCTGTAAATCTGAAACCATGTGTGTAACAGGGCATTCAATGGTAACCTGTAAATCTGAAACCATGTTTGTACCAGGGCATTAAATGGTTACTTGTAAATCTGGAACCATGTGTGTTTCAGGACATTCAATGGTAACCTGTAAATCTGAAACCATGTGTGTTTCAGGACATTCAATGGTAACCTGTAAATCTGAAACCACATCTGCTTCAGAGAGTCCTCCAGCTACAAAACTGAAAATGGAAGTACCCAGGGAAGGCAGCAGATGTACTCCATTGTCCTTATATTCCTCCCTAGGCATGTGCTTTGGTCACTCCCAGTGGCACACCAGACCAGCCAAGCTTTGGGCTAACCCAGCAGGGCTGTTTGCACATTCTGAAGAGCATTCTCTTCATACCTCCCTGCCTAAATTGCTTTGCAGTGCTGTTAAGAGCCATAGTAAAACACAGCTATGTTCCACTGCAGGCTTGGACCTGAAGCCAGAAAGGGTTTTGTTTGTTTGTTTTGAGTTTCAAAATATATTCAAGAATTTATCTCATTATACATACACACAGCTGTAAAGAAAAACAAACCAAGCAAACAAAAACTCCTCAAGGCTGAGGAAATTCATTTCACAGTCCAAAGACAAAGCACATGGTTGATGCATCTGCACTTGGACAATGTTTTTTGCAACCAATCCATCTTGTGGAAGTATCAACACTGTGCCAGTGTCTCAGTAGGTGCCCATGTAAATATCTCCCCTGTGACAGCATTTAAGAGGAACAGAAATTAATGATAATAAACACTGCAACACCCATAGAGAGATCCACCTTTCCTCAAAGACCTTAAACCACAGATGACTTCTATAATGTGGGAGCCAATAGCTCAGCTGACATAGTGATTACTTATTAAAATCTTGCTTTTCAATTGTAAGAGAGAACAAACAAAAAATGTTTTAAAAATTACACAGAATGCAACAGTAGAAAATGAGGCAGCAATATGAAAATAAAGAAAACTCAACCCCCTTCTCTCTTGAGCAGAAAATATTCACATAACTGAGGTCATGAAACCCAATTGCCTTCTGGATAATTACAAGCACTTTGAAGAAAACCACCTATCTTCAGAAAGACAATAGAAGCTGGTTTTATTTACACACCCTTCCCTTTGTTTTTCAGGCAATGTTTCCCACTAATGAGCATCCAGCTGCTAATGACTTGGGTCTGTACCAGAAGCTGAATTCAAAATTCAAGTAATTCTGGCAGATCAAGAACATCAAACAAGAGCTGTAAACCTGAGCAGCTTTGCAGTATTCTAAGAGATTACTTTGGTTCATGGTTAATTTACAGGTAAATAAAGTGAGATAAGCCTTAGGCTTCACCAAAAAGTCCTCTGTCTGCCAAAGGCCTGGTTCAGCCCTTTGGAACATGAGATTAAGTCTGCCCCCTCCTCCAAGAGTGCAGGAATAAACAGAAATATAAAGCCAGATCAATAGGAACAAAGCATCTGTCAGTGAACTCGTCACATTTAACTAATTCAGAGAAATGCTGTCAGGAGTGACTGAACCACAAGAAGCAGCAGAAGCTCTCCCAAGAAACCATTTAATTCTTTCTCTTTGCTTTAAGGCTATCTATTTGTTTCATGAAATTCACTCTTAAATGAATAAAAGCTGCACTAGCCTGAGAACAGGAGAACAGTCAGTCTGTTCCAGGTATTGTTCCTTGAGGACTAAAAGCTAATATGGCTACAGAGTCCTCAGTTCAGGCAGAGAGAATGTATTACCAAATCAATACACTGACCTACAGTGAAAATCTAGTTTTGGAACTGTGGGATAGCAATATCTTGAAGGCAATGGGAGAATGATGGATATTAAAGGAGTAAAACAACATACATTATTTGACTTTTCTTTATGAATCTGGTCCCATCTGCTTGGTCCTTAAACTTGCTGGCTTCTGCCAAAATCTCACTTCACAGCAAGTGAGACAACAAAGCCAGCAAAGATGTACAAAGCTGAACATCAGAGTCCTGACATTGCCATCTCAGGGCACCCAGGCTGCTGCAGAGCTGAGCAAAAGCACCAAGCTCCAGAGGGGACAGCACAAAACGCACAGCACCATCACCCACGGGCCAAACCTGCCAGTGCAAAGTGAACAAAGAGCAGAAATCTGCAATTATTTCAATCCTACCTGTAAGCCTGCATTGAAAGATACATTTACACTGATAACTGATGACAGATTCTGCACAGTCCTTAGTCCACTGCCAAAGGGGATTTCTGCTGTTTCCCTGCCAGGCACAGGACTAAGAACTGACAAACTGAACTCTAAAACTAAGGAATGCAAATAAAGTCTTCCTCTCACGCTTTTTAACAGCACAGGAATAGCAATGGTTGCAAATATTTAACAAGAACTTCCAAGTTTCCAACGTGGTTCTCAGCGAAACACTTGTTAGACTGAACAGTTTAGCAATTACTTACTTAAGGCAACATTTTATCATTATTTCCCCAGCAAGTCAGCCAATATTTGTATGTCACCACCTGTAGTTCCACACAATCTTCTTCACAGAGGAGCATTAAGTGCAGTCATAAAACACCCACCTGCATAGGGGATACAGCAGCAGCTGGGGGAGTTTTCATGGGGCTTGGGCTCAGGGGAGTGCGAGGAATCGTGGCAGCAGCAGGGCTGGGAACTAGGAGGAACAGGGAGAGGAAGGCAGGGTGAGCATGGCACTGCTCTGCAGAGCAACAGGAGACTGCTACAGCCAACCCTCACCCTGCACTTTACATTACCAGCTCTACCAGATCACACTCTCAGAATTTCAATTAGCAATTGACTGAAAAGTCATTTGAAAGTATGCCTACACATTTACTCCCCTGCAATTACCTTCATTTGCTGTCTTTCTATCATCCTTGGTGAAAGCCTGAGCTGGCTGGGGGTGGACAAGGCTAAGGTGCAGGATACTATTACCTTGGCAGATGTAAATCATGGCATTACTAGCTCTCTGATCTTCAGACAATTAAAGAGATAGCAGCAGGCTCCTGGCTCTGCTGGTAATACAAGAAAGACAAAACACATCACCTGCTTCTCCTTTCTAGCTTCTAATCAAAGTCCACGAGCACTAGATTATTATATACCTTAAATTTTGGGATTAAACAAGTAACATTTTTAGAAATGTATGAAAACAGAAAAATTCTAAATTGGTGAATCAGTGATCTGATGATTTAACAACATGATTAGACATGAATGCTGAGGTAGAAGGCAGATATTAGCTTGAAATAAAAGATTCCAAAGAAAGGAGAGGGGATTTGTCATTTAACTAAACTAACTCTGGCAAGAAAGCACCTTCCTCCAGAAAAAAAACTTCTAAATTAACACTAAAAAAGTAAAAAAAGTGTAAATACCTGTGAAGAAAGCAAGCAAGCATGGAAACAGAAGCATTTACAGAATGGTTAAATAACAGAGACGGTTCTGTATCTGAAACTTCCTGGTTCTAAGCAGTGGAAAGCAGCTTTGCTGTGCACAGTACTGGACAGTCTGCTTCAGACCAAGCCTTTATACTTTAAATTTATGGTGACTTTGTTGGACATGAAAGTCAAACCCCAAAGACCTGGCAAGGGAAATAATTTAATCCACACAAGGTTTCATGTGCAGTTAAAGGTGAAACCCAGGTGTTTCTCATTTCAGAATAATTACTTGGATTCCTTATTCTAGTCATCTATGGAGAAGAGCACCACTTCCTCCCACAAACAGAATCATAGTAATGTCCATTGCCTCAAGAGTGAGACTCCTTTCATTTTAGAAAGTATCTCCTATACCTTTCAATAGGTGATACTGGCTGGATCTTACTTTTAACTGTCATCAGAGCTCTGAGTATAAGATCAAAGTTATTAAAAGAAATAAACTCAGCTCTAGCTATTACATGGCTTTGCAAATGCTTAATTTGGAACATTAAGTTCACATTTTAATAATCAGGCTGAAATCAGCTGTGCTCCCAGCTATAATTATGTGTGTCATATGTGTTTATGTACTTCTAATATACAGGAGCACTGAATCAAAGCATCCAGCATATGAGTCACTGGCAATGCGACAGCAAAGAGCAAAATAAAGACAAAAAAGGATGCTTGCACTGAAGTGCAGTGCACAATCTGTGCTGCAATCCAGTTTGGGTTGGGGTAAAGTGTTGACAGTGGTCACAGGGGTTTGTTGAGGATGGAAGAGACAGGATCTTGATTTCATTATCAGAAGGTTTGATTTATTATATTATGATATATATATAACATTATAGCTATACTACATAGAGATAGAAAAGGAAAGAGGCTTCTTCAGAAGCTGGCTAAGCTAAGAAGGAGATAGAAAGAATGAATAACAAAGGTCTGTGTCTCTGCAGAGAGCGACAGCAGCTCCACCATGAGTGGTCAGTAAATCCAAACATCTACAGGGGACCAACCACAGGTGCACCTGTTGCATTCCACAGCAGCAGATAACCATTGTTTGCATTTGCTGCTGAAACCTCTCAGCTCCAGCAGGGAAAATCCCAAGGAAGGATTTTTCACAAGGAATGTCTGGACAGTAAAGCAGTTTTCCCGCGAGCCAGCAGAGCAGCAGAGGGCAGCCCGGGGCAGGCCGGGACCCACCTTGGGAGGAGGCGCTGTCGAAGGACTTGATGAGCGTTTTCACAGTGGGAGTCGGCTCCGAGGAGGTGGAGGAGCGGCGGCTCAGGCCCATGCCCTGCCTGAGGGCTGCCAAATCTCTCTCCACTGCATTCATGTAGTTGTACACTCGACCACGCTCTTCCTCCTGCCTGAATCAATGTGCTGCTCGTTTAGGGTATTCAAAAAAACATTTTAACATGCAAAGGCTTAAAAAAATCAACATGAATTGAAGCTGAATTAAAATCTGTGGTCCCAATGGGTCATTACATTAACCTTTCTTTCCACTGGAATTCAAAAATAGGTTATCAACTCAAATTTTCACTGTAATTTCTTACTATTTGTCAGCAACAGAGCTCAGCATCTGGTAAAAAAAGTCTATCAAATCAATATTTGATATAAAACTTAATTCCTACTCCTACTCACACACACAGATGAAAAAAATTGAGACTTAAGGATTTCATCATTCCACATGAAAATAATCATCTCAGAGGGGAGAATTTTTTTCCACCTGAATGAATGGAAAACAATTTAATACTAAGGAGGTAAGAATATGTTTCTGGTATACATCTTTAGGCAGTGTTAGCTTTTCTCCAAGTTTCACAGCCTGTCAAAGGATCTCCTATCCTACTAGATGCTGGGCTAAATGTAATGTAAATCTCACCAAATTGCCATCCATGCAGAAAACAATTGTTTTATATATACACATCACAATGTGTAAACTACTGTACATACTGTAAATTACAGTAATTCACACAATGTGTAAATTACAGTAAACTATTTATAGATCTGACCCCCTAGAGACAACGTAGTCAGGATGCAAATGGTGCTGTCCAAGATGTTCCTATTTGAGGACTTTATTACTTCTGAAAGACATATAACTCAGTCTCTAAATATCTGGAGCACCTAATTCAAGCCACAACACATCACAATTTGGATTATTTTTGGTTTTATATAGAAAGGACCTCTAATTATCAGTGGAAAGAAAACAGTGTAAGTTACATGCAGAACTAGATGAAGGTTTCTTCTCAGGTAAAAACCCAGCTGTGTTTTTAACCACACCAAAAGCCTTGACTGCTAATAAAGAAATATTAATGATGGTACAGAAAAGCCAACACTGCTTGTTTTTCACACTGTGGCAAGCCAAATCATTTTAAGCTGTTAAACTGGAAAAATCCTCCACTCCAACTTGGTTTTGTAAAACCCTGGGTGGATTAAGTAAACAGCATAAAGCAACAAATATTGCTGTTGTAAAATGCTGAAAGCTGTAGGGGGATAGAATATAAGAAAATAAAGGCAGTGTAGAAAGTAAGGAGTTGCAGCTGGGCCAATTATCAAAGATTAAGAATAGGTCTGACTTTACCAGGCCACAGCTGTAAGCAATGAGAAGAAGAAGCTATAAAAGAGTGGGGTGGCTGCTTTGTGAAGAATAAAGAGTCAGTGCTCTGAGGAGCTGCCCATGAGAAACACTAAGAAGCTCTGAAAATTTTGTGATAGGAGACAACAGTATGAAATCCCTGCGATACGATGAGAACAGCAAGCAGCTTGCTGAAATACAGATCCTCAGTGAGAGGATTTACAAACTTCTGGAGCCTCAATAAATAAGAAACTGGATTCCAAACTGCCCCTTTCCCTGCAGAAGAGAGCACGTGTCCCTGCTGTTGTTTGCATACTTGCGTGACTTGATCTCCTCCAGCTCCTTGGTGAGTTTCTCGTTTTTCTCCTGCGCCTCGTGCAGGCGGCGCTTCAGGTCCCCGATCTCCTCCTGGGCCTCGGACTTGATGTCGTTGGCGATGACCACTGCAGTCTGCAGGTCTGCCTGGAACTGCCGCCACTCTGCTGACTCCTCCTGCAGGCACCAATGTGCAAGTTCAAAATAAAAGTTATCCTTATTATTCATAGTTTTCCTATGCTGCTAAAGGAGATTATTTACAGGGGTGCTTGGTCAGTGTTAGGCATGACCTAACTCATGAGATAAATTGAAGAGGTTTTGCTGGAAATAACTAGACTGTGAAAGTCATGAATTTTGTTTCTGGAGACAAAATGTTCAAAGTGGAGAACAAAAATATTTAATATTAAACGCCACATCAAAATACATAAGAATATTTTCTCCTAAACCCAACATCATATCTTTGTGACACTGAGAAATTTTTAGCATTGTTTAGTGTCTGTAAGTTAGTAAATATATTCCCATGATGCCTGTCTTTCAGAAATAATTATTTTATTGGCATTGGATCTAATGATATTATCTTTTCACAATTTCATAAGCTGGTCTTAAGACACTCTAAGCTGAAAATGTATTGACTTTTTTGGTTTTTACCTACCCGGAGTCTCCTGTGAAGATTCTTGATCTCTCTTTCCATGTCATGCTTTTGATCCTGAAGTTTTTTAACTGTATCTGGAAAACAAGTGAAATTCCCTGTAAGATCTTAGTCAGGGATTTATCTACTTAAAAATGAATAACTGAAAAGACCTGCAAACGTTTTTGAAGACTTATTCAGAGAAAACTTTTTTATAACCAAAGACATCTGAAGAAACACAGTATGAGAGGGAATAATTTGCCAGAGGCTGTTAATAGGTACACACTCCTCTGTGACTGCAAACTCCATTCTTACACAAATCCCAAATCACAATACTAAAATGCCAAAGCAATAGCAAAGAGCAAGTAAACAAGGTAGGCAATTTAACATGAAAGGATCCTAAAAACATGCATGTCTGGGGGTTTCCCCTCCTCAAACACAAGCTGCAGCTACAGGAAGCCTTTTGATTCACAGTTTAATTCCTGCCACCAAGCAGCTGACATAACACTCCCAGCCCTGCCTTCCACAGGGATAAAACTGAACTCGTGTCCCCAAGAATCTGACATTCTTGTCTACCAAGCTACTATTTGAGGTCAAAAAGCAAACTATATTTACAGCAGAAGGCCAAACAGTGTGTGAGCTTGTGTTATGAGAGAGAGGGTCCCTGAATGTGCCAGCAGCCACACAGGAGGGTGGCCAGCCTGAGCAGAGTGTGGCGTCTGACAGACTGGCTGCTGCAATTATTCTTCATTTGTGACTTTATTCAATACACAAGGACCATGTGATTGATTACTCCATTCTTAAAACTAAGCAACTAATGAAGCAGCATAAATTTCTAATCAGTGTGTCACTTCACTGGTCCTTGGATTCTAGGATGTTTTATTTCTGTAGCATTGTGTGACTGTAAAAACTGTTAAAATGATGGAGAAACTGACTAAAATGCATTTTTTTGTTCAGGTTCATTATCTCGACAAATATTTTTCCTGTATATTAGCAATGCTCTTTCTACAACATGACATTTAGGCTGTTCAATACACAAAACCTTCCTCAACAGCCCCAGATACAGGGACTTTTTAAGTCACAGTTAATTTCTTTACAAGAATCATATAAACCTCAGATGGTCTGAAAACACAGTAACCTTTCAAACTTGGAAAAGTTGGAACATTAAAAATAGATACTTCAGTATTTATCTCCCCCTTGTAAAACTGCCCATTTTAAGCTGCACCCAGCTGATCTTTAAGCTTTGAAGATAAGCCTGCAGGGTGGGCCACTCAAATCTCATGCTACCATGATACTTAAGCAAAGCCCTCCAATTTTTAGCTTGTCTCTTGATACACAACTTGTCTGAGCTAAATTCAGAACTAGGAGGCCAGCTTTAGGCCAAAGTTATAAAATTTGCTCCCCCCACCTTTTCCTTTAAATACATTTTGGAACAAATCAAGTTGATGTTCATTTTCATTTTTAAAATAGTTCAAAGAAAAAATGTTTTTAAAAACAAAATTTGCAGTAGTACTAAAAGCAAGCTATCTAAAAATAACCACAAACCAGAAACCACAAATGCACCCAGTTAAAGCATGTGCAGTGCCATTGTTCTGAGCTTCTGTGAGTTATGAAACGCACCATTAAATTTTAGTGTATTTATGCTTTGAAGTAAAACACAATGGTCTGGATATTCTGCAGGTACATAAATAACACAGAGCAGTTCAGAGCAGTTGTTGGAAACAGTGCTGTCTCCTCCTCAATCAACCAAGGAGACTAAAAATACCCCCCACCAAACTGCAACTGAAATTGAAATGCAGTGAGAAATTATGATTAATGGAAATGATTTCACCTCTTCCACCAACTGCAGCCTGAAAATTCAAGTAGTCAAAACAGGCAGAGGCTGCCATGTGGCACCTTTCCTTTCTGCATCCCTGCAAACTCCAATTCTTTAACACACACGAACCCTTCCCACCTCCACTGCCTGGATTTCCAGTATGGTAGGACAGGTACTTCCACCTTTGTCCAGTCTCCTTCTTCAATGATCACAGACAACAAAGAAGACTGAGATAAAAGAAAAAGTAACTCCATGTTAAGGTAAATGAAGAACAAAGAGACTTTTCTGATGAATGAACAGGATAATTAAAAATGGCAAATCAGCAAGCTCGTGTTTGACTGCAGGATCCAATTACATCTACATTTCAGAAAATTATATTGATTTAAGCCACAGTTTGACAAGACCTTGCCTCTACCTAAGAGGCAGAAAAAAAAAAGATTATGGAACATGCAGACTACAAATGGTAAAGAAAACCTTTACAGCTGGGGGTTGGGAGGAAGAGTTTTGTAAGGCTACCAGAGAAAAGGTATCACAATGTGCTGCAATTTTTATAATTATAATATAACTGGCAGTTAGAATTTATCACGATGAAATAAAAATGAGTATCAACATTCAACTGTATAATTACAATAGTTTCTGGGGAAAAAATACTAACAATATTCAGTGTGCAGTAGTTTCAGAAAAAATGACAATTCCTGGGAAGGAACACTAAATCAAGTAATTCTGACACAGGCAGTTCCACAGTGGACACCCTCAGTTTTTGTACTGGTTACACAGGCATGCCTTACACTGGGAGAGCATTTTGGTTCTTTGGCTATCCCAACACAACCACAAATACAGAGCAGTGTAAGAACTACAGCTTCCCTCTGTAAGGAACAGGCACTGGGCACAAACACCAAAGCTCAGGCAATCTGCAGACCAGTCTTGCTTCTGAGCTCAACATGTCAGACAATACATCTATACAGCAAGAAAGGTGACTTTTTAAGGGTCTGCTATTAGTCACAAAACTAAAAATGTTAAAAAAGGCACAAGAAATGAACATCCTATTGACTTTTCCAACACTTTGTTAGAAAAGGCCTAAATATGGTAAAGCAAACATTTCATTTCATAACTGCTGTCAAGATCCTTTTCAAATGAAATATAGCAGAACTAAAACTAACACTGTCAGCTCCATAAAAGAACTATTCATTGAATATTAAAAATATCCACCTTCTAGCTCACCTACACTTGTCCTAAAAATTTACTGACTTTTAGTTACAGACTAGGAGAACCTATGTGCACCTGTGCTAAGAGAACAAGCAGTGATTATTTTTGTGCTTCAGAAGAAACCTTTGACAAGTGGTAAGCTAACCTACAAGTACACATTTCCTGCACAGCAGGAGTCAAACTTTTCTGGAAAAAAATTTCCCCACAAACTCTTATTAACTGCTTGGGAGAATAACAGGTTTCTGTTTCCCACTTAGTTACTGCAGATGACTCATGTGACAGCTGGGCTACCTGAGTGCTGCAAGTTTTTGGGAGGCAGGAGTGAAACCCAGAGGGAACACGCCACCTAGTGCAGTGTCAGCCTTCCCCACTGTCCTTCCTTCCCTCCCCACTGCCTGTTTCAGCTCAGCACAGCATGGAGGATGTAAAACACTGATTATTTTAGTATTTCTTAGACTTTTAACATACAATAGAATCACAGAATATGCTCAGTTGGAAGGGATCTATCAGGATCATCATGTCACAGTCCTGGCTCTACACCCCAACAATCCCACCCTGTGCCTCAGAGCATTGTCCTAACAAAACACTCCTTGAGCTCTGGCAGCCTTGGGGCCATCCTGGGGATCCTGTTCCAGTGCCCAACAATCCTCTGGTGAAGAACCTCTTCCTGCTATCCAACCTAAACCTCCCCTGACTTGGCTGCAGCCATTTCCTCAAGTCCTGTCACCAGTCACAGAGCAGGGTCTCCCTGCAGTCTCCTCCAGGCTGAACAAACCAGGTGCCCTCAGCTGCTCCTCCCTGTTTCCCCTCCAAGCCCTTTAAGCACTGTGCTTAAAACTCCTCATCCCAGCAGTAAGAGCTCAGCTGCAGTGACTGCAGCTCAGCACATCTGGATGCATGTCAGGAACATCCTGTGTGCTTTTCATCAATGCAATTTGCATCCTGCTGCACACATCAAAGAGACCCCTGATTCTGCAGGCAGACTTATTAACAGCTCAATTGTGACAGTTCAATACCCAGATTAATGTGAAAAATGTTCCACTGGAGGTTCCTTATGCCTCTTCTTGGTGTTTGAAAAGCCCACAGTGAAGCATGCCCTAAGTGCTTGGAGTGTTTCCCATTTCTACATTCCTATTTGTGTTGATTGATCATTATAAAGGGAATGAACACTCACCACCTCATCTATGAGGCATCTTTCTCCTAAGTGTAAAGTCTTTCTTTAATAAAATCTGTGGGTTATAATTTTCCATTTTGTGTTTACAATTCTATCTCTCAGATGTTGTTTGTACTACCTGTAAGTCTCAGATTTTTCACCATGTTCTACGTTGTCAGTACTTTGAGACTACCCCAAAAAACTCCTGTAAGAGGTTTAACTATGGACCCGAAATCAACAGTTTTCAAGTTGTCAAATAAATGCACTTTTTAAAGTTTCTAGAATTCCTCGTGTGCCATCCTCTCTTCCTGCCACTAGATGCCACTCTCCTCCCAGCACAGAACTAACACAACACCTTGCTTCATCCTAAGGATCATGTCAGGACATTGGCTGGTCCACGTGAATTTTCCAAGACCAATGAATAGCCAAGACTTTTGCAACTTTTGTTGAGAATTTTTCCCCTGGCAGAGGTTTGTCCGCCTGAATTTTCATCAGGCGAAATTAAATATCTGACAGCTGGTTTGTACCCACAAACAGAAGCATCTAAAAATCAGAGCTGCCTTGTGATGAGGTATTGCTAGGCAGATACCCAAATATCCACTTGATTACAGGGCTGCTCCCTGCACGAGTGTATTTCAGTTAATGGAAAAAACAAAACAAGTAGAAAACTGTTCAAACTTTTTGAGTCTTTGCTCCAAAATGACTGCCTTTTTGCACAGAAACGGAAAAAAAATTCAGAATAAAAAGTTAAAACTATTTTGTAAAGAGAAGCAGCGACTGCCTTTCAAGATAAAAAAGAGTTGCTTAGGGAAACAACTCTCACAGCTATGTCTGAAGATACTGAGCTTGAATAAACAATTTAGTTTGCTTAAGACACCAACTTTTCTTGATAGCAGAGCAATTAAAAACCCTTCCTATGAATATTTCCCTTGTTGTTAGAAGGAACCACGCTTTGGTTTTTTTGCTATCTTGTTTCATCTTTGAATAACATGGAAGACTAACAGATATTCAAATCCTCTAAGCAGCACTGTGCAAATTCAGCTTGCCAGGGTAGAGTTGCCCGTGTTCTTAATTAGATGGAGACTAATTGCAGAATTCCAGCCCGTGGTAGGAATGTCTGAGCAGGTCTCCAAGATCAGAGAGGGAACTAAGGCACAGAGAGCTAGACAGGTACACAGTAAACATGTTTTCCACCACATGTTTTTCTACTTTGAAAACAGTATTAGCAGATTTCACATTTGTTCTCTATTCATAGGTTTGATTCCCACACCAACTACTAAGTGGGTCTGGAAAAGCAAAGCCAACTTGATTTTTTTCTTCCCCAAGTGTGTAAGGATTCTGCAAAACCTAGTCTGACTTGAATTCAGACATATAAAAGACAAGTAAAAATATTTTCAATATTCCAGTGTTCTACTTGAGCCTCTCTTAAATTATCCTTTCTCTCAAGAGAAATACACATTACTTACTCTCCAAATCAGATATGATGAGGTTGTCATGAAGCTTCACAGCACGGTGCTGCTCCACCTCATCCTCCAGCTCAAAGATGGTTTCTTTCATGTCACTCCTCTCAGTCTCTTTCTCATCCAGTTCTGTCCGAAGCTTTTCTAGAGTCACATTGAGATCCTCAATCTGTTTCTTGGCTTCTTCTTGGAACACTCTGTATTCATCTTCAACCTAAAGAAGAATATATCTCAATTGCATTTTAACATACTTTTTGTTTTTTAACTACCACACTTAAAATTTATTTCTGCAACCAGACAAATACAGGAGAAATAAAAGCTTTTGCCTATACATTGTTCTAGTGCAACTCTTTTCCTGGGTCCAAGTTAAACTTTTTTATATTCCCAGGCTGGATAAATGAGCATTCCCAGCTCCTCTGAGAGCAGTGCCCTGCACACAAGTGAAGCCACACCACCACTGTACCAAGGCTGAGGTTTCATGAGCAGCTGATCCAATTTAACATCCAGCTGCCATGGAAAAGGGACAGGGTGGAGGGGAAATGTTAAAACTCTTTACCCTTCCTTTCTCTTGCCAAAAGAGAAAAAGCCTGGTCTCTTGTGCATCAATTTTAGTGCTTGCTGGACCTGTGTGATGAGTGATTTCCTTAAGCAGGTGTGAGATTTGTGTGTGAGGTGTGTTAGTGAGCTGAAGCAGTTCTCAGAGTCTATTATTATTATTTTGAAAAAAAACCCCAAAACAGGGAAGGGAAGAAGTGGTTGACTTCTCTCTTTCAGGAGCAGGGGAAGAGGCTTTCCTATCCTGCCTCATCAAACTGTAACATAAGTAACAGGCTGGGATCATTGGCACAGGAACATTTACCCTACAGGGTTATAATATAAATTTATATATATATATAAAAATAGGGTGTCAGAAAAACAAGAGAAAAGAGAAAATAGGTTGTGGCTTAGGGTGAGCAATGCTGGCAGGCACCAAGTTTAACAGACAAAATACCCTGCTCTTAAGTCATCTGCTTCAGTGGTTTTTATTTTAATAGCACTCTCCAACTTTAATTATTAAAATTATCTTAGTATGTTTTTCACCCCAAATTAAGGTTGGTTCTAACAGGCTTGTGATCATGACTAACATGTTGTTTTGCAGCTAATATATAGCTTATACATTAAATTTGGTATAAATTGTCTCTTCAGGAAGATATACCTTTAAATGCACATGTAAAGTAATTAAATAAATTGTGTGATTCTTGCTTTTATATTAAATTATGGTAAATACTTTTACTGCATAAATTAGAAATAGTTGGGTCAAAACAGAACTGGGAATAAAGATTTTGATCCAAAACCTAATCAGCACATAAAGTCATGCAGAAGGTGTGCAAGTTAAGCACTAAATTAGTACAGTATCTTAAATACTGTTTAAGTTTGGACACTGAAATAAGTTGTGGAGTTTAAATATTTTTTAAAGTAACACAACAGTCACCCTGTAGCTCAATGCATCCATATAATTTTCTCAAATACTGACATCATTTTCATAACAAAAGTCAAGAGAAAGTAATCAGTCCTAACAGTATGGCAATCCAATTAAGCTCATAATTAATCTTTTACTTCTGAAAGAACTAGAGAGGCCAACAGGCCATAGTGTGCATGGGATGTTGGGATGCAGAGGTATCTGAAGCACTACCTTAGCAAGGGCATCCTGCAATCGATTGGCGTCGTTGCGGGTGTGCGCCAGCTCCTCCTGCAGCCCGCTGGCCAAGCTCTCTGCTTTCTCCTTATCCAGCCTGACACTCTCCAGCAGGTCTTGTATATCTGATTTATCTCCAGAGTTGTGTATGGAATACAGCTCGGCCACTCTCTGCTTTTCGTGCTCCAGCTGAGCTTTCAGCCTGTTCATCTCAATCTGGTCACCGGCTACTGTGGCTTTGTACTCCTCTAAGGTAGATGCCAGAGCTGTTTTGCTTTTCTGCTCTGACTCAATGATCCGTTCCATGTGGTGATTCCTTTCTTTTAACGCCCCTATCATCTCTTGGGCCTCCTTGTTGTCTTGTTCTGCCATTTTCAGAGTGTTGCTCAGGTGCTGCTGAACGCCCAGCAGCTGCTCCCGCTCGAAGCGCGCGTTCTCGGCCAGCTCCATGTAGCGCTGCTCCAGCTCCATGTAGCGCCCGCTCTTCATGTCCTCATCGATCACATAGGAGATGTGGTGCTCGTCCAACAGGGACCGGAAATACTCGATCTGACGGCTGAAGTGCTCCAGCTTGTCGCTCTGCTGGCACAAAGACTCCATCAGGATTACCTTCTCCTCTCCAAGTCTTTCATTCTCGCTGTTCAGCTCTTGTGTTATTTGTTGCAGATCTGCAAGCTCCTGAAGCGTGGCCTGGAGCTCCTCAGCTGTACTGTGTTGATTCTCTTCCATCTGATGTATCCGTTCTGTCAGACAGGCTACGGACACCTCACTTGCATTGCCACTGCTTCCCTTCCTAGACCTTTCTATACTCGGTACTCCTTCAGATTCTGAAGATGATGGAGCATCTAAGGCATCATCGCTCGATGTCAGTGGCTGATAAACTTCACTGCACTCACTGTCTAAATTATCCATGGAATTACTGTGCTGGTTGTCCATGAGAGTGTTTTCATCCTGACTTAACAAGTCTTCCATCGACCCAGGAGCAGAGCCTTCCACTGAAGACGTCAGAGTGCCCCCACCATCGCTGTGGTTGCCAGCTGTAATCTCTGGACTCAAAGACTGATAGCCAAAGAGCTTTTCAGAGTTGTCCAGCCTTTGTTCCAAAGAAAAGCCCAAAGCATTTAGTCTGTCCTTTAACATTCGATTCTCATTCTTCAGCTGGTTGAGCTCTTCTCTGATGGCAGTGTTTTGTTCCTGTAACTGCAGCAGCGTAGACTCTACATCAGTTGGCTGATGGACAACAATGGCTTCTTTCTCTTCAGATTTTTCATCCCCCTCAAGATGCTCTTCGTTGAGTCCCAGCTGAGCACGCATGTCCCTCAACTCATTCCTCAGATGCAAGATCTCCACATCTTTAGTTTTTGCTAGGGTCAGGAGATCATTCACCTTTGCTTCCAGCGCAGCCCTGTCGCTGATCTGATTGTCTGACTTGGACTTGCTCATGCGGACGTCGGAGTCGGGGTTGGCGCGGCTGCGGGAGCGCTTGGCCAGCCCCGCGTCGCCGGGGCCCTGCCCTGCCAGGGGCAGCTTCTTGCTCTGGCTCAGACGGGAGCGCTCCCGGATCCTCTCCCTGGAAGAGCTGGACTCTTTATTCCCAGAGGAAGTGCTACGTTTAGCTGTGGAACTTGTACCTGTGTGTTTGGTGAAAGGTAGGAACATGAATTTCAAAGACTGTATCTGTCACAGCAGGCTGTGTGCTTTGTATCAGCGACACAGGGGCTGATTTTCTGAGGCACACATTTATTACTAAATACATTTCATAGAAAATATTGGAAGTAAGCATTAACCCAACGTTCAACACTTTGTTTTCTGTATCTTCATCTCACTGCATAAAAATATAGATCATTACTCCTTTATTTCCAGATGGTTTACAGCTTTGCAAGCATTACTGAATCCAAAAAGCAGCAATGAAAGGCAAGACCTATTTCAATCCGTATCAATAACACATTAAAAGATTTCATTTTTCTCAACAGCTCTCCTACTTTATTTCTGTAAAGCAATACAAAACGTCCAAAATGTTCATTGTAACAATTCATCTTAGAGATTTAGTGCTTGTGTCATGGATTTTTTAAACAGACAATTTTAGAAAAATCTACGATTCTCTAAATTAATGCTATTATTTCATCTTATACAATAGTTGCATAGTCTGTACTGAAAAAAACTAAAAGGAACACCCTCCAAAACAGCAATTACATTATTAAAAACAGGAAAATAGTTTAGAAGGTGTGTTATTTGACCATGGTGTTACTGAGCACCTCAGTAAGCATCCTGGATCCTCAAAACATTAAAAGAAAATAAAAAGCCCCCAACTTCCACCTTCAAGAATCAATATATCCATTTACCTGCAATAGTTTTGGGTTTGTTTTCTAGAGTGCTCATGGCTGTCCCTGGAGCTGAAGGTGCTGTTGACACACAGGAGTTCTTCTTGGCCTTGACACCGTTGGTCATGGTCACTCCTCCACCACCAGCCATCCCTGCTAAGAGGTCATCGTTACTCTTAGTCTGAAAGAAAGGGAAGAAGCAGCTTTAAAACAGCTGGCCCAGAACTCTGCACAGCCAACATTTCTACTGCTAAAGATTGCTTCAGTTTAAAAAGCACATATTTGACAAGTCATGTGTCGATGCAAGAATGCTGAGAAGTGTAAGTGTGCTGCACTGTGCAGAGTCACTAAACTGAAATGGAACTTTAACTCCTCACAAATGAGTGAGTATTGAAACTGAGTCTTCTCTCTCCCCCCAAAAATTCTTAATCTTTCAGTACCAAGGAGAAAAATTTTTAAAAAAAATCAATTAAAGCAGAGTAAAACATCACAGTGTAAAACTTCTCAATTTTGTCTAGAAGGTTGCTTATGCATAAAAATGAAGGCAATTCTTAGATAATTAAACCACCAAATACCAGGAAGTTATACAATATCCTTCAATTGAATATGATCAAATATTTTCTGGTGGATAAATTCACAACAAAAAGCTTAAATCAAAGCAGAACAAAAATAAATCCAACATTAACAAAATACAATTTCTAGCCCAAAATACTGAGCTACAGATCACTAGAAACTAGGACAGAGTCAGGGGAAAAGCCACTCTCACTATATATCCTTGCCTTGCTTTCAAGTTCTTTTCTAGGGAATTTTAAGAGATGGGGCATTTGTTTGATGGACTTTTTGTCTAACCTCATATGATTGTTCCTGAAACTACTGTTAGCCACAAAAGCTGCCTGGAATGTGACAAGGCAGCAAGCACAGGATTCCCAACAACCAGACTCCCAAACAGAGAATACATCTTTCAGAATAAAGCAAACTCTAGAAATACTAAACTCTTAAGCATTAATTGGCAGGCTTTACACTCTTTAAAATACAATTTTTCAAATGGTGAAAATCAAAATGTGCTCAACATTTTTCCCATTATATGAGGGGAAAAAATAAAAGGAAACAGCTGTGCTAGCAGCATTCTTGAGCAACTATTATTCAGCTGGATAACACATTTGAGCTGTCCTCCAACATCCCAGCTAAAAGGTACTGCTGAGGAGTTAACCACTTGCTTTCCATCATGTCTGCAAGTCTGTTAACTTCCAGCTCCCACACACATCCCTGTTAAAAACTAAACTGCAGACATTACAATTCTATACATTTAGACTAAAGATACACTTGCTTAATTTAAAAAATAGTTGCATGTTCTCTACAGTCTCTTTTTGCAAATGCCAACTCCAGAAGAGCTGGAACACTGAGCACAGCTCTGTGGAAAGAGCATGGATGGGATCTGTGCCATTTACAGAGAGCAGCTACAAAACAAAAAGGAGCTTTGGGAGGAGGAGAACATATTTGCTCTGCATGCAATTGATGGAAATATAAAAAATTTACAGATAGAAAAACTATTTGTAAGGGTAAAATCCTCTAGGACAAGCATGTTTTTATGGCATCATGTCAGAAATGGTGTAGCCTTCTGAGAAGGTTGATAAAAGGCTGGAAGAAAACACATCACTCTGAGGATCCAGTCTGATGTGCATCTGAGGCTGGCTTTTCTGCTGTGGAAATGCCATTGCTGTTTGCTGTGCAAACAAAGCTCTTCCAAGGGCTCCTTCCTGCCAGGAGCCAGAGCAGCTCCTTGATCTGCCATGTCACAGCCAGGCACACAGGCACAGGCAATGGAAATATCAACAGGAAAGCAAAAATATCAGAGGGCTACAAAAGCCATGAAGCCCACCCAGCTCGTGTGGGGAGGAGGGGCTGAGCACAAACTACTGGTGAACAACAACCCTGGCTCACCTGTGATCTGATCAGATTTTGGACCTAACTGAAGCTCATTTTGTGGGCATGGAAACAGGGGGAGGGAAACAACCCAGTGCAACTATTGCCTAAACCCAGGTATCACAAAGAGCACAGAACAGTGATTTTCTGCTCTGCTGCTGGATCTGCCCACCCTCCTGCAAACGTGATGGTTCAACCAGACCATGAGCTGTCAGCATCTTTACCCTGCTGAAAGACTGGGGAAATGAGATTAAACTTTCAGACACTTCGAGTACAACTACATGTTATCAAGCCAAATAGGTCAAGATGTGACTCAGCTTGAAGAAAAAACTCAAAGTAAAATACACAGGTTCAGCCATTACTCATCTGCAGTCCTTGCAGAACAAAGGAATTTAAGACAGCCACTCTTCTCCTGACTTACACATAAACTATTTCTGGTCTAGGTTGGAAGGCACTGCCTCCTCTGCAGCCAATTAGTAAACAGATTCTCAAAGCTGTAACATTATACTCTTGGCAAAGAAAACTATTTAGCAAAGCTTTGGAAAAATTACAAACCAGCAGCTCTCTTCTTAATGTTCCACAATGGCAACCATTCAGGACCTTTAAAATCAAAGTATTTCTGTAGCATATCTTTTTAATTGAAGTAAAAGCAATGCTGCATATTTATTAAACAACTTTTCCCATTTACTAAGAACTGTGCCATCCTGCTTAGCATAAAAACTCCTACATTAAAATATGAAAAATTAGAAACTCTCATAATTACAAATGCTCATCCAGACCTATTTTGCTTTTCTGTATAAAAAACCACTTTATAATTATACAATTCATATTCTGCTTTCCTCTCACCACTTTCTTTCAATGCAACGAAACTTGAATAATGACCTCTACAATTCATTTTGTCTCAGTTTCTCAACAGGTATATCCTATTTACTGCATCTCATTCAAATCCCTTTATATATATATAATTATTCCTACCTAAGATTTTCTTTGATGGTTGTTGTTGCTGCATTCGAGTTTTCCAAACATCAAACTTCACAACAATCTGTAATTAAGTTACTGCATTTTGCAAACAGAATAGAAGCCTAGACACATGAATACTGAAAACACACTCTAATTTTTAATATTCAAATATTGGTCTCCAAGTCCTGGCTTTTCAGGGACACTGGATTTTGCAATTTGTCTGAAGTACAGCTGCTGTCTAATTACAGCTGGGAATGTTAGCAGGATCACAAGCTCATTAGCTGAAGAAGTCAAAAAACAATGATCTTAAAAACAAGAATATATTATTTATAGAGGTTTTTTTTGACAAATTAAAAGTGGCTGGGAATTAAACTTCTGTAGAACTAAAGTGTGTGGGTGCTGAACATTTACCCAAGTGCTGGGCAAAGTGGGAGACAAAAACTGCAGAGAAGGAACAACCAAGGGCACTGGGAAACAGACCTGGGACAGGCTCAGCTCTGCTGCAGGGTGGGTCCCACGTTTCTTCCTGTGCTCATTGTCCATACATTTGAAAACTCCACAAGAAAGAACAAATGTGTGCAACAATGCAGTTAAAGAAGCCCACCCAAAGCTGAATGCTGGCCTGTAGTTATGTCATGAAGGGGATGCTATAATCACAAAATCATGTTCTGCTTTGCAACATTATTACTGACTGAACCAAGACTGCTGTAGTGCTGTATTTCTAATCTTGAATAGGAGCCTTTCAATATCCAGCTCAAAGGACTGATAAATTAGTAAGCATTGCAATAAAGTCATTTAATGCCAGCTTTTTTTTGGTCAAAGAATATTAAATTTTAATTTATTAACACACACCAATTCATCAAGTCTAAGAGAATATCCTACAGCCTTTATGAGGAAAACAATATGCCAAATGTTTCATCAACAATATCAAATACAAAATCATATTAAAAAAGTATTTTTAAAAATGCAGCTTCTATTGATACTTCTTTCAAGCCAGAAATTATGTGATTTGTCAGTACCAGTAAATAAAAAGCCCCACAAACAACTAACTTTGTTACAGAAGTACAGAACACTCAAAGAAGATTCATCACTCTCATTAAGTCACACAGCTGGCACAACAGCACCATAACAACTAAAAGACATCCAAGTGTTTGAGTAAGCCTGGTTGAACATAAACCTGAGATAAGCCTTAGTAATCAAAAGAAAATTTTCATTGTGCCTCAAACTCATAAATTGTCATGAATTCCAATCCCACACCAAAACATAGCCAGAAGTGTTACTAATATAAGTAAAACTGTGAAAGCATACTGGGTCAAATCTGTTCAGTTACATCATCCTCCTCCTTTATCTCCCTCAGAGGAATGACATAAGAAACTTGATAAGTAAACTACAAAGGGCTTTAGTTGCTTTGAGAGGTTTCTAGAAATATATAAAGTATGTAGTGTCAACAAGCATCAAAAGATCATTTAAAGCTAAGAAAAGTGCAAGATGCATTGGGTGATGGAAGAAAGGAGGGGCACAGGGAGAAAACCTCCCTGAAACTTGGCTTGCAAGTTCATCAGCAAAAGTATTCACCATTCTTCCATAGAGGAAAAGGAAGAAGAGAAAGGGAACATTCCTCCTGACTCCAGTAACCCTGCAGGGCTCTTACAGAGAGATCTCAACTCTTACACTTCTTTAATTCTGGATCTTTGTTTGCCAGTTCCTTGAGTGGCCCTTGTGGCCCCTGTGTGCCAGTGACAGTGGTCCCCCTGCTCCTTGCTCTGCTCCTGTGCTCCAGGGCAGCAGCAGCAGCACAGCCCTGCACCCTGGCTGCACAGAGCAGCAGGAGCTGCATCCAGCCACGTCTCCATGGCAGGAAAAGGAGCAGAGCAGGAGCAGGCAGGCTCCTTCCATCCATCCAGCCCAGATGTGGTTGCTCCCAGGTGAAAACTGCACAGCAGCACACCTCAGTGTGTCTGACTGGTTGTAGGAAGCCACATGCTCCTCCATACACTGCCCTGTTTTCTTTCTGTAAGAGAAAACCTCTACCTTTGAACTTGTTCTGGGAGCAAGAATCAACTTGTGAAAATTCAGCTCAAGCAGTGCTTGAACACAAAGCAAAGGCCAGAACAGGCAGAAGAACTCAGCTGCACTGACCCAACACAGATCACTGATATAAAGAAGTTCTCATGTTAGATAATTCATTCGGGTTTTTTCATAATTATTAAATAACTCCTATCAAATCCTGTTAGTCACTGACACCATCCAAGCATAACAACACCAAACAAATAACACTGGTCAGAGCACAACCTCCCCTCTGCTCCTCCTGCACAGCAGCCAAGTGCTGCACAGCACCCTGGTCTCCATCTCCTGCTGCAGAATCCAAGTTCAGCAGGAATGACACCCCAGATCCTGTCACCCTGCCCAGTGCTCTGTAACCACCCAGATTCCCTCCAGCTACCCATGCAACCTCCAGTCTAAGCTGCATTAAAGACAATCCTGGAAATTCTACCCTTTCTAAAGCTTTATTTAAAAAAAAATTACAAATAATCAGAATGTTTTACTGGTTATTACCTTCAAAAGAGATGCTGATGTCCCAGTTTTGGAGAGTTTTGTTACTGCAGACACTGAGGAGCCGTTTTCTGGTTTGGCTTTTTCACTTGTTTGAGCTTTATTTACTCCAGGCACTTTGGGCACTGAGCCAACACTCCTGCTTGCTTTCTTCATTCTGGGCTGTCTGTTTATGATGCATTTACAAACAAATCTACAAGCAGAAAGAAAGAGACTTTAAACATAAAATACAGATGAAAAGCAATGTCTTTTTTTATAATGTTCTATTTAAGACCAGACATCCAGAAGAGCAGCAAAGACCACAAATTAGAGCCAAACAAAATGCATGTGACTGACCAATGGTTTTTGCCTTTTTTTAAAAGGGATTTCTGCTAAGGACTAAGCTCCACTCCAAATTATAATAATTTCTTTTTTTAAGTTCTCGTTCCACAAATGGCATTGAACTGAGGATATTTTCTAAGTGACCCACGTAGCTGAGCTCACTCGTTAGCCAGCAAAAGAAAGGCTTAGCAGGGAGCAATGTCCTTTATTTCTGACTGTGGGAAGGAAAACACTGTGGGAGTATTCAGGCAACAGCTTAACTACCAACAACACTGGATCTGAGAAAAGATTACCACTAGCTCAGTGAAACAGCAGTGGTGGAGAAAAACTTACTGTACAAAAAATCCAAAGAAGCTGAAAAATTCAGATTCCCTCCAACCAGTTATTAAAAATCACAATAATAAACACATGGAACTTTACAAATTTAACACAAGTTGTGTGATTCTGAGGATTATCTGCAGGAAGGAGCCAGAAGCAGCTCCCTGTGCTCCATGGCCTGCAGTGAGGACACTCCTGCAGCCTGGCCCTGCTGTCCCTGTCAGCACAGAACTGCCAGCACTGCCATTCCACCCACAGGCACTGATGAAAGGCCAGAAAACAAAGCTGGCTTTATCCAAACCAGCAGCAGCCACAGCAGAAAACTGCAGCTATAACAACAACAGCAGCTGACTGCAAGGGAGCACAGACTGACAGGAAGAACTTGAAGCAGGGGCTACCAGAAAGACCAGACCCAGCAGGATCTTCTCCTCCTGCAAGAGGGAGAGCTGGCAGCTGTTTTCCTCATCACCCCTGAGTCAGATGCCATAGGATGGAAGATTAAAAGGACATCCCCACTCCACTTTCAGTCTGAGGGATTCCAGGTGGAAGTGAGTGATCAGGTTTGTGTGAGCCCAGGATCTCACAGCTGACTGGATACATGAAACACGTTCAGTCATTTCCATCTCTTAAAAACTGAAGCATTTCAAAGGCACAAAAAGCAGACTGATCACTGTGTACATGAAACACTGGACATAACACAGTGGTCAGAAGTGCTAAATAATTTCAGCTACCAAAATTAACTGTACCCTCACACACACTCCTTCCTTCTGAGCACCAGCTCAGCTGCACACAAGTATATTTCAATTCTGCCTTTGATAAAGTCAGTAAAACTGCAGGAGTTTTGCCTCCTCAGATCCTCAAGTACTGTTAACAGAAGCAACAGGAAGCTTCATCTTAAAACACTGAGAATATTTGTTTATAGCTTCCAGATTCCTTTTAGTTGTGAAAGCTGCCATGAGCAGACACAGAAAACTTTGTTTGCTGTTGCAGTTTCATCATCACAATGTCAAAAATGCACCAGTCCTGCCTACAAGTAATCAGAACACTTTCACAGAAGACTAAATAACTGAGAGATAATTTGAAATGAGAGACTCCTTAGAAAACCAAAACCCAAACCAGAAAAGCCCCATGAAGGTAATATGTTTGTTATACACACGTAATATGAAGTGGTACAACTGCCTACCAGATTCCAGGAGCAGATGGTAACACTGGTTACCATCTAAGTTGCCACACTTCCATTTCTTGCCTTTTTCATGTTTATGAGTCACTTACTTGAGCTTTTGATCTCATTCTACTGAAAACTAAAACTAAAAAATACTAAAGAGGACAGAGATCTTTAGTAGAACTGGCATCTTTACTATTGAGTGGTTATTTCTGATGTTTTACAGACATAAATAAATTGCCCACAGCACACTTGAGGAATAACCAAACGAATTTTCAGAGCGCAGTTTGTAGCGAAGCTGAAACTGTCTCAAAGAAAAACTCCACACCTGTGCTAAATCCAGTCAGCCAGAACCATCCCTTCTGACAGCTCACAGAGGGAAAGGGCAGAGCTCCCAGGAGGGTTGGGGCACTGGCAGTGACAGGACTGTGACACATTTGGGCACAGCCTGCCAACCCTGCCTGGCAATGCAGATAAAGCATGGAGACACCAGCACTGGCTGCCTGCAGTTCACATCTTCCACGTCTGCAGAGCATTCACCAGCCCTGCCACGCCCTGCAGAGCCAGACACAGCACACACGAGCTGGGCATGCACAGTGAACACGGCTGGAGCTGGTTATCACAGCAGGGGAGAACACACAACCCACTGGAGGGATGGAGGGATGGATGGCGGGATGGATGGATGGATGGATGATGGATGGATGGACAGGGATGGATGGATGGATGGATGGATGGATGGATGGATGGAGGGATGGATGGAGGGATGGATGGAGGGATGGAGGGATGGATGGATGGATGGATGGATGGATGGATGGATGGATGGATGGATGATGGATGGATGGATGGATGGATGGATGGAGGGATGGATGGAGGGATGGATGGAGGGATGGATGGAGGGATGGATGGAGGGATGGATGGAGGGATGGATGGAGGGATGATGGATGGATGGATGGATGATGGATGGATGGATGGATGGATGATGGATGGATGATGGATGGATGGATGGATGGATGGATGGATGATGGATGGATGGATGGATGGATGATGGATGGATGATGGATGGATGGATGGATGGATGGATGATGGATGGATGGATGATGGATGGATGGATGGATGGATGGATGGATGATGGATGGATGGATGGATGATGGATGGATGATGGATGGATGATGGATGGATGATGGATGGATGGATGGATGGATGATGGATGGATGATGGATGGATGGATGGATGGATGGATGGATGATGGATGGATGGATGGATGGATGATGGATGGATGATGGATGGATGGATGGATGGATGGATGATGGATGGATGGATGATGGATGGATGGATGGATGGATGGATGATGGATGGATGGATGGATGATGGATGGATGGATGGATGGATGATGGATGGATGATGGATGGATGATGGATGGATGATGGATGGATGATGGATGGATGGATGGAGGGATGGATGGAGGGATGATGGATGGATGATGGATGGATGATGGATGGATGATGGATGGATGGATGATGGATGGATGGATGGATGATGGATGGATGGCTGTGATGGATGATGGATGGATGATGGATGGATGATGGATGGATGATGGATGGATGGAGGGATGATGGATGGATGATGGATGGATGATGGATGGATGATGGATGGATGGATGATGGATGGATGGATGGATGGATGATGGATGGATGATGGATGGATGGATGGATGGATGGATGGATGGATGGATGGATGGATGGATGGATGATGGATGGATGGATGATGGATGGATGGATGATGGATGGATGGATGATGGATGGATGGATGGATGGATGGATGATGGATGGATGGATGGATGATGGATGGATGGATGATGGATGGATGGATGGATGATGGATGGATGGATGGATGGATGGATGGATGGATGGATGGATGATGGATGGATGATGGATGGATGGATGGATGGATGGATGGATGGATGGATGGATGGATGATGGATGGATGGATGGATGATGGATGGAGGGATGATGGATGGATGGATGATGGATGGATGGATGGATGGATGGATGGATGATGGATGGATGATGGATGGATGATGGATGGATGGATGGATGGATGGATGGATGGATGGATGGATGGATGGATGATGGATGGATGGATGGATGATGGATGGAGGGATGATGGATGGAGGGATGGATGGATGGAGGGATGGCCTCAAAGAGATGCAGGATAACATTTCCTTCCACAGAACAAACCATTTCTACTGGAATCAAGATATCTCAGGGGGGCAGCAGTGACAAGACTCTGTGAACTCAAATGTTTCACTGTCAGTAGGACACGAAACAACACGAGCATACACAGGGCTGCTCTCAAGGGGAAGAAAAGGAAGTTTATTTTCTGATTCTAACATTTATAGTTTTCTAAGAGAGACAGTGGATTGGAGGGTGACAGTGCCACCTCTCCAATGACACTGGACAAACCAACAGTCCATCAAATTTCTCATATTCTATAAAAGAATGTAAAACAGTAAGTTATTTACAGAAAGTGTGTGAGAAAGTTTGCTACAAAAATGTAAACATCAGAAGGCTTAAAAAAATCTTAAAAAATCAAAAACCATGAGAAGTGTTCCTGAAAACATGCCAGTGTTTGCTTCAGGAACAGAGACTGCAAAGCAATGACGGAAACAAGCAAAACTCAACAATGTCAGCTAAGTATAATCCTCATGTTTCATCACAGCATTACTTTAAAATATCCATATATTTCACACTCAAGAGCAGTATTTTTGATTCACTGAAACTCAAAGTTAGAACCACATTTCCAGAAATAAAAGATTTAAAGATACACAGAGGACAAGAAGGCTTAGAGACCACTGTTCCTGTTTTAATTCCGGAGAAACTAAACCTTAGTAGCTACTTTCTTAATGAAAGAAGTTTACATCATTAGAGTTTAAAAAGTGAGAAAAATATACAAATGGGTGACACAAAATAAGAACAAGACATCAATTAGCATTACAGGTTCTAAAAGCAGCTGCTTACTAAGAGTCCTGAAGTGAATTTATGGCCTCTCTGTGCCAGTTTGTCCCCTCCTGCCTTCTCCAGGAAGGAGAAAGAAGATGGGCATCAATATTGTGTGACTGGAAGTAGAAAAAGCCCTGCTTCACCCAGTTTCTCAAAAGGCAGGTATGGCAGATAAAAACTACTTTTGTGTTTCTGAAGAACACAACCACATTCCTGAGCAAGAAACAGTATTAAGAATCAGCAATAATCTTGTCTCTGCCCAACAAGAAAATCTAGCAAGAAATTTCAAAATAAGAAATAAAACACTCTCCAACCAAAGGAAGCTTTTTGAAGAGCAACATACAGCATTGACAATTCAAACAAGAACGAAAATATTATTTCACTATTGTTTTAAAAAGAAAATATTGCATATCAAACTGTATTTTATCTTTTGCCCTAGGGAGAAAGAAAGAATTATTGAAGACTTCCTTTCCCTTTATACACACTTCCTCCTCAAAAATAAGAAGGAAAAAAAAGCTACTGCTAAAGAAAATACTCCTCAACAGGCAGAAGACGTTACTGGAAAACATTTGATTAATGACAGCACAAACAGTATCAATAAATCAAAATGGAAAAAAGCCAAAACAGCCAAAATATCAGATAGAAAGACTGCATTCCTGAACGGAAGTGTAACATTCCCTCTGACCTGTATCCCTTCCCCGGCGTCTCCCTCTCCACAGCACACATAGTCCAGCACTCAGCACAACAGCTCAGGAGGGCTCCCTGCTCTGCTGGGAAACCAGCCCTGCCCTTTAGAGCAGCTGCAAACACAACTGCATAAATAATCATTCCCAACTGTTGTGCCCAATAGCAGGGCTCTGGGCTGGCTGTAAACTGATATGATACATGCAGCCAACAAAACATGCAATGCTTTCAGAATTACTCCTCAGAACCCAGGGCAGGGAGGGGATGATTCCTCACTGTGATTATTTTAATCTCATCCATTATTTAATCTGCTTGTTTATGCTAATATTGTTGTCACAAAAGTAAAGAGTAGTAGTTACAGGAGTACAGAATCTAGTTTCCTGTGCCTGGAAGACAACAGGGGGTTGAGCAACAAAAGTATTTTTGAGCAGCATTAAGCAATGCTATTTACTAAAAATAATGAATTATTAAGAAAATTATTATTCTTAAAACTATCTTTTAAGAGAAAAAAAAAAGCAGCAAGCAATCCCTCAAATCTGAGGATACTGAGCACTTTTGGAAAATCAAATACCCAAGTTACAGAAGAAATTGCTCACATCTAAGAGCAATAAGAGTCAGTGCACTTTCACTCTGTATTTGTGCAAATTCTTTGGTTTTGATATATTTAGGCTGACAACTTTGCCCAAATAATTAGGGAATGACGTTTTCAGGTCACTTACACGGCTCCAAAAGGCAGAAAAGCAAAGAGATTATAAAATGCAGCCTCATCAACCCCTGCAAAACACAGATACAGAACTTCCCCAAGTCTCTGCAGACAAGACAGCACAGACACCATTTCATATCTGGAATATGAAATAAACTATCTAGAAAGAGACACAGCTCTCTATATCCATAACTTTCAGCCTGCAAGCTGCACAAGCACTTTACAACAATGTCTCTTGCTCAATAATTCCAAAAACATGATATATATATATAAACCACTGGGTTCCAGCAGCCCAGAGCAAATACTGCATTTCTTTTATTGCTTAAGATCAAGACATCAGTTTTAGTGACTTGCAAGTTTGCTGATGCTAGTGGGTAATTTAAGATACCAAGGATAACAGGATAGTCCATGGAATCACAAAAACCCTTATGAGACTAAGTGGACAATAAAAACAGCAAACAAAATTAAATATAGGTAAACACAAACACATCTATCTCTCGGAGGAAAGCAACCTCAGCTTCAAATATAAATGTGCTCTCAGTGTATCATTACTGCTCAGCAAGACTCCAGCATTCTGATTCACAGCTTCATTAAACTATTTCAGTGTATGAAATAGGAAAAGAAAAAAAGCAAAGCAATTCCAGAAATTACTAAAGAAAGGAATAGAGAATGAACCATAAAACACAAATATCACACTCAACAAATCAATTTTTTGCCCATCTACCCACACTTTAATTGCTACGTGCAGTTCTTCTCTCAACCTCAAAAAAAAATTCTTACAGATCTTAAAATGATTGAGCAAGGGGCAAAAATAAGATCAAAGGTATATAATAGCTCCCATGAGATATCTCACAGGGATCATGACAAAAGCCTATCAAATCTGGAATGGCATCAAGAAGGCAGACTGGGAGTGGCTGTTAAACATCTCTTCCAGTAAAAAACTAAAACTAAAGACCAGCAAATTAATTTAGAGCCAGATTCTAAATTAAAAAAGAAAGTGAGCCGTATGTTTAATGTATATTGTGTGAGGAGATGGGGAGACCAGCCATGCACAAGGTACAGAAATTTCCTAATGGCTGTTAAATATCTGAGCACAAAGGCTCAGAAACCCCCCTGAGCCAAAACTAATTACAAGGTGGGAGAGCAGGCAGGGTAGGAGGGAAGGGTTTGGGCTCTTTCCTAAGGCACCTGCCCAGCTGCAGGTGGGCTGGAGCTCCAGGTGGGCTGAGCCCTGTGCCAGCGTGGGCAGCGCCTGCTCCGCTCCTGGGAGGGGAGGAAAATGCACAGCGGTGAGAAAAGTATACAGCTGTGAGGAAAATACACAGCTGTGAGGAAAATACACAGCTGTGAGGAAAATACACAGCTGTGAGGAAAATACTCAACAGTGAGGAAAATGCACAGCTGTGAGGAAAATACACAGCAGTGAGGAAAATGCACAACTGTGAAGAAAATGCACAGCGGTGAGGAAAATACACCTTGAGGAAAATGCACAACTGTGAGGAAAATACACAACAGTGAGGAAAATACACAACAGTGAGGAAAATACACAGCGGTGAGGAAAATACACAGCGGTGAGGAAAATACACAGCGGTGAGGAAAATACACAGCGGTGAGGAAAATGCACAACTGTGAGGAAAATACACAACAGTGAGGAAAATGCACAAAGGTGAGGAAAATGCACAGCTGTGAGGAAAATACACAACAGTAAGGAAAACGTACAACGGTGAAGAAAATGCACAGCGGTGAGGAAAATATACAACAGTGAGGAAAATACTCAACGGTGAGGAAAATACACAGCTGTGAGGAGAATACACAGCGGTGAGGAGAATACACAGCTGTGAGGAGAATACTCAACGTTGAGGAAAATACTCAACGGTGAGGAAAATACACAATGGTGAGGAAAATACACAGCGGTGAGGAAAATACACCGTAAGGAAAATGCACAACTGTGAGGAAAATACTCAACGGTGAGGAAAATGCACAGCAGTGAGGAAAATACACAACTGTGCACTGCACTGCAATACAAATGGGGCACACGGGGCTGCACCCCTGCAGCAAGGTCTTTTAGAGAAAAAAGACCTTTCTATTTCTTTCTGTCTTAAAAATTCTGAAGAGCCTTTAAAGTTTTCCGTTACAGGTTGTGGAATTACAAAAATAGGAATTCTGTGTTTCAATTATGCTATCCATCCACTGCTTTCAAGCTGCATTTGCTATTGCTACTTCTCTTTCCAACAGAAGAGAGGAAAGAGCAGAGCTTTGGGCAAGAATTGGCTGTTGCACACCTCAATTTCTCTACTCCTTCTTTGGAGAAAACTTCAGAGCTGTAGCTGCTGCAAGCGATGTGTAACCGTCGCAATACTTAACATTCCAGACAAGTGACAGGAACATTTACAGAACTCCTGAACTCACAAACTGTGCTCTAAAGGCCTTTTCATAACAAAATTAAATTATGTAGCCTTGTTTTCAAGCTCCTATTTCAAACAACTGCTATTTCAAACCACTGCCAAGGAAAGAAAAAACAACTGTTCATCAACTAGCATGGAGAAACTGTTCTACAGGGAAGGACAACACTGCCCATGACTTGGTCTCAGCAGGAGCTTCTACACTGACTGCAGAAAAATTTTTAAATTATAGCTTTGAAAAACAGAATAACAGTGCAGGTAAATCCATACCTAACTGGTATCCATCACTGAGCTGATTACAAAACATTCCATGTCAGTCCATTAACTACAGCTGCTCACAGTCCAGATCAAACACCATCCACCTCAGTATGAAGTAGGGTTTGTTTCCTTGGTGTTGAAAATACAGGTAATTGATTACATTGTCATTTTTCACTCCTTTTGGTAAATTTCACAGTTGCATCCAAATGTTAAGCCACACATTAAGAGATGAGGGAGTACATACCTATTTCCTGGGTAGCAACTGCACTTCTATGTCAGATTTTACATGCTTGAGCAAACAGCAGACATGTCAACCTTCCCTGTAAACCCCTTGGGTTAGTACTCTGATAAAACTGAGCTAACTCCGACAGTGACACTTGCTTTCCAGGAAAATAAAAAAATTAACACACAAATTTTCCCAGCCAGAGGACTGGCCAGCTTGAAGCATAAACCCCAGCAATCTAAAAAGTGATACTTGATCAGTTAAACCCATTAATTGGAAGTGTTCTTACCTGTTATTCCAAGCATGGTCTAAAGCAAGTGTTACTCTAAAACTCAACGACCTTCCAGTTACAAAGGTGTATTTAGTGTCCTATAACCCTAAGCATATACTGTATCCTCACACAGCAACCAAAGTCCACTGGTAGAATGCTTACAGTGTTAATTGCTGTGAGTCCTACTGACAAACACGGACCTGGAAATTCCCCTGGCACTGCCTGGCAGCACTTTCAAAACCAGCCCTGTCAATTTTAAAACCAGAGGAGTTGGTAGAACAGCACAACAAAAGGTGTAGGACCAACACAACAGCTTCCTTCCCTGTCAAACTGACTGGCCCAGCATCCAACGTTTCACTGCCATGCTCTCTCTCCAGCACAGCTGGTCCCAGAAGTGCTGCCCTGAGCAGGTACCAGTGGTGACCTCCTCCCTTTGGTCACTGTAAATGCTGTCAGCTGAGCTCAGATATCAACAACTGCAGCAAAGGCTTCTGCTGCATCACATTCCCAGGGAGGAGCAAGGCAGGCAGCAGCCAGTGCCCAGCACAGGAAGGGGACAGAAACAGGACATGCAAAGTGCCATTTCAGAGGCAGACCTGTGGCTCCAGCACACGTGTGTGACAGGTAAAACCTGCCAGAGAACTGATTCACTTTGACTGGGTCTCATGCTCACCCAAAACACTCCACCAGGTCCTCGGTTCATGCAAAATCCAAATGCTCCCAGTCCTGAGAGCAGGATGGTTATGGTGATAGATCTGTTCTTACCAGCAGCTGATGAATTCTCAGCTTGAGGACTTTCTACTGCCTGGACATCTGGAACTGGGAGGTGACTGAGTGCTCGCCATGTCCACTTCACCCCCAACCTGGTCTGACAACATTCTTGAAGGCATTGCAACAAAAAAGTCCCAGAGGACAGAAGAAGCAATAAAGAGATGCATCACCTGAGGAGCTTCCCAGGCCCCAGGTGCTCACAGCTCTGGGGTTCCCAAGCCCAGAAGGACCATCCAGGTCTCAGATGCACCAAGCAAATGGCCTGAATGGGAATGGCTTATGCACAACTCAATCCCAATCTCACTAAGGCTGGGGGAGGGAAGTGCCTGCTGGGGATTGCTTAAGTTAGTCATGAAAATAACTTAATTGTACCTTGCCACCTAAAGAGGCAGTCCCACCCCGTGCTCGGTCCTCTCCCTTCTCTCCATTCTAGAGATCACAGCTCATTTTTGATGAGTTGGGCTTTCAGACAGATCAGGACTGATGTGACTCACCTTGTAATTGCCAGATACTATGCAAAGGAAGCAGCGGGACTGGCAACAAGAAGGAAGTCTCATCCTTTCAGAGATGCTGCAGCCCCAGATTTGTTTTAATTCAGTTTCAGGCTATTGGCCTCTCAGCAACAGCCCTGCCTTAAATGAACCTTTTACTGTCCCCACCAAGCCACCAACACTTTCCAGGTCACACTCTGCCAGGGCACAGATGAACAGTGTTATTTTTATGCTGTCACCACGTCACAAACCAGGGCACTGAGGGGTCTGAAGCCTGGCTAGCTGCAGATTTCAATCCTGTGCAGTGGCCCTCATCTTTCCTCACCTCCAGGACCTGTCAACAGCACACTCATGACACAGTTTAAAGGCTTCAGGCTTGGCAGACAGAGCCACATGCAAATCCTTCCTAAACACTCTGGTATCATAAAGGAGGAGCAGTTACCAGCCCCAACATGGAAGCTCAAGGACACAGATTTGAGTCTCATGGAAGAAAAGCCCTTGTGACAGGATGGAGTCGTTCCCATCTACTGGTAATTTTTTATTTCCCCAGGGGAAAAGGGTAAGACTATTTCTCTTCCAAATTTTATTCCAAGCCTTCCAGAAAAGGGTGAATCACCAGGCAGTTCATGGAGCTCTGCTCCCTGGCACAGTTTGGTTGTGGAGCAATGCAGGATTCTACACGGGACAAGGCCTGGGAAAGCACTAAAATCCCCATACAGCATCCCTAGCTGATACAGCTGCTGATGTGCTGATATCCTCATGGAATGCCAAGTGCACTCTCCACTGTGAAACACTTTTAAGGTATTTCTTTGAAAAGCTCCTGGATCTCCAGGTTTCCTGGCAAACCTTTGATGTGTGACTGAAGGCCTCAGAATAATTTTTCCTCCAGCAAAATGCAGTCTTTCTATTAAAAAAAGGCTATACTGAAGTCTTTTTCTTTTCCTTCAAATATCCTTTATATTACAACACTAATGTCCATAACTGATAGATTTAATTTTCTTCTGCAGACAGACACTACTTATTTTTTACAGGTGTGTATATCAGAAAGATTTTGAGGAAATTGTCAAGAAGTTTTTGTAACAAGAATTTGTATGATTTCATGCTTTTACCACAGCAAATGTAGATCTGAATATGAAACAAAGTAGAATGAAATTTCATCTGCACATTTGGATCTATACCCTTTAAAATGTCTTTACTATTTTCCTGAGTTTTCACAAACAGAATTTACATTGTTTACAGTAATATCTATCCCAGCAAACTATCAAAACCTTTGGAGAACAGCATGATGGCACCTTGAAACTTTTCCAAAGTCACAGGCACACCCAGGCTGCAGGCTGAGGAAACCTTCTCCTGTAGTTGTGTGGAATTACAAAAATAGGAATTCTGCATTTCAGTGATGCCATCCATCCACTGCTTTCAAGCTGCATTTGCTATTGCTGCTTCTCTTTCCAACACAAGGGAGGAAAGAGCAGAGCTTTGGGCAGGAATTGGCTGTGGCACACCTCAATTTCTAGAAAGAAAAGCAACATTATGTCACAAAGTTTTCATTTTAAAATGCTAATTCCTTATGACCTCAGCATAGTTCAATCCAATGACACTGCCACATTCAAGGATGCATCTCATACTTACAAATCCTAAATCAAGAATAATTTGATGACAACAACTATCAACAACTGTATGTATTTAAGAAGTTCATCATTTCCAAAAGAGACATTAATTGTCCATCTCATGTAAGCAAGTGCAGATCCAAAGTAGCTTTGCACGATTCTGTCACTGAAAAGAAAGAAGGTTCTTTTTTTTTGTCACAGAAAGAAATAAAAACAAAACTAAAACTTCACAGTTACTCAGATTTGTGGAAGGAATTATGCCTATAAAAGTAGCTTTAGTTTTCCTTTTCTATTCCAGAAAAGCCTATATTCCTTCAGGGACTTGAAGGAAATATTTGCAATTAACCATTTGAAGTGTTGGCCCCTTGTTAGGGAAGAGCAAATTGAAACAGGCAAGGCCATTGTCTGAAAAGACACTGCACAGCAGATGCTACTTTAAATGCACACCCATTATCAACCCTTAATGTCATTTATTTTGCTAAATAAAAGAAATTTTTAGCTCAGTATAATCCGGCAACTCAGGAAAAAGAAAACAAAAATTAAAATCCTACAGCCAAACAGAGAAAGTCAAACTTTAGCAGATCATTTTTATAAACTTGCCCATGTCGATTAAGCCCTGGCCATACAAAGACAGCAACATTCTAGCAGTGAAATACATTGAAGTATTTTAAAGCTGGAATACTCTCCAGCACCAACCTCCCACAGCAAGGAAATTCTGCAGCCCAAGCTTCAGGAAGGCTCCATCTGCCAAAACCACTGCGTGCTTTTAATTGAGAACATCCCAGAAATGCATTGAGAAGAACACAGAAAGTTTCAGGGAGCTGTAGGAATGCCAGCACCCTGGTCATGCTGGCCACCCCAGAGGCAGATCCCACAGAAAGGCTTCACTCCCTGCAGGTACCTGTGCAGAGCATGTGTCCCACACTGGCCAAATGACCAAAGCCAAGGAAATGCTTTCAGCATCCAAAATATACAAATACTTCCAGACTGATGTCATCAAATACATCACTCAGTATTTCAACTCTACCTTAACTCTTTTTTACTATTATTTAAATACTACATATTAGGTGTTCACTTTATTTTCCTGACTAAAACTGCCTATCTAACAATTAGTTGCAGCCAGTCATCACCTTGGCTCCGTTCTGGCACACAGTGATGGAAAATAAAATTTATGCAAGATTTACCTTTCAAAAATGTCAACCCAAGTTTTGAATTAAGTAAAAACTTATTTACTCTTCTGAAATTTGCTTTAGTGGTTTTATAAACATTTAATATGCAACAAGTGACTTGTTCTAATTTTTTTTTTCTTTTGGTATTGAAACCCTTCATAAAGTCTCCTTTCACCTAACTCCAGAATTCATCCTTGTATTATTCTTCCCTGCAATCTGGGAAACTACTAGTTCTGCCACTGATTTACAACACAGTGTCAGTTCTTTGCAAAACTGAAGTACCCCAAGAAGATGAAGATCAGAAGTCTGTATGTTTGATGAAGATCAAAAGTCATAGTGCCTTGTAGGTGTAGGACAGTAAAATCTTCTTTCCCAAAGAAAATCAGGCACATATGTGTGAAAACTCTACTAATGAATTATTTATGTTTAAAGATAGAATCCTGTGATTACTTCCAGGCTGCACTGGTGCTAAGTGCTCCAAATGGTGGCTCCTCTGATCATTTCACTTGGAATAAGCTCAAAAGAAACAAGTAATGGGTTCCTTGTAACTAGTCATGTAAGGCTACCATTATGTACATAAATCAGCTTCCAACACTGCTCTTTCTCCCTTTTTCAGTATAAAGACCAAAAATAAGACTAATTTTTAAGGCAGGAAGTACAAGCCTAACATTTCTTATGCTGTTTTCCCAATGAGCAATAGTGATTCAGTCCCATTAATAGCATTGCACACTGCTAGGACTGGGTCCTTGTTGGCAAGACAGGCTGCAACACCACAAGGTCCAAAAAGAGCTTCTGAATCACATTAGTGAAAAATCTCCTAAGCAGTTTCCATAGCCTCCACCTACTGAGAATCTATTTTCCTCCTTCATACCAATAGTAAAGCAAAAATGGCACAAATCTGACTGCAAAATGTTACTTCTAAGTATATATATCTATCAATACATAAAATGTTGACTGTACATCAGATTCATTTTGTACAATGAAATCTTTGCAGCATAAAAATATCCATCCCAACATGTGCTAAAGACAGAAACTTTTAAAACTCAAGAAGCTTTAGCCCTGGCATTTGCCACCTTTAAATGATGTCCAGGTATGGCTCAGGAAAATGCCAGCTGGCCCAAGCAAGCCATGCCAGTGCCCACGGTGACAATGATGTGGCCAAGCATGTGCCAGATCTCAGCCTAACACCCAAGCTGTCTTTGATTTGCTGCTATGGACACACTCTGCATTGAGGGAAACCTTAGCTCCAGGTTCATCCTGATGCACAAGACACCTCTGGCAGATACCTGCAAGGCCACAGAGATCACACCAGCCTAGAGCACAAAGGGAAAGGAAAAATACCCCAGAGCTGCAAATCACAAGAGAAGGTAACAGTCCATGACACCTGGAAATCTCTGCACTGATTTTTTTCCCACTGTGGATGTGCCATCATCATCAGACTTTAATATAACAAACCCTCAAACAATCAGAGAGAAGACAGATCTTTACTGATTACACTAAAACACATGCCAGCAATTAGCTTGAGCAGATAAAATAACTGGGAAAATGTGGGCTGCATTATCTAACTAGATGGCCCTTTATTTGACAGGAATAGTAAAAAACGTTAAAAATACTTGAGAGGTTTCATTCCCAATTATGTGTCATATTAAAAAATAAAGAAAAAGACATGTATCTTCAGCCATACAAAAACATCTGAGAAATCAAGGGGTTTTTTTTCCTTACTTCACCTAGTTTACCAGCCTGGAATCTGGTTTTTCCATTAGCTGAAAGTGAAGTGGCAGTGTTACAAGAAACATGAGACTACTCCCGTCTCAGTTTCCCAGTTTTAATCTCAGACTATTTACAATGACCTTCTCTTTTCAATTTTGTTAGCAACTACCTAACAACACTCGACCAAGCTGGAGACAGAGAAGAAACAGCTTCTCTTTTTTGGAGCTACTGCAGCCCTACATTGTGATCCAGTGTTAAAAGCAGCCAGTGGCTTTAATTTGCCTATCATTCAGCAGCCAAAGTCCACACCATTAATGAAGCAGGAAGCAGCTCCAGAAGGTTTATGTTTGCTCTTGGGGTGAGCAGAGCTTGCACAGACGATGCCCTTCAACAGAACCCAGGGCTCCTCAGAGCTTTTTTCACCCAGCAGAACCACTTGCATGACACATTTTCTGCTACAAGAGAACTGTGTTCTCCAGATCCCAGCACAGACAGACACTTCACGCGATCACAGATGGTGTTGTGGAGAGAAGGGTGCAGTTTGCTGAGCATCAGCACAGCACTGCATTGTTTTTCTCTCTAGAGACACAGCGTACAGAACCCTCAGAGCAGACTGGTGACCGGATTTGGCCCAGCTATGGAACCTGCCTTCCTACATCCCTAGTAATAGCAGGTCATGACAGACTTGGAAGCTAAAATAGTGATGAGGCACAGGATGGCAGACAGCAGGCACAAAACTGGAACTCAGAAGCTCTTTCAGCTCTAAAAAGGCAGAAAAACCGCGCTCCAGAGAAGCATGAGACCAGAATGCAGACAAAGGTGCTCCCGAACGCACCAAAAGCCAGCTGGAAAGCTGCTGAACGCGGGCACTCCGCGCTCCTCCTCAGGGAGCTCCACACGCACCCACCATCCCTCTCACAGCCAGCAGCGTGAGAGCCGAACCGAACGATCCCACCGCGGGCCAACCTGCGCCTCCCCGCCAGCGGGGACCGGCGGCCGCTCCGCTCGCTGCCCGCCGGCCCCGCGGGGTCCCCGCACCGCGGCTGACAGCCAGGACGCGCAGGCCGGCCGGAGGGTGCCGCGGGCGGCCCCTGAGGCGCGGGGTACCCGAGGCGGGCGCGGGGCGGTGTCACCGCCGCGGGTGACAGCGCGGCCCCTCGGGGGAAGGCGGTGAGGAGGGGCCGAGCCCGGGGCTTCCCGCGGCCGCGAGGCGCTGCGGCCGGGGCGCGGGACACAGGCCCTGGCGGAGCCTGCGCGGCCGCGGGCGACCCCCCGGCGGGCGGGCGGGCGGGGGTCGGGGCCGGGCTGTGCCCGCCGGCGCTCGGCGCTTACCGGGGCAGCCGCCGCCTCCTTCCCGCTGTTCCGCAGCCCCGGCTCCGGGGGCGCCGCGCGGGCCGGGCCGGCGGGAGCGGGGGGGGCGCGGAGGGGCGCGCGCACGGCAGGGACCCCTCCGCCCGCCTCCGCCCCGCCCCCTGGCGGCACCGCGCACGCGCCCCCCGCGAGCCCGCCCCGCCAGCCCGGGGGCCGTGAGGGGAAAGGGCGGGGCGCGCGCACGGGCGGCGCGTGCGCGGGGCGGCCCCGCCCTCAGGGCGTCTCCTCCCTCACGGCGGGGCCGTTCCACACCTGAGCCTCGGAACCGCGGGGTAGCGGCTTCAGGTAGGGGGGAAAAACTCTGAGGTAGTGGAGCCCAGCCTGTGACTCAACACTACCGGGTCATTTAGAACATGGGCGTGAAGTGAGCGCCACGTTCAGTCTGTCCTCAAGCACCTCCCGGCACGGTGACTCCATCACCCCCCAGGGCAGCCCGTTCCGATGTCTGATTAACCCTTCTGTGGAGAAATTTCTCCTCATGTCCAACCCGAACCTCCCCTGGCGCAGCCTGAGACCGTTTGCTCTCATCCTGTCCCTTGTCGGGAGCAGACCCCGAGCCCTCACGGTCGCATCCTCCTGTCAGGGAGTTGTGAGGGACAGAGGGTCCCCCCGAGCCCCCTTTTCTCCAGACCGAGCCCCCTCAGCTCCCTCATCACACTTGTGCTCCAGACCCTTCCCCAGCTTCATTGCTGAGGGGTGGGAGGGCGGCAATGGCCCCAGCCCAGGGCCCGCATCTGGGATGGTGAAAAAATAAATTATTTTGTGGGGGATTTTGGGGCCGAGGAATAAGCATGTATATTTTAAGCTCCAAGTGTGCACAGTGCAGGAACCGTGAGAGAGGGAGCTGTGGGTCTTGTAAACCTGTGCCTTACTGTCCAGATCTCTAATTGTGGCTTTTCATTCGAGTGAGAAGTAGATGTTTAAATGTGTGTTGAGGCTTAAATGGGCTAGAGTTTTCTTCACTATTCAGCACAAACCCAAAATATAGCCCATACTAGCCACCTTGAAGAAAATTAACTCTACCCCAGCCAAAACCAGCCCATTGTGGTAGGAAATAGCTCTGCCTTCTTACGTGACAAGAACTCACCTGCACACAAGCTTTCAGAGTCTGAGCTCCCTTCAAATGCACTAAACTGAGCTCAGCTTTGTAGCCCATCACTGTGCAGGATGTTTGACTTGTCACGAGCAGCCAGCAACTGAAGTTAATAACCCCAAATTGCAGCGTGGGTGCTTTGGTGGGAGGTATAGCAGAGTTTGTGTTTACAGACACTGCCTGGGAAATGCTACGAACACAGTAATGAAGAAAATGTGCTGATTTGACACATTCCCGTAAAATTTTCCCTCTATTTAGGCTAAAGCTTTCCCAACTCAGCTGTTTGAGCAAAAGAAACATTTCAGTGTGAGATTGAGTTGCGTGTTCTCCCTTGAGGTACATTCCTTCCTAGAATTCACAGAATACAGAATTTGTAGGTTGCAGACTGGTAGGGCAAGTCTGATTTACAGTCCCCTCATTATCTTTGGTGAAATTAAAGTTTCAATATTATAAATCAAAGTAAATGATATCTCTATTACATCAGAATTCCCTTTAAAACTAGCAGGATGTGTACTGCCAGATATTGCAACATCGTTTGATTTACATGGTGGGAAAATTTTTCTGTTTGTGTGTCTTACAAAGTCAATTTCATCGAGATGCCCTTCCTTGTCCATTTCTTTGTCACTCTGCCTGCTCCTACCTGGTGGGGATTCCCCTGGCAGGCGGCTGCACAGACATGGTGCACTCGTTTGACAGTGAAATGCTCCTTTATGCTTAAATAATAATGATGTTTATTTTCCTACACTATGACCAATGTCATTCTGCTACATTTTCTGCTGCACGATACCTTCAGCAAAATGTTGTCCTGTTTCTACCTTCGGGTTGACTTTGAAGTTATCTGCTAAAAAATGGCATTTCAAAGGCACTGCTTGTGTATGAAGGATGTGAAAAGTGGCTGCATTTGTTTTGAACAATGTATTTCTCACGGTAGCCCACAAAGGGCTCAGCTTTCTGGTTTGCAGCAGGAAGCAGCCGCTCAGCTCAGTGAATTAATGAACGAGCTGCTAGCTGACAGGGCATATGCCTCGGATCTTGGTTCTGGAACTTGAAAGGTCGCTGAAAAAACCGCGTTAAATGGCAGTATTGTGTGCTGTAACGTGTGAGAGTGGTTCAGCTGTCTGCTAGGAACCTTTCTCTTTGTGGGTAGTTCTGGGTTCGGCCGCCCCAGAGGATTACAGAATCTCCGTAACTGCAGGCTTCTAACAAAGAGCAGACAAATGTCTCTGGGAGTCAGGCAGGGACGGCTGATCCTGCTCACACCGACAGCTGGATCCCGCGGGCCTCGGGGGAGCTGCTGCCCCAGGGCAGCCTGTCCGAGCCCCAGGGCTGTCTGGAAATGGAGAGACACCTGCTCAGGTGGAGCAATTTGCACAGAACATCCGTGCTTGTTATACTCATGTTCTTTCTCATCCTGCTCCAGCTCCAGCCTTAGGTTCCGTTGGCTCCCTCTCGTTCCAGGTGCCGCAGGTGTGTGCGGCTGCTCTGCTCAGGCTGCACCAGCCCCACCTGGGCCTTCAGCGGGGGAAGAACATCCGGGAGGAGCGGCGGGGATGCTCCAGGCTGGCAGTCAGCCACAGCTGGACACGGTAGGAGCCGCTGTGGGTGCAGAGTGCCCGGTGCAGGACACGATCCCTTCCAGGCTCATCCAGAGGCTGCTGTTCCATGGGGCTGCACCTCCAGGGGTCACTTTCTGGGACAGGGAGAACCATTTGCCAGAAGAACTCCACATTTTTACATTATATAGTCACACCACTGGTGAGAAGTGCAAGTAATAGTCATTGAGTTTCCCCTCCTTTGCCCAGTTCAGGGGTAAGCTGACACTCAGTGCCGTTTTAAACAAAGCAGTCACTTACATTTTATCTACTTCCAATGGTGCAATGGAACCCTCTAATCTTTGTGGTCCACACTTAATGAAATGGGCTAGAGAGCTTTCAAGCAGGTATCTTTTTATTGTAGAAAGGTTTATATATTATATTAAATTTGGACTATATTCAAACATAAATGTACTTTAATTACATTAATAATTTAAACAATGTTTAAATAAAGCACCAAGTTAACTTGATTTAAATAACTGATTCAGTTTCCACACTGATTCCTACAAAATCCCACTAATTTCATGCAGTGTTTGAAGAACTGGAGGCCAGAGCTGATTTCTCAGTAAACACTAACTACAGTTCAAGTGCTCTGCACACAAGGGGAAAGTTGACAAAGTCTGAGACAGGCTGGGTTTTGAAGCAGAACTCCTACAAAAGGATTCATACAGATCTGAGCAGGGACTGGGTTGCTCAGCTATTTCTCTACCTTCCATGTAAATTATTTCCACACATTCAAGTTGTTTCAGTTTAGTTCTCTGTACTGACCTCTAGATTTTAGGTGATACAGCTTTTACCTTGTAAAACAAGAAACAGCTTTTATTTTGAAACAGCAGTGTTAAATTCCATGCCCTCAGCAAACTCAGCTGAATGCAATTCACACATTCAGTGTAATACAGGCCCACTTTTATCTAAATAAGACCAAAAGAACCTGACAACATAGATACAGGAGATTTTATTTAACATTGTGTACAAAGAAAGGCTACAAATGCCTTAAGACATTTTTCCCCCAAATACAGTTCTTGGATCCCTTTTTCATACCACATTTCTCAGAAAGTTTAAAAAAAAATCCAAAATGACAATTTTTCCCTTTCCCCTTCTCTTTGGGCCTAAACTGAGAGATGTTTAGCAGTATGGTTTCAACACCTTTCCATATTAAACTATTAGGATTAGGTTTTCTTTCCCCAAAACTGAGCACTATGAGATACTGAAGCACTACCAACAGCAGGATAAAATGTCAAAAACTGACTCCCTAACACGGTAGTGCTTAAAATAATGCCAACAGTATTAGCGCTGATGAAACCCAAAATTATCCAAACTATAACAAGTTGTTTGTCTTCTACATCTGATAATTTAGGACTAATTATATAATTTAATTGTATTTATATTTAAATAAATAGTCTTAACTCCTTTTCTTGGAATTCTTCACCAATTATAAACACTTGTAATACTAGAGATGAGAACAAACTACACAACTTACATAGGCAAGAGAAGGCTGAGTTGTTTTGTTTTGGTTTTTTTGCTGGACAGACACAGAAAGGACATTTCAGTGTCCTGCTGTGAGATCATTTTAAATTCACCATTTCATTGTGATGCTTTTCATTATCCCAACACAACAATTCCTTACCCTCTTTTTGCTACCTTGGTAATCACTCTTAGTACTCCTGAAACATTGGTCCCTGCATAACTAAGTTTTATCCAGGGTTCTGCAAGTTTGTATGTGACTGTGAAACCCAAGACAAGACTTCTTTTAGGCTGTAAGAAGCAGTAAAGAAGGCAGGGAGTAGAAAAGGCTCTTGTGGAGAAATGACCTTTGCTATAGCAGCTTTTACATTACCCTCTACTAGATATGAAATAGGTTTTAGATATAGACTGATTTTCAACTATTTGCATAATCCCAAATTAGCATTGCCCCTGTTTCTCCCAAAATGGGACTAACACAGAGGAATTCTGAGCTCCTCCAGGTCAGCAGTTGATCACTTGGTTGGGTGCAGTAAGAAGGAACTCTCAGCTGCCTTCTGAGCCTGATCAAAGTGGCCCAGGGCAGATGGGAGCACCCGAGCAGCAGCCAGGGCCCTGCTGTGACCTGGCCTGGGGTCACCTCCAGGAAGCTGCTTTGTACACAAGCCTGCCCTTCTGTACATCCACAGGGATAGAAAATGCCATGTGCTAGAAATCATCCTGCAGATTAGACAAACAGCTCATCTGCAGAATGTCTCCTCAGAACATCCCAGCACAGGGGAAAAGACCACAGCAGCTACACAAGCAAAAGCTCTAGCACAGAATAAAACTTTCTCTCTTCTGATGAACCATTTTTGACAAGAGGATTTGAATATGACTGTGATTAAGACAAAGCAGTAGAGCAAACACTTCTGCTAGGCTTGGGCACTCTGTAATTATATTAATTCCCAAATATGCTTGAACAGCTGTAAATGATAGAATTTTGCTTAACTCACAACACAGCCCTGTGTGAGCCCAGAACTTTAGCACTACCTGTCCACTCTGCACAAGAAGACTGGAAATATTTTAATTATCTCTAGGGCTCTGCTCTGTAGCTCTGCTACAAACTGAACCTCTCACTGTGGTATTTCTACAGAGCAGAACGATGTGAAGTGATTCTGTGGGAAAGAAAGGGTCTGTCTTACTGTGAGGAAACGTGGCAGCAGGAAATAAATGATGTAAAAACCACTGCATGTTTTGCAGTTGTCTCCAGCAATGTCACTGTAAAATGGTAACACAAGAGAAACAACAGTGGAGGCAAACTAGGTAATCTGGTAATTTTCTAATTCTGGACAAGAGCATTTGTGAATTTGCTTGACCCAAGAAGGGAGACTCAAGGCAACACAAACTCAGGTTTGCTTTGGTCCTACTGCCCCAATCCTTCTGTCATTACAGCTGTTGTGGCATTTTATCCTTGCAGCCCAAAACCAGACTTCTAGCTTAAGGAATAATCCAACTTTGTGGTTCTAGGAGTTTGGAGCTTTTTTCTTCCTTGTGGTGCTTCACCTACTTTAACAAACAGGTGTAATAGCTGCTGCCTCAGGGAGAAATAGTAGAGAGCAAGTGATAAGCTTTGCTTTCTTAGCACTGAACTGTGAATGTTCACTAGCAAGAAAGAGGGGCAGCAGCACATCAGAACTGTGAGGCTGCTGTAGCTAAATTCCTGCCATTCCCAAGTTGATGTTTATTTACTGGCAAGAGAGCCTTTGCTCAGTTATCTAGGGCATGAGCCACCTTCTCTAACTCAAAATGAGAGCCTCATTCTAGTCCCAAGCAACGTGACCTTGAGCAATTCCAAATTTTGCTTCCCTTTTCCATTTGTGATAGCTTCATTCCCTAATGATTGGTAAGGAACAGTCTATTAACTATAAGTGCTTCCTTTATAGCCTCTGTTGATTTTAAAGGCAATTAATTGATTTAATTCTATTCAATTAGAAAGTTCACAGAACACACACGAACATTTATTTCATCCTAGTTCAGAATGGAGAATTGCTAATACTAGTCCAAGGCTCCAGTATCTCACTTTGTACAGGCCCTGTGTTAAAGGAAGGGAATGGTACCATGTTTATTTTTCAGTAATAGCAGTAGGACAGTGTTAGCAAAGTCTACAAAGAAAAACATCCCTGGAGCAGAAATTTAAGAGGGCATAAACAAGTGACTTCATATATTATATGAGAATTTGATTGTATCTGGGAATTGCCCTTTCAGATTTTTCTTCTTCAAGGAACAGAAGCAAATCCCCCCCAAGTTCCTGCACAAATGTATTGGTCTTCTGTTATTACAAATCCCTGTCATCTTGAATTTAAGTAAAAAGAGAAAGGGGAAGTTTTAAGAAAACAACATTTCCCATTTTATACTAAAACTTCCATAAGAAGAATGCCACATCTGGTAAAATTATGCCAGTAGGTGACCAAGCACTGAAACAAAAGGATTACCTAGTGAGGAATCAGAGAAGGTTGGGGTTTTGCCATCAGACTTTAAACATTTTCAAAACCACATTGGTCAGTTTACATTTGATACACACTTGAAAGAATGGCACATTAAGGTGAATTGACACATTGTGATGCCTTCCAGTGTTACACAGGTGACAAACTAATCTGGAGATCCAGGTCTGCCTTAAGGAACAGTCCATTTCTTTAAATAAACTCATAGAAAACTAACAGGAACAACCATAAAACAGTTTTAAACAGGTAAAACAAACTGTAAAAATCCTGCACCTCCCATAAATATCCTCCAGCTGTGGCTCCAGCAGCTCACGGGCACAGCACGAGGGCCGCGCGGGGCCGGACGATTCCGCGGGCGCGACAGCGGCCAGGGCCGAGGGGGGCAGTGGGCACTGGCAAGGACGGGCACCCCACTGCTGCATCTTGCCCTCAGCTATACACTGAAAAATAGCAGCATTAAAATACAGCCTGAAATAGCTTAGCTACTACCTCAACTTGTTAAAAATGTGCAAGAATAAAGAACACCAGCAGCATTTGAATGGATGTATTTCAATTTGGTTTTTGACACTTCCCTCCCATACAAAGCATACACAAACACAAAGCTGACTCTGAGCTAGTAACTGTTATTTCTTGTCCATCTTTGAAAACTTTTCCCTTCATTTACTTAGCTTTTTAAAATTTTACTTAAAAACCTATTCAGTGTTAAAAAAACCCACAAGAATTTTAAGGTAATTTCTAAATGCCAAGAAACTGATGCTTATTCCCCTCCTTAAACTGGAGAGACAGAGACTATCATAATCACCTGAATTTCCTTAGCTGAAAATTTACACATTTCAGATTCCTGTTTCTGAAAGTGACATTTGTAAAAAAGTCTCTCCAATACATTAGAAACTGAAGGAGCAAAATCTCCGAGTGCACACATAAAGGGTAACTTCTGCTAGTTTGCTCTTGTCTTGTTTATATTGTACCTTTTAAAACAGAAAATTAAAGAATTCCATTTTCTGACACAACTCACAAGGGAATGTATAAGAGGAGAAATCAGAAGGCCTTTTCTGAAGCCAAGTTTTGCATTTCCCTTTTTGTTTAAGTACAATAAGGCTTATTACAAAAAAAAAAAAAAAAGCCAAAACACAAAAAACCTCTTTAAACAAACCAAAAAACCCAACCAACATCTCTGGGAAAAAAACATAAAAGCCTTTTGGAAATACTTAATTTCTGAAAACATGAGAGTATTGGAAAAAAAAAGAATTGCAAAATTAAAGGAAATTCAAGAAATCAATTCTCGTATTTCAAATCAGTCCATTATTTCTTCATCAGCAATATGATCCACTATCTTTTCCAGCCCAAAATTACCAGCTTTGGGGAAAACATATTCATACTTAACAGAAATAATTAATGGGTTAAGTTAAATTAACTTTTTTTCCCTGATCCACATGCCTGCATGTTAGATAACATTACATTAGAACTGAGCATTGTAATGAGAGACTGACAGCAACAACCTGTCACAGTAACCAAAGCAAAAGCAATTTTCTCATGGTTACATACTATAGATCAGTAATCTAATATTAAAATTAACTTCCTATATAAATAAAAATTAAAAAGTTGGGCAAAAGTAAATTGGCACAGTCATTATGGTATTACTTTCCAGTTTCAACACTGCAAGGAGCAGCCACAGATTGCAAACACCAAAGGAAAAGGCTAGCACCCAGCACCAGGTGTAGCTTGGGTTTTCTCCCTTTTCCATCAAGTCATCAGCAGTGCTCCTGCCTCAGGTCCATCCTCCCAGGTGGGAGCAGGCAGGAATGCAGGGATTGCTGTGGGGCTGCTGGGGAAAAGGGAGAACAAATACAGAGAAACAAACACAGAGAATGCTTTACTGCTCTGCACAACGTGGCTCAAGTCAATGGTTTGGCAGGATTGTGACCAATTTTTACCTTCAAACAGGCAAAAAATGAATATAAAAAATTTTTAAATCAAAATTTTAAGCCTTCAAGTTTCCTTGCCTTCATTCCCTCCCTCCCCCAAAAAGCACTTCCTACTACAGACAGTTTTTTCTTTTTTGCGGGTTCAGAAGTTGGAATGTTGTGGAAATACATACAAGAGAGAAGGAATTTCTAGTTGTACATTACATTACAAAGAGGTTTGCTCCCAGACCTAAGGAGGGAGGGATACTAAGCAATATTAAATTCCTATAAGAATCCTTACAAAGCATGCAAAATATCGATATACTCACAAAATTGAAATTTATATTTGCTCCTTTCTGATTTCGCAACTTCACAGTACAATAATTTCTAATATTCTGCAGCAGTCAGAATTACAGTGACTACAAAATCATTTCCCTTTATTTTTTTCTATTTGCTTGAAACACTCCTTTGCTATTTTTTTTTAAATTGAAAGTTTGCAGATCACCCATCAGAAAATGTGCAATTCAGCACAAGAGGAGTTGCTTTCTGTGTCATTTTTCCCTGCAAATGATGTTGACAACCTGACCCTACCAATCTTTCAGCATCTGTCCCTCCCTCCCCTTGTTGTGCCAATCCCTTCCCTTGTGTTCCAGCTGTACTCCTTGCCAGGATGATGATGGACAGATGCCACTAAATGCATGCTGCATAGCTGGGTAGGAGCAGTGGGGGCTGGAATAGTTTAGGACAATGGCATTGCTCCCACCCCCAGGATGTTTGGCACAACTGCTTCAGAGCCACAGTGCTGCCTCTGCATACCAGCTATTAGATCCTGCAGTTTCAATTCCCTGGACAAATCCTGCTGCCTTTTCCAACCCTGTAGCTTCAACTGATTTAGGGAGGGAAATATAAAATTGGTGTTTGGCCAGATCTTTTGTACTGCTAAATGGAGTTCCACAGAAATTTCTCCACTGTTCTTAATTGAAACAGAGTTGGAATTTCTGGAGAATTCACAATGCATGCTACTTGCTAGATTGTCCATAAAGTACATTCTGGCATTTTTTCAGAGCGTTTGTATCTATCAGAAAAAGACTCTTGTAGAAACAATGTACAAAGCCTCCAAAAATTCAAGTATCAAAAAAAAAGATGTTCTGATAAAAGTCTGGAGTAAGCAGCCAGCCAAACTGAGAGCTATTGATTTTTTTTTTTAATCCACAAATTCTTCAATTACTTTTGCACATATAATGTGTTTTCTTTGGAGTGTTGGGTATCAATAGTCTTCCCAATTAATTTTCATGAACTTTGGTGGGGTCTAAGGAATTTAGCAATCCTTCCTGGATAACAGTGCCCCTGCTTTTATAAGCAAATGAACAACAGAATCACTTACTGTTATTCTCCCTGCCTCTCTTTCATTTACTGTATTTATTTATTTAATTTTGTTGCGTCTGTCTCAACCCAACAAAACCCATCAGAAGTGCAACATAGGCAAGAGCAGGGCATCTCCTTCCCTGGGGTGTACAAACATTTCTATGGGAAGGGCTGGGTGAGCCAAAAAACCATACAAACAAAATAAAAAACCCAGCCCCCAACCAGACAACAGTTCTAGCTGTACATTAAACTCTTTGATTTCTTTAGAACCATATTCAAATCAAGACTTGAATTTCTGTGGAGAGAATTTTAGATCCCAGACCCTTCTCTTCTCCTTCCTCTTGCAAAGCAATGCTATTTTTTGTGGCCTCAAACAGTACTTGAAAAACAGCAGTTATTAAAGACACAGTTGTGATATATCCTTTAACGTCCCCTCTCCCAAAAAGGGGTGTCCTATCAAGTGGTCCAGTAGAAATCTTGAAGTTTCTTTATGATAAATTAAATCCATAAAATGAGGAATACCTTCTGTCACATTCCTAACAAGAATAATCACCACGTTCTGTGGTGCATTTGTCCAAGTGTCTATTGCTCCTTCTAGTGGAGATTCCGCACAGCTCCATCTCCGCTTAGTTCTGGTTCTACCAGCACAAGGAGGTTCTGCTCCATCCTCTCCAGCTTGTCTCTGGGTAACAAACTGCAGAAGCACTGAGGGCCAGAATTCCCCAGCACAGGAACAGTCTGAGGAAACACCAGTCATGTTTTTCCCAGGGTGACAGGGTTTGCCAAAAGCAGTTTGTGTCCTGTTGGTACCGCAGGCACCTACACCTCTGTAGAAAAGAGAATGCTTTGCCTCTTGCTGTCCGGGGTAGGGATGGTCTCTAGCTGCAGGAAGTACAGAAGAACTTGAACCTGGAAAGAGAAATGACAAGGTAATACTAAAGCCCTGTAAAAATTCATTCTCATCCTGGCTATGTGAGAGCTGGTGACACAGCTCTCACTGGGACATCTAGCAGCTGTGTATTTAATATGCTGTATAACAGCAGTAGAAAAAGTAGAACCTGACATGCTTCAGAGACAATTTTTTTAGATTCCAAGTGGAAAAACTGTGCTGGAGGTTCCAGCACTGAAAAAATTCAATTTAGAATTTGCCATTACTCAACAGTGAAATACAAACCAGTGTGACTCAGTGACACAGGCTCTGTGCTGCAATCCTCTGCCTTCAAAGGCAGCAGTGGCCAAAGAATTTTGTTGTGCATCAGTGAAGGTGGTTTAAGTGCTGAGGAGCATTGTGGAAACACTGCCAATTCTTTTATCCCAGGCCAGCAGCATGGTGCTGGACACAGCTCCCCAGAAACTCTTCCCATACAGGAGCACACACAGGATGCACACACACTGACTTCATGAAAAACTGTATTTGTACAGATGCAAACTGACCTGCCTGAAGGAACACTGTTCTACAGACAAGCTAAAATGTCTGTGTGAGGGCAAAAGTTGTTTTATGTTTACCAAAAAATAACCATGAAAACCCAGTGGGGTCATGAGTCAGGCCTGTCCCAGACTGTGCTTTCCTAGAAAGTGTCACAAGATGGAATGGCACATTCAGGATTTTACCTGGGACATGACTTCTAGTGACCAGCTGTCAGTCATGGTGATGGGCTGGGTTGGGTTAGCAGGGATTTTACTGTCCTTCTCTGAAGGTCTGAGCAGTGTTGGTCCAAAGACAGTGGCAAGATTATGCAGGGACATCTTGTTGATGCTTTCCCTCTCAGCAACCCTGGGAGAAGGAACAATGCACAAGGCAGACCTTCATAAATATCTGAGTTTTATAAATGAGAAACCAAGGCACAAAGTTCAAAAGTTTTGCCCAAGGGCAGAAAAGTCTGTAGCAGAAACACAATTAAAGCCCAGATTTCCTGGATTTTAATCCAGACTCTCAATCACAAGATGATCTTCCATGTCTCCAGGGACAGTCTCTGATATGTACAATATACTTATGCAAATCAACACATTGGGCAAGCATTAAGCCAGCTTATTGCATTAATGTCAAATGTATGGCAATACTTTTTCACAGGTACAACCATATTACAAAGACATATACAAAATCAGAAAGACTTGACTACAAAAGGAACTGACAATGCAGTTAGGCAAAGTGCTGGAATTTAAAAAATAGATCATACTGGATTTCAGACACCTGAGACAAGGTTCCCTAGACCTTAAATATAGGTAAATCTTTATGGTTTGTACAAAAACCTTTCCTGGTCTGTGTATCCAGATGCAGTCTCAGTGACATTGCAGCAGAAATTTGCATTTGCAATAGATAAGCCCTGACTCTTTTGTTACTCCTTTCCTCCAGTCCTAATCCTTTTTCAGTATGAGTGGAAATGGAATTCAGGATTTACTACCTCACTAAGGGAGTATAAGACAATAGTTATCTGATGAACATTCCCAGCACATCAGCAAATGCTTCCTCATTTCTGTGATTCAGCACGTATTCAAAGAAAAGGCTCCACGTTTCAAAATAGCTGATGCTTTACACATTAAATGCATTTCTGTAGGAACCACAGTTACCTTTTTAAATGGTCCAGAAGGAAAAGGAATGTCACAAGGTTGGGTTCTGGAAGTGATAGCAACAGATTCAACATACAGCTCTCCTTTGCAACAGGATCTGAAAGTGCTGCAAGACAGAGAACAAGACATCACCACAGGCAGCGAGTGCAAATCTGACTGACTGAGCCAAGTCCCAGAACAGCCAATATGGATGGTCCCTAAAGGACTGTGACTACATCATCATGGGCTGGAAGGTCAGAGTTGCACATCAATACCCCACAGCATTTTGTTCCTTTGTTTCACAAATGCATTAAGAATCCTTGTCTCTCTTCTTCAAAGCAGTTCAAGCGCTTTGAGGCTTTCAAATCATTGATGTTTTTCTCTGCACTGAGATGAGGTACATAAACCCCTCCCCTCCACAGGGGGCTTCCCTGAAGCCTGCCTGGGCAGTGAGTTGCAGGGCCCCAGCAGGCAGGGGCATTCTGTCCTTCAGGAACCTGGGCCTTTGCAGCTTGCAGCACAGCGAGGCAGGCGCTCATACTGCACCACTGGGAAGGCAACGTCACTCTGAGCTCCATCCCACTGCCCTCACAGCCTGTTCCTGCTTTTATCCAACACTCTAAATCCGGGTTTTATGATGCTGTAAGAGCAGCCTCCCATGGAAGAGCCTCCATTCCCACGGGCTCCCTGTGCTGCACCTACCGATGCCTTCAGCGAAGTTGGGGTACAGCTCGTCTGTGAACAGCGGCTCCGGCAGCTCCCGGAAGTACAGCTTGAGGGTGCCTGCGATGGCGTTAACGTCCATCTCGCTCATCATCACTGACACATCCTTGTTATCTGAGAGAGGGGACAGGACAGCACGGGTAAAGGAACTGCCGGCCTTGCATTCCTTATTTTCCTTGCTTTGGGTCTGTTTATCTTTCAGCTCTGCCCAAATAGCTGGGAGTTTTCCTGTTTACATTTCTCCAGATTAAAGGAGCAACCTTCCAGATGAGAAGCACTGTACAAATGACTGCAAACACTTCACTGCTTTACACCAAGCCAGGGAACCTCACCCTCCCAGGGCTAGCTGTGCTGTGCCAGCAGACCTGGCCTGATCTGAACAAGCCCTACTTGACGGTATTTATGTGCATTTCAACTTTATTGCTGACAGCAGTTGTTATTCCAATTCCCTGCCTCTAACAGCTTAGACTAAGAGATTCTCTAACTCCCTATTGAGTGTAGCTGAGGCAATTCAGGGCTTATATTTACATTTTGTTACTATTAAGAACAACAAAACCAGCCCCTCTCCCTGAATTAACACCAACCAGCATTGGTTTCATAAAGCAGTATAAGCCAGTATTTCACAGAAATGAAAAAAGTTGGTTTTCAAACTGTGAAAGACCCTTACTTGCACTAGCAGCCATTCATCAGTGGTTTTTGATGTTTTAGGGTGATTGAAAAGAAAACACAAGAAGGAAATTTCACTAGAAACTGAAGGAAAAGTGCAGGGAGGGTGAATTTGTGTATCTGGTACAGATCTTGTGACTGTTGGAGTGTGGCTTGAACAGTTCTTGGACCATCACATGGAAGCTGGAAGTGGGGAAAAATTTCACTTCTTGCACCTCAGCAATGCAGAAGCATTTCACCTGCCTGATCTCAGGTGCCTTTTGGGACACAGAGGCCACTCTTTTAAATGTAGCATCAGTAAGGAGCCTTTTTCTGCTCAAGATCAAAGAGAGCTTTGCAAAGGTTGCTCAAAGTGATCGAAATTTCTAAGCCTGTGCACATCAGTCCAGATGGAGTTAGGGAGAGAAGCCCTGACCACCCAACCCCAGTTTTATAAATACCCCTCCTAGTTCTAAGCAACACTGGCTTTCACAAAACATTCTTTGTTTTAAGGACTTCTATTAATTTAGACACCTGACAACAGTGAAGAAATTATGTCTTCTGATTGCTGATGTTTTCCCCCAGAGAGGTGTTTGCCATTTACAAAGATCTGGCAAGGCAGGTAAAGCCATCATTTCATCTCTGCTGGGAAGAATAAAAAAGCATGGTTTGGTACAAGGATCATCCTGTTGTATGTCTTGGGTAATATCAGAAAATAAAATATGCAACCAGAGTTAAAATTGTTTTCCTTGAGTGAGAATCTCTACCTCTTAACGCTTCTTGGGCAACACAAGATTAAAAATAGCACAACCACCTGACAGGGAGCTCAGGCAGGTTCTGAGAGAGCAAAGGGAAAAATCAGACCCAAATACTTACTGACATCAAAGGCAGCTTTCAGAGCCTGGATGTCGGTGGCGACTCCGGAGACGCGGTAGATCCCCACCTCCTCCATCCCGCGCCGCTCGATCTCCTCCACGCACTGCCGCACGATGTACGGCACCTTCGACCTCTCTCTCCTGGGGGAGACAGACACAAGGGTTCAGTCAGCCCAGGCCCTCCATGCCTGTTCCCCAGCCAGCCAGGATGGCTCCAAGCACCCCGACATTTCCCTGGGCAAACCTCTTCTGGAAAATGGGACGGTAGGAAGTCTGAGCAGGCAGTCAGGACTGAGCTGAAAAACTCATTTTAAAACTCCTTTTCTGACTGTCTCAGCCTTGCTCTGGCTGTTCTGCAGCTTCCCTGAGCACTTGAGCTCTTGGCCAGGTCCCAGTGCCCCCAGAGCCTGCGACTCTGCCCAGGTAATGAGAGGATTCCCAAACAGCCCTTGGATACATAGCAACTCTGTTGCTTTCAAACTGATGCAATTCCATGGGGAGGAAATACCACACTTCCCAAACCATACAACAGAACAAACAGGTTTCTGCTGGCAAATGATTCATGACAAAAGATCAGGGGTTAAAATAATACAATGGGATCCAAAGACCTTGAACATTTTTGATTATGGAAAGGAAACTTCACTATTCAGTGGCTCTGGAAATTTGTGACCATGTCAGCTAACTACAGAGAAGGCAAGTGCAAGGGGGATTTCCGGAATTCAGAGGACTGATAGGCTGTCAGTAAACAGCCTGTGTGCACACTGGTTTTTATCTCTGCAAAAAATGAAGCTCAGAGATTGTAAAGCATCTCCAGTCTGCAGCCACATCTACACTCCTACACTAGTGGAGCAGGCTGGACTGCCAAACCCCTCAAGGGGGCACAGGTGGTGCACCCCACTGGCCAGTGGTCTTCTGAACACAACGGGGAGAAACGAGACCCATCAGCTCACTTGGTGACAATGGCAATCTTGACCCCAAACACTCCTGTCTGCTTGCGGGACGGCATCCTCTTCAGGCTGAACTCCCGGCTGGTGAACTTCACTGACAGCTTCACTTCCACCTGGACCAAACACAACAGCTGTCACTTTTTAAACATTTTCTTTTCTTTTTCATGCTGCAATGAGGAGCAAAGAAATAAAGGCCACAGGAGGTAGAGAAGCAGAGCTAATTTCTGTTTGCACACTTACCCCATTCATTGAGATGACTGTGCGCTGCCAATCTTTGTCCTGCAGTGCCTGTGGGTCCAGCTGGAAAACAGAAGTTACCCATGAGCTAGGAACAGACTTCAGAGAAACCAGCCAGCCTGGGAGGCTTCTGCAAGTGAGCAGAGCACAATCACTTTTACCTTCTTATTTCTTTTTCATAGGAAAACCTATGGAACACTCCAAAGTTTTCCTGGTTTCAGGGAAAGGGTTTTGGATATTGTGCAGTTCTCTAAACAAGGCTGATGAGGGTTCATACCCATGGAAAACCCAGCAACATGAGAGCAGTGTCTGCTCAACAATAAAGGCAACCTCAGGGAGCACAACCAATATTTGAATCTGCTGAGAAATCACGGAAAGTTGTCCTTCAAACAGCCTGTTCCTTTTCACTTCTATTTGAGCATAGAGGCAGGAAGAACACCAGACCCTGCTATTGCAAGCACTCATTAAACAGAAACAAGTTCCAATCTCTCATTTTCAGCTTTGCTTGATCTCTTGAGTGGACAGTTGTGAAGCTGGGGAGCAGCTGACTCAAGTGCTAGAATGTCACCCAGCAATTCCACTAGTGCCTTGGGAGACCCCAAACACATCTGAAGGCCTGAGCAGTGGCACTCAGCTCCAGGGAGACTGGCAAGAGATAAGAGGAGCTGTCTGCTTGGGGGCTTGACCAGCCATTGGAACCAGCCAAAGCAAGAATTCAGTGAGACACCTTTGTAACACTTGGCTCTTGAACATGGAGGCACAGTAGGACCAGGAGGAGGCAACTGCAGCAAACTCTGTTTTGAGTTTACTGCTGTCAGCAAACAGGCAGTCATAACCAGAGCTGCTTTGCAGCACAGCTCCCCCCTCTCACAGAGCCTCGTGTAGAGCCAGAGAGCTCTGGCAGGGGAGGGAAATGCTGGAACAATGGCAGCTGCAGGAAATTCTGGGAGAGCTTAGACATGGTCATGGTCACACTCAGATCATCAACAGAGCAGCCCAGTGGTGCTGACAGCTACAGTGACAAGCCCCCACCCAAACCTTCCTCACTCCCCAAAGAAAGGCAAGCAGCAGAGAGCAAAATTCCACCCACTGCAGGGACCCCAAGCAGCACAGAACAAGCGAGGCCAACCTTATCCCTGCGCGCTCTGTTACGGACGTGAGCCCACAGCGGGACGCTGCCAGCACACACGTGCTTCCATGGTGACCTGGACCAGCTCCTGTAGGTGCAGCGCTGGCAGAAATTCCTGAAGAGCCCTTGTAAGGAATTGTCAGTAACCAGCAGCTCCCACATTTTGGGACTGTGCAAAGGATGGGCAGCAGTGCTTGGCTTCAGTGCCTCAGCGACCCCAAACGCAGCACTGCTCGCCAAGGGGGTTTGCTTTTAACTCCGGCACAGCAGATCCGCCCCGCCTTGGGGCTGGCCAAGGGCCCTACGAGCTGGCCAGTTTCTAGGCTGTTCTACCCTCAACTTCCGTGCTGGAAGCTCGATTGCTTTCAACAACTGAATTCTTTCCCAGAATCAAGAGGAAACCATTTCTGAAGTGTCTGGTTTCCTATGAGGAGCAACCATGCTAACTATTCCTGAAAGCTTGATCTCCAGCTCTGAGGAGTCATCTTGTTAAGCTGCCAAAATGGCCCTGCTGATGGACACAGTCACAGCCAATCCTCTTGCTGGGAACCAGTTTTCCATATGCTTTTAGAATGGAGTCACTGAGTGTATTATTTATAGCAGGGAGTTGTATTATTTATAGTTTAAGACCAAAGGGGAAAGAGGGTTTGAATATTTGCCAAAAACTTCAAAGGAAGAGTCCAGCAGAATCCAGTTATGGTTTATTTAGGCTAACAGGTATGTCTCAGTAATGACCAGGGAATTCCTGTCACAGAACAAACCAAAATCAAGTAAATAGCTGTTAAAAAATAAAACCATCCTGCTCTCTCTCAAGAGTAACTTTGACACTGCTGCAAAGAACAAGCAGAATCAGAGTGCTGGAGCTGAGAACTCACAAAGACCTTTCCTTGCTGGATAACTGCTGGGGCTGAGCCAGGGCTACAAGTAAAGCTCCATGTACCTGCTGCTGCCTCTTGCTCCCTTGTTTCTGAACTCTCCTGCAGAGCTGGCAGGACCCCTGCACCCCTCCTGCTGTTTGACTCCTGCTGGAAAATGCCTTGTACTGAATGGGGACAGCCAGGGACAGCAGGCACCAGGGCTGGCTGACCCAGCCAACCCTGCATAAATCACTGGCAATAACAACAGTAATTAAGGGGGGAAAAAAACCAAACTCCTCCAAGGTGCTTTTTAAATAACAAAGCAACACGATGGAAGCTATTAAAAGAGCAAAGCTTGAATAAACTCTCAGCAACACTGAGTGAGACAGGAAGATCAGGTCTAACAGTCTGATAAGTCACAGCAGGACATAACAGAGTCAACAGGAAACCAAGAGCTGTCACTGGGACTTCAATCAAGCTTCAGTCGTGGTTCCAAGTGATGACTGACCTTCTGAGGCCAGCAAGAGCCACAGAGGGAAAGGGCAGCTGGAGCAGGCAGGGAGAGAGCACACTGAGGACAGTGAGCTAGCAAGAGTGATGCTCCAGCACAGAGGACAAATGGGGCCATGCTGTCTTCTGGCCTGATTTGGAGATCAGTGACCTGAAAGAAGGAACACTGAGTAGAAGAATGCAATCCACAGCCAGCATGGCAAAGGGAGGCAGCTCTCAGCAAGCTGTGCCAGCTCAGGCAGGGGAGGCACTGTTCAGCTGCTGCCTCTGCATTGACAGTGCAATTTACTGCTCCTCTACACTGTTCCTCCAAACAGTTGCTTGGTTTGAGTGACCTGCCCCATCCCCAGTGAAGCAGAGCCACTGTGTTGTTTCCATGCTCTGTGCAAATAGGACAGACCTGCTAATACCCTCACAGGCTGCATTGCAGGGGCTCTTTTCCACAGCCCCCACCAAAAGCTCATGCTGAACAGGAAAATACAAACAAACCACTCTGTTTGCTGCTCCCTCCAGTCCCCTTGTGGCCTTTGGTATTTGCAGTGGCAAGCTGCAGCCCCAAAGTCACTAATGAATCAAGCCAAAACCTCTCTGTATCCTGCCCAAAACACAACAGAACACAACAAAGCAGCTCAGCACCACGGGGGTTTCTGAGTGCAGGTCTCTGGCCCTTGTAGCAGCTCAGCACTGAATGCAGACAGGGCACAGCAGTCAGGACAGGCTGAGAGTGCACAGCAGCACGCTGAGAACTGGGAAAAGGCAAACTGGGAATGCTGCTCTGGCAAATGCAAGCCAGGCACTAGGAAGGGTGTCTGTGCTCTGCCCTAGGAAACCACCACAGAGAGTTTGATCATGATTTCTTTTTCCCCAGAGAGGAAAGAAAACATGCAGAAGGAGGGGAAAACAAAGAAGCCTCAGTGGAAATGAAAGAGCACGAACTGTGGAACATTAAGGTTAGTGTGTTTTATATATATACACAGTACATTCACACCACTTCTTCCCTTGATTAAATTTCCCAGGCAACTTTACACCCCATCAATTTTGAACTGTAACTAATGTGACATACATGTTGTCAGAGCCTCACTGCTGCTGGGAACTCCCAGTCCTGCCATAACCCCATTCTTCTCACAGCTCCCCACTGACAGGTTAATCTTTCCCACCATCACCCTTTAGGCATGACCCATTGCCTTCTTCATTTCCCCCCTGTTTTCATTGCTGGGACAATGTTCTGCTTCAGCAAACTGTTTAAACAAGCCTGAGTGACTAAAAGGTTTCCAAGTTAACACTTGGGAGGTACAGCATGGGACCATCTGGTTTACATGGAAAAGAACTTAATGCCTGAAATAGCCATGGGCACTGCTATGAGACATCCCAGATAATTAAGATAAGAGTGATTGTTCTGCAAGGCAGCAGGGAATGGTGCTGCTCCACAGAATGAGTGATCTAAGGTCACATCCTCCCTGATTTTCCAGCACTGCTGTGAGGGAGAAGGAAATATTTAGCTTGAGCTGATCATGCAGAAAAAAAAAACAGCAAAGGAAATGGCATTTCTGGGAGGCACCAGTGGGAGGAGCTGGATCAGAGTGAGGTATCACTTCACTCACTCCCAGCTCCCACAGCCAGGCTGGTCCTGCTGACAAATGTGCCCGATGGTGCAGTCCCAACACCAGACAAAGGCTGCTGCACTCCAAACGTGGGGATGTGTCTGCCACATGAAGTGCAGAATTCAAGGAGCAAAGGGCCAGCCGAGTGCCACAGATGGACTGCAAGGTAACAACAGAGAGAAAAGCCCAGGCTGCTCACGATGAGAGGGGCTTATGCCCACAGCTGAGCTAAGCCTCACATTTCCTCCCATTGTGTGGTGTCCATTCTGTCCTCTTCCAGCTCCCCAGTAATTTCAGTTTCACAGTGTGCTCAGGAATAATAGGTATTTCTCATACCTGAGGTGCACAGAAGCCCCCAGCCACGTGTGCCAGTCAGTTCAGCACTGCACACCCAGCACTGCTGTGCCCAGCTCTGCTGAGGACTTCACCCCTACATTTACAGGAGGTTCTCTACACTAAAACCTCATGGGTTTATGTTTCACAGATAAAAAACCTGCAGACTGGCAGGAAAGAAGCAGCTCTACCATCTGGCTGTACAGACACACAAATAAAATATTCCATAGGAAAAGAAAGTATGAGCAATGGGAGCTATTAAAATTGCTGCCCATTCCTGGAAACTTGTGACATGGACCAATTTCCAGCCTTCCTTCCTTCACTGCCATAATGTAACGGAGAGATTTAATAAACATTTTTACAGCCAAAACAGTCCCAGTCTCCTTGATTGTCTTCATCACTGAGGCTCAGTATTTGGTGAGTCAGAATTCCCAGTAGTGGGAAGTTGCATATTTACAATAATTCATGGCTTAACAATACACTGCAATTTGGCCAAGAGAGAAACTTCACTGCTTTTATCAACAGGAGGATGCAGACACGACTCTTCATGTTCCCAGAGTTTTTAACTAAAAGGAATTTATGAAACAAAAATCCTCACCCAACCTCACAGACCTTGCCTTTAGACAGACAGACTTGGGCTGAATAATGACAGTGAAACAACAAATCAGAAACCCAGGATAAACTACAAACTCTAAGGTAAACAAAATTTGATATAAAAGCACCTGGGAGAACAGCCAACCTTCAGGCTGTAATCAGATTTTGTTGTTGCATTATTATGGTTTCTTAATAGAGAAATGGTGTTTACTTCAAAAATGGAACTAAACCAAAATCAAAACCTTTAATAATTTTTATCAATCCAAAATTTTACCAGACTGTCATATGACTTCTCTTTGATTCAACAGTGTTTGAAATCCATGATAGAATAGAAATCACTGAAAATTAAGGGGTTACGCTGGCAATTCATCAAGTTTTTTTAAAAATTGCAAAGGGGATTTACAGAAACAGAGACAGCTTTTGCATGTGCCTTTTATGATACAACAGAATGCAACATTTGTACATTGATTAAAAACATTTTAATTGATTTTTTAACCTTCCCACTGTCTAGGTTTCTCTAAAAGAATCAGGATGCAATTAATATTTAATTGCCATCATAGAGTATTTTTATTTACTAAATTATAAAATATATTTACAGAATATACAATTGCTGTGTATAAAAAGGCCCACGGCTGTGTTAAGGGAAAAAAATTGCCAAAAATGTGAAAGATTTTATCTGTTTTTTTTATAATCTTTCTATGTAACATATTTGTAGAATTTATCAGGTCAGTGATTTCAGGGTTCTCTGTTATGAGCACACAAATCTCCAGGGCATTTCAGGGCTGAAGACTTGCTCCTTTGTAGTTGCTCAGCTCTGTGGAAAACAGCCTTTGTTAGCTGAAGGGACACAGGGATTCCTGGTCAGCTGAGACACTCACAGCAGCCTGTGCTGGCATTTATTGATCTCACACCAGCTCCCTTCAAACCCCACCATGCATCTGAGACAAAAGCTCTCTCTGAAACCAGGAGAGAGGGGAGGAAGAGGCTGATCAAAGTCATTTATAGCAATGAGCCCTGCCAGAGCAAAGGTGGGATGTGATCCCACAGCCACCTCACCCTGAGCTGCTTCTGCAATCCCACAAATGGCCTGGGCCTGCATGACCATCACTGCAGTGATGGCCAGGGACAGGAACAGCCAGACCTAAATGGAGGGGAACTGGTGACATCTTTAAACATGCCAGAAAGGAAAAGGTGTCTGGGCAGGGTCCCTGTTCTGTTCAACAGCCACTCCAACACAAAGAATGTGTCCTCAGAGCAGGCATTTAAACACCTCCTAAAGTTGTGGACAGACAGTGCAACAAAATGGAACAGGATAGAGGACATATGTTCCCCATGGTTTCCTCCATACAAGGCCTGCCTGATTTCTCCTACATCCAGCTTTAGTGCTCTGTCACACAGCAGCTCCCCAAGTTCAGCAGCCCTTTGCAAGCATCACCTCCCCCACTGTATTACACATCTGCCACACAAAGTGTCCCAGGCCAGTTCCCAGCAGTGGAAATGTTCCTCAGATGCTGTCATGGACACCACACTCTGGGCATGGCAGGCACTAGGACAGGCAGGCTGTCCCAGGGCCTGGCCAGCACATCCATCAACTTCCAGCACACACAGCTGGCAGCCTTTGTGCACAGGATTTACAGAGCAGAGAGAATATTCTTGCATCCTCCTGTCACAAATGAAGCATCCTCACCATTACCAGGGGCACTTCCTATATAGTGGTGTGGAAGTTTTGAAGTTAATGGGCAAAGGAGAGATCAAAACAAGCAGCTATTCCATGGAGCAGGCACAGGGCACAAAGCAAGAGGGACAAAGCTGCTGCTTTCCTGCCTGTGAATCACACTGTGTGCCTCACTATCTGAGGGAAAAATCTTCAATGCTGGGACAATCAGAAGGCAGAAAAAACCTCTGTGGTGAACAGCAGGATTCCAAAGTCCTGTGATGTTTTGCAGTGAGGGTATCAGGAGTGAGCTGAGCACAGTCTTACCTGGATCTGTCCTTTCCCCATGATGCGATCTGTGCTCTCTCCATCCTCTTTGGTGAGCTTGGTTTTGTTGTAGCACTTTTCATAGCACAGAATCCGCAGAGTCTGGGAGCCCTCCAGCTCAATCTCAAACTCCTGCAGGGCACCAGGAAGGGAAAGAGCAATGGCTGCATCACAACAGGACACCAGCCTCAGAATAATCAATACAGACTCTTTAATGCTCATCAGAAGAACACTTAAGGACTGGCCAAAACCTCCTCCCTACTGAAATTGGTCTAGAAATAAGCTGAAATTGTATTTTGTATCTATAAGATGGTCAAATTGGAGACAAAGATGGTTCATTCCTTAGTCAGGTTTCACAGGTCTCAGCAAAGCATTATTCAAAGACACAAATTTGCTCTTCCATGTAAGAAATTTTGCTCACCAGCAGGTCTGAGTTGGCTGTAAACAGGCAAAATGTCTATAGCTAATTCTTCCCCCTATCAACAAATAAACAAAACCACCTCCTTCAACATATTTTTACTTGTGTCTTTAAAAAAATTGTCAAGCATGCATCTGTTTAAAAGATGAAATACTGGACAAGACTCATTTATATCAAATTGTTTGTTTAACTACTGCTAATCCAAGAGAAAATCTTCTGCAAGCCCTGACAGCCAAGTGAACCTGGCAGAAAAGTGTTTTGTGAGAAGCAGCATGTGCAGCACAAGTGCTGAGCATGCAGCAACCTCCTTCACTGGCAGGTCTGCTACCCATCATGTGTTGATGTTTGGCACATGGAACAAGTCACATCAAGAAAAATCAAACCCACCTCATTCCAGTTGGGCTCCGTGGTGTCTCTGTAAACTCTAGTTTTGGCCTTGTTCACAAAATACCCAAAAGAATCCACCTCTAACGTGCAGTACAAATCTGAGGGAAGACGGGGACAAAAACTTAAAAAAAAATCTAGAATCTCCTAACTTGCAATAATCACTTGCACAAAGTGCCTTCATTTCCATCATCTCTGTATTAGTACCAGTAACACCATCCCATACAAATCTCATCACCTTGATCAGCCCAGGTGCCCTTTGGAAGCTCTGTCACCTTTTTTGATCCTTCTGTCAAGTCATTCCCCTGAATTTTAACACCACTTTCTTCCCAACAAAAATTCTGGATGCCAGAGAACACCTTTCATTCTTCCATTGTAAAACAAAATACAGCTGAAAAAATTCAGGATAAAGGCTGATTTGTTTCTAGAAGAGTGGGTAATCAGCAAACACTGCTAAAAACCTCAAACAGACTTGGCCTAACAATAAATGCTGTGTGCTCAGTCCTTGATTCTGATCTTTTTGGGAGTTAAGAGTAGAACTTCCAGTTCCCCAAAACACCTCTTGTCCTCACCATCACCACAGATGCTGCATCCATGCCCAGCTGTCCCAGCACATGGCTTATCTACCCCCTGTCAGTACCTCCTGTGTGCCCAGAACTGCAACTCACTTGAGCTTTGCTTGAACCCCGTGGCAGAGTGGACAATGACATTCAGGAATCCATAGAGACCTGGGGATTCATCATCTGTACAAAAGACCAAAGATTTTGTTACATTCACAGTGCAGCCAAGAGTGAGGTGATGAGACTGATATTACACAGGTTAATGAGCAGAGGGTGAACTGTCCCCAAGGGTGGCAGGAGCAAGTAACAACCACTTCAGCAAGACAGGAGACTGTTCCACAGCTGGCACCAGTTATACCTTCTGGTACTGGGGGGATTTTACAGTCACAGTTCTAGGATCAGCAAGACAGCATGGAAAAAATTCAAAGGAGAAAAAGTAAATTATAGAGGCTAAGTCTACACTAGCAGATTAAGTAGTAATTTAGGATGGCCCCTGACACAATTTTGGCCAACTAGTGTTGTTCCAAAGGATTCTCAGACATAGCTCAAAGCTGTCCCAGGCTAGGACTCCACCAGGCACTCCAACACCTTGCACAACAGCTGCATGCAAGGTTGATTAATGTATACTGGAGGTTGCCTGCAACCTGTAGCAAAAGGGAACAGTAAGAGCAGTTCTAGGAGAAAGCACAAAATCAGGCAGGGGCAGAGCTCCACTGCAGCTGCACCATGTGAAAGCAAACCCCAAAGGTCTTACCTTCCTTATTGATAGTGAGGGGAATGTTGTGCACTGTCTGAAGCTTCACACAGGAGTTTGTCAGCATCTGGAGCTCCACTGATGTGAGGGAGAAGCTTTTAAAGCCTGCCAAGGAGATTGCAAGAGGGAGGAGTAAAACTTCCAAGGAGAGGCTGGATGCATGACCCCTCATCCTGGGCACACAGAGCTCCCTGGGCACTGCTCAGCAGCAGCACCGAGGTGCTCAGGGCAGCACTGCTGCTGCTGCAGGCAGCTCTGCTGGGGGCATATTCAGTTACTCTTCCAAATCTAGGATGGTTCACAGGAAATAGAGGGGTTCTTAGTTCCTTGCAAAGGCAAAACCACCATGCCATAAAAGCAACTAAGTTTATTTTGAATGGAGCCAGTGGAAAGGGTTTGGCTGTTCCCCCTACCTGGAACTGCATTGAGCTCTGATCTCTAGGGTAAATGGGAGAATCTCTACACACATTTTCTTACTAACTGCTTTCTCTACACATTCCTCACATGCTGCTGCAGCAGAAATTCCCCAAGCAGCCTCAGACAGGAGACATCCATGTTGTGCTGTGGATTTCAATGCAGATCTCTGTTTTGGCAGGGAAGCCTGTACCACACCTCATCCTCTGGAGCCCTGCTCTCTTAAGATCACAGTATTTGTACCAATGACAGCTGAGGGATACTCACACTTCTTCTGCTGTTCCCGGATATTCTCCCTCCACTCTGCCCTCTCATAGTCCGATGAAATGAGGAATGTGTAACTCTACCCAGAACACAGAAGAAAACAGGGCATGCATTAGTCTGATGCTCCACTGAGGGCAGGGCCTGCCTGCTCCCACCCTCTCCCAGTGCCAACTGCTGGACAGACTGTTCTGCTGGCACTCCTGCCACTTACCCTGCATCCCATCTCTGTCAAGAGCTGTGGCACCATGCCCGTGGTACCAACACAGACAGTCAGAGCTCATAGAGCCCCACCCTGCCAAGGGCAGCTGTGACCCTGCAGCAGCTCCCATGGCAGCTTGTGCTATTCCTCACAACAGAATTCAGCTGCACCAGAATGCCAAAAGCCTCCAGCACAGGCCCAGACACTGATTGAGCAGTGACATGCTGCACCAGGACTGCTGCTGAGACAGGGGACTCATTTCTATGGTTATTTCTTAAATGCCAGTCTTGCATGCAAATTAATCACAGCCTTACAGGATGCCACCATAACTTTTGGCACAGCAAGGGTGAGCTGGCTGCTGCTTGGGAAGTGCTTTGAGGACACACAGTAGAGGCCACCGAGCCCATGTGCAGGAGCAGGAGCAGGAGCAGTCACAGACACAGCCCCAGGATCTCTGGCCCTGGGGTGATGCTGCTCTCACCTTGCCGTTGCGGTTGTGCACGCGGAAGGCCATGTTGGGAGACATCAGCAGGAGGAGGGACTCCTGCTCCGACAGCTTCTTTTTCAACCTCTCAATGACCTTGCTGCCTTTATTGGCTCTCTGAAGGGTGTGGGAGAGAGGGAGCACAGGACATGTGTTATTCTTCAAATCTGCCCTCATTTACACAAACTGCTATTTTGAAATCCACAGTCTCTACCCTGTGAGTAGGTAAATGGCTGCAGAGCAGAAGAAATGCTGTCAATAGGATCCACAGGACTCCCAGCTGCTCAGAAGGGTGTTATTTGCACAATCTCTACACATGGATGGGGCACTGTTCCCTGATTCCAGCTGTCCCAGCTGAAGTGCAGAGGTGTGTGGCCACTGTCCCAGCTGTACCTTGTATTTTCTGTCCCAGAGGCTGCAGTAGCATCATGTCACTGGGCAGCCATGGCACTGCCACGTCCTCCAAGTGTCCTTAACTAAGGAGACTCTACGGAACTTCTGTAGAAGCCGCCCAGAACTCTCCCACTCACCACTCGCTGATCCATTTTCATCAGAAGTCTGCTAAAAATATGGTTTTTCCTGGATAAAATCCATTACCAAACCCAGCTATGTGTATTATTTACCACTGATGCACCAAAGCACAAACCTTAGACACCTGCAGCTTGAGTAAACAGCTTCCACAATTCTTCCTAATACCTTACTTTTTCCAGGAAGCCCTCTTTGAAAGCCAGCCAGGGCCATGAGGCAGAAGCATGTTCTTTGGAAATGTGAGGAATAACCTTCCCACAGCATGATCAATGCTACTCATATCCTGCCCTACATACCAACAGTGTTCAAACTCTTATTTCTCTTTTAGGCTCCAGGAAGGTTTGGGATCTAACAGCTCTCAGAAAACATATCTTGCAAGCAAAGAGAAGCCTGGGCCAGAGACACCATGTCCATGTCTGACTGTCAGCATAATTGCTGCTTTCTATGCATTTGCTGCTGCTTTGACATCAGTGAAGTAGGAAAAAGCTTCAAAGGCATAACTGAGCCTGCTAAAATTCAAGAGTATATGGCTTCTGACCAAACTCACTGGCAGGATCATAATTTAACAGCCAGAAACTGGCAAATAACACTCCCAGTCCTTTTCATGTCTGCAGCATAAGATCCCTGCCCTCCACACGGGTGCTCACAGGCACAGAGGAGCTGCTGGGTACAACCACAGGGTGGTTTTGTCTCCTCACAGGGCAGCACCACCCAGGCTGTGCACTCTGATGAGCAAAGCCCCTGCTGAACAGGGCTGGCTCCCCACCCTGTGCAGCCCTGGGAGAGCTGCCCCAGCACCTCCTCTGAGCACAGACCTGTGTCTGCATTGCCCTGGAGTGCCCACCTCCTTTACCTTTTCCCGCTGGATGTCGTTCTTGATCTGGGATATCTTGATCTTCATGGCATCCAGCTCCTCATCAGGTACCAGTGGGATGTTGGGCACTGCCTCAGACTCATCCACCATTTGGAAACTGAGGTCAGTGAGCGGGATGTACCACTTGCAGTCATATTGTTGGCTTTTTCTGAAAGGCAGGAGGTCCAAACTTTTTACTGCTACTGGTGTTTGGCAACACCCAGTCCTTCCCAAAGCTCTTCCCTGCTATAGTGCAGAAGATGGGCAGTAAACTGGCCCAAGTTTACTGTGATTCCCATATGGAAAAAGTCTGGCAACAGGCTGCTTTTCAGCAAGACAGCCTAGCAGGGCCAGTAGCCGCTACAGCACATAAAAAGGCAACTCATTTTGTTATCTAGTTCTTTTCATCCTAAGGAACCACATCCATCTCCTGCAGACAATTTTGGTCCTGCGTGCTCTCTCTTTGAAGCCTCTGGTGTGGCAAAGTTCTAAAGCTGTGCCACACCTGTGACCTGGTGGCCCCCTGGGCTCTGAACCTGAGTCTCATGACCAAGCTGGGGCAGATGGGCCAATGGACATAAACCTCTGTGTAATCCAACCAGGGGAGAGAAACTACAGCTCACAGCTGCCATTCTCCAGGGATTTCACCAGGATACGCAGCACATTTTAAATGTTTCATGTCATTTATTCCCTCTCCACCTGTGCTGTCAGGAACATCCACTCTTGGGAATGTCCCACTCCTTTGAAGGTTCATTCCTCACAAGCATGTGCTTTGAAAAGGGCAGGCATAACTTTTTCGCTTGAGGAGGGCAAGAAGATCAGAGATGTCTCCCCAAGAAAAATGTTTACCAAATGAAGAGAAGCCCTGTTTGAGGCAAGTGCATTGGTAATGGTTCCTCTCCCCTCACATATGAAAATTGTCAGCAAAACTGCTTTAATAACTGCACTTTGGGCTTGACACATGGTCTGTTTACTGCCTTTGCCATTTTCTGCAGTTTTCTGTAAAACTGTTAACAGGCTGTAGCTACAAAGTCAAAATTAACAGCCCTAGTCATAAAAAAAGGTGAAGAATGTCACCTACTAAAAGAAAGGGCAAACAGAAAAATTATTAACATTTGTCCAGAATACCAGCAGCTACAACATCTCCTGCTCTCCTAGGTAGGCTCAGGGCAGGGATGGGAGGAATTACCTTTCCTGAGGGGTCAGGACTTAGACAGGATCTCATACAGTAAACATTCCTATCCTGCTGATCATTTCTTATCTAACTACTTCTTGTGCATTATGTGGGGTATCCATTTGGAATTAACACTGCAGGCTAAACCCAGGATTCTGTTGCAGCTGAGGTGTGAAGCACAAAGTCCAAAAGGAAACTCTCACCCTCCAATCTGCTTCTTGAGCTTGGCACACAGGAAGAGGTCAGTGAAAAGAAAGACGTGGCGTAGCTTGCGAGCCCCTTCCACCAGCTCCACCATGAAACTGTCCTTCAGCAGCTGCCGGTGCTGGGGAAAAACAGGAAACATGTTCAGTGCAATGGCAGCTCCAAATCTGGCACTGCGGCAGCACAGCCCTTAAACTCGACCCCTCCCAGAGCAAATTCAGTACATTTGTCTAACTCAGAAAAATGAAAAAGCCTCCGAAATACTCCTTGCTGTTCACTCTGCCCCCTGCTGCAGCCCTCTCTCCAAAGGCAGAAAGAGCCACGCATCTTCCCCCCACCCTGGTGCTGGGTCAGACTTCAGGCTCCTCTCCATCACCCGTTCCTGAGCCCAAGTGCAGTTTGCTGTGAGCCACTACCCAGCTCCAGAGTCCCCGAATCCCTGCCAGGGGCCCGTCTCCTCCCGAGCCAGCAGAGAGCAGCACACACCGCTTCTCCCAGAGCTGCTTCCCCCAGAGCCGCTTCTCCCAGAGCCGCTTCCCCCAGAGCCGCCTCTCCCAGTCACTTCCCAGCCTCTACAGCAGCTTCAGCCGCCCCAGCAAGGACAGCAAAGCTCTCCTCGACCCCTTCTACCCCATTCACAGAACGACTCTGTCACCATTAACAGCTGAACGCCATGGCTGCTTCTTCATTGCAAGTGCTCTTTAGGGATAATTCCTGGACATGAGTATCTGGTAAATTTCTCAGGAGTCCCTTATCAGCCTTTGCTTTGAAAGGACCATCTGGATGTACCCTCACCATGTGCCTATTGGAATCTTCTTTATACATCATAGAAAGTTTCCCCAAAGAAGCTGCACAACTCTGATGCCTTTAATCCTGCTTCTAGTTCCACAGAGTTTAACAGCCTCCCAAAGAAGGGGCACACACTGGTAGGCAGAACATTGCTTTCCTAATTCCCTTACAGGGGAGGGGTGGGGCAGATGACTCCACAGTTAAAAGCCCAAAAGGCTGGAATGCTGGCATGTAGACAGGTGGCTGTGTGCTCCTTCAAGTGACCACCACAGGATTTTCATGCCCTGCTCTGTGCTCAGGTCCTCCACTGTGCTGCCAGGATCAGCAGGACTCTGAACACCTGGAACACATACCTCCCACTGATTTTCAGGCAGAAGTCAGGGCATTCAGCTTTGGGCAGGTTTTATTTCCACCAGTATGTATAACTGTCAGTGTTGCCTCACTTCACAGCCAGTACAAGCAGGAACCATCAGCTTCCCCACACGTGCTAAGGTGTGCTAAGGAACTCTTCCCTGACCTGTGCTTCCTCTGTTATTCCAGCCAAGAGGATGCTCCTCTGCCATCCCTGAGTGACATATCAGACATGTCACATCTGCCTAGACAGCGCTGTGGCTGGAGACAGGAGAGTTCTGCTCACCCTGTCCAGGGCTCACCAGCACCTCCCCAGCTGCCTCACTGCCAGCCTTGCCCAGCCCCAGGCTCAGGACCCCCACACTGACACACACACAAGGGTCTCCAGGGGCAGCACCACGAGAGCAGCTCCCCTGGGCAAGGTCAGCTCACCCTCACCACAAGTGGTGCCTCCATTTCTCAGGTGATGCCCCTGGGTTCTGTTTGCTGAGTGATTTAAAAAACCCTGAACACATTCCCTGCCAAAGGTGTGGGAGTGCAAACCCCCACACTGCCTCTCCTCCTGCCTACCATTCTTCCCATCTTGGCTCTCCAAAATTAAAACAAACCACATCAGTCCTGAGCCTAGCAGGCATCATGGCAAGGAACACATGACAAAGAAATGCCCTTGCAGACATAAATTTTTTTTGCACAGTCTGTCCCACAGCACCCTACACTTCCTGACAGGGATTAGGAGCCTGCATTTTCCTGTCTGCAGCTACAAGAGCACCACAGCTACCTGCAAAAGCACATGGAGCAGTGTCAGCAGCTCATCTGGGGGCTGCCTTCCATTACACAAAGGTCCTGGAAATCTGTGAGCACAGCAGCAAAAGCTGCACCTCTCCCAGAGCTGCAGGAAGCAAGGCTGCTCCCTGGCAGACTGCTGCACCATCCCTGGGCAGGACTCTGGGGAGATCTGGCATCCAGCAGTGATTCAGCTCACAAAGGCCTGTACATATGTTAGTGTTTGTTTTTAGGTGGGTGTGATCGTCCTGGCTTCTTCTCAGTGTTTTTGAGAGAACTCTGCCTGCACTCCTGCCTTTGCTGCTGATGGGCACTTGAGCACGCCTTCCCCTCCTGCCTGGGAGAGCAAGCTCCAGACAGGAAACTAGAAACACTGAGTTTTGAAAATAAATAAACAAACAGGAGGAGGTATGTTGTCAGTAGCACAAGAACACTCTCCACTCCTGCAAAGAATTTCATTTGGGAGCAATAAGAAGAAGCAGGGAAAGATATTTTCTGAGCAAGCCAAACCCCTGATCTCAGGTTTCTAGATCTGATGCATATTAATTACACTGCAAATCAGCTCAGCTCCTCTGGAGCAATGAGAATAGCTGCTTGCTGCCAGCTCAACCTCTGCTCATTGTTCGTAGGTGTAAAGACATTCTCACAGCTTACTCATCTCTGCTCCCCAGCAGGAGGTGGCACTGTCCTTTCCCAGCCTGGCACTGACACAGGGCACAGTCCTGGCCTGACCTGGCTGCCTCTGCCAGGCACTGGCAGTGTGTGAGATGAGCCAGGGCCCCAGCCCAGCACCCTGCTGAGAGCACAGCTCCCCAAAACCCGAGCAGAAAGCTCAGCCAGTCCATGCCAAATGACCCAACAACCTTCACATTCCCATCTGGGGCTGAGGTGGCACTGAGTTTATTTGGGTTAGCACTCCTGGGAACCCAATCCTATCACTGACAAGACACAGAGCAACCCTGAGGCAGCAAAAAGTCCCACAAAGAGAGCTGGGTGGAAGAGGACAAGCTGTATTTCCTAAGCTTGGCTGGAAGAGAAGGAAAGAAGTGAAAGAGATTTATTCCAGTCAGTCAGAGAGCAACATGGAGCTTCCCAGAACCCTTCATTCTTCTTATCTCCTTGCTCAAGGGAGCTAGTTGGGAAGGTGCAGCAGAGGTGAACTGCCAAAAGAGCAACCAAGCATCTGGGGAGGAGAGTACAGGAGAAAACATTTGTGGATCAAGTCAGGAAATCTCTGCTCACTACCAGCTTTTCTTGGAAAAGAGAACTTTGATTAGGGCTGGGTAAAACAGGCATGCCCCAGGCTGCTCAGCATCCGTGGAGCTGAGGAGGGGCACTTCCAGCAAAGGGGCACATCCTTTGCTGCACATGAGTCATCTTGTGGGAGGTTCAGCAGGTCAGAGGGAAACAATAAAAGGATTTCCCAATGGCTTACCAGATCCAAACCCCACAGTGTGGGAGCAAAGGGCACCTTCCTGGCCCTCCTGACATGAGTCAGCCCATCCTCTCCCACCCTGGGGGAGCCAGCAGCCCCCTCAGACAGGCCCTGTGCCACTCAGAGGCCTGTGCCACCTCAGCTCGGCAGTTTTGGAACCAAGTTGTTTTGGTCAGCTCCTCCCACCCAGGGCAACCAACAGCTATTCCTTTCATGGCTCCTGTTTAATGGGGTCTCCTGACACACAGGGCTTTTTGGATGGTGAGCCTGCTGTACTGACATAAAATAGCTCATGTGGGAAACCATCACTCTACCCAGAGTTACTCTGTTTGAAAAAGTAACCAAAGGTGCTAAAGATTTCCTAAAATACTCTGAAATAACACTGGCTACAGAAAGACCAAATAAACATCCAAGAGAACGTAAGATTAGGGTGATAGGGTGACAGTGGCAGGAAAGTGGCAGAGTGACCCCCTCCCTTCCACAGACAGCCCCCAAGTCTGGCAGGTGTCCAGCACAGGAGCTCAGCTCAGCTTCAGAAAGATGTTCCAGAAAGTGTGAGAGAAAAATCTTGATAACAGAGTGAATTAGGATCATCTTTAATCTCTCACACAAGGTCTGTGCTGTTAACTTCAGTGGCTCTTGCAAAGCTCCTGTACTGGTGCAATACAAGTTCCACATCTCTTTTCCAGGCCCTGCTTTTCTTTGCATGTTTTCATCTGCTTCTTCTCCCACCCACCTCAGTGCTCTGAACAAAAGAGCTCTCCCTGTACCTTTCCCAGAGCTTGGTTATCCTCTTTGGATTGCCTATTGCTGTCCTCCTCCTCCTCTTACCTCTGTCACTGAGCATCTTCCCCTCCTCTGCTACCAAGCTCACGACTACCTGTGTGCTCATCTATTCATCCTACAGTGTTTTTGTGCTGTTTGCATATGAGAAATCCTGCTGCTGTCACAGACTGATTAACTCCAGGAAGTGTGGCCAGCTTGTCTGAGGCACATGACAAAAAGTGGAATTAATAAACCTACTCAAGCAGCCCCACAGCTGCACAAAAGGCCATCTCCCCACTTGTGTGCTGAGGAAGGAGCTCATCCCATGTGCTGACAGCAGAGGCCTGCAGCGTGCGTGGGTGAGAGCCCCAGGAAGGGCTGGGACATGTGTGAGGCACAGGGAGGAGGGGAAAACCAGGAGATGGGTATTGGCACATGTCAGTGAGGAAGAGGTGGTTTGGCTTTCTGCAGAGCGTAGGAAGAAAATGATTCCTCGTGTGTGTAAGTGTGTTGCAAGACCAGCACTGCAAAAATAAAAAAAAAATAAAAGGGATGCTCTGCCTAGGGAGTTGAACTGGCTGCTCTTTGAGCATTTCAATGGCCTCTCTCCTCTTCCCAAAGCTCCTGGCACCAGGAGCTCTCTGGCCCCAGCTGTAAGACAGAGTGTGAAGGAGCCAAGGTAATTTCTGAGTGCTCTATTGCCAACATCTGCCCAAGGTCTGCAGGAGCAGGAGGCACAGGCCCCACGCTCTGCATGGCTGTGTCTGAGCTTCACTTCCAGCTCTTCAGAGGCTTCACTTTGCACTTCTGCTCCCCTGCACACGTCCTTTGTGCTTTCCCCTCTCTAGCACACTTGGTCCTCTACAAAGTCAAACAGAAGCCTAAGGCAATGCTAGCCAGTCCCTTGACTGCAGTTTAAAACCAGATTTAGAAACAGGAGAGCAGCTTGCCAAGCAGCCTCTCCTCTCCAGGGCAAGGACAAAGGTGTACAGTGGCACAAGCAGATCTGTGATGTGATCTACTGGGCTTGTTCCCAAAAAGCTGTCAGCTCCCCTGTGTCTGGACTGGTGCTGATGAGAGCAGACATGAAACCACTCAGCCAGCAGTGACCCAAAACTCCAGGCTCCTTTCCTTTGTGGGATCACACAAACATCAGTATGAACACTTCAGGGAGGGTGGGAGAGCACGGCCAAGGCAAGGCAGGTCTGAACTGCCCTGGAACAACACTCTGCAAAGAGCACGAGAGGAGCAGCAGTCAAGGAAGGCACCTCCACCTCTCAAGTGAACTCTGCAATTTTTTTGCTGTTTCATTAATTCCTGCTTTGCACAAATGAATTAGCTGGAAACACCAGCCTTGGCCTCTGGCAGGCCAAGACACAAGCACTACAGTCATCTGCATCTGGGCTTAGCTGAAAAAAAACCAACATGCAGCACCTAGAGCTGCTCTATTAATAAGACTAGAGAAGGTTATTACTGCCCTCCTGCACACAGCAGTGGCACATCCTTCATCCCAGTGCATTTGTTTTCCTTCTTCCCCAAGGCACCATCCCCAGCAGAACCTTAACCTCATTCCTTACTTAAACCAAGACAACAGTGGAGCAGAAGGATCAGCAGTGACAAGAAGATGCCTCTTCCATGCCCCCAAGGGCTGGGTGACTCCACCACTCACAAGGCACAAAGTACAGGGCTCCTTAGACTCCCTCCCCCTCCATGCATTTGCTTGATTATTAGGGTTAGCAAAGTGGATACCTGTAGATAATGCATAAAAAAACTGTAAAAAAGGTAAAACAATGAAAGTAGAAAGATGGGATGAAAATAAGGGAGCAGGAGAATGTGGTTGGCCAAGCTGAATGGAACAGACCCCAAAGGCCAGAGATACCCCCCTGGCTCCCCTGTGTTGCCAGGCTGGGGCTGAGGCTCTGCTGGCTCCTCTGGACCATTGCCCTCAGCAAAGCCTGCTACAGTCAGCAAGGACCAAACTCCCTGTTCACAGGCTCCAAACTCCCTGTTCACAGGCTCCCTGCACCAACCCTGCCTTCCCTGCTGTAGCTCCTTCTGGCCCTCTGGGGAGGGATTTCAGTCCCTTTGTTCCCATCTCTTTGCACTACCTGAAATACTCATCCAGCCCAGCAAATCACACCACACAACAGAAACCCCCCAGTTCCTGTGCTTAAGCCTAGATCAGAGCAAAGCCTCTGCAGCCCAGCAGAACTGGGGGGGCTGGAGTGCAGGATGGACACCTGGCACCAGGCAGGCAGGGCAGGCTGAGTCACTGCTCCCAAAGCAGGGAATCACCTCTGCAAAACAGAACAACACTGTGCTGATGAGCCTGTACTCTCTCCTGACCTGCACTCCCCTCCTTAGCAGCCTGTCACTAGGGAGATTAACAACTGCCTGCTTTCCCCCAGTTCAAAGCAATCCTGAAAAAAAGAGCTGGAGCAAGAGGCTGGCAAAGGAGATTTGATTCCTCCCCACAATACACTCAAAAGGAAAAAATATTCCACATAAAAGGCAAGGACTGTGAAAAAAGATAACTGAGATCAGCACCTAAGCAATACATGAGAGGAAAAGGCTATTTTACCCTCCTTCCTTTCCACCAAGGAAACTTCAATGGGAGGAAGACAAATAATGAAAAAAGCCATCAAAGCAAGCTGGTGATTCATTAAAATAAAAAATGCATTATGCATTGAGAGCAGTCAATTAGGAGATGCAATCCACACACTGTCCTGTCACCCCAGGGGAAGCACCAGCAAGGCGAGTGGGAGGAAAGGATAAGTAGAAAAGGAAAGATTTACAGGCATAAACAAAACCCAGTTATGACCCCAAGCTGAGCAGCTTGTAGGAAGGAACAGCCATCACTAACCCACACAGAGTGGCTGGGAGCAGATTTGTGTTTCTGCATTGCTACATGGAGAGTGAACATACCTATCTCAGGACACAGAGGGTTCAGCTGGGGCACTACTGCTTTGATAGAAATGGGATATTGAATAAAGAAAATATTCATGGTCAGATTCCCAGAGTGGAAGGCAAGTCCCTTTCCTCCCTGGGCTCAGGAAAAGCTGTGTGCAGTGAGGAAGGGCACAAAGGCTTCCAGTCCCCCTAGCACACCCACAGCCCTCTCCTCTGGTATGGTCTCCTCCTCCCTCCCCACACCATACCTGGAGTCACTGCAGGACCAGTGAGAGTGTGACCAGGCCTGCTGAGCCCGTGCCTCCCCTCCTGCTCCCTGAGATCTGACAAATACTGCTCCAAAAAGGCATCAGCAGGATCATCCTCCTGAGCCCCCTCCCCTGCCTGGGCTCGGGCACCTCGTTAGGATTCTGCATGACACCTTCCAAAGCCTGCATCCCTCACAGATGCTGACAGCCAGCCAGAGAACACAAACTGCTCCCTGCCCTGCGAGGGGCATCCCAGCCTGTGCCTTCTGCTGTGACTCAATCAGCAGCACTTAACGAGGCCATCCCCTGTCACTGAGGCACTGGTGACTGATGGCTCAGCTTCTGCCTCAGCTCCAATTGCTCAGCCCCTCCTCTTCTTTTCTCAGCTGGAAGTGTCCTCGGTTGACAAAATGAGACAATGAGCAAGACTTGCAGGACAAAGTGCACCAAATTCCCAGAACTGCAGCTTCCAGCAAACCTTTTGTCAGCTGAAAATCAGTTTAACAGCTAAAAGCAAGCATGTTTAGCTGTCAGGATTTGGGAATAAATCATGAAGGTTCACGGTATCTTAACAATCTCCTGGGCTTTGTCAGAGATGTTTTTGTACAGGGTAATTTGGGTCACTGCTGATCAGCCCATGCCTGGAATGCTGCCACAGCTCTTCTTGCACCTTTACTATCCGAGCTGCTCCTCTCTGTGTCCAATCTCCTACAGCCTTCCCTCTCAACCCTTCTGCCAGTCCTGGCCTTTCTTTATCAGGAGGGGCTGAATCCCTTTTTAATGGAATTACAAGGCAGCTGAATCAAGGCACTGAGGAATGCAGACTCCACCACAGAGAAGCTCCATGGTCTCTTTGCACAACACTGCATGCAGGTGAAGGATCTGCACATCTCAGACCTTTCTGGGTGCAGTCCAGCTCCTTACAGAGATGGAAAGGGTTATATGACACTCCCAGGAGTCAATCATCTCCCTGGCATTCCCAACCCATTCCATTTGTTTTGCTTTCCAGTCATATTTACAACACTCTCCTTTAGAATAAAGATGCAGAAAATTAATTTTATGGTGAAAATTAAGATGCTGGAAAACAGCTTTTCCTAATCTTTCATGACTGCTGATGTTCCCTCATCTTTTTCTCCTCCTACGCTTCCCATTTGGTTTCAGTCTTCAGGTAAAATACAAATCCATTTAGTGCATGGCAATGTGCATCATAGGAATTAGGTATGACAAATGATAATAACAATGCTAAGGACAAAACTCTAATCACACTTCTCTTGGTTTCCAAACTGTTTTCTGAACAGAAAACAGAGGGAGCTGTACCACATCCTTTAGAGAACAAGGACATTGGATAAACTGTATCTTAGCAACAAACAGCTTAACAGCATAACTTCCTAGTCAGCTCTACAGAAAAGACATAACCAGTATTTAGAAACTGAGAAAATAACAAGACAGGAAGACTCACCTCCCCTTTCTTCACAGTCATGGACTGCCGGCGAGGAGTGATCTCCTCGTTGATGCTGGAGAGGAAGTTCTGTGAGATCCGCAGAGCATCCTGCAGCAGGGGATGGTCAGGGTGGCTCACAGGGGTGTGCTTGAGCAAATCCTGGCAGAACACAGAGAACACAGTCACAGGCAGCACTGGATGGCAGGAGAGCCCCAGCACCCCTAATCAGAGCTGCAGGACAGGATGCTCCAGCTTCTTCACACAGATGAGGGCAAGGCTTTATCTCTAGATAAAGATAAAAATACCCTGCACTTCTTGGTGGCATCACTGCAAAGATAGCAGCATCCTACCCATAGGCTCCATCTCCTTGGTGTAAAGGGAAGTGGCTCTTATGCAGCTCAACAGGTTTATTTTTGCAGTCCTGCAGCTCCATGGAAAATCTGAAGGTCAAAGAAAATAGGACAGGGGCCTAAAATTTGAAAACTCCCCTTCAGATACTTACATGCAGGACAAGTGTGCTGCGGGTCACTCGATCCACTGGCTTGTACAGCAGAGCTGTGGGAACAAAGCAGCAGCAGGAATATCAGGAAGAGTGAGTGTAGAAGCTCCTTCTAGCATGGGGTGTCTTCTACTCATGTGCACAAAGACAAGCACTGTGGAACCTGACCTTGACCAGGCTCTCTAAATGCCCCCATAAACCCATCACTGCTGGGGTTGCATTTGTGCAGATGCTCTCTTAAAATCACAACAGCCCAGTGGCTGGGCTGGCTTTGCACAAAGGCACTGCTGAGGTTTGAAGCCAGGAGGCATTCCCCATGCAGGCAGCCTACTAAGCAAAAAGGAACTGACTTCCCAGGCAGAGCCAGCAGACCCCAAAACCTTCCAGCATTAGAAAAGAAAAAGGGAGGGTGGAGGTTTGGCAACAGCCTCCACACAGTGCTGACAGACCAGTCTCCTCTCCATGGATCACTCACTTTCCAAGGAATTTTTCGTCGTCTGATCTTTAGATTCCTTTGTGCTTCTGGCCTTTAGATTCTGAAAGAAAAAGAAAATCCATGTAGCAGATGGTCAATCACCTTGAAATGCCACATGGGAACACAACAGCCTATCTGCACCTCCAGGGGAAGGCCCAGGTGTGAGAGGAGGAGAGCCCTATCACAGTTCAAGTCAGTGATGGAAATGACTTTCCTTCTGGGTAAATCCAGCACTGCCATGTCACAGGCACCCACACATCTCAAATATGAAGCAATGTTCTTAGGAGCACCTGTCAATAGACATGCAGCAAACAGGGAACCACCTACAGCAATGGGGATGGGGGAGTTTTTAAATCACCTGCAGAAGGGAGATGTCCATAAGCACACAGCCACTGCCCAGCACCAATAAATAAAGTACAGCACTGGCATTCAAACCCTCAGGTTACACTTCTGACTCCTGTACTCAGAGCTGGGTGACCTTGGACACGTCAGTTCTTCCACAGCAGCACAGGAACACTGTGACTGCTCTTTGCCATGCATTAATGTGCTCAGCTCCAAAATCCTCACCAGGACACAAATGCAGAAGTACCATCATTCCAAACACAGTAGATACTGGCATGATTCAGAATTGTTTGTCAGAAACAGCAAAACTGAGAGATCATATTTTACCTTTTTCTCATAAGTCTCAAGGGACATGTGATATACAATGTACTCAGGAGTTTTCTCAGAGCACTAAACGCCCCTGGTAGTGCTCAGCTCTGATGATTTATCTGATTGTTTTTAAGGAGACACATATGAAATTCATGTTTTCTTGGCAACTGAGTTCTTCAAGAAATAATCACTGCAATATAAAGAGTCAATGACACCATGCACTGCAGGGAAAGCTGATGGTCTGGGAAGCCTAAAAAATATTCCAAATGCTTTGAGACAGGTACTCCTCTGTCAGGGAGGAAATCAGAGCAGGCCAAAGAACAGTATTATAGACTTATGGTTGACACAGTTGTCTTTTTCATGAGAGAATTACCCTCTCCTCTCCATGCCAGTGAAGCCTGCAATCCCACTGACAGCCACTGTGCAAGCCATTAAGGATGGCTTTTATACCACAGCCAGAATCATCATTAGCAAGAGAAACATTTGAGAAACTCACACGGAGCTTTCCCTTCTAGAAATGCATGAAGGTGGCAGAGCTGGAGAAGTTCAAAGCAAAGCCAGTTTCTAGCAGATTCCCTGGGTGGGGACAGCACACAAAGGCTGTGTCTGTGACCAGCCCAGGGTACAATTCAGTGCAAGGACACGAGCTGAGCCTGTGGGAGCTCACAACTCCTGCAGAAGTCAGGGCTGCAGAGGTACTTGGAGAACAGACAGGAGTGACATGGCAGGGTATTAGTCAGAGCCAGACTGCTCGTGTGTCTGAGCACCGTGACATTACCTCAGAGATTTCAGCAAACTGAGCATTGGCTTGGCAGCATTTCTCTGCTGTCTCCATGGCAACCTCATAGTTATCCACAAAGGCCCGGTACACTCCCAGCTGGCTGGCCTGCAGGAAGCAAAACAAAATATAATAAATGCTGGGCAAGGAGGCAGTTTGGGATGGTCAGTCTTGGTATCCAGTGACCAGGTCATGTTTCTTTCACACCAAACAACTGCAGGGAATGCTGAGCAGGCCCAGAATGACATCTTTGACCTCTCAACTTCATCCAACCAGCACTGCACCCAGTTCCACCCTCTGCTGAACAAGTTTACTTGTGAAGGACGTGAAAGCCTATGAGAGTGACACATCCATATTTCTGACATCTATTTTTCCCTTCTAAACTGCCAGATTAGTATCTATTAATATTGCAGCTCATTGATGTAACTGGAGCTGCTGGCTTTTTGCCACAGCATATGAATCAGGGAGGAATGATTCAGCCCAACAGCACAAATGTGACCCCAGTAAGCTACTTGTTGGCCTTTGCATGGTGGATAGACTAAATCAAGCCCAGATATTGCCCATATCTGCCTTAGTGAGCATTAGTATAAGGGCAGCAGAGCGCTGAAAATACAGAAGAGAGCACATTCTGTTTGGATGGCAGTGACTGGGGCACTAGGTGACAGAAAATGGCACTTTTTTCCAGCAGAAGGAATATGGAATTGGTCCAGAAGAGGATGGAACAGGCCCCAGAGTGCAGCAGTAAGTCATTATTATCACAGAGTCTTAGCACTGATCCCGTTTGCTGAGTTAGGAACTTCAGCCATATTCATGCCAGAGAACACAAGATGCAGCCTGGGGAATCCCTGGCAGGCTCCAGGCTTGTCTGAGTGCAGAGCTGGCTTTGTGCTGCAGAGCTGCCAGGCTGGGCTGGGCACACTCAGCAGCCCGAGGGCAGCAGCCAAGGGTGCAGCAAGGGGACACTGCCAGGGCTGCACTCACCTCAGCCCTGCTGCAGCACACGAGCAGGAGGAGAGCAGCAACTCCCCACTGCTCCTGCCCTCTCCTGCCCTCTTCACAACCACTGTGCTCCCCTTCTCTGTGGAGCTTTGTGCCAGAGGTGATGGAAGACAAAAAGCACTCCCAGGAGAACATTCCCTGCACAAACTCAGTTACCAGGGCTGACAAAAGTGGGCTATTTCCTAGGTAACATTTTACTGAAAGACTAGAAACCAATCTCAACCTTACACAAAATTACAGTTATGACTGAAGTTGAAGAAAACTGTGCTCACTTACACCAGGGATGGCCCCAGCAGCACGGAGAGAATGAAATCTGTGTTTGCCACTGAGGCACCATCCTGTGAAGAGGCTGCTGTCAGAATTACTGACCATTTGCAGGGCTTATGCCAATCAGATTTGGATGATGCCAGGTAACACGGCACAGCTTTAAAGTTTCTCCATTCCCATGCAGCTCTTTCATTTCCTGCTACTCCTCAACAGTCTTTCTAAGCTTTCATTTTCCTCCTCTGAATGTGTCATCACAAAGACATCTTTTTCATTAAAAACTGAGCTTCCAATGAAAGCAATAATGCTCACACACCGTTTTCATGCTGATAAATTTTTTTTCAATTAAAAAGAACTCACTGAAAATGAAACAAGAATTGGTAGAAATGGCTGGCTTGTGGACATTTTTTGTTTCTGAGGTTTATCAGTGAGCATGTTTGCTAAATATGCTTCATTTCTAAAAAGAGCTCTAAAGAGTTTCCTTTCTAGCTATAAAAAAATATGCACAATATATTCTCCAAAAATGAGAAGTGTATTTCACTCCCACACGCCTGGCATCTTTTCTTTTTCTCAACAGGAAAAGGTGTAATAACAGTCAATTTGATGTTGCAAATAGATCATGCTTTGTGCCAGAACACACAGAATTCTAAAACTCTTTGCATCCACTATCTGTAACTTCAATCTACTGTGCTGTTTCTTGCGTGAGTACAGAAAATTAATGTCCCCAGGGACATCTGGATATTTCAGTGTTTATCATCAACTGCATGACATGACCACGAGTAAACAGTCTGCTCCAGAAGATTTGATGTACATCCAGTGGAGATGCCTCATAAAGCCTGATGTTCTCACTGTCTCTCTCATCTCGTTGCTTCCCAGTGCCTGCCAGGAATGATTAGCTTTATCTCATCCAGCAATTCCCACCACTGCTGTCCCAAACCACCCCAAACTACAACTGCCATGCCAGCTCCAAGCCTCCTGCACCAGGGCAATTTGTTCCTTTGTTTCCAATGCTAATCCAACAAAACCAACAATTCTGTCACAAATGCAGAAAAATCAGAGGAACATAAGAGCAGAGGAAGGGTTGAACTCCTGCCCCCGAGATCAGCCAGCAACAAGAAATGGTCTGAAACAAAAGCCTGAGTGGGTGTGCAGTGAGTAGAGTAGAGGGCTGCTGGACAGCCCTGCCAAGGAATATGTTCAGGTCTTCTCCAATTAGTGCTGTTCCCATTGCTGCACCACAATTCCAGGGCAGCTTGTGCCACTTCCAGCAGCCTTCTGTGTCTGCTGCAGCACGCAGCAGCAGCTGGGTTTGTCCTCTCAAACCAGCTGCTCAAATTGCATACCATGAACTATTCACCACAGCACCAACTTGACCCCTCCTGGCTGAAACATGCTGGCAGTGAAAAGCAGATTCCTGGATTTTCATCTTGAGCTGCTGGCATGTACAGAAAGCATCATCCTCCAGGCCAGCTCCCCCTGCTCCACAGGGGATGGGGCTGATGCTGGGCTACACAGCTGCTAACAACTGATGGACCCTGGCAAAGCACACTCCCCAGCCAATAAACCCCTCACTGGAATGTCACTCCTACCCTGAGAACCAGAGGCACCTCAGGAATGCAGAGCTTCTTTTCTTTTCTAAAAAGGAAAAAACAGCTCCTTTAATCCTTTGCTCTCTGCACATGCTAGGGGAGAGGCTAAAGGGGCTGAAAAAAACCTCCTAGAATGCAAACAATTTGTCATCTGGCTCAGAAACTCAGCAATTTTAATTCAGCCTCAGGAATATGCTGTATATGTCTTTGTCCTTTTCTGCACTCAGAGAATTTTGTTGAGGTTGCTTGGAGGATTCTCAGCTGCAGGTTGACTGCATCAGCATAACAGCAAGGGGAACAGAAAGGCCAGGACAGTGGCAGAGAAGCAAAGCCAATGGTGATGACCACAAATCAGCACCAGGTAGAGCAAAGCACCAGAGAGAGAGGGAAGGATGAGTGGGGAGTTCCACAGCAATGAGGAATGCTTCACTGCTGGGGTTGAGTTCACTTGGTAATACTGCCACTCTCCATCTGAAGGAAATGCTTTGTGGACTCTGCAGAAACTCTGGAGATTCAACATTTATGTAAAATTCTATTTATTTTACCACCACAGCTTCTGCAGTCTTTAATTACAGACAATGAAAGAGCCACTTTTGCTGTAGGGCCTCCACTGCAGTGGCAAAGTGAGGAGGAGGTGAGAAGCCTCTCATCTGTCCCAGCCACAGACTCGGATCCCTTTGGTGTCTGCAGGCACCAGAGGGAACCCCCAGCTCCTGGGAGATGGGTGAGGGCCACCAGGACTCACCAGCTTTTGGAAGAGGTCCCCAACACGCTGCTGGTGACTCCACTGCTGCACCCGGGGGAAGAGCCCATCATAGAACTCCTTGTGGATCTCATAGAGCTCAGGCACTTTGAAGAATATTGTCTCAATCTGCTGACTGGTCAGCACGGGCTGGGAGGTGGTGGCAGCAGCTTTCAAAGGCTTCATAGGCTGAAATAGGAAAGAAGGAAATAATTATCATGCAAACCATGAACATTCACCTTGGCCACACTGCAACACATCCCTCCACAGAGTTATTTTTCATCCTAAGGAAAAGTGAGATCTGCATTCACACAACTCCTGAAAGCTAGACATGAACAAGGTCTCTCATGAGGATCAGCCACCCCTGGTAGGGGGGTTTTCCCTGGATATTAATGCTGCCATTAAAATCCCTTTGCACTGCATTTCCCTGATCTGTATCCAGCTGTACAGCAACACTCAATAATCAGCACAGGATATTGAAAGAGAGCTCCTGGACACTGTCACATTAACAACTCCCAAACTCTGCTACATCCACTCCCTCCTGTAGGCCTCCCTCACAGGTGTGACAGGCACCTGCTGCCCCCAGCCCCTTGTAACCCACGGGATGTGGAGCTCAGGGAAACTCAGGACAGCAGCAGCAGTGAGAATTCAAGCCCCAGTGTCTGCACTGGCACCTGGCCCCAGCCTTACCAGCAGCAGGGCCTCCAGGTGGCTCAGGTAGGTTTCCTCACTGGCCAGGATTCCTGACAGGACCCATTTTCTCATCTCCAGGCCTTTCTCCAGGTCTGGCTCACTCTACAAAGAAATTGTTTAAGAGAAAAAAAAAAAATTAAAAAAAAATAAAGAGCAGGTTGCAGAGAGAGTAAGGAAAAAACCCAAGAATGAGGATGAAGAGTAAAAGACCATTCAGCTGACCAGAGCACAGTTGTTTTTTCAATTTACTTTCAGACTAAAAACCAAAACATCCACTTGTGCTCAGTATCTTGTTTCTAGAAATATGCAAACATAAAACATTAAAGAAATATTTCTTTACCAGCAAATGATACCACTTAGATTATTTACAGTTTTCAGCTGTAGTCATCCAACTGTGGTGTCTCAATTAGGTGCCCAGACCCCTTTATAAAATTCAAAACATGGAACTTAAAAATTCAGAATTCATCCTCCTAAACAGAGTTGGGGCCCCTGTTCTGTGCAATGCTCTCCCTCCTCCCATGGGAGCTCTCCAAAGCTGTGGCTGTGAGCAGACAGGGTCACTCCCCTGCCCCTCCCAGGTGTGCACCCCTGACCTGGCTCCACAGGGCTGCTCTTCCTCCCACTCCCCTCAATTCCTGAATTATTTCAGTGCCACCTAGCACAGTGCCTGTTGTTAGTGAGAGGATGGAATAACCAGCATGGCTTGGAATGCACATGCTGATTTTCTTACTGGGATCCCATGAAGGAGTTCTTAACCAGAAGAACTGAAGAAAGAGAGGGGGGAAAGGCCTCACATAACTGCATTGAAGGGCTAATGGGGAAGACTTGCATGAAGTGTTTGGAGAAGCAGTAATCCCTTCTGTCGAACTTCAATTATCCTTTCTCTCAAAACTGTTACCTGAAAAAGTTTTTACCTGATAAAATGAAACTGAGTCTTTCCAAAAACTCTAGAAAAAATTGGTCGAGCAATGAAGGTTATAAATAATGAGAAACATCCCCCTTTTACAGAGTCCTATTCCCAGTTCTTTTTATTTCTGTCATTCACAGAAATAGCATTTTTAAACTCTTGCAGCCTTTTTATGTTGTTAAATGTCTCTAAGAATAGAGTCAGAAGTTGGCTCTGAAAGGGTACATGCTTGTCAAAGGATTTGGGTAGGTTTTTTGGGGCTCCATCCTACTCTTAATATCCAGAGGAATCTTCAGCTTTTGATTTCACAGCGGGAGGATCAGGAAGCAGAGCAGTACACTCCATTCTAGTGACTGAATTTACAGCCCTACAGCTGCCCCCAAACAGCTCCACTTAGTTTGGGGTCCTCTGCAGATGCACAGGTGAGGTACCTGGGCTGGGGGTTCAGTTTGAGCAACTCTCACATCCTGTGACTTGGAGCCCACGCACAACACAAAGAAAGAAACAGATCCTCACGCTCCCAGATATTTCTGGATTCTGCCTCATCAATAACCATCCTGATTTTCAAACAGTTTCATTAAATTTCACAAGCTGTATTCTAGCCTAAAAGACTTGCAGCAACTACTTCATAAAATTTTTGCAAGGTGTCAAATGCCACCACCACCTCTTAAATAAAAGTGGCAGACAGAAGCTGTTCTGAGGAAATGAGTAAGATTTACACACACATTAGGTACTACATGGAAAGAACTTCTCTTTGCAGCCCACCCTTCAGTGGCATTCAGAAAGAACCACAGAGCCTTTTAAAATCTTGTAAGGGCATCTCAAAGAAGGCAGAAATTTGTAATTCACCAGTCAGTGTTCAGAAGACTTCAGAGGAACACCAGTGACAAAGTCCGTGGTAAAATGGACACTGCACCAGACTGTGCATCCATGGACACCTGTGTGACTGACATGGAAATGCTCAACAAGGCTGTGACCATTCCTTAGGGTCTCTGTGCCAGGAGTGCCTGCATGTCCAGCTCATGGAGCACTTGGTAAGGCATGGTACACACAGAATCACAACAGGCAGCCCCAGGATGGGTAACAAAGATTGCCTTCATCCAAAGAGGAAGGGATGTGGCAGCCCTGGTGCAAGAAAAACACAATTGCTCTTGGTTTCCAAAGATTTCTTACAACACTTACAAAAGAAAAAGTGCAGCTACACAAAGAAGCATTGAGAAAAACTAACAGTGCTCCAAAGTCTGCAGTGCTGAGGATGAGGTAAGTGGTCAATATTGACACAGCACTATAATTATCTTCACCAGGTTCTCTGGGAGGAGGTGAGGATTTAAAAACCAGCTGGGTATGTTTGTAACATCTGTAAAGAGCAGCACACAATGACAAGTTTTTTAAATAATTAAACTTGCCCATCACGACAGCAGCACACCAGTTTTCCTTACAGCACTGAGAACAGTTTTCTCTTCACAAGAAAAAGCTTTAATTTACAGGCCAGCCCTTGCTGGGCACCGTCAGCTGACAGAGAGGCATGTTCTGCCAGAATGTTAATTTCCTCCTTCAAGAGATGCACTTTCAGAGAGACAAACATCTCCCAGGACACACTGCAGGCCTTCCTTCCTGCCCATTGCCACAAGGGCACTGTGCAAAGTCCACATTTGTCCTAAGCCTTTGTTACCAGGGGCATTTGTCCAAGAGTGATGCTTGCAGGAGTGCAGCCACAGGCAGGCACTGGCTGCTTTATGCTCTGCACAGCAATTGCTCAAGAGACCCTCAGGGGAGCTGTTCCAACAATCACAGGGCACATTACAAGATCTCCAATGCACTACCTCGAATTTACATACAGCTTCCTCCAGAGTGAAAAGATGATCCCCTGCTCCTGCTGTGTCAGGATCAATGCAGCACCAGGGAGCTGCTCTGTGCATTGTGCTGCTGCTCCTGCTCCCTCCGGGAGCTGTGTCCTGACAAGAGCTCCTGCTGGGGGAGCCTCTGCTCACAGTGTCAGCTGGGGCTGATGGAGCACCAGGAACATCTGGAGAACAGCCCCTGTGCTGCTTCAGCCTCAGGGTGCTTTTAAGTCACACATGTTATGAAATGTACTCCAAGACTCAGAAATTCACTTGGTGCCAAAATCAGGAGGATGAAGAGTAAATTTATTATTTGGTATTACAACATTTCTCACTTACAGACCCGGGAGCAGCTCACCTGCTCACCCAGACCAGGACAGCAGTGAGCAGGCACAGATGGGGCTGTCCTGCCCACAGCAGCCAGGCTGTGATGCACCCTGGGCCAAGGCACTTCTGCTCTGCCTGTGTCTGGCACAGAAGGGAAACAAAGAGCAGCACTGATCCCAACAGCCTCACTGCCCCTCTGCTCCTGCTCCCCAGCCAGGACAGCCAAGAGGGAACATCCTGGGCATTGCTGTCAAGCTTCCCACCAGTACAGGGAGACCTGCCAAGGCTGAGGACTCCTTTCCCCTGCCCTGGCAAGAAGGGAGCAGTCTGAAATCTTTGAGCTGCTTGTGGCAAGTGGAGGAGCTGGTACCACAGCTACCAGACCACAGAGGATGGGGAAAATCCACCTCTAACCAAAGTGCAGATGGGATGTTCCCAGCAGGAAGTGGGAGCAGCCTGTATTGGCAAACTGCAGCCACTCAGCAGGGAGTGCCAGGTGGTCAGCAGTCCATCCCCTGCTTCCTCCCCAGCCTGGTTAGCCTGGTTTCCACTGGTACACGTCTGACTGGTATTTCATGCTCTGACTGTCCTGCCTCTTTGATGCCAGCATCCATGTCCTGCCTTTCTCCACTGCCCTCCCATCTTTTGGCTGCCTCTCCACCCACATGTTTCAGAATAAAGCTCACAGGACTGGACCAGGGCAGCACTCAGAGCATTCCTGTCTCCCTGCTGTGGCAGCTGTGAGGACCAAGCACCCAGCCAGACCTGAACAAACAACACATCAGTGCTTTGCTTCCAGTCCTCATGAACTACATTAAAAAACCACCAGAACCATAAGGAAGGTGGAAAGCAGGCTACAGGAAATCACACAGGTAGCTCATGCCCATCAGATCCTGGTGCTCTCCTCTCTTCTCCATTGGGTGATGCTTTTTGCTATTCCAAAGCCTTAAAAACCAAAAGATTGAGTCACAGTGCAATCTTGCAACCTGAACCAGGGCCAGGAAGAGGGGTTGGAAGCTCTGGAGATATCAGAGAGCACAAATCTGGTATCTGGAGATATCAGAGAGCACACCTGGCCCCGAGCCATGGCTGGGCTGGATGTGTTTACAGCCTGTCACCCTAAGTGCTTCAGTTTACTAACCAGGTTGGCAGCCTGTGCTGGGTTCAATTACTGTGAGGCTGACATTCACCAGCTCTGAGGTTTAGACAGATTCAGCTCCTCCTGACTCTGGTTAAAGAGCTCAGGGCTTCCTGGTCCTTGTTTAAATTAACAGCAATAATTGTTTTCTTGCAAATGTTAGCAGAGCACAGATTAAGAATCCAGAAACCACAAAACGTAAGATTTTGCAAAGAGGCTGCTGCTGACACAGCTCTTTAAAGAGAATCAGGGATTCAAAGTGGGTGTTTAAAAGGCACTTTAACTCTTCCTTTGGTACAGGCTGTTCACACACCATGCAATGAATGTGTTCAAAGGAAGGTTTCCCATAAGGACAGCTCACAATCTCATACAGAAGCTGCCAGCTTACCAAGGAGAAAAACATTCTGTTCAATTTTTCAAGTGTAAATATGTTTGAAAGCTTCTCCTGGAGGTGTCTCATTGTCCTGGTGATATTAAATGGGGCAAATTCTGTAATCAAGCCAATCATGCTCCATGTGGGGAGGGGAAGCAGCAGGGAGAGGAGCCAACATTATTTATAACATCAGTACTGGTGTGCCAGCTCTCCTCAGGAAGGGCTGACATCCAGGCAGAGCCTTAAGGAGCAAAGAATTGGAGAATAAAAAGGAAAAGCTTCATCTGTTGGGGGTGGTGAGGGGAAAGTGACAGTAAAACAAACAAACCAATTCAAATACTGAGAGGAAGAAAGAATGGTTAGGAAGTGCTGGAGGGGGAAGGACAAGCTAGCAGCAGTAGCACCAAGAGGAGCAGTAATCCCATTTACTGTGTAGCTCCAGAGGTCAGCTTCCTGCATCCCCCTGGGACCAAGCTAGGAGCAAAACCCACAACCTGCTCTGCCACAGCCCTGCTCACAGACAGCAGGAACAAAGGGATCTGATCTGAGGACAGGCCATGGCTGCCAGTGCTGCACCAACCATGGACACACAGCAGAAAAGGAAAGAGAAATTCTACCTGAAAGCCTGTGGGTACCAGCCAACTTCTCCCCCAAACAGAACAGACAGCAGGAAGCAGCAGCAGGAGTGTAGCACTCCTGCCTCCCTTGCTTTGATATATGCAAGAATTGCAAAGATCTGTTTTGTCAAAAACTCATCTTCTAAATTCCTGAGAAGGGACTCTCACTTCCTGGGGCAGTGGAATGAGCTTTGCTTTTCCCCTGCCTGCCCTGCCCTGCTCCACAGAGCCCTGTGCCCATCCCTGAGCCTGCCTCTGCTGGGGAGCATCCTCACAGCCTTTCCTACTCCTGCCCTTCCCAGGCTGCAGCTCTCCCCATATGAGGGGCACCAGGGTGACAGTGAGTGAGGCTCCCCCTGTGCCAGCCCTCTCTGGCCTGCAGGCTGCCAGCCACCCCTCCAGAGCTCCTGGCAGTGACCCTTCTCCTCTGAGGGGTCAGTCACTGATGTTCCAGCTGTGCCTCCACCCTCCTGTGGCCTCACACTGCACCAAGCTCCCCCTCTGTCCTCCTCTAACTTTATCCAGGTATTTTCTCTGCTCTTCACCCTCACTGTATGGGAAAGGCAGACACATTCTCTCTTTCTGGGAGTGAATTATCACTATTTTTTACCAACAGTCTGACACCTTCTGAAGCTACCAGCACTGTCTTATTTGGCAAACATTTGGGCTGACATTTTCCAAGAGAGAGGTTCCCAGAATTTCTGTAAAGTTCAATCATAACAGTTCAGCTGTTACAGAAAGGAAGGTTTGGGAAAATTAAATCTCTTCTCAAGTTAAATAAACAAACATCTCAAGCATTAGTGGAACTTATTTCTCCTTTTTCCATTGTCCCTGTAGGCTTGCTTGAGAGCAAAGTTTGGCAAAAGCACTGGTTTTATGGCAGGACATGCAGCAGCCCAGCCTGAGATTCCAGAAGGGCCAGAAGAAATGGAGCAAGTTGGGTCAGACTCCACAAACATTTGTTAAAGCCTCCTTTCCACACAAATGACACAAGTCAAGGGCTGCTGAGACCCACACCACAAACAGCTCTGGTGCCTGTCCCTCCCTGGGTCACAGACAAAACCAATGCCAGAGCAGCCCTGGCCTCCTCCTTGGGCAGCAACAGCTTGTGCAGTGGGCAGGGAACAGGGGAATGGGGGTACCCCAGGGAACAGGGGAATGGGAATGGGGTACCCCAGGGAACAGGGGAATGGGAATGGGGTACCCCAGGGAACAGGGGAATGGGAATGGGGTACCCCAGGGAACAGGGGAATGGGAATGGGGGTACCCCAGGGAACAGAGGCAATGGGGGTACCCCAGGGAACAGGGGAATGGGAATGGGGGTACCCCAGGGAACAGGGGAGTGGGAATGGGGTACCCCAGGGAACAGGGGAATGGGAATGGGGGTACCCCAGGGAACAGAGGCAATGGGGGTACCCCAGGGAACAGGGGAATGGGAATGGGGGTACCCCAGGGAACAGGGGAGTGGGAATGGGGATACCCCAGGGAACAGGGGGAGTGGGGGTACCCCAAGGAACAGGGGGAATAGGGGATACCCCAGGGAACAGGGGAATGGGGGTACCCCAGCTGTGGCTGGAGTGGCACAGTTTGCAGGCAGAGCTGGCAGCATCTCCTCATCTGCTCAGGAGATACAGGTGGTAGGAGGGAGTAGCAAACACTGCCCAGGTGCAAAGTGTAAACACCACAAAGCTCTGGAAGTCAGCTGCAGCTCCAGAATGTGCTGGGAGTCACCCCACACACTGAGGGAACAGCAGGGAGCTCCCTCACAAGCAGCCCAGGAGGATTCCCTTCATTCTGTTCCAGCAAGAGACCCTGCTGCTGGCACCCTGCACCTGCTCCACGGGGGCTGGACAGAGCAGGGGAGCCCTAATGTGCTACCCCAGCTGCTCTAGGGAGGTGCAAGGGCTCAGACAAACTCCTGGCAGAAAAGTACAAAGCCCAGAGCCAGCCCATAAAATAAGTCAAAGAAAAATGCCCTCAATATTCACTTAGCAAAAATGCAGCTCCCAAGAGGCCTCATGGATGAGGCAGATAAACATCACAGCAGAATGCTGCAATGCCTGTGTGATGGTAAGTGAATTACTTAGATTTATATTTATAAAAAATAAATTTAAAACATCAGTTTGCTACATTTTCCATTTCCTGGGTGTCTGACTGAAGTGCAGTTAACTCTTGGTTGCAAAGTGAAATGAAAGGAATTTTACTTTAATGAGAATAAAGCTGTGTGAAAAGTCAGAACCCGGTTCTGCAGAACATTACACATCTCACATTAAGCACCCAAAATTAGCAGATGCTTCTCTCATAACCTGTCTGCCCTGATTACCTGTGGTTAGTGAACATTCCATCCTCTTATCTCCCAGAACACTGCAGGACAATTAACACCTGGGTGGCATTCCAGCTGGATCTGGACTTACTGGAAATGAACACTGCTGTACCCAGCCCTGTAAATAAGGTGCAGCTCTGAGATGAAATCTGGAATCCAGTGAGTGCCATGCACTGTATCCACTGCACAGGGCAGGAGCCCACAGGAAAGATGGACAATTGAGTAATTCAAAGTTATCATAATGATTCAAGAGTTTTTAACTTTAAACCCTTGATGTTTTGCCATGGTGTATGTAGTGCATGCATTGTGCTGCTGCACACAGCTCCCTTCACTTCCAGGCTTTGGTCATAAAAATAATCTGAAATTTTCAGAAGTAACTGCAGGCACCTCAGTTAAAAGTAAAAGGGCAAGAAGACAACTTTAAAAGCAAACACATCTAAACAAAACATGCTTTCTGCTAACCAAGTTTAGTACAAAAGAAAATGGAAGGGACATGTCCTGGCATTCCTGGCCCAGCACAGGTTAAGTGTTTGGCTCAGCAGTGTGTTTGACACCTAACTTTGGTACTGATGTCTTTTCCACTACAGCTGGAAACACAGCTCAGCAAAAGCCATCTCACAGCTCAGGATGATTGAAAGTTTAACTTGCTTGGGAAATACCTGGAGAGAAATCAGTCTCTGCTTGTCATGGACTGCCCAGGGACTGTCACCTGTGCACTGATAACAGACAGGATCAAGTGAAGCAGCTGAGGCTCATGGTTAGAAATCCAATCTGTATCAGGACACCTCTATCTTTTGGAAGCCATAAAACATCTTTTTATTCTCAGAGAAAATAAAGCAGCAATTTATGTTAAAAATTATTTTTGAAGAAGCGGCCTTCAAGCATTACTAAAGTAATTTTAAAATTAACTACTGTTAAATGCTTATGAGGCAATATTCAAACAAATAAAGAAAAAGATTGGCTATTAGGCAGTGTCTCCAGTCACAGGCACTGTCATAACTGGTTCTTTGAAGATAACTCTCAGCCATGTGTAGTCACACACTGTTTTTTCCTTCATCATGAGAAACATAACCTGAAAAGCTCAAGCCAATATTAAAATGGTTTTGGAGCTTTTTGAATTTACTAATGATAATTTCTTCACTCAAAAGCCTCTTAGATATCACAAGAATTCTCATCTTGAAAGATAAGAAAGCATCTCAAAATGAATACACTAAAGCATAAGCAGCTAACTAGATTCTACACTTTACAGTCAAATAAAATTAAGCAAACACCAACAATATATCTACTTGATAATGCATTAAGAGATCCTGACAATGAATTTTGTGAGAAAGAACAAGGACAGTGTTTCAGGCAGGATTCCTAGCCCAGAATTCATGCAGGAAGAAGCAAGCACAGCTGTGCCAGTAACCACAGAGGGCAGGAGGATGTGGATAATGATGATGGTGGCACTCCTCACTCTGCTTTTGATGCAAGATAAATAAAACTGCCTGATAATGGTGATGGTGTTGATTTACACGTACACTGATATCTCTAAAATATCCATAATTATCTTCCATGATATCTTAATTAACAGGAAGGAACAATATAAAGGCAACACATAAGTTAAAACACTTGGAGGAGAGATTTCAAAGTGTCACTTACAATGTGGGAATTCAAGATTGTTTGGCACATTTTCTTTGAAGTACTGTAGGAAGGAAGTGACAGTTGTCTTTGTGCTACTGAACATCTTTGTGAATGATTTGGGGAACCCAAAAGTTTGAAAAAGACAAAAATATTCAGGAAGAAAGTAACTTGGAACTCAAGTGTTCTGCAATCTATTGCAAAGGATAAAAAGAAATAAAAGGTTGAAAGTCAAAGAGACAAATCCAAGCTGAAACTAAGACATTTTGGGCTGTGAAGACAGCAGAGCCAAGAGTTCTTTACCAAGGCAGGCAGATGTCCCACTCCCAGGAATACTGTAAAACCAAAAACAGAAATTTTCCTGAAGTTCCAAGCTACAGCCATGCTACTGAACCTGAAACAAAACCAAAGCAAGGCAGACTGAAGGGCCATGGTGAGCCACAGGTCAGGCAAGGCAGTCCCTGCTGTATTTTTAATCAATGATAATTGATGATACAGACAGCTATTTAGTGAATATCAAACCATTACCAGCAGTGGCCATCTCCCAGCCAAAGCCACCATTTCAGAGCTGGCACTTTAAATTCTTTTTATTCCATTTTCATAGGGTGAAGGAAAGAGATCTTCCAGATGCTTGATCAAAACCCTTAATCTACCTGAAAATAACTTTTATTTTCCTTTTGACAGGCAATGACAACTCACATGAAGAGATGTATGAATGTGCTTCATTCCACAGCTTCCTTTCCAAAATATCTGCAATTTAGAGACCTTCTCAACTGCAATTAGTCACCAATTCTCTCCACTGAAATGCACAAAGGGCTCAAAAATCATATACACAACTATTGTATTTGCAGGGAAGCCCTGACGAAGGCAGGAATGATGCATCTGACTCCATGTTCTCAGAAGGCTCATTTATTACTTTATGATACTATATTACAGTAAAGAATACTATACTATACCATACTGTGCTATGGAATACAGAAAAGATATTAACTGAATGCTAAAAAGACAATAATGAAAACTTGTGACTCTTTCCAGAGTCCAAACACAGCTTGGCCCCAATTGGCCAAAGAGCCAAAACATCTCACACCAGAGTCCAATAAACAATCACCTGTGGGTGAACAATCTCCAAACACACTGCACAGGAGCACAACACAGGAGAAGCAAATGAGATAAGAATTGTTTTCCTTTTCTCTGAGGCCTTTCAGCTTCCCAGGAGAAAAATGCTGGGCAAAGGGATTTTTTCAGAGAATGTGAATGTCACAAACAGCATTGAGCCCTGAAGTTAGGCCTAGCATCAGCTAAAATGTACAATGTACAACAGCAGGCAGTGCTGTGTCCTGCTGGGTGATGTCCTGAGGTGTTTGTGAGGGTCTCCAGGACAAGGTGAGAGATGAGAATCTGACCCCATGTTCTCAGAAGGCTGATTTATTATGATATTATACTATACTATATTATATTATACCATACTATATTATGCTATACTAAAACTATACTAAAGAAAGAGGATACATCAGAAGGCTTAACAAGAATGAATAATAAAAACCTGTGACTGAATCAGAAAGTCTGACACAGCTGGCTGTGATTGGCCATTAAGTAAAAACAATTCACATGGAACCAATCAAACATTCACCTGTTGGGAAACAATGTTCTAGCCACATTCCAAAGCAGCAAACACAGGAGCAGCAATCAGATAATTTTTGTTTTCATTCCTCTCTGAGGCTTCTCAGCTTGCCAGGAGAAAATCCTGGGCAAAGAGGAATTTTCAGAAAATATCATGGTGACTGTAGGGGGATATAATATAAGAAAATAAAGATAGTGCAGAAAGTAATCTCACCCCTAAGGAGCTGCAGCTGGGCCAATTACCAAAGATCAGGAACAGGCCTGACTTTACCAGGCCCAGCTGTAAGCACTGAGAAGAAGATGCTTTAACAGAGTGGGGTGGGTGCTTGAGAGGGGAACTGGAGTCAGCTGGGTGCTGTGGGAAGAAGAAAGAGTCAGAGGTATGAGGAGCCGCCCATGAGAAACACCAAGAAGGTTTGGAACTTTGTGATAGGAGACAGCAGTGTGGAACCCCTGTGATACAATGACAACAGGTGACAATGTCGCACAGCACCGGCAGTCCCCGTCTGGCCGCACTAAGCCCGGCCCCCCCCGGCACTGGTGCGGGGCTTTGCTGGAGCAGGGGACAGGCAGAACTCACGGATTTGGTGGATTCCAGGGAGCCCGAGGACAGCGTGTCGCGGCTGCCGCGGCTCTTGGAGCTGAGGTGCGGCGAGGAGGAGGGCGAGTCGTCGATGAAGGGCATCATGTCATGGTGCCGCCGCTGCTCCTCCGCGCGCTCCGCGTCGAAGGCGTAGCCCGGCGGGGTCCCCCCGAACGGGGCATCTGCAACACAAACACAGCACGGGCCTGTCAGCCGGCACGGCCCCGGGGCGCTCATCGGGGAACAAACACACAGCAAGGACAGGAGGAAATACCATTAAATTCGTGTTGTCATCAAAAGTTCATTTCACTTATTCTAAGTCCTAAAAGGCAAAGTCCTTTCTTGCATTAGTTGTCATTTAATTACAGCTTTCCCCCTCCCATCTTCCTTCAAAAGCATTAACATCAAAATAAGTGATTTTGCTGGCTCCATAAAAGTTGCCAGTCTGGGTTTAGGAGGCTACTGGGTAACAGACTCTGGGTTTTCTGCCAATCAAGAGCAGATTATGCCCTTGCCAGTTTAGGTAAGACAGGTAATACCTAACTCAGCTCTCCCCTAACTCAGGGGGAACTGTAACTCTCTCCATACCTCTCAGCAACAACAAGAGTAGGAAAGAAAGGTCCTACATGTCAACTGAATCAACCTACTAATAAAAATAAAATCCTAAAAGGTCCTCTTCTGTTGGCAGCCCCTCCTCCTATTTTGAGCTTAACCCCTCAAACTAACCAACAAACCACCACACTGGTCCCTTCTGTACATCCCATCTTCCCTCCCCCAAAAGCCCTAAAACAACTCATCCAAAACACAAGCAGAAAAGGATGGTGGTATGAGGAGTCAAGCCAACCATTACTGCATGAGACAGCAGTGAACTTCTGCAGGCAAAATGAGTAACAAAACTGCTTATGGCATCTTTAGTTGTTGTGTACAGAGACTGCTCCTGCAAAACTCTGTAACAAGGACACACACTGAGCAGCTCCTTGTGCCATAAGTTAAAAAGCTTTTCATCTCTCTGCACAAAGAAATATTCACAGAGGAGCCAAATTTGGTGTCTACACAGTGACACCACACCACGACCTCCATGGGCCTGTGGAGCACTGTCACCTGTCAGTGCCCAGCAGTGTCCTGTGTGTGACAGTGACAGCCATGCACAGGCCACTGCCCACAGAATGGCAGAGCTGTTCCTCCTCTTCTTCACAGAATGCCACCCTTCTCCCCAAACTGACAAACAAGGAGGTAAGCTAGATCTGCCTTTACAGAAGCCAGTGAGCTTATGGAAGACAAAGCCATCAAAAAAGGAAAAACAGTCACACTTGAACACAAGTAGAAGCGATTTCTTGTTTTCACAAATATCCAGGTTCTGCTAAAATAATAAGCAGCTGCTGCCAAGCATACTAATAATCCTGTTATACATCACTAAGGCAGGGTGGAGGAGTAACATTTTAAAGCCCACTTTCCTCCCTCACAGTAAACTCAGTTAAAGCATGACTCATTTCAGTAAAAGATGTGAACTTTATGTGGAACAGAATAAAACTTGATCTATGTGGCTTTTTCAGGAGGGAGAGCTGGTCTGGGAATTTACACAAACAATATACTGAAAACCCAACAATAAACTCACTGTAGATGTGAGCCTCTGTCTCAGCTTGCACCAAATGCCACCCAGCTAAGTAACAGCCTGGTGCAAGGCCTTGAGGCTGCTGAAGGACTGTGGCAATGTTATTTTAACAAACTCACCGAGTTTAATGTCACCCACCTGCTCGAGTTATTACCTTGTGCTCAAGCTCTCAGAGTTCCTCAGAAGACTTGTCAGACTGTGCACAATCACACAACAAGAGGGAAGGTGGAATCTGTTCTTTGGAAGGAACTTTGGTCCAGATGTCAGAGGTTTGCAGAGCCCACAACCATTCAGAAAACACCACATTAAGTTGATTTGCTAAACAGCAGCTTGAATGGGAGTTGCTGAAACCAGGAACTTTGTAACCCAAGAAACCTGTGATACACCACTGACAACTGGGTGTTATCCACTGAGAACATCAGCACTGGGCACTTCTGCTGGCCTCCAGCCCACTCAAGGCAGAGTTCCTTTTCCTGCAGAAGTTTCTTCAAACTCTTCTTATCCAAACCCATTTCCCTGCACTCCTGCAGTAACAAGGCCAAGTCACTGTGTGGAAATTTAAGCAGGAATATTTTTTTCACTCCCAGTGCTCACTCTCAAAATGAATAGTTTGCTCCACTTTTGTTAGTGGGGGAGTAAATGCAGACTGAAATACATTAGCAGAAAGGCTTGCAGTGAATAACAGTATTTCCACTTTCCTCACTTTCTCCAGCTAAAAACCAGCTCCACACTTCTACCTCCCAAAACATGTTCTGTCTCCTGCTGCACAGGAAAACCTTTACCTGAAACTGGAGGAAATGTCAGGTGGAGGATCAGCTCAGAGGGATATTTATTCCTAGTTTTGCAACAAGATTCAGTCTACTTTGGATCACTTTGTCTCCCTAGCCATAAAAAAGAAAATAAGTCATCTCACAAATCTATCAGTGTCACAGACTGCTATGAGATCTGTTCATAAAGCCCCACAGAGAATTTAAAACTTTATTTCTGTATTCTCCAGGGATTCTTCACACATTAAAAAGCTTAGAAGCAGTTATAATCCTTCTTCTTTCTATTATTGCTGAATGCAGCACTGAAATCTACCTACGGAGATTTTAATTATCTCAAAGGCAGAAAGACCTTCTTGCTTCTATTTGCCATTTTTCCCCAGAGAAGCAAAGTGCCATGGCCAGACACTCTGCACAAGCCTGAGCACCAGGAACAGAGGTAGCCTTGTGTGTCTGCGATGAAAGAGCCGCTGTTGCCAGGGAAACTGGGCTATTCACATCTCCTGAGCCCAGCACAAAGCTCAGCCTGCTCAGCCTCCGCCGGGAGCCAAGGAGCAGAGCAGAGATCTGAGCCCGGAGCTCACCTGCTCTGAGGAGCAGAGCAGAGATCTGAGCCCGGAGCTCACCTGCTCTGACACCTCAGCTGCTCTGCTGCAAGTGCAGGCAGCACACGGGAGCAAGAGCACTCGGTGTCCTAGCCAGTGTCTCTGCCAAGGTGAGCACCAAGAGGGTTCTAATTCTCATTTTAGGGCCAGCCAGGCTCAGAGTTACTATCAACAACTTTGCCATCAAGGCCAGAGGAGGATGACCCACAGCAACAACAGGTAACTGCTGAGAAGAAAAAGGGCAGGTAAACAAGGTTGATGGGCTCCAACACAGAGTGCTGAGAGAGCACCTGAGACACACTGATGACTCCACGTGGGCTCTGCTCCTCACCTCACCACCAGGCACAGCCCTTCCTCCTCCTGTGGCTAACCTGAACGAGACCTCATCCCACGGAGAGAGCAGCAGCTGTGACTTACAGCAACGAGCCCTCTCAGCACACAGGAGGAGCTGTTTGTACCCCTGGCCCTCTGACATTGTCTCACAGCACCAGCACAACGGGCTGAGAACCACCTGGGGCTACAGAGGCTCATCACCAATTCACCCATTCTGCAAAAACCCACTCAAGCATTTACTTCCACCTTTGCTTCTGACAGCAACAGCCTGGCCTTGTTCAGCTCATATGAGCCTGTTCTAGCATTTCCCTCCTCAGTTACTGCTTCCATCCCCTCATCTTGTTTCTCATCTCTGTCCCATTTTCATTTTCTTTTGTTTTACTCAAATATAATATTCCTTTCCTCTGTGACTTTGTGTCTCCCCTCTTCTAAACTGCTTCCCTCCCTCACTGGTTCAAATTTCACCTGGCTGGGGGGTAAGGAAGACTCTAACAAATTTACAGTTACAAATCCACTGGCACTCAGGGAGAGCACAGCAACACTGCTCCCTTGCCCTGTTGCCCACACCCTTCCTGCTGGGTGCCACATTCATTCTTTGGAAATATGAAATCATAGACCTAATGTGAAAGCAGGAAGGGTAAAAGAAATTAACTTCTAAGTAAAAAGAAAGATTATCTGCATCTAATCCCCAGGCACACAATGGCTGAAATGCACGTGTCATACTTTCACAGCAGCACAACATCCATAGCTGCTTGAGAGGCTTAACAGCAGCATGCAGAGAAGATTCCAAGCGAGCTGTGCTCCAGCTAATCCTGCTAAAAGAGCAGTGAAGCCACAGCAGCTCAGACCTGCCTGCCTAAGTAAATACCTAGAATCCTGGAGGGGGAAGGGAGCTGCACATCCTGCCAAAGCCCCACATCACTGTGGCTTCTTTGTGAATGGTACCGCGGCTAGCACGAGTTTGTAATGTCTGCACTCACTCCAAAAACATCCCCACAGCTGCAGAGCAGGGCTAGGGCAGTTTGCACCCTTGTGTTTCTGTGCCAGGGAATGTGTGAGGCCATAGCTTGACAATGCATTGTCTTGGCAGCAATAGGGTTTTAGGTTTCCCCCACCAAGCCATAAACCACTCCACTGCCCTTTCCCCTCTTATCCCCTCAGTTCTGCAACCCCACAGATGCCTGTGGTCCAGATAAAGAACTCAGCCAGCTCAAAGAAAAATATCTTTGACGCTTCCCTTCTAAGCTGGATCAGCTCTGTGATCTAGTTCATGGCTCAGAAATCCCAACTGGAAGGATACACACACAGCAGATATGGGGTGGGTACACTTCAAAGCTTCTCCTGCAACTGAAGAACATATTAGCAGAACACTGCTTCATTTTCCTCCAGGCTGCAGCTCAGTCAGTTCCTGGGATTTACACGTGGCTGCTTTAGGGATAAGTTACAGGAATGCAACACCCCTTCTATTTTTATTTTTCCTTTGTAACCTTTAAGTCACTAATGTGCCTTCCAACCTCAGCTCCAGCTTTTGCATATCACTGTTTACTTGGTGATAAACAATACAGAAACATGTCCCTTTATTTCTTAGTGCTGGCCAGGCTCCTTGGAGCAGGATCAGGGACTGAGGCCCAGTGCTGAGGCTGTTGAAGCACATCAGTGTGGATGGCTGGGAATGCAGCTGCCTGGGGAATACAGCACCATTCTCTAAAAGATAGAATAACTAAGCTATGGAAAGGTAAACATCTTACTTATTTCTTTGACATATCCTGAATCATCATCTCCAAACCCAGGAAACAGCACACTCAATATGTACAATTTCACACAAAACCGAGATCCACAAATTAAATTATGGTGTTTACCTATACCAGGAGCCTGTCCCCCAGGACATAAAGTTCAAATTCAAAAGAAAAAGCACAGATACATTTGCCATATCAAATCCCAAAAACTTTATTTTTCTTGATGGATGAAAAAAAGGCTCTGCTAGGATGCTAAACAAATTCAAAACAAACTTTTTTCTTCATCCTTTCTCTCTCTTCTCTACATAAAGACAGTACACCTCCATGTAAGGATGTTCAGTGAACCCTGGAGCCCCCCTCATGTACAAAACCAATTCATTTAGCAACAAAAAGTCCCATTAATTTGTAAACTCATTCTTCAGTACAAGGTAAAAGCATCCCAAGTCAGCTCCAAGCCTGCCTATGGCCTCAGACCATGTTTCTCCTTCAGGCACCTGAAGGGAAGCCAACTATCAGTGCTGACAGACTCCTGCCAGGCACCCATCACTGAAAATGTCATGGGGATGATCCCTCACACTGCTGAACAGGCTGACTGGAGCATGGGCTGCAGGGAAACACAGCTCAGCTCCCCCAGGAAACAGGCAGCAGCTCAAAGCCAGAGCTGAACAAGCAGCTTCACCCAGGCTGCACTGTCCCATCTGCAGGAGACATGAAAGCCTCTCCAGGAACAGGACAAATGGGAAACAGCACCCCAGGAAGGGAGGTTCTAAATGCATTGCTGGACACTAGAATGACAACTGCAGCTTATGCAGCATGCAAAAAAGGAGTTTGTGAATCCAAAGTTTCAGCAGATTTTCCCACAATCACCAACATCCATTCCAGGTTTGCATCCTCTGCTCCCTCATTGCAGTAAGTCAACTCTCAACCCTGTGGAAAGGCTGCAGGAACAAGACCTGTCCCTTGTGAATTTTACACAATATTTCAATGCCTGCTAAGGAAGGGTGAGACTCACAAGTGTGTATGTGCATGTACAGATTGAGAACTGCATCTCATTTCTGAGATGGAAGGAGAAAGCCATGTACCTTGCATATGGAAGCAGCAGGACAGCTGGTGGTTCTCCCCACCCTCCTCCCTCCCCCGGGGGGATCCCAGGCCATGGATGTTAACCAGCCTCCAAGAAACTTCTGTCTCTACCACAGATGAGCTTTATCCCCACAGCAGACAGTGCCTTTAAGTCTTTAGGAGATGAATTAACTGCAGTCCACTTTTAATCTTTTAGGTGTGTCAAACCCAGATCATTAAACATCTAAAAAAGAAGATCAGAGTTCTTTAATCTGCCCCTATATTTCATGAAGAGCTCATGCAGAGACTAGAGGACAGGTCTGATCTGTTTGCAGCAGTCTGTTAATAAAACATGTTGCATTTGCTCTCATTGGTATATTTGTGGGGACAGATTAAACATCCATGCAGATCTAATGCCCATGCAGAGAGGTTCCATGATCCACCCATTATATGAAAGCTGGGACTACTGAGGCCATTCTCCACCTCAGGGAAACCCAAGGCATCCTCCCACAGGACAGAGGCAGCTGCTCACTACAGCTACTGAGGGTCATTAGAGAAATCCAGGAAGCTAACCTGATTATCCAGCAGGGTCCAGACACGACTGCTCTGCAGCAGGCAAATTCCAAGGATCTCCCTTCTGCCAGCACAACTTCCCTGCTGCTCATCTTCACTCCTGACACCTGCAGTCAGCAGCCCTGGAGTGCTGCAGGCTGAGGAATCACCCCCAGCTCACACCCAGCCGGGCCTGCACAAAGGGCACAGCAGGCCAGGAGCAGCAGAGCTGGGAATTCCCATCTCTCCAAGACATCTGACACTTCCAGCAGCTCCAATCCAGCTGAAATACTGGGAGGGAGCACCAGCAGTGCACACCACAAACCAGCCAGGGGAGTCAGGCTGATAACCACAGCTGTGATGAGGAGAACAGGTCACACGTTCTGATGTGGCCTTTCAAATACAGGGTGTCTCCACAGCCATTTGTAAATTCTAGGATATACTACAAGCAGTGGGTGTGACTAACTTCAGGAGACAAGGTCACACCCATTGCCACTGCAGAAGGCAAGACCTGAGCCTGTCTCTCCCAGGGCCTGTACATCCCATGTATGTCCCAGGGGCTGCTGCACGTCCTTCGAGGCACTAACAAGGTTTAATGTCCCCACTCAGAGCCCTCAACAGCAAACACACACATACATGAACAAGGCATGTTGCCAGGCTGCAAATATCTTGCCAACAGTAAAGACAGAGAGATTTGGTCAAGGCTGAATTACAGAGGTACCACCCACCCAAGGAAGGGAGCCTGAACCCCACAGCGCAGGCCAGGGCCCACAGCAGTCTAACTCCTGTTACCTCTTTTTTCACTGTTCCTCCTGATTACCACTGAGTGATAATGGCACAGTATCACACCCCATAACACAGATGAAACCTCAGGTTTCTGCCTTAGAGAGAGCAGAAAATGAATCTCTTTCCTTACAGCATCTATGCCTTTAGATTCCTCTCCTGTTCCGTTTTCTCAGGCAAGTTGGAAAGGTTTCTATGTTCAGTTCATGCTGGCAGTCAGGCCAGTGGATGTCCTTGGCAAAGGAAACCCCAAAGCACCCTGGAACACCTCTGCAGTTTTCTTTTCCACTCCCTGCTCAGGACTGTGCACCAAGTTTAGCTGTCCTCATTTACTGCAAGTCTAAAAGGCAGAAAGCAAATTTCAGGCCTGGTTGTTCATATGCAGAGACTTTTCTGCACAGAGATACATGGACAGGCAGCTACATTCAGAAACACCTGTGACTTTGTGCCAAAGGCACCAGGAGCTTTAGCATTGACTAGATCAGAGGTGCAAACTGACTGAAAGAGAGAAAAGGTTTCCATGAAAAATAAGGTAAAAACCACCAAGAGCAAAACCAAACAAGCAAACAACCATGAACCATGCACTGTGTAAGGAGAAGAACCCGGAAGTCAAAAGCATTTCCCAACAAAAGCAGGGCCTTCATTATGAGGGCTAAAGTTTCAGGATTCAAGTAGTTCCCCTGTGTAGGTTCCTGCCCATGTCCACCCCCTGTCCCCTAAATCACATTTGCAGGGACCATGGCAGACCACAGCAGGAGCTGGCTGAGGTAAAAATAACTGCAAAGAGTGTTATTTGATAAGGCAGAGCAGTTCCTATTCCATTTCACTGATCCCCTCCACACAATGCAGCAGCCTCAGAACAGAGGTGGGGTGCAGCAATCCTGACTGCTCAGGTCAGCACCACTGCTGTGCTCAAACTACAGCCTTCTAAAAAAAACCACCAGAACAAAGCCCAAGTGGAAACTGCATGTACTGACTGCACTGGGAGGGCTGCTGCTCTCATACCCAGGGGGCTCTGTCATCTGCCAGGTGAATGGAAGAAAATTCCAACCATGACCAGCATAAGATTTACTATTTTGCTCTTGACAGTTGTCTCAGAGTTTTGCAATCACTTCAAACATTTGGCAACAGGAATCTCCAGAGAAGTAGATTATAAAATTACTTGAAATAAAATGGAGCAATTCTCACCTCATGATCTCTTAAAACCCCTCCCCATTTCTATATCCACCTTTTCCTGTATTTAACTAGAGCAGACCAACAGTCCTGGCATGTGGAGAGGAAAGGGCCTGTTCAAACAGGAGTTTAACTGAACTGACAGTCCTGTGAGAAGGGAAGGGAGGGTCAGTCCCAGGCAGTGGGGGGCATTAAAGTCTCTTTAAAAGAAACAGTAAAATGTCTGATAAGGGCACTGTTGTGTTTCTAGATCTTCAACCCCTTTCAGGGTGGGTTGCTTTGGCATTATGTTTGTGCAATATTGTTTTGTTTTCTCACTAATGCATCTGGGACACTAAGAAGCCAATAAAGGTAGCTCCCTCTTCCTGTTTACACTGCAAATCTCCCCATTGACATCTTACTTGTAACACTATGAAAAATAAGCTATTGATTTACTATCTTGGCCTAGAAAAAGCAGCCCAAGCTAAATGCCTTGCTAGGCAGATAGTTCTGCCTACACCACTGACAACCCTTCTGAACACAGCTGCCCCCAAGCTCAGTGCCTTCCTGTCATCTGGCTGCAGAAGAAAAAACACTTTTGTGTCATTCATAATCATGGCAAGGTAGTTATAGGAACTTCTTTGAATTAAAGATGCTAAAGGTGGAACACAGCTCCCTACCAGCATTAATAAACAAAATCTTCTCCCATCTCTTTCCCCTTGAAGCCACTGGGTTAAGATGAAGGTCGAGGTCTGCTCTGGGTTAGGGAGTTCTCAGCTGACAGACCACACCACCTTCCTCACAAACTCTGTGCTTCTGTGTGGAACCTGCTTTTAGAAGTGGAAGTCCTCCTCCAATTATTATGAAGAATAAATTTAGAAAAACACAATTCAAGAACAGCAGCACAGTGGTGCCAGAGTTCTGTGAGAAGCTGAAAAGCAGATGAGAGGAAAGACCTCTCAGTCTGAGCTCGTGGTGCACTTCATCAGACACCAACAATGCTGGTTTACACTTCAGCATCATTGCCTGATTCATTGCTGTTCAGATTTTATTAAACCATGGGATAAGAGGGAGCTTATTTTGGTAACACAGATGTGTTACACCACCACTTCATTAAGCCCTTCCATCCCACAGCATGAACGAGCCAACAAGGGATTTTGAAGACATGCCAAGGGGAAGCACTAAAATGCCAACGAATTCCAGCCAAAGGAAAACAGGACCACACCAGCCCCAACTAAGGCAAAACCTGTGCAGATGATGGTGTCCCCCAAGAGCTTTGTTCTGCACCCAGACTGCACACACCAAGCAGAGCTCCTGCTCAGACAGCAGCTCCCAAAGCAGTCTGAGTGTTCTCATGCCCAGCAAGCCCCAAAGCACTCTCACTCACTCAGTAACTCTGCACCAAGGCCAAGAACTGAGCTCCTGCACTCCCCAGGACTTGGAGGGGAGCTGTGGATGTGCAGGGATACACAGAGCCAGGCAGGATCAGAGCCTGGCTGCTTGAACAGCCACACACACACACATTCTTCAAGGGCACCCAGAAGCTGCAATTCAGCTCAGCTGGTGCAGGAGAGGGCAAAGCAGGAGCACTTACCTGTGGAAGCAGCTCTGTCCACTGCAGGCCCCAGAGCAGCCTCTGCACTGTTGCTGTACTGCAGGTGATGGATGAGCCAAGGATTGCCCACGGGGAGTCTCACCCCAGGCAAGTCACAAAATAAAACAGAGTTCCAGAGGAGTGTGTCTCACACCCACAGCCCTGCACAAGAGCTCCTTCCCTTGAGGTGAAAAAAGCTTGTTAAGGAAACACTCTGTGTCCAGAGTTAAAAACCACAGAACACACGCCCAGTGTCTGTACACACACACATTTACACACACACCCAGTGTCTGTACACACACACATTTACACACACACCCAGTGTCTGTACACACACACACATTTACACACACACCCACTGTCTGTACACACACACACATTTACACACACACCCAGTGTCTGTACACACACACATTTACACACACACCCAGTGTCTGTACACACACACATACACACACACATTTACACACACACCCCCAGGAGGACAATGATCAGCTGGCCTGGCTCTCTGGGAGCAGGATTTGGGCTGCCAAAGCCAGGCTGAGCCCGAGCACTGCACAGCAGACTCCCAGTGAGCAGTGTGCACAGCAGGGTAAGATTTTCAAAGATTAAGCAGTACAGCATGGACAGGCACATCCAAGCACACACAGCCAATGATGGTGCTCGCTGCTGTTAACGCTTTCACTGCCAAATCCCACTGCTTCATAAACACAGGTGAGGAGTCCAAGCAGCTATTTCAGAGCATAACAGAAGCCAGAGGCAGAGAATTTTCACAGGAGATAGTTTAAAGTAAGAAAACCTTAAAACCAACAAACAGCAAAAGAAATGCTTTCTCCATATGGCTTTGCAATGACTTTCTCCTTTTATTTCCAGTGACACACCCCTCCCAAAAGAGCCAGACAACTATCCTTCCAGCTGAAGCACTGAAATTCCAGAAGGAGTGATGATCACAGTGGTCTGACACTGGCACTTAAGACCTGCTTCTGATTTCAAGCCTGAAAAAAAAAAATCAATTATTTACCAGAATTACGACCTACTTAGCAGATAATAGCCTGGGATCTCCTCCCTCCCCCCTTTCCAAGCAACATTTTGCTAGAGAACAGAGCATTAAAAGGCAAGTATGTGGGAGCAGAGGAGCAGGGGCTGTTGCCAGGAGCTCTCAAGCCCCAGTGCACCCCCATCCCTGCCTGGGCAGCTCCCAGAGGGCAGCTGGTGGTGGGAGCAGCTCCCCTTGTGCCAGGGAGCCCTGAGCCCTTTGGCTGGCTGAGAGCTGCAGGGAGCTGGCCTGCCTGGCACTGGCACCACAGCAGGGCTGTGCAAACCCTGCCTGGGACATGTTCTCCATGAACTGGGCACTTCAGCCAGGGTTTTGAGAGAAGAACAGTTCTACAACACAAACACAAAGAGAAGATCTATGGAGGGTGACTTATATCCAAAATCTTCGAGACACTGAGCTTCCAAAAGCCCTTTATGTCAGGGAAGAGATAAGAGAACTTGGTGCCAGAATGCATCACAAGTACCCATATGGTGTTGGCACCTTCACCAGACACTTTAGAGTGAATACAGACCCAAGTGACTCTTTGGCCTCGTTCAACTCAGGTTAACAGAGGTGGGGATACAGAAATTCACAGCAGCTTGTACTGCCATGGAAGGTACTTTAACCCCACCTACCCCCAAGGAACTGATTTAGAAATTATGCCAACCTAAACTCCTTACATGGTCCAGAGGCACAGCCGGAAGCAAACAAAAACCTCAGATGGATAAACTGCTTACTGGGAGGGGATCAATCACTTGTCAACAGGAGAAATCCTCATGGTTATGCTCCCCTGTCACAGGGAGAGGATCCAGGCCATGGTTTCTGGCTTGACTGGACCATTTTGAAAGGGAAAAAGATTAGCCAGGCCCAGCTACTTGCTCTGAGTAAACTGAGTGTACAGCTGGTGCTTGTGCCAGCAGGGGAGCACACGCCCAGAAGGATGGCTGCACTCCTCCGTGCAGCACAGCTGCCTCAAATCTTCATTCCTTTTAAAGGAAATGTATTTATTTATTTTCATCTCTTGCCTTTCATCTCGTGTTTGCAGACAGTCAAATATTTTGAGTGAAAACTTCAGCAAAAAGCCTAACCATCTTTAAATGGAACACACGTACAAGCAGAAGCAAGTAAAACACAACAGGGGAAAAGAAAGGAACACTTGTACATCAGCACTATATTTAGATTCTGCTTTCCTGGGACTGTTACAGAAACTTGGAAGACGTGTTGTGTTGATGCTTGGTCCAGCCCTAAAAAGCTTCAAGCAATTTGCCACAGCCCTGAAATAGAAGTTTGACGTTTCAGACTGCAAGCTGCACAGAGCAGATACTGTTCAACAGCACAGTCACTGTTTTCCACAAAACCTCTGCACACCACTGGGTTTCCTGCATTAATGCTTCCTTTAATTTGCTGCAGCAATTTTAAACAACAACTACACTGTCTGACAGACTCACACACTTTGATAGGATTGAAATACTGAAGAATTAATAGGATTAGACAAGATTCCTGTCAATATTACTACAGCAGAAAGAAGAAACACTACAACACTACTTCTCAGCTGCTATGTGGGACTGGCCAGCCAATTATTTCAAGCACAGCATCCACTCCCATAAAGTGGAAAGTTTGATCCTGCCCCAAGAACAGGGTTTGACAGACAGTCCCCAGAAAAATAAACCTTAACCTGGGGATTTGTTTCACTTCCTCAGAGTGGGGCCATGCCCCAGTCCAGATTTTATATAGCTCATAAAATGCACTTACCCAGCACAGTGGGCACATATTTAATTACAAAATCTGTATGTGGCAATGGAAGCCCTGTTCAGGACATCACTACCATAAAACAATAACCACCACCTTCAAGGGTCTCCTTTTCTGTCCCAAATATTAATTTCTCCTTCTAAACCCAAAAACATTAAAAAATAAAAAAGAAGGAATTACATCTTGGGAATGTAAGTCAAAATGGGGAATTTCTGGGACCACACTGGTACCTCACAAGCCCAAGTAATTCATGAAAATAAGATTTAGACTCAAGCTACTTGAGCAAATTTTAGCCTAGATCCTTGGCCAAGAATCTTTCAATCAAATAAGTGTAGACTATAAAACCAGCAGGTGTTAAAGATGCCACAGAGAATGACATCAAGTTGTAATGGAAGAAACACAGTTCACACAAAAGAGATGACAAATATCCTCAGGCACCTTCTTCCTGTTAATAATCACAACCGTTTAAGTTGTTAGTTTCACATCAGCAACCCGGGGCTTGGGGACCACAAGTGGCTACACACAGCAGGAGCTGCAGGAAGTGAAACAAGCCTCTGTCTCTTCTGTCCTAAAATAAAAATGGGCTGGACCTCAGCACTTCATAAAGGCAAAGCTGTCTTCTAACAGCAGCCTGGTAGAGATGAAAGATGATGGAATAACTTCATTTTTGTTTAAGGGTTTGTTTTTAACAGATGGGAATGAGGAGAAGAGAAACAAAACAAGCATTGCTCACTCCATTTGCATATTACTCCTGATTGTAACAGCTCAGAAAAATATGTAAAGTTTCATAATCATCTGCACTGCTGCTCCGTGTGTATTAATGAATCTAAACACAAAGTTTTTGTGAAGCTGAAGGCCAAACTCAGGGAGCAAGGTGAGGACTTCCCAGGTAAAGCCCAAAGGCCAAAGCACTCCATGCTCAGCTGTTTGCCAAGCAGAAGGGTCTCCTGCCTTTGGTTACTGCCTCCCTCTCCAGCAGGAGCACAAGGACCCATCCTCTGCTGAACTCTGCTACCAGGCAATTCTCCTGCACCTGTGATCAGCACCTGATGCTGACAAATGGGAGGGGAACAAGAGCAAAAGCAAAAAGCACAGCTGAGCCTTATCAAAGGGTGGCACTAAACGGCCATCACAGAAGCTGCATGCCAACCAGAGGGCCTGGCTCCTCAGTCACTGTCCCTGTCCCCTACCAGTCCTGGCAGCACCTCCACTGCCAGGTCCCTCTTCCCAAGCCTGGAGATTTAGTCTGGGACTAAAGCTGAAGTTACCTCGAAGCCATTCACACACTGCTCTGCCTCAGAGAGGTACAGAAGGTCAGGGGAGCACAGGCAGTGAGAGCCTCAGGACCTGCAGTCTCACACGAGGGACTATTTGAATTAATCCAGTACCACAAAGTATCCCTGCTGCTGTGGAGTCTTGGCCAGGAGGATTTGTGATCCCTCCTTTCAGGGCTGCCTCCCTCTCCTCCCAGGGAAGGATGGGCACTGCCTGACAGATCCCTAGCAAGGAGCAGCCACTGTTCTTTTCTGTAACTTCTTGGAAACCAGCATCCCCATGGGACCTGGCAAAAAGCCAGGGGTGAAATGTAAAATTTAGTAACAGTGGGATCTGCAGCACAACACTCACAGCACACAGGCTTTTCTAAAGGGATTGCTGGCTACCAGCCACTCTCAGAGGGGGCTCTTTACACGAGGCTGGCCCTTGTCCTGGCAGGAGGGATGGCACAGACAGGAGCTGACACAGCCACACCAGCCCAGCTCACTAGGGATGAAGGGCAGTGCAGTCACTGCAGCAGGAGGGCCCTGTCAAATGGCAGAATTAACTCTACACTACCAACAGTGCCCCTGATGGGGCTCAACTCCTTAAAACAGGAGCTCAGGCCCCCCTGCCACAGTCCAGGGCAGGCACATGTGGAACTGGAGACCAGCAGGTCTTGGCATTCCAAGCACAGTGTCACAGGGCCATGGGGGATCAGTGCTGCTCCTCAGGGGTGGTAAGCAAGCAGCAGACACCACCACTGGCACATGGAGGCACAGGGAATTCCATCCTGTAACTGGGAATGTGCAGAGATGGGCACTAGCTGGCACTAGGCAGGCTTGTGCCTTCAAAAGACAGGGTTTAAAATCCACTCCTCAGCTAAAACTTGGAATGACCATACTGCAAAATGAGCTTCCCTCTGGATGTACATCTTATTCAAACCCAAACTCACCTTTCAGGCTCATGAAAGCCCAGGATTAAACTGTCCCTCTCCCCACTAACACTATTTTCTCTCTAATCTGCCCTCTAGAAATTACAAACTTACCTCTCCCCACTGCTTCTCTCTGAACAGAATGTAAAACTTTTTCTTGCCTTCCAAAAAGCTGGGACTCCTCTTGCTTAGCCCATAAGGTTGGAAAAGACTTTGGATGTGAATATTCCTCTTTCTCTATCCTTGTTTTATGAAAATGCTGGGAAGAATGTTCCAGCCTGTGGCTGCACAGAGACCAGATCTGGCTCCCAGCACAGCAGGTTGCCCTGGGCAGCTTGGTAAGAAACTTGGAAGGGGAGACTTCAGTGAAGATCCCACCTCCTCCAAATTCTATTAATAATCTGCTTTTCCTACTGAATGCTGTCCACACATGACAGAAATCCTAAGAATGCCAGTGTGGGTTGTGCTCCACATCTGGAGGCCTGCAAGCAAAGGGAGGCCAAGGTCATAAAACTTCAGACACCACTCAGTGAGCTCAGCTCTGTGGTTTAGTGCCCAGCCTCAAAACACCACATTCCCATTCTGAACCTACCAAAACCAGCTCAATTAATAGGCCCAAAAGCTGTGTATAAAATATGTGTTATTTAAGGGAAGCAAGGAGGAGGAGAAGACATGAATAGAAGCTTTGATGTCAGGAGTTACTCCCTATCTGTTTGTTGGGTAATTTAAATCTCTCCACTGCCCATGGTTATTGAGTTTGGTAAAAGGGAAGGAGGAAACCACTTTGGACAAGCCCCTTCTGCTGGTTTCTTTAAATGGCAACACCAGGTCTAGTCACAGTTCCCAGTCTCTCCCTGTGCTCTCATGCCAGTACAAGCAGCATTGTACCAATGGCAACCAAAGCCAAACCCTTCCAGTCCCAACCAGCAGAGCCCAGGAGCCTGGTCCTGCAGAGCAAGGCTCTCAATCAGGGGAAAAGAGCTCACACATAGAAAAAAGTGGCATTTCTGGAAGGTCATTCCTTGCAAGAAATGGGGCACAGACATCCTGAGTACTGTCCAGAAGAAATGGAAGAAAAGACTGAGGAAAAAGCATGAAACAGAAGTTCAAATGGAAACACATCAAACAACCTTCTTCTGCACAAGCAAACAAATCCCAGTAATTTCTGAATGTTCCCTCAGTATTCCACTCAAAGGGTCAGGAATTCCTGGCTACAGAGATTTTTACCCCATTAAAGAAATTGAAACCTTTTTCTCCCTTACCTGGGAACACATTCAATGTCACCTTTGTAACAGATGATACATGCATATAAGTTAATGCCTCTCCTGGCAGTGGTTAATAAATGATCCTGGTAACATCAGAATTACAGCAAAATTCCACCACAAAGGATAAAACTCATTTAAAGGGAAACAGCTTTATGCTGAGCCAGAGCTGCAAATCAGGACTGAAAGCCTCATTTAGGTACACTTCTGTCTGCAAGGCTAGGAACAAAAATCTCAGCTGAGGAGACATGGAAGGCTAGAAGAGCTGTGACAAACAGAGAATTCCATCCAAAAGGACTGGATGGCAAAGAGAAGGTGGATTCTCTGAGAATGACAGCTGGAGAGGAGAAGCTCTGGCATGCAGCAAATCCAAGGCAGACACTTTCCACGCCTCCAGGACTGCTGGAAATTAGAAGTATTCCAGTAACTTCAATTCAATTGCTTGTAACATCACAGCTCTCTGAGTGCAATCAGACTGCTCTGGAAACTGGCAAAAATATCCCTACTTCAGTATCACCTGGGCAGCTCATTTTTCATGAGAATGGCACCATGTACTTATCTGCATCCAGTAGATGTACAAAGCAAAAACACCAGAGCCAGTGATTCACAGCAGTCACTGGGAAGGTGTGCAGGAAACTCCTGTGCCAGGTTTGACAGTGTGGCACCATGGTTACCAAGACAATGCATGGCACAAAATCCTGCTCCAGATCAAATCCCTTTGGGTCCAACCATCTGGAACAGCAACTCCTTTCATGTAATAGGGAAAAGCCATGATACTTTAGAAATGTGGCTTTTTAAACAACACCCCAAGTTCTTCCATTGTTTTTAACTTTCTAACATGTACAGATGTGCTGACTATACTATTTTATTCATTACTTTAAGGACATGTTACAGAAAGACAACAGCTGAGATCTTTTGTTCTGCAGGTGAACATTTGGACTCTAGGAAGAGCCAGATGAGCATCCAGCAATGCCTTGACTATCTCCATTTTTAAACTGAGATAATAGCTACCTATACTCAGAACTGTAAAGGAAAAGCTAGAAAAATATCTATTTGTGGGTTTTTTGAGGCAAAAGTCATTTCCTACAGGTAACTAACTCTTCTTAGGCTTCTCACTTGCACTTTTCATAGCAGGAAGGGTTTGGTTAGTGAATCAGGATAACCTATACAGTTAAGGGCTGAATTATTCCATTGCAAAGAAGAGAAATTCCAAAGCATCACTCAGGAGCAGCTTTTTGAGGCGAGGAGAACCAGACAGCTTAAGGTTACTATAGGAACAAGCAACACACACTGTCATACACAACAGAAGAATTTCAGAATTACATCAATCCAGGACCCCCAAAATCTTGCATATTTTCCCCTTCAAGGCATTATTCTGCAGTCAAGCTCTTCTGGATGCAGCACTTTATTCCTCTTTTACCTGTTCCACCACCAATCCTTTAGTCAAAGCTTCTGCAAGGGCATGGAAAATAATCTTCCTCAGTCTCAAATTCATGATGTTTCCAGTTTTTAGCCCTCCACACCCCCATGATGGATGCCAGTCCCAGCAGCTGGTCCTCAGACAAGCTTACACAGTAATTGACTTGACATCTTCTTGAACAGTTCTGCATTATTATTTTGAGAGCTTACAGGTAGGAGGGTCATTGTCTAAGGGCATGCCTCCCACACAACCTGCAGCTCTCCTGAAATCATGCCCTGGAACACAACATCACATCTGCTGTCACAGCACTGACACGTGAGCAAGGTTAACACAGACTGAGGCAGATCCTGCACACCCTCTGCTCACACCTGCAGTCCCTGCTCTTCCTCCAGCTGAACCCTGCTGTACATGAAAACAAATAAAAATGAACCTGTGGGAGGCTGCTGTGAGCTCCAGCACACACAGCCAGACTGCTGCTGCTGCTCTGGGGGCTCTGTGGCTGCAGTGGGCACTGCCACACCTGAGCAGGCCACAAATGGAGCTTCAGCCACTGGCACCAAGCCCAGTCACTTGGGGTTTTATTCTGGTTGTTTTCTCCAATCAATCATCCCCTTTAAGTCAAATTCTGGGTTTTCCTGTTGTTAGGAATGGGATTCATTGCTTCAGCCTGGCTTCCTCCAGGACACATGGGGAGGAGAGATAAGCTCTCCCTTTCAGCCAGTGCTGACCACAGATAAGCAGAGGGGTTTTATTATTTCCCACCTGGCTCTACAGGCAGGACACAAGCAAGGATAATCTGAAAACCTGACAGGTTGAGGAGTAGAAGAAGCAAATGCTTCTTCAGCAAGTCTGAGCTTGCTAACAAGGTTTAAGCAGCAGGGCACATTACTTTAGACTCAGGAAGTAACCAAATCTTATAATTCTGCAGGAAAGAAAATTAGTTCTCCTCCCTAGGAAAACTGAGGGTGAATAGCTGATGTGCACAGCCATTCTTTGGAGAGCAACACTTACTGGCAAAGCTTTTCAAACCAGCCTTTTGCCACATTAACTCCCTTTAACACAAAGAATTTGAAGACCAGAGTCTAACAGATGAGGAAACTTTGCCATCTCATCCTCTGCAGGGAGGCCCAGGCAGCAGCACCACTTAAAGAGCATCAAAGAGATGACTGAGCAAAAAAGAAGAGGTGGGGGCATTTAAAATATAGTGCAGTTCTAGGACTTCAACAAATGTCAGGAAGTGCCAAAGTCCTGCCTTTTATTTTGTCCCAAAATACAATAGTATGATTTAAGAAGGGTGTGTGAAAACTTACTTGGTGCCCTTTAACTGTGTGTGCTGCTGCCCACAGGCACAGAAAATGCACTCCAAACATGCTGGCACTGTAAAGCCTGGACCTCTCACCACCTCAAGCTATAACAGAACAGATGCACTTTTAATGCCCCTGTCACCCTGCCCATCCTTACAGATAATGTTTGTCCTCTGGAATAAAAGAAGCCAGCATTTGGAGAAATACAGAAGCAGATTAAGCAAATTCCTAAACCCATTTCAACAACTGTGCTTCTCATTTCTGCTCATGTGCTGCATTCTGCAGTGGTTTTTAGCTGCTGCCACATTCCTGAAGACAGCTATCAGCTGGCAATTGCCATTACAAATCTGCAGTTCCATCTTTAGACTTAACATGAAATAAGGTCACAGAAATGAGATGCAAGAAAACAAGTCTGTACTACCAAACATTTGGAAACTCTTAGTCAAACAGCTGAGACAATGTTTCTGCACTCCAATAATGTGCTCTGTTCATCAAAATGCTGCCCAGCATTTTAAGAAGATTTTCTCTCTGCTTCCACTTCCAGGCTGGTTTCTTCTGTTAACTCAAGTCCTGTGTGGATGCCTGTCAGCCCTGATCTTCAGCAGATGGTCTACACTCCAGAGACATTTCTGAGCTGAACTCCTGAGTGATCCCTACACATCATGCACTGAAATATTTACTACTGTAAATATTAAAAATGTACATGTCTGGTCTCTCAGAGACTGCAGAGTCTGAGATACCTGTGGGCCAGGACCAAGAAATAGGAAAGAAATTGTTACCAGAAAAAGATTCTTATAATTCATTTGAGATAGTTCTTTTCACTGAAGCTAGTGGGACTGTATCTCAGAACATTTGGTCAGAAGAAACACTAAAAAGTCAAATATTCCAGTGCTTTGAAGCACATACTACTTGAGACAAGAAAGTAATTCACAGAATAATCCAAATTAGAACAACAAAACCACTCCACCAGAAACAAACACAAAGCAAGAGGCTCTCAGCAGAAGCAGGCACAGCTAAGATCTGCAGATCCTTTGACCTACTGCAATTCTTTAAAATGTTTATGTAAAAAAAAAAAAAACAAAAAACAAACAAAAACACTTAGATAAGCAAATGCAAATATTTTGTTTAATCAATGGCTCCTAACAGTGTACTACAAGACTGCCTGTCAATTTAGGAAAAAAAGCCAGCATCTTATTTGAAATAAAAAGAAACAACACTCATAATTAAAACAAACAGGAAAGTTTGTTTTAATTATGCCCTTCAGTGAGGAAAAGGAGCAACCCTGGGGCAATGACTGGGGCAAGGCATTGAGCAGGGCACACAGAGAGCTCAGGGGCTGCATGAGGAGCTCCCTGTGCAGCACACACAGACAGCAGAGCCCACACTAACACACACCATGGGGCACCTACACCGTGCAATTAAACATTCAGGGAAACTGGGGCCTGCACACAGCTCTGCAGCAGCCACTGCCTCCTTACCCTGGGCGTGCAAGAGAAGCTCTGCACAGACTGCCCTGAGAAAGGACAATTGTCACCTTGCAGGGGCAGCTGTGGCACAGCTGTGATGCTCCAGGTGACCAAACCACTGCAACCAAGGCCTGCACATTCAGCAAGTGGGAAAAAGTTAAATAGTGCCAAAGCTTTCCAGGCTCAGAGCTCTTATGCTGACTAAACAAACAAATTTACATTATACACACAGACAATACTGCATGGCAAAACCTGGTATGTCAGTGAATGAGATTGTGTATTCTCTGACACAAGAGTTTCAAATGAACTCACATTTTATGCACCACACAAATGTGAAAAGGCCTTACTGCTGAACCATTAAATATTCTGCACATTGCAATTCCAAAAAACCCCACAAAAACCATCAACACTCTCCACAGGACTTTTAAAACATTTGATAGTGTGTGCACAGCAAGCCATAACAGGAGAAGCACATCTTTGATAGCACGTGTGAGGGAGTCTGTCTGTCTTATCAGAACATTGTAAAACCAGATTTCCTAGGGGAGAAGCCTCTCCACTTTGCCACAGTGGAGCAAGTGAGACCAGGCTGCCAGAGTCATCCAAAAGAGCACAGATAAGGACATTATGCATGCACAGAAATGGTGTCACTCACCAACCTGTACATGCATTTATCTGCAATTACAGCTTATTATGCCTGCAGTCATAACACAGTTATTCAACAAACTCTGCAGACATTAGCCTCCTGGAGAGTATGAAGTAGTTTTTCACCACCAGCAGAACCAGCTGTCTGAGGATTACTGCAGGGATAAAAACCTCTTTCCCTCTGTATCACCTTACAGTGACAGCAAGGACATCAAAGGCAGGGACAATGAACAAGCCATGAGTCTGGTTAAGCAGGCACTGACAGAGCAGGAGTGCAGAGATGGTTCTGGAAACAGCTACCCCAGAGGCATCACAGACCAAAGGAATGGATGCCAGCTCCAGCAAACCCTGCCTGATGCCAGGCCCAAGCACAGGCACAAATTCAACATCACTACAGGAAAAAAGAGACAACATGGCATCTTTATATGCTGCTGCTGTGACATGTGGAATTAACAAACTCTGTATTTCTGCAGCCTCAGCTCTGATCACAGCAAAAGTGCATCCCCAGAGAGGAGGGGAGACCAAAGGGAGGAAGGAAGGAGCATCTCCTGGCAGAAGGGGACACAGGACACAGCTTGCCAGTCCAGCTGGACAGCACTGAGGGAACGTCACTGCTGTACCAGCACCAGGAGCCTGCCTCCTGCTCAGACATAAATCATGACTTTGAAAGCCTCAGGAACAACTCATTTAAGAAATTACCCTTCTCTCACACCAGTTTTCAGCTTCAGTATAAAATCTGACCTTGACAAAAACAGACTGGCAAAGAAATTATACAAAAAAGTAAACAAAAAGATACAGATTTTCCATTCAGCTGGTCCTTTAATTTTCATTCTTAACTCCAGCTTTGCAGCTAAAAGTCTCCCAAGCACAGTGTATCCCTAATTAAATGTCATCCAAAGGGAACATACTGATTCAGCTGTAACAATTCAGCATTAGACATTCTGGAATCAGACTTCAATAAATGATGTCATACTCTCTAGACCAATGTCTTTTGAGCAAGAAAAGTTTCTGATATGTTCACATGGACAAATCAACAAGAGCCAATGAACAGAATTTCAGAGCTGGTACTACAATTCTAAATCACAGTTTCACCCAGAAAATGCTTTAAACGTGCCAGGCAGAGCTTTGAGTAACTTTCTTTATCAGGATTTCACAGGTGTAGGTGACACATTTACATTTTTAAGGTTACAGGACATTCCCAGATACTCCAGACTCAGGCAGAAATGAATTTGCCCCCAAACAGATTTACTGGCACCTTCTGAGCAGTCTTTCAGCAGTTAAAGGATCAGGAATGTTCAGTGTGCTGGGACTTGAACTCTGGGTGTGGTTACCACCAAGTTGAAAGACAGAAACAAGCCAATGCAAGAACCAGCTCCTGTTTAGCCAGGGAAATAGAAACAAGGCTAAATTAAACCAGAAACTGTGGCTACACATACTAAGTGTCATTTTGAGTGTCATTGCCTCAGCAGTGCAAAAGTCACAGGAATGACTGCACCTCAGGAGAGCCAGACATTCTGTTCCTGTTGAGCATTAATTTCTTGCCAGAAGATGCATGAAGTTTATCAGTGAAAACAAACACAAGAAAAGACAATTTCAGCTGTGTTTCATCTTCACAGCTTTCAGTGACTGTCTATCCGAGCAGTAATTTTCTCAAGCTTTTTAAATCCAACTATATTCATGTAATAAGGTGATGGTTTTCTATTTAAAACACAAGCAGAAAATTCTGTCACACTTTACACTGTCCTGAAGTCACCCCTTTGTACCTGGAGATGGCACACACTCAGCAGCACCTAAACACAGTCTGCAGAGAGAAGAGCTGTTATCAAAGATAACTCCTTCACCTCAACCTTTACACAATGGAATTCTTTGCATCCCTAACACAATAAAAAACAGTCTCATCTTCCATACTCCTCTCCAATTCTCACCTTCTCACATCCTCCACCTTCCACAGAAACAAATACGGAAGGACAAGTTCTGCCTGTACACTTTAATTTACAACAGATTCCAAGCTGATCCAAATGGCTGCTCATCAGAGCTGAACAAATACACAGATTTTTAGGGTAGGTGTCTCAGGAAAGGCTCAGAACTACCCTCACTAATCTCTTTGAAGGTGATCAATGTTTACAAGTGACAGGATACACTGAGACAATGCAGAGAACTTTCAAAACGCAAATTTTGACTGCAAATTCCTCCCCTTAAGAGAGAAATAACCCTTGTTCTAAACGTGCACAGCCACCTTGACAAAGGCACTTGTGCTCCAAAACCAACCCACAGCTCTTTAACAAACTGATCTGTGCAGCTGGCAGAGGAAATCCCATCTTGCTACGCTGGGCAGGAAGAGGCTGGAGATCCTTCAAAGGGTGTTTGTGGAGGATCCCTTTGTGTCACTCCCACTGCAGCAGATAAAAATTCCAGAATTGCCACCATTCCCGCAGGAAACAGCAGCAGGGCTGGTCCCTGCCCGGCACCTGGGGCCCAGCAGGAGTTCCCAAGGCAGGGCTGAGCCATCAGCTGTCTCCCAAAGCAGCACAGGCAGCTTTTGTGCCTCCCTCCCCAGCAGCTGCAGGGAGAGCCCTGGGGGCTGGGAGCTCTCCCCAACCCACCCAGGGGAGAGCAGCAGAAAGGACAAAAAAGGACTCAGGAAACGGGGAAACAGAGCAAGCACACAGATGCCAGGTATTGGCATCCTCCCCTTCCTTCCAGCTTGCAGTAATTTATTCTGAGGGCTAATGTTTAATGCTGGGGAAATCCCAAGTCCACCTGAGGCTGGAGAATTTATAAAGAAAATGTGAATCATGGTACAATCTCACCTGCCTGCAGCCCTTCTGGGAAAAGGAGTGCAGGGAAGGCTGTCTGACACAGCACCCTACTCACCCAGAGCTCCCACCAGCCAGGCTCCAGGGGACAAAGGAGCAGAGCAAGCCCAAGTGTCCCTGTGTTGGAACTCAGTGCATCCCTCTGGGTGTCCAGAGTCTCCAGGACCCCTGCCAGGGGGCTCAGAGGCCCTGGCACACAGCCCAGAACACCTGTGGGGTTGATTATGGCCCATGGAGCAAATGACCAGCTTTGTGTGAAGACCTGAAAGCCACAGAAGTTTAAGTGGTTCAATAATAAAATTATCACTAGGTGAAAAAGTAGATTTTGGGGGTTTTAGAATGGGGGTTTTGGGGACAAGGTGGAGGGACTTGGGTGTGTCCAGCCTTTCTTCTTCTTCTTCTTGGCCTCCATCTCCTGCTGTGATGGTGGCACTTACAGATTGGTTTAGAGTAGAAGCTCACTGTCTAACACAGGTGATGGGTGTTGGGAAGGAATTGTAAACATGTTATATGTAGTTTTTAGTATAAAGAAATAACACTGCCCCGAGGGCAGTCAGTGTGCCTGGAACTGTCCTGCTGGATGGACCTCAGCAGGGCAGGAGAAAAATTTTTATAGATAACAAACAATGAACAACTCCTCTGAGACTGAGAACTGAAGAACTCTGACTCCTCCTTTGAAGGTGCAGGCCAAAACAGAGACTGTTCACGTGTCTGAGGGTGCCATAAACTGCAGCCTTCCAAGGGTCCCTGAGCACTGGCATGTGGCTGCAGGGCCCCAGTCCTGCCCAGGGCCAGCAGCAGATGCCACCCCGGGGTGTGTGACAGCTCCCATTCCACAGGCAGCAGCTGGCTCACAAGAAGTGGCAAGTGACAAAGCCACAGCAGGGAAGCAGCAGCAGAACAGGTGACAGCCCTCAGCAGAACCCAGCTGGAGCCCAGGACAGTGAGTTGGGAGGGTGGTGGCCACAGAAAGGGAATCCAAGCAGCAGGAAAAGCTGCAGCTTTCCCTGGAGCCAAATCCTCCAATTTCAGGCCATAAAACATCAGATAAAAAAGCAAAATTGGCAGAGTAACCATAGGAGGGACAATGGGAGAACCAATGAAACATGCCTGGGTAACATTTACCACATGAAATGTGTGTTCCCTTTCAAAAATTCTTCTGTGCCTTCCCCTGGTCCTCAGTGTTCCTTCAGCTGAAGAATTGCTACTCCTCTAAACTCAGGTAAGCAGTGATACTCAAATGCAGATACTGATCACATTCCTCTCAGGCCTATCCTGCAATGTTCAAGCTAAGCAGGAGTTTCACTGCACAGCACAGCTCAGGTAACATCAGCTCAGCCTTGACAGCACCTTCTGGTTTTTAATGCTGCCACAGCTGGTGCACCAGCTGTTTTCTGCATGTACTCTTGCAAACTTAAGGGGCAGGCCAGGCAGCAGAAGTTTGAGCACTAAATTCTTGGATTAACAGGGGTTAGATGAGGCAAATGCATAAGCAGCAGCACTCTGAGGAAGTCCAGAATGGAAGCAGAGCTGCAGAGAGGCTGGAGTGCAAGAGCCACACCAACAGTATTTCTCAAACTCTTTAAACATCTACAAACACACAAGCAGTGGCTGAAACTACCTCAAAATATGCACAGGCAAATTTCTTTAACACTGACTTAATTACAGTTAAATTAACACTACTATAGATCCACACCCCACTAACAGAAGTCCTAAGAAAACAAGAAATAAACAGGTGACTCATCCAACTTTTTCACCTGCCTTTCTGGTATCCCTTTATTGAGCCCAGACCCTGCAGCATCCAAGCTGCTGCCACACTGCAGGCAGCTGTGGCTGCCAGTCCTCACCTGGCAGCTCCTGGGCACAGCTTGGGAACCTTTATTCCATTAACATGGGCTCCACTTGGCCACAAAAGGCTCAAAGTACTGATCCATGTCCTTGTTTTCTTCCTCTGGCTATTTCAGATCAGATATTGCAGAGCTGCTCAAGCTCCCTCACCCTCACAGATTTAGGGGGAAAAAAGGAAAGCTGTGCCCAGCTTGCTTCAGGAGAGGTGTCCAAAGCACAGTTAACTGGAACATGTGAGCACAGCCAGAGCCTGGCAGTGCCATGGGCTGTTCCCCATGAAGGGACTTCCCACAGGGTGATTTCAGACACATCCACAGGCAGTTCTGCCGTGGGTTTGGTGTCCAATTGTAGTAAGTGACATTCAAAACAAAGAAATTTACAAATTACAAAGAAAATCTTCATCTTCCACAAAAAGATGATAGAGGTGCAGAGGTAAAGCACATCCCCCTGAACAGCCCCACTTTCTTTCACTGCCCTGTGCCACACCAAAGGGATCCTGGCTCCCTTCAGGTTTTCTTTCCTTTCCTGAACAGGAATCAGCACAGTCAGAAGCAAAATTGCCTTTTACATCCCCATTAGGTGATCAGGAGGCAGGAGCTGGGAAGGCTGGGCTCCAGCAGAGCTTTGTTCACCAGTTCAGGTCAGCAGCTTCTCCTCAAGCTACTCAGCACCTGCTGCTCACAGAGGGTGTGAGAGTGGACTAGAGATTGCCCCTTCTGCTCTCTTCACTTTTATTCAACCTCAGTAATTTCCCACTGAAGGCACTCCATCCAACACCCCCAAAGCCATGGCATCAAAAGTCCTGTAAGATAAACCACATGAACTGGTGGGATGTCTCTATCTGCCATCTTTAATCAAGTTTTGTGGAAATCTTAAGCCTTCAACCTTGCCAAGCAGGTAAACGTGGAGCTGCCTAAAATGCTCCACTGACAGAGATTTTGGTTGTGCCCAGCAGAACTCTTTCTGTCCACCCCTAAACAGGAACTCTGCTGGGTGTGCAATAAAGCTGTGACACTCCCATCCCTCTTACACAGCAGAATTAAGAACCAGGGGCCAGAGAGCCAAGTGAGAACACCAGGGTGAGGCAGCCCAGGCCCTGCTGAGCAGCTCCTCACTGCTCTGAGTGCTCCCTCCCTGTGCAGATCCAGCTCTCCCATCCTCCTGCTCTCAGTGACCACAGGACAATACAGAAGCAAGGCTGGCCTCTCACAGCTACAGAAATCTGAGGGCCTCTGCAGCCTGCAACAATGTGTGAATATAAATCACAGCCCAGCCAAACCTCACGCTGCAGCCAAGACAAAAACCTTCTTTTAAAAAAGAAAACAAAACAAATAACCAAACAAATCTGTTTAAAAACCAAAACAAATAAGAAAACAACACAGAGCAGACCACAGATCCCCTGCTTTTAGGTCTTCTTCACCCTTCCAGGAGCTCAAAAGGACTCTCTGGTGAGCTCAGAATCAGCTCTTTCTCGTTGGCATGCAGCTGGCTGTCCTGTGGAGCTGCCCCATGAAAGCAGGGGTTCCTTTATTTACAGTTTCTCTCCTCCTTTCCCACCAGTTATTTTTAAGGGATTATGTTTCCTGTTTTCACTGCTTTGCCTCCATTTGTCAATCAACACTGCCATTAAAGTAGGAGGGAAGTGCAGGGGAGAGACCAACACAAAGCAAACCTTTAGGGCTCAGCAGGCAAGGGATGGAATGTCACCTCTTCCCCCCTCAGCCTCACCTCTCTCTTGCACACCCAACAAGACATTACATAAATAGCTTATCCCCCAGAATATACCCAGATTCTGACACCTGTGACAGATTAAACATTTCAGGATAGATCAGATAAGCAATTTATTCATCCTGGTTTGTGACAGCTACTTACTCTGGCTGCTCCACTCTGGATCACCAACAACTTGTTCTGGAAAACCCCTCCCTGTAGGATGGAGCTAGAAATGGTGCCACAGTATTTTTTAGATAAAAGCAGAGTAACAGGAACTCAGATATGCTTTCTTGCTATGCTGTTGATTTGCAGTCATTGTCTCCCTACCACCTCACTATGGATGTGCAATTTCCAGGGAAATGGTAGTCAGAGAAAAAACAAAACTAAGAAAACCCAAAGGGTCTGGCAACAATTTAGAAGGATGCAATCCACAGAACTACTGCCCTTTCCTTAAGCCTTTGCTTACAAATGTGCTGGCAGCAGTCTCACAAACCCTCTTGAGGAAGGTTTGACTGAGTAACTCAGGTGCAGGGTACTCCTGTAACTCCACTGCTCCTCAGCACAGCTCTTCTGCAACTTGGAGAAGTATGGTGACCCCTGAGGACAATAAATACAAAGCTACCAAAGGTTAAGGGTAACAGAACAACAGGCTTTGAGTAGATAAAGGGCAGTTTTAGTGTTTTAACACCTTTTCAGATATCTCAAAGCTCTTTGCTCTCTGATCATACATTCTTTACTACAGCCTGACTCCCCTCCACCACCTGATAGTCAAACATGAAGGATGAAGAATAACTCCTCTAGCAGAAGCATCTCTGCCAAGTCCATCAGCCCCCTCCAAGGGTCCACATGCTCCTATTCACATGATTCTAGGGCTCCCCAAGGCTGCTGCTGTAATTGCAACCTTCCCACCCTCCTCTCTCCCAGTCACACTGCAGGGCTGCCCTAAAGGTGACAGTGCACTGCAGTGGAAGCAGATGATGGGCAAGGGATGGAGGGAAATGAATGATAAAAAGCAAAGTGTTGAGACAGGAACACAGACTCAGAAATAAAAGTTGGTTTTAAGCCAGCTCAGGATTTGGCTAATGAGGGAGTGTGGGTTTGTGCAGCAGCAAATCATACACAGAAAGAATCCTTACACAGGTATCAGAGAGCAATTAAGGTTTAATTAGGCTCAGGATAGACAAATCAACACCAAAGAGGAAACTAATTACACATGAAACTGAATCAGGCATGGCACAGAGACACCAGGGATACCAGAATAGTAAAGAGCATTGAGACAGGAGAAAAACACCACAACCAAGAACTGTCAACAAGGAGAGAAATCAGCACCTGAGATGGCCACAGCCACTTCTGGAGAAGGCACATTTCTGCTCCCAGGCAGAAGTCATCTTCACTTCATGGGACTGCAAAATGCCCATATTTCAGCAGAGAAGAAAAACCCAACTAAAATCATAGCAAAGCATCAGGAGATCCTCAGCTCAGTATGTGACAGCTCAGACCACACAGCTGGGCAGAAGGGACAGTAACACTGAACACAAGAGCAATTTCCCAGTGCATAAACCAAGTTGCCCCTTTGGCTGCATTAGGACAGGCAGATACCCCCAACACCAGCTACAAAGGGTGTAATCCCCTCCAGCAAAGGGGCCAGTGAGCTGGGGAAGGGCCATGCTGGGGAGCAAACACATCAGCAGGGCTGAGGAGAGCTGTGCAGGAGCTGCTCCTCTCAAACCCTACATTCCCCGAGGGCTGGCTATTCCTTTTTCCTCTGAACTGTGCCACCTTATTTCTTGACACTACTGTAAACAGGCTGACCACAGGAACTGGTTTAGGGAGCTGCTGATTCAGAGCATCAGCAACTTCAGATTTTAAAGCTCTCCTTAAGAGGTAGAACAAGCAGAGCACACAATAATGGAGTTTTGGAAAAAATAATAGGTACAAAGGGTACAAATAAGCAACCACACAGTGAAAACCTGAGCAAAGCTGCTACAAGGAAGATACTGAAAGTTTCTGGGCTTGGTAATACATCACAGATCACAAGACAGTTGCATTCCTGGCTGAGTACACCAGCTTCTCTCACTGATCTTGCAAGAGAATGTTAATGAGACCTACCTGGAAGGCTTTAAAATTTAGGGGAGTACTGTTCTGGCAGGAACTTACTGGTTAGTAAGTCATTCTGAAACACAAATTACCTCTACTGTAAACGCACCTTCCTAAGTAGTTAAAACACACAAAAAAACCAAACGAAAACCCCAAACCAAACATTAACACAAAAAACCCCAACATACAGATCTGCCTTTGGAGAACTGCAAATAGGAAAAGCTGGTTAGTCTAGCAGTCAATCCTGTAGCACAGGAAAAATGGAATTTTTTCAATTCCTCTCTGCTTTATTGTTGCCAGCTAAAGGCTTGGTTGATTTCTTAAGCAAACTCTGGGAGAATAGACTGGACTTCCCTGAAATATTCTCCTGCCACAAAATTTCTGTATTGCCAAGTACCATTCAATTAACAAGTTATGGCCAAATGAAGTGTCTCTTGCACTGTAGTCGGAAAACAAAGGTCAGACCCCTGGATTCTACCGTGCCAAGAGCCACAGAAATGTTGGGAGAAAAAAAGACAGAAGAGCTTCCCAGTAAGGAGCCTGGTAATGAGACACAAACTACTTTACAGCTTCAGTTCATTTACATGCATTAGTAATTAAAAAATAGTTGTTTGGTTGGTTACATAGAAGAAGATGTGGTCACCAGTGTGGTTCTTTATCACCCAAATACTGCAGCACAGGCCAGCAAAAAGGCAGCAGAGCACAGTAACTCAGGCCTTTTAGGCCCCATCCACTGCAGTGCTCCACCAAAAACAGGGACAGCAAAGGTGAAACCACACTGATCTAGGCACCACAGGCAACAGGAGGTGGCCAAAGGTAACTGAGCATTGATGACACCACCTCACATCATGGATGGGATGTAGGAAGTAAGTCCTAGAACCAGAACTAAAGTCCAGGGTGAAGATCCCAGACTATGATCTGTAGATGCTCTAGGACAAACACAGCCCTCAGTTTCCCTGGATGGACAGGGAATGTACATCCAGGGAATGTACATCCAGGGAATGCACCCATGTTTCTGAAACACCTGCAGACCCCAAGAACAAACAAACCCCTATCATTACAGCAGTGCAAGAGAACAGATGGAAAGAACCCCCCAGTTTTAACAGTGTGTATCCTTCTTCCTTCATGCAGAGAACTTCAGACTGAGTTTTCTCCTCCCCATTCCCACGTCAGGTACAGGATCCTTATGTGCATTTTAAAAGCCAATCTCCAGTTCTGCACATTGCAACATAAAATAACAAATTATCCCTTTAAAAGGAAATAACTGACCCTAATCACAAGTCTCACACAGACTGTCATACTAATAAAACTATATTTCAATATACTTAGAACAAACCCCAGGACTCTCTAAGCACAGGACTTCTACCATCCTTAACACTCTTCCTTTCTCCAGGCCTGCTTCTCTGAAAAACATTCACCCACCCAATGTTTGCCTTATCAGGAACCTGCTACATTCCAAAGAGCTGTGCTCAAGGTTGTAATGTTCTTTTCCAGGCATTTTGCTGACTATTTCACTGCCAAACACGGCCCTTTCCAGGATGTACTCTTCTGCAAAAACTCAAAATTTGAGCCATTTCAAGAGGGTTGCACAGCATTGCTGACAGAAAGCAGACTGCTGTTTACCTCAAAGACAAAAAGTGTGTCACTTTGTGTATTTTTAAAACCAAGAATTGATAATTGATGTTTGCCTTGACACAGTCCTTTGCTCCCAAAGCAAACCAAGCTGAAGGGATACATTCAGTGGTACAGCTGCCCCTGGGGTGAGCCACTGGACACCTGCAGGCTGTGCAAGGAGGGGAAGAGAAGAACAGGTAAAATAACATGAGTTTGTCCTTGTGACAGAGTGCTGAGTCCTGGCAGAGCAAGGACACTTTCTGAGCACTGTCTGAGCTGTAGACAGCACAGTGTTAAAAGCAGGAATGGTTTGCTACCCCCAGTTTTCCCCCACTGCCCACGGCACTGGCTGCCATCTCCAGGCACTCTGGGTATGCACACACAGACAGGACACTCTCTGACAGGTTTCATTTGGAGCCATCTTCAAGGACATACTAAAACAATGCAGTCAAATCCACTTAAATACCCAACAGAGTATCAGAATAAACCTGTTAAAAGGATTATTCCACATCAGAGTTGATTTCTACAACAGTTGCATTTGTTGTAAAAGCCCTTTAAACGAATACGAGCTGAGGAAATCACCTTGGGGCTGAGGCAGAGCAGCAGCCAAGAACAAGAAATCAGCGATTTTAAGAGGTTCTAGAGAAGAGAAGCAGACCCAGCTCTGCTGAGCTGCTCCAAGTGCCTCAGACAGTAATCCTATTTCGGGAATACAGGGACTGCTCTGGGCTCAGTGAGTCAGCAGGGTGGGGCAGGTTTTTCCCATGTTTGTGGACTGAACAGGAACAGAAAAAGCAAAAGAAGCTGGAAGCCAGAAATGCAGCACCTGGCTGGTGCACAGGCAGGAATTCAGCAGAGTTAAGGCAGAAGAGTTCACAAATCTCTGCAGAGCCAGCAGTCTCAGGCAAAAATAGAAGTCTTATCTGGGAGTCACGTAAGCATTCAAATTAAACTGAACAGAGAAACTGTAAAGATGTTTCAATGCTGGAAGCTACATGTATTTTCTCCTGGTGGTGACTCTTGGCCTCTCCTTGTTCAAGATTGAGCTTTTTAAGCAAATCACACCATCTGACAGAAATCACAGTTGCACTACCAGGGCAGGACACGACATTTCATATTTCAAAGCAAACAAATGTAAAAAGGCCTACAAATGACCTCTAAAACTCCACTTTCCCAAAAACACTCATCAAGGGAAAATATTCACATAGTTGTAAGATGTAATTCTACAGATGTCTCATCACAGTAATTACATCCTAAAAAATGACTTTAAATCTTAGCCCATGAACACTCACACACACACAGAAAGCAAACACAAGTTACTGAAGGAGGTCCACTCACCTCTAAAAGCTGTGCTGACCTGGCACCCCTCCTGTGCTCCTGTCAGTTGATGCATGACCTAAACATCCTTTTGACAGAAGCTGGTCATCTTTTTAAGTCTTAGTAAAAACTAATAATTGTATCTTTTCTTCCATTTTCTCCTGGTCATAACCAGTCAAAGTGTCTATTTGCTGATGTAATAATTGAAACCACAAAGCACTTATGTAGGCAACTGGAAGGGGAGTCACTCACACAGAAAATGGATGTCATCAGGCATATGCAGTCACAGAGCTACAATTTCAGGCACCATGTCACCAGGATGTCATCAGGTCTGTCTTACTGCAAACACTCCCATTTTCAGTCCTATTTGGATTTACTCTACAAAGCAATTTCAAATATCTGCAAGCTCTCAAGCAGCTTTTACTCATTCACACTCCGCCAGCAGCAGAAACAAGGCATCTTGCTGGGGAAGAGGTCCTGTGCTCAAAGGACACCCCAAACCTCTTTGTGAAGCCCCAAAGCAGCTGGAGAGTCATAAGTGAAATTGCTGAAGTTAAACAAGGCTTCTCAGCATTAATGTTCCATTGTTATTTGAATTACCAGCCCTGGAGTCACAGGGGAAAGGGGCTGTAAGTGTAAATTCTGGTTCATGGCATTCCACTCTGCCCCATCAGCTACTGCTCCTCCAGCAACATTGGCAGGAGCACAGATTATGATCCATGCTTAGAGGGGGTTTGTGCTTTGGTTGGGTGAATTCTGTGATTTTTGTTTGATTGATTTTGGCTCAGAAAAAGCCAAACAAAACCCCCCAAAACGCCTCAGCTAAATTCCCTGATCCAGCTCCCAGCGTGCAGCCAGAAATGAGCAGTTGCTGGCACGGCTGACAGGGCAGCAGGTCACAGCATGAGGCTTTAGCACCAGAGACAATTTAAATCAAGATTTAGCCTCAAGGGGCATAATAAGAAAATACTGGAAGACATACACAGATACATGCTGTAAGACAAGGCAGCTCGTGCTTCAAATTTTAAGCAAATAAACCAAAAGAAGGAAGAAGTAGAAAACCCAGAGATTAACACATAAGGAGCAAGCACAGCCAGAGGCAAAACCCCCAGATTCTGAGCTTATTTACTTAGAGAGGAAACTGAATGAGTTAATATGAGCACAGAATGAAGCAGAAAAAAGGAAATAGTGGAAGCAAGCATATGAATTGTAGAAATCAGGGAAAGGGCAGGCCCTCCAGCAACAGAACTCAGGTTTTTTCCACTGTGTTTTGGTTTTTTTGGTCTTGTTTTTTGACAGTATTTTCCCTTAAAAGTTAAACATGGATACAAAACAACTTCTAAACACATACCTATAGAGGCAGTTAATCAATTTACTAACTAAAGCATGATCCAGGAGAAATGCACCAAATTTGATTCCAGTACACTAGAGTTCACCAAATTCTGCAAAAACCCTGAGTTTCAACAACTCAAAAGACTGAGCTGCATATTTCCTCATTAACACACTTGGAAATTTATTTATGCAAATCACTATATTAAGATAAAAGCTTGCTAGAAACCTAAGGCTGTTTTTCTTTTTAAGTTCCCTTTTCATTCTTTACATGTGTTTGGAAAAAAACTTGCAAATGACTCGTTTCCTTACAAACTAAAAAACACAAGCACAAAGTAACCAATTATTAAAGACTATTAAACAGGCCTGTTTCAATGTGCATCAGCCCTACATGGCAAGTGTCTATTAATGGGAAAACCAGTTTTAGCATCAGAATGCTTCCTTAACCAGATGTTGGTCTAATTACAAGGAAAAGCTCCTTAGAAAGTTTAGGTAGAACTCTCTAAATTTGCTTGTATCTTTGCATCAGTGTATATTTGCATATACATTGAAACCAGTCTGAAACACCTATATAGAGAATAAAATATTCAGGTTTAAAATTCTTCCTCTTCAGTCTTCTTGTGCACATAAATATTCAGAACACATTTATGTAACAGATAATCAGGTCTCCTTCTTTGTTTGAAAGTGGAGATGCTGAGACTTCTAACATGCTCAGGAATGGAGGACACTACCTGGAAGAAGATGTGCAACCCTTTATCTGCAGTAGAAATGTTATTATGTTTACCTATCAGCACAGAACAAAGCAGAGCTTAGATCACATTAGTCCCTGTTTCAGTTTGAGCAGAGACCACAACAAATTATGTCTAGGTCAGTGCTCAAGGCTGAGTGAATTTGGGGTAGCCAAGGTCAGGCCTAGGGCAGGTTTGCTGAGCACACAGCACAGGTCAGGGCCATCCCAGCCCCATCCCAGCAGGGTGTGCACAGCCCCAGCTGCCTGCACACAATGGCCCAGTGGAGGGGAATGCACCTTCTGCTGCTGTCTCAGATACTCAGATTTTTCTCTCCATGAACACTGAAAACGCCCTACCTAAGCAGAACTCATTCTGAGAGAGTCCTAGCTCAGAGGACTGGGCAAACTGGAAAGAACATATTTTTTATTTTCATGTAAATACCATTTTCTCACTCTGTCAGGCCATTTTCCCCTTTAGGATGGCAGATGCAGGATGGCTAAAAGAATTATTAAATAAAGTAAAAATGCCTTCCAAATTACATTAGTGTTTCCATAGCACCTAACCAGGAGGCATGGCAGATACATATGGCCAGCTAACACAGCTCTCCAAGAGGTACAAGAAATTTCAAAACAAAATTACAGTTTGGAACTGCTTGCCCAGCACAGCCCAGCCACATCAATATTGCTACTGAAACAGCACAACCTGCATGCATGTCAGTTCTCAAACATTTATAATCTAAGCCTGTGAAGACACTATCAGTGCTTTTGAAGTCAGAGCTCAAGTTCAAACTTCAAAATCCAAGTATCTCGGGAAATTCTGGTTCAGGTAGTTACATAGAAACAAACAGCTACTGCTGTGGAGCTTCACTCACAGAAAACAGCCACTGGAATCCTCCTGGCATCAGCAACACCTCAGTCAAGCACTGTTAGAGGTCTCAAAAGTAGCCATTGGTGTTTTCAACTATTACAAAAACAAAAAACAATAATCCAAGCAAAAAAACCAAACAAACAACCAATATTTGTTAAGCTCTCCTACTCCTTCCTTGTTACTTATCCCAAATGCATACCTTCTTTCCTGATATTTTTTCCTACTGAGAACACTGATCCTTTTAACAATACAGAGAAACTGGTAATAGCAAGTTGACTTCAGCTCTGTGACTGCACATTTCACTCAGTGCACACAGAAGATGCAAAATCAATTTGGATTAGGAAGGGTCAAAGTGATGTTTAAATCCTACATAAATATTTCTATATAAAGCAGTGTGGTTTCTCAACAACACAAAAGAAAAGGTTTATGGGTTTGTGGAACTGCTCAGCTGTGCTCAGGAGGACCCTCAAGAAATTCAAAGTCAAACAGAGCAAGTGCCCCTCCAAAGCCTGAATGGGTGCAGTGACAGGGCTGCATTCTCTGCATTGTGTGTGAGAACATCACTCAAGAACACAGGGAAGTGAAAAATAATTGTCTGCACTGTGGCCTCATATAAATTCATAAGGTATGAGAGACCTTCTGCTTTCACATGAAGCAGAACCCAGCCCTCATCTGAATGGCAAGAGCACCAGACCATGCAAACCATCTCAAAATTGCAAACAGTCTCTCATCCCTGTCATGCAGTACAGATCAATTCAAGAAGGCAGTCAGGCCTGTAGCTCAATACACCACCTGAAACACCAAAGGAAAACCAGGGAATTTCCTTGGTCCCTATCCTCTGAAAAGGATGGGGACCATCAGCCAGGTCTGCCAATGACCCTTCTGACAGCAAAAAACTGAACTGTTGACTAAGTGTAAGACAGCAAATGGTTTCTGAGTTCCCTGTTGAGCTGAGCACACACTGGCTCTTCTGGATACACTCAAGGACTGAACACAATCCTCCTGGCCACACAGCAGCCCCTCACCTGATCACACACATGCTTATCAAGAGTTCTGTTAGAGCAGCATCTGCCTCTGGGCCCATTACAGTCACAGGTTCCAAGGGAAAGAGGGCAAGAGCAGACAATGGGGAACACAAGTGAGTTATTCAGTATTCTTCATTCCCCTGAGTAAGTTCCTCGGGAAAGATGCCAATGGAGAAAAGGGTGAACAAAAGATTTACCCAAACAATTATTCAGGTGACTTTTAAGCCCAATGTATTGCACACATTAAGTGCAGCAGCTTTCTGTCAGAGTCAGAAGCAGCTCTTGAGGGCCCCTGAGGATCTTGCTTTTGTGAGTGAGAGGTACTTGTTCCAGCCTAGGGAGCCCTTGAGACAATGCTCTGGATCTGACTAAAACATTCTCCTCCTGACACCCATTTACTCCAGATCAGGAGCCACAGATGATCAATACTAGGACTAGAGCAGTGGTGTAGGTCCCCAGGCTAAAGAGACTATTTTCATTTGACAGCTTGTCAGATTCTTCTTCCTCCTTGTAATTCAGATTTCACTCATCAGCTTTCTAAGAAAACCAAGAAAAGGAAAACAAGGAATGGCCTGTAATATGTGCTCTCCTCACTGCAGCCACTGATGTAGTGTAGGATGCCCATCACCTGTACAAGACACCTTCAATCCCAGCTTAGCACTGGCTTTGGCATCCACCACAATTAGGCTTAGGTGGGAGAACTGCAACAGAATTTTGCAACTGGGCATTCTCTGCTGACTAATCTAGAAATCCAAATAAGTTATTGATGCAGCTGGCAAACACAGATTTATTCCTCCAAATACCATGATTTCCTCAAAGACAGCTGAGGCATTACTGTGTTTTCTCAGAACAATGTCAGTGGTTTCATCCCTGTCAGGCTGACAGGTCCAATGACCACCTCAGGAGAGTGTAAAGCAGAAGTGTCCCACACAGGGAAGGGACTGCCATACTTGTTCTACCTAAAATAATCCAAACAAAGGGGACAGTTTATGGAAGTGACAGGCAAAGACAGGGGAAAATCCATCCAAGTCTTCCAACAGTGATCTACTGTTCTGAGCACAATATTTTCTAAAACTTCATATCATAATGTCACTTCAGGCCACTATAAAAAAATTTCCGGAGCAGCTCTAGGTTAGCAGGAAGCAGAAGTGAAAATGAAGCAGTGAATTATGAGCTGAGACAGCTGGACCAGCAGGCACAGAAACAAGAGTTGTGTGCCTTGGCTCCCTGCAAGCACCAGAATCCAACTGCTCTGGGACACCCTGAGCCCAGGCAGGGGCTGCTTGCTGGGCACTGCTGCCCTGCCATGTAACTGCACTGCAGCAACTCAGTGCTGTGTGTGTGTGTGTGTGAGACACCTCCCTGCTGACAGCAGACCAGTTACATTCCCTTTTTAACAGCTCAAATACATTTGGAACCTGATGCTCCAGGGAAAAAGGTATTTTCCTTCAGAGGATATTAGCCTAGGAAGCTGCTGGCCCATTTCAAAGGAACACACAGATGTGGCTGTAGGTAACTGAGGGATTTGTGTGGCTTTTTGTGTGTTGGGTTTCTTAAAACTGATCTAACAACAGCCTGCTCCAGCCTCACCCATCTTGTGGGTTCAAAATGGGCACTCCTTCCCCAGCTCTGCAGCCAAGGGAGTACGTAACTGCTGATAACAGAAAAGCTGATAAATACCCCAGCAGAGAAGGAGCTGCACTGCAGTGTGGAGTCCAGAATATTCTGGAGTTCTTAAGAAGTAAACACACACAGTGAGCCAAGGCTGCACAGAGCACTTCTCCACACCTCAAGGAGAGGAGCTGGAGTCCAAGCACACAAGTTACTCACTATTCAGGAACTCCTCCTGCCAGGGCTGCCTGCTTAGATTTCAGATAATCCTGTGTGATCCACAGCAGCCTGCCACAGCTGCTACTGTGCTGTTGTCACAGACCAATCTGCAAATAATTTGTGGATTTTGGATACTTCAGAACTTGTGCAGAAGCTTCTGAAGAGGATGGGGTGGTTTCGAGGGTTTTAAAAAAATATATTATTTGTAAGAGAAAGAAGGTTGTGGTGGATCTACTCTTCTCCTCCACAAGATAAAATAAATAATAATTTTTAAAAAAATACCACCCCACCCAGTAGTAACAGAGATTGCTGAAATGACTGAAAATAACAAAATAAAAGGTAACAACTATGCAAAAGGCCTGTAATATCAACAGGCACAATTCAGTAGTACAAACCAACACATTGAACTGTAGCAATTCACACTTCCTACAGGGCAGTCCTCGTGGACTCTCACACAAATACTCCTCGAGCATCTGTGTAGCCATGAGCAACTAACTTGACTCCAGCTGCTACATTTGGGCAGAGCTTCCTCTAAAGCAGAGACTCCAATTACATTTGCAATAATCTGATTACTACATGAGCCATAACCTGGTTAAGAAAGGGTCTGAGAGATACCATTTTGGCACTTGGGAAGAAGACGGGGAGAGGGAGACATGCTTTGTTGTTTCAGTAACAGACAGATCTGCAAATTGAGCCAGGTTTTGTGACAGAAATACAACACATTGTCCTACACAGGACACTTTTACTGCTTAAAACACATACAGTACAATTTGAAAAAAAAAAATTAGAGAAGTTAAGGATCTGTAAAACTGTCCCAGTAGAAAGGCAGACCAACATTCAAGGATTTACTTACAGCTTATGGTTACTTTCGTATCTCTTGTAATTTAAAGATATGATCAGGAAAGCAATCACTTTGTCATCAGTGAGCTGCCAAAACCTGCTTTGTAACCCAAGACACTCAAATTGGTGTTTTGGAAGTCCTTTATTCACATGCTGTCACCCAAACTAACCCATGCCAGCATTTCTCTGGTCACTTGCAGCCTGCCCCTCCATCCATCTGCCATTCAGCCTGGACTGGAACACCATTTCTTCTCCTACATGTGCCAGCAAAACATTACTTATATTTCACCAGGGGAAGAACAGGATCAGACCCTCATTATTCTTTCCATGCTTATCTGACTGAGCAGAACAAATCAAAGAGGTGACAGTAAAAAAAAGCCCCAAACTGCTGGTCTTGGTTTCTCTGGGGAAAAGCAAGCTCCAGATAAGCTGTGCCTCCAATCAACACTCTGGTTTTCATGCACAGCAATATGCTTCCCTGTGGTAATTGAAATGGAGCAATTCTCAAACAGCTTGCCAAGTCTCACCTCATTAACCTTTATGGACTGACCTCCAAAATTCCTTGAAGCTGCAATACAGGTCCCCCTTGCCTCTGCACGATGGCTGTTTACCCCTGAGAGGTTGGGGAGCAGGGGAGGGCATCAGAGAGCAAACTGCTAAACATGCTAGAACTGGAAGAAGAATTGTTTCCAGCTATTACTGGGGCCCAAACCCTCACAGGCTTAGGCCTCCTTTGTTGGCCGTTCTTTCAGGTACCCTTCAAAGCCAAATTTGGATTACAAATCACACCCCCCATCCACAACACTTCTTGTAAGAGTCAGTATATAGCTCTAGTATGCTGCCCAGTAGTCAAAAATAAGTATTTCCTAACCCACACTCAAAGGTTTAGCAGATTTTCTAATTAAACCTTATTTTTCTTTCAACCCAAATCTGTTACTCAGGATGCCTCCCTGCCATTCCAATGAACTCATTTTATTACTTTTGCTCAGGTCTCAGTGAAAAGCAAGCTGTCAATGCAGGAGTGACTGAACACAGTACTTAGCATTTTATCCAGATATCCAAACCAGAGATCTTACACAAATGGAAGCACTTAGGAAAAATGGTAGAGCAATTAGTTCCACAAATTAGCAAGCTCTTAGCTTTTCTTTTTCTCAGCATTAGCACGAGATAGCATAACTATAAGAATTAAGAATATAAAGTTCCAGTTTTGCACCCTGGAAGTCTGTCCAGATGAGGGGACACCAGCAGTCTCCAGGGCTCCCCAGCACCAGACAACTCCTCTGTGGATTGGTTTACACTCCCACTTCAAAGGTAGGTGCTTTGTGACTGCAGAAATACCTGATCTAGGGTGAACATAAGAAAAGAAAAAATAAAATCTGTCTACATGCTATTACTTCTGGTAGGCCTGAGGTAAACATCAACAACTCTCTGTGGAAGAAGGAACAAAACAAACACTTCAGAGTCCACTACAGTCACTGGGGACATAAAGCAGCTCTGTGGATTCCATTAAACTCTGCTGTAGGGAAAGAGAAATCTGGAAGAGAAAGAGAGGGAGCTCCTCACTCCCCCACACTAAGAAGAGGGGAGTGGTAGTGCAAGCATCCTGATAATCTCCAAAATCTCCAAAGCCACTAAAATGCTGAAAAGCAAGGCAGGGTGGGGGGCTGCATTTAAACAGCATCTTGGCATCAAGGAAATCACTGATCATCACAGGGAAGAATTAAAACATGTGTAAGAACTAATAGCAAAATGAACTAAACAAGTGTCAGGAAAATTTAAATTGCATTATTGATCCAATGTAAGTCACAGATGGAAAGCAGGACCTATGGCCAGCAGGCCTTAAAATTAACAAGCAATCTGCACATTATAAAAGTTCTACATTTCAGCTCCTCAGAAGGAAGACTCTCCACAGAGGGGACTGAAGTCTGGAGCCTCAGCTGCTCAAAGGGAAGTTGTGCTGAACGACAGCAACAGCACTGACATGTTTCCTCAGGAGTCCACAAAATCCCACTAAGAACTTTCCAAACTACATCTCAGAACTACAATTCACAGAATACAATACTGGCTGGAAGAAGTGCAGAGTTGAGAAAGATGTCTAAGATCTCAGAAGATGCAAATACCTCAGGAAGCAAACCCTAAGCAAACTCTTCAGAAACTGGTACACAATAAGGTCCTCCCATGATGACACACCACATGACTTCTTGGGGTTTTACAAGTAAGTAGAGTCAAGTTTACCCTAAAAGCAGGAAATTCAGACGCTTGCCTATCTGGTCAGGCACTCAAGGCACACAAATAATGAAGAACCTTCAGCTCTAGGTAAGCAGGAGTTTTAAAATGGCCTTCTGTTGACATAACAGGAATTGTGAGGTTTGCAGTTCACATGCATAAATTCCACTGCTCTTTCCCTTCTCTACAATAAACTCACTAAAAAAAGGGAACGTTCCATGCTCTCCAGAAAGGGACATTCAGAACTCCCACATTTAGTAGAGCTAAAATAAGGAAAAGCTCACTCCAATGGAATTAAATGACACACAGCCCCAAACTGACCTCAGACTGAGCACTGTGCTGCTTGGTGGCTGTCTGGGCAAACAGCCTGGCACGGCTCTCTCAGAGCACCACCAAGGCTTCTCACGTGAACAGAGTTAGTCCTGGGGCACCTTGAGGCAGCTGTGCAGGTAAATATTATTTATGTGGACTCCAGAAAGTTTCCATGTTATTATGCAGACAGATAAAATCATTTCACACAGAGTGACAACACTGATTTTATGCAGCAAGCTCCAAAGCCAAGCAAGAGCTCCAGTGTGCTCTTCATTAACAAAGTGCTGTTGGTTAAAAACTGTCCCAGCTGAGGCCATTGCAGGATCTCACTGTCCATAACAGTACTGTGCAACTTTCCCCTTGACCATAAGCAGAAATGCACAAATGCACAAAGGGTGGCTTTTCTCATGTCTATTTCTGCAACTAATGTCTAACAGAAGGCAGAATTTTAAAAATCTTGTTTTTTCTTCACAATCACAGTAAAGATATTCAAGCTTAATGCAAAGTTAAGATGTGATTTTTTTTTCTATTCCCACTACAGGAAATTAGTGATACATAATTAATCCTAATATCAATATCTTTGCCCAGGCCTCATTAAGTACATTTAATAGAAAATACAGCTATTACCAAATCTCAACCCTGAAGCTCTCATGCTGCTTCTTGGAAAAAACTGAAAGCCTACTATACCTTGGTCTGCTTTAATGTTTTTGATAGTCCACCTCCAAAAACCCAGATTCAAACTTTGGCACAGACCACATCCACTTGAGAGTTACATCCTTTTTTGTAATACAAAATCAGGAAAACATCACTTAACTGTGAAGTCATGAAATAACTTGGACAGAACAGCATGTGTCTGCTGGCCAAGCTCGAGGTGCACTGGGACAGATCCAGATGGAAATTTCACACTGCACCTGTCCCCAGCACACTCAGCTTCACTAAGGGAAGAGTGATCAAAGGCAAAGCCAGAAAACACAAAACAATCTGAATACACAGGGAAGTCAAGCACTGTTGAATAAACCCCACTTGATGCTAATTAACATGAAGGCTGGCCAGAACCTACTGTGATTGAAACCTGCACTCTGTTCAAGCAAAACTTTAGGGAAGCCTGGCAGAAGCAGTGAGGGAACCACAGGTGCTGGAAAATCTGTCTGGATCTGTGAATGGCTTTGGTACCACGTGGGCATGGAGAACAGCCCGGATCAGAGCAGGGTAGCTGGGAATGGGAGCCAGCCAGATCATCACACACTGCTCTCTCAGGCCTTTTGTTTGTTTTAGGAAAAGGAGGTGCTGCCAACTGGTTTCAGATCAAAATTCATCCCGATTGGGAAGGGAAGAAAACTCCTATAAAATGATGCTCGGTAGAAATTAATCAGAAACACAGCCCTCCTGAAGGCATAAGCCTTTTTGGTTAAGTAAAAAGTTGCCACCAGCTAATGTGCAAGACAGTGCTGATTAGCCATCTGGTGAAAGTTCCTGCTAAGCTTGCCATGTCACCCCCTGTGCTGAGGAAAGCAGAAGGTGGATCAGTTACATTCTGTCCTTGCCTGCAATGTCTGGTCATCCTTAGGAACACGACACAAAGCTTTCCAGTGCATCCAGGAATTGTGAGTCTTCTGACTTTTCAGCTGCCTTTTTTTAATCACTGCATCCCAGCTAAATTATTTAAAATAAGAATTACCTATTGCCTTTTTGAAAGCTGAATTTATCCTCAAGTTTTATCGACCTTTGTTATTTTTACCCCTTTGTTTCCTTCTGCAAAAACTGCAATTGCCAGGAGGCTTCCCAGTCATCTAAAGAGCATCAGTAAACAAGAGCAGAGACAGATGGCTGAGCTCAGTTGAAATGAGCACAAGACTCAGCCTCTCCTCTAAAACCCAGAAGAATGCAGCAGCCCCAGAGAGAAAACAGGGATGTCCACCCAATCTGATAAGGGAGAAGTCACTGTGAGGAGGTGCAGAGCTTCCATGTACACTGAACATCCACCACAACTGTCCAGCCTTCCAATAACACAACAGGGTAAGAGGATGGCAGCACAGCACAGAAGAGTTCTCTCTCCATTGTTGCTCCCAAAAGTATTGCTGACACAAACAATCAGCAGGGAAAGTAAAGCCAGGCATCTCCTTCCAGCAGTTACTTCTGAGAAGTAATAGAGGAAACTGTGACAACCTAAGTAACATCTCTGACAGGCCTCTGAAATCACCCAATACTACAGGAATTTGGTCCCATTGACAAATAACATGTTAATCCCTTATTAAAATGAGAGATTCAATGAGACAAAGAAAACCCATGAGGAAACTCACAGATTTTATAATGAAAGAAATCTGTCGAAACAAACATTTCTATTTTCTTCATTCTTGGATTTGATTCTCATTTACTGCATAGGAGACTACAAGTGTTAACACAAGATACTATTTACATTACACACCTTGCTAAATAGGTTCAGACATCCACAGACATTCAAAAACTGTATCTGAATTAATACAATTCTTGTATGCCTCTTCCACCTATAAACTCATTGTGATTCCACAGACACACCTGCATGCCTGAATGAGTTACATAAAAACGGATTCAAACATTGCCCATTCTTCCCCAAATGAAAAGTTTTATTCTGCTGAAATGTAGTTAACATTTCTCCCTCAGGGCTTCCTGATACTCCAAGTTCTTTCTTCACTCAGCGATAGCAGAAAGCTCCAAGAACAGAGCTGCACAATCATCACCTCCAATCAGCTCTAATTGAAGGCTGACACGAGACAGAACGAGAAACTAGCGCTGCAATTAATACAGACAGGAAAAAACAAGACTGTGGGAGCAGCATCATTATCGGTAAAGCTCTGGCAAAACCCTCAGGTTGTGGCTTGTTGGCACACTACCACCTCCGAGGTGGAGGTAACTCCTCCATAGGGCACAAATAGGAGGGAGGGAATAAACTGGCGGTGAATTCACCACAAATGGTGAATACCTGGTGAATTTCTGGCCCCTTTTTAGCTCAGTATTCAGACTGAAACTTTAAGAAATTATTAACATGGACTCCACTGATCCTCTCAAAAGAAGTCTGAATCAACCCTTCTGGGAATCCAGATTGAATTCCTAAAATGCAACGTGACATATACTTCAGTAGGCTCTTCCTAAAACAGCAAAACTACAAATTAAACACAGAATTCTCACATCAACCTGTTTCCCCCTCACAGTGATTCACCCAGGGTCTCCCATTCATTTCCAGGATGCCATTCCCTGCTCGATACATGTAAAAGACTGAGCAAAAAGCTGGCACACACCTGTATCCCCGTGGAAACAGCTGTCCTGGTGACACCTCGCAGAGGGCAAATCTCCATCACTGGGCCAGATCTGTCCCGTTTTTCGTACCCCCACAATGGTGGCCTCAGACACGATGACCTGCTGCTGCCGGTGCCGCTTTTGGGACTGGGGGGTCGGCGGGCTGCTGCTGTCAAAGGACTGCTGGGAGTTCTGGGAGGGGGAGCGGCTCTTATCGCGATACATGCGGTAGGTGGTGGGGCTGGGGGACACGTGGCTGGACTGTCCCGAGGAGAAGTCTTCCTCACTGGAGGTAAGGTTCTCATTAGAGCTACAATCAGGAGTGTATCCTCCTCCAATATCTTCAAAACTCCTGGGGGAATAAGATCTCCTGGGCCACGTGAGATGTTTTTCCTGGTCGGGTGGGCCCTGATTTCGCAGAATGGGTCCTTTTCCTTCTCCTTCCCCCATCATTCCACCAACATAGATACTCTGATACGGCTGAAAGTCCATGGGCTGCCAAGGGGAGCGGTTGCTGCCGTTGGCATTAATCAGGTTATCTTTAAGAAACTTGGGGTTCAGTTCAGCATCCTCATATTCTCCATCATAGCCAAAGCTGCTCTCTGAGGACCTTCCCCTGTAGGCAGGCCTCTGGAACTCGCTGAAGCTGGGTACCATGTTAGAAGGGAGGGAGTGCAAAGACTTTTTGCGTTCCATTTGCATGGCCTGGCAACCAAGAGAGCTTATTTTATCAGAAACGTCTTTATCATTGACCTTTACTAGACCCTTCTCATGATGATACTCCATGTTCACATAAAAGGGCTTCTCAACAACATCCTTGTTATCACCAGAAGAGTGTGAATTAACCTTTTTCATTCTCTCAAAATTGGACCTTAGGGCTGCCACGCTGGTGCTGTTCCCTCTCTCCTTAGGTTCAAACGATCCCTCCTTCTCAGCAGATCCCACCAGTCTGCGAGTGGAAGCCGACCTGTGCTTTGAAGGAGAGCCATCTGTATCACAGCGATTCTCCATGTCTTCTACAACTCTCTTCAGCTTCTCTTCACCATAGTACTTACACCTGTCCTGCTCTGCTTCCCCGTGGTGGGGGCTGTCCAAAGGTGACAGGTCTGACCCATCGCTCTGGGTAGACAGCTTCCGCATAGAGGGTATCCTGGGTTTGAACTTCTCCTCCCCGTGATGTGACTTGCTTTTTTCATATTCGTCTTGGTCAGCAGACTGGTGATGATGCAGGTCCTGGATCTGCTGCTCTGCACCCCCTTCAGGCAACTGAGAAACACGTTTAAAACCCCATCTCTGTCTATCATAGCTTTTTTTCTCCTTTGCCAGAAGAGTCTGCAGGTAAATCATGCGGAACCTCTCCTTATTAACCTCCATCTCCAGTCTCCGGATAGATGCTTTGCACATCTCCAGTTCTTGTTCAATGTCTCCCACAGATTTCAGCTCCATTTTAGGAGGCTCAGAGTCTGCAAATTGTGCTTTCCAAGCCTCTACAAACCCCACAGGGTCCACCATTTTGCATACGGGAGTAAGTGGAGAATACGAGAAGGAGGCTGGAGAGAAAGAGGTGGAAAGAAAAAACCAACCGGATCTCACATGTAGAAGCAGAAACAGCTCGGGCAGGGTCAACTCAGCGCGTCTCTTTCGCGGTCCATGCAGGGCACCGGGAGGCAGGCAGCAATCCTCTCTCGCGATCGTCTCTCCTCCCGTCTCCTTCTGCCGGCCCCAGCCCCGCGTACACTCGCTACTCTCTCCCCGGCATGACCGATGGTTTGCTGGCGAACAACAATGCTCCCACCCCGGCGATCCCCGAGCACTTCAAAGCGCGTGGACAAAGGCGCGGGCTCGGGGCGGGGGAGGGAAGGTAAATATCGCCCCCCACCCACCTCCTGTCGCCGCCGTCCTGGGCACGGTCCTCAGCGCGGCCCCGCTCCGGAGCCCTCCGCTCCGCGCTGCCTCGGCAGCCCCCGTGTTGTGCTTTCTCTTTCTCTCTCCTCCTCTCCCCCTGCCCCTTTCCCTGTCTCCTCCTCCCGGCTATTGTGCTGCGCTCGGGGCGCGCACGGTCCCCGCGCGGGCGGCGGTGCGGGCGGCGCGTCCCGGCCGAGCTCCGCCGCTACCCCGCGCTGCCCGAGCGCCCCGCGGCCCCGCGGGAGCCCCCCCGGCGGCGCAGCCCCCGCTGCCCAGGGCGGCCCATCGCGGCCCGGCTCCGGCGGCGCTGCGGAAGGGGAGGGGAGGGAAGGACCCGGCGCAGGCACTGACACGGCGCTGGGGCCTCTTAAAGGGGCAGCCGGGCCGGGGGAGCCGCGGGCGTGGGGGGCCCCAGCGCCTCCCTCACGGCTGCCCGTGAGACAAAGGCAAAGTCCTGAGCGGTGCCGGCCGCTCGCCCTTGCAGCCTGGGCATCCTCACACCGTACAGACGTGACCATAGCTAAGACTGATGATGAACATGCCGAGCACACAGCCCTGTGTGCACAGGGAGGTATCCATTCCCGTCCATACAGCCATGCCCTCATATATTATGTATAAACAGCAGCACGTCCCTGTGCTCTCTCTTGTGTTCATAGCAAGGCTCTCCCCCCAGGCATTGATGCAGCTCACCTTCAAAGGTCACGTTTTCCCCCACTCATGTAAGTGTGGTTAGTAGTAGGCTTGTCAGTCCCTCAATCCTACCTTCCTTGCCAATAAATTATAAGCTGGATTTCTGAGATGGGCAACTGCTACTCCAAAATAACTCTGATGCTGACAATAAAGGCTGCTTTGTTTGGGCATTACTCTCACTTTTGTCCTGTATATTATTTAGCAATAGTAACTCAGTCCCACACTTCACCTCTTCACCTGGGTGAAGGGTGGCAAATGATTCAAACAGAATTCTGGCTGCCAGGTATTATTTTCCTTCTGAAATCACACCATCACACTTCCTTCTTAACCTTGCTTACAGCATGTATCCTTTCCATGTACTAATTCAACCTCTGAAAAACGGGTAAAAAGCAACCAAAACTCCATCTTTCCTGTTTGGAGGACAGGCAAAGACATTATATACCCCTCATATCCCCTATAAAACTGTTTCTTTCATGTTTCTGGTGAAGCATATTTTTCTGGTACATGTTGCAAGAAAAGACAGTGGGATATAGCTCTGATAAGAACTAATAAAATCCCATAGGAATGAAAAGCACAACTCCACAGGAGTAACTCTCTTACCTTTGAGATATGTGCTGTTTCAAAATCCATTAAACACTTTTCCTCTCCACGCCTTTTTATATGCCAAGGAAAATATTTTGGGGTACTTTCAGCTATATCACAAATGGATACTCATATATTCACTTTTGCATAGTTCATCCCTCTTGGTTTTGTTTCCTGGCTTTAACTGCTTTTCCTGCACTTGTTTCCTCAGCTTTTAACACATAACAGGCTTTGGCTGACCTATATGGAAAACAGATTATGAGCTAAATCATTATAAAATCTATATGTTTAATAAATAACTCTATAAATCATTCAAGACTTCTCAATGTGTCTCAGAAATAAAATAAACTGCCTTTTCTCTATTGATACTATTTGTTTACTTAGTGGCAGTTTGACCAACAAAATTCTGACATGCAATGTATTTCTAGGAATAATAATATTGCACTGGCATGGTTATAAAAAATGGCAGGTATGTGACATCACTGGGATCTCTCCTGAATTCATATAGAACTTTTACTGAAGGCTCACCATCCTAATTTATTTCTGGAGTGGTTTCTGTCTGGGTCTGCTTTTCTGACATTTGTGTCCTTTCTGGAGGGAGGAAGAATTATAATGAGTCACATGAGGGATTTCTGTGTGCATATTCACCTTTTAGTGAATAATACTGTTAAACAACTACACCCTCTTTATCTACCGAGGTAGCACAACTCCAGAAATCCCACCGGGAATTGAAGCGTTCTCTGAATTTTTGCTGATACTTTATGCATTGAAGAGAGCAGCATTTTAACTGGATACAAAATTTCTTTAAGCCTACAGTGGCAGACACACACCTGTGATTTGAGACCGAGATTCCTGCGATGAGGGGCTGAAGTCGGGCCGGGCTGCCCGGCGCATCCCCTCTGCTGGCCGGTGAGAGATCGCAAAGCGCTCCCGAGCCCGCGCGGATCCGATCCTGCAGCGGCCGCCGGGCTCCCTCTGGTGGGAGCAGGAGCCGCTCGGCTCCGGTACAGCTCCCGAGCCGCCACTCGGGAGATGCTCTTCAGCATCATCCCGCGCGGAAGAGCCGGCGGGTTTCAAGGACAAACAAACAAAAAACCGTAGGACATAAGCTGAGCTTTTAAAATGAGAAATAAAACATGGTTTCTGATTAATATGTGGCTGAAACTGAAAAATCGTATTTTTGTTAACACGAAGCAGCACTCTCGGAGCTGACAAGTCTTGGGAAGTCGCATTCAGTCTAAATCATTCTGTGAACCCGGGGGGAAAAAAAGGAACTCTCCTTCGCCAAATTCAGACAATGAATTTCTCACTGTGAGAGCAATTTCCAGACCAAAAATACAGGAAAGTGATCAACCCTCTCCATCACCAAACCCATATTCTCCTACAACTTGCCAAACATTTCATTATAACTTGCCAGCTCAGAGATGTGATACAGAGTGTTCAGAGCATTCACTCACCAGTGTGTTACATCAGAACAACCTCTAACGATTAATGGGGAGCTGCAAACACCCAGAGGGGGACAGATTTATTCATGGAGAATGGACTCCAGCTCCACCACAATGTAAACCTGAGCTGGGAACCAACAGGATTTAGAAATTCTGAATCCCATTATCTATGTAAGTATAATCAACCATACCTTCAGTGTCAAATGATAACTCAAAAGATGAATAACACTGTTAAAAATTAAAAGAAAAGGCTTTTATGGTAAGAAATTAACTTTGTCAGGTGGCTTTCTTAAATGGCTTTTGATCCATTACCAGAGGGTTTGCTCAGCACAAATGCATCCACAATCCATGAACACATTAGCTTTTACTTATTAAAGACAAGAAACAGCACAACTTCAGTTCTTCTTTTGGGAAAGGGATTGTTACATTTGCTCTTTACCTTTGCTTCAAACTGACTCCAAAGTTTACTTCAATTTCTCACCTGCAAATTCCACAAGGAAGCTGAAACTGTGACTGTTCCCATGATCACTGTGGGGACTTCAGCTGGTATAGAAATTGTGGTTTACTCTACCTATAGTGAGAGTTAATCAAGTTTTTTCAACACTGTTTTCCAAAATATTAAGGCTTCTTCAAAGTCAATTAAGTTGCTGATAGAATGGATTTACAGAGATAAAACATTGGCCAGGTAGAACTTACCAATTTATATTTATTTTCTATAGTTACTTTCTTTTGTGCTTTCCTAAGCAACTCATCGTTTGCAACATGATCCAAGATTCATTTTAGATGATAAATTATTAATATGGAGTTCTTTGCAGGGGAGGTTTCAGTGATGCTAAAAACACCCTTAAAACCCCAAACACACAAACAAAAAATTACAACAAAACCCCAACAAACCACCAAACAAAAAACCCCCAGTCTCAAAGCATCCATCATTTAATAGACTTGGGCTATTGTCCCATGACAGCTGATGACTGATGGAGTATTACATTTGTATGTGAAGTTTTTGGAGCTCCAGATGATACAAAACAGCAATGACATCATGCAATGTGCTGAATCCCTAGGAAAAAACTGTCCCAGTTGATTTCCCAGGCAACATGATCGTGTTGTTGAAGAGATTCCATCTCTGTGACTTTGTACAATAATTGAGCTCAGCAACAGAAGAAACCCTTAGGAGATATATTTCTTGGTGGAAAAAAAAAATCCCAACACAAATGGATATTTTCTTAGATTTGTTCCCGAGTCATTTTGCAGTGTAAACATTTTCCTGTCAGCACTGAAGCCCAGCTAACCTGATGTGCTGCAGCAGAGTGAACCATCTCCACTCTCACTCAGCACAGGAGGCACAAGGCCATGGCTGCCCAGCCAATGTGCTACGAGCACAGAGTAAATTCACCCCCTTTGAAACAGACTCTGGAACTGAACAACTGCACAGAACATCAGAAGGTCAAAATACTACACATTTGGATAAAGAGCTCCTTTTGTACCCTCACAGATTCATTTTTTCCACCAAATGCTACATTTGTGTCCTTGCCAACAGGCAGCACAATTGCCAAAGTGAAGATTATCTGATAAAAAAAGACACAGAGTTCCTAGATCTCTATTCATCATATTCTAGGAAGCTGCTCTAACTTACGTCAAAAGGAAAAATAATAAAAGCATGCTCAGGCTCTTTTCTCCACTTTTTCCAATTTCTTATCAAAGGGGGGAAAATGGCAGAGAATCCAGAATATTTTCAGACTGATGCATTTCTTTATTGATAAATGTCTGCATTTCTCAGCAGCTCAAATCTGAGTCCTAATTATTTTTAAAGTTACTGTTGTTTCTGCAACGATGGAATAAATAACCCAAGAAACAGCACCTTGTAACTGTTTGTAGGTTTTCCTTCTCTTCATTTAAATTAATTGCAATATGAAATTTAAAGCATTATATATTTTTTTAATGCCAGCAAGCCTGACATGCTGGATATTAATATTAGAAACATGGAATTCTAAGCTAGGTACAACAGAGTATTAGAGTTCAGAGAGCAGTTAGAAAAATTAGAGGGAAAGAATATGTTTTCCATTTTATGCACCTGTGTGGCCATTCTTTCTTATTCAAGAGAATGGAAAAGAATAGCATTCTTATCTGGCAACATTTTTCAAAATATTAGACAGCTGTGTTAAAACAACTATGTTCCTACCTGGATTTCTTTTAGGCTTGGAAATATTTAATACTGGGCTCTGATTCTCAAGTGGAAAATGAAAAGTAATAAACATTTTTCCTGGATGGAGAAACCACAGTGGAAACTATGCAGCCTGCATTTGTGTACTTCCAAGCCTGATACTTTAAAAGATTTACTTTCAAATAGTTTTAAAATACTTGGAATGCATAATAAAAGCAACCAGACTTATTTTGCACGATTGTTTTAAAAGGCAAAACCATATTGATACCACCCTTCACTCTGAACTGCCACTTGTTTCCTGCTCCCACTAGAGAATGCCACTTCACTAGCTAAGATTTCTAGAGAATTATCAAAACCAAGACACTAAAATGACATCATTTTTGACTACAAGCCTTTCTGGCAGACAGGTGAGCCCACAGCACTGGCAATGTCTCCTTGCATTAAGACAAGGATGTTATGTTTCAGCTACACAGAAATGTTTACATAACAATTGTACCACCCTGCACAGGGAGCCTGCAGCAGCAAGGGAACTCTCAGCAAGAAGTTTGGGTAAGTTTTTCCTCCCTCATTTCTAAAATGAAAGCTCACTATTTCTGGTTTGAGAGCATTGTTGCAGAGAAGTGTGGCACTTGCAGAAACAGTTGACAGTCAGCAGCAACTCAGGCTGACTCGAGCATTGTTTTCTGGAACTTCCATAGCATTCTTCTCTAGCTCTGTGGAAACAAAAAAAGTTATAAAATCATCGTGCAAGAAATTATACCATCTGATATTCTGGGTAACAAAAGCTGGATGCAGGCCCAGTCACTCCTGTAGGCTAAAACCTGGGCAGACAATGATATGAATATGCTTGCAGGTGTTTGAAACTGGCTCTAATGCTTGAAAAACCTTTCCAATCCTTCCAACTATAAACTAGAAAAATGCACACAAAAAGTAAAGCTCCACATACTGATAAGATTTCCTGCCCCAATTTGGGCCCTGTGCCCAGGAGTGCTCTCCAGCTCCTTTATCATGGACTGTTCAAAGGCCAAGGCAGCAACTCGAGAGAAGAATTCTTTGACATTTTCTCCTAGGAAACAAGACAGAAATGATGTGTTTTTATAAAGGCACATAACAGATGATCAAGCATAACAAGCACATCTGTGAACAGCTGACTGCTCAATATTGGGACAGAACAGGCCTCTCCAACAATCTGTGTCTCATTCTGATCACTGCAGAAAGAATTTATTTTCTTACTTTAGAATACTGTACCCTGTGCTGCACCTTTATTTTTAGCCAGCAACAGAGAGAATTCATTTTGTGGTGTAATCTTTTTCCATTGCTAACGTTGAGTAGTAGTGCACATGTGTATTTATGTAACTATCTATGAATTATACATGCTCAGATACTGCAAAGCAGCTTGATTATTTCTTTCTGCATACACAACAGTGAAAGCACACATACAAACACTCAAATAAAATCAGCCATTAATAAGCCTGAAGTTTCTCATAGCAACAAAATATAAGAACAACAACAAAAAAACTGGGAATGGGGGGAAAATAAGTTCCTCCCACCCCAACATCAGCCCTCGTGGTTATGCTATTTTTACATCCCTTGCAGTAATTTACCTGTTTTGGCTGAAACCGACCAGTACTCTGCCTGCATCTCCTTGGCAAAGCGGATGGCATCGAGCTCTGTCCTCTCACACACAGCTCCTGACTGGGCAAACAACAAGGGACAGCTTGAACAAAGTGTCTGGGCTGGTGCCAGCACAGGCACTGCCATAGCACCACACTGGGATGTTTCCAGTGTTCTCAGTGGCCTTTCTGACCTTGCCTAGACATGACTGCAAGAACCTTCAGCTATTTACTACTGGATTAACACGGAAGTGTCCGCTCAGCTCCCACAGCACTGAAACAAAACAAGAGTTAACAAGTGACCCTTCTATCTAACACGTTCCCTGGTGAAGGACTATCATGCCAGCAGCCAGTTCATGGTCTTTAAATCCTTGCCACCCCATCATTCTCAGCAGAAGAGCTGTGGGACCAACTAGTAACAGAATAAACAAGTTTGTTTTCAAAGCCTCAAAAACCTGCTTTTCTACGGAAAGACAAACACAGGACTGAGAATTGTACAGAGAGACTGCATTCACCCTGTTCTTTTGAAAATTATGTGATACTCAAATAAGTAAGAAACCTTTCTTCTTCCTGAGTAATGTAAACACCAGTCCTTAAAAACCAATTTCCCTCCAATTTTTCCAACAGTTCTCTGAACTCTAATACTCAGGTGTGAGTATTTAGCTTAGAATTCCATATTTCTAGGATCCATATCCAGCATGTGAGGTTTGCTGGCATAACAAAAATACATATAATGCTCTAAATTCCATACTGCAGTTATTTTAAATGGAGAGAAAGAAGAAAACCTATGAACAGTTACAGAACAACAACAAAACCTTCAAGATCACTATATATGTTTATATATGCTTGAAAAATGTCACGCAAGAAATATTTCACTAACTACCCATTTTTTTCAGAGTCTCTTCTTTAATTGGTTTCAAGTGGACTGTTCAATTTACCTTTTAAGTTTTTCACTCAAGGTCTTTATCTCAATGACATTGAGCACAATTTGCAAGGGAAATTGTTTGAGGAACTAGGGAAAATCTGATTTCCTTATCTGCACTCAATTTACTTACCACCAAATCTTTTTTTGTTCCAACCAGAAAGATGAAGCTGGAATCTGGCTCATTCTCCCTCAATGCATCTTCTAACCACTGTCTGAAATAAAAAAAAAAATTAAAAAGTCAGAGGGAACAAGGAGTACAGGAGAATATGACAGATAATAGGGTCACAAGAAAAGTGAGTGGAAGAACTTATGAGTATCAAAAGCCTTTTTTTCTAGGCAGAGAGAGCAGTAGCTATTCCAACTCCTTTGAATACATGTCTCCCACTAAGGAAAAATCATACCCATGGCAGAGTACAAACTCAACAATGACTTTAGCACCCAGAGAGGATATTCCTCAGTGTAAGGGAGAGGGCAACGTTTGGTGTGAGATTAGGAATAAGAAAGCAAGAAGCAACTGAAAAAGGTATGAACCACATAGCAGGTTAGCTAGAAATGGGAATAAAGAGTGAAATAATCTATTCAGCATTATAAAACAGCTCCCTATGAAGGCTGTATGATTCTTGTCTCACAAGCTTTTATATTCTTATTACTCTGGCAATCAAGTTTCTCTTGAGTCATCCAACACAAGTCAAGGAGGGAAGGGAGTGTGTGCGTGTGTGGGAAATCAGGTTCACAGGCTTCAATTACTTTCAGCCAAGCAGAGACACTAATATATATATTATTTTACAAAGTCCTATGTAAATGAGCTAAGCACCATAGTACACATTCAAATAAGACAGAGTACAGGTTGTAGAGAAGTCTGTACCTGCATTACAGTCACAACAGCACGTTAGAAATACATACACCCTGAGCTGTGACAGCAGGGGGATCACAGATCCATGCAGGGCTTTGCAGCCTGCACTAAAAGCAGAATGAGTTCACTCACAACAATCAGTGTGTTGTTGTAGCCAAATCATTACAAGGATCTGAACTAGGAAGTTTAGCTGTACCTACACATACTTGGAGTTTTAATTTTCTCTCCTCTTTTTGACAACCTATCCCCCATCAGAATCACAAACTAGAGAAAAAAAATTGGGATAGCAGTGCACCTAAAAAATGAAAGGCCCATGAGACATTATGCATGAGATGCATCTCATCAATTTTATCATTTACATTACATTCCAGCCTGTTATTCTATTTATATCAAATGAAGTAAAAAAAAAAAAAGCCTTTGGAGTGCACTTCATCTTTTGCTGCATGTCTAGCTTTGGAAGGATCAAGCTTTTACTGAAGTGCCTCTCTCTCTGCACTGACTTTAAAGGAAGTGTAAGCAGTTCAAATTTATGCTCTGCATTTTCTTCAGAAAAATCCCTCCCTATGTAATCCAAACTAGTAACTGTCATTTTTAATTTCTTAGCTCAATAGAAAATACACTCATGATCCAGCAAGCTCTTAACACCTACATATGGAAGGCAATTAAACCTGCTGTAAAAACCTTTAAAAGATAAGCCAAAATGCAGAAACTTACTTGGTGTGATCCAAAGTTTGGATATCAGCCAGATCAAACACTGTTATTATAGCTGCAATAAAAGACAAGACCAGAAAAAAAGGTAATTAAATTAGAAAGTGTATCAGAAGTCTCTCCAACCTGTCTTGTTAAACAGAGAGAATGTTTATATATAAGGTGTAAGAACAGATTTAACACATAGGAAGTGGAAGACTACCCATTTGCTCATTCCTTTTCTTTTTCTAGCACCCAATAAGACCTAAGTCCTTAGCCTTCAATGTTTTATCTAGAGTCTGCAGTCTATAGTGCTATCCACCCTTTCATTTTGGGACCACAAATTACCACAGGATGGTCTCTTACCAAAGGGAAAGCCAAAAATATCCACTTCCATCTCCAGCACTAATCTCACCCAACCTCAGATTCTTTCCCCCCAGTCACAAGTGCCACTTTCTATCACTGCACCAGCAGAACACTCAGAGCTCCCAGATGTGACAACACATCAAGACATTGACTTCTTCATCCCTGCTTCCCTGCAACAATGGGCAATCCATTCCACCACAGTGTGTCTGTAGGTACCTTCCTGAGGAGCATAAATGGATGTAGGTTGTTGTACAGAATACAGGCTCCCAACAAGAGCAGGATCAAATTAATATCACTCTCACCCTCTGCTCCTCGGTAGTAGGCAGATGCAATGCACTTGAACTTCTCCTGACCTGCTGTGTCCCATCTGTGCACAGGGGGAAAAAAGAAATTTCAGGTTAATGAAACCCAGGGTAACCTGAGTAAACATGTTAATGAAGCAGCAGACTGGTACAAGGCAGAGAAGAATGTGATACCAGGGAGGTGTCACCATCTGGAACATGTTATTCATTAACTACTGAGAGAAAGACACTAAAGCTCTATTAGTCAATGAAGACATGCAAACACCATTTTTACCTTTTCTTAAAAAATACTAATCATTTTGGGGCAATTCAAATATTTGTATTTTGCATGGTAATGTCCTTTCCTTAAAACATTTTTTTTCCTTTCATCTATGTAATTTGCATGTATTTCTAGGGCAATCTAGTTCTGTCAATTTTCTGTGCTAATACTGGCTCAGTCATGTATTAGCCCACGTTAGAATCTTGCCACTGCTAGATAAGATATCTGTCTCCACAGTACAAATTAGAGACCTGCAGCTCAGTCTAGCAGGTACTAATGACACCATTAAATAAAATGAAGAATGTCCTTCTCATTAATGAACATGATATGCAGTGCCTTCAGCTACTGCCAGCACTACAGAGTTTGGGTTTTGCTGTAGCCTTGTACTGCCAGTCACGGATACTTGCAAATGTACCTTGTATGGAAATCTCTCAGCAAGAGGGGGCACTAGTGCTTATCATATGGAAATGCTCTACCCAGCTTCTGAAGACTTTGCAGATAATGCAACCTGACCTTATTGCTTCAGTTTGCAAAGTGCTGATGCATGAGTCTGGATTTTTAGAGGAACTCAAGTTCCAAAATGTTAGCACCTGGCAAAACTTCCCAAACACAATTACAGTCAAATCAGTGGGAAATGGATTTTTCAATAAATACCACAAGCCATCTATTTACATCAGTGATCTCACCAGAAAAAGTGTTCCTAAGTAAAAAGGTTTTTTAAATTAATGCACTAAAATATCTCATGCAAAGCATCTTATTTCTGCTCTAGGTCACACTACAGATGATTCCCAATGCCCTCTACAGAGCAATGTTGCTGGCCACCAGAAACACAAAAGGACAGCACTCCACAGACCCAAAGCAGGTGGAAGAAGGGCAGGATTCCCTACAGTCTGACAAGCAAAGTTGAAAATCAAAGATACTAGGTTCACATGCTAATAAAACCACTCCAGCCTATCATTTAGGGATAATTAATTAGTTGCTAATTAAGAGATGTAAAAATCACTGGACACCTTATCATTAATTTCAATGACTGCAGGAATAAAACCCCCAGTAAAGCCAAGCTCAGGCTCACTGCTCACCGTGCCTGCTAAACTCAGATCACAGACTGGGGTTAACCAGCACTGGTGGCTGTGACAAAAGCTTCCACTTCTCTTTCATGAATGTTGAGTAAAAGTGACAGAACTCTACTGAAATAGTGCAACATGTTCAAGATGAATTCTCATTTACAAGCTTGTAATATTTTTTAGGCATGAAAAATCCAAGAGTAAAATTTCTACTGAAACTAAGCCCAGAGACAGAATCTTTTCTTCAGATCACATTATTCTTTGTGCAATAGTATCATATTTTAAAAATCTTTATTCCACTACAGCCTGCAGCAATTCAAGCTCTGCTGAGACTGTACTCTGTGCAATGCTTAACCATGCTCTTTCAACTCACATCTGGAGGTTATATGGCATTCCAATTATCTCAAAACGTTCAATCTCAAAATCTACTCCAATGGTTGCCTTGTAGTCTCGCTCAAAATTATCTTTACAAAATCTGCAATTGAAAAAACAATAAGAGGATGAAAAACTCACAAGATAAGTACAAATAACTGCAAAACTAACACTGTCTGGGGTAAATTATGAAGAAAAGAGAAAACTAACTGCGGATTTGCCATATAATGTAGAAGCAAACATAGAAACAAAGCCTTGGGCTCTCAAGGGAGGTACAGTATCTTCCAGTTTTAGTTACAAGGGAATATATTTTGGGTCATAAATAATGACCCAAATGAAATCTAGTCTCAGACACTGAAATTGTTTTCTAATTGTTTAGCCTTTAGCCTGGATTCCTTAAGAAAACTGTATCATATTTGACTAGATAAAAATACCTAAGAATGCAACATCTACTGATTGAAGTGCTAGAGCACGACTTTCTGTGGTACCAAGACTGTCTCATACTCTTGACTTCATTTTCTCTTCATTTAATAACAAAACCACAAAGTACTGGTTCAGGTTCAACCAGAACCATGAAGCACTGCTCTAAAGCCAGCAATGGAAATGTTATAACATTTCTCTGAGAAACAGGAGAATCAAACCATCAGCTGAGATATACCATACCTGTTGATAAGACTGGTTTTTCCAACATGCAGGTCTCCTACCACAACCACTTTGGATATTTTCAGCCTGTTATAAACATTTGAAAATACTACATAGTGTTAGTAGTAATTGCACAGTCTCCTTCTAAAAATTCTGATTCAGATCTTTAAATTGCAAGTGAGGAGCACATGTACCTGTGACTTCAGTTTATCTACATGCCACTGAGTCTGAGTCTTTAACTGTGAGAAAGGAAGCACCAAGAAACCAAACCCTTCTGGAGCAGAAATAGTCCATTTCTTACTCTTTTTTTTCCTTAATTTCAATTCAGTGGAACAAATTTTATTAAATTAAAATTGCTTTGACTGCAAGTACATGCATTTGGCATAATTTTACATAAGTTTACACCTAAGACCATAGTGTGTCTGCATCCTTTGCATTCCAATTTATCCCAAGTTTCTCATTGACTTCAATACTACAAACAAAGTCCTAAGTGCAGAAACAAGAAATTGCTGATAATAAAATAACCCACTGCAGAATGTGCCTCTGGGAAAAACAACCCACAGGGTTAGAGCCAATACATTTTCTGACTCTCTGGAATAATATTAATCTGAACCTGGCTTCATGCAAATAATCCTCTTTGCTCTGGGTCCTCCCCCAGGACACAGCAGATGGGCTTTAGGTGACTCAGCCTGCATTCTTAAAATTGAAACTGGATCTCTTTTAGGAGATCCAGGTGGATAAGTGAATTTAAAATCATTTGTTGACCTAAACTTGGATTGACATCTCCTGTGCAAATGGTACAAAAATGGCTTAAGAGGTTTAATGCTCTTTTCTATCAAGGAATGGCTTTTTAACAAAGGAGTTAATCTTCTATTGAATACTATTTCTGGTTACATCAACTTCCATGTGATGCTGATTCCAAGTTAATCTACTCTAAATAGCTGAAAAATCGATTGGCAAACTGCATGACTAATATCTCCAAAAAAGAAAGAAAAAAAAAGTTATATGTGGCAGTCAACATTAACTGGGTGACCACAGACCCCTGTGCTACTGATTACTGTTACTGAGAAAATACTGAATAAAATCAACAACCTTAAGGGAAAAGCCAAGGGGTAAGTGATGGTTTAGAGGTGTGTGTTCCATTAATTTGTACTGGGGGAAAAAAAACCTCCCTAGACCAGACCATTTAACACAATGATGGACTGCCAGGAGGGTGTTAAATAAAGCCATTAGCTGCTGAATTTATCAGACTAGCTGTCCAAAGGACAAAGAAATATTTTATTAGATGGGGTAATGGGAAAGGAAAAGATGATGGTTATTCCTGACAAGCTTTGCAAGTACTGCACAAAACAGTACTGCCATTCCTACTCCCATTCCACCAAAAAATGACCAAATAATAATCATCTCTGGAAAGCAGTGACAGAGAAGTAGTTTAATTCTATTCACAAAGACAAAACATATTGCTTTTTCATTATACTCTGTTACCAGAATAAATTACATAGTGAGTTGGTTTATATAGAAATAAAAAAAAAAACTCCTAATAAAAAAATCCCAAACAAATACAACTTGGAAATGAAAGGAAAAAAATACCTCAATTCAGTAAAGCATGTCTTACCTGGAAAATTGTCCAGACACTTGTAACTAATTTACATGAAACTAAGATAGTGACTGTGTTTCTAAAAAAGGAATAAAGTCACTGATGTCTCTCAGGGTGACATATTTTCAGTTAATTTTTTTTTTTTTAGCAAGACTCCCTAGTGAAATGAATATAAAGCTGCATTTAAAGATGGATATCATGACAAGTCTCATGTCAGCAACTCCAGAGCTGGAGGAATAGTGAGCTAATTGTCAGTATTCATAGGAGCTCCACTTTATGGAGGATCCTTCACATTGAAGCCAGAAGCATTTATCATTAAAATGTACAGCTGTTTATTTTAACTGAATAGTGATGATTTCAACACAGTTTAGCTGTCTTTCCTTACTTCAGAGATTAAATCAGTAATAGTAACAGTTCTAGTGGAGAGATAATGCAGGCAAAAAAACAACTTCAAGATTATTAGTAGAGTATAAATCAGTTTATTCTGATTTTTAAATGCTATATATTTACCAGAATTTTGCTCCAATTTTAAGGAATCTTTTAAGAGACCTTCTCAGCATGTATACTTCAAAAAGACCAAAACCAGATTCCCAGATTTTTCAAGAAACTTAGAACTGCTGCCTTTATATCCCTGCAAAGCCTTTATTAACTGCTCCTTTGGAACACCTACAGAGAACACAGCAAGGCTGGGTCTGTTAGATCTTTTGAACTAAGTGTTTACTTAAAGGGTGTTAAAAACCTTTTCATTCTGAAGCTATTTGTTTCAATGCTACCTATCCCAGCAGAAGAGGCACTCGATTCATGTGCTGTGGAACAGGTCAGAGAACTGCCCTGTGCAGGGGCTTAGCTGCCTTCAAACATCCTGGAAGGAGGAAAGCCAATGAAGAAAGGAGGCTCTAAAGAGCTTAAAATACTTTCTTCCCTGCATACCTGGGTTATTACAAACTTACCCAGCTGTTCCAGGGCTCTGCTGACAGGCAGCCCTGACCTGTGCATGGAAGTGCTCCTTCAGCTGCAGACAGGCCTCAGGTGTGTACCACTGGAAAGAGAGAACAGCTGCTGGGACAAACTGGGCAATGGCCACTTGGCAAGAAGTCAAACTGGCAAGGAGACACAGATAAAATGATTGCTCACAGGGTTTGACAAGAGCAGGGCTATCCTGGCATAACAAAAGGGGTAGGTTGGGTTGGAGGGCAGTAAGGTTTCCCCAGAGCTGTGTTTGTTCAAATCCTTGGGACAGCACCATCCTCTGAGCTCCTTTCTGAGGGTCAGTGTCCAGCACTCCCTAAGCACCCATGGCTAAATCCACCTGCTCATCATTCTGTGCCCCAGGAAGGGCCTTCAATTATCCCAACAACCTCAGACACACAAGACAGACACAGATGGGAGCATACCACCAGCAAGTCATTATTACTGTGAGGTTTCTCAATCTCATATAAGTGTGAAGCACTGCTTTTATTACTAGCCCTATAACTGGGAATTAGTTAAAAATGAGGAAAATATATTTTACCTTGCATTTGCTTAAAATACCTGTGGTACTTTTCATAAAATTAAAAGCAAAATATGTGGCTGAGATGAAGAATGGAAAAAGGTGAACTCCCTTAAAAGGATCTTTTGAACAACTGAAAAAAACAAGTGGTCCTTGCCCTTCCCTGTCCTTAACTGTTCTATTACACTTCAAATACAGAAATCTTTGGGGACATCAAAGGTATTTTGTCTCTGTTTCTACAGTGCCTGCCTACTACATTTGATCTACTGTATGACTAAAGTTCTTGTACAAACAGAAAATTAAAATTGCCTCAAATTATTTAACCAAAGACTTCTAATTAGATTTTTTGGCAAATTTAATGTCAGCTCTGGTTCCTCTTTGCCCTCAGTGGTGGAGTTCTTATGCATGTAATCATTGCTGTTTGCTGAAAAAACAAATATTGTAAGATAATACTTCTGTTACAAGAATCACTTTTTGTAAAGGTTAGAAATAAGAATGAGGATTGTTATTAAAGAGTTCAGCATTGAATGGGACTATGAGGTCACATTAAACTTTGAAAGAATCTTAAATAATTTGCAATTTTAACAGAAGACAACAAGCGTACACTAAATTAAATTAAAATACCATATTAGCACAATGGAAAGAGAGATCAGTGTGACAGGGACTACATACTGTGACCAAAGGGATAAAAAATGCTTACCTTGGGAAACTGCGAGATTATTCTTTCTCTACTCACTGGGGGAACCCACTGCATTAGGCTGGACTTCATTCTCCAAGTTCAGTTAAATTCTACAAGTCTGAAAATACATAAAGACAAACACAGTATTCAGGAATTACCTCCATAAAGACTAACCAAGTTCTTGCAGACTTTCATCTTTTTTTTCCTTTTTTCTTTTCAGTTCAACTGGTGGTTCTTCAACTCAGTTTGCAAGGAGGGGAAGATGTTTCTCATGCAAACAGGACCAGCTGAGTGTGCACAGCTATAGTAGCAAACAGTGGCCTTCTGAAACTACAAGGCACCAACTCTAATTCCCTGGGAGGGCAGAGAATTGCTCACTTAATTCAAGCCAAGTGCTCACAGTTTAGCCCTCAAAGACTCTGCAGTGTTTAATTTTAAAATCTTGCTCATCATTGTTTCAAATGCCTCTGCACTAAGTACATTAATTAATGTTAGGGATCCCAGATTTCATGTGGTCAGAAGAAGGGAGGAAAGAGGAAGCTGCCACATTTCTTGGCACAACATCAAACTTTCATCCAAGATCAGCTCAGAAAGAATGAAATCTGTCTGACATGAAAAAAGAATAATGTTCACATGAAAATCACAAATGCATTCAGATGTCTCACCTGAGCTACATCAATTTGGTTATGTAAGGAAACCTCGTGGGCTGCTGGGGGAGGGGACCCTTATTAGGGTACTGATTTCTTACTGGCATTCAAAAGAACATCTCTAAAGGGAGCATTTTCATCGTGTAGCAAAGCGAAGGAAGGACTCACCGAGCGGCAGCTGATGCAGAGGATTCCAGCCGCACCAGCAGCCCAGCCCCTGCTACGTGGCCATAGCAACAGGTTTGCAACAATTCCCTTCCTCCCCTTCTTCCACAGCCCGGGAAGGCGGAGATGCAGTGATTGAACTACGCACAGAGCAGCAGCTTTAAAACAACAAACTCGTTTTAGTGGTCATACAGATTCCTTTGATCAGAAACTGCTCCTCAATAAACCCAATGGTCCCTAACCCTGAATAAGGCAACAGCTCCATTTTGTTCAAAGATCGTTGTGTACATGGATACAAAGAGCAGGATTAACCTATCAGACAAGGAACCAATGGAGTGGGGAACTGTGACAGTGCTAATATTAAGCATAGCAGCAATTATAAAGAAACTCCCAAGGGATTTTTCCAGCATTTCAACTTGATTTCATCTCAGCTTTAAAGTCAGAATGCGCATGCCACTAATGAGACATCCTGAATTATATAAACGTCTTTCTACTCATTAATAATCTTGCTTTCTAATGTACAAAACACCAAAGACAAGGGATAAGAAATTACACAGCCATTTTGTGTCACTTAACTTTTGTCAATTAACTCATTAATTTGGACAGTATTTAGTAAGCCAGAGTGCAACTTAGGATGCTAAAAGATTTTGGTATGTATTTTATTAGGATTGAAATTTTCAACTTTCAGGAGAAAACAAAGCTCTCCCATTCTAACAGTCATATTTTGATAAAAGAAGAGGTTTTGAAGCAGGAGACAAACCTCTCCCACTTCTGCAGGGGACTAAAAACATTGAAGGGCATCTCAAAGCAGACCAGTAATTTTAAACAATGAGCAAATACAGAAGAAAAAACTCTAGAGTTGTGTCTCCCAAGCACATATAAAGAATAATGCTTAAGAAAAATCACAAGTGGACTACCCAGAATTAATGTTTTATTCTCCTGTTGTCATCTTACCACAAAAGTTCCAAACGGTTGTCTCTTACCACAAAATTTCCAAACCTTCTTGGTGCTTTCTTGTGGGCATCTCCTCAGAGCTCTGACTCCTTCTTCCTCACAAAGCACCCAGCTGACTCCAGGTCCCCTCTCAAGGGCCCACCCCACTCTTTTATAGCTTCTTCTTCTCATTGCTTACAGCTGTGGCCTGGTAAAGTCAGGCCTGTTCCTGATCTTTGATAATTGGCCCAGCTGCAACTCCTTAGGGGTAAGATTACTTTCTACATTGTCTTTATTTTCTTATATTCTACATTCCCCATACATTCTCCTCCATGAGAAGTTGCCTTTAAATCACTTCAGGCACAAATGTGATCTCAACTGTACCAAGACAGCCACTTCCCCACAAAGAACCCAGATTTGTAGCTGATGGGTTCTTCACTAAAGGTGACATTACAGAATTTATCTATTGCCATATGGAGAGTTCTGCTTATGCTACTTGTGACCATGTAAACCTCGAGAGGTCTTGACCCTTGTTATGGTGTGCTCCTGCCCTTCTGGCCAGCTTGGATGATTTTATGGCAATATTAATGTCTTGATTAATGTCAGAACTATTAGTGTAGTTCTGAAAACAAGAACTCCACGAGTTGGTAAGAGTTTCAAACACTAACTTGCTTCCTGCATGTTCTAGTTGCAGTTCAACGCCTCCTAAGCAAGGTAAACACTTGTCATATGTACACAGATTGACTCAGTGCTCCTCTCCTAGAGCTCTTTCACAAACTAAGCTACAAAAACCACAGTTCAACCATCCCAGTGAATGCAAAGCACAGGAGGGACCAAGATAACCACACAGATATATTTCAAAATTGAGAGGCTATTTTCACTTATACTTAATGTATTTAATCTAAATCTGACACGCACATAAGCATATCCCAACTTACCATATCAACAAAAAAGACACACCATTACAGAAAAATAATTTAAGAACTAAAAAGCTGCTAAACATACTGAGAATGATGCATATATTCTCTTCTTAAAGAGCTGAAAGGGGATTCAATCAGCAGAGAGGGCTGGGAACACAGTGTCTCCATGGCATCACAACCCTCCTTATCTCAACATTGCAAGAACAGTAGTGCCAGCAGCTTCTGTGGATAGACAAAGGATATGAGGAAGGCATACATAAAATAAGTTAACAGCATGACCACTAACAAAATCAGTATTCCAAGCTGCAGTGAAGGACAAGACAGAACAACTCACAGCAAAAGCAGAGGTAACACTGAGGGACAAGTCTCTGATTTGGTCCCGCTCTTTCTATGCTGAGAAAAGTTCATGTTCTTCCTATGGAAATCAGGTGAACTTCTACAACTACATAGTGGAAGTTTAATCTAATTCAGGTAAATGACCTGTAAAGTAAATAATCAGCTCTAAAATGTTAGAGAAAAATGAATCCTTTCCTTTTTAAAGTAGCAATTTTTCTTTTATGGATTTTGAAGATCAACAAACCAGAACCTATTCCTGTGATGCATTTTAATCCGGCTGATCAGAATTACTTTGGATTTGTAAAATCCTTTTTAAGAACTTTGATTATTACAATTGTTACTCAGACATAATGAAAAACATCTCAATGACTTCACTATCTGCACTATCCTTTTATAGCACAAGCTGTTCAGAGTTTTTTTCCTGATGCCAGATAACATCTGACAATCCAGAACACCCTTAAATTATGCCACAACATTGCAATGATCCCTTCTTCCCGTGTACCTTCATCTGAACAGTTATGTGAAACTCAGTAATAATGGGAACCCTCACTACACATTCTAGCTGCTCATAGTGACATTCTGGAGAAGATTAGGAAAGAAAATCTAGTCCAAAACTACCGGGGTCCCTTCAGCCCTTGTACCCCTGGGCACACGCCTGCTCTTATTTCTGCCCTTAACTCGACCACCATTTTGTTCGCTCGGAAATTTCCTCGATTTTGTTCAAGTAAAACTACTTTCAAAACAGGGGGCGAAGAGAGAAACTCCACACTTCAGCAGAGAACCGAGGCAGCACGGCCGACACTCAGGGACCTCACGGCGACATCCCCGTCCCCTCACGGCTCCCCTCAGCGGCCGCGCCTCAGCCCCGCTGCCACCTACGCCATTGACGTAACTCCCTCAGCGCGGGCACTGCCAAGCGCGGTGCTTACGCTGGTGACGCAGCCGGACCCGGGGCTCGGCGGCGTTGGTCGCTATTCACGAAGAGGCGCGTACGCGAAGAGCGGGCGCTGTGGCAACCAGGGCACGCGCGCGCTGAGGGGCGGCCGGCGCTGAGGGGCGGGAGCGGGGGCTCGGTAATGGCACACGGCGCTTTCGATTATTTAGTTATTTCGTTTGCCTTGAAGGGAGAAGTGGAGTTGTTTAGAGGCTGTTTTAACTTTTGGGTTTGTTTTTGCTGTTAGCAGTTTTCTATACTGGAGGTCAAAGTGTTCAATCTGCTGAGGCGCTTTCCGTACTGAGGGAGGGGCGGGGGGCGGAGGGGCAGCCCTCACGTATTCTATCAAATGTTACCGAAATCTGAGGGCAGGATTTAACCCTATCCCTTTAAAATGCCTTTTTTTTTTCCTTTTTCCTTTGAGAAAAAAGAGGTATTTTTTTACCTTTGCTTTAATTGTATTATTTTGAGCCCCCTCTCCGATTTTGGGCATTGAGCTTCTTCACTTGAACCCTTTAAAAAGCATTCCCTTTACCAATTTTAATATCCTTCCTTGAAATTTTAAGCTTTCTCTCTCTCTTTTTTCTTTGCAGCGTTCACTGAGAATTAAACCAGATTAAGACAATTCAGCAGATGAACACACATTAGTGCTGATGATGCACGATTCCAGCCTCTTTCACAGCTTCCTGACAGTGTATGTTTGCTCAAAGAGCTCCTTGGGGACACAGAGCACTGTTTAAAGTCAGTAGGTGTCTTTATGGTACATTATCTGCCCAGTCACCAAGTACAGCCATTTTGAACTATTTTTAGGGATAGGGAGAATCTTTCTCAGGAAGATTTGGAATGGCACAGCCTCGTATCTCAGCGTATCTCCCCCCTGATATAGACCCCACCAAAGCTGCTCTGGCCTTTGGGAGGAGAGCCCTTCCTAAGCTGAATGAGGAGCTGCAGTCTCCCGAGCTGCTGACACAGCAGCGGGCGCTGGTGGCTCTCTGCGATCTGGTGCACGATCCAGAAAAAGTTTACCAGGCAGTAGCATTAGGTAAGTGGTCTGTTCTCAGTGGGCAGGCTAAGGGGGGAGCCTCACTTCACTTTCTTCCATTACTTTTTCCTTACAATATCTTTGATGATGCAAGACACCCAGGAAAAATTTCCTGTTTGTTCTACCTTAGAAAGGTAAAGAATTTTATAAGACCATATACATGACAGTTATTATAAGAATTATTATCACTTTAGGATTCATCACTGGCTCACTGTAAGTTTTATCAACCTCTAAATACAAAAGTAGGGCAGAATCTTTCTTTCCATAGAATTGTTAGGGTTGGGAAAGACCTCTGAAATAATCCAATTCAACTGGTAACTCTGCCCTGTCTTGATCACCACTAAACCATGTCCCCAGACTTTATTCCATTTTTAGCAAATTCCTAACATAGGCTAATAAAAACCCCACCTAATTAGTTCAAAGTTAGAACCCCTTCACCATCATCACCCACTCGCCTGGAACTTAATGAGAAATTAGAAAAGAAAGGAATATAACCAAATTTATCTTACTCATTAGGTCTACATTTGACCACCACTTATTTTGAAAGCCTGGAAGAATCCTGAGTTTTGATTTTTTTGGGGGGGAAAAACCCCTAACCACAAGTTTGTTTTTGCAATTTTTAGCAGTCTGTGGTATATATACATAGCTCATTAGGTAACATAGAAAAAAGTCCTTGTTTGCTACTGCTTTTTTCTCCATTTACTTCCTTTACATTTTTTTCCTCTCATAAAACAGACTAGTCATGTTCAAAATTTATTAAGTTAGTGTTTGATGAACAGTTGATTGCCAAAGCAATGTGAGATTTTTGTTAGTTTGGGGTTGTTAGGTTTTTTGGCTCTGGTGAGTGCCATATGTGCATACACAATCATTAATGGTTCACCACATTTATTTCTGTTCAAAAAAGACAAGTGAGTGTCAATCCTGCAAAAACATGCTTTTCTAAAGACATCAATAGCTCTACTGTCTTATTTTTAGAGTTATGTCACTTTATATTTGCAGGATTAGGATTGAACTTGATAAGGAGTCAGGAGCTTGTTTGTAGCGTGACATTTTTGGCAGTAGGCCTTGAAATTTGAAAGTTTCTTCCTTACTTGAGATATGACAATGAGAATTTCACTGTCAGGACAAGCTGAAAATTTTGAGGCACTTGAAATTGTGAGATAAACGCTGAGTATTGCTATTTTCAAATTAATGCTGGAAGTGAGAAATGTTAAAATGAATTCTGATGTCTCGTAGGATTCTTGGATAGCCTGAAGGCTTTGCTGGTGCATGAAGACCAAACTGTCCGGCAGAAAACGACAGAAGTTCTCTCTGTAATGGCTTTGCACAGCATTGGCAGGTGGGTTCAATTCCAAAATTTACTGAACCCCGTGGAAAGTGATGTTGCAACGAGAAACAAGAACAGCTCCTAAGTTTTGTCAGACAGATGCAGCATAGAGAAGTGCAGTTAAGATTAAATATCTCAAATCCATACAAGTTTTATTACATCGTGTTAAAGCTGTCCTCCATTGTTGTTTTTAGGGAAGGGCTAATACGAAGGGGAGTCATCTCTGCCCTGGCTGGGCTCCTGGATGATCCAGCAGATATCTGTCGGAGGAACACCCATCAGGTTTTCGACATGCTGGCAAGATTACCTGAAGGTAGGAGGCTTTAAGCAGTTCAGTATTCAAGTAGACAACGCTGAGGGGAAATCAGGTAAATTCACCTATGCTCCAGATTTAATTTATTCCATTTCCCTTGAAACTCATGTTTGGAAACAGTATCTTGTCTATTTTTGCTCATCTTAGTTTTCCTTAGTTAACTTCGGTTTTAGGCAAGTTAAGGCTACCTGCTCAAGATACTGTGCACTGCATGCTTGAATTGGTATTTCAGACTCTTGCATCAAAATTTCACTTTTTCCCTTCTGTTCACGGTGGGCATCAGCTGTTCATCACAGTGCATTAGTTTCATAAGTGTTTTAATCTGAACATTAGTCTTAAACTTCTCTTCCAGTTGATAAAAATTACAATTTTAAAAATAAAATTTCAGTAGAAATGATCAGTTAAAAGACCATGCTGTTTAAATTCATAGCAAAGTGTATTGTCTGAGAAATTCAGTTTCATTATTGATGCTTAAGAATTAATTGAATGCTTAGAGCCTTGCTAACTGTAAATGAATTCTAAAAAACCTCAAGATGTATTTTTACATGCAAGCAATCCTTTTTAAAGTCTTCAATAATTCCATTCATATGAAGGATATTGATATGTTGGGCTAAACAACTTTGTGAACATCAGTATGGAAAAGTCTGTAAAAGCAGCTCTGAGTAATTACTCTTGGAAAAGGTGGGTTTTTTGAGTCATGTATTCTGTTTATTTAGATTAAAATATAATGTATCTATAAAAATATGCATGCCTGTATTTAAGAGCTGGAAGATAAATCCTGGAGCAGAATTTTATCCATGTAGAATGAACTCACATACAGAGGGCAATTTAAAAGGAGAACAAAAAGGTGCAAAACCTTCTGCTGTGAGACAATTTGGGGAACTATCAAGGATAACCACAAATATTTTCCAATAAGTAGTAAGAGTCACAAGGCCTGACGTAATTCATTTGACATATTACAGATACAGAAATAGTCTCTGCTTGGTAATTCAGCCCTTTCAGCTAGCCAAGAAACTGTTCTACTCCTTGCATTTGCTTCTACAGCTCACATCCAGAAAATGAGGCAGGATGTTGTCCTAGGGTAACAGGTGCACCTTGGATCAGCTGGAGGAGCTCAGCAACAGCTCCACAGCTCCATTTGTGCTGTTCTCTAGAGCTGAGCTAATTTGCAGGGCCAATAAAGCAACGTGCTCTGTGCTGGACAAAAAGGAACAGAAGCTGGACATGGCCTTGGCATGAAGTGAAGCTGCTTTAGCTGGGAAGTGGTCAGTGACTCCAGCTAGCTCTATGCCAGGCCACCTGGCCTTTCTCCAAAAAGGAGTAATTTAGGAAAATGTGGTTATTTTGAGCAAATCCACTTACAGAGTATTTTTGATTCCTAAATTTAAGATGTGTACCAGTATCTTCCAGGAACTGTGGGACAGTTAAAAACCAAAAGGTAGGAGAATGCACAAAGACTGGGAGAACACTGAGGAGTAACATTTCCTGAAGGAGCAACAACTTAGTGAAAAAAAAAATAATGGGCAGAAGAAAGACAAAAATAGATAGATATATATGTTCAGTAGAGGATAGAAGAGGGAGAAGGGCCAGCAGGAGGAGAAAATTAGGAATGTTAAAGAAATTAATAGCAAAACTTCCTCTCTTTATAAAAACAATTAGTTGACACATATAATACTTGATAATGTTAGTGAAAGGCTGTTATACAATGATAAATGACCTTGGAAATAGCAACTGCAAAAATAGTTCTAGGAAAAAATATCTTTCATTATGGTGTGGTTAACACTGGAAAGGCTTAATAATTCTTACCCATTATCTATCCTGTCATTTATGGGTACTTCATCCTTTTAGACAAAAATTGAGGTGGAATGGATGGGGGCAGTGAATTTTTAAGCTTGCCAGAACCTCTGTTTGGGAAGAGCCCAAGAGATAATATTTCTCCTACACTGCTGACTTAGTGTCTCCACTCTTCCACCCTTGAAAAATCATAATTAATTGAATGTTTGGATAAGGACTCTTTAAGGATACCTTTTCCTTCAAAACTTGTTTTGCTGTATGGAGTGCAAATGCTGAAAGGACAGATGGCATTCTTACTGCAGCAGATGGGGCATCTCTTCTGTGAATGTCATTGTTGCCCAGGTGAAGTGAAATCCCAGCTGTATTAATGCAGCTCTTTCAGGTGGCAGTGCACTGCATCACTGATAAACCTGAGAACTGAGAAAATAGATGCAAATTTATTGCATGATTTATCCAGGTGGATGACTAAGAGTCAAGGGATTTAATTTCAGCACCTGTCTTCAGCCAACAGATTTTTTAGTTCTAACTTTGCTATGCCTCAGTTTTCTTATACAATCAGAATTTTTTGTAAAGAAAATGCTGTCTAAAACATAATCTAACATCTTGAATTCTTCAGAGGGAAAACAGAGTAACCATGAATTACTCAGAATACTAAAATCAAAAACATCATAGGAATTAAATTATTAGAGAGTTAATAGCAAGAAATTGCTATTCAGAAAACATGATTATGTGACCCGATTATTTAAACATAATTATTTACTTATTTGTTCCTCCCCATGCCTCTGATTTTAAGTCAAGTAGGAGCACAGGTGGTGCTTCACTTTCATTTCTCCTTTCCAAGATAGCTTTCACTCAGTGAGGAATGGGACTGGCTGCTTTCCTTTAGAAATCCCCTTGGGCCTTTGTTAAAATGTCCTAGGTTCTCCACCTCATCATCTCTAACACTTATGGTAGGAAGACCTTCCTAGTTGAATAAAGATTTGGTTTTTAATATAAAGTGTCTGTTACCCTCCTGATAATTGACTCCACTTTTGGTTTTATCCAGCTTTCTTACCTGGAAGCTGTGCTGTAATGAATGCTGGCGTTTTCTTGTCTCTTCTTTCACTAACCTGGATAGGCCACAGTCCAGTGAAAGAAAGAGGTGAAGGACACACAACATCTAATGGACCATTCATTGGGAGAGGGAGCCCTGACTCCCTTCCCACCTTTTCCACAATTCAGCCAGCTAATAATTGGATATTACATGTGAAAAAAAGCAAATTAGACTAGAAATACTGCACAATTTCCCCAGTAAATGATAGCAATTTAACAGTAAACAAAGTTTAGTGGAGTTTGTACTAGCAATCACTATATACAGATTTTAGTAAACTTGCCAAGCCAAGCAACCTGAGTGCAAATATCCCAGGCAGGCAGCAGCTCCTCACTACAAGTGAGACCTAAAGCCTCCCTGTGTGCCTTTATACCTTGAAGGCACAGCCCCATTTGCTCTTTTGCCTCTGCTCTTCAGGTGTAACAGGTGGCAGGGAATGCTTAAAGGGACCCCATGTCTTCAATACAGGGATAAAATATCTTGTTCAAAATTAGGAAAACTTCACAAGCATTATCCAATCAGTTAACTGTCGTAACACTACTTAATGAACACACTATAGACACATTCAGTATCATTTGAATTATTTATTTTTGAAGTGGACAATTTAAATGTTGATGTTATTAACCATTTTGTTTTAATTTTCTTAGAGCCCTTGGCTGAGATTTCTTGCACTAATCATAGTACATAAGGGGAACAAAAGTAGAAGGTGATTTTCCAGTGTGCATGTGTGTCTGTGTCTCTGTGTACTATGTGCTTTACAGTTATCAAACATTTATTTACACACCAACTTTACACTGATGTCTTTAAGAAGTCTTTTCTATGGCAGGGGAAAGAACCAACTGACCAAAGACTTAGGTCTATATAATCCATATGAGATTTTCCAGTGTAGTCCCACAGAGCTTCTTATGCATTCAAACTTTTGCAGGAATGTTACTCCATCCAGCAGTGTTTCTTTATGAGATGAAACCTGGAGCTGAGGATTGCATCTCTTCAGTTTCCTTAACTTCACTAAACTGTAAATAATTTAAATAATTAAATTGAAATAACAAGACATTTAGTTATTGTTCATATCGCTCATCTTTAACCTTCTAATAACACATCACATTTTAAAAATAATTTTAAAAACCAACAAAAAAAGACTTTTGAGGTTATACACTACACAATCTCCATGGCTCCTGCTTCTTGGGAAATCTGTTATAATATTACAATACCCAGAAGGTATTTGGAGCAGTGGAACAGAATTGTCCGTTGGCAACTTTCACATTCAGCAATCCAGACACTACAACAATAATTTAAAAAATTGCTTTGTGATTTATTTTTTTAATCTGTATTAAAAAAGGAACACTAACCTACTTCTTAAATATAATTTGGTTTGTCATGAAACACCACAAGATTTGGCAAAAAAAGATGTAAAAGAAGACTGTCTTGATGTATAAAACTCCTTAACAGTAGAAGAAACACCGACCTTAATTTGGCCTACTCAAAGATTCATTTCATGTAGTTTTGCTGCATATTTGAAGCCAGAAAGAGCAGAAAGAGCTGCTAGTCAGTTAGGAACTCACAAAACGGTTGTGCACCAACAATTCCTTTAATAGGCAAGGTGTCCATGAGAAACAGTAAAGTAAAGCAGAGGTGTGTACATAGTATATGCTGAGATCATGTGCATGTGCATACATGATGGACGTGTACATACTCTTGACTGTGGATACCAATAGTGTGGGTGCATGCCCACTCTCTACAGATTTAAGTAGTATTTTGCTTAAACTCTCTCATTCAGTAGTTTCTGGTTTGAATTAGCTTTTCTCCCCAACACAAACATTCTGCTCCCCACCCTGCAAACAAGTTCATCTGTCACTCACCAGATTTATATTTTTATGTCAATAAAATTTTAGGACAACTGGATGATGAGTCATTTCTTACACAGAACATGATAACACTCCCACTGTAGGAAATGGAATGAGACAAATGGAATAAAAGTGCAGTGACTGTGGTGAAACATCTCCACAGAATTTGGCCTCAATATCTTTTTGTTTTTGTTTGGGGTTTTTGAGTTTTTGGTTGGGTTTTTTTTTCACTGGGGGTGTTTGGTTTTCTTGGAGAGGAGGCTCTCACTCTCCAGAACATATATTTGGGGAAAATTATGTAGCAGGTTAAGGGGGCATAAGAGGAACTGTGTTCATATATCAGATTTCCCCATTTTCTCTCCTTGGGCTATTAAGCATTGCCCAATTTTTTTCCACTGAAGTGGAAGAAGTTAGCCCCTTTTATATCACTCCAGGAAAACAGATTAGACCCAAGGATTCTTAGCAGAGGCCAATGTATTTGAGATTGTTCTGAATGATGACATCTGTCACTGCATCAAACACAAACTGTATGTTACTGGTATCAGTGGCACAGGTGAAGTGTGAGTAGATCTCCTTGGTCTCCTTGTTGCGGTTCAAGTCCTCAAACTGCCGTTGGATGTAGACCGCTGCCTCCTCGTACGTGTTTTGGCCTTTGTATTCAGGAAAGCAGACTGTTAAGGGGATGCGTCGGATTTTTTCTGCCAGCAGATCTTTCTTATTCAAAAAAAGGATGAGGGAAGTGTTGATAAACCAGTTGTTGTTGCAGATGGAATCAAACAGACGCAAACTCTCTGCCATTCGACTCTGTAGGAGAGGAAAGAACAGTGTCAGCAATTGTGCTTCAGCAGAACTGTGGGAAGCTCACAGCTCTGTGTCTGCCCTGAGCAGGTGAACTCCATTTAAGAACAATTGAGCATGACCACCACAATTACGTTTGGAAATTAAAATCCAATGCTGCTCTAGACTGAAAGAAGAGAGGTCTGTTAAAAATCAGCAGCTGTCTTGACTGTTCTGGGATATTGCTGCCACTGTGACATTTACACTGATGCAGCTGGAGCTGTCCATGGTACCAGGCTCTTGGGAGCCTGTGTTTATTGCTTGGTTTACACCTATAAGTAGGTGTAAATAAATGTCATGTTTTGAATAGAAAATATTATAGATTATTAAAAGATATATCACTCAAGTATTGTCAAAAGTAGATACAGAAAATGTCTTAATCAGGCATTTTTGGCAAGGTCAATATTTTTCCAGCCTGCTTAGGTTTCAGAAAATGTTATGCATACATCATGAGTCATGGGAGTGATCCAGCATAAGTGAACAGCAGGGATTTGGGATATCAAAAACCAAGGGTATATTTGGTTTACAAGACTATTTGCAAATATGTATGTGTTCCATTTGTCTGGCTTATGTTCAGAGGGGATGAAAATAATCAGAGTCTGGGCATTTTTGTTGTTGTTTAGCTGTGAAGTATTCTGGCCAGTTCTCCAGTTTGGAAAGAACAAACAGTGGAGGAAAGAGGATGACTTTGGCTTTGAATAGAAAAAAAGTATTTCCAATATAAATTCTAAATTCTCCTGAAATTTGTATCAGTTGTGTCTAGTGCATCTCCCTTGACTTCAGTAGAGTCACCTGGTGAGAGGAAGAGAGAATAATCATGCACTGTTTATTGCACAAAAATTAATATGAAAATATCATTTATTTAAAATTTACTTTTTATGCTGTTTTATTTGGAAATGCAATATATTGTATTGTTATTATTTCAAAGGAAATCTGCAACAGTTTTGATCATAATTCTTACACTAAAGCTGTATACTGAAAAGATGCCTCTTAAAAATGCATAGTTGCTGAAATAGGAGCAGACTGATTTACATAAGCTTTTCAAATTACATCTTACACTTTCCTCACTTTGTGTTATTACTCCTTTTCATTTGCTAGGGGTTGACTTGTTCAGAATTGCATCCTGTGTTGTGTGGGTTCCATGGAGGCTCTGCTGTGGCTCTGTGTCTGCAGTGCCAGGGCTGGTGGCATCGCTGGTCATTGCCACAGCCCCAGGAGCGCAGCGGGGCTGGCACTGCCGCGGCAGCCGGGGCAGAGCTGACTCACCAGCCTCCCCAGGCACACTGAAACACAGCCTCAGCAGGCACTTCTGATCTGGGGGCTGTTTGTTTGCTTCTTCCTTTGTAAGGTGGGGTCATCTGACACTCCAGCCTAGCCTAAATATTGCCAGGTTTATAGGTGTAAAAACATCGCTTTAAAATGTGTTTGTGCATTTCTTTTCACTGTGCAAATACTGATATAACAGATAATCCCCTGACACGTCATAGATCTGTTTTCAAATACTCCAGATTTCCTTTCCTGATTTTGTAGTTGATAAGTAACCAAGCAAGAAATTTTTATCTCAGTCAAAATGCTTTTGCTACTAATAGTCTGAAAAAAATCCTTTAGAGCTAATATAGGTTTTTGGCCAACTCTCAGAACAATCATACCAACAGGATATTGCATTTTAAGAGGTTTGTGTTCATTACTGTATTTTGTAGTGAATCATAACACTGTCTCTCTACTACCAAATCCTCCATTGGAATCTGTAATCCAAGGACAAAAGCAGAGAGTTAAAACCCTTCCATAAACTGGGAGATGTTATGAACACATACAAGAGGACAGACAGTTTTAAATTATTGTAAACTTGGTGATCTCTTGTGGGATGTAAAGAAAATATTAGTAAATTGTTGATCTTGACACCTAAGAAATTTCTTCTTCAATGTAATATTTTAATATTGGCTCAACATCTGAAATTCATAATGTCCTTAACTAAACTGAATACCATTTCTTTTAGCTGAAAAGTGAGTAAGCCAACTGAGAATCATTTCCAACAAAGATGCAGGTGATATTATGCCAGTGCCAGGCTGTGGTTGCATGGTATAAATGTGTGATATACCTTGGGAAATGAACCCCCCAAATCCAGGTCATGATTTTAATAGCCAAAGAAGGAAAATGTATCAATGGACAATGAGGAAATGTATCAGAAAGGAAAACCCAAGTCTTGAAATCCTACAGTCGTACAGTGGTTCAGGCTGGAAAGGATCTTAAATACCATCTAGCTCCAAATCTCCTGCCATGGCCATGGACGCCTGGCCTTGGAGGCTTCCAGGGATGGGGCATCCAAAGATTCTCTGGGCAGCCTGTACCATTGTCTCCCCACTCTCACAGGGAAGACTTTCTTATTAATACCTAATCTGAATCTACTGTCCTCCCGTTTGAAGCCATTCCTCCCTGTCCTGTCACTGCAGGCCTTTCTTTTAGTCTCTCTCCATCTTTCTTGTAGGTTCCTTTCCTTACTGGAAGGCCACAATGAGATTACCCCTAACCCTTGTCTCCTCCAGGCTGAATAATCCCATTTTTCTCAGCCTTTCCTTATATGAGAGATGCTCCATCCCACTAATCAACTTGGTGGCCCTCCTCTGGACTCACTCCAGCTCTGGACTCACTCTGTTCTTCCTGCGCTGGGAGCCCAGGGCTGCAGGCAGCTCTGCAGGTGGGGTCTCACCTCAGTGGGGCAGAATCCCCCCTGCCCTGCTGCCCACGCTGGGGCTCAGCCCAGCACAGGGAGGTTTCTGTGTCCCTGACACACGGACAGGGCAGGGCCAGCCCTCACCCAGCAGCATCCCTGAGCCCTTCTCCCCAGCACTGCTCCAGCTCCTCATCCCACATGATTTCTTGCCATACCTTAAGTGATAAATCCACAGTTCTAAGGTCAAGGCTGATACTAAACAGACATGCTATATCCACTCATCTACTCCCAGCAAAACAGGCTCATTTCTGCTTTTGACAATATTGTTAAACTACTTCACATATCATAGGGAAAGTGAGCTTGAGAGGGTTATGACTTATTATAATAAAAATAGAAGAAATTGTTGTATGACTCCCAAAGGTGTCATAAAACAGTAAAATAATGATAGGCATTCTTCTCTGCAGTGTCTTTTCCAGTTCTGGAATCCTGAAAGGAGTACATAGCCAGGTGGTCAGAAAAAAATGTGCTGCTGTAATTTTATAATTATACACAAGCTGGGGTATAACCAAGATAATGCCAATGCCTTACCCAGATGGCCTTGTTGGGGGCTAATTGCAAATTCTTCTCTGAGCATAAGAACAGGGAATTGGTTGCTTAAGGGAAAGAACATGCTAAGGAACAGATGGCTGCTTTTATGCTTGCAATAGTTTGCAGAGGCACGAGCATCCCTGGTCATCCTCTGGAACAGTAGAGGTGTGCTTAGCAGGAAGGAGTTCTGAACAAGTAAGCATTTTCAAAAGAGAAGACCCAGTTATCAAGATAGCAAGTAATTAAAAGAACAGAGTTTGTAAATGGAGCCAAATTGTAATGTAGTATCTCCTTTCAGCTTTCACATTACAGCTTTCTAGTCACAGCTGGGAGAGCTTTGAAATTAAAAATGAAAAATTATGAAGAGAGAAACTATCACAAATAGGGGAATCAACTGTCATTTGTATTAAAAGCTTAAGGACTTCATCTTTCAGTCATTATATCTCTTTCATCATCATTATTTTAAAACTGGTAGGCACTTGGGGATTTGAAAACCCTAACAAAACCAAGTAGAATTTTTCTTGTGTAAGCCATAAACAATAATGAATAAAATTTGTGCAGGAATAGTAATATTTACTTTCTAGAAAAGTTAGAAAATCTTTAAATGTCAGTAAATCTTGGAATAACCAGTGGAAGCTATTGCCATTTTCCTATAGAGGCTTTCCTTGCAATAGTGGCTGACATTTAGCATATGCTGGTAGCTATGAGCTATTTCACAAAATGGCATGAAACTCTCTATTTCAAATATCTTCTTTAGAGATCCATGACTTAAAATCTGAAAAAAGCAGATGAAGCTAAAGTATTTGAAGAAGGGGTAGTGGGGTAAAAAGGAATTGAATCAGTTGGATGTTTTTCCTTAAGTTTAACAGAAAAAAAAAAAAAAGAAAAAAGAAAAGAAAAAAAGGAATCCATTCTGAAATAAGGACAGTCTACAAAACAAATGAAGGAAATGCCATTGCCCAGGACACTGATAGTCAAAATAGTTAAAGAATTCAAACTATGCTTGAGTCAAGGCAGAGGGAAAACAGAATAATTGCACAAACAAAAATACAGAAAGCAAGTGATAGCTTGGGTGAATACAAAGAGACACTATTCTTGTAAAAAAGACTACAATGAGTGGCAGTTGAAATGTCCTTCCTGTGTAGCAGTCAGGCAGTCCTGACTGAGTGCTGGCTAAGAGAGGCATACAAATCTATTGTATGATTCATCTTCTGTTCAAGGGTAGAAGACTTCTACAAGGATGTATATGCTCAGGTGGCTGCTGGACAAAATGGGGAAAAACTATGATAATTTAATGAGTTTTAAAAATTTCTTTCATCTAACAATCCAAAAGAAGAAATTATCTGTTGGAGAGAAGTAAATAGACTTAATCCAACACCTCTCAAAGAAATTAAGAACCTCACTGAGGTGGAATTAAACTGGGATAAAACTCTTCACCTGGGTTGTCCTGTATATATCTGTTTCTAGCCTTGGCCTCTCCCAGGAGGGATGGGGTAAGCAATAAGGATTTGACTGGACAAAATTGTTTTGGTTTCTAAACTTTTTCTTCCCAATCCTAGGAGCCCAAAATTCTCCTGGAAAATGTTGGAATTCTAAACTGTCAAAATGAAAGAGGTGACATAGAAGAGTAAGCCCCACTGTGAATTCACTAAGAAGTGTTCTTAAGACACTTAGCAGCTTAACTTATTCTGCCAGCAGACAAACTCATTATCCCATCACCCAAACAATTCATTACATTGGTCTGAAACCAGTGCAGGAAATCCTGCTCAGTCACGTTGTAAACAAAACAGGAAGGAGCTCAGGAAAATGAAAAGCAGCAATGTCAGTGTAGCACCTATCACACAGATCATGCATGCACATGCCACCTATTTATGTCCTTCCTACCAAAATGCCTTTCAGTGTCCTGCACAGGGAGGACTGTGAAGTGTAGAAAGGTGAAAACATAACAGCATATTAGTTTATTGCACCACAATGAAGGGAAATTGAAAGGGATGGTAAAAGGTTTTATATTCTAGGAATATTGAATCTCTGCTATGAAATGAGCTTACAGAAGGCTGAGAAACATATATATTATGGAGTGGAGCCCTGAAGAAATTTTGTGTGATTTTCATAGGGAGATATCTATTTATATTGTGAAGTTTGAGTATTTTAAAATCAGATTCATTCTCAAATCAGGAGGAAACTATATATTAGGAAAAACAATTTGTAAGCTACCAAATTAATTCTTCTTTATTTTAAAGGTAATGTCCTGTAATTGTTCATACCTACAGTTTTTACATGCAAATGTAGAACTGGTAGAGGAGGCAGTAGTCAGTATTTGATACCTCTTGTTCAGAGAAGCAAGGGAAAATAGACCTTACAAAGTGCTAGTGCAGCATACTGTGTCCCATGATGGTTTCCTGTTGAATATTGTTATTGTCTTTCCATAGAACTCTGTAGATGATAACTGAATCTGGCAGTGTGAATGAGAATTACAAGAGGACCTTTAGGCTTGGCTATTGTATGGGATGACAATGAACAACATCATGAATATTTCATCATGTATGTTCTCTGTGGCTGAGAAAACCCTGCAGTGTTACTGAGGCTTACTGAGGACTAAACCAGACAAAGCAGATTTAATTGGGAATATTACTTTAACAGAGTCTTGAACATTTGTCTTTGGAAATTAATCCCTGACACTTCTCAGGCCTGCAGCAAGTGCATGCTCAGTTAAACACTGGGGTGTAGTTGTATATGAGTGATACTTGTGCCAGTGACAGACTGGGTCAAGCAACCTTTGATACTATCTATCCCAACTATTTTATATTCCTAGATGAAAAACAGAATTGTTAATCCTGCTAAGCACAGTCTGACACCAAGCTATGGTTGTAGTAAAGGAAGCTGAGCTGAGAAAGAAGTTTGATTAAATTTCCTGACTGGAGGATTAGATTTTTGAGCCAGGGGATTGCCAAGCAAAGGAGCAGGACAACAGGGGCGTCTGCTAACACCTATAAATTAAAGGGAATTTAAAGAAAGGATACATAGTAAACTCTTAGAAGAACAGTGGAAAAGGTTACTGAGTTCAAGGGTCAGAAAGGGTGGGACATCCATCATTCCATAGAAATGCTAGAAGATCCAGATAAAGGCTACTCCTGTATGTCAGAGTATGGCCAGAGTATGAAAGGCTGTTCCACAAACAAGAAAAGGGGCAAAATAGAAATGGAGAAATACTCATAGACTGATTTATGGCTTGTGACTGGCTATACATATCTTTTAAGTAAGCTGAAGTACAGGAAAATTATATTTAGAAGTCACAAAATAGGCATGTGAGAGGTGTTATATTTATCATTACCCATAAGAGAATTGCAAGTCCAGAGGAAAGTTCTAGAAAAAGGTATGTTCAGGAAAATAGAAATATGGGGCAGTCAGTATTGGTCCTGTGCCTGACAGAGCAGCCACACGAGTCAACATTTCTGGGGAGCAGTAATAGGGATAGATTGGCAAAGCAATGCTGCTGCAGCTGACAAAAGAAACTTAATGTCCCAACGGGCCAGCATAATAAAACCTACACATTCCAGCCAGTGTCCAGCCAGGGCAGTGCTGCCAGGCCTGCAGTAAAATACCCAAGAGAATCACAAAATGGGCAGATAACTTGGGTTCTATCCCTTGGTGTGTTCCAGCTGCTCAGCAAACAGCTGTTAGCACTCTGCTTTTACTGCCCCAAAGTCAGCAGAGTTTGATGCTGCAGAAGCCTCTGGCTGCTGCCTTCTGATGCCTGTGCTCTGCTCCTCTGGGATCATCTTGGGGCACAAGCAGTACCAAGAGGGCAAACATCCCATAAAGGGAATAGAAAAATAAATCTCCAGGGTCTTTCACAATGCCAGCAAATTAAGATTTCCTGAGTACAAATGAGGATCTTCATGTCATTCTAAGATGTAAATTTGCAGCATAAAATACCTATGTTTGCTTTGGGAGGTGGAGTTTTTTAAGCATTGTACAGTATCCCAGGCAAGCTGCATATTTCTGGAGGTTAGCAAAAAACTAGCTTAAAAACACTTTCTTGGTAAAAGCATATTCATTTAAAATACCACAGTTCTTGAAAATATATTCCAAGTGTCATTAAAATTCATATTTCAGTTGTAAATACCTGGATGTTTTACCCTTAGATTGAGCTTTTTATTTGGTAATAGAGTCCAGCTTTTCTATTCCTAGTAATATATTTCACTTGCTTTCAACACTTAGTGTTTTCAAGTTGGGTGGGTTTTTTGGTTTTGTTTTCTTCCAGTCTTTAGATTGCTTGCTTAGCTCAAGGGCAAAAGGAACATTTCAAGCATAGATTCCACACAGCTGAAATACTGCTTAGTTTTACACATAAAGTGGTCCAGGACTTTAGCAGTCCTTGTTTGAGACCCTTAAGCTCACTGTCAGCCTGCTGTGTCTGGACATTGATAGAATCACAGAATGGTTGAGGTTGGAAGGGACCTTTAAGGTCACCCAGCTCAGCTCTGCCATGGCAGTGACACTGCTGGACCAGGGTGCCCAGAGCCCCATCCAGCCTGGCCTGGGACCCTCCCAGGAATGGGCCATCCACAGCTTCCCCAGGCAGCTGTCCCAGGGCCTCACCACCCTCACAGTTAACAATGTCATCCCAATTTCCAGTCTGCATCTACCAGAGGACAGAACTGAGCTCTGCAGTGACCTTCCAGGAGAGCCTGAGGGAGCTGAGCTGGTTTGGGCCGGCAAAGAGGAGCCAAAGGGTGACAGCCTACAATTAATGGAGTACAGGTGACACAGAACTCTGCCCAGCAGGATTAGAGCAAAGAATAAGCAGCAATGAACATGAAGTGAAGTTTGGGAGGTTCAGATTAGATGTTAGATTTTCTCTAGAAGACCAACACAGCTCTGCAACAATTTGCTGAGTTTTGTGAAATCTACATCCATAGAGGATTTTCCCTCAACTAACTGGTAAAGCCATAGCTGGCCTGATTTACTGTTGGCAGCAGTCCAGACCTTTAGGGATCACATCCAGCCTACATTTCTGTAATTCCATGCAATGTAAAAATATATTTATAGTTGAGGCATAAATAAGAAGTCAGTTTCACACACACAGTTCTGAGCAGGTCTCAAACTTTGCCTCCCAAAGAGATGAATTCAAGCACAAGGGCTTGAATTGAATCTTGTAATCTTGCCCCCTCCTAACCTTTCCTTTGATGGAAAGAGTCACTATCCTGTTGTTGAGGCAGGATGAAAAGGAAATAGTTAATGAATGGAGTTGTGGCCTTTCTGGAATATCCAGGGTTTACTCTTTTCTGTTCTTTGATGCCCTCTGGTCCTTGGAACAGCCCTTAAGGTATTGAAATAGTGCAGAAATCTGCAAGAGAACTACACAGGAATACACAAGTGAAAAGAGAAATGTTTATTCACTCTTTCAGGCTACTGACTAACCTACTTTGTATAGTTTGTTCATAATCCAAGCTTTTGCTGATACTGTGTAAAGAAAGAATGCTTTTCATTGCACCTTCTTTGAAATGGGCATTTTTCTAATACATTGCAGGGTGTGAAAAGGTATTAATAGGGTGAATATTGCTTTCTGACAATTGCCTAATTGAAGTAAAACAATATCTTGACTACATAAAAGGAAATTAATATTTCTTTTTAAAATGGCATGGGGACAGATTGCAAAATCTCATGCCTGTGAACACCCTTTCTCTGGAGAAAATACCCATATGATATTTTTAAAAAGTGCTTATCAGATAAGTAAGTTTTCATTTCAACACACTCAAGCCCAGCTTTCAAACTCTCTGGATCTTTATGAAATATGTAAGATGAGGAGTCATTTGTAACAGTAGCATTAGAAAACAGAGAAAACCAGCAAGAATTATCATAAGCATGGAATGACTATCATATGAATTTAAATGAACTAGTTCTTTTCAAGCTGGAAAAGTAAATAGCTGAGAGAGAACACGTCAGAACTCATAAAACCATGAATGGTATGGAAATGTTGAATAGCTGATTAGTTTTTCACCATTTCTTACAATGCAAGAAGTAAGAAACATGAAATTCATTTATCTGACAGCAGACAAGTATTCCTGCCATACAGTGCATAACTAAATGTAAAACTCTGTCATGAGATGTTAGAGAATCATAATGATAATAGTAAAAGTCAAAAAATGTAATTGGGTTCAAGAAGCAATTAAATTAAAAGAGCACTTAAACAAAGAGATGTTGATGCAATCTGCTGTTCAGTTACCTGGGAGGGTAAATTGCAGGAAATATCAGTGTATGCTTGATCTGTTCCATAATTTTCCTAAATGTCCATTGTTGCCCACAGTCAGCCACAGACTGCTGCAGGTACTGGCTGTGACCTAGTGCAGCTGCTCTGTGTGTTTGGCTGTCACAACAGCTCATCCTTGGGGAGAAATCAGTTGTTTATTTCCCTGTTGGTGAAAATTTCTCCTTTATGTAACCCATGTGAAATCACTTCAGTTCCCAGGCAATTTTGCCTTTCCCACTAGTCTTGCCCAGCTTAGAAAAAGTTTGTTTCACACATATCACCATCACTTGAAGCAGTGAGTGTTTCTCATTGAAAGGTAGGGAAAGGCTCCTGGCACTAGAAGTACTGATCTCTAGTAATTTGCATTGTCCAATGCTGGAGTGTGTAAATGACAGAAAGACAAAGAAAGAGAGAGAAAGAGGCTGGTTCACACTGCTGCTGAACCAGTTTTCACCAGAATAAGCTGGCCAGTTGTTTCATTCCTCAGTAGTATCTGAACAATAAAAGCAGCCTATTATCCACAAAAAAGGTAAATGGCCCTTTATACTGAGAAATTCACTGCAGGGGAAAAAAATCTCACAAACCCTGAGACTCTCTCAAACTGTGGGACATGTGGAGAGGGATGCATCTTCCCCTCACAGCAGCTGAAATTCTTGCAGGGACTGGCTTCTTGTTTCATTGCACCTTTGAAGATATTTTGGGTAGGATGCTCACAGAGCTTAGCACCGCAAGAGCTCTCGTGGGAACAACAGCTGCATTCCCTTTGTAGCCTGTCCATGGTGCAGGATTAGGGTAGCAGGAGCCAGTGGGTATTTTTAGCACCCTTGCACAAAATTCTAACAAAGTTCCTCCCATTGTGGGGGTTCTGAGGTTGCCTCCTCCTAACCTGGAAGAAGCAAAGGCTGAGGCCACAAAGGTCAGTGTGCAGAGTCAGGAATGAAAAGGCAAGAGGAAGAAAGCTGAAGGGAAACTGCAAAGCAGCCTCAAGCAGAGGGTCTGAATCTGGGTCTGATCTTGGCCTTTTTTGCATAAGCCCAGAAAAGTACTAAGAGTGCAAAACCAGCATGTTTGGCACCATGGAGGATCTTGTCTTCCCTTTCAATAAATTCTTCCAGTTTTAAGGAACATTAGTGGGATTCAGAACAAATCAGTTTCATGAGATAATTTCTATGAAGTTATTTCAGAGCAATTGGAGAAGAATGAAAGAAATGGGGATGTATGCTGTAAAAATGTTTCTCTCATATTTGAGATGGAAATTCTAATCTGTTGGGCTACAGACAAAGGATGTATTTCAGAAAACCCCAAACACTCTGATGATGTGGTCTCAGGTTTTCTCTTCACTGAGCTCTGTCTCATTCAACTTGCAAGATGGACAATGTCCTGTGATAGTCAATATTTGTCTTTAGAGCCACAACTCAATTTATAGCTTCATGCTTTACTATAGACTTGCTGTTTATGAACTGCTCAAAAACCAGAATTACTGGTTTCTTCTCAAGCTTATAATTATTGTATCTGAATATTTCATTGACTACATTTGTTTCCACAGCGTGTTGTCAGATCAAGAGGTGCTGTTGAAAGGAACTTATAAATAGGGAATGAAACAATCTATACAATGAGAAATTATAGGGAAGAAACAATCTATGCAATGAGAAATTATAGTTAGAAGGAACCCAGTAATTCTAGACACCCAATCTAATTTTCTAGAACATAAGATTTCAGCACATATATTAATGTATTTAACAAAGATTAATGGGTTTTTCAAGATATCAGTGATATCTGGTGTAGCTCTGAATAATCAGACCTACTACAAATCAAATCACAGCATCTCAAATTAGGTTCCTATGAGAAAAGTAAGGAAGAACGTGGGATTACCTAATAAAATTGTCATTTAATAAACACATTTGGAGCTAAAAAGGAACGTGGACCTATGCCAGGTTCTAGCACAGTTTTTAGTAGTGTTCCACTGCTTTAGCCACATTAACTTTCTGCTTTCCTGTAACCCCATGTTCCATTCATTTCACATTTTCCTCCCTCTGCTAGACATGATGGCAGTGTTCCTGCAGTTGAGCCTTATTTATCACATGAGCCCCCATTAATCACAGAAAAATCATTGCATTCATTGAAAGAGGCATAAAATCCGTGGACAAAACCCATCATCAATATAAAGCTGGAATCAAAATACACACAAAGACAGTCAAAATAAGGTTACAACAACATTCTCCCATTTACCAACTCTTGATCATTTGATTGCACCAGAGCCCTTAAACTCCTCTCCACCTCATCCTCAACCCACAAAGCTTCATAATTCAAACTTACTCCCAACCTCCTCACTCTTCCAGTGCTGTTTCCTCCTCTGACTTGTACATTCCAGATGAGAAACAGTGCTTATATAATTTTGTACCATTAGAGGCTGAGCAGATCTCCATAAGAATGGTTTGTACCATTCATATTAGCACAGAAATTTGCACAGTTTAAAATAATTCAAACTTGCAAAGGAATTAGGAAAAAACCTCATCACTTCTGAGACCCTGGCTGTGCCATCTGAAATATAAAGATCTTGTTAAAATAATGATTTTTAATTGTTTTTCTTTTATAATAATGGTTGAAATTTTTTTCCCCCTGCAAATGAATCCATTTTTTAAAATCATCATACATTTCACCATTTGCAGAAAGGCAGATTTATTTTCTTCTGTCCCCAGCTTCCTCATGACTAGTTTAGCACAGTAAGAGTCATTTTGGTGTATTTAAGGGTCTCTCCAGGTATCAGAGAAAGAATCTGAGAAAGAATCTTGGCTGTGGCTGCTTCTAAATGGATCTTCTTGTATTATTCTATGTTGTCAGTGGTCACAGGGGTTTGTTGAGGATGGAAGAGACAGGATCTTGATTCTATGATCAGAAGGCTTGATTTATTATGTTATGATATATATATAACATTATAACTGTACTACATAGAGATAGAAAAGGAAAGAGGCTTCTTCTGAAGCTGGCTATGCTAAGAAGGAGATAGAAAGAATAATAACAAAGGTCTGTGTCTGCAGAGAGCAATAGCAGCTCCACCATGAGTGGTCAGCAGATCCAAACATCTACAGGGGACCAACCACAGGTGGACCTGTTGCATTCCACAGCAGCAGATAATAATTGTTTACATTTGTTACTGAGCTTCTCAGCTCCAGCAGCAAAAATCCTGCAGAAAGGATTTTTCACAAAGAATGTCTGTGACAATTCTAAAATTCCTTCTCCCCTACCCTGGGGAAAAGCTCTTGTGGCACTTTAATCCCAGAATTTGCAGTGCTAGAAGATGGGGCTGTGCCTTTTGTACATCCAGCACCAAATGTTATTGTTGATTGTGTGTGTGAGTTTCAGTGAGAGCAGATTGTTTTTCCTTAAACTGTGGGATTCCATACATCTAACACATCACACTATTTGTTTTGTCTTGCCATCTAATAATTGCAGCTGAAATTGATAGCTGAGATCAAGAGAGCTGTCAGATGTGCTGTGCCTGAGTTACACAGGGAGCTGTCTCGTGGGACTCTCCTCTCTCAGGAGACAACAGAAAATGCAATATTGGCTTCTTGCAAAAACATTGCCATGGCACTCCAGCTGGCTCTTGTGGGATCACAGGGGATCACAGAACTGCTGGTGGAGTAATGACAAGTTGGATAGCAGAATAGAGCATCAGGGAAGGAAAAAAGAGAAGCTATTTGAACATTTGATTATTTCTGGTATTACAGAACTACTTTTTTTTAATGTTTACTAACTTTTTTTTTAAATACCAACTTTTTAAATGTTTACTCCATGTGAGTAACAATGCAGCAGCCTTGGCAGCCTGCCTGATGTCTTTGCAACAAATCAACTTCTAGTGTGGTCTCTGTAAAATAACTCCTGTCTGGTTGGAGGACTCTTAATTAATGGATCTGGGATTGAATCAAGACAGGGACATTCTGAGAATTACTTATAAGTGAGGAAACAAGGGGAAAAACCAACCAAGCTACCAGCTTTTACAGGCTGGAAGGGATTTCATTTATTTGCAAGGCTGCATATCACTTGCCCATTTCTCAGATTTCTTAAGGAACTGTAGACTGATTTTCTATTCAATCCATGAAAAGGGAAAAAGCTCTTGGGCTGTGTACTGCTTTCCTATTTTCAACTTGGTGTTTAAATATTAGATCAGAAATACTGTAATTAATTTTGTACCCAGTTATAGCAGAAAATCATTTTGGTCCAGTGACTCCTGGGTCTGTCCTAAGCACAGAGAGAGAACCTGAGATGCCTCCTCCTCCAACTTCTGCTTTCCACTGCATTCATTGCAAGCCCCTCTTCAGGTTTCCATGGAAATAGCACAGAAGTGTGCTTGTATTCTTGGCATTAAAATATTCATAAAAAGGGATAAAGAGATGGTTTAAATGACAGATGCTGTATTGCTGAAGCAGGCAGTCACATTTAGGGTTCTTGTCTGTAAATGATCATGTGTGTAATTCTGGAGAGAGCAGGCCCACAATAAATTCCTGACTGGTGGGAGAGGGACAGGCAGGACAAAGCTGACCTGCAGAGGAGGCAGGAATGGAATGCAACATTGCCCAGAACAATGCAAAATCAAATGCTGCTAAGATTTTGCTCTTAGAAGTTGAACCCTTTCTCAAGGAAAGAGAAGATGATTTAAGCTTACAGAATTACTTTTGTTAACTGACAAAAATATTGCCCAACTCCAAACTATTTAATAAATTTTAAAATCTTATCTGTATAAAGCTGCTAATTCCTTTCAATTACTGCAAATTTTGATACAAAACTTAAATTTAACTCTTTAAAAAAGGCTCTCATAGATTTGAGCTCTTGAGTACATTGAATATTCTAAGATAACTATAAAACCTCAATATTCTTTTAATCTTAGCAAATCTAACTGGAAGCAGGAAATGCACTGGCTTATCTATATTTTTATTAATGAATCTTATTCAGAAAAACTATTTTGGTTGTTTACTCATTATAGAGATTTAACTTTAGCACTACTAAAATTATCCTAGTAGTATAAATAAGCATTTATATTCTAGGAAATCTGTTTTTCTGATCCAAAATATAAACTCCAGTCCTTAAAAGACCATTGTATGGGCAGTTCCACTGCAGTACTTTGATCCTCAAGGAGAATGGATACAGTATGTAATATAAGGGCAGCTTTTAAAAATTTATGAAAAATAAACAGTAAATAGATGTAAAATTTAAAAGCTTGCTGATAGAACATTTACTGCATAGAGACTTGGTGTGGTTTTCATTTTCCAAGAATAAAAGTATTTTTAAAATATAAGTCTATGAAAATAAAGACTTCAATATGTCAAAATACTGCCCCTTTTATAATGGAAGTCAAGAATGTTGTATTGACTTGTTTGCATGAGGTTACTCTCAAAAATCTTTCAAGTCCTAAGGCAGATGACCAGTGCATACTGCTGAAGATCTATCCAAATGTTTATTGTCTTTAGCTATAAAATCAGCCTGACTTCTGGCATGTTTATTGGTAAATCCTTTTTTAGAAAGACATTCAAACAAGGATAATATGCCAGTCTGCTAAACCAATTATCCAAGCTCTGCATGCAACAAATACTCTGGGACATTTTTGTGCTAAAAAAGTGTTTGAAGAAGTATCCCCTTCAAAAAACACTTTTTTTATAAGCCATACACATCTGGAACTGAGAAAAGCAAGACAGACAAGAAAGATTAAGCCACTGATGCAAACTGATAAAACAATCAAGAAATAAACCCCTCATCTCCACTGCTCTGCCACAGAAAAAGAACATTATAATATGGAAAAGTTTAGGAATTGTTGTAGAGTCACTGCAGATATGCTCTTTTGACTGCATCTATCAAGTTTAATAAATAAATGTTAAAACAATCCTACACAATTCTGTATTTTGATGCTGCCATTCAGGCTCTGGGGATTGGGCTCCTGGCACAGCAATGTGTGACAGAAATGCCAACCCTGAATTCAGGGGAGCACAACCAAAGGAGCAGCAGGGACCTGGAGGAGAATCTTCACCTGCTGACCAGGGAGAGGGAGCAGCAGGACACTGAGCAACTGCTGAAGGAAATATCTGAGGAGACATGAGGGGATTTAGACAGCAATGGCTCAACATTCTTTCTGGAAGTCATTTGTCATCATCTGACACTTCCAGTTTTTAAAACTTATCTTATTTCTCCCCCCAGAAATGCCCCATGCCCTAATCAGAGCTGTATGGCACAGATACCACTTTAGCACTGAATTTTAGGAACAGTGGAGGTATTTTATGTCCAGGATTTATTGCCATAGAAAACCTGTTGGTTTCCAGATGCACTTTTGGATATTCATGTAATTTTCCTATTGTTCAGAGGATAATCATCTTCATAATAGAGAAAACAGTAGAATTATAAAAGCATTTTCAAGCTGTTCCAGAAAACTCTGGTCACTTCTTAATGAGCACGTCCCAGAATCCTTTGTGTAAGGGCAACTGAGAAGGCACCTCAAAAAAGCCCTCAGTACAAAAAAACTGTTATAATTTCTCTAAAATCTTCACACTAAGTAGAACCTAGAACTAACTGAAATCATACCATCTGTAAAATCCATATTTTAGAGTAAAATATGGATTTCAGCCAAATCTCTAACTAATCCCTCCCAATTACCTTCCATTCAAGACAGATGCTGGCTACTTTGGACCAAAAACCTCAAAACATGGGACAGGCCTCCTCAGCAAAAATATCACTGCATAAATGTTAAAATCCTATTATTTTTTAATCTTTATGCCCCTAGTGCAAAATTGAAAACTAATTTATGCCATCTTTAACCTAATAATGATTCTTATAAATGGGATAAAAAATGAAAAAACCTGAAGATTTTTTTCAGAGGTTTATGGATGGGAAAAACTTCAGATACCAAGCAATAAAGCAATCAACCAGCAGGGTCTGTAAATTCACTATATAATCATGTAGGTGAGCCAAGAGTTTATCTTGTAACTCCTCTTCTCCTTGCTGGCCAGCTGCTCCTCACTTACACTGCCCTGCTGTGACTGATGCCCTTCCAGCAGGAGCTGTTATTGAGCTGTGTCAACTTCAAAAAGTGACAGAGTGCTGTTACAGATTGGGGATGAATTATTCATGAGAATAATTATATTGATGAGGGAGAATGATTGAAAAATCAAACTGGGCAAAGCCAGACTTTTTTCTTCTGTATTTCTTAGCTGTACAGTGCCTCACTTCTCTCTGATATTGTACAGGAGCTTCCCTATTTATATTGTACATGTACATTGAGCAGTACAGCAAATTGCTCAATGTAAATATAAAACTGATTTCTAAATAGGGAAAGTCAGCTTCATGAGTCAGAAAGCAAGATAGCATCCAGGATCTATTTACCAATAAAGGAAACAATTGAGAATGTGCAGTATTAATAAAGAAAATTCATACTAATAAAAATTAGCAATTTCCTCATAGCAAATAATGAATGCAAAGAGATACAGAAGTATTAATCAGGAAAGCAAAATACAAAGAATTAAAATCTGGAGCCTGGTTTTGCTCTTATTAAAATCAGTGGTAGCAATATTTTAATTCATTTTGTTGTTTGAAAACTACTGTCAATAAAATGAAACCAGCATCTATGATATAATCTGGTGGAATTCTGTACAATTTCCCAGTACTTCTTCTTCAGTAAAACAAATACTTCAACTATTAAGCTCCATGTATGATGATATAAATATAAGGATTTGCATCATCTAGTTGTGTATTTTACAGGACTCTGTAAACCACTACACCCATCCAGGCCAGGAGCAGACAGGTTTCCCAAACAAGTTCTTCCCCACTGGCTCATCTTTTAGCACTTGGGGACAGCCTGTCCTGCTCCTGTGCCTTTAAAATTTCCTTTTTGAAGGATGCCCAGCTTCCCTGCCTCAGGACTGTCCCCTCAGGGGACACCAGTCTCCCAAACAGGCCAAGCTCAGGGTGTCAGTTCTGCTGAGCTCCCTCCTGCTCTCTGAGAATCCCAAGCTGACGTTGTGGTTGCTGTGCCAGCACCACCCCCGGCTCTCCTGCTCCTCCTGCAGAGCTCCTGGCCCCCCTGCAGCCCTCCAGCGGTGCCAGTCATCCCACCAATTTCTGGGATGGCAGAAATGTCATTTTTCCTGCTGTGCAGTGCCCTCCAGCTCCCTGCTTTGCTGCCCTTGCTGTTGGTGTGGATGGGCTTCAGGTGAGCTACTGATCCCATCACCTTGTGGGGGATGAGCGCTGTTCCTGCTCATGACCACTCTCAGGCTTTTCCATGGTTTCTGACACATCAATAACCTTTGTGTCTCTGCTGCCACCTGGATCAGCCTTAGCTGCCAGAGAAAAGTTGCTTCATCCTCTTTCCTAAAACAATGTGTTTAGAAACTTAGAATCCATCAGTGGGTAGAGAAGTGTTGATATAACCTCTCATTAGAGAGAATTAAATCCCCACTGTTTCAAGTCAGTATTTACCTGACCTAACTTCCAGCCAGCTGTTCTTTGCCCCTCTCTGTTAGATTACATATTTCTTTAAATATTGAGCATTTTTTGCTCCTTCAGGGATTTATACACTAAGCAAGTACTTCACTTTTTTTTAGCTCTACAAAACTAATTAACCTTTTGAAACCTTTTTAAATGCTCTAAGTCTCAGTCTGGGCTGCTGGATAGCAATGACAGCCACATGCTCTGAGAGCACTGCCTCCAGGACATTTTAGGCACAGCCACAAAGCATTTACTCTTGTCAACTTTCATTTTATTTTTTTAACATATCCTTAACCTCCTTTGTTAACCTCTCACATTTCCAATTCAGTTGGATTTTTTTTTCCTTTTTCCATGTGTGGGTTGTTGAGAGGTTATTTATTTTTTTTATTTCTAATTCCTACTTTGATTTTATCTCTGAAGAACAGCAAAGGTACTCAGCAAGCTCCTGTTGGAGCCATCCCTCTCTGTAGCACTGCCAGGAGGATGCAGACTATCAGTACAGGCTTTATAAAAATTAGTGTACTCTGAAAACCCAGTGACATCCCTCATCAGAATTACCAGGGTGCTACTGCATAAACAATTACACCAGCAGAATTCCAACTGATCTGGGGAAATATCAATGGAAATAAGCTCAGTGTATGCAAAATTGTCAATCTCAATGGAAATTGCTCAGTGGGAAGGCTCAGGCTGCTGGAAGCACTGGGAGCTTGGCAGGAGCAGGCTGAAGGCCCTGGCAGCAGCTGTGACACCCAGTGCTGTGCTGGCAGGGAGAGGGCAGAGGGGGAGAACAGCAGGGTGGGGAGCTGGGGGGCCTGGCTGTCCTGAGGAGGTGCAGCACATCTGAAACACCCCCATGGCCTGCTTCAAAATCAGTTTAGGCACCAGCTTCCTCCCCATAACTGGGACTGAAGGATTCCTGCTTCTCATTTTGTGCTAAATTGGCTTAAACTATTATCAACAGTTTATTATTACTGATGGGAAATGGCTGGGAGTTGGTTCCTATTAGCAAAGTAAAATCTGGCCAGTCAGTAAATCATGAGGAAAAGTACACAGGGAGCAAGTGGACTGTGTATTTTGAAAGCAAGTTGTCTCTATCAGCTCAATAATGGAAAAAAAAGGACAATATCAAGCTTAAATATCTAAAAAAATAAGTGACAGGAGTTAGAGAGCTGAATTAATTGGAGTAGAGGAGTTATTCATTGTCTGCTAATTTTGAAGTATAATCAGGGGACACTGTCATTGGTTGACAAGTTAAAAGTTTAACTGAGCGTATTAATAGCTTTCAAAAAATGCATTTTGATGCTCAGAAATCTTTCCCAAGATACAGGCATACGTATTCAGTCTTGGCAGCACACAATCAAAAAAATAAAGCAGTAAAAGTGCAGCAACAGGGGCAAATTACCAAATCTCTGCAAGTGTATAGGATCTGTTTAATGCCCAAGCTTATTTAATACCTTGGTTAATGACAGGAGTAACTATAGTAACAGATAACACTTTAATACATGCCATGGACACAGGCCAGCCCTAAGACAACAATATTGCAGAATTAGAATTAATTTCAGCTGTTTGCCAAGGCACAGAGATTTTTTAAAATTCATGTAAGTAATTCAGTTCAGGGATTTTGCAGAATTGGCAGAAGTAGTCACTAATGATCCTTACAAAGGAAACAAGCAAAATGAGTTTCAAGTTGGGTAAGAATTTTGCATACACAGAATATTTTTTATGCAAAAAACAAGGAACAAAGAAAGTTATATCTGAAAAGGCTCTAGTCTAGATTCAGTACTGCTTCAAACTGCCCCATGAGCATATTTTTATGTATGTTTTGGTGATAAAATATTTCAATTTACAAAATTCTATAGTTTAAATAAAACTGAGCACCTCCTGCAACAGCCTATAAGAGATATCTGTATTTCTGTCAGGGCCTAGAATGGCTCCTTTTACCAGGGCTGTCTCACTCAGCCAGAACGTGCTCAGCCAGTGTTGCACTCACTGGTATAAAAGGTTATTGGGATGATTACTCTGTAAGGACATTAGTGTAAAGGCACTAGACAAACTAAATAGTAAATTTTGAAAAAGAGAACGTGATGAATCCTGCAGACCTCCAAGAACAAGAATGCTCAGGGACCAGTTCATGGCCAATGCTGGCCTGACAAGGTTGTTGATTTGACCTGCAATCTAAATTACTGACTTGTAATAATGGAAGAAAGTTCTGAGAAATCCACCACCACCAAAACTCACTCTGAAGCTGCATTAACAGCAAGGATCCTCCTTTGTTCCAGCATTTCTGCTGGTTTTTAGGGCTAATTGGACTCCACTGCTCTGTCCAGGGCTGGCATACCACAGGGAGTTGTTACAGCTTCTACACCTACAAAAATAACCCAGAGTAGCTGTAGCTGTTTTTCTAGACCAGGCTGGAATTTTCCTTTTTTTTTCATGTTGGCACATTTCTACTCACTGTGACTGCTAAGTAGACAACATACAGAATTATGAGAGTTTATATCAACACTTCTGTACCCACTAGATAGATTCTAAGTTTCTAAACTCAAACCACATTATTCTTTTTGTGGCATTGGCTTCAGTGTGGTCTTGACCCCTTATACTGTAGTCAAGTGAATTTCCAAGCTACATCTATATGATCAATATTTCTCATCTGTCTTTTAAAAGATTGCTCAGTTTATTGTTATGTTTGCATTAAAAGCTACACATTTTCATCACAAAGAAATAAAACTGATTGCCTGAACTATGCCACTCTACTTCATACGCATTAAATTTCAGAGAATCTAATGAACTTCTGAAGATTAAACCTCTACATTTCCAGAAGCATATTTTCCATAGGGCTAGGCCAGGCTTGTCACATGTGCCTCAAATTATGTGGCATTCCTTACTGTTCAAGGGATTCTTTGAGGGCAAATTTACAGCTTGCTTTTAAGGAAATGGTTTGCAATAGAGTCATCTAGAGAGCTGCACATGGGGACAATCTGCTGTCACAGAGCCTTGTATGGCTCTGGTGGATTCCTCCTCTACCTCCTTGCTTGCTGTACTCAGCTCCCAATTTCACTTGGGTCTTTCCTATACAGCCTATTTGAGATGTTCATGGCTCTCCAAGCCCATTGAGAGAGCAGAGACATTCAGTTCTTTCCTTCACAAACTGATTCTTTATCCCATTGACATTATCCAGTGGGTATGATCAGCTCCTCTGCCTGGCTGTGCCTGACTCATTCCCATTCCCCAGTGCTTGACAGGTGCCTGTGTTCCTGTGTGCCACACTGCTGCCTGCTTTAACCCTGCAGCTCCAGAGCAAGCTTTACTGCTCTGCACTGGCAGGCATTCCTGGAATTCACCTGGGTTTTGCTTGGGGTTTTTTCCTTCTTTGATAGTTTGAAGAGCAGCAGCGTTATCATTGAGATTTTAACTTCACTTCTATTTATTCACCTGTCAGTACCTATGTCTTTCCACCTAATAACTATTCTGAACCTGAAGTTCATAGGATATTTAGGAGCATTCTGCCACTCCTGATGCCTCAATGTTTTACTTGCCTTAGTGCTGTAAAGATTGGAATTCATTTAAAAATCACTGCAAAACACCTTACCTAGCCTAGGACTTTTGAATGCAGCCAGTCTCAGAGACCACAACCAGGGACTTACATCATCTCTCAGGCATTTGGCATGGGGGATTTCAGCCAATGCCTGCTGCTGCCTAGTCAGGAAATTCAGTCATCTAATTCAGATGTTAAGTCTGACAACTAGCCCTGGATACCAAAGCAGGCAAATACTGCCCAATAGGTCCATTAATTCTGTGCCATGGTTTTCCAAAACAGCTAAAGTCTTTCTGGTTTTGCCCCTGTGAATTTCTTCTACTGCCCTACAGTGACAGAAATATTTATCTGTAGGTTTAAATACAGGCTTGTCTTAGGGATTAGTCTATTGACATGAAATAGATAAGCCTCACAGCAAAGCTTCCCATGCTTTTGCAATCTGACACCATCATCTTCCTGCAATCATACTATGCCATTAGAACAAGTCTATTTTTTGTATTCCATAGTGTGGCACATTATCATATTTATTGCTTTTTTCCCCCCAATTAGAGGAAATAATTTAGTGAACATACAGACAGAATTATTTGCATATAAAGTTACTGTTAGTATCTGAAGTTACATAGAATTTAAGTTCAGGTATGGCAAAAAATCCAAAATATGAAAAATTGCTGTCCTATGTGTTCTATGTGAGAGTATTCACATAAGAACCATACAATTATAATGGAACAATGCAAACAAAAATAAAACTTCAGAGTTGAAAGAATATCTAGTAAAAAACCTGCAAATTGGCAGCTGATCAATCATTTCCTGTTATGTATATTCATTAGTTTACTGCTGTTTACATATTTTAGAAGGTACATCTTGGATACAAGTCTTGAGGCTGGAATTGTGATGCATTACTATATAAAGTTAATCTTGGGGAAGAGACTAAATATATATTACTTTGTTAAGTGCAAAATGCTGGAATTTCATTGGCAGTGCTGAAAGATTACACACATGAGTACTGAAGTCATCTAGGCTTTGCTCCCACACAAACTTCACTATAAAAAGTCTTGAAATGGAAAAGCTTCATCAAAAAATGTAACAGTGTAGGTCAATCTTTTTCTAGGATTCCCAAGTGATTTAGTTTGTCAGAAAAACGTTTCCTGCCATGTTCTTATACCACTGGTAATAACAGGTGCTAGAAGGGCTGTGGGTACACAGATCACAATTTCCTATTAGTATTAGCATTGCAGGAAAAGAGCTGCATGCCAGAAAGGATTTTTAATACCCTGAATTACTGAAAAAGCTGAACTGTCAGGAAAGGCAAATAAGCCCCTTAAGTATTTGGCCTCAGGGAGAAAAAAAAAAAAGAGGAAGAAAAAAATGTTACTAATGTTGTTTACTTGATAAAAAATTCCTGGAGAAACAGGATTTCTCTTCAAAATTCATGTAATTAACATATGACAGAAGGCTTCCCAGTTATTATTATTAGATAATTTAGAGGTTTGATTAGGTCCCCAGCAATTAGTGTTGCATGAGGCCTACTCCAACCTGAACTGTTTGCTGCAGTCTGACTTTTTCATCTGCATCTTCCTTTTAACAAGATGCTAAAAAAACAGCCTCAAAAAGCCTAAAATTTAATATTTATATTCATTTGCAGGGGCTGTAAGAAAGGGAATAAAAATTACCTGTTACCTGCAAGCAGTTTTGCTCTAACATCTGTATTTATATTATTACTGAACCAGTGCCATTTCTAGACCTGCACCACCTTTCCTTGGTATCTCCTGCACCGTGTGAATCTCTTGTGATTACTGACCTGGGAACTCTCAGGCACACACTCCTGTTTAACTCAGCTCTTTAGGTACTTTACTGTTGCACCTTTGAAGTGTTTCTCAGTCTCAAAGCCTGTTGCAGCTCCAGGCTGTGAAATAAAACCATCTGTGAAATGTACAGCAGGACAGAGCTGGACAGGTGAGCACACACAAAGAAACCAAGAACCCTTTCCATGGGAACAGGCAGCAGCAGTGACTTCTGAGAGTACAGACTATCTGACATTCTCTAGCACACATTGATTTAAAGAGAAATTGAAATAAAAAAGAAACACTTCGATATTAAGGGATGGTGCCTTCAAAGTGCAGAGTGCAACATTTAAGAAGGCAAAAAAAATATTACTTGTTAGTGTAACATTATCAGAGGCCAGAGATGGCATCTTAATATGTAATAAAAGATGCAATGGGTCAATCAGCTGCTAAGGAGTGTGAAAAACAAGACAAGTAATGTATTTGACATAATAGAGAAGAAATCAGCATGGCAACCTTCTCAGAATGCTGGTCAGGAATAATAATCATACAATAAATCAATAGCAATCCAAAGGTATTTTACAATTTTGCAACTGTGTCAAAAGAAGAGGCAGCTGTTATGTGGTTGAGTCATGCTAACTAGCTATGGTGCATGGAATGATAAAGCTGTATTTATTAGATTAGGTAGGGGAAAAACCTCCCAAGATATTGTAGAAATGAAAACACAGATCACATTTCCAAATAACCCTAGATAAGCAGGAAAAATATTGTTACAGAGTGACAGAGCATACAGGGTGAAGGAAAAAAGTGAACTGTAATTCTTCATTTATCCTTCTCTTTAGTAAACAGCTGAATATCACATATGTTCAACAAACAAGCAAAAATATTGGTTTGTCCAGGTCTACAAACTGTCAACTCAGGTGATTTTGTTCCTAGGAGTGATGTTACCCAGAATAAAGCATAGCAGGAGAAAGACAAAAGCCCCTGAAAAAGTCAGCCTTCCCCTTCTGTTATTTGTCTTCAGGCAGGATAAATTTAACTTAGTCACTTAAGATGTCACACAAAGGAAGAGTTGTCCAGGCAGCCAATAGTTCAGGCATTACTTTTGTTCTCCTGTTCTGCTCTCTGGTGTCACTACAACAATCTCAGCCTCACACACTTCACGACTCAGCTATAATCAGAACCCACAGGGTGCAGAACTGCTTTTCTCCCCATTTTTTACCATATCTGTCAATCATTATTTTAACACATCTTCAATAAAGACAGAGTTCATGCAGAGCAGTTCTCCACTTCTGTCAACAGGATCACAGAAGTTTTCATATTCATACAGATCATTTGCTCAACTTTCACAGTTTATAAATCAGCCAGATTCTTCCATGCTCTCTCAAGCAGTAAGTTATGTTTGGCAGTAGCCTAGTTTTATTTAGCAGTTCTCTTCACCACAGATACTACACAGGAAGCATTTTACACTCTGCAACTCCATCATTTGTAGGGCTTTTCTCATGAGTGGCAGCCTCAGTGTTGCAGTTCCAGTAATGTACCAATGCAGGTACTACTGTTGGTCTTGTATGGACCAATGCTCATTAGGATTTTTCAGTGTATATTGATTTTTTTCCCTTTCAGGTGGTTCTTTTTTATTTTTAAACCTGAGCAGTAAGGCAGGAAAAGTCAAAAGAATTGCAAGAAACTCCTAGTCAGGGTCTAATGTAAAATGCTTTTTCTAATATGTCTGAAAACGAGGAGTAAATAATTAGTGGCAATGTTTCTCTCATGTCAAGAGGAGGTTAATGAACAAAAAGCAGATACAGAAATCTGTTACAATAAAAAGGCACTAATGCCAAGACAAGAATCTCCAGATAATGAAGGGTAAGTCCACACACAGGACAGTGGAATGGCTCATCAGAACAGTACAGGGAAGAAAACAGAAATGCTGTTTATAAACTGTAAAATCACTACAGAAGATAAGAATAGGGAAATATTATATGTGTGATAAGCTATACCAACAAAAAGGGGCCATCATGCATTCCTACCCACAAACTCCCTTCTCTTAAACAGCATGTTTTACAAGGCTGTCAAAAAAAAATATTTCAAGTAAAACCCCTGTGAAGCTTAATTCTGGCACTTTGAAAGTCACAGCAAATATACATTTGTGTATCTGTAAGCATTCATCTATTTCCCATGGCTACTGTATTTGCATGCTGTGAAAACCAGAAGCTAACAGCATTAAAGACTATTAAATGGGAATGGCTGTTCTTTGGACAAGGCAAATTAGCCATTTACCCAGAAACAGTCAAAGAAAATTTTAAATATAAAAATGTCATCTTAATTAAAAAACATGTTTAATTAATTTAAAAAATTAATTTCATCCCAAATTCCTATTGAAAATTCTCTGAAAAAAGGGGGGAGGAAACTGTTGCTTACTATTATTTTACCTTTGACATTTCCCAGGACCTTCATGGTGTCCAAATGGACCATCCCTGTACACCAGGATGTCACTACTGCCAACTTTTTCAAGTGGTGTTTAAAGCCATGTAAACTTTTAGCTAAAGGCACCAAAAACATTAAAATTGGCTGACATGTGAAAAGCACCTCCATTTCCCAAAAGTAACATTAAATAACTAACTCTGTCCAGTGGAGAAAACTATCCAAATAAAGGAACCATAACTTCTGGATTTTCCTAATGACTGGGGATTACTGCCTTGGGAGGGAAAGAAGGAGGGGGAGATAAAAGACCAAATATTGATGAAGGAGAAAGGAAAAGAAGGAAAGAGAACAAGGAGCAGAAGGTGCACTTACTGTTTGGTTATCTTCATACAGCTTCAAGTCATACCCGCTCAGCTCCACACAGAAAATTATTGCTGTAACCCCCTCGAAACAGTGGATCCACTTTTTGCGTTCAGATCTCTGTCCACCCACATCCACCATTTTGAAAGTCAGCTCTTTGAAGGTGAACTTATTTTCTACAATCCCTGTGGTCATGTCCCGAGACCGCAGAATATCTTCCACCGTGGGGATGTAGTCCAGGGCCGCGATGCGTTCCAGGTCGTTCAGGTAGTAGGCGGCGTTGTCCTCCAGGTGGTACTCGTTGGAGCGGCAGAAGCACTCCTGCACGCCAGGGTCTGCCCACAGCCTCTTCATCACCCCCAGCAGCTCCGGGGTGATCTCCCCTTTGCTCTCAGCTGGGCCTGTCAGGGCAAAAAGCTGCACTGCATCGTACGCTCTGTCGGGATTGTGAAATTCTATCTTGAGGGTGGCCAGAGCCCGAATGATGCGTGTGAGAGAGTCAATTGCATTATAGATAATCAGGGGTTTGTATTCCTTACAGGCCTCCAAGTTAAAGCCACCGCTGTGAATGATTTTCATCTGCTTTACGATAGTGCTCTTCCCAGAATTGCTGGTGCCCAGGAGGAGGAGTTTGATTTCTCTCCGTTGTCGCTGGCTCTCAGAGCGCAGGTGGCGGTCAATCCTTCGGGACCGCCGCGCCGCCTCTTTCTCCTCCGAGCTTTGCCGACATCCCATGGTACAGCAGGCAGGGACAGAAGGGAAGGGCTCAGACTGGCTCGCTCTCTTGGTGTCTCTCAGAAAGGTCTGCGCTGTCTTTCAGTCCTCGTGCCAGGGACACCCCAATGGAGTAAAGGTCACTATCCAGTACCTGACGATCCCCGATGCCTACAGCCACCTAATTGAGTCCCAGCAAGGGTGCAAACCCATGGAGGTGTGCAGCCACAGAAATAGTCTGTTCAGCAGATCTCATGGCACTCCCCTTTCCGGTGCGTGAGCTGTGGCACATTCCTGTTAATGACGGGACACTTCCCTCTGCCACAGTTTGTCTAGAACCATCAAATGCCCATTTCTGTTCTGCATAATGATTTTGCTGCCTTCTGTCCAAAGGTAAGAAGCTGCACTTTCGCCTTCTCTGCTCTAGCCTTTTCTTCTGATCGTGTTCTCTGGTTGCTGTGGTGATGCTGCAAGATAAAGCTGAAGCTCTTTTCACTGGTACTGTACTTGTTTTGTTTCTCTTCCCCCACTTCTTCAGCTGATCCAGTTCAGCTCTGTAAATCTGTGCTTTCCACCTGCCAAACAATGGGAAAATAAATGAATGAGACTCTGCTTTCTTGCAGCAAGCCACTCACTTTTTCCTCCACTTCTAGACTTCTAAACATTTTATTATGCCAAATGGAAAATACAGATGGAAAAGAATATACAGAAAAGCAAATATCTAAAGTTATAGTAAAAGCATAGGGACAGCTGAAACTCGCAAACGAAGAAAATGTGGTTTCTGAACAATGGTAAATCAAACCTCCCTTTCAGCCTTCTGTGTTTTATTATCTAAACCTACATGAAAACAAACAGTGCTGAGCTGTGCCCCAGTTTCTCCCTCAGCAAGAGCTTATGGCAGTGCTTTTCCTGCAGTTCTGTTCCGACTGGTTTGTCTGAAGTAGAAAATGAAAACTCACAACTACTTTTCCCAGCCTCTATTTATATCAATATCTTATACTCAGACAGATGTCCTCCTGAGTTTTCTTTCATCTTATCTATCTCCACTGAACATTTAAATAACCAAATTAAGAAGCAAAATATGCTGATTAACTTTGCTTCATGAATTTGAGAAAGGAAGAGTCACTGATCTTTGCAACAGCTCTTTTCTTTTTTCCCCTTGGAGAACAGTATTGTTAAACACAGTATCTGCAACTTGTTTAATCAATAGAGAGATGCAAACTTTGTAAGCTTTCCACAGCCAAGCAGCTAAGTGGTTTTGAGCCTCCTCTCTTTCCATTTCAATACAGGAAAAATCTGAGCTACAGTAAAAGAGAACAGTGACTACAAGGTGAATTTTTCATACAAGAAGCACATGAAACACCATCCCAAGCAAGGCCAGAGAGCTTTTCAGTGACTGTTAGAGCAATTATTCCTTCCCAGATTAGAGTTTAAGCCTACTAGCTGGAACTCTGCAGAAGGCAGCAGCAGGAAGCAGTTACTCTGGCAGAGGGAAAACACATTACTAACAGCTGACTGCTGATCGTTTGCCTCTCTTCTAGGAAGGGCTTGCTGCTCCCACTGAGCTGTGAGCACAGTGGGCAGTGCAATCACAGATGTCACAGCTTCCTCCCCAGTGCTGCCCCAGCACACCCTGGCACCTCCCCTGCTGCCTGCTTCTTGGGGCTGCAGGCTCCTCACTGAGCCTGTGCAAACCAAAGCACACAGCACTGAGACCCTCACAGAAACTTGCAGTCTACTCAAGAAAGTTTTATTAAAATGTAGTAGAAAGTTAAGTGTCCCAATACCATTTTCAAAGTTGCCCTACAAGCCTTTAGAAGTTTTCCTGTTTGAACTTACCAATATTTAAATGTAGATGTGACAATAAATTAAAATACATGGTAAAGAGAATAATTCCACACTACCAGAAGAAAGACAGAATGTTCCAAGCCAGATGTTGAGCCTCAAGCTATTGTGAGAAAAGTATAACTATAACTACTTACAACCTCATGTACTTAACTTTCTAACTAACCATATTCTAATGGTTTTTAGAATATGGTTAGAATCATATTCTAAACTAATCTTGTCACAGACACATTTTATGAAAAATCCTTTGCTTAGGATTTTTTCTCCTGAGAAGCTGAGAGGCCTCAAGAACAAACTGTAAACATTGATTATCTGCTGCTGTGGAATGCAACAGGTGCATCTGTGATTGATCTCATGTTGTTGTTTCTAATTAATGGCCAATCACAGTCAGCTGGCTCAGACTCTGTCCAACACACAAGCTTTTGTTATCATTTCCATTCCTTTTCTATTCTTGCTAGCCTTCTGATGAAATCCTTTCTTCTATTCTTTTACTATAGTTTTAATATAATATATATCATAAAATAATAAATCAAGCCTTGTGAAACATGGAGTCAGATCCTCATCTCTTCCCTCATCCTCAGACCCCTGTGAACACCATCACATAATCTCACTCTGAGTTGTTCCAAACTATCCAGTCAGTACAGAGTCACCTCTCCATAGCAGTTTGAAATTCTTGTCTCTTGTCTTTGCCTGTAGGGACCACAGTGCTTGAGCAGCCAGGCAATTTAAGCATTTTGGATATCTTAAATGTAAAGACATTCAAATCCTTTGCCCCAAATGCACCATGTATTGCTCTTACCTGGTCTGAAATTCTACAAGAGAGTCTTAATATCAGCTATATTTATCATACTTCTCTTTGTATGGCAGGACATTAGCTTGTGAAGAACAGATTCAGCAGTGAAAAATTAAAAGACTAATGTACACATTAATAGAATTGTAATTAGCACAACTTTACTTACTCTGAAGATGTGGAAAGGAAAACCCTCCCAAGTGAGGAGTTACACTTTCTTCAAATAAGTCACTTTTTCCAATAATCACAGAAAATAAAAAATTAGAATTGAGGAAGCTGTTTCTTAATGATTAACCTTCTGGCCATGCAGACAGAATTAAATTCCTGTATTAGATATCAGGCCAGATTCTGATTTTACTTATATAAAAATCAGAGCTGCTTCCACTAATCTCACTTATTCTGACACGTTCAGGACATTTCAAACTGGTTCTCCTTTAAATCCTCATCATCACAGGCCTTATTTTCATGTCATTGATAAAACCACTTGCTGAATTCTTTATGACATTGTCTATATATTGTGGTGTGTACAGATGATGAATTTTGCAAGAAACACATGAGACTCCCTCTCTTTATTCTCTCAGTCCCATCCTGAACAAAAGAGGCTTGCTAGCAGTGAGCAGCAAGAGGGCACCTACTCCTGCCAAAAGGCAGCAGTCTGAGGAGCAATCTGGAGATTTTGTGACTATATAAGACAAGCAGATCTTTTTTAAACTTCATGTTGTTTGACACTCATGACAAATGGTTGGGTAGAAAGACTCTCTCAGGAATAATCTTTTGTTTTCATTCAGCTCATACATTCTGTAGAGTATTTCCTGTTGCATATTTCCACAACACATTCAGATGCATCATTCATATTCTACTGTGTTTTACATATCAGCTATTTCATTTGCCATTCATTAATATGTTTAACACCAAAAAAGGTAAAGTAGGATCTCCTTATTGTAGGAAAGACCAGGAGGATGTAAATACATATTCGTTTTGCACTCTTGAATTCCAATTTTTGTTTGTTTTTTTAATTCTAGTCATTCCTATTGCTTACATTGCAATGATATTTGGATATCACTATTTCAAGTAGTAACACAATGAGGTGATTATATTATTGCTTTGTAAAGCAGAGTAGTACACTCTTTTTTCAAATAGGCATTACAGTAAGAAGGTTTGCTGTATTTGTATTACTGCAGTTTACTGCCCTGGCTGCATACAGATGAACTTCCTCTTACCAGGTTTGCTTTTCCTTGGAATACACTCAGAAAATAAGGCAGTCTAGAATTTGCTAGGTTCTTAAAATCAGATTTCATATCAAACATGTAAGTGTTCTATGGCTATTTCTAATTAGGTAAGTGGATTTCCAGTTACTCTAGTGGAAAGCCCTATTGCTTCCTTTCACTTGCACTCTTGTCTAAAGTTTGCTTAAAAAAATCTTATTATTCAAATGACCAGATGATTCTGTATCTGTGTGTCTAAATTAACATTTGCCTTCTCCTGACAACTGAAGACTCAGAATGTTAAGAAAACATGTTTTTTAAAGTCTGATGATATCGATGGGCTATTTTGTTATCACTAGGATGGGCAGCTTTTCCCACAAGATGAGATCAACATGCCCCAAATCCCGACCTAATGGTGATCTATTGCCACCACCAAAAGAGGAATGCTACCAATTCCTGGAGTGGGAAGGACTCCTGAACAAAATTCTGCACTGGTTACTATGTGAAAGTGTTGAAGCCCATTAAGCTGAGCAGTTGTTTGGTGCTACCATGTTCTCCCCACCCATTTGTGGCCAATAAAACCACTCATTATTGCTGCTTTCATATCCTGGCTCACTCTTTGCCCCCATCCATCCCTCCTGGCTTGTGCAAACTGGTCTGTGTGTGTGCAGTATAAACACTTACCCCTTTTCCAGCATGTTCCCAAATTATGGCAGCAGAGGGAGAAGAGGCACAGGGAAGGAGAATGACACACCACCACAATTCAGGTGTAAACACTTCCATAAGGAAAGATGCAAGTGTTGTCTCTGGATTCATTAGCCACTGACACATCACTGTGGAACAGAGTTACAGAACCTGCCTGGGAAGGGGCTTCCCCATGATCTTGTAGGAAGGCAGAGAACAAAACCAGTGGCTGTGACAGTCACAGCACAGAGATTGCACACAGCATGCTGCTGGCAGCAGGGATCTCAGCTTTGTAGGCACAAAGCTGCATTATCCCTCAAATGCAAGTGATCTGATCATTTAGCTTCATGACCACCAGCCCACTCACACACATAAAAAGCTTTTACACCCATGTAAAAGCAAACTCGAGCAAATCTAGCAAGAAGTGGCACAGAACTCATGGAAGACCTACAAGTGTAAGCCAAGCTACTGTAATCAGTTTCTAGTGATTATACACATCCACTGAGAATTTCTGTACTTTAACAAAACCTTGTTTCTGCATGTTTTAACTTTCAATCATTTTTATACTATTAATGAAAGAGAAGAAGACACAAGGGAGTGTGATATATCAGGACATACCCAAGGCATTTACTGAGGAAGAAATCAAGTGTTCTACTAAGCAGGCTTTTTTTTAAGGGAGAGAGAGAAAAATAAAGGAACTGAGGCTCAGAAGAAATGGGAAAATCAGTCCAGATTTTTGGATCTGGGAAGCATCCAGGAAAGAGTCCCAGACATGCATGCTGTAGAAATACAAGGTTGAAATAACTTCACAGAAATTAATTTACTGTTCAATGTATGGAGATTTAAGTCCATTTATAGCAGAAGAAAGTTATTTTAAAACTGACCACAGATATTACTGACGTTCTCTTTATACAATCATCGAAGCCTGAAAGATGAGGAAGTATGTTCAATTTATGATAAAACTTTCAATTACACATTAAGGCACTATAATCCCACCCTAAACAAAGGATGGGCCAGATGTAGTTGTTGAACAAGAAAACAGCAGAGAAATCTGATGTATCTGAGGTTTATTTTTTGCAGTAGTTCAATGTGTATTCTGTTAGTCAGATAGTGAAGGAAGAAGTGTCACTATTTAATCAGCTGAGTGTTTGACTGGACACTACCAAATTCTGTCCCTTTTTGTCATGGGGGTTCTTTGTGATGTCAATGAACTCCCTTAAGCACATCTTTTCAAAGATGATTTCTGCTTGTCCATTTCTTAGATACCCAATTTGAGATACTGTTTGTGACAAAGAAATGCACTGAGTTTTCAAGTATAATCAGCCTCTAAACATTTAAATATTGAATAAATAATCTTTTTTTACTTGATCCATCTTGATCTCTATTTGAGAAATAGGACCTGTCCTCTAGACCAACTCCCCAAGACAGAGCCATGAAATTATTAATGTCTGTGCAAAGGACACCAAAAGGAGAGGAATAGCAAAATGAGTCAAGAAATGCATATTCATGGCACAGGACCTCAGCCACAGTAAACAGCACCAGGTAACAGAAGCTGCTGTGTAAGGGTGGGATTCTTACAATAAAGGTTGTCAAAGAAGGTGAAAGGACAATGATTAAAAAAATGTCATTCAGAACTCAGCCCAAGGCAGGGGATGAGAGGGGCACTGAGCAGAGCTGCTGCCTCACCATGAGCTCCTCATGTCACCAGCACTGACTGTTACCAGCCCCAGCTGTTCCATCACCCTTGCAGGAGGAACAACTGGTAGGTCCATTAGGTTCTCATCTGCTGATTCCCACTGTGACTTTATAGAAATACTCAGATTTGTGGCATAAAAACTGAGCTCAACTAATAGAATTGCCACCTAGGGATACCATTCTGTGATACATGGCAGAAGGAAATTCTACCAGGAGATAATGGAGAACCCAAAGAAAATTACTGTGTAGGCACAGACCTATCAGTGTATGATCAAGTGTGCCTGACATGGGATAGAACAGATTTGCTGCAGTGAGTTATTCTATTCATTAGCTTAAACATCTTTGTCTATTGTTTGGAAAATTTCCAACAAACTTGAGCAGTACCACAATACAAATTATGCTGGTCAGGGATATCCACCACTGGATTATCACCCAGCCAAAATTTAGCATACAGGCATCAGGTGAGTAGATCACCCAGCCAAAATTTAGCATACAGGCTTCATCCAAGATTTAGGGAAACCTAAGAACTTATAGTGAAAACATAGTATTTCTTATAAACCAAGCATTCAACAAAAACCTATTGGTTATTTTTCTTTTAACTGTGCACACCCCACTTACTAGAGGAGGTTGGAAACATAAATCCTGTGAAGCATTAATAACTAAAATACTTAGTAGTTATTTAAATGATGACCTGTTTTAGCATCATCCACAAACTACAGTGAGCCAGGGAGAAGAAGCAGCAGCACAAGCAGACGTGAGGCTGACTGACTCTTGACTGGAGGCAGGTACAGCACAGCTCTGCTCTGAGCTGCATGGCCAAAGCCCAGAGCAGAGGCAGGGCTGCACAGCTCTGCTCTGAGCTGCATGGCCAAAGCCCAGAGCAGAGGCAGGGGCTGCACAGTTCTGCTCTGAGCTGCATGGCCAAAGCCCAGAGCAGAGGCAGGGGCTGCACAGTTCTGCTCTGAGCTGCATGGCCAAAGCCCAGAGCAGAGGCAGGGGCTGCACAGTTCTGCTCTGAGCTGCATGGCCAAAGCCCAGAGCAGAGGCAGGGGCTGCACAGTTCTGCTCTGAGCTGCATGGCCAAAGCCCAGAGCAGAGGCAGGGCTGCACAGGACTTGCTGTGCCTCACAGCAGTTGGACTGAGCCAGACTCTGCCACAGCAGCTGCTTTCCAGCTGACCTTTACACTGGCATCAAAAAGCACCACAAGAACAAGAATATTACAGTGGGGCTAGCAGTGGGTGTGCAGGAAATCCTGGCTGCTAGACAAGGGTGAGAAGAAACAACACACACAGCAGCTGCTTTAGGGACATACAAACATCAGACCCATTTAAAAGTGTGCAGTAAAGCAGCAAACAAAATGCAGCAGCCACTCAATGTAAGCACTCCAGTGATGAAAGCAGTGGAGGTTGTGTCTCCATTAGTGGGACCCATAAGCCTTATGTGGGTGATTCAAGAGCTAAGACTCACTAGCACAGGGTTGTTGTTTCATGAATCTTACAGGGCTAAGGAGATTATTTTATAGCATTTTTTTAAAAAGCACTAGTAAACATTAGATTTTTTTCATGAATGTAATGGCAAATTTCCTATCACTCATACAACCTTATTGCACACAATAAGGGAATTTTGATAGTTTTAGCAAAAGAGATTTTGCTGTACAGGACAGGAGAACAGTATAGCCTTGTAAAAGGAAGTTTCTCTTTCTGTGCCTTAAAGGTAACATAATAAAGCACAACCATGCTTGCTTTAGCTGTTCCAGTGACAGGCATGAGCTATGGGAATCTCTGCAGTGAGAACATGAGAGTCTGGGTACAGATAACAGTGTCCTGAAGGCAGGAGGTTTGTTTAATGCAATAGAGAAAAGCAGCCAGGGAAGATTCAAAGATTGAAGCTCAAGGCCAAGAAAGAAGCAAGGAGAAGATGCTCCAGCAAATGGGAATCCTGGAAACAACAGATGAGTTTTATGTGTGATGATGCACAAGAAAGCATCTTGGAGACAGAATACATCACAACTGTTGTGCTGGTTTTAAGGAAAAGAACTGGAGGAAAGGCAAAGATAAAGGCAAGGAATGAGAGAATAAAGTCACTGAAGCTAGGTAAGATTTCTAGGGTAAATTGAATGGAATATTCACAGGAAGCAAGAAATCCTGTATCCATAAAAAAAGAAGGAAGAGATAGCAATAGAGATAGAGGAAGGAAAGATGAGGCGAGAAGAGCAGATGGGCACATCTTACTATATCATACTGGCATAAGATCAGCAGGAATCTGCACACAGGAAAAAAAAAGACTGAAAAGAAAGGATTGACTCAGAATCTGTAAAGATGGGTCTGCACACATGGAATTTAATAACACTAGGAGAAAAAAAAGGGGAGAATAAATTCAGGGTGTTCACAGTGGAAGAAATTGCCTAGATCATCAGACTTCCATCAGAATGGTTCTGCTAGAGAAAGGACATTGTTGGGAGTGATCAGGACTGGAAACCTGGCAAGAACAGACTTACAGGGAAAGGCAGAGCAAAAGGTTTTGGAATGAGAAGAGCAAAATACAGGAACCATTTCAGCAGAAGTAATAAACACTGAATTCATGGAAAGGCTGGGGGAAAGCAGGGGAGGACTGGCAATGTGATGGTTAAAGCTGGAAACTAAGCAACAGAGAATGAGTAATGTTTCACAGAGAACAAATCAAAAGAACCTCGGTGAATGAAAAAACAGAAAAACAGACATAGGTTGAATGAGTATGCAGGAGCAGTAAGTTCCCAACATGAGAAAAAGTCAAAAAAGGATTATAGAAGATTCACATGAATCGTAAGGGAGTTCAGAGGCAACAGCCCAATGAAAGCATGAGAGGAAAGAGCAACGAGATACAGAGAAAACATTGGAGAGCTGGTCAAAATGGAAGAGAGGAAAGCACTACAGTGGAAGAATAAAGCCAATGGTTGTCATGATGGGAAGGACAAGGGAATCTAGGGAAGGACAGGAAAACTTCAGCACTTTTGTCAGGTTATTAACCTCACAACAAGACAGAATCATGGATTAAAATGCTGTTTCTAATATAATAAGAGAAAGAAAGGGAGTGTCAATATCAGCACAAAAGGCAGGGCTATCATCAGGGATTAATGGGGTAGGTAGAGTAGAGAGTATTTTCCACCCCTAGGCCACACATAAAATTAACCATATGAACCATGTCAGAAGGTATCTACATCAGAACTGTGGATTTTCTAAGTTTCTTCATAACAACTCAAATTAAACATTAATTTATCTGCAAAAGGCAGATGAGAAGTGGAAGAAGTATTAGACTGCAGTCCAGGGCCAAAAAAATAAATCCCAAGAGGCTAAAGAGAATCCACGATGTTCTCAGCAGTGTGACTCATGGGAGAGGACTTGGATGCTACCAAGCACAGATTACAGCTGCAGCCCACGCCTGGTCTCATTCTGCTTCTCTTTTGAAATTCAGAAGCTTTGACAGTCGTACACTCCTGCAAGAGCTTCAGCAGGTACACCTCAGACAGCTGAGCTGCTGTTGGAGCCACTCTCTAATGCAAAGGACCTTTTTTGTAAGATGAATATGAAGGAAGTTACCCATGTTCTGGTTTTGATATGAAATTGCTTTGTGCCAAATCCAAAACATAGATATACATTACTTCTGCAGCCAGAAACATTTCAGCACAACATGATACAATGGCCAATAAGCTCCTGGTTTCAAAGCCAAGCCAAGCCATCATTTTGCTCTAGTTCTCTCATTTTTGCTTATTTCTCGCTCAGTTCTGTAGAGACCTATAGAAACTAAGTTCTTCTTCACTCAAAGAAAAGCAAAAAGACTTTGGTATCTGATGCATCAACTTCTTTAGCTCCCATTTTTCCTTCACTGACACCTCCCCCTGAACAAAACCAAAACAAAATACCAACACAAAACCCCACCACTGATAATTGCTGCTGCCAGAAAGAACCTAGCATCCTTTTGAGGTTTAGCAGCCACAAGGATTTCTCTTCGGTCTCTCCTTTGAATTCTCTCTCTGGAGGGGTGATCACACCCTCCTCACAGCCCAGCTGCAGTTCCACACCCACAGGGATCCCAGTCCCTCCCTGCTGCCTCCTAACTCTAAGCAGCTTATGTTGAACATACAATGAATATTAGAGGACACTGGTGGTTAAATTCCTTCCATCAGACTTTTAAAGAAGCTTTTTAATAAGCAAGTTGGTCATGGATAGAGATGCAGGTTGCAGATTTGAAGAAGATGAATCCCTGGTTTATCCAAAAAGTGAAGCTAAAGGTGCCATGCAAACATCTCCAGCAATAGTCTCAGTGTGCTTTTCACCACTTGTACTCTGAAGGGTTTAAGCTCCTTAGATAATGTTAGGTCTTTTGTCTTATTTAACCTTGCTTTTCTACTGAGATGAAAAATATTTCTGTGGCACTAAATGAGAATGTACAGTGAATTGGAGGAACTTAAGTAATTATGGTGAATTGGCACCCTATGATGAGTGACACTTTGGGGTGAGGGTATTCATAATTCTTCCTCATCAGAAACAGTGACAGCATTTATTTAGAGAAAATAAGAGTAAAACCATCCCAAACCCTGTAAAGTGCTGTGGCTGGGATCCACTTACCATTAAAAGTAATGGTTTTGTTGACTTCAGTAGGTTTTGAAATGAACCTGTATTTGGTTTCGAACAGGATGAAAATAAAAACAATGTATTTAAGAACACTGCAAGCAGGATACCAAAGTGCCAGCAATAGAGCCTGTTTTACTGATGAAAATTTAGTATTCAGTGCATGATTCATACTCTTCATATATTGGAATATCTACGGTGAGAACTTGTGTAAGAATAGATACGAAAATAGTTTAATTTTCAGCTCCCCGCATTTGTATGATCTCAGCATGACTGTATTTCTAGGAAATGCTGAAGCATGATCAGTATCATTGTGTTTCCACATTCATTTCTTGCTCTGTGCACATGTTCCCAGCCTGGCTTCTGCAGGTATTCACTATGTTTGTTCCTAGTCTCATCAGTCTTGGAGGAGCAGAGGCCAGATTTGACCACATCCATTTTGAGTCATGCTATGACAGGACCTGGTGGATGATTTCATGTATTCATAGGACTACACTGATCCTGTCAAAATAGTGGATGGCTTTCATATCATTCCAAGAACAGATTTTTGTCTATAAAACAAATACAAAACAAAATTGGTATTGTATATTTATTAATATTATTTACTCTTAAAATGGGTAAGTAACAAAATAAGCTGCTTAATATAAGTCCATGTTTTGAGGAAGCTTGTGTTGATTTTTAATCTGGGTATTTACTTTAACATAGGAGTACCATGATTTAGATTTAGCTGGGTAAAGTTGTTATTTTTCAGCCTCAAGCAAGCTAGTAAATTGTTATTTTTTCCCAAGGCTGAAACATAGGAATGATAGATGGATTTAATTTTGTTATTAAGGATAAACCAAAATCCAGTCATTTTTCTTGATGTTTTATTTTTCATTGGTAACTGTACTACTACTGGTAATATGAGCAGGTGTAGCTTCCAATTTTGTGGCACATACTGATGATTTTTGGTGTTGCACTAACACCACCAGTACTTTTCTGTCTATACATGTGCAGAGAGAGGGGGGGAGGAGGGCAATCACTGCTCCTGTTCAAGTTGTGTTCCATGTAAGGGCATTCTCATCATTCAGATATTTTCTCCCCACACTTTTTTTTTTCTCTGTAGTCCTGCAAATTTCCTAGTCATGCAGCCAATATATCTATATTTTTATTTACCCTTTAGCCCTTCAATTCTGTCTCTAAATAATCCATCTCTCTTCTGTTGCACAAGTTCTCCTTTGCTGAGGTCAGAAAAGTTTTCTTTTTGCATCCCACCCTCACTGGACTTGTCTCCTCCTCTTTAAGGTACCTAGAGGCCAGCTCACCATTTTGAGACCCTGATAATTTCATTCCTTCTGTTTGAAGCAGGCTCTTGAATCATGTTTTGAGAACTGATGGGTTGATTTATGAGACTGCACACATGATCTACTGCTACTGTTAACAGTAATATCCCAAATTTTGCAGTTTTGTCTGCATGAGGCTGTCCTATCAGCTTATGGGGAGCATCACTGACCAGCCAAATGTGACCACCACCCTCACAGCACAGCTTGAACAGCAGCTCTCAGGTGGTTGCTTTGTTGCTTTTCTGTTCCTTTTACTCTCAGTAACATCTCTTCTTGACTCAAGAAGCTGCAGCACTAAAATTATCTGAAAGCTGAAAGGTGCTAATCGAGCCTTTAGTTTATTCATTATTCAGCAGTGGATCCTTAGTTATTCATTTCTTATATTACCAGGAAAAAAATACTTCTGGTGACACTCTAGCCTACTATTAAGATGGCACATAAAGCTGGAATTTTATTGCTGATGCCTAACTATTCTAGTTAGCATTCTGCATTTCACACAGATGAGATATGCAAGAGAAAAGCTGATGACTCACCATTTTATTTCTTTTTGCTCACTAAAAATCTACTGTTGATATCGTTGTAGAAGCAGCTCTGTGAAACAGGCACAGATCTGGGACATGAAATGATGCATATGGTGGAGGTGACCCACAGCACACCCAGCCTTCAGCAGAGGGGCTGGACACCAATTTCTCAGCAACCATATTGGGTCAAAACAATGCAAAAGATATTGCAGCTGTAGGGATTCCAAATCTACCTTAAACTCATAAAGCTGATTTACTGAGGGGAGAGGATGGGAGGGAAATATCCACAATGCACAGCAGAACAATAATTCATCTTGAGAACTTCATTAAAGGACTACAGGGACATCTCTGAGGGCACTTGGCTAACTGGGGTGAGGTGTGGGGTCTGCATGTTCAGTGATCTCAGGTACCACTGCTTAGGTATCACATTGTTCCTTGATTGATAACTACCAGGATAATTGTGCCTAAAAGCACAGCTTTTGTTATGTTTTGGTTCATTTACCTCAAGACTTTTAAATGGAGATTTTTGGAATCAGTATTTTAGCTATGAAAAGGAATACTGCCTTTAAAGCCATCTCTGACTTTCAAACAACTTCTGTATCTCTGTTGGAGCAAGGCTGAAAAATTCCCCCTCAGGATGCATCTTAGTAGTAAGAGAACAACCCACAATCTACCCAGAAAAGTACCTGCATTCCAGAAAACAAGACACATAAAATTTCTTACTTCTCAACTCCAGGAAAATGCTCAGTAAGGTTTCTCCATCTCCACCAAAGGCACAAAGGCAGGCAGTGCCACAGAGCTCCCAGCTGCCTGAGCTGTCAGCCCAAACCCACCTTACAGCAATTCCAATTTGGTTTCAATCTCCTCCAGCTGGCAGCAATCCCATGAGGATGCAATGCCACTGACACAAACCTACTGGCAGTCTCCTCATCCCAAAGAATATTTTGTGCCAAATAGCTCAGGAGAAATAAACCCCAGTTTGTGCCACCTCTTTGCTGGCTGAAGGCTCAGGGCAATAGGGAATCCTCCAGTAAAAGCTCTCAGTAGTTTTGCTGTGTTAGAGACACAGGAGTGGCACTGAACAAGTCAGTGCATTGTCATCATGGTACTGTTTGTGTCTCCTTGGCTATTCTGAGAACTCTTTTTTTTCAGTTCATAAGAATGAGGCACAATTTTGGTTTGTATTTCAGTTCTCATGTCCACACTCAACTAGTGCTAGGCAGGAAGGCAAAGGATGATGGGAAATAGGTTCATGTTTCAGAAGGATTTGGGGACAGGGATGGCGCCCCACTGCAACATCTGTCCCTTCCCATTTTTTGTGTTGATTGTAGGAGGGAGCTCACTGGTAAAGGTGACATTTCAAAAGGATTTTGCAAAAGTTAAAAGGAAGAGCCAAGTCCTTGACCTCTTGCACCCCTGTATTATTTTCTGAAATCTTTTAATCTTGACCTTCTATTTCTTGTATAAGTGGTTGATCACCACTTGCCTCTGACTAATCCCAATAGAAGCTTAAGAAACTGTAGTGAACAACAGTATTTTCTATGTATTTTCTGACTAGCTAACTCTGAAAAAACATATCCTTTTAAATTACATCTTAGAAAATTTGGTATCTGTAATTGATGATTCTGATAATGAGATGCAGACACCAAGTAAACAATGAGATTGATGTACTGTTAACATACCTCCATCAACTATAAATCTTTGCACCATAGATAAAGACAGATCATAAATGCCATGTCTCAGAAATTCCATTTGCACCCTATCTCACAGCTGAGTAAGAACAGTGCTGCAGAGACTGACAGCATTCCATCTGCTCTCCTTTGAAACAAACACTTGACTATTTTCTTGAATTGACTTGTTTATGTAAACTTTCAATGAGGTCTGTGAATAATTCTTGACAGGTTAATCATGAAAACATAATGTATCCAAAATGCAAAGCTACAGTTGTACAGATAAGCTTTGATGAGTTACAGGCTCCTGTCACTGAAAGTATCCAACACCACAAAGACACTGAATGAAAATACCTGGGGACTGTAATTGTGCTGCTCATTGAGAAGTTCTCCCATCACTTGGTAATTAAATCTACAATATTTAAAGGATGTCCCAGAGTTCCATGTGCCTGTGTGCCCAATCTCCCCTTCAAAGCACACTTTTACTATAATGGGCATCACCCGTTCCTACCACATCTATTCTGCCTAAATGATTTCTGAATTGGAATATTCTGGCATTTTCTACTTGGGGTTCATTGCCTTCCAGTATCAGAAGACACAACTAGAAAAGCCACATAAAGTAATCAAAAATACACAGAAACTCAAACACTTCTAGTCTTAATCTGAGGGAGAAAGGCATTTTTGTGATCCAGCCTTTATTGTAGAGCCAGGCTGGGGCTGCCTAAGTCACAGTGTGCATTAGAACAGTTTCCAGGTATGATCCCAAGAGGCCACAGTATCAGTGGCTGTTCTTGGTTTCCTTGACTGCAGAAGTGGGAAAAGGGTAGAATTGCTATGCCATGGATACAGCAAAGAGAGAGCTTTTTCTTGTCACACACCAGAGTAATATCCTCTGTAAACATTTAATTTTAGTTTATAACCCATGTGTGCTGACAGAGTACAGGACTGTAAGAGATCCAATAATTCAGTTCTTTGTCTATATGGTAGGTTATTACTGTTATTACTTTATAGATGGTTTAACTTCTGTTATATGGAATTTGCACCCTTCAGGACTGCAGGGTACAATGAGGCCTCTCTGGAAAAAAGGAGAATTGTAGTTTTCAGTGTTAAAAGTCACTGGTTCCTACCTCTTCCTGATGCTACTTGATACTTTCATTTGTTTAAATCATTGTATATTGACTTGACCTGTGAGAGCAAATAATATTGTGCTGATATAATACTGAACTGCACATCAGCCTCAAGTCTTGCCACATTTAAAACAATTGTTGGTCCCTTGAACCTAGTAGCCAAAAATTTGTTCCTGTAACTTAAAAAAAAAAAATACATAAAGTCTTCAGTATTCTGTTGCTTTTTGTGAGCACACATGCAAAAAGCAAACTTGACACACCTGTGTAATCACAGCTATGAGGCAAAGTTCAGATTTGCTTTCAGGAACATTCACAGCATGAAACATAATCAGAGGACTTATTGCACATCTAGTCAGGGAACAGAAACAATATGGTAATAGAACAATTGTTCAAATTTGGAGTAGGCTAGCCTTAGAATTTTAAATACCTGCATAAATGTCACTGAATTACAAATTAAGGTGAGCTTATCTGTTCATGGACATAGATGGATTGAAAAAGAGATTAAAAACATGTCCTGAAATGACTGATTAAGGTGAGGTTCTACCATCACTGGGCAATATAACATGGAAGCTCAATAGATTCTTAGCAATGGTAAGAATATATGAATATCTTCCCATCACAAAATGGCTTCTGCTGTGGTACCCTGAACTCTGCCAAATTTAAAAGGTCAGGCACAGAAAGGCATCTTCAGAGAAAATCTTCTTGCCAAGGCCTGTTGCAATAATCAACTTGCTGGCAGTACTGAGAGATGCTCCCATGCAATGGTGTTAATTCTGGAAAATTGTAGTTTGTAATGGATTTGGTTAGCATCAAATGCATTAGTTTACTGAATTTAGTGCTTTAAATGATATGGAAAATATTTCCTGTAGTATTGTTTAGAATCCTCTCCTGTAACATAAACACTAGAGAGGGGCAATAGCCAGTTGGCCCCCTGGTCTTTCTTTCCTCATAAGACATTAAAAAAACTCCCAACTCTAATGCATATATATGTATAAATAGATATTATACATCCAAAAGAAATCATATTTTGTTAACACATTCCAGTATTTGTATTATATTACTTGAGCTGGTAATATTCAGAGACAAAACTCTCTACTTGAAAAATCCAACCTAAGAGCTCAAATTGCATTCTCTTCAGAAAGAAGCTCCCTTAGCTGGTAGGTAAGTGTCCTTTTGAATCATACACACTTTTCTCTTTTAAAGGAAGGAATATAATAACCAGGTGCATGCCCCCTCTGAACAGCAAGCCCTCTCAGAGCTAAACACCCAGCTGGGCTTTTGTTACTGTGCCATGACACTGAACTGTAATCAATTCAGCTCCTCTGTGTTGTTTCCTTCCACAACACAACTGTGTCAACTCTATTTGTACATCAACACTTGCTATGCTGCCTAATTGTGTTTGCACTCGTGGGGTTTATGGAGATAAAGGTGCTTATTCTACATTGTCTGGGTAGGTTTGAAAATATAGAAAGCAGGCACAGAAAATCAGTAGAAACACCCTGGGAATGTGTGCTAGAATACTGCCTGGATCACAGGGAGAACTGATAAAAGATTTGGGTTACTGGTGCTGTTCCAGTGGAGCCTTTCCAGTGCCATGACCAAACTGGTGTTGGGATACTCTGAGGAGGAAGCCAGTGCCAGGTAGGGAGGGAATGGCAACTGCATCATGACTTACAAATATTTATGGTGAACCATGAAAATATCTTCATCATTAACTAGTAAATCTTGGTTAAACATTACATTATAGACAGTGAGGGTGGGATTCATCTGTGCAGATTTAGCATCTGCATGTAGGTGGCTTCCTCAGAGCTACTCACTCAGTGCTTCCCTCAGAGGCACTGGAGAGGAGCTGTCATTTCCAGAGGTCAGCTCTCATTTTCAGAGCTCAATCTCACACTAACATGGTAGTCAGGAACTAGTCTGGGTAACTCCACTGGAGAAATCTCTTTTTCTTCCACCAGCTAAAAGGGAAGCCTCAACAACTCCTCTGTGTGCACATGTCCTTGTTATGGATGTCTGAAAGGGATGAGAATAATTCCTTCCAACTGCTAAGTCCAGGCAATTACTATTTCATAAATCCACTGTAAAAATAACAGATGAACCAATTGTAGTTCCTATGAAATTATTATTTGGTTTCCAGTCATTATTTTTCGTGTGTGTGAGCAAAACAAATACTTAGATTTTCTGGATTTGCATCTTTTAAGTTTTTCTGTTGGCCAAGGTGCTGACTGGTAATCCAACAGGTTATTTCTGCAATGTGGAATCATGTGGAAGTGTTATCACATTTGTCTTTTTGATGTGATGGCTTAGGAAAACAGAGAAGAAACAACTCTCTGGTATAAGGGGCTTAAAGAGAAAACAAAAGGCAAATAGGATTTGTTGGGTAAAACCGTGTTCCCTAATGATTCACTGGGTATCCAATAAATAATAAAATGGGATTCTGAGGAGAGTTGAGCTTCTGCTGAACCACAGAAAATGCTCTGAGCTGAAGAAGTAAAAAAACCAACCAACATATAGAGCTGTTAGCTTCTGAATTTTTGCCATGTGTTTTGTTAGTTGTGAGTTTAAATGTATTTAATAATAACCAGTGTTTGAAGTCTGGGTAAGATGGAGAGATGGCCCCATCACCAATCTGTTCCTTCCACCCAGCTCCAGCAGTGCCCTTCAGTGTTTAGGAAAAGCAACAGTTCACAGAAGAGTATTTTCTCTGTAGCCTTCATGTCAAGGGTTAAATTCTGTCCTTGATTCCACTTGAAAGCTAAAACAACTTAAATTGTTAATATGTATCAACTCGTGAATCCAAAACAGAATTCATCAAACTGTATTTAACCCTTCTCTGTCATCTTGCCTATTCCACATGCCTTAAATTGCCAGGGAATTTTGCAAAGAGAATGGATTTTGGTTGCTTTGGAACAGTGTAGTTTTTATTGGGATTATTCTTTCATCAATGTCATAGTTGAAATTTGGACTTCCTAATCACCATTCTTGAATTCTAGAAAGTTTAATAAAAATGTGAACTCTGAATATAACATACAAAATATAAGTCATATTATCCTCTCAAATAAGTGAAGGGAATCTGTTGTAACTAGTAATGGATGTGGATTAATTCTGGATACTTTGGATATCACAAACAAAATTTAGCCTTCTTTTTAAATAAAAATAGGACAATTCTTCTCTGTAAGAATAAATATGATTTTATGCACATAGGCCAAGATTATGATTTTTAAAGGCCTTTGAATAAGTTTTCTCTTAGGAAAGAGAAAACAGTTGATTGCTTGTGTAGAAACTACTATGGCTGAGGGTGGGTATTGTCAACCTTAACATGGGAATAACACTGCCATTTTCTCAGTAAAAAAGCATGATTCAAATAACTGATAATTTATGAATTAGTTTACTGGATTTGCCATTGAGCCTGCGACCTCACTGAAACCAACTACAAAGCTGTTCAACATTGTTGTTCCTAAAGGCAAGGGAGAACCTGAGCAGTGCAACTGTGTGTGCTGGGCTCTCTCCAGCTGAAATAAATGACAAAACTTCCAGTGACTGCTGTGAAAGCAGGGCCAAAACTTTAGCAGAAATAGCCAGATTCAACTCTCATTTTCAGTTACATAAATCTGAAGAATCTCTTCTGAAATAAGTGGCATTGCTGTGATTTAACCCCAAGGAATTGAAAGTATTTTTCTTTAATTCATGGAGGGGGAGAGAGAAAAAGGCATCATTGCCTTGTATTGCCTCACCCCTGTGTATCAAGCAAGGCTGCTGTCAAAATCCTTATCTGCTTAAGCTGGAGAGGAAGAGCTGACTTCACCATTGAAGGATTTGAGCTTTTATTACCCACTGAATTTCTGTTATCCTTATCCCCTGCCCCACTGCTTAGCAGGTAGATTCCTTAAGAAGGGACAAATTTCTGTTTCTATCTACACTTAAAATTTAACATACCTTGTTCCATCAGTGCATAGTCAGAACTGAGACAACCAGAACACTTTCACTTCAGTCCTTCAGAGCTACCTGGCTGGTTATTTTTAGATTATCAACATTAAATTCAAAACCAAGGTCTGCAACTGAAACATGAAACTGTTCTGGAGGCTTACAAAATTCAAGGTACCTGCAGAAGACTTATTCAACTCTTCTCACCAGTGGCCTGGGGAGTGACAAGCACATAATCTCAGCCAGAGGTGTAGCATTCTTTATGTAGCATGCAGGGTTTATTCCTCTCTGTAAGGTCCATTTTCAGAGAGAAATTTCCATGCCTTGCACAGAATTAATCAGCTTTTCTTCCTTATAAGCATACATATGTACACAGAAGGGGTTTCTTCTCTGAAAATGCAATCATGCTTTGGTAACAAAAGACAGCATGAGTTTTCCTCCTAAATATGTCTTATAACTAAGAGGTTTTCTTTTGATTACACCTGCCACTGGCTTCTAGAAGACTGGATCTTCATCCTTCTCTACACATAGGCCTCTCCTCTGATAATGTCCTTAATCCAAGGGCAGGGATCTGTGCTTTTTGCATGATAGCTTCCAAACAAATGATTTGATGGAGACAGCCACATTAATGGCAAAACACTCTCTGTTCTGCAGAGCTGTGTCTGTTCAGCTGTCAAATCTGTGCCTGTTGAAGAAAAGTGAGGATTTCTGCCTATAACAGCACCTAAGGCATCGGCTCGGACTTCCAACGTCTATATCCATAAAGTCAGATAAAATTTCCCTTAAGTCCAAAATACACACTCATTTTTTGCCCCTTTGTGATCCACAAGTAGGTATTATTCAGAGCACCTGACCTGCTGTTGTAACCTTTATGGATGAAATGTTGACGGCCACCAGAAGGGTGTGACCCACAATGGCGCGAAATACTGAGCCCAAATAAAAATCAATTTCTGGGTGTGAGGCTATCAGAAAATGGATATACACAAATATAAAGAAATGCTGGAGGGAAATCTGGTGATTTTTTTCTTAAATCTTCCCAGGAAAATGCTGAGATAGGTCAGTATCTTGCAGAATAAATACTACAAGAACACACGTTAAACGGCTTCTACAGTGAAACAGCCAAAAGCAGATCAGATCAGTTCTATGAGCAGAAATTAAACTGACATCTATTTGTCTGCAGCTCTCTCAGCTAACGTTGAAGGCTTGGAGGTTTTGTGTATGAAGCACTCACCAAAAATGGAAATGCAAAGATACCAAAAAACTTGTGGTTCACAAGTGCAGATGGGAGCCGTCCACAGGTGCAGATTAATATGAACCCTCCTCATTCCTTCACATGCACGGGCACACACGGGCAGGGAACGCATCCAGGCTCTGCAGAGCCACACATCCTTCCAATGAGCACATGAGACTGCTACCAGGAGCACTTCTTACAGAAATTTGGCAGCAGGAGTCTTTTCTGATAGAATGTTATCCAGGCTGCATTTCCCTGGGAGGAGGTGCTACATAGCGTGGAGGTTCTTCTCCCAACAGGCAGAATCTAACGGATTATCTTCCTGAATCATTAAGGGAACACAGCAGATCTTATTAAGGCTCAGGTGTTGGCTGTTAATGGGTTACAATTCAGGCTAGGAAAGGGAGACCACTTAATTTTTAGAAGAAGGGCCCAAGCTGAAGCAGTAGCTAATAGAAGGCCGGTATCCCTTGAGAAGGTCATTTTCACTGTATCAGCAGCCTGCCTTCCCTTACTATTTTTTGTCTACACACAGCGAAATGTTCCTACCTCACAGTGACACTCATATTTTTTATCGAGCAGAAGCATAGCTTATTGTTTCAAAATGACATCTTTTCCTTCTTGCTATAGAAGTGCCTTTTTTTTATTTTGGAAATGTTCATCACCGAACTGATTTAAGAGAGAAGGAAATGCGGAATATTGCACTCACCTCTCCAGCACCAGGCAGGCAGCCTCCACCTCCTCAATCCATCAGTACAAACGCTCGCATCCACTGACGCCTCTCCTCTGCTTTGGCCCTTTCTCACATCAGCATCTGCGATTTGCCGAGCAGACACACCACGACCGCAGGGACTAGCCCCGCAGCCCCGGCAGGAGCAGGAACCTGCCCTTTCCCATCTTCTCCCTAGAAAACACAACCGTAAAACCCCGGGCTGTTCTCAAGGCGGCCGTGGGAGCGCTTGTCCGGCGGCCCCCCGCGGGAGACAGGGAGGTGCTCCTCGCTCTCGCCGGGGAGCCGGGCAGGGGGAGCGCGGGGCTGGCGCTGGAGGAGGAGCCGGAGCCGCCAGCCCGTTTCCACGCCAACGCCGGGGGTACCGCGGGCGGGGCGGCGGCGCGGCCGGCGGGCGGCTCCGCTCCGGCTCCGCTCCCGCCCGGGGGGCGGCCGGGCCCGCAGCCCCCGCAGCCCCCGCCCGGCGCGGCGCAGAAGGAGCTGGGTGCTGTTGGCGAGGGGTTTGTGCCTCTCCCCGGCTCGTTCGCTCCGCTGCACTCGTTACATAATGTGCGGTACGGACGTGCCGCGGGCTCTGCCTCTGCACAACCGCATCCGCACCCGCGGCTCCGCGCTCGCTGCGGCGCTGCCAGCGCTCATTTCCCAATGCGTGCTGGAGTGCCAGCCGCTCACATACGTGCTGGAAGGATACGGTCAAGGGGAAAGGGAGAAAAAACAGTTTCTTTAGTTACACAGAATTTATCCACTGTTTGCTTTCCGCTTCTGCCGTCACTCAGCTGCTCTCAGTACTGGGCGTATATTTTTTTTTTTCTGATTTTCCCCTTCTGCCTTTTGCATTTGTGTATGTATAATTTACTACAGCTTTTTTTTTTTTAATTACCGATGAGTATCATTTTCTTTTTATCTCATTAATGGATTTACCCAATTCATATTTTACATTTTTCCTACTGTCTTTTTCCTTTTGGCTACAATACTAGTTGCATTGTTGAATCTGCAGCCCTGATCAAGTAGCTGATTTCTCCCTACACTGCTAATTTTATAAGCTTGATTTGTAACTGATACACTTCTGCTGGAGATAGCAACAGACTCCACACACAGACGGGATGCAGGCATTTTTTCCCACAGTAAAGCTCACATAATACAAAGCAGAAAACATCTGATTCCTGTAAATGATATCACTTCCAGTACTGATATTATCAGCAGAGCTGTAGGATTGATGAATTACAATAATGAAATAATTCCATGTAAAAATCAGTATACCATATTGAGAAAATTTTCCTATAATAAGGAATCTTAGGTGTCACTCACATTAGAAGAGTTTGCCAGTACATCTAGATTGGCAAATTTGTTCTAGTAGAATTTGTTAGAAAACAAATGTCATATATACAACTTGCATTGTTCTCCCAGCAAAACAAGAATATTCAAATAATAATTGTGACTTGCTTTAATAAAAATATTTCTTCAGTCTTATTTTGAAATTTTAGCTTTCAATATACATGCACAGACCTCTCAGTGCATTTATAAGATCAGATAGTGGTCAATTAAAAACTTTTAAGTGTTTTGGTTTTCATATGTACTCTTTACTTGCAAATGCATAAATCCCTGATATAGTTATGTTGGCAAGGGAATAGAATAAAAAAAAGCATCTGTGGTAACTGAGTAGTCTAGATAATAGGATAAAAGAACAATAACAAGGTGTACAGGTTTAATCTGCAATTCCATAAAGAACAAGTAGTTACTATAGAAACTGTCACATTACATGTATCTTTAGCATAGTACTTGATATGTGAGAAAAGGCATCTTCCACACACTAAGCAAGCCTGGCAGAAATAAAGCACCAAGCACATCACCCTGGCTGGGATGATCATCGTTCACAGGCTGTCTGCAGAGAGCAGCTTTAGGCACTCTGCACTGCCAGGACAGACACCTGCTCTCCTCCAGCTTGGAGGGAGGCACCAGAGCATGGATCAAATGCTGGCAGTGAAGGAATTACACACATGCAGTACCTGAGTAGTGGGACAGGTCTGAGAAGTTTAGCAGCTGTTATTTCAACACCATCATATGGAAGCTTGGTGTTGATTAATGGCAGAGTTAAAAACCAACTTGTCCAAAAAAATGCCTCAGCAGATGTGTCTAAGTTTTCTTCAGTTTTACCTTGTCCTGCATCCAGAAATTCTCAATTAGGGCCTTTCAGCATGTATTGATTGCATTACATGTAGCTAAGGTCCCACAGGAATTTAGAGAGAAATAAGTCTCCAAATAGCCTGGACAGGTGATTAAAGGCCAAAGTCAAACAGCACAGAAATCCAGGTCCTCAGCCCTCTGAATGTTGTGCTCTGTAAATAGACTGAATGCACAGAAATAACTGCAGAAAGTGAATAGTTTGTGTGGAAATACCAGCAGTCATTTAGGGACCTGTGCAATCTGACTGGATTTCCATTTCCTCTTCTGTGTCCCCACGTTTGCCCAGCAGAGCAGGTGTGGGTTTGGAGGGGGCAGTGTTTGATGCTGAGGTGCAGCACCCCAGGCAGGACCCCCTGGGCTGCTTGGCTGCACAGGGTGCACTCAGCCTGCCAGTGCTGTTCATCAACCAAAGCCAAAGCCCTGCCTGTTGCTGCTGCTTTCTGCTGGATCAATCCAAATAGATGCTTTCTTGCATGTTTCCTTTGAAGACAATAGTGCTAAAACAAAAATGTGCTCTTAAGTGGAAAATCCCATAGGGATTTTTCTAATCAATTGCTCTTTGTTATACCATGACAACATGAAAATATTTATATGCACACATGCAATGTTCTTGGTGAATGTACATCTCCAAATGTACATTTGATAGAGGGTAAATTGAGAGGCCACATCTGGTCTCTAATAAAAATATAATAGAAGACATTTTGTATTTCATTCAATCTTCTACCAAACACTCTCTTTTTAACAAGCAATTGTAGATCTGGGTTAGATATTTATAGACAGGTCTGTGATTCTCTCAGCATGAAGAACTGAACAGAACATTTAAAGAAGAATAAAAGGGCTGTATTTTTATTTTTAACCATTTTTCTCACGTGGAAGAGTTTAAAATAGCATCATGTACAGATGATTGGGATCTGATATTTATATCTATCTGAGATATTGTTGCTTTGTATCAGTGACTGTGAGATGGTGGGGAAAAATCATGAATGCACCTTCTATCAGGTGGTATCAGCCTGACCTCATTTGGCTTCATCATTTAGGATGAAAATTCACTTTCTACCAGGATTTCATCCTTTTATCTTCTCTCACCCTTCAGGTAACTGAGGGTTTTGCTTAAGATCAGCAGTTTCTCTTCCTATGAGAGCAAATCATGAGAGACATTTGAGAGTGTGAACCCAGACAATGCATTACATCTAACATCACAATCAACTGAAAAAGAACTTCTTTAAAAAGAAAACAACAACCAAACCCTACAAATGCTGAGTGCTTCACATCCCTCCCTTCCCAGTTCTGCTGTGTGCCTACTGTGTGTGCAGCTCATTGTTGCACTGCTGCATCAGCAGTTGCAACTGAAGCCAAGTTGAGAAAAACAAACACTAAATCCAGCAGCTGGAGGAGAGCTGCTCTCCCAGAGCCCTGGAAAATACCTTGGCTTTCCTGAGCCCTGGAAAATACCTGGGCTTTCCTGAGCCCTGGAAAATACCTTGGCTTTCCTGAGCCCTGGAAAATACCTTGGCTTTCCTGAGCCCTGGAAAATACCTTGGCTTTCCTGTGCAGGAAACCTTCCACAGCAGGCCTTGCTCATCCCAAGCTTTGGGATGGATCCCTGCACTCCTTTTCCTTGGGAAGAAAGCTACAGTGATACTGTGAAACAAGATAAAGGGACATAGTTCTTTGTAAAGAGACTGTTCTTCAAGACTGCATTATTATTTTATTTAAAAAGAAAAAAAAACTTTGCTCATTTTGCACTATCAAGGGCAAAGGAATGGAGTAAAAACCAACACAAACCCCCTGAAACATTAACCCAAATTGGGCATCACTTAGTAAAGTTTACAACAAAGGATCTGTGAAGACTGAACAGGAAAAATCACTTGAGATCAAAATACAGAAATCTTTGGGAATTACACCAGGAGATGCAATTAAAGAGTGCCAGGAATTTTTTGAAACCAAAGCTTTTGAAACTAATTGTACCAGCTTCAGATCTTCTGTTAAGTGATCTGAGCAACAGGTTGTTGGTTATTCTGAGGGTCCCCTCTTCCCTCCTGCAATCTTCCTGCCTGGGGGTTTTGCCCTTCATAAGAATGATTAAATATTCACTGAAGAGTGCTTTGAAAGCAGGTCTATCCCACTTGAGGACATCAGTAGGCATTTAATGGGGGTTTAAATTTTTTTATAATAAGCAAACAAAAAATCTATTGATTTCAAATATATTTAGCTTTGCCACTTTTGTTCTTACCAGATGAAGAAGTACCAAACTGGGCTCTCAGAAGGATTATATATCATTTTATAGATACTTAGAAAAAATGTTCTCATTGGACTTCACATTTTCTTGTGTCCTTTAAGCATGATAATTCCACTGCATGTAAGAACCACAAGACATAACTACAATTTCACCAGGCACTGTTATTTATCTGTTCTATGACCTCCTTGTGTCTGATACACAGAAATTATTTGCTAGTTAAAAAAACTAAAATGGGGACAATTTTTTTGAGGACACAAAGGTAATTCTGGGAAGCTGTGGAAGAAGGGCTGGGAACATCCAGCTAGCTTTACTATGGGGGCTTCAAATGCCAGTCCAGTTCTTAAAAAAACTGTAATATTGCAGTCAGGACTAAGTCATTGGTTTAGACAATTGTCCACATTCAATGTCAGACCCACAGGTGGTTTTGCATCCACATAAGGTCTGAGAGTTTCCCATTTATCTACCAGCCCACTTATAGGAAGTACAAAGTAGACACAAAGTGTGTTCTCTGTTTCTGTTGAGCAGTGTTTGGAATCCTCTGTGTCATGTTCTAATAGATAAGCACATAAGTGGTACTGTTGAAGTGCCTGTGCTTAATCTGGCATGTTTACAGAAGCCAGACCTAATATTTTGGTTCAGGTTAAGTAACAGCTTCATTTTGCTGTTGTGCCCAGCATTTACTGGGGAGGTACTTTAAAAAACAAATCATCCTCAAAGCAGCCCACACCTTGGCAGGCTTGTATTCAATGATGGGTTTTGAATTTTTCACTGCTTGAAATAAAATATAGGCTGAAAGACACTGGAAAGCACTGATGTAGAGCTTCAGTCTGAACAGAATGCAATTTTCAAGGAGTACAGAAAGCAGTTTTCCTTAAGAACATGGCTTCCCATGGAAAACATGGAATCTGTGAGTCTGAGTGGAGAGGGGAGGCTCAGTCTGCTCCTCCACCCAGCTCCACTCATGTTGTGCAGCCATCTGGGCCTGTGGCTCCAATCAAGATCTGTTTCTGCTGCTCTCATTTCAAACAAAAATTGCCAAGCCAGAGCAACTGAAGCAGAAAAGGATTTCACCCACCTGTAGTACTGTATTCTTCTTTTCAGGAGGTTTTATCAGTTCTCACCAGTCAGTTGTGCTCACCTGGCATCAGTGGAAGCAGTGTGAGCTGTAGGATAAAATTGTCATTGCAGCTTTGCCAGCAGGCCTGAGCAGCAAATACAGGCAGTGGATTTGTCAGCACTACCTCCTTCTTCTTTGAAATTTCTATCAGGTAATTTTTGAAATAACATAATATATCATATAGCACATAACACATATCTCCTGCCCTTCTAACAATATATAAAATGCAAAAAAGAAGTGGTTACACAATGAGCCTGAACTCATGTTCCCATTAATTTCTTCCTGTTTTCTTCTACCATTATTTGCAGTCTTTCAGTCTGTTCAGTTTTCAGTCTGTGCAATGATTCATATCTTCAAAGCAAGTTTATGTTAATTTTCAGGACAAAATTCTTCAGAATCTGACACATAATTAATTCTAGATATTTGGTTGCTTTAAGCCTCTCATTTTTAATGTTTGACAGTGGTGTAATCAAATCTCTATAGGAAACATTCTCATTCATATACCTCTGTTCCTGATGGATTGCCATTTAATTGTCCTATGGAAGTTCAGAGAATACTTTCACCACCTTAATGACACATTTCTCCTAAGGAACAAAATTGAAAAATATGGTTTTTAATACCTGAGCATGTGTGGGGTTAATTCACTGGTTCCAGAAGGGGAACCTTAAAGATAACCAAGATGTTCTAATGGTCACTTGGCTGTGTACTGACATTTTGTAATGCAGAATTCCAGTTGCAGAGATAAAACTTCCAGGTATAGAAATTTAAGATAGTTGAGAAAACTGTTTCTTGAACTTCATTCATTTTGCTTTAATTATTTGGCACTCTGCCCCGAAAAAGGAAATATTTCTTTTTTGTTCAACTTATTTTCTCAGCAGAACTTCTGAAAACTTATAATTGTGCATTACTCTCACATTAGGGGCTTGTAAAACAGTTGGGCTTAAAAGTTTTAAACTCTTTTTATTAGTGAAAAATGGCTCTGAATTGTTTCTCAGCTGTTCAACTGACTTGTCTGAAACAAACGTTTGCCTCCCTCCTCCCCAGCCAGCCAGACAATAATCTCTGGAGGAAATGAGCTCTCACACATCTTTACAAACCTCTGTGACAAGGCAGACCTTTCTCCACAGGAATCTCTAGAAACTGCCACAATGGAAGTAATAACCATATGAATGTTTGTCAGACTGATAATGTCATGTTCACCTTCCAGCATCAATTGTTCTGTGACTGAAACTTGCTGCAGGAACTGGAAACACTTGATGTGCATGCTTGGTGTAAAGTACAAAAATGCAAGATTTAAGTCAGTGTTTGTGGATGTGCCAGTGCAGGTTGTCTCCAGAATGATTTCTGCCAGGCACAGTAACTCCAGGGCCTTCTGTGGATGCTCTGTGTCCCAGGGGTTTCTGGTGGAAGCTGAAATTCAAGAGTTTCTCTTGGTTAAAGGCTGCTCTGCTCCCTCTTAGTCTCATCTCAGAGCTGCCCGTGGCCATCACTGAGATGGACACAGAAAACAAGGACAAATTCTGACTTGGAAAACCTGAAAGGGGACAGCCTCAGTGGCTGGGGCTCAGCTTTTGGGAGTATTAAATAAATAAATTAAAGCCTTGTCTTAAGGCTTTAATTTCCTCTACAATTATTGATCTGAGGACTTTGGCACCAGTAGCTCTCATGTCAGATTGTTTTCCTTCCTCCATGTATTTTGGCAAAGTCTTCCCTGTAGAGGAAATTAATAAATTTCAGGGTGACATTTCCTTCTTCATCTAAAAGAGCAAGGAAAAAACCTCCGACCCTCTGGGTGAATTTTTACAGATTCTTTCTTTGATTTTTATTCTTTTTAGAAAATGATAAAAATATTTTGTCAGAGAAATAAAATCCAAGCAATTTCCCAATTTGTGGGATCATTCTGCATGGAAGATCAGTGACATGCATGCTGTGTGTGTGGATATTCACAATTTGGGTTCACAGGATGACTGTGAGGGTGTCTAGAGATGAAGTTACAAATTTAGAAAACTTTGCTTTGCTTTTCCTCTGTGCCCCTTCCTAAGCACAATTCCTTCCCTGAGCATGTCACATCCTTGTGTGACCATGGCAGAGACACATCCAAGGTGCCAACAGAGATTCACCTTCCAGACAATCTGTGCTTCCATGGTATTTCTCTGTGTTCTATTACACCAATCATCACCATCATAAAGAGAAATTTACTTTAAAAGGAGGTACAAGCACCTGGAGTTCCAAAGGGCTAAATAAAACCTCCATAAAAGATAGCACAGCTTACCCTGAAAATTACAGGCAGACTGTCAACAACTTGAGCTAGGAAAAAATTATTTCCCCTTCATTTTGATTGTTTGCTTTCTTGTATATGATAACAAGTCAATTTAGTTTCAGTAAAAGAAGGAAAAGTTGCTTTCATTGTGGAGACTGCCTTCAGATTGCACATGAGTGAGCAGCCATCCACATAACCTGGGTTATGCCCTGTCACACCAGAGAGCACATTTCATTATTTCCATCTTTGTCTGGGGATTTCCCCCTGCAGGACCTGGCACTGCCCTCAGTCACAATGAGGGGGCTGTCCTGTCAGTTATTGATCCTGGGCTGTAGTTAATTCTTGTACAAAAACAGAACACAGGGTTTATTTGTCATTTGGGATAATTTCTATGTGAAACACAAGTCTATTCTATCTAATTCATTCTCAGAGTTTTTAGAGATATGATAGAATACATTCTGTAGACTAAAATTTTTTAATTCTTCAGATATCATTCGTCTTTTCATTTGCCATGAATTATTTAAATAATTAAACCCCCTCCTTTCAAGCAGGTGGTCACAGGCAGTCTTAATTACTACCAAAATGACAACTTTTTTTCAAAGTAACCTTTCTTGGATTTCTAAATGATACCAGAGGAGCTAATGCAGATATATCAGATGTAGTTTCTATGTTAATTTTTTTCAGTGGTACTTTGATATTACAATTGCACACACTCCAAACAAAGTTTCTAAAAACAAAACCAAGATATGCAGGAATCTCTTTCATTCTTTACTGAGGCTTAGGAACCTCTTGTTTATCAGACCAATCTTTCCTGTTCCTTGTTAATGCTGGAAACATTTTGGGTTTTTAAATCATCCCCAGAGGCAGCCACATTATGTTCTCCTGCAGGGTACTGCTGACTTTTTAATATTTTTATGACCTTAATTTCTGTCATATCTTTTATTCAGACAGCATCCCAAAATCCTGAGTATTGGAAAAATTCTCATTGGCTTCAAAAGCAGATCACATAATGCTTTTATAAAGCTTATAAAGTTTTATAATGCTGTTGTATTTTTAATGAAGATCTGGCAGACACTACAGTTGAGGCTGTGATTTTGTACCTGCTGAATCCCCAGGGCTCTCATGAGATCAATGCCTCCATTTGAAATGATTTGATACAGAATTGTTTTCTATTTCTAGTCTGATCCAATCTCTGCAGTGTTTTCCTCAGTTCTCTCAATATCCCAGTTTTGTTCAGTTCATAAAAACAGGAACTGCCCAGCCCTCAGTCCCTGCAGATGAGAGGTGTCTCTGTCCCTGGGCACAGCCATCCTTTGGGCCTGTGTCCCTGGGCACAGCCATCCTTTGGGCCTCTGTCCCTGGGCACAGCCATCCTTTGGGACTCCTCTGTCCCTGGGCACAGCCATCCTTTGGGCCTGTGTCCCTGGGCACAGCCATCCTTTGGGCCTGTCCCTGGGCACAGCCATCCTTTGGGACCCTGTCCCTGGGCACAGCCATCCTTTGGGCCTCCCTCTGTCCCTGGGCACAGCCATCCTTTGGGACTGTCCCTGGGCACAGCCATCCTTTGGGCCTGTGTCCCTGGGCACAGCCATCCTTTGGGACTGTCCCTGGGCACAGCCATCCTTTGGGCCTGTGTCCCTGGGCACAGCCATCCTTTGGGACTGTCCCTGGGCACAGCCATCCTTTGGGACTGTCCCTGGGCACAGCCATCCTTTGGGACTCCTCTGTCCCTGGGCACAGCCATCCTTTGGGCCTGTGTCCCTGGGCACAGCCATCCTTTGGGACTCCTCTGTCCCTGGGCACAGCCATCCTTTGGGACTGTCCTTGGGCACAGCCATCCTTTGGGACTATCCTTGGGCACAGCCATCCTTTGGGTCTGTCCTTGGGCACAGCCATCCTTTGGGACTGTGTCCCTGGGCACAGACATCCTTTGGGCCTCCTCTGTCCCTGGGCACAGCCATCCTTTGGGCCTGTGTCCCTGGGCACACCCATCCTTTGGGACTATCCTTGGGCACAGCCATCCTTTGGGACTGTCCCTGGGCACAGCCATCCTTTGGGACTGTCCCTGGGCACAGCCATCCTTTGGGCCTCTGTCCCTGGGCACAGCCATCCTTTGGGCCTCTGTCCCTGGGCACAGCCATCCTTTGGGACTGTCCCTGGGCACAGCCATCCTTTGGGCCTCTGTCCCTGGGCACAGCCATCCTTTGGGCCTCTGTCCCTGGGCACAGCCATCCTTTGGGACTGTCCCTGGGCACAGCCATCCTTTGGGCCTGTGTCCCTGGGCACAGCCATCCTTTGGGACTGCTGGGTGCTCCTGGGACATTGGCATGGAGGGACAGAGAACTGTTCCTGCAAAGAAGAGCAAACTATTCTGATTTTCAAAGAGGTCAAGAGAATTACCCTCTGCAGGTAGGAGTCCTGGTGAAGCTGGTGGGTTCCAGCAGGTGAGCTGTAGTTCACTGGATGTGCTCTGCTCCTGCTCCAGGCTCCCCAGAAGGTTCAGCCCAGGTTTACAGCATTTCCAGTATTATATTCAATTTGCTCCCTGACACAGCCATAATGCTGGGAGCACTGAGAATCAAAATGCTGAATCTTAGCATTAAATCAGCTACTACAAGGTTCATAAACTGTGCTCTTGTGACAAGTGACTCAGAGATTTTCCCAGAATAAATTATATTTTTTCCATTTCAACAGCAGTGAGCAAGGAGTCATTAAGGAAGGTGTGCAGGGGCAGCATCCCCTGTGCTCAGCTGTCACTCCCAGTGGCACTCTTGGCACCAAGGATGCCTCACCCAGCCCTGTGAGCCAGTGTCTGTCATGTATGGGGGCACTCTCAGGGGTAACAAACCCTTCCTTCCCTCTGAAATGCTGATCAGCTACTGCAGGGCAGGCAGGAGAGCTGCTGCTCTGGGAGTTAGGCAGGATCACTTGGCTTCTGTGCCAGTGGCTCCCCAGGGCTGTGCCAGCTCCCCCAGGGCTGTGCCATCTCCCCCAGGGCTGTACCAGCTCCCCAGGGCTGTGCCAGTGGCTCCCCAGGGCTGTGCCAGCACCCCCAGGGCTGTACCAGTGGCTCCCCCAGGGCTGTGCCATCTCCCCCAGGGCTGTGCCAGTGGTTCCCCAGGGCTGTGCCAGTGGCTCCCCCAGGGCTGTGCCAGTGGTTCCCCAGGGCTGTGCCAGCTCCCCAGAGCTGTGCCAGCACCCCCAGGGCTGTGCCATCTCCCCCAGGGCTGTGCCAGCTCCCCAGGGCTGTGCCAGTGGCTCCCCCAGGGCTGTGCCATCTCCCCAGGGCTGTGCCAGCTCCCCAGAGCTGTGCCAGCACCCCCAGGGCTGTACCAGAACCCCCAGGGCTGTGCCAGCTCCCCAGGGCTGTGCCAGCTGGCAGTGGTGCCAGGCAGCAGATTCCCTTCCCATGCCTCTGCTTTGCTTTTCCTCTGTGCCCCTTCCTAAGCACAATTCCTTCCCTGAGCATGTCACATCCTTGTGTGACCATGGCAGAGACACATCCAAGGTGCCAACAGAGATTCACCTTCCAGACAATCTGTGCTTCCATGGTATTTCTCTGTGTTCTATTACACCAATCATCACTTTGTGGCCATGCATGATGCACATGCTTCAGACCAGACCATTTTGAGTTGAAAACCAACATTTTGAAGGAAAAGGCTTTGCAATGTGATTTATGTAATTAAAAACCAAAACCAAACACCATTCTTATGTACTGTAAATAACTTCTCCATCTTCTATTAAATTGAACTTGTTTCCATGCCCTGCAGCCATACTCAGAACAGAATAAATGGCAACTCCTCTTTGGGCCTATTTGAAAAAAAAATCAGGAAAGGGAGGATGAGAGTGGCCAGACAGTTATGAGAAGGAAGAGATGAGTGCTCAGATAAAAAGCAGCCCAAGGGAAGATTACAAGTTCTCAGAAAAACAGATCAATAATGACGTTGACTATGCAGCTGCAAATGCAACTATTTGCATTTTGAAAACATTTTTCCCAACTACTTCACTGGGCCCAGGGTATCTAGAACACTCTCTGCAATAGACAAACCCCTTTTGAAAGGGCAGGATTTTAATGAAAAAGTCAATATCCTGAGGATGCCACTGTATTTTTCAATATAGGACTACTCAAAACCCCAGCTTACCTTCCTCTCCTACTGCTCACCCACTAAGATCCAAGGATCTGAGACCTCTGTCCTTTACAAGTGACTCCCAGACCACTTGCCACTGATTTTGTCTCCTCCCTTTTCCCTCCCTAGACCTTTCAACCTGTGGTTCCCCTGGGAAAATCATGACGAATTTCCACGTGGAAATTTCAGTCTCAGCATTAGGTACTCTTATTTTTGTTGTTGTTGTTGATGGCCTTTCCTCTCCACCCTCTTTCTCTTCACCACACTGAGACTTTTGACAAGGTCAAACAATTCATCTTTATTTCTATATTTATATCTGGGAAGCTCCCTCTCCTAGCACAGCAGCATTTGAGCTCAGACAGCTTGACAAAAACAAAAGCCAAGAAAGCTCCTGGTACAGAGACCCAGCCTGGTAAAACAAAATCAATTAAAAAAAACATTAGAACATCCCAAGTGTTCAGACAAAATGAGCACCAGTAACCCCAGAATAAATACTGGTTAATGGCTGTACAGAATCAAAGCTGTTCTAGACAGCACTGTGCCTTATCTCACACACACAAAGAGGCTTTCTTGGGTTTCACACCCAGGACTGCAGGGCCACAGCAAAGCCAGCACCAAAAGAACACATGAAGTGCAATGAATGAGGGGTGACTGAGGCAAAGAAAGTCAATCAACATGAACTGGAAGGAATAAAGCCAAGGGCAAGTGAAAGCAGCCCTGGCTGCATGGATGTATTGGTGGAATACATTAAAGATAACTGAAACACCCAGACAGAAAGAAGTGAAACATGAATGCTGTTTGTACTTTCTGGCTGTATGATGATGAAGTGATCAAGAGAATTGAGAGAACTTAGCAAGGAAGTCCTGAAAAAGGGAGAATTGCAGCAAAGTGAAAATGAAACTTAACATGATGGGTTAAAAATGACTAGTAAGTATTTGAGAGCAAGCACAAAAAACAGCAGAGAGCCAAGTACATCTCCCAGCACAAGGAGGCAGAGGGATTGCCACAGCAGCAGGGGTACACACAGATGGAGTTAAGTAAAGCAAGCAGTGGTTTCTCTGGGCTCACAGCAGAGTGTGTCTGCACTGTGCAAGAGGGGTTTGGTTATGGGCTGTCCCAAGGAGCACTGGGACAGTCACAGCTGCACACAGGGGCTGGTGACAGCAGTGTGAGCCTAAGGCTGTCACAGCTGATTTATTGCTCTTCCTCTGAAACTGTCCCTCCCAAACTGACACTCTGTACTGGTTTCCACCCAGAATTTAGAGGTGTCTGTGACTGTGATGGTGACTGTGAGCAGTCTGGGGATCCCAATTCCATGCACTCAGGCCACACAGTTTGTTTTCATGGAAAACTTGGGGAGGAGTTTAAAAAGTTGCATTTGAAAAATCCTGTATTTCACAGGCCATTTCAAAAGACTATTGGGAAGTGTGGCTAAAGGAATTCTGGATATGATTTCACTGCTCTAGTCTGCTTCCTTGGGAGCAGTTCACTGGTGGCTCCCTGCTGCCTGGCATTCCATGAGGCATGGAGAATTCCCAGGCACATTCCTGCTGCTGTCTAACCTGCCACCACCCTTCTGTACCTACCATGTGCAATCCAAACCCCAGGGATCCTTGTCCAGAGGGTTGGTGCTGGTCATGGATGAGCTGGGGGTGTCCTTTACCACATCCTTCTGCAGGAGCAGTATAAATGAGCTGGAGTTACCCTTTGATGAATTTCTTTTGTTCCTCCAGGGAACAATATAGGGTTGGTTGGGTTTTTTTCACAGCAGCTCCCCTGTGCAGTGACACACAGAGGCACAGCTTCAAAGAACATTATTTCACTTTCCTTTCCTGCTTTGCCTTTCTGGCACAAAGAGAAATCCTTGTTTGTAAAATGCTGTTAGCCTTCAGTGTGAATTGTCTTGGAACTGGTTTTCCTAATTTATTTGAATTCTCACAGAAACTGACCTCCAAATGCAGCACAGGTAGTAAAGCTGTAATATCCCCCAAGGCATTTCTTGGCTTTGGCATTGTGATGTGGATCCTGGTAATTCAGTACCATAAGAAGCTATTCAGTACTAGCAAAGCCTCAGAAATATGTACAACAGAATAACCTCTAGATTAGAATCCTGTTTTTCACCCAATTATCAAGGTGAGGGATTTTTCTTATGCACTACCAAGGGTCATGAAAATGTCTTTCCCACTTGTCTCTGCTGTGAAGATCCATTTGAAAATACCTTGATGACTCTTATCCACACAACTTCCTTATCTAACCATATATGAATCACTTTGAAAGGAGCCACATTTCTCATAGCAACCAAAGAATCACTCTTAGCAACAAGACAAGCTGGAGAATTTTGTTTTCACATAGTTACTCGTGGACAGTACATTCTGCTTTCCCCTGGCATTGCTGTTGAGTGTTGACTTAGTAAAGGGTGAGAAATGGTACAAACCAGACTCTTGCTCATAGCAAAGACATCACTTGCTGGGCAAGTTATGATCTCTCTACCTTTGATGTTATATTTTAGGAGCCAGTGCAAGAGTACTGACTGCTGGAAAGTTCAGAATTGAAATTTTTGCCTTGACAGAACTACTACAAAGAAATGTGTGAGGAAGCTGACAGTTCCCAAAACCTTGACTTCCCCCCACCAGAAACCACCACGAGAATAAAAGAACGAGCTCTAAAGGCCAACATCTCTGTCCCTCTGGGCATCTGCTCATGTTGAGAACAGTTAGAAAGGCTGCATAGAAGGTGACTTTGTAATTGATATCTATTTCCTATATTTCCCTTGCAAGGATAATTTTGGGAGAAATATCACAGAGAAACTGGGAACATCAAAGCAATTGTCATGTTGGTTATTACCTGGTATTGATTTCTTTAGAGGAGTTTTGGGGAAGCTTCCCAGAGAAGCAATGCTGAGATGACATTTATAAACAGGGGGTGTTGCAGCAGTTTCCACCTCTCAATTCCACTTCTGGGTAAGGAAATGAGTTCCCACATGTGTTTTGGTCCTCTGAAGAAATTCCAGGTGCAGGTGGCAATAGTGCCTGCACTCAGCTCTCACCCATCCCTTCCTGTCCCTCTGCAGGGGCTGGTGGTGTCCTGCAGGCTGGTTTGATTCCCCCCCTGGTCCTCAAGCTGAAGACAGAGCTGGATGAGATCCAGGAGCTGATCCTGGGTACCCTCTCCAACTGCCTCCGTGTGGAGGTGTCTGGAGCCCTGGCAGCTGGTGCTGTTCCTGTGCTGAAGGAAAAGCTCTCACACCCCTCCACAGCCATCAGGAGCAAAGCAGCCTGGGTCCTCTTAGAAATCAGGTAAAGAAACTTCTCTAATGCTTAAGTCCAAGAAAGAACTAATTCTTTCAGGAATAAATTCAGGAGTAAATTCAGAACTAATTCCAGCAGTAAATAAATGCCATTCATTTACAGCTGTGTTCCACTACACACTGAAGCTGCCACATTTCACATGTAAAGCACTATCAGCCTGAATGCACACATGGGTAAAACAAAATGAGACACATGGGGCTTAAAAAATTCCTAGCTGCTATAAATCACTGAGGAAAGCAGATGCTCATCAGTCATTCCTTCTCCTTCTGTTTGTTTTCAATATTGGCAGTGGAATCAGGATCTTTTTCCTGGTACAGCACTGCTAGAAAAAAAAATCTTACATGAAAAATCTTGTAGAAACAGAACTCTGACCACTGTGGAGGTAGGGAGAACCTCCCTTATGTTTTTTGGAAAAGTGCTCTCTCTCAGAAAATTAGAGATCCTTAGAAACTTTCACTGTGATGGAAGACAGAAATAGTTTTCTGCCACAGGCTGCCACATACATCAGTGATGGATCAGAAAAAGCAATCTTTATATTAAATTTGTGTATCAGAGAATGGATTAAAGGAATAGCTTAAGTCCACTGTACTGCAATCAGAAAATGTAAGTGTTCAACAAATGTCTAATTTAAAAAGGTCTGCAGTTGATGTAGTTTACATATCAACTGCACTACACATTTCCTCATGTCCTATAATAAACAGGGTTATTAGAGGAAAAGAGTATCATTAACATGAGTCACAGAAAGAAAGCAAAATGCAACTGAAATATGGGCATGAGCTATGTTCTAGGTCCCTGCAATGGCTGGGCCACATTAAATATTCTTCTTATTAGAGAGGCTGGAAAGGGAAAGAGAAAAGTGATCTGGGAGAAGAATTCATTTTAGCCCTCTGATTTAGCAGGTTTTTAAAACTCTAGAGGCTTCACCAGCCAGGTTTGTGATTCTGTTACAATTAGGAACAGCAACACCCTTAATCCTACACCCTGTTACACACAGCTGCCCATCAGTGTCCAGTGTACCATAGAAAGCTTTTTTAAAAACCCAGATATCAGCTAAAAATAACCTCGAATACAGTGAAGCCCGTGCAGGCAGCTGGGTGTGGTGTCCTGAGGGCTGGATCTGCAGGGGTGTTCAGCAGGGACAGGCACGGGCACAGGTACAGGCACAGGTACAGGCACAGGTACGGGCACAGGCACAGGTACAGGCACAGGTACAGGTACAGGCACGGGCGCAGGCACGGGTACAGGCACAGGCACAGGTACAGGCACAGGCACAGGCACAGGCACAGGCACGGGTACGGGCACAGGTACAGGTACAGGCACAGGTACAGGCACAGGTACAGGTACAGGCACAGGCACAGGCACGGGTACAGGTACAGGCACAGGTACAGGCACAGGCACAGGCACAGGTACAGGTACGGGCACAGGCACAGGCACAGGTACAGGTACGGGCACAGGTACAGGTACAGGCACAGGCACAGGTACAGGTACGGGCACAGGCACAGGTACAGGCACAGGCACAGGTACAGGCACGGGCGCAGGCACGGGTACAGGCACAGGCACAGGTACAGGCACAGGCACGGGTACAGGCACAGGCACGGGTACGGGCACAGGCACAGGCACGGGCACGGGCACAGCCGTCCCGCGGTGCCTGGGGCAGGACAGTCCCTCCCGGGGCACAGCGGCTGTGGCAGTGCTGGGGGCACCGAGGGGGCTGCAGGGGCAGCGGGCACAGCTCGGGGGCTTGCTCACTTTCCCCATCCTCTGTGCACAGCTCGGGGCCTCGCTCACTTTCCCCATCCTCTGTGCACAGCTCGGGGCCTCGCTCACTTTCCCCATCCTCTGTGCACAGCTCGGGGCTCGCTCACTTTCCCCATTCTCTGTGCACAGCTCGGGGCTCGCTCACTTTCCCCATTCTCTGTGCACAGCTCGGGGCTCGCTCACTTTCCCCATCCTCTCTGCACAGCTCCCATGCCGAGGGGAAGATCGCCGTGTTTGAGGAGGAGGTGATTCCCGTGCTGCTGAGCCTGCTGGAGGACACGCGGCCCGAAGTCCAAGTTAACTCCGCGGGAGCGCTGATGTTTGCTCTTGTTACACCTCAGGGTGAGACACAGAGGCAATTCTGTGGGGAAATCAATTCTAGGGCAACTAGGTAACAAAACATTTGCCCCCCTTACTGTCCAAATCCTCAGTTTCTGACAGTGTTGATGCTCCTCAAGAAATTAAGATTGGGTCATTTCTTTATCACTGCCTGTAGCAACTGTTGCTGCTTTGTCACAGTGCCTGGGGGGACAGCATATTTCACATTTCATTCCCTTTAGTAGGTCAAGAAGTTATTTATCTACCTCACCTGCATCACCTCCCTCCAGCGGGGGAACATTTTCCACTCAAGTCCAGACCACACAGAGATGCAGAAAGCTGGAGCTGCGCTGAAGCACCAGTGCTCAGCAGAGGAGCGCGGCTCTCTGGAAACATTCCGGGATTAGAGGCAGCTCCTCTCTCACAGCTGGGAGAGCAATGAATATTAATAAGGTCTGTAGCTCTCCCAAGTAACTTACATGACACAGAAAATACTAACTGCTAAATTTCCAGTGTGATGAATGAGTAATTAGACATAAAAGACTCAATAACAGCAGTTGTGTTCCAGTCCTCCTCTGCAAACCTTCCTCGGGCTTCCAAAGACAACTCAGGAGTGGATCTCGGTCTTTGAAGTGTTTTTAGAAATGAAAGACTGGAGGATTTTCTTAAGGGCATCTAACAAATTCCACTCCTCACCCCCCTCCAAAACATATTCCATCATTTAGTGCCTCGTGTATTTTAGGATAATTTGTTGCAAATGAAATACTAATGTACAAGGCAGATAAAGTTAACCATGAAAGATCTTCTTCCTTAAAAATAAACAGCTGGGAGCCAAGCTCGGTGTCTGAAAGAAGAGCACGTTCTGCCTCTGTGCCCTGCACCTGCTCAGAGCTGCAGCCGGGCCGGGAGTGGCACGCGTCAGTCCAGCAGGATGATGACCTTTAGATGTCATTACACATTTCAAAGCCACTTTCTTTCCCTACAGGGAGATCCTCAGCCTTGGGTGCTGAAGCCATTCCACCTTTACTGACGCTGGTTGCTGAGGAAACCAGCAAAGCGCGTTTGAACGCGATCAAAGCCCTCACCCTGCTGGCCGAGCTGCCGAGGGGCCGCCAGGCGCTGCAGGAGCACAGGGACAGCTTCCAGCGCTGCCTGCTTGACCCCAGCGAGGCCGTGCAGAGAGCGGCCGAGATCGCCATCGCCGTCATCGACTGGAAACCCTTCTGCAGCCGCGATCTTTTCTAGACATCTATTGCCCTCTGTTGTTGTCTGGCTGTAAAGGTACACGATTACATGAGACCTTCAACACCAGAGCTCTGTTCCTCACTTACTCTGGGTCATTTTCTCCTGAAAAGTTATGGGCAACCGTGTCACATCTATATTGCAGGTCACAAGCAGAAAAGTGGAGAAAAAAAGTTAGGAAGTGTGCAATTCTCCACTAGGAGTTATTGCCCAAATTACCAAGATTTTCCTATGATGCAAGACACCAACCCTTTTTGTTTCTTCATAATGTTCTCTCCTTTTTTTTTTAAACCTCAGCCTATCAAACACTAATCAATAATTAATTATATTAGAAAGGTTCACAATTAACCCCTCCAGCAATCTGTCCGTCCTGACAAATTGATCTAACAACAGGAATTCACATGAATTTTGCTGCAAACATTTGCTGAACGTGGGATTAAGAGCAAAGCCAGAAAGCCTTTACCAGGTTAAAGCCTTGGTGAAGCTGTGCTGGGGCCTCTCCAGCAGGAGAGGGCTCTGGTCCCTGATTGGAATTGCCTTTAACAGGGAACAAAAGCACCTCAGGGTTTGAGCTGAAGGCAGTGGAAGTGGTGGGAAGTTTCAGTAGCATTTTCTTCACTGGGAGTTCAAGGCTGGTCTCTACTGAAATATTGCAAATTTCTGTCTGCAGTTACAAGAGTGTGATTTAAGAGGCTTCAACAGGAGGCCTGGACAAAGAAATAACACAAATGAGCAGCACAGTCCTGGCTGTTCTCAGCCACCAAGGAAGATGTGACAGGGTGGCTGCCACAGCTTCACAGCCAGTCCCATTTGTTTTCACTTGGGTTTTGTTCTCACATGGAGGTTTTAAATCCAGAATTGTAGCTACAAAGCAGCTGCATCAGGTTATAAAAGGGGTTATTTGTCAGGGCTGCTTTTCCATTCAAAGCCACGGTCACACTGCAAACTGCATTACCCTTACACACAGGATAAACTCTTCCTGTAGGAGTGATTACAGTTAAAATGCTTCTCTTCCATAATGTAACCAAAGGGTGAATTTCCTCTCTTATAAAGATGTGATTTAAAGTATTGAGTCAGTTGGATTCATTCCCTCCAGGCAGGATCTTGGAGGAACTCTGCCTTTTAAACACATAAGGCACTCGTGTGTAATACATATTGGTGCCAGAGTGCATCCAACTCAATAAGAGAAGCCAGGCAGCTTTAATAACATGCTGAAGGACTAGAGCAGCACAGTACAGGCTCAGCTGCTCTTGCAGAACTGCAGGAAAACCTGGTAACAATCTTCATTTTAACCCAGGTCCAGCCTGGTCACAGCCTTCCCTGATAATTCAGGTATCACCCTTCAGTGAGTTCCCAAAATAATTGGCTTGTTCAGATGCAGAAATAAGACCATCCACACTGAGCTGCTCTGACTAGGAGAAATTTATTTGAACCTTAAGTATTGTATTCCAAGTATCTGCCTGATCAATGCTTTAAGACAATATAAACTATTCCCAAAAAAGCCTCTCCATGGATCAGTGTTCTCATCTTACACACAGCTCAGAAATGGAACAAAGCCTCAGGTGAACTCTGAGATATGGACACTGCTGGGGCCCTCCCACATGTCAGCTTTTGTCTCTACAATTCTTTGGCCCTGTTGCACCTGACAACATGAAACCATCACACTCCAAACACAGCAGGAATTCCCTTGGGCTGTACTGACCATGTGCTGCCTCTGCAAATGCCAGGATTTGAAGTCTGTGTATGGAACAGCCATTGTTAATTGGGGTTTTCTGCTAACAAAGCTGCATTATTGACAAAAAGGTGGTTGCAGATATCATAATCTAAAGTCACAGGCTGTGCTGAGGGCTGATTCCCTGCTTTGGGATGAGAGACAGGAGTCTCCATTCCACGAGGCTGGGAATTAATTAGCACTGTAGGTGTCAGCAAAACAATTGGCTGGATCAAAAACAGCTGATGAACACTTTCCCTGGACTGACTTAGCTTGCAGTCAGTCCAGGGAAATAAAGCTACCACAGACTTGGTCACAAAAATACTGAAGATCTTTTGGAATTGCTTCATACACATTACAAATACTTAAATGAACATCTCAGGACTGGCACCCAAACCCTAATTAAACTCACCCTTCCAAAGGAAATGCTGTGTGTACAGCAAGTCTCTGGCTTTAGCACCAAGGCAAATTTTTAACATCAATGAAATCAATTTGCCTTTTGAGCTTGAAGCCAACAATTATGAAGGCCCAGATATAACTAATATGGTCCCAGGTCAATACTGGAATTAATGCACTTACACTCTGCACACACTGAGCTTTCAAACCAGTTGCCCAGCAGTCCTCAGAGCACCAGAACACAAGACAGCTCCATCCATGGGAAACAAGACTTCCCTGTGGACTCTCGTGTCCCACCCAGGCAGAGGTCACACTGAATTATTTCTAACAGTTTCCAGAAGGTTAAGAATGTTATGGCTCTTTGTTCTTGCAGCTACAGACTCATTTCCACTGTCCCTATACTCTTTCAGAAGGCCAAGGGGTGGAAACCATTCTGTCCTGTTCTGGAAAATGGCAGCTTTTCATTCCATCTCTTCATCTTTCAAAGCAGGGAGTAAATTTGTTTCCCATCACTACCTTTTCTATCAAAAAAAAAATCATAAAAATCATATAGTGAGAGATTTATCAAAGGACAAAATAGTCTGGGAAAATCACATTTGGCTAATGACATTAAACCAGAAGGGCAGAGACAGCTGCACACAAAGCTAATATGCTCAAACCACAGGACTTCTTTTTAGCAAGACAAAGTTTGCAATTTGAATGAATAAAACCATTTTAATAGTTTGTTTTAGCATACCTTGCATATAAGCTACATCTTCTAAGTTATATGCTGTATAACTTAAATACTGAAAACAAAAATGCTGCACAGAGTGACAAGAAACTCACACTTGAGCTTGAAGCTCTTCCAGGTGCCTTCAGAAAAGGAGGAGAGGGTCTGATGCAGGCAGGCTCAGCTGCTCTGGCCTCAGCTGTGCCAGGTGAGGGGAGGGAGGGCCCAGGAGCTCCAGGGCAATTATTGTTTCTCACAGCTGCCCATGGTAGAGGGCAAGAAGGAATATTCTTGAGGAGGCACAAAAAAGGCAACTTCTTTTATTACTATAAGGATGATAACTTGAGGCACTGCTTATACAGTCTTGCATCAGAACAAGCAGTAGAACTTGGAGTGGGTGAAGTTTTGTCTGTGCTTTATGTTCTCCAGCACAGGCTCACAATACACACTCCATGGGGAAATGCCATGAATCACCAGCCAAAGCCAAAGCCAGGGCTTTTTGCATTTCCCATCTCTTTCAGCAGGGCACTGTCTGCTGTTATTGAATCTGGGTTTACAACTTCTCAGCTCAGGAAGGGAAGGTCTCTGACTGCTGCTCCCTCCCTCTCTGCAGGGCACACACTCCTGCAGCTGCCACAGGGACACAGAGCAAATGCAAGCACCCAGCAGCTTCCCTGAGAGCAGCTGTGCTGTGCCCCACAGCCGTGCCCAGCCCTTGTCTGTGCATCTGCCCCCAGAAATGCCAGCTCCAAACTCCTCTGGCTCCACACTTCAACCAGGGACTCCAGTGCCCTTCAGGTGCAATGACTGACAGTTCCTGGCTTGATTGTTCAGCTTTGCTCCTCGTTTTTGGCTTTTACAGGAACACTGCTGGTTTGGCCAGTGAAGGCAGGTCAGGAGCTGGGTCCCCTGGCAGTGCCAGCTGCTCTGGGCTCCATCTCCACATCCCCCTGCAGTGAGGGGCTCAGCCCTGTGCCATGGCTGATCCAGCATGGCCAGACAGACTGCTGGAAACCACAGCATGGCTACTGCACACTGACCCCAAACAAAGTACCAGACATTCCCTGCCCTGGCATTTCAGTGCATGAGATTTTCAGTAATGAAATAGGAATAAACCCAAATCCTGAATTCTAAGAACAGGGTGTTGTCATCATCATCAATACTAAACATTTGTGAGATTCTTGGGATACATTTTTGTGGGTGGTGCAGAAAATTAAATGAACACTGATTACCCCTTTTCAGGATTTTTCCTAAGAACTAGATAGTATTTCTTAAATGGAAGATTTTGTTTAGTGTGTTCTTTACAGAGCAGTGTCACAATTTGCTGATAGTGCTACTAAGTGCATATTTTATTTTATTTTACTTTATTTTATTAAAATAATTCTGTATATCTAAAGTCCACTAAAATAAGCTTTAACCATGTGTCTTATCTGCCAGGATAAGCTGGGATGTCTGCAGACCCCCTGGAACAGAGCTGTGTTGTGCTGTACATGCCATGCAGGTACCTTGTGCTGTGAGCCAGAGATGTATTTGGAGTCTCACCACTAACCAGACATTTTCAAATGTATGATCACACACTGGGAAAGGGAGTGCTCACCTTTAGAGTTCCCACCTCTAAAGCATGGCAATGCCCAGAACAGTGCAAGGCACTGCTTTTAGCTGAGTGTCCCCAGTGACAGCTCATGGACACAGATCCCCTGAAAACTGAAGTAATTTTCTTCCTTAAAATCATGAATGCAGTAGCTACCAACCCGAGCTGGCATTTAATGTTAGCTAAACATTACAATTTTATCAACTGTTCACAATATAAGGCATTTTTTCTTTGAAATTTACAAAATTACAGGAGTCAACAGTAGCTGTCAAATTTTTTGTAAACATTTGAGCTCTTCCCTCCACAAGATCCACCTTCAGACCAGAAGGAATCAGGTTGTGAGGACATACAGTGAATATCCCTGGGAACCTGTGTTAGATTTTCAAAACCCTGTGGTTCTGAGGAGCAAAGTCATGCAATGATGCCTGATTAACCAGGAGGTCATCCACAGGCTGCTCACACTGCCAGGAAATCACTTGGGTTCTTTGTCTTTATCCAAATAGCTTTATAATTTCACTGGTTTTTTGTAGCAAAGAATGACAAAGAGGGATCTGGGCAAGCCTCAGTGACATCTTCCTTGTTTGTTTTTCATCCATTACTATTGTCCAAAGCCAAAACCCAGACACCAAATGAAGTTTCTCTGTCTTCCATCATATTATATAAAAATCCCATCACTCTGTGGACACCAAATACTTCAAAACATACAATTACTTTAATACATACAAATCTTCATTGTTCATTAAATACAATGAATTCCATGGTCTTTAAAATACTCTATCACTGTGTTAAGGTTTGCACTGGTATTTCTGAAGTATTGATTAGATCTGGCCTATGCAAAGGGATTATGCTGAATAGCATCAGCTCCACTGAAGAGCAGCAGTTCTGCTGGAATCCTGAGCACTTGGAGTTACATCCAAATGGAGCAAAGATCCTGCCAGGAGATGAAGAAATGGCAGTGATGCAAGGCCAGGAGGCAGAGCAGGGTGCTGACAGCCGAGGAGGCAGGGCAGGGAGCTGTGGCACTGCAGGGCAGGGCAGGAGGCAGGGCAGGGAGCTGTGGCACTGCAGGGCAGGGCAGGAGGCAGAGCAGGAGGCAGGGCAGGGAGCTGTGGCACTGCAGGGCAGGGCAGGAGGCAGGGCAGGGAGCTGTGGCACTGCAGGGCAGGGCAGGAGGCAGGGCAGGGAGCTGTGGCACTGCAGGGCAGAGCACAGGCAGGGCAGGAGGCAGGGCAGGGAGCTGTGGCACTGCAGGGATTTCCCTGTGCCTTCCCCTCCAGCTGCTGCCAGCCCGGAGTGTCCTGAGGCAGAACCTTGGGGACAGCACAGTGCCACCAAGGTGTGCAGAAAGGAGCAGGGAACTGTGGCACTGCCTGACAGAGCACCCAGCATCTTCTTGCTACACTTGCTTCCCCAGGAAGCTGACTGAGATGAAAAGAAGATCTATTGCTTTTTGCTTTGAAGTGCTCAATCTGGCTTCTCCTGTGTCCCCAGCTGGCACCAAACTTATCCAGTACAGACACTCAGCCTGGTTTAGCTGATATCCCACAGCTGTGACTGTTCTCCTTCCTGAGCTGCTAACTCATGCTGCCATGCAGCAGGAATCCTATTTCTCAATGAAATCTTCAGAGGAAAGATTTCTAGCTTTGCAGAAGAGCAGCACAGAGCCCTTGGATGTGTGTGCAGAGTGCAGCCCAGCACTCCAGTGCTGAGGATGTCCCCCCATGGGCTGGGCTGGGTTGTAGCACAGTCCACAGACAGAGGCACACAGGGACTCCAAGCACACAGTAAAGAGAGCCTTGGCACACCAGGGTGGGAATTGATCAGTAAGAAATTAATATATATACACACACATAAATACATATTTTAAATATATATAATATATATAGTGCATATACATAATGTATTGCTTGCATATATATAATACATGTATTTTGTATAAAAAGCTTCACATTCAAGTAAAGGTATATATTAAAATATCAAGAGAGGAGGACCTTTGGAAGTTAACCTTAAACAAATAATCTACTGTAAGAAAAATTCTTTTTAGCATCATCAAGACAGGTGTTCCCCAGTTTCAAAATGTGATCAACTCAGAGGTTAATGTTCCACTGACAACTGAGGAACACAACCCACTGGGAAGTGAGAAAGAGGGAAAACTGATAATGGAAAATTATATATGATATCAAATACATTGATATGTGCATAAATCCTTTACTTAAGATATCCCATGTTGGGGGGACAAAAGCAATGTTTTAATTTGAGTTTGTAATACAGTCCCTCAGTGGTTGTCAGTTTTTTGCAAATTATCATAGCCAAGGGAAAAGGAAAATTGAATGATCAGAGGAAGGGATGAAAATCAAAATAGTGTAATGAACCCTAAAAGGTAGTTCACAAAACCTGATATGAAATATGGCTCAAGCAGCCTTGTTCTGAACCTAAAATATGAAATGTATCATGAGCAGAGAGAATATTGGGTGGAAATTCTGAACCTCAGTTAGCCCTGGATTGGTTCAAGGTCTAAATAGAAATTCTCTCTCTTGAAATCCCAGTGGCCTTCATCATAATTGTTGAAATTGTGATCACAAAATCAGTGAGTAAATCACTCTGATGTTTTACAAATGTAGATGGTGAAAATACAACGTGTGTCTAATTGTGTAAATCTACAAACCATCATTTCTGCTTGAACAAGGCAGCACAATTTCAGGACTGTGATCAGGGGTTATGCAAAGTAGGCATGGCAGAACACAGCCACAGTCAGGAGGATGATGCCATTGACATTCACAATGTTTCTCCACAGTGGCACTTCACTGGTGTCTGTCAGCTTCTTCTTCAGGGCCTCCTCTTCCTCCTTGCTCAGTTTGGGGCCCTTCTGTTGGTCCAAGCCACAGAACCAGTTGTAAGCTTTCCTGCAGCAGCCTGAGTCCTGCTGGTTTTCCTCATTAACTGGAAGGAATAACACTGGTCAGGAAAGGTGAGCACAAATCATGGCACACACAGATCTCTGGGACTGAGCATTCCCCTTCTGATTTATGGTTGTAATTCAGTGGAAGCATTTTGGTACAAAATGGTACAAGAATCACATGAATATTGTGTTTGCACAGCTCATCTAGAACAAAAGGGATTTTCTATATGTCCCAAGAGAGCCTTCTGCAGAAGACACTTGGGCCTTGTGCAGCCCAGAGGCTGGGCCTGGTATTGGAGAAGCAAACTGTGCTTCAAAGCTTAAACTCCATTTTTTCAATACTTTCTACACTCTTAATCGAAAGACAAATAAAATAATTTGAGGATACTGATGAAAAGGATCTTGGGAGCAGAACCAGAAACCCAGTAAAGAGAGCAGGTGGGTTTGCAGTCTGCTTTTGTGGTGCCTGACCATACCCTTTATAATTTCACCATATTTTTGTAGCAATGAATGACAAAGAGGGATCTGGGCAAGCAGGTGCCTTCAATCCTGAGCACAACCCCTCTTTCCAGGTGAATTCCCTCCAAGTGCTGGAGTCACACAGTTCTGCCAATGCACAGTGCTCTGACCCACAGCATTGCCTTTGGTTTAGTCCCAGAGCTGCCACCCAGATACCAAAAGGTTAAGATTTCCTCCCTTCAAATCCATTTCTGATTTACACTGAGCTTGAGAGATTGGAAAAGGCAGCTCATGAGCCATTTACATTTGTGGGGGCTGAGGATTTACTGTTGGGGAGAGGGAGGATGTCTTCAACTATCAAGCATGTTAATGTTCCTTCAGGAATGAAAGAGGGATACTCAAATATATGACAGAATCTCTAGGTATTCAACAGTTACCTGATTCATCATCTTTTTCATCAGCTCTGTCCTGCTCCTCATCTGCATCAAGATCAATCCGTTCTTCTTTGCTGTGCCTCAAGGCCCAGCACAGGCGGTAGAGCTGCCACGGAACAAAAGGACTGGGGTTGATCAGGGGCTGAGCACACAGACACCAACCAGCCTGGCAGCACCTCAGCTGGCTCTAGGGCACAGCATCCCGGGTGCCTGGGGTGTCCCAGCTATGAGGAGTCACTGAAGATCTGTGACAGGTAAATGAAGACTAATTCCTTTGCTTTCTTACAAGAGCTGTATGCTGGGGGAGGCTGAAGTGTCGAGGGGTAACACACCAGGTATGAACTGGTGCTTTCATTGGTTCCATCTCCTGAGGAGCAGGACTGCAGAGATACTCACTGTACATCAGGGATACTCATACATACATCAGAGATACTCATACATACATCAGAGATACTCACATGTACATCAGAGATACTCACTGTACATCAGGGATACTCACTGTACATCAGGGATACTCACTGTACATCAGGGATACTCATACATACATCAGAGATACTCACATGTACATCAGGGATACTCATACATACATCAGAGATACTCACATGTACATCAGAGATACTCACATGTACATCAGGGATACTCACTGTACATCAGGGATACTCACTGTACATCAGAGATACTCACTGTACATCAGGGATACTCATTATACATCAGAGATACTCACTGTACATCAGAGATACTCATACATACATCAGAGATACTCACTGTACATCAGGGATACTCACATGTACATCAGGAATGGGCTTGGTCATGAAGGAGACTGCCAGGATGACGATGGCAGAAACCCCAAAGAGGATCAGGGCAAAGTAAAGGTAGTGAATGCCACAGATGATGAAGGGGCAGTTGGAAGGGGCCACGCAGCTGCCAGTTCCATAGGCAAACTCTGAAATCATCCTGCCCAGTCCAGCCAGCAGCCCAATGATCAGGCCCCAGAAGGCACCCTGCAGACAAGGGTGTGACAAGAAGGGATCAAAATGAGTCATTTCAGGTGTGGAAATAAATCCTGAATAAACAGCTGCTGCAGGAAACATGGATGTGGTTATGTGTTACAATGGCTTTGGAATGTGGGTTTTAACCCAGATGCTTTCAGTCACCTTATTTACAGCTTAGGCTATGAGTCCAACTGAAAGGGGCAATGAACAGCTCTGAGATGTCAGGCACACCTCAGGACTGTGTCCAGACCATTTCTCACTCTCCATCTGGCTCCACACAACTCTGCCCTTCTCCAGGACAGGTTTCAGCCATGGATTGCACACCCCAGGGGCTGTTCTCATACTTTTTACCTCTGAGGTCTTAATCCCTGGCAGCTCTGGCACGATGGAACCAGCCAGAATGTGGTGTCATCCTTCCTGAGATGTGTGTCTGCTTTACCTGCTAATGGCCCTGAGTAATTATTTAGTTCCCAGTACTGTTGGTGGGTGCCTGGTGTACAGCACTCCAGCCCAAAGTGTAACAGACACACAGCTGTGTGTGGGCACAAACTGAAACATGGGAAATTCTGCTTAAACTTGTTTGTTTGTTTGTTTTACTGTAAAGGTGCTTGATCATTGGAACAGGTTGCCTGGAGACACTGTGGAGTTTCTACTCCTGGGGATATTCAAAACCCAGATGGACAGGATAGGTAAGAGGGGGTTTGTTTGGTAAAGCAGCTTGGTGACCAATATCCTAAATGAAACTTTCAACTAAGTGTCCATGGATTATCCTTATAACAACTTCTTGGCAAAGTCATAGAGAACCTAAGCTTCAGAGCAATCTATGAATTCCTAGGTGACTGTTTATCTATCAGACAATGAAAGAACCTTAACCAAATCATCTCTGAAACCTCAGGCTTTGGGGTATGGAGACACAAAATCCCTGGGCTATACTGGGATTAAAATAAACAGGAGGAAGTTGCTCATAACAAAAAAACCCCACTTCTCCCAATTCCTAAAGGAACAAGTGGCATACCTGTTTCCTAATTTCACTTACCTGCTCATTGACACGCTTGCAGAAGATACCAAGCAGGAAAACAGCAGCAATGGGAGGTCCCAGGTAGCTGGTGACAGACTGAATATAATCAAAGAGCTGCCCACTCTGAGCTGACTGCACCACAGGAACCCAGGCAATGCTGATGCCAATTAAGAGTAACATAAATGCCCTGTAAACATAGCCAGATAGTCAATTAGCCATCTGCTTAGAAGTATCTATGATCTATCAGAAAGAAAAAACAACATCAATTAATCAATAATTTACATGTTCATTTTGTATTTCAACTAGTGAAATCAATTATAATGGCAAATTAGCACTGAACAAACAAAAGAAATCCAAGTTGGGTATTGTGTACGTCAAATATCCATCAGCACATGATTAAATATGCAATCAGAACACACAAAATCACTTTTCTCCTGTGGTTGTTATGTCTAGAGACAAATCAATAGCAGATGAACTAGAACCAGCTCATTGATGCTGCAGCCTGTGCAGCACGGAGCCCAGGCAGGTAATTGAAAAGATTTTCCTTCGAACAGCAGTGGGGAGCAGTGACAATCAGCTCTTCCTGCACCCTGTGTGTTCCTCGGGGAGCAGGGAGTGCTGTCCCCAAAGGAGCGGGGCTGGCACAGCCGGGCCCGGGGAGGCTGAGCCGGGCCTGGAGAGGCTGAGCAGGGCCTGGAGAGGCTGAGCAGGGCCTAGAGAGGCTGAGCCGGGCCTGGAGTGGCTGAGCCGGGCCCGGGGAGGCTGAGCCGGGCCCGGGGAGGCTGAACTGGGCCTGGAGAGGCTGAGCTGGGCCTGGAGAGGCTGAGCCGGGCTCGGGGAGGCTGAGCAGGGCCCGGGGAGGCCGAGCCGGGCTTAGGGAGGCCGAGCCGGGCCTGGAGAGGCTGAGCCGGGCTCGGGGAGGCTGAGCCGGGCCTGGAGAGGCTGAGCCGGGCTCAGGAGGAGCTCCGGGGACCGCTGGGGGCTGAGCAGGGGGCCCGGCCGTGCTCACCTGCCAGCCAGCATCAGCTCCTTTTCCGAGGGCCGCGTCCGGATTTTGGTGTAAATGTCCATGGTGAACAAAGTACTGGCACTGTTAAAAATGGATGTCAGGGAGCTCATGAGGGAGGCCAGCATGACTGACAGCATCAGACCCCGCAGACCTGGAACACAGAGATGGGCACGGGGAGGGAGCAGCGTTCCGTGGCAGCCTCAGAACCAGCAGCAGCTCTTTGCCCGACCCTTCCCATCAGGCAGCTCTGAGCCTGTCTGGCACATTTATGTGCCTGACACAAAATCCTGCCTGACATTCCCTTCCTGGGCCAGCAGAGCTTGCAGAAAGCTATTTACAGCAGTGCCAGGGAAACTCTTGAGCTTTTAGCACGTAGGTACTTCTTTAGTGAATTCTGCCTGATTAAATGAAATTAAATGAATAAAAAGAAAATAATATTAAGCAGATTTTCCCCAACAGTTACCAAAAAAAATCCTTTTGTTTGCAGGAGAGTGCTCACTTGCTTGTAGTATATTTGTGAACAAGATATTTGCCAAAAGAACCAAATTTCTTTTACTGTCTGAAAACCAGAGTAAGCCACTTTTCCAGCTGGTCTGGTCTGGTCACAGAGCATGGGGAAGTACTGCAGGATTTTAACAGCAGTTATCAAAGGATGGGAAAGTACCAAAGCTGTCAGGGAAGTGCCATGGTCTCTGTAATATCATAACCTGGCTTTTTTGCCTTATGAGCAGCTCCCATCCCTTTGGGGTTGGCAGGAGGACCACAGGAACAGGCCTCCAGCTCAGAGATCCTGGCAGAGAGTCTTTTATAAATCATTGGCCAAGCAGGTTATATTTTACCTTCACAAAAAGGGAGCTCATTTACCATTTCAGCACACAGCATGTGCCAGCTGAGAGCTGACACTGCCAGTGTGGAGCTATTCTGCACCTACAGCCAATCCAGACAACCCCTTTGGTTAACAGTACATCATTCTAGCAAGAATTTTGGAACTAAATATGGGTCTTGGACTCCCTCTATCACTTGTTTTTACAGTCTGGCTTTCCTAAAACAAAGAAACAACAAATACAGACAGTGTCTTACCATTTGGCATAAGCTCCACTACCAGTTTGGGGTAAGCAATGTTTGTGCAGCCCACTGCGGTGCCACAGTAGCGCTGACAGATTTCGGGCACAACACAGGCCACCACATCTGAGGGGAGGATAATGAGACACTGAGACAAGGTCATGTCAACAACAGATTGCTCCCAAATTAACAGAGCTTCTAGAATGTATCTCTGTGTTGAGCCACTGGATTGACACATTGGATTTCATCCTTGGTTTGCTGGCAAGGAGGAAGGTGATCCTAAGCCTCTTTCCTTCCTCTCTAAGAGAATGCTGACAAGTGCTGCAGGTCAAAAGAAAATCTGCACTCATTTGTCAGACCAGGCTGAACAGCACAAGGAGACCAAGTAGAACAACAAGCAGAGGAACACAAAGCCCACTCCCTGCAGCCTGAACCTCTCTCCTCTGCCTGCTGCCAAGCACAGCCAAACTCTGCTGCTCAGGGAGATGGGAAAGTGCCATTTCCCCATGCTGCCCTTGGGACTGCCCATGGCCCAAACCCTGCAGTCTGTGACTGAGGGCCCTGTCCCTCCAATTGCCAGCACAGTATCTGTCCTGGACAGCATTTTCCACTCGTTCAGTCAGAGTGTGTAACAAACAGACAGCTGGGGAGGGACCCTGTGGAATTCCTTTCCCCTAAGACAGGCAGCAACAGTATTAGCAGAAACCTGGGATCAGGGAAAAGAGGAAGGCCTGTGGCTTCTAACAGTGCAGTGAGCTGAAGGTGCCTGCACTGTTTGGATGAGAAGATGACAATCTAACAGGTCTTTTGGAAGGGACAGAGGTTGGCAGTGAAAGGCAGGCAGCAAGAAGTTTGCATTTCCATACCCACATCATACCTGTGTACAAAATCCGGCTGATCATTCCAGGCATCACTATGATGAACATGGGCAGGAGTTTGAGGTACCCACACACGATGCAGCCAGCCTTCACATGGGACATGTTCTTGCCAGAGAGACACCTCTGCACAATGACCTGCCAATGACACATGGCAGCTATAACACTTCCATGATCACACCATGCCATGTTCCACGTACAAGGTACTTCTTAACTTCTGTGATAGCAAAAGAGCCCATTTAGCATTTCTACCACTAGGAAAAAATGAAAACTACATGAAAATCAAAGGATATGTTTGAAACAAGTAAAGGGAAATATTACTTATCTGGTGTGTGTTTGAGGGGTAAGACTTCTTTCACAAGAAGTTTTTAAAGCAGACAGACTAAAAAGCCAAAAAGGAATAGAATATTTAACTGAGCAGTAAATACAGTTACATTGTGGATTTTGTTAATTTGTTGAGAAATCATGAAGATGATCTTTCTCACAATTCAGGATGCAGAGAGATCATTTGTTAGAGACACATTCACATGTTGCAGGAGCAGGAGCACATTTTTCTTTACTCGTGTCAGTGTGATCTCTTGAGGAAAGTGGGCAGTAGTTTTAGAGACAAGGAAGGATGATTGGGGAAGAGTCTCCAGGCTGAAAGACCAAACATATAAAGAACATCCCCCCAAGACTATGCAAGCAAAGATGAAAGCTGCATATAAAGGAAACAAACTTGCATTACTGAAAAGGGAATGGTATCTAGACCCAGCCTAACAAGGGCCATTTGTTCCATGGTTTCCTAAGTGTTCACAGCACAACCTCTCTGTTTGCACACATGGTCACACATGAAAACTGAGAAAGGAGGCAGACACGGTGTCTGCTGGGCAGAGGTGTGCAGGAAGGTTCCAGAAAGAACACCCATTCCATTTTCCTACATGTGAGAGAGGCCTTGAAAGCAGGAACTGAGAAGTCAGTGACCAGTCTGGAATTCCAGCCAGCTCTGTGGCCCAGCTTTGCACTGCAGGGCAGGATCCCCCTGGGGCACAGAGCTGTGTGTGTGCCCTTAGCAGGGCGTGGGGCTCCCCGTTACCTGGTCAGTGCACCAGTACCACATGGCGAGGATGCTGAGGCCGAACACCAGCCCTGGCCAGGGCAGGTCCCCGCTGCTGGCGTCCCTGAAGATGTGGAAGGCGTCCCGGCGGGGGGTGTAGCAGGCGGGATCCACCTCGGCGCCCCCGTAGGACACGTTGGAGGGAATGGCTGCCATGTACTTCTGCATGAAAGCCTCATAGCCTCCCACCTCAGCAAACGCTGAAACACACCAAACAACAGCAGCCATGAAGGATTTCTTACTGGAATCTCAGAGCCTGAGAGTGTGAGGAGAGAAACCTCCTTGATGTGGGCATAAAAATCCTGTCATGGGATGCCGTTTGTTACCTTACACATTCACCCGTGCTTGGGAGACAGCAACTCAGTGACTAAAGGTGCCTGACTTTTGGCAACATGCCTGTTTTCTTCCCTGATAAATGGATACAGGAGCTGAAACCTCCAGGTTAAGGTAACAGTTTCACACTGCAGGATTTATTCCTGTAGCCACTGCAAGATTTGTGGCTGAACATTCCAGTTTAATTCATCTGATTTACTTACCAAATCCCATGAGAATAAAGGATCCCACTACCATGATGAATGTTTGTAGGGTGTCTGTGTAAATCACAGCTGCAAGGCCACCTGATGGCAGAGAAGTCAGGACAAATTAGTTAGCCCTGGGAAATGTCTCAGTGGAAATGCTTTTTTTCTTTTTCTCCCTTTTTCACCACCTCTGTCTTTCAAGGACCACTATAAATAACCCCCCTTTCAGGTTTTCATTTCTCCCTTTTTCTCCACTTCTCCTTCTTCTGGCTCCCTCAACATCTCTGATTTATCAGACTGCTCTGCAAGCTCACCTGTGATGGTGTAAAGAGCAGTAATAGAAAGCAGGATAATTATGGCCAAATAAAGATTCAGCCCTATGGCCAGCTGGATAAATACAGCTCCAGAGAAGATGTCAGCCTAGAAAAGAAAATATGGTAGGTTCAGCCATGTTCAGGTTCATGGTGACATAATATATTTCCATGATGAGGGCACTGAAATACACAACTCTTGCCCTTGTAGTACTGCACACACAAATCAAAAAGAAAACAGAAGCCATTTTTGTGCACCTGCCAGTGTCCCCTCAGAACTGTGCAGTTCTTAGGACCAGAGGTGTAACACTTCTCAGAGAATTCCCAGGCCTTTTTTAACAGAGTTGTTTTCTCTAGACAGTTACCTCACTGCTCAGTACTTAGGCACTAAGAGACAGATTCAAAACAAACTGCTCAAAACTGAGTGTGAGTTCCATTTGCTGCTGTGTGCAGGGCTGGACTGGGTGACACCTCCAGGACAGTTCTCTTCCTTCAGTGTCACTCCACAAATCTCTTCCCCTTTACTGCTCACGTGTGGTGTAGCTCTTCCTGCTGGCTCAGGACAAATGCTGCATTTGCACTAAAGGCAAACATCTTAATGGTTTCTATTTTTCAGTTCCTGTCAGAAGAATTGACAGCAGTTGGCAAAGAGAGGAAACCTTAACTCTTACGTAAGGAAGGAATTGTTCAGGTTTCAGAGTAACCCTGGGCCCTTAATCCCATTAAATCTCTTCCTGATTTAGAGATAATTGGCATCAATGGTATTTACACAAGTTTGCAATCAGAATAATCTGCCCCGGTGCACTTGTGATGCCTTACTGTAAATTCTGCTTTCATTAGAGATTGCTCCTGAGCATGCAGCTCATGGGCTGCTCTGCATCCCCAGCACCCACGGGGGGCTCTGCCCAGGGACTGCCAACCACAGCTGGCAACAAGTCCCCCTGGGGTCACCAGCTGGGACAGACAGACACACAGCTGGAATAGACACACAGCTGGGACAGACAGACACACACACACAGCTGGGACAGACAGACACACAGCTGAGACAGACAGACAGCTGGGACAGACAGACACACAGCTGGGACAGACAGACACACAACTGGGACAGACAGACACACAGCTGGGACAGACAGACACACAGCTGGGATAGACACACAGCTGGGACAGACAGACACACAGCTGGGACAGACAGACACACAGCTGGGACAGACAGACACACAGCTCTGCCCGAGCCCTGTGGGGGTTCCAGGGGCCGGCCCGGGCCGGGGGTCACAGCCCAGCCCCGCTGCTGCCCCGGGCAGGGCAGGGCAGGGCAGGGCACACCCCAGCAGGGAGGGAAGCAGCCTGGCAGACAGCAGAGGAAACCCATCCTCCTTGCCGGGACACAGACGGAGAGCGCAGGGCAGGAGCTCGCCCCCTTCCTGCCGAGGGAGGAGGAGGCCGGAGCTGTGCCCGCCCCGGGCTGGCAGCACACGGCTGCTCCTTGAGCAGAGTGGGAGTCTCAGCAGAGCTCCCGCCCCCAGAGCTGCCTCTGAGCAGATTTCTCAGAGCCTTTCGTTTGGCACTGGGAACCAGGGCCTGTGGCTCCAGCCCCAGTGGCTGTCAGATGTATCCTTGCCCCATTTCTCTATGGTAATCTGTTTCCTATCTTTTCACACCACTAATCAGTCTGTGTTCCAGACATTCCTTTTATTGTTCTTGGCTTTAGTTTAGCCTACATATCATTAAATATTGACGGGCCTAAAATGATTCCCACAAAGAAATGTATAGTTAATTATTGAGCATTCTGAGAAATGTATCAGCTTCTTCAAATTGCTGAGTTATCTTCCAGTTTCACTGCTCCTCCCCAGTAAGATTATTGCCTTCCAGTATTTCCCTGTTTCTCCATTCATACTTTTTACAGGCAATCTTCAGCTAATCTCTAATTAGAGTCACTCTTTCCTTTCCACTCCAGGCTATCTCTGCAGAGGCAGGGATCACAAAGCAAAGCCGGCCAGACAAGTCCCAGCTGAGTTTATCCTGTGGGTGCCAGAGCAGGGGCACCTGCTCTAACCCCTGCAATGTGCACTCCTAGGACAAGGTTACTCTTCTCTTCCCTTTCTCTTTCCCCTGGGAAGTCTGTGCCCATAGATCTCCTACTGAAATGATGCACAATGGACAGAGAGAAAATGCTGTAACAGATTTAGAAGTTCCAGTTTACAATTTCTGATCTCTTCAAAAACATTCAGACTTTAATTCCTTTTTGTCTTGTCATAACTTACCCTATTACTATCCATCAAGACCTTATTTTTCCAGGCCATTTCCTTTGGTATAATGACCAGTATCATCAACACTGGTGGCTAAAAAGGCTCTGCAAGCTGCTCTGGGCACTACTCACAATGTGCTGCACACTTAGGGAGCAGGAACAGGGGAGGTCCCTGGATGACAGAAATCCTTTGGGCTCAGAAATCACCTGTGTCCTGATCCCAAGGAGGCACTCCCTGCAGCATGGTCTTGTCTGTCCAGTGGCTGATTGGCCACAAAGCAAGGTAAGAAATCAACAAAACCCACAGAAAATGTGCAGGGAAAGAGAAATTGCAAGGACATTGCAGAGGTGTGCAAAGGGAATCTGATCTCACAGGGGTGGCACTGTGCCAGAAAGCACAGCAGGAGTCACACGAGCTGATGTGTGATCCTGCTCCCTAGACAGCATTGTTATAATTATGTTATTAAGTACACTTCATAATATTTCAACCCAGCAAGGAAGAAGCACATGAAATAACTACCCCAGAAGCAAGAGATGCTGCTCTTCTGCAAGGCTAAGAGGCAGTGGGGATTGCTGGTGGGTGTGACCCACTCAGGGCAGGGCAGCAGCCCATCCTTCTCTATCACACCTGAGAGCTCCAGAGATCACAAGGGAGTGTTTGCCAGGGCAGCTCTGCGGGAAGTAAAACACAACGGCTCTGTCAGCACGTGGGTGTGTTTGGATATCCAACGTGGCTGTGGGGAGGGAGCTCTGCCTGTGCCTCGGCCCCAGCACAGCTCCCTGCAGCCCCCCAGGGACAGCCGTGCCCTCCCTGCCTGCTCTGGCCCCCGTGTGGGCACGGTGCTGCACAGCACAGCACAGCACAGCACAGCCTCCTCTGACAGCTCCTGAAACCTCCAGGACCGCCTGCTCTGCCAGCCTGGGTCAGACAGGGCAAGGGAACCAGTGCTGGGCACGTCCTGCCCATCCAAAGGCAGCACCTGAGGCAGCAGTGCAGGGACCTGTCTGCACTGCAGGAACTCACCTGGGCAGGCACAAACACTGCCAGAGCTGCCCAGGGCAGCTGGGGGAGACAAAAGAAATGCTTGGAGGAAATTGAACACCATGTTTGGCACCTGCACAGCACAGATACCCAGCTCCATGGCCCTTCCCCACAAACACCTGGAATTAAGGGGGTGGGGGGAAGCTGGGGTGGGCCAATGGTGGGGTGGGGCCCAGGTAACCCCTGCTGCTGCTCTATGGGTCCTTGGCTATGGAGAGGGTGTTTGCTCCTCAGGACGACACTGGAAGCTTAAATGCAGAACCTGTTTTTCCTGGAAACAGGACACTCCAACTGAAACAGTGAAAAATCCCATAATCAGAGCCTCAGGCATGACACAGGCTGGAAGCCAAAGCTGGATGGTAAATTCAGAAGCTGTGCAGCACCTTGATAGGCTCAGCACCAAGATGTGCTGCTGGAAAGGGCTGTGAGTCTCTGGCTGGAGGAGTCTCTCTGCTGCTGGAACGTGCAGAACTCTGTGTTGTACCCAGGAGTTCTGATAGTTGAGCACAACTACAGCAAACTCTCTAATCCTTTTGAAATATACAGAAATCCAGCTCTGAGGCCAGTTCCTGCTACCAACCTGTTTAATTTATAACCTCTCTAAGGACCAGTTATAATGTGAGAATGAGAGCAAAAGGCCAATCTTTTAGCTTAAATTGCACTATTATCACTCAGCTCCCATTCAGAGGGCAAAGACTAATCTGCCATGACAACTTCTGCAAAACAACAGACTGAAGTATGCCTGAACTGTGGACTTCCTTAGAAGCCTGGTACTTTCAAGACATATGGAAAATACCAGCTCCCTTTACTACTGCACAGAAACACATCCATTAACTTAATAACCATTAACTTCATAGTACCTTAAAGTTTACACCAATCACTTGCCCATTAAAAGAATCTCTCCTCTTCCCTCCTTTCACCTCAGCTGTTACAATTTCCCTCATTTCTACTTCCCCACTCTTCCATTTTCTAATTCTTGTTACTCTTTTTTTTATCCCTTGCTCTTTTCCCTCATCTATATTATTGATGGCATGTCCACCAGAGGATACTAGAACAGATAAATATGAATCTAGGGACAAAGATTCCTGCCCTGGGTTTCACAGACCCCTAAGATAACAGACCATGACACAATACAAATTTTTGATGTTTTCTACAAGAGAGAAAATGTAAAAGTAAACCCTAAAACTTTAAAAAGAGGACAAAGCACAACAAGCAGCAAGAGACACTGCCAGGAACCAAAAACCTTGGATTGCAGCACAGAGTGTCACTGGACAGAACAAAGAAAACACAAAATCACACTTTTACACTTCATTCAGCCAAGAGCTCCAAACCTGAAATGGCTGAGCAGTTGTGAGAGCAATATTGTAAAAGGGCATTTCTTTCCTTTAGATCAGTGTAGAATGGAAGAAATGGAAGAAGTTTCACTTACTGAGATCTTTGTGAAAACATAAATGATGAGGGACAGCACTGACAGGTACACCTGGATCCGCTTCCCACCAAAACGCTTCCTCAGGTACTCTGGCATTGTCACCACCTGGGGAGGCAGAGCAGTTTCACATAATGGGGAACAGCTACAAATCAAATTAGAGAAGACTTTTGGTACTCAGATACTCTGAGAGTGGAGCACAAAATGAGGAGACTGTAATTGCAGTTCAAGGAAGAGCAGCTCCAGGAATCAAAGGAGAACAAGGAGAGAGCACCAAGTACTTCTCAGCTCAGGTCTTAGAACAGAGAATCCTCATTTTTCAAGTACACAGATATAACAAAGTGCTGCTCTGGCACACTGGGATCTCGTGCCACTCATAATGAGGTTGCTGCACTCCAGCCCTGAGCTGCAGAAATGTAATGTAGTGGTTTGACTTACCCCAGCCTTGATGTAGATGGGTACAAAGATCCATCCTAGAACCACCACAAATATCAGAGCCTGCAGCCAAGACAAGATCAGCTGGATTAGCTCTAGACACTGCTCCCAAAACCATTTATCAGAGCCAACAGCAGCTGGGCAACAGTGAAATCACAAAAGCCTGGGTTCTGCAGGGCTGTGGGGGGAGGAGGTTCTGCTCTGTCCTTTGATTTACAGTTGAAAATTTGGGGATGGAATCTTGGCTAAAAACTTCATCAGGTATAATGCAGCCTGGGTTTCATGCTGGCTGTCCCAAGGAAGCACACATGATTATGTATTTTCTACAAAACCAGCTGCTTTCTCCTCACAGGATTGCCCTCTGGCATTGAATGACAGCTCCACCAGTGGCACCAGACTGTCCCAGCTCTCTCCAGAGCAAGCCCAGTATGGCTGAATGCTTTACAGCAATTTCACAGACTGTACAGGATGCACCACAGGCAATTTGTAAAATATTTGGTATTGTTATATTACAATTTAATAATATATTTTGTGTATCCATGTGTATTCTGTGAACTACTGATCTTACTTCTAGCAGTGCCACAGTTTGCTGACTGAAATGGCTGGAATGCTGTCCAATATCGAGTTGTACACACTTAAATCAACAAATACAAAACAAATTCCTGCCCTCAGAGCTACACTCTGTATTTATTTTGTCCACAGGGCTTAGTGGGCTTTTAAACTGTATCTTTTAAGTTCTGCCCTTAGGTCAAAACTGTATGGACAAGAAATACTTGGTCAGCTTCTGCTGTCATTCTGATACAAAATAGAAATCATTTGAATGGAACAGGGATACACAAGGATGACAACAGTCAAATTTGGCATTATTTTTGTTACTTCTGTTATGTGTGTTAGCTGTGCCACTGTAAGCCATGAACTCTGCAGTTGTGTCTGCTCCAACACCCCCAGACCTCATTGCTGCTTCCCAAGCAACCCCTGCTGTTCCCTGTGTGCTGATTCTGGTCCAGCAGGAATCTCGCAGCAGATAAAGTGTTAGAGATGTTTGAAGAAGGATATGGACCCTAGAGATTTGTGTCCTGTTTTGATTTGCTTTGTTCTGCTGGAAAAAGGAGAATCAGGTCTGCCATAGGCCTGATACAATCAAACAGAAGGAGCTGACAGACAGACTGCACATCTCGGTTCATTTGAAGCTTTGTCCTTCTCCTTAAACATTTCTATCATACCAGTACTTGATTATTTGCAGGAACCCTTCACTCGCTAAAGAACAAAGCCAAATCCCCCAGGGTGGGAGGATTCTTTGCGGCCCAGAAGTAAATGCAGGGAAGGATCGCCCTGCGGGGGCCCATCCAGCCCTTTGTGTCACGGCCAATTCCCTCCCCGAGGGTGAGCGAGGCACAAGGACGGTGCCAGCCGCACCCTCGTGGCTGACAGCACCAGGAAATGCACGCGGGCGTTCAGGGGAGTCTCCGTTCACGCTGACCCTGCTCCTCCGGGAAGCTCATTTATCTATCACTGACAGCCACAATGACATGTGACAGCTCTACCCTGTACTGGAACCGTAAGCAAAACACGAGGATTGTTACAGGAAGGAGAAGGTAAAGAGGAAAAGATTTCTGGAATGCAGGTGCTTGTGCAGGATGTTCAAAATTCCTTACAGCCTGTGAAGAAATCAAAGCCTCTTCAATAATTTCTACATAGCAAAATGCTGCAAAAATTACCATAGATTGCCTGAGAAATTCTTCCCAGCATGCTGCAGTCTGAAAATGTTGTTTACAAATACTTTAAAAGTAATAAAAATACATGCATAGAAGAGACCAACTTATTAACCAACTCACTTGGTTCAAATACTCTCTAAAAAGCCTCAACTGAAAAGTGTCACCTTTTCCAGTGGCTTAGACAGGTTAAATACTAGATTCCATTGGCTCTTACTGGTCTGTGCAGAAAACAAGTGGTGCCAAGCACAAACTTTGACCATCCTAAATTCCTAGGCAGTGTTATTTTGATGGAGCTCTGCAGATAATCCAGATGTCACAAGTATTTCCCTGACATGTATGCCACTTACATTCCACTCATAGCCTCCAATGGCAATTCCTCCAGCTGCTGCTGTTCCTGCTATTCCCACAAAGTGCCCACTGCCAATGTTGCTGGCAAACAGAGAAGCACCAATCTGCAAAGAGAAAAAACAAAAATTGGTTCTTATGTTCAAGGGAACTGCTGAAAATGCCCTTCATTTGGCACATTGAACTCTCTGAGGTGGTGGTGCTGATGACAATGGCTGACAATCAATCCCTTGATAGATTTCAGGGCTCCCACTGAAAGCAGAGCCCCCAGCATCACATCCCCAGTACTGAGGGAGAATAGGATGGTGAATCAAATATCTTCCAGCTGAGGCAAAAAATACATTACACCAATATGGATTTTTAAATGTTTGCAAAACTTGCCAAACTGGCACTGGGGTGATATCCAGGCAATCAGGGAAGAAGACTGTGATCTCCCTTGTTCAAGGAGGAGATGAGCAGGGCATCCCCAGCTGTCATTGCTGCACTCCCTGTTCCATATTGCACAGCCTGTGATCCAAATGTGCCCCTGCTGAGAGCTGGACTTGGCTCACTGTAGCCAACAGGTATTTGATTACTGAATTAAATTCTGCAAGCTGCACAGCAGGAATGTTTGCTGGGAAAGTGGAAGGTAGGAGCAGTAGTAAATCAAGGAGTTATATTTAAGAAGTGCTGGATCTTTAAGACCCCCAAATATTGCACTGATCGTACAAACAGAGCAGTGGGGAGAACATGGGAACTGATGAACAGGGAGAGATTGAAAAAATGAAAGGTTCCTGTTGGTTTGCAGACAGGCAGGAGCCATTCACAAAGATCTAATTCTTAATTAAGTATCTTAGACAATAGAAAAGATGAAAAGGAACGAGCTTCATTTCCTCAAAATGAACACATTAAAGGCAGCAGAAATACCCAGTGATGATTTACTGGATCAGGCACTGAAGGATGCAGGGTGAGAAGTCAGGCATAAAAATGAGGTTGGATTGGATTGAGTATTGTGGGCAGAGGACAAGGAAGCTGGAAAAGTTCTGAGATGAAAAAATGAAGTGAACATTTTTTTATTCTTCTCTATTTTTTTCTTACATCCTCTGAAAGCTAAAACAACAATAAACAGGGTTAAAAAGAAAACCACATGAAAAGCAGGCAAGGGAATTTCTGCTGACCTTTTCCAATGCTCTGATTTGAATCATGGAATACCCTGAGTTGGAAGGGACCCACAAGGATCATTGCTGCTGTCATTTGAACAGCAGCAAATATTCAATCAATGTGTCTGGGAGCACAGGGACAATCCCCTGAGTTTTGGGAGGATGAAAGATTTCATCCACCCCTGCAGAGCAGATTTATCCTATAGAGCTATGGCAGAGCCAGAAATAGCAACCACACTCTTCAACCCACAGCCCTGATCTCTGATAACAAATAGATTATCCTCCCCTATTGTAATTTGCAACACACAAATAAAATTCAGAGGGTTCCACTCCTTCTTTTCCAGGCTTACTGTTTTTCTCTTCCATCAGTTTGATCTCCTGATTTCTTCAACTCCTCTTCTGCAAACAAACTGTTCTTTTGCTGGGACAGGAAATTGATGATTCTAAGTTCACTCAGCTCTGGATTTGGGGTTTTTTACACATTTCTAAAAGCCAGTTGTGCTCTACAGAACTGTAACCAGTTGATCATATGACATTTCTACAGGACTGATAAGTTTTGCAACAAACATTGGCAAACAAAAGACCTCTGTTTCCTCTAACCTCTTGGTGACAGCAACAACTTTCCAGAAATGATAGTGAAGGGAAAAGTATCACTTTTACTAAGCATTAGCACTGTTGCCCAACACTTTCCTTGGAGATAAATAATTAAACTTAAATCTAGGTTACTAGAAATGCAATCACCAGAAAATATTAACCACATTAATCTCTGATTTCATTTGATGTGTTCCCTCTCCTGGTTCAAAAGCTTAAAGGCAGACCCAAGTAACAGAAGCAGCTAAAGAGGAGCTCTGAGAACTGACAGGCAGGAGCCTTGGCTCAGTGCCTGAACCCCAGGACACACTGCAGGCCATGCTGCTGAGGCTGTGTGCTCACATTTATCTAAAATAATATTGTACTGAAAGGAAAACACAAAACCAAACCAATGCAAAACTACCAATGCAGTCAGGATCAGCACAAGGACAAAACAATGTGAATGCAAGTCCCACATTCACATACTCTTTTTTTTTCCTCTGAATTAGGAACATCCAGTGCAGCAGAGCTTCCAGATCAACATACACTTATAATGGATGCAATTTTAAATAGATTTCAGTTATATCATACACCTGGGAAGGGAGAACATGGCTTCATAGCCAGGAAAATGCAGATAACCCTTAAATCTGCAGCATGGTCACAGCAAGAGAGTGCTGACCAAATACCCTCACACCCCAGTGGCTGCTGATGCCAGAGGGAAAGAGAAGTTTCCCATCTGCCATATTTTAAGGATGAGGAGAGAAGGCAGATGGCTCTGGGCCTTGCTGGAGAACTTACTGCTCTGGGATTTTTGTACTGGAAAGGCTGATTACTGGAATTCTTGATTTGCCATTGGTAGATGCTGCTGAACATCTTAAAAACTCTGGGCTGAGACTGGGAATGGCAGAGGGGAACAATCTGCTGGCAGTGCTAATGTTCTCAGAGAATGTGTGAGTGAATTGACTCTAAAGACAGGTCTGGGAGGGAAGGTGAAGAAGAAAGTTGGTTGGAAGGGACAAAAGCTGCTAAGAGGGAAAGAGGATGAAAAACCTGAGCTAACCTGAGGCAAACGTGGAACATTAACTCTTTTAATAAATTTTAAGAGGTCAGGCCCTAACAAGAGCACTCTGTTCAGCAGAAGTACCACCACCCTGAAGCAGATGATGATCACTGTGTTTTTTCCTGTTATTCATTAACTCTTTCCCCTTGCTCTCCTCATGAAGTGGAGGATGCAGTGACATCCTGGCCCTGCCATTCCCAGCTGGGTGGATGCACTGGGCAGGCAGTGGCAGCTGCAGGGTGCAGGATGCACAGCCTGTGGCTCCTCTCCCTGCCAGGACCCCCCTGCCCCCTGCCCACCCTCAAACCTTTCCCCACTGATGCTCAGAGCCCAGGGGATCCCCTCACCCACAGGTGCTGAGCCATCCCTGAGCTATCCCTCCTGCAGCAGCTCCTCTCAAACCCCTCCTCCTGACACATTTCTCATTCCTACCCTTCAGGCTGTTGATGCTTTTCTTTAACCAACAGCTCTACCCTGCACCAAGTGACTTTACTCTGATGCAAAGGCATTCCTTTTCCTACCTGAGTGTTTTGGGGTCACCCTCAGTCCCTTGGGAAAAATCAGTACAGAGCAGTATTACTGCACTTCCAAAGAGACCCAAAGAAGGAAATGTGGGGTTTTATTCTTCTTTCCCAATTAATCTGAAAATTCTATGGATTGCATTATTACCCAATTTAACCACATCTTTACAATTCCCAGTGCACTAAGGGAGGGATGGATTGACAATAATCATCAAAATGTCTGTGCTCCAACAAACCTGGAACAGCCCAGGCTCAGGAGGATCTGACACCTCCCCACTTTGTGCTCTGAGACAGAAACACCTCCCAGCCAGCTGGGAAGTCTCACAGATTCTGTAGAAATCCATTCCACTGAACTTCTACTTTTCTATCAGAGCTTTGCTTTGATTACTTCATTATTCTTTTTACCCTGAAAACGATTGAACTATTGATTTAACACTTTTTTTTTTGTTTTTTTGCATGGAACTTGACAAGGTAATTTTTCATTCCACTTTACCTAAGAAAAGGAAATGCAAATCTTATTCACAGCAGAATTGTTGTTCCTGGTTCCTCATAGCAGTGTCAGATTCAGCAAGTGGGCAAAATCCTGAAACTATGTAAAACTTACCTGGCTGCAAAGATCAGAGAAATCATGCCAGTGGTCAGTTCTGATGGCCACAAAGATTAGCTGAGCACAGCTGAAGCAAGAATCTATTCATTTTTTTTCCCTAATTCTTATCTGTCTCACAAAGATCTAAATGTACATGAGCAGAAACAAGCTGAGTTACATTTCTCTTGGAGTGCCCCTGACCCTGCAGCACTGGCAGTAAATCTCTCTAACAGAGCTGGCCCCACATGCCCAGCAGATCCTCTCTGTCCTGGTCATGCCTCAGGAGCTGAGGTGCAGAAGGTAACCCATCACTTTGTGCAGACAGATCTGTCTGCAAAACCCCAGAACCTGAAGAAGAAAACTCAAAAGCAGGAAAGCTTCAAAAGTTTGAGATTTTTTAAATTGTGCATGAAGAGCTGTAAATCCTGTGAGAGCCCTGCCACCAAAGCTGACTGTTCTGCAGGAGCTGACACTTCATCTCCCACAATGGCAGGAAGCATTGGCTGAACCCAACTCCTTCATCTGGCACAGGAAGATGAAGCTGGCAAGGCCCATGGCTACAGAGCTCTCACTTGCCTTGAACTTCTCTGGGTCTTTTTGGAAAAGCAGAGCTGATCATGAGGGTTTAGAGAGCCATGAGTCTTTCCTGAAGATGTTTCCCTCAAAGCCCAAGAGACCAAGGCCAGTTTCTTGAAGATTCTTCAGTTTCCATAACAAGGCAGTGGAAAGGGCTCAGCATTTCATAAGCATTTCCTAGGTTATGACTAACCAAGGGCAGATGTCAGTTTTGGGTAATCTGGGAGAATGCTCTTATACACCTTTATCCCTAATTAACCAGGGAACCCCTGAGATGGCTCAGCACTGCACAAGGACAGTGACTGCAGTGAACTCTCACCTCAGCCAGAAAAGGAATCTCTGGGCTTGGTTCTGCAAAATGCTGAGCAGCTTTCCTGGACTCTGCTGGAGCAGAACAATCCCAGCCAAAGCAGGGCAGACATGGCCCAGGATGTGCCTTGGTCCTACTTTATATATTGAGAAATCAAATCACAATCACAGCCAGTGACTGACACACATTCAAAATCCACACTAAAAGTGGAATAATCTCTAACCCTTCATTGCCAGGATCTCCTCTAGTCTACCAAAGCACAGATATTGTGTGGTTTAAGTGAAGAGAATCCCTTCCCAGTTTGTCAGTAAGTGATCCTAACACACAGCTGATGAGGCTCCCTCCCTCTAGGGTCAGAAATGCCACTTGTGGGTGCCTGCAGAGCATAGAATACAGACAACAACTGAAAAATACAGTTAGTTTAGGGGATTTAAGTTTATACCAAGTTTGTGGAAGGATTTTTTTTCTTCATTTTGCTCTGTTCCAGAAAGCAATTACATGACAAGGGTCATTATCCTGAAATGGCAGGGGAGAAATCTGACAAACAAGAGCCCTCTTGCAAAACAGCTGCCCCCACCCTGTCTGTGGAAATGCACTGAGGCCATCCAGAACCATTCCAGGTTAGCCCTGACTTGGCACAAGAGAAGTCAAAGCACAAAGTAAAACATCACACTCAGCTCTAGCAGCTGCAGAGCTGAGATCACATCTCTGACTAAACTTTCTATACTTCCATTGGTTTCCTCATCATTTCAGCCCAGTTTGCTCTGGGTGATTGACATCCCATCTACCTGCTAAGCTGTGACAATTGGTGTTTTGGAAGCTCTTTTTATCCAAGGCAAACTTTCCAGGGTGGTGCTGCTGACATGGTATTTAGTTTGTGGTTTTGGAGTGCTTGTTCTTTGTTTATTTTGAGTGATACGAGGAAGAATAGCAAGAAAGGTTCATTTTTATGGCAGGGAAGCCCCTCCTGGCATTCCAGAGGGAAGGACTGAAGAGGAGATGCAGGACTGCACTGAGGATGAGCACTTTGCCCACCCTGAGCTCTGGGACCCTGGCAGGAGCTGTGGGCTGATCCCTGCTGGGTTCCCACTGCAGGGGGGTTGCAGGCTCTGCTGGGTTTGTGTGGGCAGAGGATCAGTGTCAGATCCTCTCCCCCAGGTCTCAGGGGATCATGAGGAGCTCTCAGTGCCACTGGAGCAGGACAGAGCTCTCCTATGGTGGGTCTTGGCTGTCCTGCTGCCTCCATCTCCATTCACATCTGCACAAAAGGATTTTCATATCCCCTTGCCAGGCAGACACAATTGCACAAGGTTCAGCCCCTGATTAAAGTGACAGTTGAGTAATCTGTTAGGTTTTCTTCTCTTCTCCCAGAATAATGGGTTTTATCTTAAAATAACTTGGAAACTTTCTCTTTCCTCACTCTTCCAAAGGAACCTGAATTTTCTAAGATCTACTACATCAGATGAAGAAACCTTTTACTGTCATTGGCCTTTAATCCTTCATGTCCTTACAGAGGCTGTCCCAATGCCTTCTGAAGGCAGAGCAGCTCCCTGAAGCACAGCACTGAAGGGTGTGCAGGTATTTCTGCAGCCTCCTTCAAAAAAATTCCTAAATCTTTAGGGAATCAATATTTACTCTCAGCCTTCTGGTCCTGTAACTGAATCAATGTGTGTGGAGTCTTGACTCCCAAGCCTTAATGAAGTGCAGGAACACTTTCTGAAACTGAATGCAAGATCAGAGGTGTTGAGAATTCCATTCAAACAAATGGAATCATGTAAAACACAATTCCATTTCCTGTATTCCAGTAATACAGAAAATGCAGGTTTGTCTAAGTTGTCTGCATTTCATATTAAAGACACTGTATGATCAGGAAGGAATAGATAATTGTTTCTAACATAATTTCTGCCAAATGGCCAGATGGGATGGATGGCTAAAACCACTTTGTAGCTTTGACTCCTGTTCTCTGCCTTGGAAGATAATGGAGATTCACAGAAGATAATCAAGGTAAGCCACAGCTAAATACATTTAAAATATATTTTACCAATAACATACCAGAACATTTCCAGGATTTTTCTCCTTGTACAGACTAGAACTTGTTATCAAAAGTAGAAACAATAAAGCAATAAAGGTGAAAATTTCAGTAAATTAATTCCTGTCTGTGATAACCTTAAAGTGAGCCAGCTTCTTTGAGTGCAATGAAAAGAACAGAGTCCAAATGTTGAAAAGCTTGAAAGTGGGATGAAAGGCAAAGCACTGGATTAGTCTGTACTGACATTACCAATCCATTTATACTCAAACAAGTTGGTCACATAATCAAGACAGCTCAGACAACTTCCCCCAACACTTCTCCCTGCCCATCCCGTGGCTTTGTGGGTGCAGCCTGCCCTGTGACACCACTGGCTGGAGAAAGAGTTGGATTTGCAGCCACCCCACCAAGCCAGCAGAGGCTCACAGTGTCCCAGAGCTCTGGCTAGGGCAGGACAGGGCAGGCAGATGCACACCCCGTGTTTGACACACCCAGCACTCACCGGCCACCACACCATGCTGCGTCCAGCCAGGAAAAACCCTCCCACTGTGCCCCGGTTGGTGGAGTACATAGCCTGCAAAAAAGGAAAAAAAGAAGTTTTAATCATATTTCAAGTGTGCTAGGCAAGCTATACACAGGCTGAGAACAAACAGCCTGAATGAAGGGATGACAAAACACAGGGACAGGGTAAAGTGAAAAAAAAAACCAGAGAAGAACAACCTTATGATGAAGGAAATAATACAATGGAACAATGATTCTTTTATCTAGGTCTGCATTAGCCATTCAAGTTTGATTCCTTCACCTTTTATCATAGTCTGAAACACTAAATAAAATTAAATTTAACCAAGAAAAAATATCACTCAAGTAAAAGCTCACATGAATTTTTTGTTGGGGTGAAAAGCCTCTGCTTTCAGGCATCAAAATAGACTGTAAGGTGCAAGTTTATTTACAGAAAGTAAGCAGCTTTTTTACTTGATACCATCCTGCCCCTACAAGTATCTGTTTCCTTGTTGTGATATCAGCATTGTGCCTGATTCCCTCTGAAGTTCCAAAAGAAGAAGTCAGATAAAATTTCCTTTATACAAACTCATGTTGTCTTTGTCAAGGGATGGGCTTTAGAGGGAAGTTCCTCCAATTTATATTAATGACCTTGACCCATTATTTATTGGATTTCCATTGTCATCTCTGACGGACTTTGAACAGGTAACTGAAGAAAGACCTGGGAAAATTATCCATATATTTTCTTCCAATGCAGAAGAAAGGAAGTAAATATGATGGATTTACATTTAACTACGCACAGCCACTGAGTAAGTATTTGTCCAGTAACAATGTCTTCATGGCTGGAAAGAAAAGTTTCCAGGGATTAACTCAGCACACAATGGCCTGAGAAGCCAGAGATCAGCCCCTTATTGTCAGAGATCTTTAACGTGAAGTTCACCACAGCAACAGCCAGACTCTCATGGTAAGACCCAGCTCCCTCCTGCCAGGCAACACAGTTCTCGTGGACTGGGGCTTCAGACTTTAAACTATTTTGGCTCCCGTTCCTGTGCTGAAGAGGCAAAGAAAAGGTTGTGTCCACTTTGTGCAAACTGTAAATTGTTGGTGCCCCTCAAAATATTGCCAGGTTGTTAGAAAGGGATGTTTGTTCTGCAGCTGACTTTTGTGCACTGTGAAATGTTGCTGGGATGCTCCTGGAAAGCAGAGGATCCCTGAAGGGCAATCCCTCCTCTCTGCTTGTCACTGCTCAGCTGTTCGGGTGACCAGGAGGGCTTGCCCCAGGGAAACCCGAACTCAGTGCCTTGCCCTGGAGCTCAGTGCATCGGCCCATTCTCTCGAACGCTTCAGCTCTGAGGTCCCAGCGCTGCTTTTCTGCCCTGGCTCCCCGGGCTTTGTTCCCGGGGCTCCCGGCTCCCCTCGCAGCGCTGCCGGCCGGGCAGGAGGCACCGAGCACAGGAGCTGCCAGCCCTGCCCGGGGCTGCTCCTGCTCCCGGCTCCGGGGCCTGACAGGGCCGGGACACAGCCCCGGGGCTGCTCCTGCTCCCGGCTCTGCACCCTGACACAGCCCGGGGCTGCTCCTGCTCCAGGCTCTGCACCCTGACACAGCCCCGGGGCTGCTCCTGCTCCATGGCTCTGTATCCTGACACAGCCCGGGCCGGCTCCTGCTCCCGGCTCCATAGCTCTGCACCCTGACACAGCCCGGGGCTGCTCCTGCTCCCGGCTCCATAGCTCTGCACCCTGACACAGCCCGGGGCTGCTCCTGCTCCAGGCTCTGCACCCTGACACAGCCCGGGGCTGCTCCTGCTCCGGCTCCGTGCCTCTGCACCCTGGAGCCCACACACAGCCCCGCCAACGCTGCCCTCAAACGGCACCCGCAGCCTCGGCCGAGGCGCCCCTGCCGTCCCAGTCCCTGTTCCTGTCCCCATCCCCGCGCTGTGGGTGCTGCCACACCGCCTCCCCACCCCGGCACACCGCGCCCCGTCCCTCCCCAGCCCTGCAGCTCCCCGTCCCCGCTGTTTCCCCGGGCATCCCCCCCAGCACAATTGTCCCGCAGCCCCAGCGCTCCGTGGCCAAACGCCCCCTCTCAGGTGCAGCCGTGTCTGAGGGACCCTGGCTGATCGTTACCGATCACATTTCTGGGCTCCATCCCACACCACCCCATCACTGCCCCTTCCCCCACACTGGTTCCATTCATCCCCCCAAAGGGATGCCCCCCTGGGTCACCATCCCCTCTGATGTAAATAAGTGCCCACATTTTGCCCACCATGCACTTGTTACATATTTCAATTAAGCATCAAAATCTTTATCTAATTGCATATTCTCACTTACTAAGTTGTTTTGCCAAGACTCTATAATCTACCTGCTCATTAAGTAAAACAAAATAAAATCCCAACATACCCATAGTCCCACTGCCAGAACTATCAAAAAGTAGAGAACAATAACAGAGATGTCTGCAGGGTTGTTGATCCTTATGATGGATTCCATCCTGGCTGCTTCTCTGGCTTTCTTCTTCTTTCCCTCCTTATGTGCTTCTTGCAGAGTTCAGGTTAATGATAAACTGCTGTCATCCCCTACGTCTTATATAATATATAACTTCAGATTCACTTGTCTCCAATGGGACACAAGTTGAAGCTGCTGCTTTTCCTTGGATAACTTTTTCCCAAAGGGTGCTCCTCTGTCACAGGTGCTGCAGATTTCACAGTTCAGTGTCCCTGCTGAAGGTGCTCGGGGTTTTAACATCCACGAGCAGATGTCTGAGAAGGAATGACACAGAAAGGAGTGGCTTGGCTGCAATAAACCTGCATATTTACCTCACTGTGGGTGAATACTTTTTTTTTTTTTTAAGTGGTTGTACCTGTAAATCTAGTCATGGAAGATGTAGTTCTTTTAGTTGATGATGGTAAGCAATTATCTGTGAGGAGTGACCTGGCACCTGGGGAAAACCCAGGGGTCCAGGATCTGGGATAACCTGTGTGTCATCTCTCAGCTCAGCAGCATTAGTCAATGGAGAAACACTCCTGTGTTTCTGGGGAGGAGAAAACTTCAGTCTGCTTCCATCTCTCACATGGATACAGGTAAAGATGCATGTGAACACAAGACCTGGAGCCAGGAGCTTACTGGGCTGAATTTCAGGCTGTTTAGACCATGGTGCTGGCTCTCTCTATTCCAGCTAATCAGCTTCACATTTGAGTAAGTTCAAAGTTCATCAGAGCTTGGGTCTGCTCTCCCTTTATTTGCTCCTCTGACTTCAGAATTAAGCAAAGCAAGTGGTCACAAAGATGTGGAACACACAGGTTATAGACTGATCCTCACAGCTCTGAGTAAGGAAGCTTCCCCAAATGATGCCCATGATCCTCAGTTTGAGCTAGAAGGGGTCAGAGAAATCCAGGGCATTTAGAATAATATATCCTGGTGCCAGGCACATTTCTGGGCTCTGAGGATGTCTGAGAGTCCCATTCCCTGCTTGATGCTAGGAAATCATTATTCATTTACAGCCTTTTGGGTGTAAAATGTGACCTTGAAGTGACACTGAGCAGAACGAGCAGTCAAGGACGTGGGAAGCAAGCAGGCCTGAGTGATCCTGCAGGTGTTATTTCCTCGGAGATGAAATCAAGGGCTGGCACTCTGCTCACTGGCAACGATTTTCTCCTGGGTAAACTACCCTGTGGTAATTGTGGACCATAAAAAGCAGCAAAGAACCTATAATACAATGAGATTACTTGAAAGAGTGAAATTTGAAAATCTCTCTGTTGTTTGAGCAGCTATACTCTTATAAAACACTGCTACCTTTGATAGTTTAGGCATCTCTCCCAAACACATTCTTCAGTTTGTCCTACATGACTGTGAAATGTTAGCTTTAAATCCAACAGAGAAAAAATTAACCCTGGAAGCTGCTGAGCATCCAAAATTCCCATTAGTTCTGACCTTCCCTGCTGTGTATTTCAGTGGAAAATAAAGGACTTATTTACTAACCTTAATTATCAGGAAACAGTTTGCCTAAGATAGGCTGCAGATGGCACTTCTTTACAGAGATTGACACATTTTCCTCCAGGTCCTTGCACCTAACAAAAAGTTTGGTTTTCATGAATTCCATTTCTGTGTCAGTCTACAGAGGCAAGCAAAAGAAAGCATTAGTCAGGAGCTGATCTACCCTACAGTGCCTTGTGCTCTCACCCCAGCCTCTGCAGAAGAGAGCCCAGAGGCTGAGCAGCACTGCAGCCTCTGTCCACAGCTCCTGCTGTGGCCACACCAACGAAATTCCAAGGTTTGAAACACTAATGGAGAATCAACATCTAAAAAATAGTAATCACACAATTCCTATCTTTATGTACAGTGGAAACAAACTTCATGGTTTTTATTTCTGTAGGCCACAAACAGAAACTAAACAGAAACCAACATCATCTACAGGACTGTCAGAAGGGGAGGGAGCCTTGTCAAGGCTCTGAATATCTCATCTCCACATCCTCATCTCTGCAGCCCAAAGGGACACCTGGAAGCAGTGCAGGCTGTTGGTGCACCCAATGATTCACTGCTTGAATTCAGTGCCCACAAAAGGTATGCACTGAAAGGTCAGGCAGGTTTTCAGACTGGAATAAGCTAAATCTTTCTTTGTGTCAAAGCTTTCCAAGATAAGCAGGAGTGAATGTCCTGATGTAATGAGGGAACACCACGTCAGAACACAACAGTCATTTCATTTCCTCACTCTCAGTGAGCAATGTGCTTCTGTGGGTCTCTCACCATCCTGGAGGGTCTCTTCAAGCAGGTTTAGGGTTCCAACACTAGACAAACTGACAAATAATTTGATATACTGAGGGTATTTCTCTAGTTTTGCCTGTGAGCCAGGGAATTTATGGAAGAGAGATTTTAACAGGAGTGAGAAAATGAAATAGTTTAAGTAAGATAACACAGTGCCTCTGATCCCTGTCCATAATGAATGCTCCCCTCTGGACAGAGCCTGGTGACACGAAGCTTATCATGAATATGTCTGTTCAGACCTGATAGACAAAACAGAGAATGGGGGAGAGGGCAATCAGCTACAGACCAGCGAGGAACTGCTTCAAACTCCCACCCAGGCTGCTGATGGAGAGCAAATGGGATAAATGTGATGGATCTGCATTCCCAACTGACCAGCCACAGCTCATCAGCTGGCTAGAAGCTGCAGTTGCTGTGTTGTCCTCAGAAAATGGAGCTGCAGCACAGAAAATGTGACAATTACTGGCACTTACCCAAGTCTCTTTACAAACTTCTGTGTTCAAGTCTTCCTCCTGAGGATGACAAATGATAAAGCAATGGTAAAACAAATAAACTACAAACAAACAGAAAGATGCATCAGCATGCAAAGCACCTCCCACACAGGAACTCCTCCACATCTCTTGATAAAGCAAGTAGATTTCTTTGGGGATGCTCTTCAGAAATGCTAACTCATACAGTATCCTTTGTACAATGAAGGACAAACACAGACAAAAATTTGTAATTATTTTACTTGCAGAAAGCCAAATACTATGTTAGTAAATTCTCTGTCCTCCTTTGATGGTTTCCTAGTCATGCAGTGTGAACTTGGAAAAGAGTTCATATTTGCAAGTGGACAGAATATAAATTCAAAGGCTCTCAGCACAGCTTTCCTAATATGAGGGTGGCAGTTGGAGAATTGTTTAATGCTTTTTTTGATGTCAAACGTTCTTCTCCTCTTTCTGCAATCTTGATTAAATGAGCAAAACCTGGTTCTAATTAGAAGAATTAGTCACAGAAGGATGACAAAAATGTGGGAAACTGAAATGTGCAATCAGTTGAAGAGGAATTACTAAAAGGAATAAAGATCTGAAGTCCAGTGGGTATGACGTAGATAAAAAAAAAATCAGCAGGAAAACAGGTGTTTTCCTAAAAGGTTATCAGAAAGAAAGCAAGGTCATTCTATTCTTATTCACTGAGAGGATCAGGCTAAGAAACATGAACAGAACCACGTGTTTATCAAGAGACAAAAGAGATAACAAAAATGAACACTTTCAAGACTAATTTTCTGATTAGTATCTCTACAGAGGAGAAATATCAGAGGACATAAAAATAGGTCTGTGTGCAGACAGACCAGCAGAAATGAAGCAAGGAAATACATTCACTTCTTCAGCAACTGGTTAAATTATCTCTGTGTGATCACTAAGTACACTCAGCCCTGCATTGCCAATCTTATGAAAACAACAATCTTAGGGCTGTATTCTTCCTACAAAACAGGCCAAGACAGCAAAGAAATTTTTTTTTGTTTATTAGTGTTTTATTAATTTTTATATTTAAGGAGGTTAATAGGGGAGGAATAATGGCAAGAGATGGGTTTGAAATTTCCAGTGGGACTAATAAAGTTGAATAACAGATTAAAAATTACTCCCCAAAGTCAATGCAGGCTGTCTCCAGATTTAGCCACCCCATAGCAGGGCAGATTAATCCCCACAAGCAGCTTCTCAATTGAGCAGCATTGTCCTTAAAACAGAAGTATTATTATAATTATTATTATTATCTCATAAATAATAGAATAAATAACAGATTATGCCTTATCCTCATTATCTAATGCATTGTATTTTGTATATATTAGAGTCTTGCTAACCCTTGTTGGGATTTCCTCTTTCCCTTCAAACAATGTGTCAGAGATGGATACATGCTGACCTGCCACTTCTACTATTGCTAAACCTAAATGACAGAATTATGCAAATGAGCTGCATAATCATCATCCCAGCTCTCACAAGTATTTTTAACACTCATGTTCCAGAAACACTTTAGGGAAAACAAGATCTCAACTGCATAAAACACAGGAGAGAAATGAACAGGGGCTGAGCTGCTGATGCCCCTTCCACTGAAATAATTCTCCACTTTTCCAGGAGACACAATGAAATCTTTAGTTGCCCTACTTGATTTGCTCAAAGCCAGTGTAATTACTCTTGAACAGAGACAGCCTCAGCCTTTGTGGGTATGTTTTGATTGCCCTACAGCAATAAACAGCCACAAATATATTATTATTTATTGTATCTGACAGTCTAATTTGATTAAAGGAATTTAAGTGATGGGGGAAAAGATCATAATCTACTAATGTCATAGGCTAATATTAATGTCCAGTTTGCTGCACAGGGTCCCAGGGGCTCGTCAGTTAAAAGTGTTTGTAAAGTGTTTGGTTGAGAAATCACATGGGGACAAAATCTTAATAATATTCTACAATATATATATGAAGCTTCCTGAAAATGAGAGAGAACAGAAAACGTTGTTGGAGAGAACCTGGGGAAATATTCTTTAAGGAATCTCTGGTCAGGATAAAAGTGAAAATTTTGCCTGCAAATAAATCCCTACTAGAGGGAAGGAAAAGCTAACAAATCAACTAAAAAAAACCAACCCAGATTATACACAGATTGCTGATTGGAAAAAGAAAGGAGAGAAATGGTAAAAATGAAGAGTGTGAAAAATATATTGACATCTGAAAACAAAAAATATCAATAAATTACCAGGTACATTTCTCCCCCAGAATAAGTGTGATGCAGTCTTTGGATAGACTTTAAAGGTCATTTTGTAGACAGAACATTTCTGAGAGGATTTCAAGTTCATGGACCTCAGATATCAATAGTTTTCTCCATTCGCTCGATGTTATTTCAGCCCATGTGTGCATTCAGGTGAGGATTTCTCCAGGTGTGTCAGAACACCAGGACCGAGGAGAGGTGACCGCGGTGGGTGGGGCTGTTTCCGGGGTTCTGGCTGAGGCACAAGCTGCTCCTTTACATTTTTCCCTGAGTGTTTACCGGCAGCAGGACATCACAAACTCCTACTTGTTCTTTACAGGTGCAGGAGATGTATTTGCTCACGTTGTGATGTAAGGAGACAGACAAACTGATCATTAAATATAATCGACTCCTCACAGGAGGGAACTCTTCCAGGCGTCGGCAGCTGGTGCTGAGGCAAAGGGGCCGCCCCAGGCCCGGCCCGGCCCGGCCGAGGCTGCGCTGAGGCTGCGCTGAGGCCGTGCTGAGGCTGTGCCGAGGCTGTGCCGAGGCTGTGCCGAGGCCGTGCCGATGCTGTGCCGATGCTGTGCTCAGGCTGTGCTCAGGCTGTGCTCAGGCTGTGCTCAGGCTGTGCTCAGGCTGTGCTCAGGCTGTGCTGATGCGCTGCCCCTCACGTTCCGAGCCCCGCTGATCGCGGCGGTGCTCAAGGCAGGGCAGCGGCCGGGACCGCCAGCATTCCCAAAGCCAGAGACAGCCAGCTGCCCCTTTGTTCAGGAGCACACGGCTGATTAGGCCTAAGAATGCAGCGCTCAGGCACAAGGAGGAGAATATTTCGGGATATGCTGGCTTCAAAAGCCGTATCTGCCCTGTTATCTGTGCTGCAGAGGGCAGAGCCCGGCTGGCCGGACGGGCCGGTACTGCCCGAACCCTGCCGAGCCCGGGAGTACGGGGGGAGGCAGGGGGACCCTGTCACGGACACATTGTATGAAAAATCCCTTTGCCAGGAGTTTTTCTCCTGAGAAGCTGAGAGGCCTCAGAAATTAAATGTAAACATTATCTGCTGCTGTGGAACGCAACAGGTGCATCTGTGATTAGTCTCATGTTGTTGTTTTTAATTAATGGCCAATCACACTCAGCTGTCTTGGACTCTCTGATCAGTCACAAGATTTTATCATCATTCCATTCCTTTCTATTCCTTTCAAGCCTTCTGATCAAATCCTTTCTTCTATTCTTTTACTATAGTTTTTTTTCTATTCTTTTAGCATAGTTTTATATACAGTTTTATATATTTTATATTTTATTTATATATATATTCTTTAAGTATAGTTTTGGTCGTATCTTTTTAGTCATATAGTTTAGTCATATCATTTACTTTTAATATAATATATATCATAAAATAATAAATCAGCCTTCTGAAACATGGAGTCAAGATTCTCATCTCTTCCCTCATCCTGGGACCCCTGTGAACACCACCACAGGACCCAGTTATGGGTGTTCTCCACCAGAAGAAATGTTCTGGGAGAAAACCTTCTGGAGCAGTTCTGTGCATTCCTGCCATCCCAGGATTACCATAAAGCAAAAATTCAGCATTGTATGTTTTTTTTCTTTCTCTTCAGTGGTGCCAAGCTCTTGCTCCAAGATTTGATACAAAATTATCATTTGTACCCAAACCAGACATTACAGCAATATTTCTCATCCATCCAACCCATGGCACAATCTATAGCTACAGCCTAGAACAACATTCACTATCATACACCAAATTATTCAGCTCAACAGTGTTAAATGGATAAAATGAAACATATCCATATATAGGATAATTATACCAATATGAAAGGAACAGAGAGAAATCCCTGGAATGCTTTTACTTTTTCCCTTGCTCCCCCTCCAAAAAAACCCTCATAAAAGTCATCTTGGTTTTATGGGGACTCCAGTCTGCAGTTTACTTCTTTAAAGCCAGAGAAGGATACTATTAGAAATTAGGAGTGGGAAATCAATAAGAGCCTAATAAAGAACAGTTCTAGCAGCAGAACATAACAGCTTCACCTATTTTTCAAATCATGCTGCTGAAAGGAACAGCTCCTGTGTGTTGGATGGCTCTGCCAGCCTGGTTAGCTGCCAGGAAGCTCAGGGCCCAGCAGGATCTGTGATGGATGCACAGAACAGGCCAGACCTCCATCCAGCCTGTTCAGCAGCTACACCTGTTCTGTTTCTTGTCCCTACAGCAACAATTCCTGTGCTTCCCCCCTCACAGCACATCAAATCCACCAGTGGATCAATCAGAACAGGGATCATGGGCTCAGCCTTGGCAGGCTGGGAGGGTGAGCAGGGTGGCACTGCCAGGAAGGTCAGCACTGATGACAGGCTGTCTGTGCCTGCTTGCAGAGGGAGGGCTTTGAAAAGCCTGCACTTTCACAACCCTGCAGGTGTGGAACCAGGTGATTCACATGCAGTTGCACTGTGTGGAACACTGTGTTTAAGAAGGGTGTGTAAAATTTGGAACATTTTTCAGCATCAGTTAAGAAGTTTCACATCATCAGGACATTGCTTACTGAAAACTGTGCTGAGGACTGTAAGACTGACCTGTGCAGATCAGGGGGAGGACTGAAGTCACCTCAGGCAGGAATGCAGCTTCCAACACCCCCAGACAGATCACATGCAGAGGGAACACATCCCACTGGAGCACAAGCTCACAATCTGCTCTGAGAGATCTCCAAAAATCTCTTCTAACTCCTCAAATTTCAGTGGTCCTCCCTTTAACTCATGCAAAAGAAGAGTAAATGTTTAGGGAACATCATGCAAAGATCACAGATAGAATGGGAGATGCACATTCCAGAACACTCTGGGTGTAGCCCAGAGGGACAGTTAAGAGTTTGAGCTTCCATTTGTGCTTGCAGATAAAATTCTATTTCAATACTTTAGAGAGCAAGCACACCCACATTAATTTTTTTAAAAATAATTTGATGACAATACCAGTGAGGCCCTTTCAGTCGTCAGAGGAATAGCACAAGTCTTTGCTGAAGAACTTGTATACTTGTAACTTTTTGGATTTTTTCCATATCCTGAAACATTAATTTTTTACACTATATTGGCACTTGGAAAAATTCTGAGAGATTTCCCATCTATCAGTAATAGGAGTTTCTATAAAAAAGCTGAGTATCCAAATTAGGAAACACATAAAAAAGCTACTTTTCCATGTTCATACATTAGAAATTACCTCACTTGACTGAAATAGTATTTAAATTGTACTTTCTCCAAGGAGATCACAAGGGGTAGAGAATAATCATCACTGTTGTACAATCACAGGACACCAAAGTGATTTAGAGTGGCTATTATTTTACCATTTGTTAATGATTCCTTAAGAGTCAGAACCACTGGCAGTAAGAGAGACTCAATTTACCATGTAAGACTTCTCATCATGATCAGGTGCTGCAGTGACTCCACCATGACCCGTGACAGAGCCCAGGTGACCTTCATGAGCAAATCACTGTTCAATGACACCCAGCAAGACAAAATTCTTCAACATTTTGGGGACAGGAGGGAGCACCCTCAGTGTCAGAGCAGCAGAGGTAACTCCTAGAGCTGCACAAAGGAAGCCTGCTACCAATACCTGTGCACCCATAACAACAGGCCAAGGAATTCCCACATGGCTGGGGTCACCTCCCACATTGTGGTGGCAGATCTGAAGTCCCAAACTGCTTGAAAATAGTGCAGAAAGCAGTGCAGGCCCAGGTTTCAAGGTTTTCTTCCTCACTGCTTAGTCCCTGCTCCATGCTGGTTGCTGTTTTGCCAAATAAGCACTGGAGGCCCCACCAGTGACAGAAAAGTTGTCTCTCCCAGTCTCAGGATGCTTTTTGTCTCAGTCTGGCATTTGGGGTTTGAATGGGAGATCAGAAATGGTGCAGCATCCAGGCACTCATGAGGATCAAGTGTCCTTGCAGTAACTCTGTGCTTTTCCTGACATTCAACTTGAAAAAAAGCAAATATCAAAGAAGAAACTTCTCCACAAACTTCTGTGTTACACAATTGTCCTGATTTCCTGCTTTGCAGAGGAAAACACACGGGGATCAGGACTCAGATCACTTGAGGACATCCTTTGTGCACTGTGCCAACAGCAAGCACTGCACTGCACTGGCAGGGTCTGCACTGGCAGGGTCTGCACTGGCAGGGTCTGCACTGGCAGGGCACAGCTGGGGCAGGAGGCTCCTGTGAGGCAGCCCCTGGGACACCGGGTCCCACCCTGGGCTTTCTGTCACCGAGGTGACACTGACAACCTGCAGGGAGATCAGGGAAAATCACCAAATGGTGAAGTGCCTGCAGCATGTGAGGAGAGGCTGAGGGCCTGAGTGTGTTTAGCCTCAAGAGGAGAAGGTTTGGGAAAGGAATCCAGCTGTGGTAATCAAACATTTAAATGGTAATTACATGTAAGATAAAGACACTTCTTAGAGATAACAGTGCAAGGGCAATGATCAGGTTGGGGCAGGAGAATTCACCAGTGCATATAGAAGAGAAAAAATTCAGTGTAAGGGCTCAAGTCCTGTAATAGGTTGTCTAGAAAGACAGAAATCTCTGTTCCTGGTGGTTTTCAAAATCTGATCAGACAAAGCCTTGAGCAATTGATCCAGCTTTGAAGGCAGCCTTGCCCTTCATGTTCCTGGGGGCACACTTCAAACTAAGTTATGTTATCTGGAGATCCCTGACACGTTTCCTTTTCTTTAAATCTGCCCTGCTGTACAAGGCTGTTTGACAACTCATCTCTGCACTCAGGTCTGCTGTCACAGGCTCACAAGTCAGAGATGTGACAAGTTGTAGTTCTAACAGTTACAGAGCTGCAAAAGTCAATAGTGCCATATACTAACTTTTTTACTAATCACTCACAGCCAAATCCTTGTGGCTGCTTTCAGGCAAAGGCCCACCAAACCCTGGAGAAAGCAGAGTGCACCTCAGAGCCCCACTGGATTGTGACCAAACTGAGCAGAAACTGCATGTGAGCCAAATGAAACCACACAGGGCTGTGGGGGCAAAGTCTGGGAGCTCCTGATCACCATTTGTTCAGCTGATACACAGATCTCTCCAGAGCTGCAGGACAGGTGCCCAAATAACTTCTGGGGAAAGCTGGCAATGGCCTTCATCAGCTGACTGCACCTGGCTTATCACCCTCAATTGCTGATGGATGATTTGCAGACTGAGGCTGCATGTCCCAGTGACTCCTAAGCCTTACCCCACTGCAGTAAATTCAGCACCTTTCCCAGACAGCAATGTTAACTCTGCTCTCAAATACAGATGTGAGAGCTCAAAATTGGTGGAATGGCTGAGAATAAAGTGCAGTAATGACCCTGAGTTCACTTTGGCTGAACATCCATGGCTGCAAACAATACCTCAGGCCAGCCCTGGGGTCCTGGCTGTACTTGAGAGTGGCAGCCAATAGCTTAGACCAGGCAAAAACTGAGCCACATTCACTTCACTCCTCTTTGTTCTTCCTAGAAATATTTCCTAGAACACAAGTACAGTGGAATTTTGGCACAGAACACCTGTGTAGCCACAGTGGATTCTTCACAAGAAATTTCTAAGTACTTTAGGATGAAAAAAATTAATGAATCTAATTTAATTGCTAAAAAGAGAAGGATGAAGAGGAAGAATACAGCTTATAGATTAAAACAAACAAACAATTTTAAATGCTTTCTATAAGCATAATTCATGTTAAACTCATTGTGAGTTAGCTAATTACAACAGAATACACATACTAAATCCAAAGAAGTAAAAATTAAAATTACTAAGATATTAAATCTGAAACCAATACAGAATACTTCACTTTTTCTTTTCTCACACCTAGTTTTTATTTTCATATTCCAATAAACCTGCTGGAAAATGCAGGCCTGATCTTTCCCTGCTTAGCAAGGACTTGTCTTGGATGTGACTGATAATGAGCAGGAGTGGGACAAGCAGGTGCTCAGTGCCTTATGAGCACAAGAGATGAAAACAAACCTTGTCCTGCCCTGTCCTCACTGAGAGCTCAGTGAGCTGCAATTCCTCCTTTCCCTCCTCATTCCCAGTCATGGCACATCCATTAGCTGGAGACTGCCAGGCTGTTTCATGGAGCTTTCATGGCACTAATGGGGAAAGGAGATGTTTATAGCTAAAATTCTCTTTTTATGAATGATGTTCCTAGGGTTTAATGGGTTGTGTTTCCTTGGCAACAAACATATAATGTGCTTTTTAATAAGGTTTGTACATGAGCTTTGTACAGGACCATGCCAGAGGTCCCTGCTGATAAGGTTTCTAAAAGATTATGGATTCAGAAGGGTGGATCTACCCTTTGACAAACATGGGCCACACTGGCAGAAGAGCAAGAGCCTTCCCTGGTCTTTATAAAGGTGCTCCCACTGCAGGTTCCTGCTCTTATTATCTAAGTCCTCATTCATGCAAGAACCACCTTCACTTTTTTACATCAGTAAATTTCATTAACTCCCTGGTTATCCACTTAAATATTCTACACTTTAAAAAAAACCAAAAAACCAAACCCAGAATGATATCCCAGGAATTAAATTTAAAGGCTGCACTGTGGTTTATCCTGAAGAAACCTTGGAGAAAAAACAAGTTACTTATTTTATTTCCTGTTTTTGTACAGAACAACTTGTTACAGGAAATAGGCTGCAATCTGTTACAGAACTTCAACATGCTTTGTGATCCACGAGAGGGAATCCCAGATCCACAGAAAAGAAACCCTAAACTCCACAAACTGTACAGGTGAAAAATCAGATGTGTGGTGAAGATGCACAGGCACAGAGAACTCCTGTGGCTGAAGTCAGCACAGACCATCACAGTGCCACTCTGAAGCACTGCCAACATTTGGTTTCACAACAAATATAAAAGCTCCATCTACAAGTCTGGAAAGGTTTAGTGATAGGAGATGAAGACTTTATTTATTTATTTTTTTTATATCACGTCCATGGAAAAAGTAAAATACTCAACATCACAAATCCTGGCTGGCTCCAACCTTGTAACTCTGAAAACAGCAAAGGTAAAAGGGGTGGAACACTGAACTTCTGACACAAAGCACCAGCTAATTGACTCATTTATAGTCTTAGATAGTCATTCACATAGTAGCTAAACCAAGTAGTGAAGAGTACAATCATGTGATCCATAAGCACCTTAAAACATTTACTAAGCAGTAATCCATGCAGTGCTCCCAGTTCAAGGAGGCTGACATCCATTGGCATCAGGACCAAAATAAGAGGAATATTACAATCAGCACTCATCTGTTTGGCTTATTTATTAAAGCAATCAGAAACTTAGAAAGAAACAATTCCAAACATGCAAAAAGAGTGTTCTACTGTTGCATCTGAACCAAGAAACACCAAAAAAAGGATTATTAAACACATGGAAACAAGATCTAATAGACAGGGAGGAAAAAGAAGGTGGAAGGAACACCAAAATTTATAATGGAACAATTAATATGAGAGACATCTTGCAGATCAGACTAAGAGAATTGATATGAATAGAGAAGGTGTGCACTGAACCTGTACAGGTGGCACAGGCAAGGAAAGAAGGCAGCAAATCTGTTCCATCAGGCAAGCTTGTAGGCAGAGAACCCTGTCTTGTTTCTGTGCCATTGGGCTGATCAGTGCAGTCAGGGGTCCCCAGGTGCTTCTGCACCAAGCTGAGCACCCCTGAATGTTCAAAACACTGCAACCAAAGTGCCCCAGTGTGCTGCTCCCCAAGAACAGACTGAAACCAGCCCTGACAGCACCCACAGAGCACCCCCAGCCTGTGCCAGCCCTGCCAGGGCTCCAGAGGCATCTGGAGAACACACTTGGCACAGGGTGGGATTCTTGGGGTGTCCTGTGCAGGGCCAGCACTTTGAATCAATGATCCTTGTGTGTAGGGGGATAGAATATAAGAAAATAAAGATAGTGCAGAAAGTAATCTCACCCCTAAGGAGCTGCAGCTGGGCCAATTATCAAAGATCAGGAACAGGCCTGACTTTACCAGGCCCCAGCTGAAAGCAGTGAGAAGAAGATGCTTTAACAGAGTGGGGTGGGTGCTTGAGAGGGGAACTGGAGTCAGCTGGGTGCTTTGGGAAGAAAAAAGAGCCAGAGCTCTGAGGAGCTGCCCACGAGAAACACCAAGAAGGTTTGGAACTTTTGTGATAGGAGACAGCAGTGTGGAGCCCCTGTGATAAGATGACAGCACCTGTGGGTCTATTCCAGCTCAGGATGTTCTATAACCACAGTGGGGTAGAGAGGACATCTAGAAAGCTTCCAAACAGCTCCATCAGCCACATTTCACCTGGGAATGTTGCTGACATCATTCAACCACTGGAAACAAATCATTATCCCAGCTGAACAAAGCACCCAAGGCACAGCAGCCTCCTGCTTCAGAGCAGAATTGCTCTCTGCCCCATGATGACACAAAGGATGAGGCAGTCCCAGCTGCAGTGCCATTCTCCAGGAACTGAAAAGTAAATTGATTGCCATGACTCAACTGCTCAAATCAATACTCACCCTCCCCTCCTCCTGTACACGCACAGACATTTTTCTTCCTTTAAAATAAACAATGTCATCTCCAAAGTTAAGGAGCATTACTGTGCTTAATGAGGTATAAATGCATTTTTCAGGGGAAAGGATTTTCCGCCTATGACTTTGTTCAATGAAAAATTTGTCATCAGTTCTTGTGAAACTGATCACTGACAACCAGGGTGTAACAATTTTGCATTCATGTTCTTGACCTGCTGGAACTGGTTCTGAAATTTATGGCAATTTATGCTTTGAATCATGTCCATCAACACAACATCCCAACACCTCTGTGTTTACAGTCCTACATGAAGCACATAAAAAACATCATTTCCCTGGGATATGGCACTGTCCAAAGCTATGACATCATGCAAGAGGCAATTAAGGCCACTTTAAGTAGATTTTTAATGAAAATTAACAATTGACAATTGGCTAAATACTAAATTATTAATAACTTTTAAAGAAAACAGTTTGAAGCAGCAAGAGCAAGTGAAACCATTAACAAGCAGAGCAAGTAGCTTCATCTCAGTTCACAGGTAGTAAAAAGAAATTCAAGCTCCCTTTGCAGAGGCCTGCAGGTGTGAGCTCCAGGCTGCTGAGGTATGTGAGCCATAAAGATACTGACAGCCAAAACCCCCTGAGCACCAAAGCACAGCCATCAGCAGTGGAATGTGCTCCTGCACGGGCACTCAGGGACAGGCACCTCTTCTGCCTTCATTTGCACATGTAACACGATGGATGGACAGCCTGTGGTTGGTTTGGTTTGTTTTTTAATCCAAGAAAATCCTCTTTATTAAATTACTACCAATGGCAGCTTCAGATATTGTTGCTCCTGCTAGAGAAGTAACCACACAAGGAAAACAGTAACTGCCAAAGCTTTGCCAGGGTTCCACCTGGTTTTTTAAACTGCACATGCAGTTCAGTTGATCCTACTCAAAGAGAGCTTCTGATGGCTGTAAGGTAAACAGCAGCTATTTGTCCACACAAGTGATGGATTTGGGTCCTAGACTGTTCCTACCATTCACAAATTTGTTTCCCACATTCTCAATACCTAGGGCAGACTATTTGCTGCCTAGAAGTACTGAGATGTTTATTTTCAAAAAAGCCCAAAGCCTCACACATATTGGATCACTTTACTTACAAAACATACAAGTGTCATCAGTGAAAGACATCTTGAATGATTTCTCCTTAGCAGCAGAAGAACAACAAAAGCAAACCTAAAGTCTGTATTTCCTACCACTCTCATCATTTAAATACATTAAGTCCCTCAAATCCATCTCTTTTTTCAGTGTTTGACCCTGACTCCCAGTCCTTGCCTTAAAGCTGAGGGCTTTGGTGATCCCTGCACAGCCAATTCAACTCCCCAGTGACAACTGCCCTTGGAGCCCAGAGACTGCAGGAGATGGAGCTGCTGGGCTGCCTGGGCTTGGATCTTGAAGGCCATCTCAAACTTCCACGTGTACAATGATCATTTTTATCCACTGAAATATCAAGTGATCATCCTCTGGATGATCCCAAAGGACACAGAATTGCAGAGAGGCAGGGCCAAGGTGCTCTGACTTTCTTGTTTATTGTCCTTTTTATTGTTATTGAATTAATATATTTAAATAAATATGAGACATATCTCAGCATGTAATCCTCATATAAGATTATATTATACAGAAGAATCTACATCTTTATTACTTCTCTAAAATTATCCTGAACTAGTAAATCTAATCTTATATATAAGGTTATAAATTTTATATACTATGTGTAATTTACTTTCTATCTAATTTTTTATCTATAAAGTTAAAATTTTATCCAACAGAATGTTTTATTTATTTGTAATGCCACTGTATCAAGTCCAAAGGTGTTCTGATAGCATTACTCCTAACAACACTGTCATAAACAACAAGTAACATAAAAAAATTTCTTCTCCACAAATTTTATGGTTTGGGGTGGGGCTTCTTTATTTGCACACTTTTCCTACACAACCTGATAAGAATAAAATGATAATGCAAAGACAGAGTAACCATCTCATGCTGTTCTTTCAATAAATCAATGGACTTGCAGGAAAAATGAGAAAATAATAACTCATTAAACAGAAAGGTGGGCAGGGAAGTACTCTGCTAGCTGGGCTACAGTATCCCAAGACACAAGTTTTATTCAAAGCTCTCAAGTTTATTGCAAAATAAATTAATTCCACAATTCTGAAATATGCTTTGGGAGCCCAGACCCTGCTGGGCAGTGCAGTGTAAATAACCCTGAGTGAACTTTCAGTCCCAGCACTGAAATCCACCCTGTCCCAGTGGGGACCTGCCCCATCCTGCTGGGCCATGAAGTGCAGGGCCAGTCCTGCAGCCTGTCAGTGAAAGCACCAGCTTGAGCCACAAGTCTCAGAACCACCCCTAGGAAGATGTTTGCAGAATCTGTAACTTCCAGTCCTACTGTGTGAGGGATGATAGTTCAGAATAAAACATAAGAATATGGGTTCCAGGTAGGTAGAGTCACATCTGTTAGATGTAAAGCCATAGAGCACCCAGGTGATTTCTGTTAGCTGCTTAAAATCCCAGAGGAACTTGTTTTCTTCTAGTAACTAATGATAATGAAATCCTTGGGGGTTTCATGGGCAGGATTTTATTTCTGTGAGTACAGAGTGAATACTGTGCAAACAAACTTCTCCAGCAGATGGAAGCATTAGTCAGCAAAAGCTGAGCTCTCCCAGGACTGTGTGTGCTGCAGCACCACAAAATAACCTCCACTGCCACTCACACAACTTCACCAGGCACAAACCCCAAGTGCTTCACACTCGTGGAAAATAAATCTACAATTCTGTACCTCTTGAGATCTCCAGTATTGCTACAGCACAGCATACAATTATTATTTCAATATTTACAGAAACTTGACATTGGTGAAAGTCCAGAGACAGGAAAAGCTGGAGTATGAATCATAAAAATGTAGATTTCAGGTAAAATTTACCAAAACTCCATAAGCTCTACCAACCTTTTCCCACACCTCCCTGACAGTTAAACAAACACAGTCTTGTTGCTTGCTTGCTTTCTCATATTTTACCAGTAAATGTCATCCAAACATAAATGTTTAAAATGTACTTAAATACAATAACCTCAAATTGCCAGTAGAGTGTTGAAATACAACAAACCCAAGTTCAGGGGTTATTCTGAAGCTCAGTTAACAGAAAGAAACACAAGTGACCATTAATAGTAGGATCAAATATCCCTCAATTACAGATCCAGCAGCATCCCAGGCTCGTACCTGCAAGGCTGCTCCAGTGCATCAAAGCCCAGCAAAGGCCATGATTACTGACATATTTACAGTGATGCAAGTCCCTTGGCTCACCATGAACACAACAGCCTGCTCTGCAAACCCCACCTCTGCATGGCAATTAACTAAACACGTTTTCAAACTAGAATTTAAGGATTTACACACAGATCTGAAGCACAAGCATGTGATTATTCATGGCTCACCTGATTGCTGGGAAGCCCTGAGCACTGACTGGCTGCTGCTTTTCCCCTCTGTGAGCTGTTTTGTTCCTTGCCCTCTGATCAAAATGACATTAAATGATTTCAGGTATGAAGTACAACTTTCTTTTACAGCTCTCTGGCACAAAGACTGAGATTGCTTTGTTCAGTATGCTGAACAAATAACCAATCAATCAAATAGTACTTGTAAAGCATAAGGAGAGAAATCCAAAATAAACAAACATCAAAAACCCCCAACCTCTATTCCCTTTCTTCTCCCCACACCTAAGTGGAAATTCTGCTCCCTGCCCAGTGAAGTTACATTTCCTCCTCTGGATTTTCCTCTTAGTTCTGCAGAGCTGAGCTGCTACCCCCATTCCAGCCTGCTCCCAGCATTCCAGGAGCCCTGGATTTCAGTCAATATTCAGGTGCCCCTAAACTCCTCAGCACTCTCCAGAGCCTGACTGCATTCCTGTTTGCAGCTCCACAGTGATTGTAAGGATTTGGATTTTCAGCCTGAAGATGGCTGCACACAGTGGGGCCAAAGAATGGCTCAGTCCAGGAGCTTCAGGGGGAAGTTTGTGAGCAGCTTCTGGAGAACTCCAGAGCATCTGCAGGGGCACTGAGAGCAGAGACTTTACTGGACATGTGGAGGCAGTCACACTCACACATGCATGACCTGACCAATATGCCCTAGACATGTAATTCTCCCAAACTGCAGAAAGCTTGGAAAAGCTATTTTCATTGAAAGTTATTTATTTATCCATAGAGCAACTGCATGTATGTTTATATACATACACAGATGCTGCCAGAGGTACAAATCTGCACATCACAAACAGTGCTAACCACTGTTTACATCCCCACATCCCCAAATGAATCACACACACTCACTAAACTTGTTCTTCAGTGCCTTTCTCATCTCTAATAGCTGCCTCCTACTTTTTATTTAACCTCTGCTTCACCTTTCACATTGTCATTTCTGGGAACTGCTGGAATTATTAAAACACAACAGGTACATGTCAGCAGTGATGAAACAGAAACTGGGAAAGGTAGGAAAGAAGTGGGAAACAAATGACAGGCACACAGGGAGCCTGGTGCAGATGCAGCAAGCTCAGGCTGTGACATTCACTGTGACAGCACCTCTGATGTCTGCTGGATAAACACTGGGCTGGGCTATTGATCTCAGAAACCAAAGAGGAAAAAACAAAGAGCAATACAAACTGCAATCCCATCTCATGCAGAACCACAGGACAGGAGAGCTTTTCTCCATTTTCTTATGGTTTGATGTTCACAGGTGGGCAAGGTCCCAGAACCAATGGAAACAGCCCAGCCAGAGAAGTTACAGGACATAAAGCAATGGGGTCTTTGAGTCACAGGCAGCCCTCCCTGGGATCTAAAAATATAAATCAAAGTCTCTTCTTTACTGCAGTTTATGGGAACATTTCCTGGCACCCATCAGATGACAAACCCTTTTTCCCAGTTACCTCAGCCAACTCAGTAACCATGGCAACAGCCTCCAGTGCAATGACATCATATGGTTTCCTAGGCAACCACTCCCAGTCAGTGATGTCATGTGGTCACCATGGCAATGCTCCATGAGGCCAGGAAGAAAGTTCTTTCAGTGGGAAGAGAGGTCAGAAAGGACAAGAGAGGGCTCAGGGAAGAGCAGGATAAAAGATAATTGAGGTAAAAATATGAACTTTGTATCAAGAATAGATGCAAAGAAAAGGAATGGATGGACAGATTGAAGGACAGACAGAAGACCAAAAAGAAGAAATTTTAAGTAAGTTGAACCACAATTTGTTTTTTAAAAATCTTAATTCTCTAATCTCTGTTATTTAGGTCAGAGATTCTGAAGCAAAGCACACATGGTCACAGGAAGTTGAAGCATGGCTCAAACACTGATTTACTGGAGGGACTTCTGACAAGCCAGAAGAAACTGCCAGAAATCCCCAGAGAGACATGAGGGAAACCACACTACACAGAATATACAGGTACATTTTCTAATCTGTCTCCATTCTCTGGCTGGGCTCTGTCACAGCACTGCCAATAACCAGCTGTTGCTGCCACACCTGTACAGGGCTCAAGGAGAAGATTCCTTTGCCCTCTTCCTTCTGCTCTTGGTAGTTGAAGCCACAATAACAAGAACCTGGCCAGCTGACAGATGAAAACATGTTTTCCTTTTACTGAAAGCTCCTTCAGACCCTCACCAAGATGGAAGAGTGTCCCTTCTTTTTAATTTTCTAGGTCTTCTTCCAGTTCTGTTATTCTCTCAAATATTTGAATTTACTGAGTACAAACACCCTTTCTGCATTCAGCCCTGTTTTAGCTCTGGCCAGTCTCAGCCAGCAGACAATGTTACTGCCAGCTTTATGTTAAATGGCTATAAAACCCCTGGGAAAAAGCTTCTTGGCAATAAAAGGCCAGCATCACTGATACACAGTGTTTTATCCATGAATACAGCCTTGAGTGCAAGACAAAGTAACAAGAAGCTGCCTTCTGAGGACAGCCTGCAGGCTAAAAGCTCAGGGCAGTGCTCCTGAGAAAGCTTCCAGGTCTACCACACAGGATTTTCCTATCCAGCCAGGCATCCTCACACAGTCTCTCTACAGCAAAACCTTTGTGTAGTTTATTCAGCACATTTATTGCCCTCCATCACCCTTTTCAGATGGAGTTCATGTAGAATCAGATGTAGGGACTGTGATTGTAACATTGCAGCTCAGCAATGCAGGGCTGCAGCTGTGACATCTAGAAGTGACTTGTTTTTTACAGTTGAAGTGAAGAACCTCAGCTGGTCTATTCAGAACCAAACTTCAAATAATGTGAAGCTTAGAAACCTAATTTGAGCGTGGCTGTAGATGAGATATTTGTGTCAGACCAACCCACAAACTCTCAGGAGTCCTTGGCAGCAGTGCCCACAGCCCAGCTGTCTGCACAGTGCCCCACAAAGGAAAAGAGCACACTCCTATACAAAGGATTTTGTCCAGTTTGTCACAAGGAAATATTTTTGTACCTCAAGACCTCATGCAGATTGTTGCTGTTACTCAGATAGCAACAATGCATTTCATATGCCAAGCACTTCCCAAATCTCTACAAAGGCAGGCATTAGGGCTCCTCAAGTCCAACTCCTTCAGAGCAGCCCACTCAGCCATCTCCAAGGGTTTCATTGCAAAACCCTGCAGTCATCAGCTTGGAAATGTTCCAGGTGCTTAATCACAGCAGAGTGGGACTGAGAGAGGGAAGAGAAATTCTCAGAGATAAGCAGCACTAGGAAGGATGTGGTGGCCAAGGGAGAGAAACAGGAAAAGGGGAGGAGGAGGAGAGGAAAGGGAGAATAAATATGTCACACTGCTGATGAGCAGAAACACAAACACCAGAGACACACACAAGGAAGGCCAGCAGTGGCTCCCCCAAGTTATTCTTCTGTCCTCATCCACTTCCTCCCTAAATCAAAAGATATTCATGGAGCAGCCAGCTGCACATCTCACACAACAATCAGGCCAAGCTGGGCATTGCCATACAACCAACAGGTCTGACAAGCCAGTTACACCTTCATGAAGTTATCAGAATTATTTCTGCAGGAGAGTGGAAGGAAAGCTCAGCAGGATCAGCACAGAATTAAGGAAAATAATTGCTAGAGGAGAAAAGAATGGGAAATAGGTGATGAGGACTGTTTTGGTTGTGGGATGGGGTTTTTTCAGGCTGAGCTGTGAGACTGAAACAGATGTTTCAGCATTAAGCTATGCTTCAGGCTGCAGTAGTTTCAAAAACTAGGAATTTTTAAGAAACTCTGGCAAAATACAAAATAATCCCCTTTTGTTTGACTTCTGATAAATCCCTTTGATGAAAAATAATATATGACAACATCAAGTAAAACAAAGTGCTGAGAATTTACTTAAAAGGGAGAAAGAGGAAAATATAATGACTAATGGCCAAGCAAAAATAGATCTGCTATTAACTGTGTTGCCTTAAGTAATAAAGATTAATATGCATAAATATCTAATTCATTCCCACAGTAAGTGCTATGCTTTACAAGTGCACATACAAGTTCTAGATTAATTAAGAATAAAACAAATTCTGTTCTGATTGATACAAGACAATAAAGGCCACACATAATAGAAGAAATGGTAACATGCAGCTCACCAATGTGGACAAAGTACTGTAGTGAGGAATAACAGTAAAACTTTGCAGCAGCTATCCCAGAAGCTGCTAAAAGCTTCAGCTCTCAGGCTAGTTAGCCCTAAAGAAGTAATTGATTTCAAAAAACAAAAGTTGAAGTAACAGAGGAAAAAATAAGACTTGTTTCTATTGAGTAAGAAATAAATTGTAAGGTCAGAAAATATATTTATCATGAGGAATCAGAATATAGGTTGAATAAAATATCTCCTGGGTATTCCTTACTTTGTGCCAGCCCATCCACCTGCTAATTAGCACCAAGACATTATTGTGATTGCATTAGGATAACAGCATGAATAATTCATTATACCTTACCCAGAGATCTGGCACTTTAGTAGCTCTTAATCAGTTCCTAATCCAAGGATTCAGCATAATCTTTATGGCAGAATTAACAACATAGATACACACATAATGTGTTTAGTAAAAATTTAAAGCAATTGTTTTAAACACAACTAACAATGGGCTAATAAGCTCAGCTAAAGCTGGGCTTCACTAATCTAAAAATAAGTTAATTCTGTCCCCTTTTAGCCTAGGCTCGTGGCCAATCTCAAAGTGAGGAAGTGTCAGCAGTGGAAACCCAGAGAATGACTCAGCAGTGGTACCAAAGTGTGCTCACCTCTGAGCAATGCTGGGCTCTGATCACACCAATGACAGAAAATGTCTGAACTTCCCAACCCTTCCCAGTGCTCCCAAACCACCTTAGAGCCCAGAGGGGCTCAACAGGACCTGCTTCAGAAGAGGCAAACACCAGTCCTTAAAGACTGATACTTCTTGTTTCAGAAGAGGCAATATCAGTCCTCAAAAAGCTTGGGGTGGCACGAGGGAGCAGAGATGCCTCTGCCCTTTGAGGACGTGCTGGAATCTCACCCACCCCTCAGCCAGCCAGCAAACACTGGAGGGACCTGGGCCACTGCTGCTCCCTCTCTGAGCTGGAGGCAGGGACAGGAGCAGGGATGGCTGCCCCAGGGTGGGCCTGGCTGCCCTGGAGACAGGAGGCTGCTGCAGAGGGTGGGCACACCTGGCATCCCCTGGGTGGTGCTCTAAGGCCCCACACCCTGGGCAGGTGTGTCACTGCATAGCTGGGCTGTACTTCACTAACAACCACCCGGGATTTGGCTTTTTTCTGAGTCAAAACAAAGAAAACATGGACAAGCCCCAGTTTGTCTTTGCAGACAGAGAACACCATCCATCTTACTCAGCAGGGAAAGCAGTTCATCACTGCCATCCATCCACTGCTGTGCCCTCTGCAAGAGTCAGATGTGCTTTTGTGCTGGAAGGGCACAAAGGCTGTCAGGAGAATGCTGCTCCTGCCAACCCACTGCAGCTCTGCTTCCTTCCAACGTGTGCCTTAGTGCTGGGGAAAGGAATCAGTGCTCTTCTGCCAGCCCTGCTCTTCCAGTAACCTCTGCTGGAGAAATCCCTGAATAAAGGACATTCCTCAGATTGTTCAAACAAGGATGCAGTTCTCTGAATGCCACAAACTTCATATACAATTACTGCAAGTATATTAGGCTTATATTTCTAATAATGTAGGTCTATTATAAATCATATATAATTTATATATATAAATTATTACAATATATTTTATATAGAAATAATATTTGTATTATTTATAATAATAATTGTATTCTCTATATATTTATAATTATTATATTTAATATTTGTAATTGGCAAAACATCACTGAAAGTCATATGGACAGTATATTTTGATCTGTTTCTTCTCCTAGACCTGTTGTTAAACCACTTAATTCTTCAGAGATGGAAGAGTTCAGCTACTATTAGATTGAGTCCTGAAGTGGAATCGATCACATTATTGAATTATGTGAAAACTAATTTGAGTACATCACAGCACATAACTGATTTCTTAAGGATTTTCTCTATAAAAAACATATATTAACTGCTGAAGTACTCACAGTGCTCCTCCTTGTGCACTCTGGGGTTTACAGAAACCCAGCTCAATGAAAATAATTCATCTGGCTATAATGTTTGAGTTGGGACAGGCAAGCTGGCTCATAATCATTAGTTAAAATAATTTCTACTAAAATATAAGACAAGTAACACTGAAGATTCAGAAAAATGTGTATACTTGAAGTATATATACATATATATATGTAAGTGTATTACTACATTTATAGTTATTCAATATTAAATCACAATTGGCATATAGGAAAGTCATAATAAACACTGTTATTTCTAACAGATGGTTCAATTTCTAACATCAATTAAAAATTCACCTGGCCTGACCTCAGTGTTCAGAAAACATCTTCATTAATCTCAGAAATCATTAAGGCTCAGACACGAAACCATCTGCATCTATGGAACTTCAAGTACTGCAGGCTTGCTCAGAACAAGATCTAAACATCCTCTGTCAATTATGTGGATAATCAACTTCACATCCTTCAGAACTGCCACTGATTTCAAGGAGCTGCTTCAATGAACCTAAGATCTATCAAATAGGTTTCTTGTGTTGTTGAAGTGGTTTAGCCAATTATTCCTCATCAATTATGTTAAATTAATTCAAATATGTGGTGTGGATAGAATTTCAAAAAACCAAGGATACAAAGGACTGGAATATTTTTCCTGTTTTCTCTTTGTCCTTAAACTCAAATTGGTTTATTGAAAGAATTTCAAAAAACCAAGGATACAAAGCACTGGAATAATTTTCCTGTTTTCTCTTTGTCCTTAAACTCAAATTGGTTTATTGAAAGATTTCCAGTTGTTCCCATGCTGACAGAAAATGTTTTATAATGTATAACAACATCAGTTTTCACCTTTCTAACTTTTACTATCATTAAGTCATTCTCTTACATGATTTAAAATACAGCCAGGCTTTTCATTTTCCTCAATGTGAGGTGGATGGACATAATTTTTCTCTAGATTATTATAAGGCAGCCTATTGCAGCTGCTGGAAGAGGCCCTGAGAGTAGGTTAGAGAACACCCTCCATGCTCCCTTGGGCTCTGGAAGTCAGTCCATCCAATTTACAGATGTAAATCACAGGTGAGGATTAAGGGTGGAAAACCACAGCCTGGAGTTACAGGCAAGGGAAAGGCAATGTGGAAAATCTATTTTCAAAGCCAAAGTGAGACCCAAGTAGGAACAGAGTGAATGGTTACTTACCAGAGGAACTGTGACCTTTGACATGTGTTATCTGTTATCCTCCAGTCTCACCTCTCTTCTTAAGGTTTCTGCTTCCCTGGAAGCTGCACATTCTGTGTTACTGCTCATGTTGAGGAGCAGCCTCTCAGTACATAGTTCAGTGTCCCACAGCATTGGCACAATTTGTTCAAGAGGGTTCAATAGGGTGTGGGTGTTTTAGTACTCTGAGAGATGAACACAACCATTTCTGTGAAACTTGAACATGTTTGAGCAGATTAGGACACAGACTGAGAGTATCTCTGTCCCTATAAAGACACAAATAATTTAAGGGCTGACTACACCATAGCTTTCAAGTTCCTTTAACATCACAGAAAATGTTGCTTTACTGTGAGCAGCTGTGAGGATGCTAAAAATTCAAGGATATGCAGTGGCCTTGTTAATATCATACCAAAACCCTCAGAATGACTGAACCTCTCAACAAAGATTGTAAATCCTCCATGCCTGCTCAGTGATTGCTCATGTGCAGCTCCTCACAACACTGACTCCTTCACAGCACAGCCAACAAACTCCAGCTCTCTCCTCACCCAGCTAAGCCACTCTTTTGTAGAACTCTTCTTCTTATTGGACACAGCTGTGGCCTATTAAGGGCAGGGCTGTTCCTAATTTTTGGTGATTAGCACAGCTGCAACTCCTCAGGTGTGTGATTACCTTCTGCACTATCTTTATTTTCTTACATTCTATCCCTCCACAAAAGATTGCCTGTAAAAGACATGGAAACTGTGGATCTGGGCAAGAGTCCTGCTCAGAGGGACACTAATGAAACCCTCACCATGTCAAGAGCAGCAAAGAACCTTTAATGCCTTCAAGGACACACAAAGTCCCCCCTGGGGACAAGGGGGAAAGTCACTCAATTTTGAGTCTTTCCATTGGAATTACTCCTGCTTCAAACAATGTTGTGAACTTCAACGAAGCAGCTTTGGTGAATACATCTGGTGTCTTCAAACAATAAACTGGGCATAGCCCAGGATTTTATTTATTTTAGAGAGTGACAGGCAGAAGACATGACTTGGGAGTGACCTATGAGAAATATCAGTTCCAAAATACCTGAATCCTATGGTCTACTGAAAAATATTGGAATAAACATGTGCTATTCATCAGCTTTGGTTTCCTCCAGATCTCAGTAAGGATTACAAAAAAGCATTTAGCAATCCCAGGGCCCAGGAAATGAAAAAGCTGCTGAAGTGTAAACAAGGATATGGATTGCACTCGAGCATTTGTTTTCTTGCTCCATAGAAAATTCTACTAACTCCTACCAAAACACAACCACCAAAACATGCTCTGCTCATCACTGGCAGCTGGAAAACATGGGAGAGGGATCTGTGTTCCTCCTGGGAATGCAATCCACTGCTGCACAGCATCATTCTGCAGGATGGCTTTGGGATCCTGTGCACCAGGGCAGCAGCCAGCCCTCAGCTGCCAGCCCAGAGAGGCCAGACCTGCTGACTCACTTGTAAAATACACAATGCTCATGGATTTGTGATCAAGTGTCACAAGACAATAACTAAAATGAGAAAGGACCCCTTGACTTTTGAATTAAGAAAAATATTAATAAAAAGGTAATATTAATATTACTTTAAAATATTAATTTAAAAGGTAACAAAAAGACAGGTATTTCTATCAAAGGGTAAATAAACCTACCAACTACTGATATTTTACTGACCACCCAGAGTGTTTCAGTGTAAAAAGGCAATCTCATGGCCAAGTTTTACCTTGGTTCCACAGGGGCAGTAGGAAGGTGTGTAACTATTTTCACCTTTTTCAGATGTTGTGTTACTCTTTCAATTGTTGTTAATTTTACTGATATAATAAAGCTAGAATTATCTCTAGGATTATGGAATATATAAATGCACACAAATCTACCATTACAAATTCTAAAACTCTGGATACTTAAAAAGAACCTGTGCACTGCTTTTAAAAATTATGAGCAGCTGTAGTGGGTAATTCTGACCAGTAATAATTATTTCTATAATTAAAAACTATCAGTTCTGATAAAGGAGAACTTACATGACCTTTGAGCTAGCTCAGGTGCCAGTGGCAGTCTGGTTCAGCTAACTTCTGCTTCTGGGACATACCATGACAGAAGTGTGCTCAGCACCATGAACGTGCATGCACTCTAACTGTTGGGAGAAAACAAAAACACTGTTAAGTTTGTGTTCTACACTTCAGTGAGCTAAATAGAGAAAGGCAGTCTTTAGCAACAAGTATTGCTTCTGTCAGAAGTAGGTGAGTATGAAATAGCTACTGGGATGTTCACCTATAAACTGATTTGGTGATCAGCACTTCAGAGAAAGAGCTCAGAAGTGACAGAGGACAGAAGCAACCACAGGTGTGTCACTGATATGCTGAGTTATGTGTTTTACAGCTGTCCAGCAGCTCCTGTACTGAGCAAACAACTAAACACACCACCTTGGGAAATCCACTTTAACAGAGTGACCCCACTGCAGGTGCTTTTGGGTTTTGTGGGTTTGGGTTTTTCCTCTTTCAGCACACTATGTTGTGGTTTTTGTTGTTTAGCATGTGTCAACTTCTCATTAAACTTCTGATTAAATATGTTTTAACTTGTCAGTGATGTGCTGGATAACTCTATCTCTGCTCCAAAGAAAAGACAGGACAGCTCGTGTAGAGATAACATCCCTGAAGCAGCATTTTATTTTATTCACTTAATTCCAAAACATTTAATTTAGAAGTCTGGCTTCCCAGTCATCCATCTTAACATGGGCAAATATTGACATAGAGTTGTCAGAATACACAGACAACCAAACAGCCAAAGAGTTTACAAAAAATAAATTCATGATTCTTCAAAACAACTGCAAAAGGTTACAAGTATCAAAACTCTTAGGTAGATGCACTGCATTTAAAGAAACTGTGCACATAAGTTAGAGGCAAAAAAACCAAATTGCTACTGAAACCTCACATTTCAAACAGTTTATTGTAAACTGATGAACAGAGTTGTCATTTCACATCAGCTTAACTGTTTTCTTTGACTGAAAAAACTTTGGGGTGGCTAATTTACTTTGCATGCACAAAATGTACTGCTTAACAGAACTGTCAGCTCATTTCAAACAGAGAACTTTATCTGGAATCTAGTTATCCTCAATCACTTTCCATATTTTCCAATCAACAGGCAAATTAAAAATGCCTCCTTCTGCACTGCTGAAGTGCAACTCAGATAAATAGGGCCAATAAACCAATCAATCCATCAATGCCCATGAAGACTCATCTGAAACTGCTTCTTGATAAAGTGGACAGCAGATCTGAACAGCTGTACAATACAGATATGCTTAGCACTAGATATTTAGTGTGACTGTGGCAAGGAAATATTGGTGATGATGGGGATGGCCAAGTGGATGAAAGAGGGATCAGAGGAAAGCTTATTAATTATTGCCCTCTCCTGCTTCTTCATCCTGCTGATCACTCGTCCACAGAGTGAGGTTATCTCGAAGTAACTGCATGATGAGGGTGGAGTCCTTGTAGGAATCCTCATTTAGTGTGTCCAGCTCTGCTATGGCATCATCAAAGGCTTGTTTGGCTAAAAGGCAGGCCTGCTCAGGGGCATTCTGGATCTCATAGTAGAACACTGAGAAATTGAGTGCCAGCCCAAGCCTAATGGGGTGAGTGGGCTGCATGTGCTCTTTGCTGATTTCAAAAGCCTCTTTATAGGCAGCTTCTGAGGCTTCCACCACACTGTTCTTCTTCTCTCCAGCAGCAACTTCTGCCAAATAGCGGTAGTAATCCCCCTTCATTTTCAGGTAAAAGACCTTGCTCTCATACTGGAAGTCATTGCAGTTCTTGATCAAGTATTTATCTAGGAGAGCCAAAACATCATTGCAGACTGTCTCCAGCTCCTTTTCTATCTTCTCCCTATAGGCTTTGACCTTCTCCAGCTTCTTCTCGTTGCCATCTGCCATGGTCTTCTGCTCGATGCTGCTGATGACGCGCCAGGAGGATCGTCTGGCTCCCACCACGTTCTTGTAGGCTACAGACAGCAGGTTCCTGTCCTCGTTGGAGAGGGGCTCATTCAGCTCAGTTACCTGAAAATACAGACAAAGAGCAAATTTAAAGGGTTTGCCTTAGAGAAGAGCGTGCAAACCTCCTTCAGTACTTTCATCACGAAGTGCAAGATTCAAAGTTTCTTTAGAATCCAAAATTCCTTCTAGACAGGCTTAACTTTGTAACATTGGAAGTGTAAAACTGTTCTGCAGCCAGGATTTATAAGAGAGAAATTCCCATAGTTTTGAAGTAATATAAGGGGTACTAGAAGCCATTGCAAAGAACATTCACTGAATAAAAGTGAGTCAAGCCTGTGTAATGGAGAAGCAATCACAGAGGAAGGCTCAGGTTTTTAGGAAGTCTGCTCTAATCATACAGACTACACGCTTAGTGATGAATTTAAATGTACCTAGAACCAGGTTTTTGAATCTGGAGCACAGCAGGGACACTGGAAGCTGCTGCAATTCTCCCATCTCTGTCTCCTGCTGCTTGTGTCCATTCACCAGCAGAGATGGAGGCACTGCAGTCATTAAGCTCTGCACAGCACAAATGGAATCAGAGTTCCATGGTCTCTTTCAGACATGTAGTGGGTGATCACACAGTGTAATACAAAAGTTACCCTGATTTCTGCTAACTGGCTGCAGACAAATTCCAGGGATAGGAGGTGAAAGAATCTGCACAGAAATAGGACAGCAAATCAGGAATGAAGCCATGATACACTTGGAACTGCTGCTTCAAAAAGCTGAGAGAGAAGGACAGTGCTTCTCATACTGTATATTTAGGCCTATTTCACTTGATGTTTTAACTCAGGCTATCACATCCATGGTCACTTGAAACTGTTCTACTTTTTAAAATTTATACACATGAAATTAAACTCAAAGGAATTATGATGAAAAATGTAACTCCTCTACCTTAGCCATATTGCTTTAAAATCAGTCACTAGAATTCTAAGGATATGTACTTTGGATAACATTCTAAGGATATGTACTAAGGATAACTCCTTGCTCAGACACTGTTAAAATCATTAACTACTTCTTTTAAAAATGTGCACATTTACACTGCTGGACAGGCACCAGAGTGTTCACAGCCAATACTTACACACTACAAACAATCAAGTTACAAATATTTGCACTATTCTGAGGCTGCTGGTGTTGGCAGTGAACCTTCTAACAAATGTGCTTATTTCCAGATCCAAAAACATACTTAACATGAATTATAACTCTTACACTAAGAGAGAACTTACTTTCAAATTTGGGTTTTGGTCTTAAAATATATTTAGTCAATTAGTTTTATCTCCAAAATGACTTTTCAGGAGCCTGAACTCCCAAAAGACACGGCTCTGCTTGTCCTAATAGAATTGGAGGCAACCTACAGAGAATGAAATGCACAGGAAGAAACTCCAATGACATCTTCAGAATCTTCATCATAGCTCCCAAGCAATATTTCCTCAACCATCTCCACCACAACCTACCTGGATCATCTCTAGTAAAGATCTTAACAGTTCTTTCACTGTTTAGTGACCAAAATGGGAGCATATAAAAGGAATCCTGACTACAACCCTGCATTCCTAACTGCACAAGCTAATGAGTGTGCAGCACTCCATCAGCTCAGAGATCAATAAATGAATTCTGTGTGATCCCACACAGGCCATACACCAGGCTGAGCTCATTTCCAAGGACAACACCCCAAAGTGAAAGTTCCACAATGGAGAGCAGACCCATGACCTGACCCAGGTCAGTGGCCTGTGGTTATTCTGGTTCTGTCAGCCAGAGCCAGTTCTGAACCAGGAGCTGCAAAAATCACTGTGCCTGAGCCAGTACAGTCAGGTTAAATTAATAAAACTTGCCTGATACAAAGTTCTGCAATCCATCATTGTGGAACAAATAGAAACCAACTAATGAATTTAAACCAGACCAGTTTCTTGTATCATGTGGGCTCAGAGCTCTATACCAGGAACTGGAACTCTACAGGAACCCCAGAGAAGGCCATGGGGAAATCATCTCCCAGCAGGGGAGGGCACTGCTGCCATTAAAGACAACTCCTTCCCCTCTCCTACACAAACACTTCATTAACCCCAAACCTGACACTCAGGGATAGGTACTAAAAACACAGAATATCCCACACTTTTAAAGTCCATTTATATACACAGATAAAGCCTACATCACAAACTAGAACCTCAAGCTATTTGTTTCAAAAATTAATTCAATATTTATTTCACTGTGTAGTATTTCTCATGTGACTAATTTTAATATTCTCTATCTCACATCACCCACGTTACCAATTTTAAATAGTAAATTATTTTTTACCACTATGTAGCTATACTGGAAAAGCAACATAAATGAACAGAGGTCCTAAGCATTACCTATTAGGATTAATACTGCCCAAAAACCAAAGGGCTTACACAGCTACAATTTTTCATTGTTTCTGGAATTATCTAAACCAAAGGGCACTCAATGCTGAAATCTCAGGATGCTGAAGCATTTGTTGCATCAATTGAGAACCTTTCACCACACTGACACCCAAAGCAGCTTTCTCCAGAGGTACCTACCGTGTCAGCTTTATTAGAAACAGCTGGATCCTGGAGCAGCACTGGGAATCCCATGCCCCATGGAAGAATGGCATTCACATATCACTGTATGTGGTATCAAAATGACTTTAATAGTTACAAATTAATGGGTTTAGTAAACTAAACTAAATTATTTGTAACAGTAACTATTTCATTTTCCTCTCCTGTTTACACATTACAATCGAAAATACTGGAATTCTTCCATGAAAAAAATGTTTACCACAACAGAAATTTGTACTGAGCAGTAAATTCCTTATTTAAGCTACAACTGCTACTTGGTCTAGCTTTTTTCTTTATAGAAGGAATTAATGGGAATAAAAAATGAATGTTTCTCCAGCTTTATGCTGACAGATGAAACAGCAGCTTTGTCATTTTTTTCCTCAGTGGCAGAGTCAAAAATCAGGCAAAGACATTTCACTAAAACAAGCATTTGTTACTTTATGTTTCTGAAGTAACTACCATGCTGTTGGCTACATTCTGTATTAAAAAGTGCAGTAATATCTCAAACTGAAATTGTTCAGATTTCAGTTTTACACTGAAAACACACTACTTTCACATAGCACCTTTAAAAAGCATCAGATGTGTTACATTCAGAGATTTTTTAAAAAATTAAAACAAACCTTTCAAATATGAATATATATATAAATATAATATAAAGATATCTTGGAGAATAGATTTCTGAGTTAGAATACTGATTTCCTTCCTCTTGGAGGAAGTCTAAATTCTCTGGATTGCAAGATTACTTCAATATTAAGCTATATGGATTGAAAGCTCTCTGAATTATCTCAGTTATTTGCAATCACTGAAACAGAAGTAAGAGCTGTGAGGAGAGCCAGCCCTCAGAGCATTCCACAGATTATGCTCAGACCTATAAAATCAACCTCAACACTGAAGAGCATTCTGGAAATTGCTGAGTTGGAGTGAACACCTGGGAAAACCAAATAACCAACAGATGCTACATCACAGATATGCAACAGTGTATGAACAGCTCTAAACAAGGGAACTGTTGCTCTTAAATTCAGATTCCTTTTTGTATTTTAAAAGTATGTATAAGTTTCAAGACTCCACTTATTTACAAAGTGTTCTCGAGCTCCCAATTACAGACGCTCATGATCACACGAATTATTTGTGAGCAGAAGTGGCATTATAAATGAGAATACCTCAGCTCCAGATCAATCAAAATTTGCACAGCAATTAGAACAGTTTGAAGACAACTGGACATGCACACGAGCTCTAGGTACTTTATTTACACCTCCTAAGGCAGAGCAGCTGTGTTCTCATGGTTTCTCATGTGCAGGGACCATGCATACACTGCAGGTCTGCAGCTCTTGGAGCTTTCTACTGGCAACAGCCAGAAATTGACTTCTTGAGCCATGCATTTTAGCGGGTTCTCTCTTTCGTCTTTTAAAATTACCAATTGCAAGAAGAGCTGTTACTATTACATTATTTGTATCAAGCACTCTAGAGATAGAATTACAAACACACCTTGTTTTAATGTCTTGTGACTCTGGTACTGAGAGACTCATTAGTATCACTGTTTTAGAACTGGACTGCTTGTAACATTTATTACAACATAATGGCAATAGTGAACAAAAGCAGCAAAATTAGTGACTTTTTACGGCCCTCATTTAGGGAGGTGACATTCTCACAACAAAAATGTGGAATCCATTTGAAGCTGCTCTTTTTCGACCTAAAATCATCTCGTGCCTTCAAACAGCAGAACTCTCAAGAGAAACTGTCCCTCTTGGGGCCTTTGGTGTTCACAGAGGACAGATCAGCAAGAACAAACCAACTGTAATCTGATATAGAAAGACACTGCTAAGCATCCAGTGGCATTAACATTACCCATAACATTCAGATCCTGTGAATGCTTTGTTTTCAAAAAAGGGACTAGACATAAAAGGTTTGACCATTCTACAATTTTATTATGCATCAGTACAGTCAGATCAATACAAATAATTTTCAGTGCTTGGTTCGGAAAGGAGCAGAGTTGAAAACGTAACATTGTTTAAACACATTTTAGTATTCAACAGGGTATGGATGCACTGAGAAACTGTTACCCTACAAAGAAGAGGCAAAAAGGCAACGTTAAAGCTCGGGAAACGCTCCTGGAACAGGGGGTAGCTTTCACACTTCGATGCAGCTACTATCTTTGAGTCACCGATGGTAGCGAGTGAGGCAATAGAAACGTCTAGAAGAGGAAGGGGCTCCTCTCGCTGTGTCCCCAGACAGCCCCCGCCGCAGTGCCCATCCCACGGGAGCAGCGCCCCCAGACGCTGGCGGATGCCCAGAAGGGGAGATGCACCCAAGGTGAAACCCAGCACCCCGTCGGGAGGGAAGGAGGGAGGTGGCCGAGGACGGGCCCCATGTGTAGCACAGAAGGAACGCGCGGCGTTCCCGCCGCCAGCACAGGCGGGCGCCATTCAAATGGCCGCACTGCGAGCCCGATTGGAGCGGTGGGGACACGGAGAGGAGGGCATGGGGACAGCCACACCCCCGGGGCAGGGACAGCCGGGGAGCGGGAGGGCTGCGAGACAGGGAACGGAGGGAACGAGGGGGGGAAGGAAACACATTTTGAAAGGGGGTGCCAGGTCCGGTTTGGACCGGCTACTCTTTGTCTCATCTCTGCCCAAGGCAGGTAGCACCGGGCACCGCCCCACACGGCGGCGAGCTGTCCCGGCGGGATGGTCGGGCTCCCGCTCCCGCCCTCCTTTCTTCACCGCCACGGGCGGGAGCCGGCGGCTCGCATCCTCCCCGGCCCCGACCCCGCCTCGGACCAGCCCGCACTTCCTCTCCCTCCCTCCCTCCCCCGCCGCTACTCCCCTGCACACTCCTCCCCGAGTACGCCCCACGGCCGCCACGCTACCGGCCCCACTCACCGACTTCATGGCCGAGGCCATGTCATCGTATCTCTCCGCCTGCTCGGCCAGGCGGGCTCTCTGCAGCAGCTGCTCTCGGTCCCCCATGGCCGCTTCCGTGGTGGCTGCCGGGCTGGGCTCTGCGCGCCCCTCAGAGAGAGCGGAAGGCGGGCGGGGATGTGCGGCTGGCCGCGCGCGGGTGGCGGGAGCAGGAACCGTAAGCGGAGCCGCCCGCTGGGCTGTGCCGGGCTGAGCTGATCTGTGCCGGGCTGGGCTGTGCCGGGCTAGGCTGGGCTGTGCTGTGCTGGCCGCCGCTCCCTCGCCCGCCGGCCGCGCTCCCGGACCGACCGCGGCGTGTGCGGCTCGGAGCCTCGCGCTGCTGCCGCCGCCCGCGCCTGCGCGCCGGGAAGGCAACGAGGGGGCGGAGCCGCGGTGCTGCAGGGGAGGGGAGGGGGCGCTGCTCCCCCGCGCTCTATTTCTAGGTGACGTCACTTGCTATAAATAGCCATGGCGGGGCGCCGGCCGCGGGCCGCGCGTGCGCGCTGGGAGTGCTGCATTTTCCTGCTGCAAAGGTGGAGGTGGGCGGGGGGCGCGGGCACTGCGGGACGGGGCACGGCACGGGCTCGGACACCGACACGGTCACCGCCTCGCCGGGCCTGCCTGGCCTCGCCCGAGGCACGGGCGGGCCACCGCTGGCTGACCACAGCCGGGGTGACCACGCTCCGCGTTCACGTGTGTGACCCTGCCCAGCCCCGGGGCTGCTTTGTGCGGCCGCAGCCCGCAGTGGTGGCACGGCCGTGCCTCTGAGGGGGAAATGAGCCGATCTCGCATCCCCGCTGCCTTCAAACAGCCCGAGCTGAGGGGGTGGTACCACGGACCAATTCTACTACCTTACCTAAGAGATGCAGTTAATTCAATTTTACTACGTATTTTAATGTGTAATAGTCAAGCTCCTCTTTCATAAATTGACAGACTACCATTCGTACATAAAAATTACCTCAAGGTAAGAACCTTGCACAAACAACAAATTGTCGCTGGTGTCCACAGAAACGCTGGGAGCCACGTTACTCATCTCTTACAATAAATCATGGATTCACTTTTCCCATTCAGCCCTGGGCAGCATTTAAACACGCCTGCACTGCTGAGGGTGTGGGGAGCTGAGCCAAGGTTTGCTCACCTGCGCACAGCTCAGCACCAGAGCACCTGTGGCGATTCCAGCTCCCATCTGTCCTCACCCCCAAAGAGAAGCAGAGAAACTCCCTGAGCTCACCGGGAAGCAGGGACAGGGCTGCTCTCACTCCTCCCGACCTCTCCACTACTCTCGGTACTCTCACACTGCTTCTAATGAGTCAATCCAGTCCCTGGAGTCAGACAAAAGTTTTTAGCCTTAACTCTAATGCTGCTGCCTTTTGTGCATTAAACCCTAATGCCGTTTAAAATAAATGTTGTGGTTTTAAAAGGGATTAGATGAATACTGCTGGTTAAAAGACATAAATAAATATAACAAATAAGAATAAACTATAGTTATATGTAATAAGGCATGAAAGATAAAACTTAGCAAGCTATAAACTGATTGCCAGAACATTCTGGAAACAGCCCTTGCAGTAGTGTGAAGCACAAACACCACTGTGCACTCATCCCAGCAAGCCAAATGGGATTTTGTTTTCACTGTTTCTAAGAGAAGGCAGTGACATCCAAAACCTGAACAGAATGGATCCCAAGTATCAGTTCAATTTACTATCACAATTATTTTTAAACTTGCATTGATTTTACCTCAGAATAAATGTTTAGGTATAGACAGCAAAGATGTGATTTTGAAAGTACATTATTCCATGTAAAAATACAAATTTTAATGCATTTGACCCTTAGGCAAGGGTAGTGAGAGATGTGCCAATCCTCCTTGCCCAGTTCACTTCAGCTGGGAACCTTTGCAGTTGGAATAATTTCTCAGCAGAGATTAGTCAGTTTGCAAAGGATTCCAACAGCTCTGAAAATATGTAGGGCTTACCAGCAGCTTTCTAGTCTTGCACAGCAGCTTCAGACTCCTCAGGGAAATGGATTACAAAGTATTTTTAAAACCAGTTATTCACCCACTGAACCAATCTGCATTAATCTTCCAAATATATGTGGATATATCTACACATGCACAAAACATTCTCATTAAATGCTTTGGTTTCCTTAATTAAGGCTTCTGTAAAACAGCTATTTCTCAGTCTAAAGCATCTCAAAAATTCCTAACCTGGAATCCATGAGGTCATGTGTAACCTCACTGCTGTAAAAGCAGATACACATTTAAATTCAACAGTTTCAAGAAAAAGTGCTAAAATAAGGCACCATTGTGTGCAGCATTTCCACAGGGTGACTGTAACCTAAAGAAAGGGAGGAGATTGCATTTCCCACCCAAGGCCTGGGGAGAGCACCTCTGTTCTCCTGTGCAGTGCCCTGATCTCCACCCTCAGCAGAGCCTCCCCAGTTACACAGAGGTGCAAACAAACAGAAATTAGAGCTCACACCGTGAGTTTTATAATCTCCTACAATATTTAGGAGTTACAATGTCTTAAAACAAAACTGGAAAGGAAAGGAAAGGAAAAGACAAAATCATCAGGCCTTTTATTAGAGTGCTGAATGGGGTGCAAGCAGTGCCTGTCTGTGGTTGCCCTGCTGGGCTCAGACACCAGGCATCACTCTGTGATTCCCATCAAAGCTCAGGAATACTGCTCTCATGAGGCTGCACTGAGAATTGTTCCCAAAGTGACCACACCCAGCAAGAATTTGTAGATGGAGAAATTTATGGCACTGAAAATTGCACTATGACCTCAGGCCGTGGCTGTGCTCCACAGGCAGATCTGATTATTGGACAGCACCCATGTTCCATAAATAGCTTCCTGCTGAAATGCCATTCCAGCTCAGGGCTCACTCGCACAGGGGCACTGGGGACACCACAGCTGGCTCAGAGCTGTGTCCCCAGGGCTGATGTTCGGCTGCAGGGACACTGCAGGAGAGGCACCACCACAGGGAAACCACCATGTGCCATTCCCAGGCTTTCCTCACGGTGGAAAACCTCCCCTTCGGTGCTCCTGGAAGCACTGAGGGAGCAAACCTCCCCTTTTGCTGTCCTGGAAGCACTGAGGGAGCAAACCTCCCCTTTTGCTGTCCTGGAAGCACTGAGGGAGCAAACCTCCCCTTTAGTGCTCCTGGAAGCACTGAGGGAGCAAACCTCCCCTTCAGTGCTCCTGGAAGCACTGAGGGAGCAAACCTCCCTTTTTGTGCTCCTGGAAGCACTGAGGGAGCAAACCTCCCTTTTTGTGCTCCTGGAAGCACTGAGGGAGCAAACCTCCCCTTTTGTGCTCCTGGAAGCACTGAAGGAGCAAACCTCCCTTTTTGTGCTCCTGGAAGCACTGAAGGAGCAAACCTCCCTTTTTGTGCTCCTGGAAGCACCGAGGGAGCAAACCTCCCCTTTGGTGCTCCTGGAAGCACTGAGGAGCAAACCTCCCCTTTGGTGCTCCTGGAAGCACTGAGGGAGCAAACCTCCCTTTTTGTGCTCCTGGAAGCACTGAGGGAGCAAACCTCCCCTTTAGTGCTCCTGGAAGCACTGAGGGAGCACACACACACATTTTGTGCCACTCTTTCCAAGACTCATGGAACTACAGCAGTGCTGCCACAAAGTCCCTGCCACTAACATCCTCCTGATCCCTGGAGAAAATGATCTTCCCTCTCCTTTCTGCAGCAAGGAAATGTTTTATTTAGGGAACTGCTAAATGATGAAAGTCTTGGGGACAAGATACTAAAAAACTGAGAGAGAGAAGAGAAACCACCCACTGGTGGGGGAGGTTAACCAGCTTCCACATCACAGCAAATGAAGTAGAGACAACTGTGGAAGAGAAAGAGATGGAGTTTGTGAACATCTGGTCTTGGAAATACTTGTGACTGGCCCTTACATGGGGCACGATGCTCAGATAGTGCTGCAGGACAGATTCTTCCAGAGGCTTGGGAGTATCTGTAATTTTTATTGTTAGAATTCTAGCAGCACATTCCCCCAGTAAAGTGAGATAAATGTGCACCAGGAGGAGAGATGGTGTAACCAGTGACAAGATCAAAGCACGAGATAGCAGTGGGTGTAACTGTAGTGTGATGATTCTCTCCCAAACCACAAGGGACTGTAATTTCAGTGACATACTTCTAGCCAAACCATACAGAATACTTTAACAAGCCTCTAGGCTGTCACAGTGTGTGAAAATATTCTACTCTTTGTCATATTTCAATTTCATATTAATCTTGAATCACTCACAGAACCTCCCTCATAACTCAAGGGTAAATCCTAGAATGAAGAAAGATGACACTGCCTGAGTGCTGCTCAGCAGCAGCAACAGGGCTCATGCCTTGCCTTGTGGTGAAGTACTCTGTGTATCTATTAACCCACACTTTAAAACAGAAGGGTACTGATTTGTACAAAACCTGTGAAGCTCTTGCTCCCTCATGGAAAGGGGAGGTGTGTACCCCAAAGCCTGTTTGGGATCACTGCAGTGCATTAATACCATTCAGAATTCACACACAGCAGCCTTTTGCATGCTCAAAATCCTGTGCAGACACAAGCTGATAAACCCTCAGAACTCTCTGGCACAATGTGCTATCTTCCAGCACCTGCTCATTTCAGAGTCCAGTGAGGAAACAGCACTATGTCTGAATAAAAGATGATGGCAGTTTTTCCTTGCCAGAATGATTCAGGGATATGCACAGGGGGTTGTCAAGCATGCTCAGTTGTGGGGGCTCCTCTAAGTGGTGAGAGCACAGTAGCTAATTGAAAGCAGCTTTAACTCCTCATGAGCTACTTCAGACTGTGGTGTTTGCTACTCCTGCCCAGATAGAAGAATGCAGTTTTACTCTTTATATAATGAGGGGGAAATAACCAGGATTCAGAAGTTTCAACAGGAAAACATGAAAAAGCCTGCTTATCAGCAGCTGCCAGCAGAGCACCATTTTGAAAAGAGGCTCTACAGGTAAGAGGAAAAAGAAACAACCTGTGTTAGAAAATACTGGAAGTAAAGGAGCAATATGAACACAAAATAAGTCAATCCTGCAATTTCTGGAACCTCTCTGAAAGACACCTCATGCTGAGCATAAACAATTAAGGACTCAGCATCAACAGCCATATTTAAAAAATAAGACCAAATCTGTCTTAACAAATGAATTTTTACTGCCCTTCAACCTTTACCAAAGTGGATTAGTTTGACTTAGAACTGGATTAAATCCCACTGAAAATGATTGATCTGAAACAATGACCTTTCACTGTAGAACATAACATGAAAGACTTTGGGAATAAGACTAATGAAGTGCAGAGATAAAACAAAATGCCTTTGCAGACATTTCCAAAAGTGGCCTCTTATTCTGGGTGCCCTACTTGAGTCACAGCACCAAGTGCTCGTTTCCTCTAAAAACGAGGCCCCAAGAAAGCTGAGCCAGGCATCCAGAATGAGGGACTGCCTGAAAACACTTCCTTGGAGCTGTCTCCCCCAGCATTTGTCCTGAGTGGGTGTTGGATGCACCAGTGACAGAAAGCAGAACTGCCAAAGGGACTGTGAGCAGGAAAAGCTGCTGCTCACATCCTCCAGCCCCTGTAGCAATGCCATGGAGCAGCTCAGGGAAGGTTCCATGGGCAGGGCCTGCACACAGCCATTTCCAGAGCACACTGCAGGGCAGAGCCACCCTCAGCCCCCACCGTGCCAGGCTCAGGGCTCTGCTCAACTGCCAAGAGAAAAGCCACCCCCAGCAGCAGAGCTGGAAAACATGGATGCTGCCTGTTGGGAGAGCGTCCCTCTCACCTCAGGGAGGGTCAAGTAACAGAACTTCTGAAAGTGCTCCTAGATTTCCATCCCCCTTCTGTGACCAATCAAGACATAGAGGCACTGTACTTTGGGCCCTTATATGCATTTTAAGATAAAAATAACTTTGGGTTTTTTCTATCTAGGGCAAACTCCTTCCTTTGCTAGGCCAAACCATGTGGAGGAGGAGGAGGAATGACAACAGCAGGTACAGCACATTCAGCTCAGGGCAGGTCAGCCACGTGCTCAGCGTGCTTCCAAGTACAGCTCCAAAGAAGAACAACAAAAACACATCCAGAGCTTGCTCCAGATGGTAGGATAGGGAAAGCAGAACACGGTGGGGACACAAATCACATCAAGGAAACCAGAACGAGGTAAGGCACAAATTGAACAAATTGCTACCCCAATGTGAATACAATGGAAAGAACTTCACTAGGCTCTCCTTGAAAGACCAACTCCAGCCAGCAGCACAGGCAAAGAAGGTCAAAAGCACTACTGGCATTCAGCACAGATTCACCTGTTCTCTTCCCCTGCTGCATGGGCAGGCACCCCATCTGCTCTGGCTCATGGATGGGGAAGCAGCAGCTCACCCCTGAATGCTGCCCAGCCCACCCCTGAATGCTGCCCAGCTCACCCCTGAATGCTGCTCTCAGCTCACCCCTGAATGCTGCCCAGCTCACCCCTGAATGCTGCCCAGCCCACCCCTGAATGCTGCTCAGCTCACCCCTGAATGCTCCTCAGCCCCCTGGAACCCAGCAGGGCCAAGTCCTGTGAGACCATCTGTAGGCACCACTTGCAAATTCCTGTCCAAATGCAATTAGCTCCTCCAAAGTGTTTTGTGCAGGTTCAATATCCAGGTGACATGGGGCAAGAGTGGGCCAAAATACACTGTACTTCAACCACTTGACTTTACATCTCTTAAAGGGATATTTTAATTTGCTCAATTTTACATATCAAACTTTGAATTGTCGAACATAAATTTTCAGAAAAGTAATAAGTTATTTCACCTGGGAAATGACCTAGAAAATTCAGTTGTCCTCCAGAGAGCAATTGTACCAAATTCAGAAATGAAATTCATTAAGTATAAGAGAAAAGGCCTTAATTCTGCTTTAGTTGAAAATCCTTTTTCAGATTTAAGTTTGGAAAAGAGACTTGTTGTTCTAGCACTCCTGAGGAATTTTGCTGAATTGAACCTCTTCTTTTAAACTAAAATCTCAAAACAACTGTGTTCTTGAACTATTTTTAAAACTTACAAGGTCTTAGGACACTGGTGTTGTTAACGTGGTAGAACAAAGGTCACTTATAAGCCAAGCCAAAATACCTGCATTCCCTAGCATGGGTTGCTTTCTTAGAAAAGAACCTATATAGAATGACAGCTATCTAAAATTTCTATACAGGCAGTGTTAATGTAATCTTATCTCCCCTGACAGGAAGCAGAACCAAATATTTGAAAGGAACTGAAAATACATCTCGTTGTAAGAGAGGCGTCATTCCTCTTTACTCCAATACATCTTCAACAGCAGGGAAGTGTAACCTCCCTGGCTTTCATCCACATGTATCATGTACCACTGGCTGCCTAAATCAGAGTCATTGTAGTGACATGTCACCAGCAGGGATGAAAACTAAAGTAAAACTAAAGTACCTTTGGGATCTCACACAGCAGCCCAACAAGATCCAGGGGGAATTTTGCTATGGGGCTGCTGCCTCTGTGTGGAGCCGCGTCGCTGGCTGGCTCCTCACCGTGTCCCGTCTCCGCTACACCGCGGGCCGCAGAAGGGCCGGTGACAGCGGTGACAGCGCCCGGAGGACGGGTTTTGCCAAGGCGCGGCCATGGCGGCCCCGCCCGCCCCTCAGGGGTCCCGCCGCTCCCTCAGCCTCAGCGCCCCCGCCCCGCGCGCCTCCTGAGGGGCCGCGCGCGCCCCGCTGTTGCTATGGCTCGGCGGGATGCGACAGCCAATCAGGGCGCGGCAGGATATATCTGTCGCTGTTGCCAACGGCCGCGGACCAATGGGAAGGAGACGGCGGGCGGCCCGCGGGCCAATGGGGAGGCGGCGGCGGGCGGCGGGAACGGCCCCGAGTGGAGGAGAGGGGCGGCCAGTGCCGGCGCTGTGAGGGCAGGGCGGGTTCGTCCCTCACGGGTGTTCGTGCGGCCCTACGAGCCCGGCATCTTTGCTCCCTGTGGAAATGCCCGGTTCACTCACGGCCCCGCTGTTGACGGCAATAAATGATAACGTGTGTGACCTTTCCAAGCACCGCTGTTCCCAACACAAACAAAAGGGGTTATTCCTGGTGAGAGCCACCAAAATAATGGAGGCTTCAGGCTCTCAGCACCCGCGAGTCTTCCCAGGGCAGCTAGTCCTGCCTTTTAATACATAATTGACAGGTGAAAGTTATCACTTCACATCCTTAGCTTGAAAGAAATTAACTCTGGAGAAACAGTAAGTGAAAACCTTTACTTGAAAACTTTGTAACAAAAGATAAGGGAGCCATCTTCTTCTTGTATCTCCGGACTGGAGGTTTGGCATTGGGGACACATTTTGCAATACATACTTTGTAAAAAACAGTAACACTTCAGGAAAATATCCAAAACCCCACCCTATAACTTGGAGGATTAGTTTTAAACCTGCATAAGGGCTACTGCTTGTATTAAACCCCAATTCAATGGCATGCCCTAGCACTGAAAATTCCGCAGGGCTCCAGTTTGTGTCACGTGTGACACTAAGGAGTATGGAACACTCCAGAAGTTACACCCTGCAGTACAACAGGAAGGCAGGGATAAGAAATAGCAGTATTTTACCAGCATTTACTGACACCTTATTTTCCAAGCCTGAGAAAAGGTTATCCAATATCCACTGCAAGGCAATGTAACCAAATTTTACTCCTTTGAGCACAGGAGCTTCATTTACCTTCATGATGCAACTCGGATCTGGCCAGTGTTATGATTAGATCTATGCTACTGCCACAGAACCAGTGCCTTGATAATTTTAACATTTACAGGGCAGCTTCAGACAGCTCCAGGAAAAACCTACAGTCCACAGCGCACCTTTGCTTTCCTCTATCCTTTGCAAAATTCTTAATAAAACTGTAACTAAACCAAACTTTGTAACCATTGAACACGCCTCCATCTTTCTCCCTCACTCTATTCCTCTCCCTGTCAGACCCCTCTTCTATTAAAAAAAAAAAAAGGGTGAAAAAAGGAAGCAATGGGGTATTTCCTGGGGAACTGCAGCAGGCACATGGAGTGTATCTGCAGGCAGGTCACATCCGTCCACTCTCAGAAAATTCACAGAGCAGGTATGCTGCCTGGAATATGTCGCTGGCTAGCGAGTCAACAACAGGATCCTTCGGGACCTGAAAGACACAGGAAGGAACCAAAGCCTCACCAGGCATGATTTTAACCCAGTTGGTTGTGGTGGAAGAGCTCCTTTGGGCAGAGAGCAGCACAAGGTGTGCATGGGAGGGGATGGCACTGGTCAGGGCTGTGTGCATGGAGAGACAAGGGCCTGCTTCCCCTCCACACTCACAGTAATACATCAGTGGGTGCAGAAGTGATGAGCACAATCCATGCCAAATCCAGCTCCCAGGAATTCAGAGCAGAGCAATTCCCTTCACTTTGCCCTAGGCTTTGGCTCCAACAAAAGCCAGTAACTGGCAGAGGATAAGACAGGAATTAAATAATTAAGGAAGTGATGTCCTGAACAAGGGAGCTCTGCTCAGGGAGAGAATGAAATATCTCCAAAATGAATTAACTTTTTGTTTGTTTGCTTGCTCTCATTTTACTCTCATTTTGGTTCTAACAGGATGCATGACCTACCAAAAAAAAAAAGTTGAGTTGTGTGGACAGAAGAAAGTTTTCACCTGCACCTGTGTGGTTCAGGCATAGGAATCAAATATCTGCATATTCTTGCCACAAGCCCAGAGTAAGTTGATTAAGCAAGAAGCAAAGTGTCCAGGAAGTCTGTAGAATGCTGTAAAATCATTTACCCATTCAAGTTCTTTCTTTTCATGCAACTCACACTAAAATATGCAAAAATAGCTTTTCTGAATTCTTGAACTGAGTAATTATTACAAAGATTTCAAGATGTCCCATTTGACATCTACAAGCATCACTCAGTATCCTGCTCTCAGCCCATGGTGTACTGAGTGTCATGTTTCTTCACCACTGCAAAAATCAGTGCAAGGATGCAGAACAGCAAGATGAAAACCAGCTAGAGACAGCCTGCTCTGGGAATCTTAGAAAAGGCTCATTCATTATTAATGCCCAAAGCTTTCCTTCTCGTCTGGCTTACATTATGGCTGGTAAAAAGGGTACTTTCCAAGATACAGATCTTTATATTGATGCTTTCAGAGGCTCAAAAGAGGTTCTGTTACTGCCCTCAGAGCTGCAGCCACTTCTTATAATGAGGCCAGCAGATATGGGTCCTGCTTGTTGCAATCTCTTTTGAAAAGGTTTTCCCCAGCAGCTCACACTGAAAGGGAAACAGCAATGGATGCTGACTGTTAGACCAACACATGTGAAGGCAAAAAATACATCAATGTACAGCTTAGACAGGGCTTTCTTGGGTCCTGTTGTAGGTAACAATTCAGAGATGTGCTCCCATCCTAACATGCATTCTCTACTGCCTTGAAGTCCTCATCAGAAGGAATGCAGACTGCACCCATAGCATGGAACCACCTTCTTTATCCTGGCCAATAATCACACTGCTCTGTGTACTGCCATCAGCCATCTCAGAACAGTGCAAAATCCCTTCTCCTCAACAATAACACAGATTTGCAAATGAAAATTACATTAAACGTTTTAAGAGATCTGAGAGAACAGAGTCAAATTGCTCAAAACACCTTAGAGGGGAGGACCTCAGGCAGCCATCTTTGTGTGATTGTTCTATAGGTGAGCCCTCCATTGCTGAAAATTTAAATGACACTTTTGAAATGCACAGGATCTTTTGGCCACCATTTCAATTACACATACAGTAAAATTAGGGTCTGACTAGCAATTCAAGTAGGAAAAACCAAAACCACCTTTCCTTCTACTATCTGCTGGGTGTTAGCCAGGGAATGCCCAGCTTGCTCTGAACTGGACTTCAGAAGCTATGCTTAAATAAATATGTTTCATACTAAATATGATATGAGATTTCACATCTCCTCTGAGAGAGCTGCAGGGGATTGTGTGCACAGAGCTCCTTTCTCTGAACTTGAGGTGTGTTCTTACCTGGCTTTTTCCCAGGGCTTGGCTTTCTTCCACACAGGGTGCAGAAACAGGTGGGCACTGAGGCTTGCCAAACACAGTCTGAGAGGAACTGCAAAAAAATATTATATACAAGTGCATTTGTATTTATGCTCTATTTGCCACTTACTGTAATGTTTTGCATCAGGACAAGAGGGGCTGTTGGCAAGATTACTCATTTGATAGAATTCTGTTATCTACAGACCTGCCCCATTTCTCAAATTCGTTATGGCCTGAAAATACAGGTTCTGCATTGGGAAGGCTGCCCTGACCAGGAGCAATATACAGGGAATCACATCTCAATTTGCAACTTTTCTTCTGCCCCAAAAAACTCCCCATAAACAAGGACGTGTCTACCGAAGCTCCTGGAACATGTTTTAAAAGCAGAGACCTCAAGAGTCAAAACATGTGGTTTTAGACAAAGACACAGCATTGGCTACGCATCTGCTCCAGCTTTCCAAGGCCACCAGTGGAGCCTGGGGACACGGCTCCACACTGCTCTGGAGGCTCTGCCAGCCTCCCAAAACACATCAGTCTGTGGGCACTGGGTACTCAAGAATGGGAGTATCCAGAGTTCTCTCCCATCATCACCAACTCAAAAGTCTCTCTAATGCAAGAACAGTGCCCAAACCACAACCAGGAAGAGCCCAAGGTGTGAGTGTCCATATGGGCCCTGCCAAGAGGGGCCCAACAGTGGAGTACAGGAAAGAAGTAGGACCAAGAGGATAAGTGTCAAGTTCCCTTCCTTGGAATGCTCCCCAGGTTCCAGTGACCAGCCCTGGGACTGCTCTGCTGGTGGCTGCATTCAGAGTCACATTTCCTAATGACAAATGGGCTCAACTCCCTCTGCTACCCTCTCAAGCATTTGTCTCATGCTTTTTTACAGCCCACTTACAGCAACATGCACAGTGCCCTTAGCAACGAGTTCTGCAATTCAGTTATGCAACATGGCCAAGAGTAGCCTCTGATGGTGGGCCTAGGACCTGCTGCCTGCCCCTGTCAGGATGCTGGGCTGTCCAAAGGGGAGAGCCCAACAGCAGGAGGATTCCCAGCACTCTGAGCTGGAATCCCAGAAATGCAGGCAGAAGCTGTAAGCCACCATGAACATCTCAGCACTGACAGTTTCTAAATCAATATGCTGGCTCACAAATGCAGAATGCCTTGCTCCATAGAGCTCGGTGTGCTTTTCTCTCTGAAATGGAAGGCACAAGATTTCCACTCTGCAAGAACCATTAGCTGGGCTGCATTCCACCTGTCCTGACTTGCAGAATGAAGAGGACACACCACCCCTATCTGTAAGGGGAGCATCTGTTTGGTGTCCCACAAGGCCTTCCAGTCCACTTGCTGGATCAACCCCTCCTCTCAGGCAGCAGAAGCAGATGGAGACAGTCAGCTCCCAGCCTGCTTCCCTCTCACACTCCCACCTCACAGCCCTGTAGATCAGAAGAGGTTTGGACACAGCCCAGGTGCGTAGGAGTGGCTGTAAAAAGCCCATGAAAGAAATCAACAGGAATTGTTCTGATAAGCTTTGAGGCCACATCCTGTCCAGGTGAGCATCTTTAAAAATGAGACAAGCAGATTAAGGGTCCTTTGGCTGACTTGTAGCTCTATGCCAGTGCTCAGGAAGCAAGGAGAGCATAACACTGAGTCCACTCCAGAGAGGTGATCTTGGTTAAATAATTTCCTTCTCTTTGTGTTACTCTTACCTCTAAAAGCAGGATAACATCACTGCCTTGTCCTTCCAGACAGCCACACTCATTTGCCTTGATCAGACAGTTTGATCTCTTGGCCCCATGAGTCCCCAGACCTGTGATGCTCATGGCACCATGACTGCTCAAGAGGACTCTGGTACCAATACTCTTCTCTAACCCCTGCCTCTGTTAGAGGGCTCTGCCTTATAACACAGGTGATCCTCACTGACTGAGCAGTGATCTTACCCAGGACTACCCACACAAGCTCACCTGGCTCCCTAGAGAGAAACTGCAAAATGAAATTGCTGGAATTGCAGCCTAAGCATCACTCACTTCTGAAATCAGAAGACTGATGTTCCATAGCATTCATGGAATTTTGAGGAGGTCAAGGTTTTGGGGGACCTGGACCAGGCCACTAAACAGTGTTCACAAATAGGGTTGTTTGAACCCTCTGTCCTCACCAAAAGGTGCCAACAAAGCAGCAAGTCCTGCCCCTCACAGGAATATGATAAAGGGTGTGTGGATGCCTGGCACACTGACATAGCCAACAAGGAGACATTCACCATAGATTTCTTCTACTGGCAGAACATATTTTAAAAATAAACATGAGCTCACTCCAGAGTCAGAACATGCAATTTTAAATCCAGCCAAAATATTGCCAGCAAGCCTCGCTGATCTTTCATGATCTTTAGCCACTTTTTAAAAGTGTGAATCCTAAAACACAGCCTGAGGTTTACAATGCCTGACCTGGGTTCTCCCCAGCAATTCAGAGCAAGGAGTCTGACATGAATATGAACAAGGCACCAGGCCAAGTGAGGAACAGGGGCAAAAGGCAGAAATGTTTTCTGCAGGGAACTGGGGCCAAAGCCTCACCAATCTTATCTCCAGTGAATCACTGCATTTACTTGTTGTTTAAGAAGCCACAAAGCCTTCTGTGCCTCTGCTTCCTCATTTTTAAAGTGGGAATGAAGCTTCTTCTACCTCCCTTTTTGACAAACTGACAGTGTCATGCTGGCACAAACGCTGGGCAGTGTCAAACACTGGGTTATAAAATGGGGCTGCTGCTCCTGCTCTGCCTTGCAGATCAGTAAATTAAAGGAAGCCCATAATGTCTGGCAGTGTTTACTTTTATGTAACATTATGGAAGTTGTATAACATATGGAAAATGGCACGAATTTCTGTTGTTTTGCATTCTCTGAATTTATCTCAATTCTCAGAGAAAATCTGAAATCTGAAACCTTTGTTATAGGTGGAAAACAGAAAGAGAACAGTGCCTGTCTTTCTGACTTCCAATTTGGAAAGCCTGCACTATGGAATAATCTTGTCATGAGGTTGAGAAGCTACAAAAACTATTTTAGGATTAAGTACAGGCCCTACCAACCCAGCCCTCACTGGATCAGTACAGGTTATGCTTTTCTGCCAAAACCAAGTAAATGGTTCAGAAACTGAACCTGCCTAAAAAGCAGGGGGTCATATCTCCTCTGATTAGGCTGGTTCCAAATCTCCTTTGTGCCACACACACAGAGTTAGACAAGATTACCCATGCACAGATATAAATACTGGCAAAGAAGGATGGACACATCCCTGGGAATGAGGTGTGTCACTACTTCTGCAACTCTCTACAACAGGGTATCAAGACATGGCTGGACTCTGCATCATTTTTTCTCCTGCCTTTAGGCAGCCCTGTGCTTTCCCTCCTTTTACCTGTGAGGAATAGATCCTGGGGTCCCTAGCTGTCCTCCTCTAAGGATTAAGCTTTCATCCTGTAAATCTGACTGCTGAATGATTCTTTCTGAACTGGCTCCAACATAGCCAGCTTGAGGGACTGTGCTCAAGGGAACTCTGATACCTGCTGAAGTAAATGCTCAAATTAAACACAAGTACAGATACAGATAACATAGCCTCAACCTCTGACCCAGCTATTCCTTCTCTCCTTGCTCCACGTTCACCAGAGCCTGGGTGAATGGCAGTTACAGCCCTTCCTGCTCCACAGACTGATGGCAAAAGCAAGTGGGCATCACTTACAGTCCTATCAAGCCTATTCTGAAGAACAGGGAAAAGAAAAGAGATGGTGGGAATGCTGAACAAGACTGGACAGGAAGAAGACAAAGAGGAAGAGAGGAAAAAATAGCAAGAGGGAGAGGAAAGTGAAAACATGTGCCTGAAGACCAGCATCATATCACAGTTAAGTGCCCAGACTTTTCTCAGGCAATATCTTAATGATGGCAGGCATTAAAAACCCACAACACTGCAAAAGGGCAAGGTGAGCAGACAACACCTGAAGGGACTCTCTCAATGGATACACTAAAAGGAATCCACCACTATCTTATGGAAGTGGTTGCAGTTTAAGGAAAAGAGTAGGCAAGAATGTCTGTTTCAATACCTTAAATCAACAGATTTTCTCACTGAACTATCATGGAAGAAGAATTCTAAAGCTCCAAATAAGCTCTGCTCTCCTTCATCAGGACACTTAAGTGAGCAAGAATGTTTACAGCAATAGGAAGAGAAGCTTGGAAAGTCTTAAGGCCAACAATCTGGGTGCAGTTTTACTAACCTTCTACACCTGGGGTCCACATGGAGCCAGAGACTCCTCCAGTGCTGAAAGGGGCCCACCACACGGGCAGCCAATAATTCCCAGAGGGAAAGTACTGGTAGGAGTGCAGGACAAAGCTCCCCTGCCAGGGGCTGGCAGCAGCCCTGCTCACTGCTCCTCCAGGCAGCAGCACAGGAGAGCCCAAGCAGGTTCCTCCTTCCATCACAGCCTCAGTGCCAGCAGGTACAGGTTGTTCAGAGCTGTGAGTGGTGAACAAAGTCATGCTTGTTCCAGCTTCATACAGCTCAGGGCTCTGCATAGAGCTGCAATGATGGAGAAAATGAATCAGCCAGACATACTGCTTTGCCAAAGGGGACCCTCAGCTAAACCTCTGAATCCTGCCCTCCACAGCTGGGAGGTGAACTGCTCTGAGTGGACATGGAACATTTCCATCAGTGGGGGCAAGGCTCCCAAGAGATGTCCCCAAGGAACCAACACGGAAGTCAGTTCTGTGAATATGTTTAAATGTTGCTTCACTTCTGAACTGTCACTGTAAAGATGCCATACATCACCTGGATTCCAGCATCTTTAAATATGATCCTTCAGGAGGCTTATGCAGAGGTGCAGCTGACCTCTCCCATCCTGGCTCACAGGGCATGTGGCTTATCTCTATTTGCTCAGGGCTGATGTCCACACAAGATCCACCTGAAAGGTGCAGGCCAGGTAGGTGAAACAATGCTAATGATTACTCCAAAAGGTAACAAAACAAGTCCAATCTGCCAAATGCAGCAAGACCCCTGTGTTCCTTGTGACTGAAGTTTGGTTAAGTGTCTGTGGAAGGACATGGAAACCCTGGGTTTTCCTGGAATACACTGCCCTGATTCCAGAATCTGGGAGCTAAAAGGTGCTGCTTCCCATGTGTTTGCTTTCATTTGGTGCCTCCTTAAAGCCAGGCATCTCTTTTCACCTGTTGTTGCACAGGCATTAGCAGTGTCTGCTCCTCTGGAGTGACAGCCTGGAGCCAAACACTGAGGCACTCCACTGAAGCAGAGTCCTCCAGCATCCACTTGATCCATCAGCACATAATGCTGTTCTGAACAAGCAATATCCTTCCCTTCCTGAGGGAATTTAAAATTGATTTTCACCTCTGGACCACATCCTGAACCCATTAGGAAGAGACAAACCTGCAGTTTGTGGAGTGTTGGATCCTTTAGCCTGTGGCTCATTTCTGTGGGAAGGCAAAGCCCCCTCAGGACAGGAATTGTTGGGCTGTTCCACACGAACGGGGCGGGATTTCTGACGGCGCCGATAATTTGCAAACCAATTATAGACCTGAGTCGGCTGCAGGTTCATGGCTCGAGCCAGTTCCTCCTGCAAACCCAGGTGCAGGGAGAAATCAAAGGAAAAAAATCACATCCAAATAATCAAGCATTTCCCTTCAGTTCCTAAAGCAGTCCAGCAAGAGACCTTCCAAAGCCAGAGACATTCACTCACTAGGTCTTCCAATAGGCCTTGTGGATCTGATCCAGGAGACCATTTGATAGACACAGAGCTGATAGAAAACACAAATTCCACCCTGCACTCCCAGACAATTTTTTTGCTAAGGAAGCCACTGCTATTCTATACTGCTCACCAGATAATGCCCTCACCAAGCCATGCTCTTCCCAGAGAATGACAGCTTCACAGAGGCTGACATTGAAGTCCAAAGCCCTCACCTGGCAAGGCAGTGATCAACAGTGCTTTTTGATTTAATTCACACATCTGTTCCATTGCAAATCTGTCCCTGCCCAAAGAAGGCAGATCCACACATACACCAACACAGCCTATTGTGTTATCACATCAAATTACCAGCATTTGAAAAGTCAGCACAAAATATGTTCTGGTGAACAAAGTGCAATTTTTTATAGGCTGTTACTCAGTCAAGTCAGAATTATTTATCATTGTAATAGAGCTCTGCTGAGTGATGCCTGTTTGGCTGCCTATGATCAATCACTACAAAATTAAAACTGTTAAAAACCCAGTGAGGAATTTATTGCCCCTCAACTTTTTGTCCACAGCAAGAGAAATTACTTAGCATGAACTTCATGATTTTTTAAAGAAACCTTTAGGGAAAGATCAAATATAAGGAATCCTAGCCCAAATAAGCCCTTTGAAAACAAGGATTTAGAAATTAAACCAATTATAGACTCTTGATCACAGTGTCCTGCTTTCCTGTGACAAAGAGGCTTGATTGGAAGTATCCCTAGAATGTCCCTACCCTCTGTTTCTTGTTTGGATTTGCTGTCACCTCTGCAGCAAACCTGACCAGGTGCTGGCGTACTTCTTCTGGATAGTTTCGATTCTTCAAACCTTCAGGACAAAGGGAAACAGGTGGAGGATTCCTGCACACAGGAGAAAATGGGATTAAAAAGAAAATGGGATTCACATTCATGGGAATTTTCTCACATTGCCAAAGTGGTCAAAATACTAAGAAAAACCAAGCTCCAAGAAGCAGCATCTTGAGGTGTAAAACCAGCCTCTACATCTGGAGGCCCTGCATCTGGAAACTACAGAGAAAAAATTTATATAAATCTTGGTTTCCCCACTGTGCAGTACCTCTTCCTGCAACGGAATTTCTGCAGTGATGTCAGAACATCTGTCTGCTGCTTCTCCATAACCCTCCGGTAGTGAACCTCATGCCAAAGCTGCACCAGCTCTTCCTTCTCTTCTGCCTTGCAATGCTAAAACAAAACTGTGCATAAGCAAACTTTCCAGAGAGTCACTCAGACTGTGTATAAAGCAGAAAACAGAAATGTACTGAGATTCCTACTGGTTTCACAGAGGTAGTAGCATTGTCTGAGCATATGGCTGGCTGTACCTTCCCTCATGTACACAGGGAGCTGCCCAATTCCTTCTTTTCCTCTGGTGCAAATGTCTGCATTACCAGATCTAGAGGCCAAAAATCCCTCACCTTGAGTGGCACCATCCAGCCTTCTTCATATATTCCTACCCTTCAGAGCCCCCTAATCTTGGGCTTCCCAATACTTCTATGTCCTGAGCCCTAAGAATGTGAAAAACTCCAAGAACCACCAGAGTGGAACAAAAATCCAGCTCCAGCCAACCCCATAATCAGCCAGTTACCTTTCTCCCCTTGGCTGATTAACTCCAAGTGCCTGCAGCAAAGGCTTTGGCAGGTCAGCAATGCACACATCACCTTCCACTGCCTTACACGAGCTGAAGTGCTCCATGTGCTGCAGTTTAGGTACTTCTGCACTGTAACAGCTCCTAACCACCGTTTTCCTGACATGGCTTTTTGTTTCCATGAAGAACTGAAGAACACATGCCTACCTCCAGGAGTCTGCAGGCTGCACCATGTTGCCCTCTATGGATATGAACGGACACACAAGCCCGGACAACGTGGATGTTAGTAAGAAAATCTCTGTTGTGCTTGGATTTCATCATGGCTTCAACCAGCTTCTCCAGACCAGGAGAAGAGCCCTGGAGCTCCTGGCAAAGCTGTCCTGCTAGATCCAGCAGTTTGGTGGGTGGGGGGTGCTCGTTTTCATTCTTCTTTAACATGGCCATGAACTGCTGCATCATCATGTCCTGTTGGAAGCTTTTTCTATGCAATGCACAAAGTTGTGGTTAGATAAAAACTCTTTATCTCCTATTTTTAGCTTCTATGGTATGCTTTTCTTCTTTTTTTTTTTTTTTGGAAATAAATTCACTGTGCTGTTAAAAGCAGCCTAAGGACCTCAAAATGCTTAAAATAAAACTAGGCCTAAAGCAGTCCTGAAAAGCTAAAGACACACCAGGTTTGCAGTTGAGAAAAGTGAGCTCAGAAAGACACACTAAACTTGCCCCAAAACTCAGAGACTAACTCTAGAGTTTACATCCACTGCTTACAGGTTAAAACTTACAAAATATTAAGTCCAGGTGAAATGAATTTGGTGAAATTTCTCCAAAATTGCAGGTGACAGGCCCGGGCAGACCGCAGTTGCTGTAAAATGTAAAACCTCGTGGCGGTTGTGCCCCGCGCGTTTTCCTGGGCAAAGGACGCAGCGCCATCCCCGCACCCCGAGCCAGCTCCAGCCCCGCGGGGCAGAAAGGGGAGAAGCGGGGCAACAGCCGCGAAGTGCAGGAGCTGCGAGCTGCCCCTTCTGCTTCCCCCCGCGGCCGCTCCGCTCCCCAGCCCCGTCCTCACCGTGGCCTCGCTGTGTCCGAGCGCGTCCCGCGGGCCCGGCGGGCTCGGGCAGGTGCGGAGCCGCCGGCGGTTCCCAGACACCGCCCGGGCGGGACTGCGAGGCTGCCCCTGCACCCCACCCCCAGCCCTGCGTGCGCGGCACTGCCGGGGAGCGAATGGACCGAGAACGGGACAGAACAGATGACAGCAAGTTCTTTCCATAGTAGAGAGTATTTTTGAGTCGCTAATGGGGATCAGACAAGCACTGATAATTGTGACACACTTACAGCGACTGAATGAAGAGGCACGCAGCTCAAACCCACCTTCTATAGGTGGGTGCTGTCTAAAACCAGATGAATCATCCTGACTCAGTTTAGGGGACAAAATACTGAAGCAGCTACGGTTTGCCTTGAATCACATGTGAATACCACTGTGAAGGTGTCAGGCCCCTCCTCACTCCCGTTTCCCGAGGACACGGAACAATGAGCGACCATCAGCAGGAGCCAGCAGCTCCCAGGCACGGCACGGCACGGCAGGGCTGGGTGATGGCTGTGAGCCACCCTAAACCCGCACTCCAGTAACCAGCTGGTGCTAACACCCTGTAAAGACAAAGGCTCCACGCTTGAGTGCAGGCAGCTTCCTCTTGCTGCATGCAGACACATTCTAAAAACCTGCCCATAGCCCTCGGCAGCAACCTGTGCTCACTGGCCCTTGATTTCTCCTTAGGCTTTGGTGCTGGCCTTGAAAGACAGGAACTGGCTTCCTGCTCTTGCTGTGTGACACTGCTCTAGATCCAGACATGAAGACAGAAAATCCTGCATGATTACAGGACAAAGCCCCAGCACAGAATTTTGAGCTGAACACAGAAAGCAGTATTTTCTTTTGGCAATTGTTTTCTTTCACTCACCAATTTTGTATTGCTGTCTGTGGAGTTACAACAAAACATCAGGTCACTTCATTTTCTGCATTTTACTTATTTACATGTATGAAAATTTAACAAGCATCTCTCACATCTTATCTTACATATTCACACAATCAGGTACACCTTGGAAGGGGAAGGGACAGGCTCTTTGTTGCCAGGCACATCAGATGCCAACTGGCACTGACCATTTCCAGGGACTGGAAGCTGATAGCATCACACTGTGCTGAATCCAACTGCCCTTGAAAACCATTTGCACTCTCCTTTCTTTACCTCTGCTCTAACCGAAGTTTTGGCAACCAAGGACTGTAGCTACTTAAAACCAAGCTGAGGTCAGGTGATAGATACTGGCAAGCCAAGAGCTCAAATTCTTTTTTTTCCCAAGCACTTAATCAAATTCTGTTGAATATCAACAGCAATATCACTCAGGTCCTTTTGGAGCCTCAATATGAATCCAACAGAGACACTCTTCACTTCTACTTCCTTGCCACAAGGTAAAGCTTCTAGCTGTCTCCCTAAGAGATAGAACCCCGCTCACGGGGCACTGGCATGCATCTTGTCCAGACAGTCAGTCCAGAAGGTGACGAGCCGGCTGTCCTTGTTCCAGCAGAAGTCTGTGAAGTCCTTCAGCAGCCGGTCTGCGAACTTCTCGTCGCCGGTGGCGCTGGAGCGCCAGGTTTTGGTCAGCATGGTGTTGTAGGCCCAGTTGTAGCCGATGCGCTCCTCGCAGAACAGGCTCTGGGTGCTGGAGCTCGTGGAGTTGCGCCGGCGCCGCTGCTGCCCGCTGGAGAACTTCCTCTTGGAATAGGGCAGCTGCAAAAACACTGTCCCTGCAGGAAACAGAGAGCACTCGAGTCTGAGGCAGAGCTAAGGCCCTGCTGCTGGCAGCTGATTGTTAAACTCCAAAATGAAACTGGCCTGGGTTTCATTTAATTGCCTTTTAGCAAGAGAAAATGGGATACACTTTTCCCCTTGGCCCTTAGGTGCTACTTCTTCCTCTATGTTACAGCACCAGGAGGGAGTGCCCTTTGTCTGCCTTTCTCTCAGAGGCACAGAATGAAGCAAAGATGTAGGCTCTGATCCATCTTGCTAGCTTCCCATCCATTTCCATTCTCTTCTGCAACTTTCCAAACACTGCCTTCCTGTCATTGTTGCCACATCTCAGCTAGCAGACCTTAAAAGCTTGATCTATCTCCCACACAGTGTGTATGGGTACAGATGCATCTACAACAGACCTTAAGCATAAAAACAGAGCACTGACACGAGAACAGAGCACTGACTTGTCCCAACACCTTTCCCTCCTTCTTGCTTCTGGGTACACATTTATTTACATTGACCTTGGAAAAAAATATTTCTTCATCTTCTGGAAAGAAAAGTTTCAGAGCTGCTGTAAAGCAGGATTTCAAACCAACATCATTTATTAGCAGCAACACTTCGTGCTTTTCATACTGCCCCCTCCAATTTTCTGGTTTGTGTTTTCTGACACACCTACTTGTCATCTGGTTAGGGACAGAACAGCACCAACATCACTGACACGAAACACAAACCACATGTGAAATGGCTCTCTTGTTTGTAATGACCTCCTCCTTGCCACAGAGCCTCCCAGATATTGCTCACCTGTGACATGGATATACTGGGGCTTGTTTTCTGCTGGGAAGTTGAATGCAGAGGCTGAATATTTATCTTGTACAAATCCAAATCTGATGAAATAGAGACAAGAGGAATTAAAAAAGAAAACAAAAATATAAAAAGAGCCACTCCAGGTAGAATTCCTCAGCCAAAGTCAGGGACACCAGAGGAAATCTATCCCTGATGGCCTGGAGGCAAAAGGAAAAGGGATGAAGAGAGCTGAGCCTCTCCAAATATTCCCTGCCCCTGCCAGACACAGTGTGAAAGCCTGGCACCCACACTGCCCAGGCCTGGCACCCCACACTGCCCAGGCCTGGCACCCCACACTGCCCAGGCCTGGCACCCCACACTGCTCCCTGTCCCAGCTCGAGCTGGAAACCACAGCAGCAGCCCCATGCAGCCTCTGACAAAATGGGGCAGCTGCACAGAGAGAGGGAAGAGCAACAGTCAAGACAGAAGTTCCCTGGGCATGTTTCAAGCTGCAACATTATTATTTTCATCATGTGCAACGTTCCATGCAGAGCTTTAAGCAGCTTACCTGGCAGCTCTCTGCTGTTCATAGGACACCTGTCCTTCTCCTGCTTTCTAAACTAATGAAAGCTGATTTCCAAGCTAAAGTCCAGGACAAAAGGCAGCCCCCTCTGTCATGAAAAAAAACCCAGCATCTACACCATAAGAAACTGGCAGCTCAATCATACAAAGGGATAAGGGTAGATAGTATCCAGAAGTTCCAACAATTCCTTCTTAACTTGGCCCAGCCTCCTCTGTACAGCTCTCACCCCAGTCTCCTGCCTATTGTCAATCATCAGGTGTCATCCAGCTCAAGACTGTGCTAAATACACAAGAAGGAAATAACTGTTCCTTCTCAGGAAGAATCCATGTACAGCCTTTCTGCTTCTAACTTGGAATAGCAGGCACTTTCCAAAGGCAAGGCTCTCCCTATGGTTCCTAAGGAGTGACAGGCTGAAACACCCCACAGCTGCCCCTGGCACCCACAGAAGCACCTGGGGTTGGAGGCTGTATTCCAGTCTGTCTGTAAGCAGCATTCAGAGGCACAGAACCCAAGTGACTCAGGAGTGACTGTTCAGCACAGGCCTTCACCCCACATTGTCCAGGGAGGCAGGAACTGTTGGGTCACCCCACTCTACTGCAGACATACCTGTGTGCTATTGCCTCCTGGAGAAGATGCATTCTGTCCCAGTATGTTTCTGGTTCAAAGCCTGGAACAAACAGAAAAGTAACAATCATCTAGTAAAGCTACTTTATTTCCTTCCTTTTAAAGACTTCAGTTTTGCTCAGGAGGCCTCAGTGCACTCTTTTTTTTTTCCCCTAGCCACTTCTCTCAGTCACACTTTTTTGCCAGGTGTCTCTTAGAGATGTGTCTTGTGCACTCCAGTAGCAGACTCATATCTGAATTTATTATTTGTGTCTCTTGAGATGAAGGAGAGGAACATAAAAGGGGGGGTGTGAGAAGGGGTAAGGAAAAGAATGGGCTGCTGTGTATCACAAGAGTGCTCTGAAAATATTTAATTCAGTCAGTTGGGCTATGGTGACCTCAGAGCATACGGATTTGTCACATTCATTGTTCAGTTACACCTGGACACTGAGTCAAGGGTTGATTAAAATATCAAATTTACTATGTTAAAACAGAGCCTATTGCTCATTCTCCCTCCTCATGATGCAATTTTGCCCTTCTCTGCAGGGTACAGGTCTCTGATTTTGTGGTTCCACCTGAGGTTTACCACAACAGGCTCACTGGAAAGGGCGAGGTCACATTGCAGAAAATGAGATTGCAGCTTCTCTGCTTAATCTCATGTGCAAACACTGTAACCATTAAAGTAACCATAGCAACAACAAAAGAAGGATGGCAGTGGCGAAAGCCCAATCTTAGGGAGGGGGAGAATAAACAAATGCAGGATACAAATGCACAGCAGCTGTGGGTCTACCAGCAAAACAGACACAAGAGTCTGTCAAACACAACAGCTACTGGATATGGGTCTGAAAGGGCACAGGGTGAGAGCACCACTGGGGAGACCACCCTTCCTGTGTGCTGGTGCTTCCTGCTGCCCACAATCAGCCTGCCAGCACAGCTTCCTCCAGCACCTCCTTCCTGAGGGGCTGCTGACCTGCAAAAACAGCTAAGGCTGGCTGGTAAAGGAGCTCCTTTATGTCAGCTACATGCCAACAGTGATCCGTTTGCACAAAGTGCATTTCTTACCATCAAACAAATGCTCACTGCCCTCCTTCAGCAGGCAGCTGACGTTGAGGGGGATGAAGAGCTGAGCTCGGAGCGGGTCCCCGTACAGGTAACTGGGCAGGGCAAAGGGGCCTTCCAGCACTGGGACCAGCAGGAACCCACAGGAGGTGGCCTTCCTGTGCCAGCCCTGAACCTGAGCAGAGATTGACACAATGAATCATAGCACACATGCCACTGACGAAGGGCACTTCTGTGCATAAGAGCAACTCATTCCCCAGGAATAGATCAGACATGCTCAATTCTCCACAGGCTCAGCCTGCTCGGCATGGCAGGCACACCAACGTCCTTGCAAGCAAAGCACTACAAGCACAAGACATCAGGCTTTCCTTTTTCTCAAGTGCTCATCAATCAGAAAGCACTTTAAGATAGGACATTTTTCAGGAACTGATTCAGCCTACTTATCACCAGTGGCTAAATACTTCTGCTTTACTGGAACAGTGCAATTGATTTTAAATAAAAGCAAAACCGACTACCTAGTGCTGTCTGGCTGGGTGGGGTAAAGCCTGGTGTTAAACAGTTTGAGTTTTACAGAAGCTACATTAGGGAAAAAATCTAAAAATGAAATCTAAAAATTTAATTTAAAAATTAAAAACTGACATGTTTTCACTTCAAACTGTTTTCAGCAAGTTAAAAAAAACCCTAAAACATTCCTGAGCAGGAAAAACACATTGCCTGGAAAAGCCCTGTTATGAAAGCAATTCCACTGAGATTTAAAGTTTTAAGGTTTGGGGATAGAAGGAATGTAATATGAAACAGATTTTTTTTCCAAAGACCTGGCTCAGGGCTTAAAATTTGCCTAAGGGGGACTTAAATTTATCACCTTGACCTGTGTTGATCTCTGCACAGTGTGCATAAAACCCACTGAAAGCAGAACACTCTCAAGCAGGCAGAATGACTAGAGCTGGTGTGATAAATGCTGACCAGATGCAGCAACACTAACAACCACCAGGAAAATTACCTATGGAAATAAAGGCAGATGGAAGGCACCCTCTCTCTCCCTAAGACTTCCTAATACAATGTCCCCAGTTGTCCAAGGGACACAGAGGCCAGACAGGCACTCCTGAGGCTGCCCAGAACACCAGGATCTCACCATCTCAAAAAGAACAGCTGCAGTCACTGCCATCCAGTGTAACTTGATCTCAAAGGCAGCGTTCAGGGAGAAGTTGCCATGGTAATAACAACTGCACCACTCCAGCCGGTCCGTGCGGTTGTTCACATCCACGTCCAGCGTCACCGTGCGCTGCTCGGGCACCGTGGCAGCTGGGCACCAGGGGACAGCAGGGTTCACAAGGGCCATCAGAGAGAAGGTGGCAGACAGGATGAGGAGAACAAAAGAACCAAGATCAGTCATTTGAAATGAATTTGTCCTCCCATCCCTCCCCAGGTATTTTTGGGTTGGCAGAAAAGCCCCAGAATGCGGCTCATCCAGGTGACAAAAGACAAAAACCCTGAGCTATTTCTCATGGCAGGGGTATGTGCTACAGAATCACCTCCCCAAGCAGTCAAAAGACATTTCAGCTGCAGTAAGGAGAGAGAACCAAGAATCCAGCAGTTAATCAACAAGCAACTGGTGCCATAATTATGCATGGCTAGAAAACACCAGCTTCTTCATGCCCAAAACATTCCAAATATTTCTATATGCCTCCACCAGAAATCACAACAGGGTGCTGTTACATGGGGCAGGAGCATTCCAGGACTTTCCACAGCTAAAGGAGATTAGAAGTTAAAACTTCTTGTTTCTTTAATCCCATATCAATATCCCACATTACCACATTGCTGAAAGTGCACATCCAACACTTTCTGTAAAAGCACAGAGTCAGCCAAGACATGCAGCAGCATTCTGACCACTGCAACAGCTCCTGGTGCTTTGCAGTAAGGGCTGGGACAGTGCCCAAGACACAGCTCCCTTGGTGCCCCACACCCCAGCATCCCTCAGGTGACAGAAACCCTCAGGTACCAGGCAGGAGAGGGAGAGAAGCACAGCAGTGGAAGTGACCTGGCTGGTGTCACACACAGGACTGCAAGTCTGGGGACAGAACCCAGATCTCCTGACTTGGAAACCAAAGTCCTGCTATGAAATCATCACCTTCAACTTTTCTTTAGACAAATACATAATTTGACATTTCTGTAATGTTAAAAATTGACAGAAAACAATGGGCTGCAAGGCTTCTATGGGAAAACTTCTGCCCTTTTTATCATTGCATGCATGAGGGATGTGTTTTATCTCTTCCTGAAGCAGATGTGCATCCCTTGATAGGGTCAGCTTTTATATTATCATTTGCTGGTTTGATGGTATTTCAAAAAAAAAAATTTAAATCCCTCCTCAAGGTAGAGGGAAAGTTCCCACCTTCACTGCTACTGCAAGTTACCTGGAGGCACTTTCAAGATTATAAGGAAACCCTTTACACTGCTACTATTGCAGTGTAGAACGTGAAAAATAAAAACACAACAAAAATGAAACAACATCACCCAGTTTTGTTTCATAAATAAGACCCATTTTTGTCTTTAGGAAATGTATCATTTGCAATTTCTGAGTTGGTCTGGTATTGTCAGACCAACACTGTGAGAGTTTCTTTTTCTGGCTCCTTTGGGATATTGTGAATACCATACTTGTGGTCAGGAGGTTATGGTGCCAAATTTGTAACAAAGTGTGTTGGAAACAACATCCTGGAAGCTGTGAAACCAAAGCAGCTCAGTCAGGTGGGTGTTGGTCATTAGCCAAGAGGTCAGTGATAACACCACAGCCCAGTGTGCCCAAACCAGCACACTGTGAAGAATGAGCTCCCTGCTCCCTTACACTGTTGCTTTTCCCAGATCTGCTTTTGCAGACTCCCTGGTAGGGCTGGACTGTCCCTCTGCCCTGTCTGCAGCTGCAGCTCACAGGCAAAGCCAGAGGAAACCAGTCCAACAAGGTGAGCTAATCAAAAATACATTAAACACTGAAGAGAAATGTCCACGTGTCTGAATTCAGAAGCTTCTGATTAAAACCAACTAGTTTTAATAGAATATACTCTGGCTTCCATAGGTCAGACTTTAAGAGGACTCACCTGCTTCCCAATTGTCTTCTACTATTGAGTATTTAACTAAGGATTTACTAAGCAAATCGGAGAGGAGCAGGCAGGTTATTCTCCAGTCACAGACTCCACTACATACATGACTACAGTTGCTAGTGCATGCACTGCTACAAATCAAAGGGACAAGATTAGCTGTGTCACAGGTCACACTTCCACTGGGGAGGGAAAGGGGACAGTCACTGGGCAGATGATTGGGAAATTGGGAGGGATAAAGATTTGAGATACACATGGAGCTTGTTCCAGAGCTCCCAATGCTTGCATGCAATTTTATGTCACAGCCTGACATTTAGGGAAGGTGGGGAGGGGAAGAAATAAAAACCACAACCTAATCAAGACCAAGAGAGGAACAAATGAAGTCACGTGGACCAGGGGTCATCTGGGTTTAGTAAAGCTCTTTACCTCAGATGAACTGCTGAAGTTTTTTTGGAATACTGTTTAGAAGAGGGACAGCACAGAAGCATCATTTAAACCAGTTCCTTTATAAGAAAAAAACTTCCACACTCAATTTTCTACAAGAAACTACAATTCCTGGAAAACCCAGAGTGCATGAGAGCAATCTAAAGGCATTTATCACTCATTCAAGGGCTGCAAATGAGTTAAATAGTAAAATGGACATGATCCCAACTGAAAGGAAAAGGAGAGCTACTCAGGTGTGCAATACCCACATGCTGCAGGAATACTCTCTTTTCCTGGCTGGTGTTAAATGAAAGGTGAGGGGGACACTGAGGCACACCTCTACTCATCCCCAGGGGTGCAGGCCTGCAGAGCCTCAGGTGTCTCAGCTCACAAGAGAGCACACACACAGCAATGTGAACTGGTTTTCTCAGGCTAAATAGTGAGTAAGAGATCAAACCATGAAGAGGATCTGGCCCCAGTGCCTCCAGCCTCCACAATACTTTCATGCCAGCCAGTTCAGGCTTCAGCTCTAGCCAGCCACTGAGCTAATGAGGCTGGATACCAGCCAAGGCAACAGATTTATCATGTGACAGAGAAAATAACCTGCATATGTTGACTTCAGGGAATTAACCATTAGTTCAGACTTCCTATCTGTAATGCTTTTGGGTTTCTGATGCTGTTCCTCTTCAAACAAGGCTACTGTGACTTCAGGTTTAAGAGATACTACACCTGCAGTAAGGCACTTCTCTTCAGAAGGTTAAATATACACAACAGGAGAAAAGCAAAATTTTTCTTTTTATCCTTAATTGCTAGGCCTTTAACAGATGCATCTAAATAAACCTGAAGCTGCAGTTCCATAGCAATGATTTTTCTTTTAAACAAGGAAAGGAGAACAAAAGCAAGTGACTCAGGCTGGCCTGGAAATGTAACAAGAAGCTGACAAAGCAACAGGGTCAGTCACGCAGCCAGTGTGTTTCATGGGCTGTTAGAGCACTCAGGGTTACTCTCCACACCTCAGAGAACATCAGACACTAATGGGACCTTGCCCAGCAGCAAGATCTTCCTACTGCTCCCATACCACAGGGATCATCTGCAGCTGGGCTTCACAGACTCATTAGTGCAAGGAGTCTGGTTCAGATTAGCTAGAAAGCCTCCAGCACATCACAGAAAACTTCTAACACATCTGGACCTCACTGTGGCTTTTGCCCCTAGGAAGCAATTAGATATGTAATTTTAAGAACAGTTTGGTTGCTTTGCTGTTCTCACAACTTATCCCTCCATACTCCTTACAGGTTGTGAACAGTCTCTCTGGATTTGCAAGGAGACAAAGTATCTTCCTCCCCAAATTTTGGAGGTTCAGGAAGGAGGAATATTTTAAGAAATACTTCAGAGTACTGGAATACAATAAAAAGTAAAAGTTTCCTGCCCAGCCAGTGAAACACACCTCCAGCATATGAGAGCGAGTCCACGTGCAAGACACGGTAAGGCCAGCATGAAATTTGCAGCTTGATTGCTGGTCCACGTGAGATCATCCCCTTGGCTGGCTGCTCTTCCCCTTTCAAACGATCCCCTTGAACTTCCCCAGCTGTCACCTGTGCTGTGCATCTACCTAAGAGTGCAGCTGCCTGGCTCCGTCCTCCGAAACTGCGGCTAAAGGAACTGTGCCTACTTGCATAGGAGGCGGGGCGGCTGGGCAGCCAGGGCAGCAGGAACGCCGGGATCTCCGAGTGCAGCAGCTCTTCTGCCACAAAGGCCACCTCAAACCATTTCCTCTGGAAGGCTGAGAAGTCATCCATGGCAGCTGTGTGCCACATGGCAGGCTGTTGCAGCCCCACTGCACAAGGGGAAGGCAAGTCTGGTTAGAAACAAGTGTGTCACGGATGTATTTTAGGAAAAATCTTTTTGCTAGGATTTTTTTCTCCTGAGAAGCTGAGAGGCCTCAGATATGAAATGTAAACAATGATTATCTGCTGCTGTGGAATGCAACAGGTGGACCTTTGACTGATCTCATGTGGTTGTTTTTAATTAATGGCCAATCACAGTCAGCAGTCTCAGACTCTCTGGTCAGTCACAAGATTTTATTATCATTCCTTTCTCTCCTTGCTAAACTTCTGATGAAATCCTTTCATCTATTCTTTTACTATAGTTCTAATATATAATTTTCTTTTAATATAATATAGATCATGAAATAATAAACCAGGCTTCTGAAACATGGAGTCAAGATTCTCAGCTCTTCCCTCATCCTGGGACCCCTGGGAACAGCACCACACAAGTGGACAAGGCTCAGACAGAAAAGCTCTTGATAAAAGAGAGGCAGGATAAAAGTTACTTTATGTTTTCTGCTATTCTTTTTTTCCTTAACTAAAAAGGCCAAATTTCTCAGACTCTTGACATCAGTGGTTTTGGTTGCTCCCAAAATGAATTCCTGCTGCAGCACCCTAAGAATCAAAAACAGCCCAGTGATTATGCAAAGGGATAGTGAGGAAAGTCTTGTAAAAACAATGCTGACCTCGGTCTGGTTCTTTGTCCACAACAATCTTGTAAAAATAAAAGCCATAAATAAAGGTTCGTAAAGCTTCTCCTGATGCATGGACAATAAGCTGCTCTTCTAACATTTTCTGAACAAGAGAAAGAAAGCACAGAGCAAACATGATAAAGAAATCACTCTTCCAATTACATAAAAAGGTTGCTAGAGAACATTAGGAAGTAATTTTCTTTTCCTTGGCATCTTTTTGTCCAGATATGTGCCTAACAAGAATACCAGCAAAGTTATCTCTTCATATTCAATAAATGTAGCCATTTCTTATCTCCCTGAGAAATTACATGTGACCTTTCTACAGATGTCTGTCTTCCTCCCATACCCTGCTCTGGTTTTATAGATGGATTTATAGAAGGTAAGAGTTTGGAAGCATTCTAAGTTCTCTGTTAATTGATATGGGATCTCAGCAGAGGAATGAACTCCAGAACATTTCCAACCTTCTGCCCCTGACACAGTTCAATACAGAAAAATCCCTTGATGAATACAAGCAGTGTTCCTGCATAAAGTGTGTCTGCTTCAGATCTGAAAGGTCATATGCTGGTTTTATTACAACTTTATTAACTAATTATCAGAAAGGAAAACCAAATCACAGCCCAGTGCCTCTATTCCAACACAATGCAGAGCACCTGCTAAGTGCCAACTAATTGAAGGTTAGAAACAGAACCATCATCACATAAGCAGAAAAAAATACATAGTACTAGGGAAGAATATGTTGCTGTTTTGTGATAGGAAATCCAAAAAATGTCATCATTGCCTCATATTCTATTGAGCACTGTTTGCAATGCTCAACCATAAGAGGATTTTAGTAAATGCTTTGCTCTAAAACTTTGCTTTCTTCCCAGAGTGAGGCGTTTCTGGCCCTCCATATGCTCCTGGAGAGTTTCCTTACCTGCATGATGTCAATGGCCATGGCCTGGGTGTGCACCCCCTCCACGTTGTTCACCAGCCAGTGCACAACTTCTGCACTGATGAAGCAGTAGGGGGACAGCCCCTTCTGTTCAGAGAGCAGCTGGATCCCTGTGCTGGAGCACAGCAAGGCACACATGTGAGAGCTCTTTTAGGGAACAAAGACAAAAATCACTGCTGGGGGAAAGAAAAAAAGGGGGAGGGAGGGTAGAATACAGGACAAGAAATGCCCAGTGCCCCTGGAGTGATGCCTCATTGGCTTCTGGTAACAAGATGAAGAGCTGCCATTGACAGCACTTTGGTGACTTACTGGGAATTCTTGATTTGACAAGGTTCTGGGACTCTAATAATTAAAGTCTTTGCTTGTATCTCAATTTGTATAAAATTCCTTATTAGAGTCTGGAACTGAATAACAAAAGGAAATTTAAAACCCTTCAACAGCTGGCATGGGGCTCTCCTTTGAATGACTCCACTTCTCATGTCCTCTTATTAAACATCTCATCACATGTTAAGCACATTTATATTAAAAACTTACGTGGGGTGTTTCATGGCTTCAAGAATCTCTACCAAAGTGGAGGAGGAAGTCAGAGCACTTGTTGAACACTGCTGAGAGCTGGGCAGTAAACAGAAACACATTCAGAAGTTAAGGAAGCTGCTAGATTTGTTCAAATATGTACATTTAAGAAAATTGCTCTCTCTTCTCAACAATGACTTTGCCACATTTATTTCCTTTTCCATCCCAAGCACAACTAAAAGCATCAGATGAGTATTCCCCCCTGAGGTCACCAGGACATTGCTATATGGACCCCATGCACAATGTGTCACATCCAGCTGTACTCAGCAGCAATTGAGAGCAAACATTTTGAAGTTGGCTAATTTTTTTACTGCAATATACAACCACAGGAAATAGGTGCTAATAAAGTTTATTTTCAACATTGCTTCCTTCCCAGTGTCCTGCTTCCAGGTTAGAACCTCCTGGATTTCATCAACTTACTCAATCCAATTAGACCTGCAGCCCCCCCACCCCCTGCCAAAACAGACAAGGTGTCAATTCAAAGCCTGGCTCCCTACTAGCAGATTTCAGAAATGGAATTTCTTCATTTTTTGAAGAATGAAGCCCTTCTTGTGGGTGGAAAAAATCAGGCCTTGTGTTCATTTAATTCTGGAAAACTGGGTTGCAGGGCTTATTTTACTACCACTCTGTCTGCACGTGGAAATGCTGCAGTAAGGTCTTGTGACAAGTGCCTGCTCGTGCTGACAGGCACAGCACAGCCTGTTCCCAGGCTGCTGCTTCAGTGCCCATTCCCTGACACCAGCAAGGGGCTGGGATTGAACAGCTCTGCAGCACAGCACTGCTGTGCCTCTCCTACCTGCCCTCTGCAGCAGCAGCTGTGCTGTATCCTGGCTCTGCAGCGTTCTGGGTGCTGCCCTGGCTGCTGCCCCTGTCAGGGACCTGCCCCGTGGGTAGCAAGGTGCTGCCATCTGAGGATGCAGGAACTGACTGATCAATAGAGACCTGGGAGGAGCAAACACAGCAACATCTCTGTGAAATCCATAATGTAATCCATTTCCCATCTTCTCCACTCCCCACACCATCCGTGCCTCAGCCCAAGTTAGTCAACAACAAGCAAGGCTCTAAGGAAGCACAAGCATATGCAGAAGGGATAAATACAGTCCTACTTTGTCATCACCATAGAGCTCCTGACAAACAACAAATTCTAACCCAAATAGAGATGAGGATCACCAACCCAGCAACAATTGCATTGAGAGAACTACTGGCAAACCAGCAACACCAGTCCAAACCTAACATTCTCAACCCAAGGGGATAACTATGATTATAAGCACACAACAGGACACTTGATCACTATGGGAAGGTAGTAAGCATTCAGCAAGTCTAACTCTCAAAAATATGCAAATGTATCACACGAATTCAAGTTTCATAATGCTCAAAAAAAAACCCCAGCTCATCTCTCCTCCCTTCTCAGGGCAGTATGAGAAGGCTGCTTGACACCCACCCACACCTATGTCGCCAAGACAACAGGAACACTTTCCTCCCGCAGGAACACTCACACTATTCCAATGGTAGACTGAATAGTTCACAAAATTACCATAAAATCATTGCAGAAAGAGCATGAATGCTGAAGGATTCAGCTAAGTACAGGCTGTAATTGCCATCTGTCATTAACACGTATGGTTTAGTAAAGGCACATTATATAAAAGCTGGAGAGGTGGGGGAGAGAACACGAACGGCAGAGGAACTCGAACTCAAGCTGGTGTAAACACGGGGGCTGCTCTGCCGTGATGAATCCACAGCACACACACAGCTCAAAAGCACAAAGCTGGGAGCTTGACTTAGGTCTGACTGTCAAAAGTCCTTTATTTATGCCATTTCTCACACCCCAAAAATCTCTAATGGCAGATGTCCCTTTTTGGGCAGCCAAAACCAGGATGCTCCAGGGTCAACTCTTCAGTGCCCACAGGCAGCAAAAGCCTTTCTCCCTCCTCAGGGCTCACTTCAAGCAGCAGCATTTCCTATGGCCACACTGTGTTACTGCTCATTCCTAACTGCTGTTAAGTGGACAAACTACTTCAGTCACAAGGACTTTTAAATCAAGATACTATATATTTTCAGCCTCAGTTGTTCAGGAATGCAAGGAGACAATTTGACTTGGATATCTCCAGAGTCACCTGTCAAACACCACAGAAGAAATTTAGCCAAGAACCAGACAAGTGAGCTGTTGCCATTTTGTTCAGTGAGGGAAGATGGAAAACAAGCACTTACTGAAAAACAAAAAGAGCAGCTTTAGTAGTTGGCAAGACAGTACTGCAAAGGACAGCAAGACAGGGCACATGAACATCCAAAACACAGCACAAACACTGAACGGTGGAAAACAATAATGCTTGCATCTGCCACTTTGTTCTGCCAGTGCTGTACATCTCACTCTCATGGAAAACCAACACAGGTTCCCAGCGTGTTAAGCTCAGGACACAAATGCTGTCCATCACCTCAATCCAAAAGCCAGAGATGACAAGAACCCGTTCCAAACTGACCTGGGAGTAGAAGGTTGAAGCTGTGCGTGGGCTGCGAACAAAGTCCATAAAGAAGGCCCCATCCTGAAGGCATCAGAGGAAGTAGGCCCATTAATGGCAACAGCAACAGGAACAAGGAGTTCAAGAAAAGCAAATAAAAGGTTGTGCAAGTATGAAATGACCACAGAGAGAAAGTATGAGGAGAATGCAAATCCCAGACCCAGAAGGTCAGATGCAGCAGAATGCACAGCATCAGGAATTACTCACACACACATCTTTACTTTCTCTCTGTAACAAGACATTGCTTTTCCATGGCACAGATGTATTCCCAAAATTTTTAAACCCACACTGATCAGAAGCCAATTGAAACTGCAGCCTTCCCTCCATACTTCAAAGGAGAAAGTCTTGAGCTCTGAAGTATGGGGGCTTCCATTCCAAATACAAAACTGAAATACAGAAACCACAGGTGTAATGACAAATATCTAAAGAAGGACAGGGTTTTTTTCTACTCTTTAGACATTCAAATGATAAAGAGGGAGAGGCAAAGGTGCTCTTTTCAGGAAGCACTCTTTTCCTCTTACATGCAGGTCTGGTATGGTGCAAAGGAAAGGGAAGAAAAACTCGTCACAAAGATCCTTCCAACACTGTGTTTAATACTTCATGCAAAATTAAACAGACACTGCCTGTGCTCTGCTCCTGCCTACTGACAAACCCAGTGAATTATCCCCAGCTGCTATTCAAAGATGTGTCACGATTCTCTTATCACACAAGACAATGTAGTGGAACTCATCTAGATTTTCATTCCCTATTTGCAATTCTTTATTCTGTTCCCTTGGCAAAATATTTTTGTCTAGCCTGCAGTTAAGATGATGCTTACCTTGGTACATACATATAAAACAGTTTCTGGGAAGAATCAATGCCAGGCTTACCTGACTGGCAATTTACATTGTGCAGAGCCAAGTGCCCTGGATCCATAAGGGCAAAGACTTCCCAAACAGACCAAGTGGGTTAAACCTCACTGGGTCAAAACCACAGTGCTGCCCAGTAACTGGCTCCAGTGACTTGTCAATTCTACTCTGAAACAAAGTGATGCAAAGCCAGTGGCTCAGTTTTCATCTGGAATAACTCAAGCACTGAAGGGCATCCTAGAAAAGCACTTGCTCCCTTGGCTGCTGGCAGAGCTCACAGCTGTGATAATTTGTCACTTCTCTGGCTGCAAGAGTGTGGAAAGGCAGAGCTCCCTGTGCTGAGGAGCCCTGCAGGGGCTGTGACACGAGGCACACACTGGCTGCTGTTCCCAAGTGAGCACATGCTGTCTGCCCACTGGCATCTTTCCAACAGGCATAGCCATCAATTAGGAGATTGCAATTGCTTATCTCCCAGTCCCTGTGTGTAAATATTTACAGGAGTGTTTACTGCTGCAGCATGAAAGGCCTTCAATCAATAACACACTCTTCCAGAGTCTCCAGTCAGCCTTCCAGAGAGGCTCTTGAACATCACATTTAACAATGGCATTTTCTGGTAGCACAAAATCTGCTGGTTTGGTCCCAGCACACTCCTGTGCCATTGCTAGGGAAGCCCACTTGGCCTCTTGCCCTCTGCCACACACAACTGGACATAACATTCTTCTCTCTCCTGTTTCTCACATGGAATTTTCACCAGTTTTATTGGTAGAGAGGGACATCTAAGATTTCTGTATTTAAAGAGAAAAGCTGATTTTTCAAAATGGTAGAAGGGAAGCATGCAAAGCCTGAATTATGATGTGGAAGTTTGCACACACACCTCAGGTCAGTTTGAGCACCTGCTGTTTCCAGGCCTAGCACATCCTGCTCCAGACTCATCTGTGCTCTCCAAACACTGATACTACAAAAAAGTGTCCAGTACTAAGGTGATCACAGTTGCTCTATCACTTCAACTTTCAATATCTAGGTCTCCAGGATAACACAATACTTGTTCCTGGTGGTGGCACAAAACAGCGGATGTAGAAACATTAGATGCTTGGAGAAAAATGCTGAAATAAGTGGTTGATAGTGGTGAATCTGAGAACTTTTTCTTTGCAATATTTGAACTGTTGAACCCACACAGGTCACATTTAGATCCCCTACCTTTATTCAGTTCTTTGTTACTTTATTTGAAAGACCTTCATGTCAGAACACTGAAAAACAATCAAATATTTCTGGTTGGACTTGGAGGCAGAGTCCTGCTCTCCTGGGTCTCACAGGACAGCTGACAGAAAGGCTGAGGGATAGCACAGTCTTTTCTGTAAGTGCCTCAAGAGAGCTCCAGGAAGATCACTTTCTCCAGCCTGGAGTCCAGCCAGTGAAGGAATGACATCTAAATCACTTCTCAGGAACACACCCCCTCCTCTAAACAGAGGCAAGAGACTCAAGTTCCTGCTGTTAAAATCCCACTCGGTGTTCACACTGTCACAAGCTAGAGGCTGATTTTGCTCTCCAAGGCAGCCTGCACACAGATGCACACAGCTCTGCACTGCTACACCCAACAGCCAAGCCATGACTGAAATGAAATGTGCTACCAGCAAAGGAAATGCACTAATTAGCAAACAGCACTTAGATCAGCAAAATGCTGAGACAGCATCCCAGGGATTCCACACCATTGTCACTCTTACAGAACTGAATTCCTCTGCCCTTGCACACAAAGGCCAGCACAGGAGCAGCCCTTGCTGGATTAGAGTAAAATGTGGCATGATGGAGCCCAGTACTCAGAGAAATAATCTTTGGTTATTTGAGGAATTCTTATGTAGAAAGAGCAGCTGAAGAAAGCCCAGGCAGTCCCTACCTTCCGAGGGCTGTCCATATAGGTGGGTGTGATAGCAATGCTCCCACTCTCTGAAGGCTGGCCAGAGCTCTTCCCAGAAAGCATTGCTGCTTGCTGCTCCCCCAGTGTCCTAAAAGAAAAGGAAGGAATGCAGAGTTTATTCAAACAGACTTTGTGTCAGCTTCCCCCCAGAGGCAACAGTTGCAGAGGGGTCCTGCTGTATTTTCAGATATTTTCTTTCCCACACACTGAGGCACAGATCCAACATTCCAAAAGTATCTTTTACCCCCACAAACAACATGGACCCTTGAACTCAGTTTTATTATGTATGTGTAATACTAATATAGCATTAAAAATATTAATCCCTTATGTATTTAACACAACATGAGGCAAGGTTCCCCAAATGTGCTTTAGCCAGCCCAGGAAGGATGTTCTTGGCTCTTCACACAGCCTGTGGAGACTCACTTCTGACTGGCTTCCATCTGCAGCAGAGCTGAGAGTGCTGAGGTTCCTTTTTTCCCAATGGGAGGTCCAGACTGCTCCAGGGAGTGAGTGGGAATGGGACCAGCAATCTGCAAACCTTTCATGGCAGACCCTTTCTAACAAAGAAAAAATGGAAGCACAGACTTAGTCAAGCTAGATTTAACTAGTAAGCAAGAACACAACACCTCATGTCAGCAGGGCTTTATTAAGCACATTTTAAAAAAGGAGTCAAACCACTGGTACACAAGAAGGGGAACAGCCTAGTGTCTTTTGTGGATGCTAATCTGAAAATAAAATGCCTGTTATTCTGGAAAAGGTGAATTTGCTTCAAAATAAATTACACCATTTGCAGTGAGAATGGGAACAGGATTGAATACACACTAGCCAGTTTCTCCTCAGCCTCTTGAAACTACTCTTTACCCAAAAATTCACTCACATACTTCTCTTTTCCCAATCCTTCTCCTGAATCTGCAGCACAGAACCAATCCAGAAGTGCCCAGCCTAACTACCTCAGGCCCCTCTGGATGAACTGTCTGCATCACAAGGCAGAGTGGTGCACCCAGGCTAAGCCCACCTGCAGCACAAGCAGAGCACACCTGCAAAGAGGAGGCATCAGGCTCCTGGGTAACAAAAGACTGGCCATGGTCTAAAACACAGCAGTGGCAGGACAAGATGGTGCAGAAGAGCCTGGCCTTGTCCCTGAGCCTGGGTGCAGTCACAGCAGCACAGGATGCTCATCCCAGGGACATTTTCTCAAGCTGTTGAAGGAAACAGCTCTGTTTCCTCTCCCAAAACATCACTTGTGTGATGCAAAACGAGCACATTAAACCCCACTGTCTGAAAGCTGACACAGCACAGGGTTCAGCAGTGTCCTTTAGGGATGGATGACACGATGACAGGGACAGGGGCACCGTGCCCCACCTGCCTGGGGTGCACTCAGATGTAGCCATATTTTCTGAAAAATGCTTTCCTTAGGATTTTTTCTCCTGAGAGGCTGAGAGGCCTCAGGAACAAACTGTAAACACTGATTATCTGCTGCTGTGGAATGCAACAGGTGGATCTTTGATTGCTCTTGTGTGGTTGTTTCTAACTAATGGCCAATCACAGCCCAGCTGTCTTGGACTGTCTTGGACAGGCACAAGCCTTTGTTATTCATTCTTATTCTATTCTTAACTAGCCTTCTGATGAAATCCTTTCTTCTATTCTTTTAGTATAATTTTAATATAATATATATCACAAAATAATAAATCAAGCCTTCTAAAACATGGAGTCAGATTCTCATCTCTTCCCTCATCCTAAGGCCCCCTGTGACCATCACCACACTTGTGTCTCTCTGCTGACGCCCTATCAGGGCCCAGGCACGCCCAGCCCCGCGGGACTCACTCGGATCATCCGATCGGAGCGGTGCCGGCGGCGGATGCGGTTCAAGCCCTCCACGAAGCGGATGAAGCCATCGAGGAGCTGCCACTCCTCCTCGTCCGAGCGGGGCCTGTCGCCGTACACGTCGCAGTGCGCCTCCCCCTCCATGATGCGCTTGGTGGCGCTGATGCAGGCGGGCAGCAGCAGGAACCGCGTCCTCCAGAACTTCAGCGACTCGATCAGGCTGCGCCAGTGTGGAAGGCAGGACAGAGGTCAGCACTTTACTGGGAAGGGTTTTCCTGAATCTAAAGTATAAATCTTTATACCTGCTGCACATTTCAGCGACCATCCCTGAGAGAGAACGAGCTCAAGTACAAAGGAATGGTCAGAATTTGAATATCACTGGCAACAAGGCTGCTCTCAGAGTAATTGTCACACAGAGATATGCTTTCCTTTCTGTAAAAGATAGGCCCCAAAAGCTTTTTCTCTAAAAATATGCAAGCAAAAAGGAATTTTCAAGGTGCTCATTAGCGTAGGAGGTATTTTGACTGAGACCTGAAAAGAAAAGATGATAAAGACTGGTTGTGTGGAGAGAAGATATTGATACTAGTGGAGATATTGCACATTTCTGGTAAGCACTTGCTCCACAGCTTAGGAGTAGGATTGCATGTCAAGCCCAGCACTCAAGCAAACCTGCAACAGCTTCAAAATAAATGGAAGATTTGAGTCAGATCAGTAAGAAGCCAAGAAAAGCATCTGTGTGGTACAAAATGCTATCTTATTTCTTTGCATTTCTAACTGAGGAAAAAAGTTCATGCTGAATTTTGAGATCAAGAGTCTGTATCAAAGGTCAGATTAAGCAGCAGCAACACAGAGCAAGGTTCCCACAAGGTAACAGCTGCTGGAAGCTGACAGTGAAAGCAGGCCAGATATTCTCCCTGGAGAACTGAGCATTCGTGGGTTGATGATGAAATTTTAGGTCAAAAAGAAAAAGAGGCAATTAGGACACAGAACAGTCTGGATGGAAAAGAAGCTCTCACCTGAAATCCTCTGAGCCAGCAGAGCAGATATACTGATCCAAGTAATTCCACTTGTACTCTTCTAGTCTCTCATGGGAAAATTCTACCCAGCAAGAGACAAATTCAGAGTCAGAGTGTGAGGGGCACAAGCTGTAGGTGTAGTTTATCTGAGCAGATTCATACGGATACCTGAAAGATCAAACACAAGCATTAATCTCAATATTATTGATACTGATGCTTCTCTTTCTTCTCCTAAAAAGAAAGGTGATGTTCTTTCAAGCAAGCACAGAGCTGCAGAAGAATGTTCATCAGAACACTGACAGCAAACTGCTCAAGCAGAGATACTCACTTTGGCAGGTACCGAGTCACAGTAATTATTTTGTCCTTTAAGGTGACTTTGTGGAAAGTACGGCCCATGCTCAGCCAGTACTGATCCTCTTCCTCGGGTCTATTTCTTGACACAAGACCTGGTTGTAAAAAGCAAAACCCTTTCAGCTTACTGCAGTGTCATGGACATATTTTCTTTTGCTAAGATCTTTTCTCCTGAGAAGCTGAGAGGCCTCAGAAATTAAATGTAAACAATAATTATCTGCTGCTGTGGGATGCAACAGGTCCATCTGTGATTGGTCTCATGTGGTTGTTTTAATTAATGGCCAATCACAGTCCAGCTGTCTTGGACTCTCTGGTCAGTCACAAGATTTTATTATTGCTCCTTTTTATTCCTTTCAAGCCTTCTGGTGAAATCCTTTCTTCACTCTTTTAGTATAGTTTTAATATATCATTTTCTTTTAATATAATATATATCATAAAATAATAAATCAGCCTTCTGAAACTTGGAGTCAAGATTCTCAGCTCTTCCCTCATCCTGGGACCCCTGTGAACATCACCACACTGCAGTACTCAGAACTTTATCAACAAACTGTGCCTATAGGAAGAGAATCCAGAGCTGGAGTCCAGAAGTGAGCTTCTGATCTCAGCATAAGCTAAACCCCAGCTTTTAGGCCACATTTTTGGGGAGCAGCCTTTACTCTTAGAGTTAAGATGTGCTGATATCATAAGCAAAAGAGCACTGGGGATTCCTACACCACCCATTCAAAACTTCCCTGGGCAGAACCACCAAAGAACAGCCAACATCAAGTGTTGAGCAATTGGTGGATGTGCCTAATTTGAGGTTGCTGGGGCTGGCAGAAGAGCAAAGCCTGACTCGTCAGGGCCAGGGCACTCACCTCTGCTGTAGAGGGGACTGCTGCTGAGCGGGGGCGGCACGGCCGGGGCCGGCTTCTGCGGCTTGGACTGCACAATGATCTGATAGCCCTGCATGAGGCGCTGACAAATGAACTCCTCAAACACCTGCTGGGCTGTCATCTGCACTCCTTCCTCATCCCTCCTGGACACAAAGGTTAAGCAGAGCAGAATAAGGAGGCTGACCACACACCTATTCTTAGCTCTGCTCTGGAGCCCTGTGCCTGGGAGCACCTGCCTGTGGGAGCAGGAGGGAAAAGCGGCCCCTTCTGACAGGGTGATGAGCTGTCTGCAATATTTACTGCTGCCTTTGAAAGCAGTTTGGCCACCAGTAACAAATCTGCCTACAGCAGTTGTGGAACAATAAATTCCCCAAAGATGACTTTTCCAGCACTTTGCAGGGAGCCTCAGGGCAGTTTGTGCATGTTCAGGAGAGCTCAGAATGCCAGTGGGCAGCAACGCTCCAGCCTCTCCCACAGTGGGAAGTGGAGAGCAGGGAGGGGTTAGACAACACATTCATCTTAATGCAGCTCCTGCTCTGAACTTTGCCTTCCTACTGACATTTCTTTCAGGTGTTTCTTCATTAATCCTATTACCTCCTATTTATTTCAACCACCCTGATTAATACTTTTGTTTTGCTCCCATAAAGTAGCAACACAAGCAGGTCTTTTGATGTCTTACAAGTTATGGAAAGACTGAAAAAAAATTTAAGATGATGAGACTGCTTCAGTAAAAATCAAACTAACCCTATTAAAGAAAGTTACCAGAGACCTCAGAGACAAGCAGAGAAGTTCTATTTGTCCAACTAATTCTGTTTTCCAACAAGATTCATTAAACTAAATACCCTTTTGAGTGAGGACAAGCATCTTAAATACTGTGTCCACATGCATTTCTTCCTTTAGTGTTTCCAAAACACTTGCTAGAAAGTAGATTAACAGAGATGATAGCTTGAGGTGGAATATTTTGATCAAAATACAACAGAAAATAGACAGAAATTTGCATCCAAACAATTTCTAACATCAAATCTACAGAGCACACCATACTGTCAGGTGGGAACATCAGAAAAGGTCCAAAGCTATCACTGGAAGAAAAAAAAATGTAAGTCTTCTGCTGCTCTGCTAGCAATGCATCATTCACTTGTGTTCCAGATTGCAAGGCAAGATGTATTCTATCACCATCTGTATGGCAGCTGTCTTCTGTCAAGTGGGCATTTTCCTTCTCTCTCTGAGTGATCACCATCACTCCTCCCTCGGGTGGGGACACCTGCTGATAACAGCCATTGAATGTGCCTGCATGGCTGATAAGAACTACAGCATCCCACTGGGACATGTGAGCCCAGAGGGAGGGGCCAAGTATTCCTACTCAGATATAATCTGGAGATTCAGCTCCTCCACTGGATTTCCCAGAGGAACAGCAGCTGCCTCTTCTTCCACTGGATCATCAGAGAAAGACTCCACCCTTTTCTACAGGATCCCTGCTCCAGCAGAACCACCCCTGACACTGCAGGAGGGCTGCAACCACAATTCCAATGGGACTGCTACCAACACCCTGACCCACAGGGCGTCAGGTTGTGTTCTGACTCTGTCAGTATTGTTTTCATTTACTGCATTGTTTATTTTTTTCCCTATTAAAGAACTGTTATTTCCTGCTCCTGAATTTACAGCAATTCGGAGAGGTGGGGAGGTTTACATTCTCCATTTCAGGGCAGGCTCCTGCCTTCCTTAGCAGGCACCAGTCTTTCCAAACCAAGACAGCTCGTACAGATTTCAGTGATCCTCTTCCATCACCTGCTCCTTAAGCACAGGACTGTACAGAGGTGCTGGCCAAACCTGTCCATGTCAGCCTCGGGCAGCAGGTCGTAGCAGCCCTCGGTGTAGTCGTTCTGCAGGCTCTGGCGGTCGGGGAAGTAATCGGTGGTGAGGGGCAGGCAGGCAGGGGTGGTCAGGGACTTCCAGTCCACTCCAACTGTACAACAGAAGCCTGGCACTATGGGGGGAGCAGACAGCGTCAGAACTGCCTCGTTGTGTCATGGGGGAACACAAGGGGGGCACGTGGGGTCACCCGTGCAGAACAGGGTGCACAGCAGGATGAAAGGAGGGCGTGAAGAGGAGTTTAAAAGAATGAGAGATGAAAAACAGAGTTGGCATAAAGTCAACAGGGACAAAAAGGGGTGTGGAATGGGAAGGGAAAAAGAAAATAGGATGGGAAGAAGGGAGGGAGAGAAAGAGACAGAGTTTGTTAAACAATGCAGTGCACATGCTGATTCAATCCCATCATGCAAAAGGCATTCCAAGTTAATACATTTAATTTTTCTCTTGATTGAAAGCTAGAGCTGACATAGCCACTGCTCTTCCAAAATTACAGCAAGTCAGGTGCAGTTACTGATTATTAATAAACAGATCAACATTCCAAGTCTGAACAAGAAAATCAGACCAGTTTTGCATCCTAGACAACTGCAGAAGGAGCTGGAGAGGAGGAGAGAAAGAATGACAGACCAGCCTCTTTCTGGAATAGTACAACAGCAGAAAAGGGAGTATTTCCACAGTTATAAAAACAGAAGATATATCCAGAGGGGTGGGAAGACCAGAAAATAGTAACTTGGGAAGCAATCTTTTCCCACACCCTTTCCTAGAGTTATGCTGCAGTTTTGAGATTACAGGGATGTAAAACTAGACATTAAAAAGGAAAAGTTAACTAGATTATACCAAATCATCAGCTCATTACATTCTGACCACTGACCACTCACACTACTGCATTACATTCTGACCCAATTCAAACAATCTGTGTCACCTACTGATGCTTAACTTCTTGTCATAAAGCTCCTACAGACAGAAATTTATTTTACTATCAAACTGTTAACCCCAATGGCAGGAACACTGCACAGTAAAGTAATATATGACAGACTGCTACAAAGAAAATGCCTTCTTAAGCAGTGACACACTTGTTTCTCTTGGAAGTGAAGGCAGATATTTTTCAGTAAATGGTACCAAATTCAGAAACTGACTGTACTAATTCTACTTCAACAAGCTGGTACCAAACAAACTTTTCATACTGAGAGGCAGATAAGAGTTCAGCAGCTTTAACTTTTTGCAGAATAGTGTCTGGTAAGGAAAGAATTTCAGCTGTAACACAACAAACAGCTTCACATGTTCTTAAGAACTACAGAACTGCAACCACAGTGAGACAGCACAGGCAGATCCTGCAAATTACTGCAGGCCAAAATAAACCTCTGCCAAAAGCCAAGGAGGCTCCTCAGTTTCTTTCCTACCACCTCCTGATGCCTCTATATATGTACATGCCCTTTCCCTCCCATCTTCCCACCTATGCAAACTCTCTTCCAAACCTTTCTCCTGCTTACTTGGATCTGGAGAATTAGAGACAGCATCTTCCAAGGAATCCTTGTTCTGAGTTTTGAGGTTCACCCCTACAAGAAAGAAATGGTTTTTATTTTAAGCAATTACGCACTTCTCTTGAATTTCAAATAAAAATAAATCAAAAGTGTGATGACGTTTTAAGATACAGAATTTCTCTGCATGGAAAATCCCAGGGTTCTGCATAGCAGAAAAAACCACTAAGCCAATTAATGAGGAAAAATATATCTTGGATCAAACCTGAACATCTCACTAGAAGTGCTCAACAGCTAAAACCCAAACAAAACTCTCCTCCCCAAAAATAGGGAAACATCTTGAAAAGTAGATGCTACAAGCTCCTATAAACAGCTGGTGTGGCACATGAGAGAAAGAGTTGCTAAGGAGACAAGAAAAACTGCTGCCTTTAAAGCCTTTTATCAAAATAAAAAATTCAGTAGGCCTCCAAGCATTTAAAAGGAACAATTGTTTAAAACTAGCTCAGGTGGATTTACCCAGGAAATTGGTATCAGCATCACCATAGCTGTTCCCCTGTAAGAGAAAGGGAGGATATTTGCTGCTGCTGCTGCCAGCAGCCCGCAGGGGAGCGGGCTCTGAGCGGCCTTCGCCTTGCACCAGCTCCTCCTGCCATCTGCCATCCACACCGGGAACTGCAGCTGCACCATCCCTCCTCGGAGCTGCCACCTCCATCTGCGGGCACAGCGACAACCTCCCGAGGCCCGAGGGAAATAGATGGGATCGTTTTTCACCCTGAAGCCCGTGATGCACAAAGCATGCTGCAGGCAGCAGAGCAAAACCAGACTCAATAGGAAACCGCATTTCTGGAAATCCAAAAAAACTAAACTGCCCCCCAGATGGCTTCATTTCATAGGTGACTCAAACCATAAGGGAGAACTCTCAGTCCAGTCACTGAGTACCCAGTGTGGCCCCTACAGATAGGCGAGGGTCCACAGACACAAAGAAATTCCATAAATGCAAGCATGTTTATTGCCAGGACATGCTCTGCATTTGCACTGTGCAAACTGCAGCCAGCTGAAATGCAGTTCAGCAATTGCAAAAACAAACAGAGCCTAGCTGGAAGCCAGAAAATACCAAAAATGTAAAGCAAGAAAATTAAATGTAATCAGAAAAAAATTCACAGAAGGAAGCAACAGAAAATAATTTTAAATGTTACTATGTGAATACGAAATGAGGCACAAGAAAATTAAGTCTGCTAACTTCTTCAGAGCTCTGCAAGGCATAATGGAAAAAAAAATTGTCTTAATCTAGTGTAATTCAAAAGGGCAAATTTATTCTTAAAAAAACACTTTAAATTGGTTTTGAGAAAAGAACATAAAATTATTTTTGAGAAAATAAGCCTTGAATGCTGTAGTCCAAAAGTTCAACTTTTTTCCATGTGCCTAACTAAAATGCATACCTACAAAAGCAGAGGGTATGTCACAAAAAACCAGACAACACAGCAGAATGTTTAATATGGCATGTTGTTCCATTTACAGGGCTGAAAAGAAATGATGAGAATTTTCACTAATTCAGGTGTCTGGGTAAGTTAAGGAAGATAGAGGTAATCTTAAACTGAAAGTACAGACACATCATTTCTCTAAAGAATAACAGCTCAAGGCAAACCCACCAAAAAAAAAAGGCTTCTGAGCACCAGTGCATATTTAGTTATTCTTTGTGTCTGAACATCACTGCTCTATTATTATGGAATTCAGTTCCTGCCTGAGAGCTTATTATCAGTAAACAATGAGCATCTTTCTATAATAAGCCTTATAATACACACCTAGAGAAGAAGAGACACATTAATCAAAACTAAACTAAAACCAACAAAGCAAGCCAAAGAACTACCATACACCAAGCAGTCCAAACAGATAGATCAGTGTTTTCCCACTCTGGATTCCTCGTGCTTGGCCGTGCCCCATCCCCGAGCGCTGTCCCGGCCCCGCCCCAGCCCCGTTACCTGTCCCGGGGCCGGCCCCCAGCCCGTTCCCGTTCCCGAACTCCTCCGCCCCGCCGAAGCTCAGGAAGGAGCCGCCGTCCCCCGGATGCCGAGAGCTGCCGTGCCTGCAGAGAAACAAAGCAGCCCGTTCTGTACAGCCTCCCTCACTCGGGCCATCCCCTGCTTTTAGCAAAGGTTCCAGCGAGCCCTCAGCCCCTCTGCCTCAGCCCAGCCCGGGCCGGGAGCAAACTCTGCCCTCGCTGATGTCGGCAGAGATGGAACAGCACAAGGGCAGCACAGAGAAGGCCATGACAGCATTCCATAAATGTCCACACGGTTTGTTTGCCTCCAGCAGTAACCAGAGCACTGCCTTTGCAGGACAGCAAAGAACCAGCTACTCACATCTCCTCAGGAGAGAAATAAAGCTCAGCTGGTTATCTACAGACCTGATCTCACGGTCTGTAACCCCAGCATTCAATGGCTCACCTGCCAGTTGCCTCATGGTAAGCCAGCTCCAGCAGCTCTGCAGAGGAATGTGTCAGATCCTGCTGCCCACTGCCCTGCATTTCTGCCATATTCTGCCGGGTCTGATGATGGATCTGGATAGCTTCTCCTGAGGGACCTACACAGGTACAATTGGATCATTCATCACCACATCTGCACTGATTCCTCTGTTACTTTTCCCCTCTTTTGCCAGCAGCAAAAGCAATGAGAGCTAATGGACATTATGAAAGCATGTTCACAAGATCTTCAAAGCTTTGAACCTCTGCTATCTCCTCTGAAACAAGTGAAGCAAAATATTTTTGAAAACATTCTGGAGGGCCTACTTAAAAGGCATTAAACAATTATGCAAACAATTCAGCATCAGAAAACCAACCCAAATTGTAGTTACAATTCCCTTCAACAGGGTTAGGTTCCCTTCAACAGGGAATTGTTCTGTACCTGTTGCTGCTTGTTTGCAAATAGAGCTATTTCCCAAAAGCTCAGGATTGCTCAGGCCTGCACATGAATGAGTGTAGTGTGCAAGCACTTTAATACCCCAGAGCTCTCACTGGCTCTCCTGCTGTGCTAATCCTGGACAAGGATTACAAAGCCACAGCAGCCAGGTGTGCAGGGAGGCAGCTCACCAACAGAGAAGGTGAGCAGGGAGTGGGAGAAGTGCATATTATATGGCTCTTTGCAGATATTTACCATGTGTATTTTGATGTATTGATTAGTAGTGCTGTATTAACATTTTAATAATAAATGTAGTCTTGTAATTAAAAGACAACTTTTGTAGTTAAAATAAGAACTATGTTAGTGGGATTTTTTAAGAAAGGAATGAGGCACTCGCACCAGATAGCAGTCACAGGACACCTAAATCTTTCAGAGAAAAAGAATTTATTGTCCTCTTATCAGAAGAAACGAACTTCTTCCCGCCTCGAAGGCACTGTTAGGATTAGAAGGAAGAAGTTGATAATGACCAGACAGAATCCTGTATTTGAATGGAATTTATGCATCATGTAATGAAGTGTATGATTATGCAACAGGCTATTGTTTTTAAGGGTTAATCCTTTGTTAAGGGATGTCCTTTTTCAGGCTTGTGCTGCCCAGAAAAATGTACCTGGACATCCATAACTCTTTGTCTCTATTGCCTCATATTGTCCTAATTCAAATTGTCCAAATTATTATTACTGTAATTGTATTAGTACTTTAATAACCATTTTATTACTATTAAAGTTCTAAAATGTTAAAAACAAGTGATTGGCGTTTTTCACAGGGAGGCAGCTCACCCATGGGGAAGGTGTGCAGGGAAGGTGTGCAATGTGATGAGGGAGCTCACCTATGGGGAAGGTGTGCAGTGCAATGAGGGAGCTCACCCACGGGGAAGGTGTGCAGGGAAGGTGTGCAATGTGATGAGGGAGCTCACCCACAGGGAAGGTGTGCAGGGCAGGGAGGCAGCTCACCCATGGGGAAGGTGTGCAATGAGGGAGCTCACTCACAGGGAAGGTGTGCAGTGCAATGAGGCAGCTCACCCACAGAGAAGGTGTGCAGGGAAGGTGTGCAGTGCAATGAGGCAGCTCACTCACAGGGAAGGTGTGCAGTGCAATGAGGCAGCTCACCCACAGGGAAGGTGTGCAGGGAAGGTGTGCAGTGCAATGAGGCAGCTCACCCACAGGGAAGGTGTGCAGGGAAGGTGTGCAGGGAAGGTGTGCAGGGCAGGGAGGCAGCTCACCCACAGGGAAGGTGTGCAATGAGGGAGCTCACCCACAGGGAAGGTGTGCAGGGCAGGGAGGCAGCTCACCCACGGGGAAGGTGTGCAGGGCAGGGAGGCAGCTCACCCACAGGGAAGGTGTGCAGGGCAGGGAGGCAGCTCACCCACGGGGAAGGTGTGCATCCAGCGCCTGCGGTTCGATGTCAGCTTCATGGGCATGCGGGACGGGGCGAAGGGGTTGATGAGGGCGCGCTGCGGCGCGTACCCGCCCGGGCGGATGTGCAGCAGGGACTCGGCGCTGCCCACGTGGAACCGCCCCGGGGCGCTGGAGTCGCGCTGCTGCGACTCCAACATGTTCTCAAGGAAATCTGCAAAACACAACCGAGCCACACAACTCAGCGTGAGATCCTGCAGGAGCCAAGCACAAGAGAATTAACGGCTCAGGGATATAAAGATTGCCCAGGGTAAGGGGAAATAAGGAGACCTAAGAAATTAGCAGGAGGAGAAGCTGAAAGCAATTCCTATCCAGCCTGAAAGTTACAATGGAAACAAGAACCCAGACAAGAAAAATCATTACTCCACCTGCCATTACAGCACTGCTGTAAGCTTCTACTAAATGAATCCATTAACAACCCACTTGCTAAGCCAATTATGAAAGGCTACTCAGACCTTAGAGAATTCCTGAGCAATCAGAAGACTGACATAAAAACTTCAGGATGAGTACCAAAGCCACAGCTGAGCCTTGTACACATGCCTTTTCTGTAACACAGATCTGAGCACTGAAATCAGGGATTACTCCCAGAAGACATGGGACATGATATCCACAAGATACCAGTTAGTTGTCACTATTCAGTGTGGAACAGAAATGCAGTTATTTAAAAATAGGAGAGAAAAATACACCAGATAGATAAGTAGCAATTACTCTGAGTACTCTGCCCAACAAGTGGAAGAGACCCAAAGAGAAGGGTCTCATTTACCATTCTATATTGTCAAATGCAACATGTGAAAAGCCTCAGTTTCTTTGACTCTTCCCTCCCGGCCCGTCCTAATCCACACACATCCTCATCCAGCTGAACACTTTCAGCTGGGTCACACAACTATGCTTTAAACTAAAGGAGTAACAGAAATATCAAAGAAAGAAAAGAGTTGTATTAACTGACAGCAGGGGAAAACGTGAATGGTAGATGTGATATCAAGTACACTGTGTGAGAGCAGCTCCATGCCACAACTGTGATTCCTGTGACAGGATAAATATGGTATCAGTGTCATACAGCATGGCATGAAAAAACCATGAAGAGCCTTCAGGGAGAGAATTTTATAAAAGATGAAACAGTTGCAGGAGGAATACAATTTACCCAGAAATGAGCTGGGTTTGTGGAAGATACTGCATACTGTCTGAGAACAAAATTAAATTGGAAAGGAAGAAAAGAGGAGTACCAGCACTGCTAACACACTGAGACAGCTCAGCAGTACATTGTCAAAAGGAAGGATCCAGAAAGTGAGTCTTAATGACAACAAATCCCCATAGAGAAACGTTATAAGCAGGGGCCCCCAGGGCTCACTGCTAAGGCCAGTTCTCATTCAATAGATTATAGGTGACCTGGATAATACAAGTTCCTTGTGTATGTCCACACTTGCAGGCAGGCACAGGAGAATAGTCAAGTACTAAAGAAGGCAATAGGCAAGGGAAAAGAGCAAATCAGTGTCAGGACAGTTCTATTTAGGACAAGCTATTAAAAAAAAAGCAATGGAATTGGACAAGGATGCCAAAGGGAGAGTGCACACCCAGCTGCAGCCATGGAACAGCTGTACCATGAGTGCATACACAAGCACCATCTCCACCAACACAAACTTCCCCCTTCTCTCCCCACCAAAGGCACCTTCCCACCTGCCCCAGGCTGACCTCTGGTGCTGGTGTAGCCTAAGGAGCTGCTGACTTCACACTGGTGCAGGTGGGGCCGTGGGATCATGAGGATGTTGGAGATCTTGCCCAGGGAGCTGTCGTCAGAGGCCTGGCTCCTGACCTCCTCGGGGGGCAGCGCGCGGCTCTGCAGGGACGGGCTGCAGGACACGTCGTACGAGCTGGAGCTCTTCCTGGTGCGGCTCTCCCGCTCCCGCACCGACCTGCTCACAGCGGGACAGCAAAGAGAGAGCAACCCCCAGTCAGCAGGGGGCTGGGACAGGCCCGACTCATGCAAAGGACTCAGTGCTCAGCAGGTGAACTCCAGAAGAGCATTACAGGGAAGCCATCACTATCTTTTTTGACTGCTTGGGTAATTTATACTTCTGCACATCACACAACACAACAATAACACTGCAGCTCTTGCAGCACAAGGGCTGTGAAAGGACCTGCTCAGCTCCCTCTGCAATCCTACAGACACCACACCAACCTGGCAGAGATGTGGCTTAGCCTAGAGACCTCAGCCCACAGTGCCAGAACCATGTAGCTATTACAGGGAAACTACTTGGAATTATGAACTGTTTAAATTGTGCTGGTATCTTTCAGCAAGTGTGGCCACGTTTCTCTTCACAGAGAAAAGCAGTGCACAACTTCCCAAGGATATCTTCTGGGATTCACATTCTTTGAACCTCAGAGAAAGAAAAACCAATTCTTATCTCAATTGCTGCTCCTCTTGTTGTTCACAAGTAGAATGCATTGTGGAATATTGTTTACCTGAAGGGAATTGGTAATTGGATTCTGGTGTGAGTGTTTTGATTCATTGACCAATTGAATCCGTGTGTGTGTCAGGACTGTTGGCTGACAGTCACAAGATTCTGTGCAGTTGAGTGGAGTGCTTGTGCAGATTCAGTTTAGATGTAGTGCAATATAATATAATAAAGTAATTAATTAGCCCTCTGATATCAATGGAATCCTCCTCATCATTTTCTCCCTTGTCAGGGCTGTCCTGATTTACTGTAAGCATGAGTTCCTACAGACTGCTCAAATGAACACACTAACAAGAGAGTCCACATGCTCTGACTTAGGCAATGCTACTGAAAGAAGGAAAAGTAAAAAAAGTACTTCAAAACAAGCTTGTCAACCCTGTATTTCTGAAAAAGCACTGAAATTTATTGTTTATTCAACGAATTTGGCCAGGATCTGAGAACAGTCAGACTTTCTCCTCAGACAAAAGGACATGGAATAGTTGAGAAGCTGCACTCAGCTTTTCTGCCTCTTCTCTCATTGAGACAGGCATCATTTTCAGGGAGGATTCCTCACCACTCTGTTTACCAATTACTAAGCAGTGCATTGAACAATCTATTTCTACTACTCTGTGCAAGTCTAATGTGCAAATACTTTCTTAACCCCCTTGCAAAATCTGCTAGAAAGACTACCTTTATTCCACTTCAAACAAAATTAAAGATTTAAAGAAAAAAAAATTATATTTATGCCTTTTCCTATACTCCACACACTACTTTAGAAGTAAAACCCAGACAACCAGCCATGAAGATCAAAGAGAGATGAAGCTTTTTGTTCAACTGTGAGCATGTGGAGATCAGTTCTCTTTGTATTTTTTCTGCAAGTGTTTTATGTATCAAGCACACATAACATGGCACTCCCAAGCCTCTCACCTGAAAGTGGTGCAGCGCTGGGCTCTGGCTGGGCCTGGCAGTCTGAACACCTGGGCATCGTAGCCATCATAATCCACCTGGATAGGCAAGGCATTCTCAGCATCCTTTGGAGCTCCTAATGCTGAAATAGAAGTCACACAGCACTGGAAGCTCTTTCAAGAATGTTCAAGATGTGCAAGGCAGAGTATCCACCTCCCACCCCTAAGGAAAGTATCTATGCCAAAAGAAATCCCAAAGTGTCACGAGCAGAGCAGCTGGAGCTGCTCAATTATCAAAGGTGGTGCCTCTGAATCAGGCTGGCTAAGGCCACAATGCCTTTCCCCCATATAAACTAAACACTAAATGAATAATTGCCAAGAAGTCAACTGGTACATGCACATTAGCATCCCAAGTAACCAGTATGGAAAATACTCAAATAGGGGTTTGATGGTTTTCTGTAACAACTGTCCCTTCCTTGGGCTGACGTGTTGTTGTCTTCCTGCAGCTGTTTGTTACTGGGAGTTGCTGTTTGTTGCTGTTTGTTTTTGGGAGTCAGTGGGATAGATCATGCCAGGGCAGAATTACTTACAGGCATCACGATTATTTTTTGCTTTCTCTGTCAGTGGCTGGAGGGTCCAACAAAGGAAGCGCGAAGTGACCAAAGAAACAAACAAGAAAGAAAGGAAAAATAAAGGCAACAGAAAAGACAGAGGGGAGGGAATCAGTCAGCATGTTCTAAGGAAACATCCCCAGTGTGACCAAGCAGGCAAAGTTTAGCTTGCTGACTCAGTGAGGGAGCCAGACAACTTCAGAAATATTAAATACTGATACTTGGTCACAAACCTCTGTGAAAAACACAATGTTCAACACCTTTCTTCCTCTCCATACAGTTCTTTTTTAGAGAATTAAACTAATTTTTAAAGTGGCTAAGACATTTCTCACCCAGCTTTATCTAGGAAGGAAAGACCTACAAACTACCTCTCATTCAATCCCCACAACAAACCTTGCAGCTTTGCTTTCACAACCTTTTAACACAGAAACTTAGTTCCAGCTGTTGGAATATTTGTGATGCATGACTGAGAAGAGCCATGGGACAAGCAAGTAAGAAAATATAAATCAGAAATTTCCCACCTTCCTTCCTGCCAGCTTGATCCGTGGAGTGAAGCTGTTACACAGGAGTTGGCTTTTAGATGTGTAGAAACTGAAAAAAAAATAGTGGCTTTAAGAACTCAACACAGTTGGTTTGCTACACAGTAAGCAGACCAGGAACCTGAGTCAGCTATTGGATAAAGGGATACCCTTCTGTGCATAAAAAAGGTATGGAAAACACTGAGGGATGGTTGAGAGAAGCTTCTCTTTGCCTAAAGACAGGGCTTTGATACTTGTACAGCCTCAGTCTAGACACTTCTTAATATGCTTAACACCTGCATTGCCCAGTTCATTTTCTCTTTCTACAGAAAGACATCCATTTCTACTTGCCATTTACACAACTCTTCCTGATTTACACAACTGTAGTGATTCACACCAGCTGTTTGAAAACCCTCTCATTTCTGGCAGGTTGCAATAATGCCCAGAGTTCTGCAAGAGTAATGTAATATTTCCTTTGCTTCACAAGGAAAGCAGAGGACATAAGAAAGAGAATTCAAGAGATTATGAAGAGCAAAGCAAAGCAGAAGTGTTTAGCAAAAGCTGATAGAATTCACCTACCTATGATTTATCCAGTGTGGGATATTGTAGTCATCACCCATTCGTGAGTCACCGGGGCCACAACGATTATGGAGCTGTAAGAGTAATTGAGAAGGAACTACTTGTACCCAGCCAGTCACAAAATGAGTAACATTTGTAGCAGGAAAAAGAGAAGGGAAAACAGCCTTACCTTAAAGAGTGGGACAGCATGCAAGGGTTGTTCTCCCATGCACACCAAATCTACACCTATCCCTGTAAACAGACAACAGTGGAGTTCAGCTATCCAAGCAGGACAAATATGCTTAGACAAAACAGATCACCAATTAGAACCGAAGATCCAAAATGTATTCACATCATATTAATAAGAGGCAATAATACTGAAAAATGGTAGTTAATGGTCTCATGGTATGGCTACAAACCAACAGTACCTGTGGGGATATAAGAAATTATTTTCCTAAACTAATGCAACTTGTGCAAGATTATCCTTTAAGAGAAAGGTCTGCACAGACAGGTGAATCTCTCTGTCACAAACAAAAGAAACTAAATGCCTGTAAGCACTCTGAAAATCTGCTCATTTCAATACCAAGTGCAGACACAACTCTTGCAGCTAAGGACACAGCACACAGCTTACAGCAGATACTTTTTCACAGCCAGAAGCAGCTGATCTCCCCCAGATGTGTGTTTTCCTGCAGAGGCAGAGGCACAGCTATTTACCGTTGTCAATCATGCGCTGCTTGGTGAGGATCATGAGGAGCCGATCCACCTCGAACACGCCCACGCCCGGCGTGATCACCACCGACATCTGCCCCGTGCGGTCGAAGTTGCGGTTGATGTAATGCTTGTCAAACACTGCCAGAGAGAAAGGGTGAGCTTGGCAGGGTCCCCAGGACGAGGGGAGAGATGAGCAATCTGACTCCATCTTCTCAGAAGGCTAATTTATTATTATATATTATATATTTTATATATTAATTATATTATTTTATGTGTTAGAGGATACGTTACGTGTTATGTTGTGTCATGTGTTACATGTTGTGTTGTGTTACATGTTATGTTGCGTCATGTGTTATGTGCTTTATGTTTTATGTTGTGTTATGTGTTCTATGTTATGTTGCGTCATGTGTTTTATGTTATGTTGTGTTATGTGTTTAATGTTACATGTTATATATACATATGTTTTATATATATATGTTTTATGTTATGTTATGTTTTATGTTATGTTTTGGTTTATGTTATGTGTGGTGTGGTATTATAAGAATACTATACTAAAACTATACTAAAGCAAGGGAAGGACACAGACAGAAGGCTTAACGACAATGAATAATAAAAACTTCTGACTGACTCCTCAGAGTCTTGACACAGCTGGCCGTGTTTGGCCATTGAGTAAAAACAATTCACATGTTGGATAAACGATCTCCAGACCATATTCCAAAGCAGCAAAACAGAAGAAGCTGAGACTTCTCAGCTTCCCAGGAGAAAATCCTGGGCAAAGAGAATTTTTCAGAAAATATGAGTGACAAGAAAGCAGCAATGCTGTCAGAACACCCTGGATGTTTCTTTCAGAGCAAGGCAGGCAACTCCCTAATATTCCCCTCCTCTTCATAGTGTTAAGGTAACACAAGTCCACAGGCATTAAATGACAGCTGCTTCAATGGTTGTATTTTTACCCATTGCTCATAACTTACCATTGAATGAAAGATTTATAGCCTCCAGGTAGTTCCCTTGTGCTGAGGTAGAATTGTAACCTGAAGGAAAGCCCTCTGGAAAAGTATGCAAAAAGGAAAAAAAAATCATCATTCCTGTATACTAGCTTTATATAATAAAAAATCCTCAGAAAAATACATCTGGACTAAATACTATTGGCTCAAAAATGTAAAAGGCAAAATTGATGTTATTAAGTTCCACAGAAAGACCAAAGCAAATTGCCCAGCCAGGAGAGCACTAAGTAGCATGACACCAGACTCCAACTAAAAATGGAGAGTTTACTGACAAGCTAAAAAATTTTTTAAAAAAGAAGAGAGAGCAAAGGATAAAAGCAGGGAAAGGAAGATTCTTGTACCTGCTTGCTCGAGTCGTACCAACACAGGATACTGGATGAAAAGCTTTTTAATGGTCACAAGCAAGGAGGTCCACTCCTCCCGCCTCTCGTTCTGCACTACAACTCTAGAAAAAACACAGCCTGATGAGGCCCAGGAAAGAAGCTATGAGGGAAAGTGAGAAGGGATGAACAAACTATAAAGAAATGCACAAAAGGGTGCATTGGGTTACACATACACTGTGGGACAAGAGGTGAAAAGAACTGGGAGGAAAACATACTTGTAAAAATCTTCATAAAATCTTCCCTCGTGATCCTGCCGGATCGATGCACGATGTGTTTCAGGAAACTCATCTGAAATGGAAGGAAAAGCACATCTTATCTCATGCTCTTCTATAGAAATGACTAATCTTTTCCAGCAAGAAGCTGTTATTTTCATTAAAAATAAACAAACAAAAAACAAAAAAAGGCCTCCAGCAAGCAAACTAAAAATCAAAATACTTGGAGAAATATCAGACCTCCAATACAATAAAAAACTGCTTTTAAACAAATATGACAGCTTGAGTATGATGAGGAAAATTTGCAGCACTCTTCTATGTAAGGTTTCGACTGCAGTACCTTCATAACAATGGCTGTGTACCTACTGTGCTTGATAGAAAATACTCTGAACATGGAACTAACAAAAGAGAAAAAGTCCCTGTCAGCCTGTGATCAACTTTCAAGAGATGAGATAGGTTTAAAAATGGAAACATGAAAACAGAGTATTTGCATACCTATAGATTTTGCTTCATAAAATGTTCTTGAAAATAAAACCACTGTCACTTCATGGCTGCAATTCTTCTCCTGTCCAGGAAGAACAAATGCAGAAAGAAAACATTAAAAGTCACATTTAGAAGAAAGTTATGTATATACACATATAGTAACAGCCTTTCTTCCCTCATACCTAGAAACAAAGGTAACTAACAAAACCTAGACTGTTGCATTAATGGAACTGCATGAGTGCTCCCTCTGCCTCTCTGAAATAACAAATGGTCTGTCCTGCAGACTCTGTGCTGCTTGGCCATATCACATTCACCAGGAGCACTCCCCACCAGTCTCTAAAGAAGCTCCTCTCTGTAGCTGCCAATATTTTCGTTAAGAAAACAGACAGTTTGCATAGTTTATTTACACCCACACCAATCTGATATTCTGATGTGTTACTGTTCAGAGAGATGCCCCTAACAATTACAGAAAAATAAAAAATTAAAACTCAACTCAATAACTACTTACCTTCCATTTTGTGAAGAGGTCAGCAAGGAAACCATTCACAGCTTTCTCAAAGTATAGATCCCCTGCAAAATAAAAATCTCCCAAGCATCAGATAACAATAGTTACTTCACCTATAGAAGTTAGATATGGGGCATATCTAACATTAAGATTCTAGGACAATTACATTTATTAAATCTCAAGCAGCTGTGTACATAATAAAGGGCAATATCACTAAGATAAGATGGTAAAAAGATTAAAAAGCATGACTGTTTTATCATAAAAAGGTTTAAAAGCACCATTTTTTCAGAGAATGTAAACATAAGACTTAATGCCAGAAGGATGAGACCTTCAATTCATTTTTCTAACACATTTGTAGCATGCTGGGAAAGCATCTGTACTGTCTTTTAGGCAGAGAATGCACAACTGATCCCCTGCTCTGATTTGAATAGTTGCCCAGTTCCATATGCCTAAAACACATGGTCAAAGGAAGTAGCAAGAGGTTTGCTAAAGAATTAAGCCAGAAAAAAAATAGGATGACAACAGAGAAGTGACTCATTCTTAATGCCTAAAGTTGGAATTCTTCCACCTGAAGTCAACTTCAACCTGGGCTAAGGCAGGTTTCACTTCCTCAAGAAGCCAATGTCTAGAGAAATCTAAAACATCAAGGTCCTCTTTGCACAGGACTTCCACACATTTCTGGCTTCAGGATTCACAAACTTGCACCTGCCCCCATCACCCAACACGTTCATATCCATAGAAAACCTCTCCAGTGCTCACAGTGATTTGGTGGCTGAGATAATGGTACCCAGGCTCTGCAGGGACAGGAGGAGGATGGCACAGCCAGGGACAGAAATGGGTGGCACTGCATGGAAGGATCTAAGGAAATACCACAACAAACCCTGGAGCACTGCTTAGGCCAAAGGCAGGATATTTCAGTTTGCTGGGAGTGGCAGAAAACAATAGCAGGGCAGAAAGGAGAGCTGTGACCATGGACAGCCACAGTGACCTACGTACCATATATATCAAAATCCCACATTTCACAGCTCATCTGGATAAAAATATAAACCATGGCAGAAGTGGAGCGGAAGACCACCTGCAAAGGAAGGGGAGACCTCATTCAAAACCAAACATTCATTAGAAGGCCCAAATGAAGAGGTAAACTACACAGCACATCATACAACTGTGGCCCTTGCATCACAGGGAAATTCCTCTCTGACAAGTTGGCATTTCCCCTCTGACAAGCCATTCCTAGCAGAGCTGAAGTTTATTAATGATTCACTGTCCTGAACTTATTGCCACTCTTCACCTCACAACACAGCCAATTCCAGTGATCCACACAAATGTGCAGGCATGACAGAATTACAAAAATTCTGTCAGGAAAGGAAAAGAAGGGAAAAAGTGCTTTCCCTGTTTCCTGAACTCTTACCCGAGTGTCCTCACTGATGTATCCACAAGTGACTTTCTCACTCTTTACCCACAGTTCACCTGCCTGGGCCCTGGAAGAAAAGAAGTGTAGGAATATTTGAATATGAAGATTAGAGAATCAGTAATTGAGCAACTAAGAGATGTACCAAAATCTGCACTCAAGGATGACTTATTTGGTTAAAACCTGATGTTTTACCCAAAAGATGCCAAACAGCCATTTCCCTCTGCATCTGCAAATGTCCTTGTCCCTGTGTCACCCCAAAAGCAACTGAAACAATCCCCTCTGAATTATTAATACAGCTTGGGAAGGGGGGTAAATATTCAAAGAGATAAAAATAAAACTATTTGGCCTCCATCAGAGGCCACAAGTGTAGCTGGCTGCCCTACTATTACCCACACCAGATAGAAGCCTTCCCCCACCCCATGGTGCAGACAGGAATCTGTAGATGAGTAGGAGAACAATGAAACATGAAGGATTTTTCAGAGAAGAGTCTTAAAACTCATGAAGTTAAAGCAATAAGTAACAGTAAGCCCTCAGAGGAGGCACTGACCTGATACCTGCAAATTCAACTTTTTGGGTGACATATGCACATGTGCTGACCTAGGAAAGAAGAGTTACAGCTGTTAGAAGAAGAGAAGGCTCAGAGTGAGAAGAACAATGTACATAAAACCCACTGGCACTCAAACATGATTTTTATGACAAAAGTCACAAAATCCATTCAGTGTAGTTATTACTAATAGCTCAGCCTGCAGAACCTCTGTAATAGACACAGAAAATCACTTTTAACACAGATCAGCTCTAACTGGGATCATTTGCCTAATTCACTGCACTTAGAGGAGCTACAGACTGCACTTGAGAGATGCAGGCAGAAGATGTTCTAATAGCTGCTTATTAAGTGGTACTCTCAGAGAGGGGACACTTCAGCATACTTCTACTTGAAAAACATTTGGATTCAATTCCTCCCAAATGTAGCAAATCATTAAAATTCAGAACATAAGCAAAAAAACTCTCTACAGCATTTTCAATGCCCAAGGCAGTAATCAAAATTATACCAGTGGAGTAGGAAATGATGGGATTTGTTTTTCTGCAACATTTACACCCATTTCTCCAACTCTGATGTGCCACTCAAAGCACAAAATCCTCAGGAGCTGCAGGCACTGTCTTTGTGTTTGGCTCTCTGCATTTTGCAAAGCACTTCTTTTCACTCACAGCAAGCAAAAGAGAAGGGTTCATCACCTGCACCCTGCCCAAGGGCAGCAGGGCCTTACCAAACTCTTCTTCAGCCTCCACATATCCCCACGGCCAATATACTGATCTTTAAATGTCAGCTCCACCAAGTCCAAGGTCACCTCCTGGGAAATGGATGAAAAACACTGCTTAGATTTTACTGTTGGTTTTAAGTAGGACACACCAATGTGTTCTTTTAATAACCAAATATTACAAGAAGGGCTATTCAAAAGCAAGTCAATATCCCTAAAACTGCAAGATAAAGGGGAAGCCCATAGAAATAAATAACAAAGTTGTGTATGTACCTCAGCTACTGTGAGCTGCAAAACCTTGCACAATGTGATCAGAAAAAGCCCAAGGAATAAACCTGTACTATAAGCCTCAGTGCAGATTGGAAGCTGAAATAAATTACTGCCATTGTTCATGACATTAAGGAAACCTCATTTCCTGCAGACTTTTGTCTTGTGCAGAATGTGAGTTCTGACTGCAGCTCTCTTAGCAGTTGGAACATTTACAGGAGATGCCTCTGTAAGAGGCTCTGTGGTACCAAATAACGCAAATCCAGGCCACAGCTCTTCTTTTGACTAGGCTACTTTCTGCTTTTCTTTATTGTGCCTGGTTCTCATCAATTTCTGAAATTTAAAAACATGTGAAGTGTCTACATTTCTACCAAGCTCTGTGGAAGCAGGATCACAGAGTTCAAAAAGAGAGCAGAGATTTCAAGGAGAGAAGTGACACACAACAAACCAGCAAATAATTCAAAAGCCTAAGGCTCACTTTCTTAGGGAAGAAGACTAAATAGCTTTCAACAAAAAATAAAAGCCTTTTTTCCCCCAGACTACTGTAGATGGAAAGTCACAGGGCTCTGATTTGAGTGAAGTGATGGAATGGATGGAAACAAGTGGCAAACCCCCAGACCTTTGGGTCAACAACATTGACGTGGACATCCTGGTACGGCCGCAGGCGGAACACCTGCGCCACGGTCTGGTCCACACTTATCGTTTCTGCCAGAGAACAAGAAAGGACAGCAGAGAAGTCAATGTCACCAACAGGTTCCAAGTGCTTTACAGGTACAAAACCAACCTGACAAACAGTCAGACTATCATGAAACACACATTTCAGGCTAAAAAGCCAGGTTTGCATAAACCATACTCATGTTACGCAAACAAAAGCAGATTTAGAACTAACTGCCCGTTTTCTGTTAAAATTCTAATCCTCCCCTTGCTAAACAGATAAAGCATTGATTTTCTTCTGGAATTAAAATACACACACTAGTCAATCACAGGTACAGCCCAACCATGTTACCCTTCCTATGATTTTACTGTGCATAAGTCTCAAGTTTTACCTTTCTGCAAATCTTCCTTCAGTGACTTCACTTGGAGAAGCAGGGGACTAGCATGGAGAAAGAAAAAAAGGTAGCCAAGTTGAGATACCAACAGAGTCTCTGGTAAATCACACACAAAACTATTTAGTAATATGGAACACAGGATAAGCTAAAGAGAAACATGAATATTTTCTATAAAGCTTCACACACCATCCTCTCCACCTGTCTCTCTGTCTTGTTCCTTACACTCTTCATAATTATAAGGTACTCTTGAGGTAAAGATAATACTACAAAGGGGAAACTGGGTCACACAAGAACTTCTCAGATCCTCACATAAGTGTACTGCTGCTTTTCAGACAGAGGCTGCAGGATGAACAGGTTCATACAACAAGGCCACAAAATTTGATTTTTGCCTAGGATATACTGTAGGATAGGAGAATAATCCTTAGGTAACAGCAGATCTAGGAGGAGGATACAGACATTGTTGATTCTATATTCAGGTGCTACTGGGCCTATGGAAGATCAGCAAACTAACACCAAACACAAAGAATTCCATTAATTTTAAAGAAGCACTCTTGCTAAAGTTACCTCTTTACTTCTCTTTATGCAGAAAAAAAATCATGGCAGCATCCTGAAGCAAAGTTATGCCAGCCCTAAAAGCCTCTCACTCTAGAAACCACTACACATGAAGAGATCCTTTCAGTGCTCCAACCTCACTGATACCAGCAAAGAGAATTCACCTGTATTCATCATTGGGATGTGCAATTTCCACAACATCTCCCAGCTTGATTTGAAGAAATACTTTAGGATTCACCACTAGTTCATCATCTACAAGACATAAATGAATGAGGGCAGTGAACAGACATATACTAAACACAGACACCTGCATGTTTGCCTACAACAGCTCAGCATATATAAATATACCAAACCAAGATGAACACATCAGCAAAATGCTTTCTATTCCCCACATGACAGGGTCTCCACCTAGCCACTTCAGATCAGCCACTCCTGCAGGCACAAACAACTCAAATAACAGAACTTTCACAAAAGAAGTGTTTACAAATGACTGTTTAGGCAACCAGAATCATGTGTACTTTTCATACAACAAACACCAGCAGGAAAGTAGACAGCTAAAGAATCTCAACAAGATTTATCAATGTGTAAGTCTAGAAACAGTAAGCAATCCCATCAGTGGCACTGTTATTAGTGCTCAGAAACACCTCTATGTGCAGTCATAAGTCACTGACATATATGCCACTCATTAGGGTGACTAAAAACACCAGATCAAGAGAAAAGTGTTGCAACAAAAGGGAGGAAGAAAAAATAAAGCAATTTTTTATAGATACAATCTTGGTGTCTTTCAACAAACATTCATTTATTTTGCTGTATCCTGTTATCAGAAAGAGCTTTTCAGACTCTGGCTGGAAATACTGCTTGTTACATCTTCACTCTTTTACAATTGCAATTTTACAATAAAACAACTGCTTTCAACTGAGTATTGGTCTCACTGTTATGAGCAAGGAGATACTGACCACTGCCTCCAAACCCCTTCTTATGGATGACGAGCTTGTAGACCTTGTTGGTTCTCATCTTGAGCTCCAGTTCCTCTCAGACGCTTCGAGCCAAGACGGTTAAAGGCATCTTGCATATCTAACACAGAAAGGAAAGCAGACACAGATCTCTTGTCAAAGCAGAACCGTTGTTTATGTTCTGCACGTAAACACAGCGCCTTGTCCGGCCGATTTCACCGCAGCGCGGCAGAGTGCGCCCAGCACAGGAGAGCGCGGGGCAGCTACAGGTACAGGCACAAGGAGAGAGGGACCCAAAAGTGTGCTTTTCTAATAGATTAAAAGGTTGAGCTTGTAGAAGTGCTTTACAGAAAGTTAATTACCGAGCTACAGAGTCGTGGTGGGGAAAAAACACGGTATAACTAAAATTTGTTAAAACAAAGTCTGTAACTTGGAACTGACGCGGGTCTGGAAAGCAGCGCCGCTTGGTGCTGCGAGCCGGCAGACCCGCACCGGGGCGCCTCACAGAGCAGGGCCGGAGCGGAGAGCAAACAAAGCCAAGAGGCTCCAGTGCGCTGCCGTACCTACGGCATTAAACAGCAAGAGAACCGCTGCGTGCATTCGGCCGCTCGCTTACAGGGAAGGAGAAGCGCATCGAGACACCCGAGTGCCTGCCCGGAGCAGCGGCGAGGGGCGGTCGGGCACACGGGCCCGTTGGGTCCTTACCCGCACGGGGGGCAGTAGCGCAGGGCGAGCAGCGCGGCGGCTCAGGCAGAGCCCCGGGGGAAGGACACCGGGGAGAACGGCGCAGTCCGGGCGCGAAGGAAGCCCGGACACCTCAACGCTCCGCGCCGCTCACAGCCCCGGGGCAGCGCGGCCAGGGCCGGCCGTGCCACAGCCGAGCAGAGCGCGGCGCAGTCCCGGCCCTGCTCGCGGAGCGCCCAACGCGGGCCCCGGGCCTGTCCTGAGCTGCCAGTGCCGTCCCACGGGTACCGCGCGGCACTTCCGCGTCCGGGGCCGCGCGCCACGTAACACCCGCGCCGCCACCGTGGGAAGGAGCGCGGGACACGCCCCCCGCGGGGGCGGGACGGACCCGGCCCGGTGAGGGGCGGGGCGGGCGCTGCCGGGGGCGGGGCCGCAGCCCCGGCTGCCGGTTCCGCGCGCGGGCCCGCCCCGGATGCGGAAGTGATGCGCGCGGGGCGGGGCGCGGCGCGGCGGGCGCGCACAGCGGGGCCGGCGGCCGCCGCCGCTCAGGTAACGGCACCGGGCGGGGCGCGGGGTGCGCCGGGCGGGCCCCGCCTCCTGCGCGCGCCGCCGCCCGCCGGGAGTTGGAGCGGGCCCGAGTGGGCGGCGCGGGCCCTGCTCAGCCCGGGCGCGGGGGAGACACCGGCGGTTGTGTAATTACCGAGAGCGGCGATCTCCGGTGCGCCGCCGCTGGGCGGCTGCGGACCCTTGGGCTGCTGCCGCGGAGAAGGAGCGGGGCTCGGGGCGGCTCTGTCGGCGCTGCGGCGGCGCTCGGAACAAAGGGTTGCCCCCGGTCCCGGCGCGGCTGGGCTCGGGCGGCACCGCCGGGACGGTGATGCTCTCCCGGGACCAGTGGCCTCCGGTGTTCCCGGGAGGCTGGTGCGAGTTTCCCCGGGTGTCTGTGCCGGCTGCTAGAGAAGCACAGACCAGCGCTCCGTGATGGGCCCGAGTTTTGTTAAACTGAGTCACTGGGGCTGCTCTCAAGGCCTGGCTTAGCCCGTTCCTGTCCGTGAGCCTCCGGGAGCGATTGACGGCGGCGTTTGCACGGCGGGGTTGTCCCGGTGCCGACAGCAGCAGTGCCAGCTCAGCCGGAGCTCCTGTCCCGTGCTCACAGAGCCGCTGCCGGTGTTCGGTTCCGGGCCGAAGAGGATCCAGAGCGGGGCTGTGTCCTGGCACAAGGCACCCTCTGCACCGCGGGACAGCACAGAGTGACACGCACAGGCTGCTGGCTTACACAGTGTTCGTTTGAGGCAGAGAATGTGAAGAAAACTTGGAGCTTTTTTCCAAAAGCTAGAAACTAGGAACTCATGAAAATTCCAGGAAATCAAACAATGCTTTGGTTCTAGTGAAGGAGGAGGATGTCTGATACAAACCCCTCTTCTCAGGTTATTCAGAAGATGTGGTTAAATCTGCAGGGAGATGTTTGAACGTGGAAATGAGGCTTGGGAGTATCTATTTGGCTTTACTCTCTTCATTTGTTCATGAAGCATTTCCTTAGATACTCAAATCTTCCTCAGCTCCTTTCTTAAAGACATATTTGGAAGTATCTTTCTTAAACATATATACTTGAATCTTGAGGAATTAAGCTTTTCCTTTTAATCTAGTCCAGAAGCTGGATTTCAGTGATCCTTGAGGGTCCCTTCCAGTTCAGGGTTTTCTATGGTTAATCCAATGTACGTTGATTTAACATTGCTTTTATTTTTAGGATAAACTGAAAAGCTCAGGGCAACTGATCTTCAACAGCCCTGATGCTCTCATCTGGGGTGGAGTCTCTCCTTGATTCTTCTGTGTCTGCTGCAATAGAGGAGTTGTACACTGGGCTGCCAGAGAGCATCTCCAGGGACCTCATGGCAGTGCCAGGGCCCAGCCTGGGCTTGGATGCACAGTCTGATGGGCCAGTGCCCGTGCTGGCACACAGGGATGGGCCATGGACTTCTGCCATAGGAAACTTCTGCCACAAGACACAGGATTTGGGTGATGTGCTCCAGGTGATTTCTCATGGGCCAGCAGAATCCTTTCCTGAAGAATTACTACAGGCTGGAGACATTGCAGAGGATGAAAAATGCAGAAAAAGACACTTTAGGAAACTAGACTGTTCTGGTGATGGGCACCAGAAAGAAGATGAAGAGGCACAAGGTGCTGAGGACCATCGTGCTGAGTGCTGTCCTTTAACTCTGGGGGAAAGCTGGTCAGAACAAGTAAGTGAATGCAGAAATACGATGCATGATAATTTGAATTTAGGGTTAGAGTCACTAGGCAGTGAGTTTGGCAATGGGTTTCCTGGTTCTTTTTTTGTGTCTTCTAGTATAGAATCATAAAATGGTTTGGGTGAGAAGAGGACCTTGAATGTCATCTTGTTCCAACCCCCTCCATGGCAGGGACACCTTCCACTAGACCAGGATCTCAGAGCTCCCTCCAGCCTGGCCTTGGCACATCCAGGGGGTGTGTGTGTGTGTCAGTGTCTGGATTGTTGTGGGTCCAGTGAAAAATTAGACAATGATTCAGTAGACCTGCAGTATTTTAAAATACCAGTGTTTTCACTTAAATACTGCTGGAATGGTGTAAGGCAGATATGTAACAGAAAAAGGTGCACAGCTGAGCGTTTTACCTTAATTATTGGGTGTTGCATAATTTTGTGTGTTTAATTCCAAATTTTGATATCTGTTTGATATATCTGACTTTTTTAAAAAATTGATTTATCACTTTTGTGAAATTAAAATTATTAAATTCTTTATAGTCATTCAGTTTTCAGGATGAATTTTCACATATTTCTAAATGCAGGCAGTTTGGTTGTGGGATCAAGGTTTGGTGGTTTTGCTGGCAGATCTGGGTCACCTGTCCCTGGGTTTGTGGGTTTGAGCCCAAGGAATTGTAAGAAGGAAAGTTCTAATAGAGACACACATCTTCTCAGGAGCCTAGTGGTAGTCTGAACTAGACTTGGAGACTGGATTACTCTTCTCATTCCAATTCTCAACAATTTGCATTTTAAGCCATGTACTTATATTTTAGCCACCATATCACAAGACTTCATTGCTGATAAATAGAGCAGTGGTTGGGGATACATCCTTAGTGCTTGTGCAAAGCCCTTGTACTGCAAGGCTGCCTCTGGCCAAGGCTGATGTGTCTGGAGGGTTCTTGGTGAATTTCTTATTCTGAACTAACCCAGCAGAGCAGCTGCAGTCCCTGAGACGTGACACACCTCAGAAAATCCAACCATTTTTCTGTCTAACCACAACTAACCATGTCTGACCATATTTCTGTCCTGTTTCAGGAGGACCCACACCTAAATGAGCAAGAGGCAAAGTCTTTGAGAACCTATTGCACAGAAATTGCAGGATCTCTGAGGAGCACAGGTAGTTATTTTAGCTGCACATCCCTATCCAGCCCCTGCTTCTCTCCCAGTTATGGATGATTTAAAGCAGATGAGTGATTGTGGGATGGCTCATTTAGAAAGTATTACCCTGTGTAACTATAACACTATCAGAACCTAATGCTTTACTTTCTCCTGGCAGGGTATGTACTTGCCTCAAGACCTTTTCTGTAGAAGATGTGTTTTAGTTATTTGTTTCCAAAGGAGAAGAGGTTGTTAATAGCAGATTTTTGCATTTCCTTTTGTGTCAAAGATGGAATGTATGAGAGCAGTAATAACATATATAGATATATATATAAAAGTATTACTCATTCATTTTTGAGTGTTCTAAAAAATACAATTAAAAGTGCAGAATCCAAAGAAAGAGGACAGCTAAAGTAATTATTAATTTCATTATAATTCCCCCATAATTTTCTAACTCCAAGTACTTTGGTCACTTTTTCTGAATCTAGTAATTATTTTGTTTTCCCCCCACTATCTTTACCTAAACTCGTATTTAGCTGACAAATGCCATCTAGTCTTGGTGCTTGCTTGGAAACAGGGAAAAGATCTTCAGAAGTCTGAGTAAATATGTTCCCTATAAAGTTTTGAATATGAAGATATTCTACAGTCACTGTAATTTTTTTAATTAGCACCTTCTTTGTGATTTTACAGAAGAAACTTTATTAATAATCCAAGTTGCTTGGGCAGATGAGATATATCTTGTTTTCCTGTGGATGAGTTACTGACAGACATGTCTCCTAGAAAGAAGAAATGGAAAAGGCCACACAATTCCAGCCTATTTCTAGGCTGGAGCAGATCAAGTCCCAGCCTATGCTGAATTTTGATGTTACAAATAAGCATTATTTTAGTGTTGGCCATGGCTTCCTGTGTGTTAAGTTACAGGACCTGCATTCACCTAGCTTGATATTAGAGGAATCTGAAATGTGCAGGACTTGGAATGCCTGCTGCTCATGGAAATGTCTGTATTGAAAAGGATTGGTTTTGTTACCTTAGCTTTGTGGTGGAATAGTTTGTTCTTTCCTCTAAAGACTTGTAGTAAAATTGTTAGCATCAATTGTCACTTTGAAGAACATTTGGTAACCAACACTGCACGGAGAGTTGTGTACAACAACAAAAGGTACTTAATAAGCTGAATGCCTTCTAAATTTAGCATATGGTTCTGAGTGCTTTCTTTTTTTTTTCTTATGCAGAAGAAGACCAAGCAAATGTTCAGGTGTCAGCTGAAACTCTGCCAAAGCTCACTGAAGAAGTACAAGGTATGAAGGCTGATGGGACTAGGATGTTTAGTAAAGCAGGATGCAGGAATGACAGAGTGAGTACAGGTCTTCCACCTGAGGGCAATCAATGCCCAGACATAGACACAGTCATGGCCAGAGCTGGGGTTTCACAAACCAGCATCTTAGGTTTTTTAGAGCCTTTAAAAATCATGGACATTGGAGCAGCTGCAGATCATCCACAAAAAACAAGTGACTATAGTGGGGCAGAAGCCCATGCTGCCATGCCATTGAGAACAGGGGGGAATGGTGTATCTGTGTTGGAGGTTAGAGAAGAAAAGTTACCCAGACAAAATCCTCTTAATGAATTCACTACGTCGTTTGCTAATTGCCAGACTTGTCAGCAGGATGAAGAAAATGATGCTTATGACTTCTTTAAGGGTCCTGTACCTGAACAAAATGAACCTCATGAGTTGTTCTCAGCAGAAAGCTGTAGAACACTCTCCACACCAAGTTCTGAAGTTTTATGTCCAGTTCTGAAAAGCATCTGTAATCTGGACTTTGGAAATATGCCACCAGGAGGCAGTTCTGCAGCTCACAGAATTATCAGTGAAACCCCCCAGCAGTACCTTCCCCAAAACATCAAACACCACACTCTTTATGATCATGGAACTGGGTTTTTAAAAAACCAAACCTCCACATCTGTACCACTAGAGCAGATCTCAGTGGTAAGGAAAAAAGGATTATCTAGTGCAAAAACTGCTCCTAGGGAATTAAGTGCTGCTATAGGAAAATCATACAGCTCTGAATCTGAAGAAGCTGCTGAAGTCTGGAGAAAAGTTGCTGTGGGAGATAAAGTTGAAATTTGTAGCTGGACTGAAGCTCAAGAGGCTGCTAATCCTCAGCAGTGTCATTCTCCAGTTTTTAGTTCTGTTGCTTCATCTCCTGAGGAGTTCTCAAAAGATGAATTTAAAATACTCTCATCAGAAGGTGATAAGTTGAAAAAGGACCAGTGGCAATTCTCTGTCAGTGACCCATGCAAGAATGATCCAAAAGAAAATAGTTTGTGGGTGGAAACAAGTAACATTGCTTCCCATGAAACCAGGCAGAGAGACATCTGCTTTTATAGCACTGCCAGTAAAATCCCTCCTCTCAGTAACCACAGCTGTCTTCATCTTGGTACCAAGCTAGGAAAAGACTCATCCAAGGCACAACTGCTTGAAGAGGAATCTGAGAGCAATAAAACATCAGAGGAGTTGGCTGGTGGTTTAGCTGGAGCTGCAGAAGCTGATAGCAATGACAGCTTATCCACTGGGAACAAAACAAATTTGTTTTATACACTAAATGTAACTCTACCTCCTGTTTTACAAAAATCAAGAGAACCTCATTGTAAGGAGTGTCTTCCTTGTACTAATAATGAAGTTTCATGCAGGGACAAGGCTTGGGATAATTGGTGTAGAAAAGAATTAATTGCTGCTTCTGGAACACCAGCAGAACAAGTTGCTGAAGTTTTGCTTCATAAAGACAAATTCAAGTCTTCTGTAAATTCCATGACTTTTGATAACCCTAATACAGCAAGCAGAGTATTCCAAATGAATACAAAATCTTCTGCAGGAAATAGGGAGAGAGTGGTCACTGGTTTAGGAAATGAACATTGTCACACATGGCTTTGTAATAACAAGAGTATAAAAAACCAGTGTACAGCTGCCAGCACTTCCTGTATTTTATCAGGGAGTACATGTGTGGATGAAGTTTTCCTGAACAGTCAATCTTTTGGTGTTGAAGTTGATAAGATGGAAGAAAAGGATAATTTGGAAGGAGTGTCTTCATCAGGATATGACCATAAAGAGGCAGTGATGCTTCCAAAAGCACACACCCCTCTGGCACGTGGATCTCTTCTCTGTGAAAATGACTGGGGCAACAGAGGTAGAGCTCTGCATGGCACAGATGATATTCCCACAGGAAAAACCATGTTTGGCTCAGCATATACTGCAGAGAAGTCTGCTGCTACCTTGGCAAGAGATGAGGTTTCAAATAAGAATATGGAGGTTGTGGAACAATTTGATCTTTGTAAAGCAATGGGCAGTGAAATTATTTGTGACAGAGATGAGGCAGAAGAACACATTGGCACGTGTGCTTCCCAGACAGATGAGTTTGATAAAACAAGAGCTGTGGATTCCCCAAATGCTCCTGAAGGCAGTCAGAGAAATAGGACTAATGAACAGCTATTGGTCAGATATTTGAACAAAAACACCTCTGCTCATAATTTTGGATTTTACAACTCTCTGTTAGGCCCATGGAAGAGAGAACATGAGCAGGAAGAAATGCCATTGCTCCCAGCTGATCCCTCTGAGTGTAGCCCTTCAACCTGTGATCCACAGCCAGCCCTGGACAATGTGAACATCCCAACACAACATGCTGGCCAAACAACAGAGACCCTTTGTCCTCTGGGAAATCAGTTTCATCCCTGTCAGACTGAGTCTGATGTCCCAGTGCTGGGCAGTGAGCAATGTTTAGAAAGTTTAACCAACCAACCAAACACTGGCTCACAAAGCACAACCGGTTCTGTGGAAAGAGACAAAACTGATCCTAATCACAGTCAAGAGGTTCTGCTAAAAACAGGTGGTGACCTGCTTCTGTTAGACCATAAATGTGCAAGAGAAGCCAGGTTTAAAGGAGCTGTACAAGAGAATGTAATGGGTTTGGACTCTTTAATTGGTGTGAAAAATGAAGATTCTTCAGGATCCATGGACTCCATTAGTGATCTGATTGAAGAGGAGACAATCAGACTACAAGAACATGAGAACAGATGTGAGAGAAACAATAAAGGAGCTCTTGAAGAAAACTTTTCTGATGACAAAGCACAGTGCTCACAGCAGGCTCGTTTTATCCAAAGTGCAAAAGAGAAAGCAGAGCTGGTGTTTGCAGGAAACAAAATGCAGCAATCTTTGCCAAAGAATAAGTGGTTGGTGGAGAACCAGGAAAATACAATTAGTGCTCAATTTCTGCCCATTTCATCAGTTCATGGGAGTCTTTCACACAAGCCAGAAAACAGGAATATGCTTTCAGAGACTGAAAACAGAGAAAGGCTGAGTATAAATCCTATCTTAAATAACTCTCACCCACAGTTAACTATTGAGCCTGGTAAAGAAACTGATGCTCAAAGGGGCGTTGGTCCATCTCATTTTGGAAAGTTTGACATCCAAGAATCTTGTGTTGAGACTCAGGCAGATTCAGAAACTGTGTCAGCTCTGAACTCTCACATCTCTCTGCCTGAGAAAGAAAAGCTGTGTGTGTCACCCAAGAGTACACAAAGAGATAATTGTGATTCATCTGCAGCTGAAGTTTTTAGCAAAGATACTTCAATGACAAAAATCCTTTCTGTAACAATTTCTGTTAAGAAAAAAATCAGCAATATTGAGGTTCCATTTTCAGGGAATGAATCAGCAGCTGGCTCTCTGAATGGTGCCAAAAGCTCCAGAGTTTGTGCCCACAGCAAAGAAGGTCTGAAAGGTGAGAGGCTCTGCATGCCAGCTGGGAAAGACATGGACATGAGCTCACCAAAAAGTCCTCCTGGTCAAGAGAAGTTCAAGAATACAGAAAACAGAGAAAGTCTGAGTATAGCTCCTATCTTAAATAACTCCAGCCCACAGTTAACTTTTAAACCTGGTAAAGAAACTGATGCTCAAAGGGGAATTTGTGCATCCCATTCTGAAAAGTTTGACATCCAAGAAACTTCCAGTAAGACTCAGGTGGTTTCAGAAACTGTGTCAGCTCTGAACTCTCTCATCTCTCTGCCTGAGAAAGAAAAGCTGTGTATGTCACCTGAAAATACACAAAGAAATATTTCATCTTTGGACAAAAAATTCAGTAAAGATACTTCAATGACAAAAATCCTTTCTGTAACAATTTCTGTTAAGAAAAAATCCAGCAATATTGAGATTCCATCATCAGGGAATGAATCATCAGCTGGCTCTCTGAATGCTGCCAAAAGCTCAAGAGTTTGTGCCCACAGCAAAGAAAGTCTGAAAGGTGAGGAGCTTTGCACACCAACCAAAAACATGGACAAGAGCTCACCAAAAAGTCCTCCTGGTGAAGAGAAATTCAAGAATACCTGTGTACAGGAGATGATAGGAAAAGAGGCAGCCCCCAGAAGAAGGTTGCCTGATGATTGTTCATGGGCCTTGTTGGAAGATTCTAAAGATTCTGGTAGCAAAATAGTCCTCCTCAGGACTGAGAATTATGGAAAGGTTTTGGAAGAAGTCCCAAAATCCGAACTAAATAATCTTTCAAAAGAAAGACAAAATGATACAAAGCTCCCAAACTCAGCAGGTAGCAGTGTACTTTCAGAAACTGTGCATGACTGTGAGGCTGGAGCTGTATCTGCCACAGAGGCTGCCCCAGAAGTGCAGGATGGTGCAACGCCCACATTTTCTCCAGCTCTGAGCACACTATCAGAGAGGTGCAAAGAACCATCCCCAAACTGTGTGGTTTGCAGTGAAGTGTGTGTGCCTTACAAATTAAATGCATGGAGCAAAGATAATGTAAAGGAAGTAACAGAAAGCCAGGACAAAATACCAGCTGGTGCAGTTTGCAAGGAAAATGGGGCTTTATGTTCAGAGAGACTTCATCAAATAGAGGAACATCAAGTATTTATACAGAAGAAGTATGGAAAGATGGAAGCACATCAGTTGGGCAAGGCACAACAAGAACAGAAGTTAGAACAACAGGAGAAAGCAAAAATCATACTGCAGCCAAGTATGTTGCACAGTTCTGAACTCTTAGGCAGCTCTTCAGCTGAGTTGATGACATCTGGAAATACGAAGTTTGGAAGTGCTTCAGAGGAGATTGTTGCTGTAAGAGGCAGTGAAAGTAAACTATGTAGCACTTTACAAGAAGTTAAAAGGCCAAAGATTACTGCAGATTTTATTAGTTCACAGTTTTTGAAGACTCAGGATTCAGAAATGGAAAACCTGAACCTTAATTTAGGGTATGATGGGATCCCTGGTGCCTTTGGAACTACAAATAAACGAAGAGGAACTACAAATAAACTAAGAGGACCTCTTCCATTAAAAATACAACCTGGAAGGACATGCAAAAAAGTTCCCACATTCTATCAGCTAAAAACCATAAGAAAAATCAAAACAATTAAAAGTTCTCCTGTGTCTGAGATTCCCCTGGAAATATTCCCTAAACAGGAAAACCCTCTTCTGGAATCTTTGTACTTTCCATGTAAACCACCAACAGTGGAAAAGGAAACAGCCATGGGATTTGTGCATATGCCAAGGCAGAGGGCCAAGAGGTGCAGTTTGTTGAACAGCTTGAAATTTAGAAAATGTACCAAAGAACCAGCATTGTTGAGCAAGTTGTCTGCAATGGCCAGCAAGCTCCTGGCCCCTGCCAAAAGCAGCCGTAATTTAGAACCTCTGCCATATTCTTCTGAAATTTTTCCAGTGGGTGACAGGTACAGCCAATGTAGATCTAAAAATCTCTTGGAAGCCTTTTCTTGCATTAACAGGAACGTACACTCACGCTGGGCTGACAGCTGGTGCACCAAGATGTTCAGCTTTCAGCCTTTGGCACTTTATCCTGTAGAAACTACCAAAATACTTTCTTCAGACTTAAGCCACGAGCCTCCAGCCTCTTTCTTGGACAGCTCAGTTTTCCCAATTTCTTTTCACATAAAATTGGACTCCAGTCCTGTGACAGACCTCAGAGGGATTACATCCCAGCACTCTGTACATCACAGCCCAGTTTTCAGAGAAACGCCAGCACCAGCTTCAAAGTGGACTTTGTCTTTTCTCCTGTCTCAGAGCTGTTCAGATACAACAGCTTTCCAGGAAGATTCCTGTGTAAATAATGATCTTCATTCCTCTCACTCCACAACGACCCCCAGGACTGTTGCTGTTCATCCTGACCCTGGAAGAAACACTGCAGCTGGAAGAAGAGGAGGTTGTTCCACGCTCGGCCTTCACACAGTGTTAGCACTTTCTTCCCCTGGATGTTACAGGATTTGGACAAGAAGAAGAAACTTAACCAGCCACATTCCCACCATCCAGAGACTGTTTATATCCCAGCTGGCCCAGGGTTTGAAAGGGGCCAGGCTGCCGAGGTGTGTGTCCCATGGGCTGGTGTCCTCCCTGCCGTACTCCCTGGGCAGGGTGTTGTCCATATGGAGCCAGCACGGTCCCGCTGTCTGTCCTTCCGAAATCACTCCTCTCCTTTCCAACCACTGCAAGTGGCAGCCAAGTGTGGCCATCGACAACAGGTAAAACCCAACACCTTATTTCTGAGATTAAATGTGTGCAGGGTATATTCTTGCTCCTTTTTGGGAGGGAGAGGGTGATTGCAGCTTGCACTGGAGGGTCAGTTTCTCCTGTCCCAGATCTACACATTCTGCTCCAGGAATGGCTCAACGTGGAAGATCCTTTCTTACAGAACAGTCTTTTAGCTGAATTTAAATATATTTGCCTTCACTGCTTTAATACTATCCTGTTTTGGCAGAATGGCTAACTCTATTTTCTTCTCCCTTGCAAAATATACACACCATGCATCAGAGTATATAATGCAAAAGGTGAGCTACTTCATTAGGTCTATTCAGAGTGACTGCAGAGGAACTGGATTTCTGAGGTAGGAAAGTTTTTTTCAGAGGTCTGAGCCACAAGTACCCCTTGGAACCACTGTAAAATGCTCAATATCAGGTCAGGAAGAATTGTAAAGGGCGGGGGGGTGTCCTTCAGTAACATTTTTAATTGTATTCCATGACCATTCTATGCTAATTGAAACCTCTTTATGCATGCTATGGCTTTTCATATGTGATGTTGGCACAAGCAAACGTAGCTCCAGTTAACATTGGTAATGAATTTTTCTCTGTGTGTCAATCTTGTTACGAGTGGGAAGAGGACTGAAATCCACTTTGCATATTTAATTTTACTTTGCTATGAGCATTTAAGATCATTTTGCTAATAAAAAGAATGAAAGAAGTTCCTAGCTCTGTCCCAGGATTTTGCATGCCCTTGAGCAAAGATTTTGCCCTTTATCCCTCAGTAACATAGGGCAATTCAGTCCCTGATTTTGTCACCTTGCAATTCCTGGGCAGAGAGCTCCATGAGCACTGTACTGAAGTCTATTTAATTAATTGGTTTGATTAGTGTGGCAGTCTGTGGAGAGCTGTTGAATTAGCCTGTGTCACAGATTAACACAGGTGTAACCAAAAATCTTGCCAGATAACAAATGCTGCACTTTGCTTTGGATAAATGGGTAATACACCTAAAAGTTTAGCACTTGTTAATATAAATTCTAATGTCTGCCAAAAGTGTGAGTGAGCTTGTGAAAGCACTGCTCCATTCTGGAGTTGTCTGCACTAAAAGAATTTAAGTTGAATAATGGCATAAAAACAACTTTTGCAGCACATTCTGGGGACTTGCTTCCATTTTCATTCCATACTCTCAAAGTGATCATACCTGTACAGTTTAGAGCACTAAACTTAACACATTGTTGAAACCAAACCAACGTATTTTTAAAACTGAGTTGTGTGTATAAGTGAATTCAGTGTTTTGTGTTGCTGAGACATGCTGTCCTTGGACTGGGAGATGAGAACTTGGGGGTTTCCCCATCCCTAAGTGTGCAGGCTCCTCAGCAGCTCGGGACAGCACATCCAGGTAGCTACTGAGTTAGAGGATTTCATTCCTGACATAAGGAGTCATTGGAAAAGTGCTTTGCTGTGAGTGGTGATCTTTTTCCCAAAGGGAGAGTATTCAAATCAAACATCTTCAAGTGAAAAATAATCCAGAGTTAAAATACCACAAAACTCAATTTGGTTTTTCTTCTCCAAAATACCTTACAGCTATGTGTATGAGGCAGACATAAATCTGTCCCACTCAGATGTTTGGTACATAAATATTAGAGGTATGTTTGGTGCAGTATAAAAGCCTTTTCAGCTCCCACTATGACAGACATTCTTGCCTGTTTTAAGATAATTAAAAATCAGAAAAATCAAAAGGTTTCCTGCAGGCCATTTTATCTGGAAAAGATTTGTTCTCTTTAAAATATTTCATCCACAATTTGTGTTCTTAATGACCAGGAGAACAAGGAACTAAAGTAGTTGCCCTGCCTAACTTCCACTGTCCTTTCCACTATCAATAATAAAGCATTCTTTCAGTGAAGTTTTTTCTAATTAATGCTTATTTGATTTAAAAATTTCTAAAGTTATTTCCTTCTGTCCTTGTGATTTTGTATTATTATTGCATAAAAAACAAGCTCTGTCTCTACCAGAGAGAGCTCTGCTGCACTATGGATACAGGTTCCAGTAACACTGGAATAATGAGTGGAATGTTGAAACAAAATGTTACAGTTCTGACACAAGTGATAAACACAAGAGCTGGGTCTCTCTGACCTCTTTATGTGCAGTTGGACTTCCCTGTGCTTCCAGCATGGCTGGTTTTCATTTCCTTTGTAGAACTGCAGTCTGGCTGTAACATCTTTGCTTTAGAACAGTGAAGTGCATTTCACTGCTGGTTAGAGAGAACAGCAAATACAAGATTTGCTGTTGAATGTAATAAAAGCTGTCCCAAGTGATTTCCTGCTGTTAACAATTTGGGCACAAAGTAAAGTTTAATATCAAAGGACTTAGAGCTGCTGTGCTGACTTTTATGCCATAGAATTCTGGTCATTACCAACCCTTATGGAAAGGCCTTTGGTTATTCCAATCAAATCAAGGGTATTGCAGGCTGTGGGAGTCAGAGACAGCAGGGAATTAATTTAGTGGAAGTTCTTCCTTTTACCTGTTACTGTTGCCATTATGCACTATTTTATTTAGTAACCAAGTCCTTCAAGGTTTTTGGTTACTTAAATTGTAAAAACTTGGGGTTTTGAATAAGGAAAGTAGACTTTCATAGAAAGAATTACAATTTTCAGACTTAAAATAATTATAACTTTTAATATTGCTGTCTCACTCTCTTTCTGTGCTTCTATTTCTTTTTCTCATTACTACCATTTTTAAAGGAAAGCAGGACAGTTTCCCTAACAATGAAATTTAGTTACCTAAACAGATGTGGCTTTCTTTTGTATCATTTTAGTCTTTCATTCTCATTCCTGATATGAGCATCTTGTTTTACAATCCAGTTTATACTAATAATTTTTCCCTCATCTTTTTATAGTGTAGCCCTAATTTCTGTCTGTCTTGTTTTGTTTTTTTTTTTTCATTCCTCTTTGACCCAGCTGTGCCATGTTACCACACTCACCTGTCCAGAGTATGGGAGCACTGCAGACTGCAGGCCATGTGACACAGTGAGTATTGGGGTGTTGGTATTTACTCTGAGTAGTGGGATCATAACCTTCCTCAGAAAGCCATTGTAATGTAATTTTGGCTTTCAGCTTTTGGCAGTTCACTCCCAGAACAGCTTTCTGATTAGGAAGTGGGTGAGGAATTCTGACTGGGTGATGTAATGGAGGAGTGGAGGGGCAGTTATGCAAACATCACACAGAACATTGCACAGAACAGTTCTGGTACTTTCAACCATGTTGTGCCACTTCTCAAATGAATATATGAGACTATAGAAGTTTGACTCCTTACTTGGATAGGAATTTGACTCCTTACTTGGATATAAGTCCTTTCTGCCTTAGCAGCTGGATGATAGGTGCTGAAACTTCCTTCTATTCCTTCCAGGTGTAGGGATGGCAGGTATCACAGCTATATTTTATCTGTAAACAAAAAGTGTGATTAATAGTTGTGTCAAAGAAATTTGCTGGCAGAAGAGGAGGATTGATCCCTTCCTGTCAGTTCATATGTAGAGTTGTACACTGTTTAGCTGTATGAAAAGGTTTCCAATGACAAGTTCAAATACTCTGGCAGTTTAGTTGGTGTCAGTATCAATGTGGGGTGCAGCAGGTTTGGGCTCTATGTGTGTACCAGAGTTCACTTACTTGGGCCATTTCTGTAAATTGTGTTGGGTTTTTGTGCCCATATTGCAATTTAGGAATATCTCCTGAGAGCCTGGAATGCTGTTGCATTATCAGTTGGGCATCAGTCTACATTGATGTTCCCTTTTTCTCTGTTACAGTCTGGAAACTTCATTCCCTCCTCCATTCCCAAAGCCTCACACACTTCCAGAGCCATTGCCATCTCCCCCCAGGCTGTCAGCATCTGAGCTCCACATCCCTGCCCTTGATGAAGCAGATGCTTCTGTTCCAGCCTGTCTGAGATCCCAAGATGACACAGAACTGAAAAAAGTGAGTTCATTTTATATTTTAGATCTCTCAGACTCTTGGTTCTCCAAACGCTGAAGCTGCTTCTGGTGGATTTTATTAAGTAACTGTTAAAGATAAGGAGAGAAAACAGGGTGCAGGTCCTGCTCTGTGCTGCTGCTTGGAGGAATGTTTATTCTATAGATAATGTATATTCAGAATATATTTAGCATTAATTAGAAAAAAAGGGAATTTTGTTGACTAGTATGGTTTTAATTTCTTTGATTTTAACTTTTCCATCTTTCTTTCTTAAGACTGAGCCAGAAAAGAGGCCAAAGAAAGTCTCACAGATCCGAATCAGGAAAACTGTTCCTAAGCCAGACCCCAACCTTACTCCAATGGGACTGCCCAAACCAAAAAGGTGAGCAGTGCCTCTGAAATGGACTCAAAGCATTTGAGTGTAATAATTTCAATAAATGCTTCTCTTACCACCACTATTTTATACAGCCCCTGCTGAGTGACATCTGGTGTTTATTTCCTTTACAAGAAATGATTGACACAGCTCTATCTTCTGGATCAAAACTACTGATTGGAGTTTAGGCAAAATGTGAAAAAGCAAGCTGCAAGGCAATCATTTTTCTAAAGGAGAAAGAAGTTTTATTGATAAAGTGAAAATCAGTCAACCTGCAGTGCAGAGTGAGATTAAATTATCTGTTAGGAAGTTCTGTTGATGCAAATGGTGTTGGAGTTTTTCAGTTTCTTTGTTTGGGATATGATCCTAGGGAAGCATTAGCTCAGTGAAAGAGTGGGGAATCACAGTGCCAGATGTTGATAAGGTTTCCCAGTCAATCATCTAGTGTGCCTGCTGGTCACACTGGTCAGGTTAGTCATACTTCATCCAGTCTGACTTCTGTCCTAAACACAGGTACCACTTTACAAAGGAATGCATTTCTTCACAGATCAGCTTGGTGACTGTCAGTAACTAAAATCAGTCTCAAGAGATGAAGTATTAATCTGTTACACTGTGAGACTTCTCAGCTTTCACAAAAAGGTGAAGGGGATTTCCCCTTTTGAGCATCATTATTTCAAAGCATCACAGAATGCTGGAAGGAATATTGATCTCTGCAGAAAGGGCAAGTCTTGACACCAACCTTATAAAACACCTTATATGACTTTATGTACTTAATGAGCTCATTTTTCATTCCTCCTGGTCCCCAGTTAGTTAAAGCATAATTAGTTAGCATTTAGGCACAGAATGCAAACAATACTTGTTTCTTATACATCTGCTTGCTGTGAAGAGAGGTTGTTTTGAGATTCTTCCTTCTAGATTGATTTGTCATTACTTTTTCAGGCTTAAGAAGAAAGAATTTAGTTTAGAAGAAATTTACACAAACAAGAACTATAAGTCCCCTCCTCCTGCCAGGTTGGTTCTGCTTCGTAATAAGAAAACTTGAGATAAATGTAAATTAATTGATTGGGGGGGGGGGGGATAAAACATGTATGAAAGCTGAAAGGGAGATATATTCTTAAAATTGGTCTACTTTAGACTGCTAGAGAAAATTAATTTGAAAAGAATGCATTTTACTGTTTGGATTTGAAAAAGTGAAATTGAATATGAACTAAGAATTTGCAGCTGGTTAAGTATGGATTTTGTATATTTTTTCACTTATCCATTCATTCCAGTCTCCCTCAAAGTACAGTACTTACTCTCCAAAATTCAAAGGGAATTACATGTTCTTTAAAATACTAACAATCATGGCCTGTCATCAAATGTTCAAACTTATTTATTCTGTAAAATTAAGATTCTATAATTGTGCTTTAGAACTGAAATACAAAGAGATTGTACCCAAATGTCTGGGCAGCTGGCAGTAATGTGCATTGTAGGAGGTGTAAGGTGCAGATTACATTACAAGAGGTGTGGAGGGGCTGTAAAAATATAAAAGTTAGGAGTTGTTTACCTGGGTTATGAAATCCCCCAGTCTCCCTGTCAGTGTAAGGTGGCTGCTGCTGAGGTATTCATGAGTTCTGTTCTTTTTTTACCAGGAGCTTGGAAACAATCTTTGAGGAGCCCAAGGAGAAGAATGGACACTTGATCTCTGTCAGCCAGCAAAAGAGAAAGCGGATTCTGGAGTTTCAGGACTTCACTCTTCCCCGGAAAAGGAAGACACGAGGCAAAATCAAAGCAGTGGGGAGCTTCACCCGGGCAAAAAGAGCTGCACTGCAGAGTGCAGAGCTAGATGTTCTTCTGAGTCAGAAGCTAATGGACCTTGAAGCCTTTTTTGCAGAGGAGGTTGAGCAGGAGCAGGCCTCCAGCATCTGAGGGAGCCACTTAGCTGCATGGTCCAGTCAGCTTCTTGGGTATTTTTTTCATGGGAGAAATCTGCTGACTTCTTCATAACTTACTCTGCCACTGCTCTAACATCTGATAATCAGTTTTTGGCTGTGACCCTCTTTAAGGTGCTATATTTTTTTTTAAATGCTGTTGGAGGGATTCTTTTAAGTCCCTGTCTGAGTGTAACACAGCCATGTGAAATTTACCCTTCCTTTCTCAACCTCTGGAAATTACTGCTTATATTTAATTAATTATGTTTATATATCTTTTGGGGGTAGAGTAGGAGTGTCAGGGAGGAAGTAGTGCACCTTCAGTGATGCTAGAACTCTGTACTCCAGATCATTTGCACATTTGAGTCTGCTGTTGTTACTGTAATGGCTATTTTTAACAAGCTGACAAAAGAGATATGGTGTTTGATAAAGAAAAATTCTAGCAAACACATTCTTGATAAACCACTAACCTTTTGATAATTAAAAGTAGCTGTCTAGGTTATCATTCAATTATTTCTTCCTCCTGTTAACTTAGAAGGTTCCTTCTAAGTATCTTTGCCCTTCCTGGCTCCAGGCAGCAGAAGCCCCACGTAATTAGACATTAAATATCTTGCACTTTGTATATGCTTCTTTTAAATGATTCAACTCAAAAAAGGTAATGTTTTAAGGAAAAATGGTGCCCAGTACTATTTTTTCCTAAACAGAAGATTTTTTTACTTACTTGGCTGATGCCAACTTCTTCCCCAGAGGAAAAGGTAATTGGTCCATGAGGGTGTTAAGCTGCAGGATACACAGGCAGAGATTTTTATTTAACTGAGCTGAGCTGCTGCATGCAGGGAAGACCAGCAAAATCTTTGATACTTGTTTTAAAGTTATTTTAATTCCATTCATACTAACTTGATTTTAATGTCAACAAGAAAGGTTGTTTGTTTGGTTTTTTACCATTTTAGATTTACAATTCCTGTAGCTCATAATTAGATATTCTCTGTACAGCACTGTTGTACATAATAGCCAGTGCTGTACAAAGAGCCTCCAGGTATGTGACATGGTTTTTGTTATGTAAGGCCATATGTAATTATCTGATGCAGCACTGGGCAGTTTCTCAGCTCTACCTTTGGAAGGAAGAGAGCTCCCTTCTGGCATAACTTCTGTTAAACTTAACTTGAAGCATAATTCCAATGCTAGCTGCTGTTCAGGTAATTTCTGTCCCTTAGTGCCTAGAGAAGTTATTCAGGCAAAGCTGTCGTTGCTGGGATGCTCAAATTTAATTAGTCTGTTCTTTCTTTCACTTGTCACTTGAACTTGCACTTTCTTATTTATCTACCCATATAATAGAGTTTCTATTTACCTTCAAATTGAGCAAATATCTAGTGGGTGGGTATTTTTTATAAAGTCCCAATAAATGCAGGACTGCAAAATACCATCATTATCTTCTGTTGCTCTACCACTTCTGTTACTGACCAAACAGAAAAGTAAATGTTAACAATCTGTTAACAATCTGTTGAATTGCAGAGCTTTGAGAGTAGAGAAATGGAAGAGAATTATTACACTGTGTGTGCCTGAGTCTTGAAAGAAATCTAATCTGGGTTTGTTTTGCTCCCAGCTTATGTGCTGGGATTTGTAGAAGTTTATATTCTTGTTTTGAAGGCTAATTATCTTTAATCAGGAAGACTGAAGAAAAGAGAGGAGTGCACACTTAGAGTAGTAGTGTTGGAGTTTGAGGGTAAAATAACAAGGCAAACTTTGAACATATTGACATAGTATTTTTCTGGTTAACTTACTGGGCTGTTGTAGAACATTCTAATTGATCCTCTTTATTTTTGTAAAAAGAAATCCCTAAAAAACAAAGATCAACTGCCTCCTAAAAAATGTTTGAAAGTTTCCCTATGTTGGCTTATTAGCCCAATTATTGACTAGTTGGAAGTGGTAGCAAGAGTGAGAGATATATTTTTATGGATTTATGCTATAGAATGGGATTGTTATAGAGCATTCATTCACCTTCTATTAATATGGGAGGCTTCCAGTGACACAATGAAGCTGTAACCTTACTGGGGCTTTCAAGGAAATAAAGATTAGGGTGGGGGGGGAAGAGAGGGGTCCAGGAGAAGTTCAGACCTCTAATGTGCTTCAAAACATGGAATGTGTTGAGTCTTTTCCTTTGGGTTATGTTGTGTTTTGTTTAGGGTGGGGTTTTTTTACTTTTTTTCCCTGTTCTCTCTTGTTTCTGATTGCATTGAAATAAGATGTATGAACTTTTTTCCTACAAGCTACAGTGGAGAGAGCAAAGAAAACACTCAAATACTCTTCAGTTTACAGAAATTGGAGGAGTTACAAAATGATGTTGCAGTTGTTTAGCTTCTCCCAGACCTTAGTTTGTGGAAGCCCAAACACACAGCATTATTCTCTTTTGGTTTAGTGTTTGTATGACAATGTAAGCTAGTGCAGACCAAGCATCTCTTCCCCTCCCCAGCATACAGGTGTCAGTCCTGCTTATGCACTTTTTTGTTTTTTCCTTTCCCACCTCTGTTTCTGTTTACAGCACTCATGGAACAGCCATGTTCCTTGTGGCTGCTGCTTGTACACTGGGAGTGATGACTGGGCAAAAGCTGGGCATTTCCATTCTGAGCTGCTTCTGGCACAACTAATTAAAAGAAAGAAGTGTAGAGGATTCATCTTTTGGGGTCATGCATACATCCCTAGCAGTAGGATATGTACACTTGCCTTTTCATTAAGTGGACCCACTCCAGTGGGGATGTTACTGTATCACCATGGAAAGTACATCACAAACTGATGACCAGAACAGCTTGAGAAGGATTGCAAAGCTTTTGCCATGTCCTGTCTCTTAGTAGAGCCAAGCAGCTTTTTGATATATTTGCTGATTGTCAGAGAGAGAAGGATCACTTTCAAAAAAAAAAAAAAAAAGGAAGAAAAAACTCATTGTTTTCATCATGCTATGACTGGAGCAGCTGAGGCTCCTTAATGTATGTACAGCATTTGCCTGGCTGGCTTGTGTCTGCATACATTTGAGTTCCTGTGCTTGCTGGGTATGATTTCCTGCAAGCAGTTCTCATTCATTGTATTTTATTTCAGGTGGGCCTTTGGTATGTTATGTTCCAGGTGCTTTTCTAGACTATGGATAGTAACTGTGGATTAAAAGTCTGTATGATGCTATCAAGGTAACAAATAGCTCAATGAGAATTTGTACATTTGTGCCATTAGCCTCCATCATGCTCTTGGCATTTTGTTTTTGTTCAATATTGTGTGAATCTAAAATTTTACTGTTTCTTTTGTGTGTGTTTTTAATTTATGGAAATAAATTTTTCTGAGAACTTTTCAGGTTTTTAAGGCCTTTAGGCTTGTATGGGTAAATATGGATGATGGATGTCTTACATGCAGGGGGGAAAGGGCAAATGTCCAAGGAGATCAGCACTGTTGGGTAACAGGGTGTGCTGTTACTGAGACACAGAGCAGCAGTTCTGGTGTTCCTTCATCCCAGCCTGGCAGATATTAAGCATGATCTCAGCTACTGTTCAGAATACTGAGGCAGCATCCATCTCTTCAGAAAGCAGAGTAGCAGGAGCCAGGGAGCACAGAAAGCACAAACAGCTCCTGCTCAGCTCAGAGCTGGGGTTCAAGGCTGAGGCTGGTTGATGTAGCCCAGGCTGTGCAAGGCAGCACAGTGCTGTTTGTGAATCAGAGCTGCAGCACAGGATCATCCACAAGGCCCAGTAAGCACTGGTAATGTCTGTGTCACAAAACAACATCCCTGCCCTCCCAACCCATCAAATCTCATGTATAACCCAGATTTTTAATTTATCCCTGATCAGCTGCAGGCTGCTCTTGGCAAAGCAAGGCTGCCAGATGCATTTCTTCACCGTGTGTTCAGAACTGCCTTCTCCCAAGTGCAGTGTCACACGGGCCCCACAGATGGCAGGGAAGCTCCAGGAAAGAAAGGCAGGAGCACCTGAGAGGCCTAAACCAGCATCCTGCTCTGTCCCTGCTCCTTCAGGGCTGCAGCTTGCTGGCTGCACATGAAGCTGAGGATTTGGCTCTGTCCCCATACTGGGACAAGACAGGATAGAGATGATGAATAGATTATTTCTGTTCAAAGGGCTTCATATCATGTTCAGGCAGTTTCTGCTTGTAAAACTTGTGGTGTTTAATTGATAGACAGTATTTTGACATTTCAGAGACTCTCAAATTCAAAGTGTCAATATAAAGTAACAGTTGGAGGTCTTGACAAAGAGGAATATCCACTGCTGCAAGCATCCAGTTCTGCTGGGTATTAAATGTCTTAATACATTTATTTGTGAGAAAATATGTTTTGATTTACTAGTAAAAAATCATTGGTTAAAGAAGAAATATAGATGTGCATTCAGCAGGGCCTATCTAGCTGCAACCAAAATCACAGCTCAAAGAAGACAATGTTGCAACTACAAAGTTGATTGGGGTTTTTGCATGGAAACTCTTGATAAGACAAACAAGGCAAAATGCTACCAACTAACCTGTGCCACTCCTACCAAGTCTGTCTTTTAGTCCATGGTACTGGCTGGCCCTGCTCTTTCCACAATGCTGATCCTAGTTCTGTGCTGTTGCTTGTGCTGTTCCCCATGCTGCCATGCTCCAAAAAAGAAAGGGATAATATATGAGTACTATTACATCATCATAAACATAAAATCTGCTGAATGAAAAAAAAAAAGACAAGCAGGTGTTCAGCATACATTTCTGGAGATGACTCTTTCCTTGCTGATTGCTTTGGATTGGCTGGACTTGCACATTTCCCTTGTTCTCAGCAGTGATGCTGATGTTTTGTGCCTGCAAAGCCTCTGTATGAGCTGTCAGTTGGATGAGGATGCACAGATATCCTGTTTGCAGAAATCCAAGATGCCTACAAAGGAGTAAGAAAGTACACACTTAGAGATGCTATCAGCTTCAAAAGTAGTAAGTTCCTCAGATCCTATTCATTAAAACACCAGAATAGAGGTCGAATTCCCCTTCTGAATTGCAATTATCAAGTTAGTCTCACAGAAGTCTAACACAGGAGTCCTTAGAAATTTGTTATGGAATAGGATTAGGTTAGAATTTTTTATTGAATAGGATTAGGTAGAACACACTTCTCCATGCTGTCTAAACAAAAGGGCCAGAGCTGTGCACACAAGGCTGCAATTCTCTCTAACTCTGAATTAAGAACTTGTTTTTACCTGCAGGTGTGCAATTAAACACTGATTCTGCCAGCTGAACAAAGGACTCTCCAAGGATCTCCTGGTAGCTCAGGTGACTTGCATGAACAAGGTACTGAGTGGTGTCCTTGAAAAGCAGATCACTTTCACCATACTTCCACGACTGAAAGAGTTGGAATTCAGAATCCAATTTGCTTCCCAGAGATTCCTGAACAGAAAAGGAATAGAAGTTTCACAGCTTGTGTCATTAATAGCACTTTTATCTAACACAGTTCATATTAGTACAAAGAGATGCACTTTTGCAGTGCCTTATTTCTCAGCAAAAGTATGGCCTCTGTGGAATGGGACCTTGGGAACTGGTGCCAAAATACCCCTTAGGAGAATCCAAATAACTATTTTGTCAATCTTCTATGCACATTTTTAATTCTTTTGTATTGGATCTGAAGGCACTAGTATATAAAGCCTTCCATCTTGAAAGGGTTTTCAGCATCAGCAGTTGTACATAACAAATGGTAACATGCCAAGCTTTTCCCTGTTACCTGTCACACCTGAGATTTCAGTAGGAAGTCAGAGATTTTGGTGACACTGACTGGTCGGGTCATGACTGTGCTGGGGGGCACGGGGCCCAGGTTACAGCCGGCCCATTCTGTGACTGCCGCGCGCCTTCCGTCCGGGCACAGGAGCTCGAAGGCGAGGGGGGAATAACCTCGAGCCCAACCAGAGCTGCCCAGATCTGAAAAGAAAATGAAGTGAAAGGTCATCCTTTTAAAAAATTAAAGCAGAAGAGAGGGTGAATCTCAAATAAAATGTTAAAACTTGAGAGGGAGAAGTTTGGTCAATGTGTTCAAAACAAACACAGTGTGCTATGTGGTCATTTCCTAGGAATGCATAAGGACCAGGGTAGTGTCTTCAAGGAGGGCAGTGAACTCAAGCTGCACCTATCAACTAAAATAGAATCATATCAAGGCATATGAACAGCATATCACATCTCATCTGCATCTGGAACCACATCCCTTTCTGGAAACAAAGGGATTCAGCCTACATGCCCTTTGCTTCCCCAAACAAACTGCTAATTGCTGCAGGAATTCCTGCGGGTTTCCAGCCCCTTACACTTTCATTTGATTTTAGAGAGATTCCTCTCTTAGAAAAGTCTCCTCTCTTACTGAAATGGCCTAAAATAGAATTTTATTTTGCTTTAATGTGGGTTCCTTTTCTGCTTGACTCTAAGAAAAACATATTTTGGGTTGCCTTTTAAAGCTGTGACATTTAAAGCTTCCAGAAATTTAGTGCAGTCTCCAAGGATGATTATCCCAACACACATCTTTGCACTGGGTTATTCCTCTTTTTTCCTCTCTTACAGTATCTGAATGTTGAGCTTTACTGGAACACCTACATGCAGAAAGCTTCTAGCAATCTTCCATTTACAAACACAACTTCATGGACCTAGATTAAACCTGTTCAGGCTGATCCTCACGAGTGATGGTTGCTTTGTGGGAAGTAACTGACATTAATGAACATTCTCAAAGGAAAAGAGAATATCTGCATCTCACCCTCTATGTTCTGGAGCAGGTTTGAGTGTTCCAGGAAAGCTACATCTCCAAAGCTTCTTCCACTGGGATTGCCAACTAGGCACCTAGTGCAAGGAAAAAAACAAAGGGATCAAAGACACATGGTGACTGACATTTGGACAGTCATCTGAAGCTAAAATTGGAGTAGCTGGAAGTATCCCTCCCATCTCTAATCCCCTGGAATATGTCAATGATCTCAGCATAGAGATTTGTTAAGACAATCCTTTTCATTCCTTCCAGCAGCTTCCAAGTCAAAGCTGCTGCACAATGTGCACCTTCACCCATGTCTAGGCAGGAAAGAGAATGGAATTCAACTAAATACATAATGTACATTTCATAAGAGTGCTTCCTTAAACTTTCATAAAAGTTTTACCTTTAATAGTCTTCTCTGCCTCTGTCTTCAACTATTTTTTTTAATCTCCACTCTATTTAATTATCTCCGGTATGCTACACTGCCTCTTGCCACAGCACCTCTGCTCTCTGGTCCTCTTTCATCCCTTCCCTTTAACGAGTCAGCACCAATGCTCTAAGCTGTACATGTTTGGCAGCATTGCCTTGCTCTGGAAATGGTTTAATGACCATTTTAAACCATCAGTCAGCTGAACATCCCATAGCAACTGCAACCAAAACAAAATACACACTAGCAAAAGTTTATACAAACAGATGTTTAACAAATAGGAAAAAAGAAAGCTTCCAAAAAAATCAAAATTAGCAAAATGATAAAGCAATTGTGGCTGCTGCTCTGCATTTCTGACTCTCACCTGAGTGCTCCCATATTGCCATAGTAACGTTCGTTGTGACTCGCAGCACATCTGCTGGACACCCGAGCTCCTTCCACCTCCCCATCTCCAATGCACACCTTGCACAGGTTTCCATCTGCTCCTGGCATGCAGCCCTTCCAAAAGTAATTCTGATAAGCTGAGTAAAGAAAACTGAGATGAGATTAAAGCAAGGTGTTCTCAAGCCTCTTCATGCATGGGAAAAGACAGGAAAGAAATTTCATCCTAACAACTAGCAAGAAGAGGGCTAAATAGTGTGACACATAGTCAAACATGAGGAAAAGCTGCTTCAACACCCTCTGAAACTGTAGTCATCACTTGCTGGTTGGATCCTCATGGCCCTGTTTCTATTTTAATCACAAATTTAAGCCTCAGATTTTCATGGTCTAGTTAAGAGAGAAGCCAGAGGCAGCCCTTACCAGAGGCAATATCACAGTTCTCAGTATCATTCTGCTGAGCTCCCACTGTGTGTCTGGACAGAAGTAACCATCCTGCAGGACTGTACAGGTGACTGTGGCAGGATCTCCTTCCCCTAAGGTTATGGATGTGAATCTGTTTGGCACTTTTCTTAGCTAGGGCAACAGCATAAACGGGTGGTAGTGCTGTGAAACAATGACAACAACCAGTTATACCAAGGTAATTAAGTATTCCACAAGGGTACAGCCCCCCTTCCCTCCCTCATCTTGTCACAATATCTTCAGTTACAGTGCAGGACCTGCTCTTTGCTTAGCCACAACGTTCTTGTCCTTGCACAGGAAATTCTATTCTAAACCAACATGCAAATAAATTCCTGCATAAACCCTAGAAAGTTTCTGTTACCTTTGTGCTTAAGATGAATTAGTTTCCCTGTTTTCTCCATGGTCTCAGCTGCTGAGGCACAATCTCCCCCTGGAAGGAGAGATCAACATTAAGGATCTTGCAACTGCTGTCATTCCTTTTATATGGCGGCATTCCTTCAAAACCCTTGTTACCCTCTTCAGCCATGTCAACAACTTTGTCCCTTTAACAGAAGGGACAAAATAAACAGATCAAATGCTAGAGCCAGTCAGTAGAAGAGCTGGGAAGAGTATTTGGACATTTATACTGCCTCTTGCTTCCATCACAAAACATCACAACCCATGGAAATTAAACTATATTCTTAACAGCACTTTTTTGATTCCCTCTTTTCTTTATAAGATCACTTGAGAACTCACCATAGCATTCTGCAGCTACAGGCACCAGTCCACATCTCCCTGCAATGTACACATGTGTTGCATCCAGGGTGACTGCATCAGCCTCACTACTCTGCCAGCAGCATTAGAGAAAATAACAAAAACAGGATTTGCATGAATTGAGTATCCAAGCAGCAGGATTTCTCCACTGGCTGAAAACTCCCCTGCATAAATTCCCTCTCATTCCCACTCATTCCTCAAGCTAGTTTTCCTCTCTTCAGCTCAGACAAGACATACACAGCCAGTCCAGCCTTACCCTGAGCAGAAGGAGTCTCCTACCTTGATCATTTCAATGCATTTGGTCATGGAAGTTGCCTGGACACAGACTAAGGGGTCGGATTTGATGTTCAGGGCCCACTCCTCACATTTGTGAAGCTCAGCATCACTGATGCAGCACCAGCGCACGACGCTGCTCTCCAAGGAGCTCCCTGAAATGGGAGCAGATCATGTCACCAGTGCACCAATCTGTGACATGTTCTGGGGATTTTCAGGTAAATGCATTTGTTCCTGGAGGGAGGAATAATGTGGAAGGAGAACTTTCTCTTCCCTTTGCTTAACTACAGTCCCCTGGAGTGGTTCTCACCTTCATGGCCAAGTCCCTTAAGGAGAGCCACATAATCCAGACCAAGGACATAGGCAATCTCCAGCTGCTCCTCGAGAAGCTGCAGGTGCTGAGTGGCATCTCGGAACAGCAGGTTCTTTCCCCCAAAGGCTGCTGAACTGAAGAGTTCAAATCTGGCTCTTTCCTTTCCTTTCTGCCCAAAGAGGCGCTAGGACAAGCACAACACTTTTAAATGCCAACAAATCTCCTCATTCTTCCAGCAACAGGCAGCCTCAGCCTTCCCTCCCTTTGTATCAGTGGTCAAGAAATCAAATACTATTTATAAATTGAGAAAAAAAGATGAAGAAAAGTGAGTCCTGCCTGAACCTATGAGTCTCCCTCAGCTACATAAAAATTGATTCAAGTTCCATGGCAGGATGAACATCAATAGCCATTTCAGTTTGTGTGTTATAGCATCTTCCCCTTCTTTACTGATTTATTCTCAGCCTCCTATAGAAGAACTCTTTAGAAAAAAGCAAAACCTTAAACAAGCCAATGCAAGATCCTTCCCCCAAACGAACAATTTTTAGCACTTTATTCACATTAACTATAAATTTCTCAAGAAAAAAGGCAACCTGGGTCATGACTGCCACAGAAAGATGAAAGAAAACCTGTGTCTGGACATAGACAGTTTATAATATTCACTCACTTGGATCATGCTAAGAAATTTGTTGGTGATCTTCTGGAAGTTGCTGCGGGTGACGATGCCGCGGCCAGGCCCCTTGCCCAGGTTACAGGTGCTGTATTCAGTCAGCTCAGCTGTGGACCCATCAGGACACAGGAGTTCATATTCCTGTTTTTCTGTCTCTGAAACAAGGAGACACTCATGAATTTGTGACCATAGCCATGACTTGCCAGCAGGCACAGAGATGGATTATAAAATGTTTTTCAGTGCAGGTTGCTAAAGGTTATGCAGGCAGCAGGGTGTACCAAGCACACTTGGGAAAGCTGTCTTTGGTAAATACTTCTTGTAACAAAGAGAGGGACCTCAGCCAGAGCTGCTCCAAAACACTCTTTAAGCTATACTGCTGTAAATACAGTTGTTTAAAAATACTTACCTGCAAATACTGCTGCTAACCACCTTTGGTATAGAGCTCAACTGAGTTTAAAAGTACAAGGCAGGTGTACAGGAACTTCACAGTTATGCAGCTCAATATGCTGAATTTTAAAAGGAAACTTGTAAATCGTGCAAAGCAGATACTGACAGCTAATGAAATCACCTGTCCGTTCCCATTTTAAGAATCTCCTGTGAGCAATCTTTGCTCACTCACACTTTCCTGTTCTGTTTCTTTCTGAGTTGAGTGGAGAGCCAAGAAAAACCCCTGAACTGCTTGCAGGGATTTAATTTTCCCTGGAAACAACAAAAATATAGGCATATCCCTCAAACACCTGCGCAGGAAAGAGCACAGCAGAGATGAAAAGAAAACTGCATTTTTAAGATTACCTGTGGCACTCATAATTCTTAGATGATCTAAAAAGGCAACATCTGCCACTCCATCCTTCAAGCACCTGCAGGAAGACAAATGCCATCCTATTAACATTTCACCTGGCTTTCCTACCTTAAAAGTTCTTTTTCCCACCAAAGTGAATTCAGGCCCAGTGTCCCAAGCTCACCTGAAGGCTCCCTCGGAGTCATAGAAGGGTTCATTACTGCTTGTCTCACAGAAGTGGTTCCTGTCTCTGACATAGGATTTTTGTCCTTGGCACAGAGCACACAATCGGGGAGCAGCAAGACCAACCCCAGGGATGCAGCTTGCATTGAAATACTCACTAATTGCTGCAGGTGTAGGGGAAAAACCAAAACAAAACAAAAAGAAAGAAAAAGGTCAAATGGGAAAAAAATTAAAAGAGGAAAAGGGGCCAGACATATCATGGCCATAGCTAGTTCATCCTACACCTGCTGGCATTTCAGTTACATTTGCTGTGGCCAGAGGTAGCCCTATGGCTCCTATCACCTACCTTGGCTCAGAGGTTGGGCCTCATCCCAGGAAAGATAATTTCTTGCCAGGAGAAAGCCAAGGGGAATATTCCAGCCCGACGTCCACCTGGCTCCATTGTGACAGCTGCGCACACCTCGCAGACTCCTGATATCCAGAGCTCCTCGTCTGGCAATGGCCACAGCAAACACACAATTTCCTGCAACAGCATAAAATGTGTAAAAAAAAAATCTCAATTCTGCTGCTTCCATCTCTGAAGAGATACTGAACTACTTCAGTGAACATGGCTAAAGAAGAAATTATCTTAGGCCTAGTCCATGTAGGTATTCGTGCCAGGAACTTAACCATATACTGGCTACATGGCACTTGTCAAACAAGCAATGCAAGTTTGTCAGTACCACAGGCAGAAAGGCTACTGGGTACAAAGCCCCACTGGTATTTTATTCATCATCATTAAATATTTTAGAAACAATTGTTAGCCACCTCCGTATTCCTACGAAGCTAACAAAAAACATATTGACTTTTTTTTTCAAGAAATTTAGAGTCATTTCTTAGCCAAATCAGAAGTACAGTTCATTCTTCAGCTTTCCCAGCCTACCTTGATCATAGATCTCTTTTGCCACCACTGCCAAACCGTACAGCTTTACAGCAGAGTAAACATCTCCAGCATCCAAGGAGGCAGCATCTGCTTTATTTGCCTTTAAAACAACAGAAAAATCCCCAAAAGAAGTGTGTTTACAAGCAAACAAGTTCAAGACCACAGGTTCTGCCTCAACAAATTTTAATTTAATAGTTTTCTTTTGCCTATTTATTTCCAAGCAGCTTTCAGTATTTTTTGGACATTGCAAAGACATTATCTGGGGTAAAACAGTACATCTGGCAGGATGCTCACAGGATTTAATTCTTGCCTCTCAGGTGACTCTGTACTTTGTCATTTAAGCAGTTCAATTATGTCAGTATTATTTTATTTTCCCATAGTTTCTCTTTACCAGTTCCTTTTCCAAGGGGATTTGGACACAAAATCAGTTTTTAAAGTCTCTTGAACTCACCCTGATTTTATCAATGCAGTCATATGTATTGTGGGCTCTGATGCAAGAAATCCTAGTAAAGGAACTGGCAGCAGTGAGGGGCAGCACAGCTGTAAGCACTTTGGAGAGCTCAGCACACTTTCTTTGTTCCAGGTCAGAAAGGGTGCACCATCGGAATTTCTTCCCTGTAGCATCAAAAAAGAAGTCAAGATTTGTAGGATTTAATGAACCCTCAGTTTAACACCCTATGGAAAAGAGAGGGGTTATTCTATTTTAGTGAAGTTCCCAATAGCTTGTTTGTACTCACTCACACTCACACACCCACACACTCAGAGGCACCCCAAGAGGTGTGACCAAAGTCACTTTTTTGCCCAACATGAGGACAATATTTGATGCTGAATCTTTAATAGGTCTCTTTGCTTCCTTTTGACTGAAAGCAACCAAATAGTTTTAGGCAGATTTTTCAAGAATCAGCAATTATTATGGCAAGATCTTTTGCCACAGAATCTTCCTTGCTTCAGCCTTAGTGAATTTTGGGTAAGGCTGTCCCCCAAAATTAGGAGGAACCAAAGGTGAGGATGTGTTTATGGCTATGGCCTGTGTTCCTGTTGGCATAGCAAGAGAAGGAATGGCACACTGTAGGGTAACATTTCCTGTTACCAGAGTGCAGATTTCCTCCTAAAAGTCACCTGGGATGTGACTCTGTCAGAGCACAGACCTTCTAACCTTGATGTAAACATGCATTCTCTGGGGTTTATCAGTTTTACTGCTGTCCTTGGTTATCAGTACAGGCCATTCTTTTAACCTTTGCTCTGCTGTTTCCTCTGGTGCTTTCACACACCAAAAAGATGCAATTAAGGGTGGAGGTGAAGGTGAAACTTCCTTTCTCAGAAGGACTTGGAGGCTCAGTGGGTTTAAACCAACTATAAAGCTACATCTTAAAGGAATCCAGACATGCCAACAAAACTATCTCTTTTGCTTTAGGCTGCAATTACTCCATCTTGTATTATTCCTCTGAAATATATCATCATATGCATCTCCAAGAAGACACCAGACATTTAAGGAGGAAAATAGTGATTGTTGTAGACAAAAATAGCATGCAGTTATGTAACTCGAGAGAATCTTAAGCCATTTAATGAAAACCAGGACTGAACACAGAAAATGCCACAATATCTCTAACATTGTCATTTCCAGATGTTTAAGCATTTGACTCTCTGGAGAACTATTAATAATAGCAATGTGTACAATTAAATCATTGAAGTTTTTATTTCTTTGAGCATAGCATCAGACATTAGTCCTCCACTTGTTTTGGTGTTAGTGCAGCACAATTCCAAGAAGAGCCAGTAGTGGTTTTAGAGGGGAGCAGCTTGAGGTCCCCTGCTTCATCCTGACACCGCTAACGAGTACACAGATCTCAGCTATTCAAAGGAAACAAAGCCTCACTGAATCAGTAAGGAAGTTGTGTATCAAGCTGCTTCAAAACTAAAAGGTCACCATCTGCCAATGATCAAACAGAAAAAATACAGGCACGGCTTTAACTGCAGCTTCTTTCTTTGCACAGAGGAAAACAAAAGCAAAGCATTTCTTAGTTTGAATGTCACCCACCCAGAGGCAACCTTTCTCTCTCCCTCTCTGCATCAGCCTTACCTGAAGCCAGCAAAGAGGTGATTAGGACAATTAAAATCACTGTCTTCATCATTACAGCTGTTCAGCAAGGATCTTCTCTCTACCCTGACGCTCTGCCTTCTCATACCAGGAATTCCACAGTGATTACCAAAGCTTCTGGAAGATAACAAGGGGGGTTTAGATATCAACGAGGATAAACCAAGATTTTAAAAAACAGTCAGAGGATGGTATATCCTTGTAGCAAAGGAGAAAGAGACAGGGTCCCTTTCCTACCTACAGATGGAAAATATCCATGCATTTTCTGCTCTATTTTTATCAGACACACAAAGAAATGTAAGCCTCTGCTTTAAAAAGAAATAAAACTTCTGGTGTTTCAAAAGGCACCCAAAGCCTTCGGGAGATGGGCAAGATTTACACCTAACTTACAAAAAAGACACCAAAATCTAAGTGAATTATCCAAACTACTGACCATATCTCTCTACAGAATACTGAAGGGTCCCTCTTATCTTATTTTTTTTCACCTGATAATGGTTTATCTCCTGAGTAATTTTAAAAAAAAAGTAATCCTATGCCTCCCTAAGAATTCAGAACAGACCTGGGACACTGTTGACTGTCTTGATTCTCTTCATTCCATTCCAGTCCTGCAATCTCATCCAAACTTCTTTATTCCCCTATTTTCTAATGCTTAACCTGAAGTATTATTATCTCTTAATTACTCTACAGCATCTATTAACATCATTAATTCTACAGCAGAAAAAAATACATTTATATATACATTATTTATGAGAGAAAAAATACATTGATGTATTATATATAAACAGAAGTTTCTGATGATGTATAAAATATTGTGAATACAGTTTAATCTTTTCTGTTCAGGAAAGAATTAACTGTTCCAAGAGTTCTGGAGAAATAGAGTCTTTATCCTACTTTCTTTTCCTTCTTCATTTTACAGATCTCCCTGGTGCTTTGTTTATTTCATGTATTTTTGCAGATACATTTCCCAGATTTCTTTTGTTGCCTCATGTACCCTTCCCTAGTGATTCAGTCATCATTCCCCACCTGCCTCTTTCATACTCACGTATTTCACATCTCTTGAGTTTCATAAGTTCCCTCTCTAGATCTGCAACGTCTGTTGAGGTGTTGTTTCCCACTGATCTGATCACAGAAGGAGTTACACAGAACCACAGGATGGTTTGGGTTGGAAGGGACCTTAAAGCTCACCCTGTTCCACCTCCCTGCCAAGGGCAGGGACACCTTCCACTAAATCAGGTTGCTCCAAGCCCCATCCAGCCTGAGGCATTCCTCATCTCTTCCTGCACTACCTACCAGAGGCTAGACAGAGTTAAAGGAATGAAGTAGGTATTATTAAATGCCTTTAAAGGATACACCCTGGGCAGTGCAAGAGCCCAGCCGAGGCTACACCCAAGATGGACACAAGTTGGACAAGCAGTTGTGAGTTTTCACACTTTTATACGTCCTGGTCCATTTACATATGGGGTTAATTGTCCAGTTACAGCTTCAGCCTATGAAGTCCCATCCTCCCAGACTGCTCTCCTCAATTCTCCATTCTTTACACTTTATGGGCCTGAAGCTGCAACGGTGTCCTTGGTTCTCAGGCTGAATTAGGATTGTTTTGTCTGACTAAACCGTGAAGAGAACTTGCTAATGCTTTGTATGAAGTTCAGAGTTACACACTAAGGTAGTACAGAATGTGGAAAATATGAAAGCTAGATCTTAAGGCATCACTTGAAACAAACATTCTGAAGCCCCAGGATCTCCAGTCTCTCATTTGTTGGAGGAGCTGTGGTATTAATCCCCTCTTTGACTTGGCTCAGCTGCACAGGCCTAGCACAGCTCAGTACCCTTAGGGAAGTTTTATCCCTCAGTGAGTGCAGCCTATATCATCTTACCAGATGTTAAAAAACCCCATAAATGTAATAAAAAGACTCATGATAAAAGTAATTTTAAAATAGTTACATGTCCACATATTTACTTTTAATTCCAAGGAGAAAGATTAGATCAGGACAGATTATTTATCAGTTTAGTCTTGTGACAATTATTTTACACTATAAACAAGTGTGTTACATTTAACTGCACCTTAACCTCTGAATCACTTCTCAGTCAGTTCTGGGGAAACTTGTCTGTCAGGCCCAGCAGTGGGGTGCTCCTACACATCAAAGCTAATGGTTCTGCAAGGCTTGGACCAAAGCACCTAACAGCATCAAATCCCACCTTCTTTGAGGTTTCACTTCCTGCCAATCCTACCATTATGTCCAGGATGTGTAAATGCCAACAAGTCAGTCAGCTAATAATGTGTTTCATGAGGTCTGTGTCTGGATTTCCCCTCAAATTTCACATATTTAGCAATGAAAGACTTTCCTGTACATGTTTAAGACACTTATACAGATACTACTACCGATGGTGATGTGAAAAAAAGAATCACATGAAGGTGTTAGAGACTTCATTTAGGCCTGGTCAGGAAAAAATACAAACATAAATCAGGAATTTAAATTAAATTAATCAGCTTGCCTGAGGACCATGTCCTAAAACACTAAGGATGTGGAAACACAGCCAGGACTCTTGAATTCTTTTCCTACTGATTCACCATATGAAACTACCCCTCTGCCACTGTCAGAGACAGGTAATTAGCTACTTCCCAGCAGTGCAGCATTTATCCATCTAGGGATACATCTAAGAGAGTGGAAAACCAAATAACCTCTATAAAATTCACTCTGGGCAGCAGGCAGCCAGGCAACTTCCAGACAAAGAACACCAGAGGAGGAATCTGTCTTACTGCACTACCCCGCCAGACACCTCACTTGGAGGAACAGCATCGTGTCTGTCCCATGTCGTCTGTCCTCTCCCTAAAATCCCTGCCTTAATATTCCCAGTGGTCCCACACCTGGGGCAAATAACTCACCTGTGTGTCAACATCAGTGCTGAAAAGCAGCTGAACCCCACCTGCCCCATCCTGAAGTCCCAGCAGCAGCGCCCTCCTCCCGCTGGGCACAGCCCACAGCCCCTTCATGGGGCAGCTCCATCCCCACGGCACAAACCCTCAGGAGCCACCATCCCGTCCCCACTCTACATCCCTGGAAAATGTCCCCACATCCCGTCCCCTCAGGCCGGCCCTATCCCCACCCCACATCGCCCCAGCGACTGTCCCTTTTTCCGCCGCTCCAAGAGAACAGCCCTCCTCACAGATCAACCCCCCCCCCTCTGAAGAACAGCCTCGCACCCGTACCCCATTCTGGGTCTCCCCTCAGGAACGAACCCCTCCCTACACGGTGTCTTCCCTCAGGAATAACCCCCTCACACACACCATGCCCGGCAGCGGCCGCCCCCTCACAGCCGCAGCCCCGCCCCTGGCCCCGTCCCCTCAGGGCCGGTCCTATCCCCACCCCACATCGCCTCAGCGACGGTTCCTTTTTCCCCCGCGCCAAGAGAACATCCCCCCTCACAGATCAAACCCCCTTTGAAGAACAGCCTCGCACCCGTATCCCCATTCCGGGTCTCCCCTCAGGAACGAACCCCTCCCTCCACGACATGTTCCCTCAGGAATAACCCCCTCACACACGCCAGGGCGGCAGCGCCCGCCCCCTCACGGCCGAGGCCCCGCCCCTGGGCCCGCCCCCCGCGCTGTTCCCGCCCTCCCGCGCGGGACGCGCAGAGGACGCGGCGGCGGCGGCGGCGTGGGAAGATGGCGGCGGCCGCGGCGCGGAGCAGGTACGGGCACGGCGGAGCTGGGGCTGTCATTGTCACTGTCATTGTCGCTGTCATTATCACTGTCTGGCCCCGGCAGCCCTGTCTGACTGCCGGCGCCCCGCGGCGGAGGAGGAGCCGGGCCGGGGGCCGCAGCCGTCCCCTTCTCGCCCCCCTCTTTCGCTGACGTTTCCCTAGCGGGGCGAGTGCGGTTGTCTCTGCAGCCTTGGCCCTGCCCTTGGCATAGGTAAGGAGCCTTGCCCTCCTTCTCCAAGCTGGAAAGGAAGATAAGGGGTTTAAGTATTTTAAGAACGAGAAGCGTGGCCTCGTGCAGTTCTGACTGGGTTTGCAGTCTGTAGCTGTCAGTGCAAGTGCTGAGCAGCAGTCGGTGGATGGGGAGCAGCTGCAGCCCCTCGGGTTATGCGATCCGGGGGATGGCTGGGAGCAGGGGCACCCGGCCGGGCACTGAGGAGATATCCAGAGGAGATATCCTCTTACGGCTTGTGCTTTTCATAGCAACCAAACAGCTTAAGGAATGCTGCTTCTCGGCCACTGTTCCCTGTTCTTGGACAGAACACACAGTCCCCTTATTCCTTCTCTCAAAACCTGGAGAAAACACCTTGTGCACACAGCGTTCTGTTCTGTTACCTCCGGCCCCAGTGCTGGCAGCAGAGTGTTATCCCTTGTCCAGAGATGGCTGAAGACACAGAGGGGCTGCAGTTAACAGGGAATTTCTTGGCAGTTCCTTCTCTATCAGCCTCCAGTCAGGTGGGAGAGGCAGGGGGTCAATACTCCAACATGCACTTGTACCCACCAAGGTCAGGCTGTCAGGAGCAGGGAAGGTGAGACTGTTTTTTGTTTTGTTGTCTTTGCCTGATTTTAAGGCAGGTTTCAGAGTAAGATGGAAACTGATTTCCCAATGTTTGACATCAAAAGCAATTTTGGTAAGAGCTTAGGGTTAGGTGCTGTGTCCTTCATTGTCTGAGGAGGTACCAAGTCCCAGGTGCCCTGCCCTGCCTCAGCAGTGGGAGCAGCTCCTGGATGCTCCTGTGAAGCCAACACAACTCGTTCTGTTCTGACTGCATTTTTGTATACACTAGTATGTAGGAAAGCTAATAAATGTCTCAAATACTGATGCTTTAGGCTGCAGTTACGTTTTAATAATGTTTTCCATTACCTTTTAGGATTTGAAAACTCTTTCTGCTAAATTTAAGTCTATTGCTAATTCGATTCGTTCTTTATTTCTTGAATCCCTTAGAAGTAGCCCACAGGCTCCCAGCTTACTGATGAACAAGTTCTCCTTTTATCCCAAGTGTTTTAATATGTTGTAAAACAGGCCTTGTAAGTCCACAAATTAGTGCAGGCCTGGTATGACCCAAGAGCATCAGGTGACCTCGTTGTTCATGACAAATCACAACGTGTTGCTCTGTAGAACACACAGGTTCTGTATGTTCAGCACTTTTTCTGTCTTGTTAAGGAAATGACATCCTGGGAGGTGATGCAGCAGTGGGGCATGTTTAGCACGTGGGTACAGGAATGTGGATCTTGGGGAGGGTCTGTCCTGTCACATTTGGGTTAATGCAGGGATTTTAACAGAGACCATGAAGCTGAAGGGCACAGTGAGATATTCTGACACTGTTGCAATAGGGATAAGAGAAAACTTTAGCTGTGGGTTGTTGGCTGATGTTAAAGCAGTGTTACCAAGTGTGCTGACATAATGATGTGACTTCTAGACAAGAAATCTGTAGATTCTTCTTTGAAATCAAGGGATCATGCCTATATGTAACTCAGTTACCTGAAATTAAGTCTTTAAACCCTTAATAATCACTTCCTGAGGTTGAATGGCCCCAAATGATGCAATAGCTTGTAAACTACTGAAGTAATTGTGTCCTCCATGTATCTGATCAAGAGCAGATGAAAGGCCAGAGGGCAGATGAACACATCCCAGCTGTGGCATTGCCTCCTGAGAATGAGCAGGTTGCACAAAGATCTGGTTCTTCCTAAGGTCTGAGCCTGTTGGGGTGAGAACTCTGTCCCTCTCCTCTCTGTGGCCCTGTCTGACAGCAGGATGGTGCCAGGTCACAGTCAAATACTTGTTTAAACATGCTTATTTACAGACTTGGAACAGTTCTTGTACAACTGGATGCCTTCTTGTCAGATTTATTATGAACATGAATTAAACATTATTAAACACACAAAAAGTCCTGGGTGAACCCCTTCTCTATATTGGCCATTTCCAAGTCTATGTTATGGATTTTCAGAGGGGCAGAACCACTCTCACTGCAGCTCACCAGTGAACAGAGTGGTAAGGTAAATTCTAAAGAAGAGCTGCTGTGCCTGCCAGCTTTTTTCCTTTTTCAGCTACACCACTTGGTCTAATAAATGCCATTACTTCTTCATAGAATCCAAAACTTCTCTATGCACCCTTCCTCCTTCCCACCAGGATGGTAAGCTAAAAACTACATGAACCAAATCCTCAGTGTCTCTCCAGACAGTTGCTGTTGTAGGAGGTTCTTAAATGACACAGTTGTAGCAGCTCAGCAGAAATGGAATAATCCCAAGTACTTAACAATAATTATAAAATTAACCACTCCATTTGCATTTTAGTGCTCCAGAGAGACCAAGATACAGTACATGCTGATAACAGAAATAGTTGCCTGTAAAGGGCTATTGGCAAGATAAACACCTACAATACTCAGAAAAGTGTCACTGTTACAGCAGCCCAAGAGGAACATGTCAATATTTGTTAAAGAAAAGAAAATATAAAGATGCATCTTTAAATAAATACCTGCAGGAGCAGTTGGATTGTTGGATTTTCCAAAATTTGTTTAGGAAAGGAGTGGACCACAAGGGGCTAGGCTCAGAGGAAATTTTATGATAACTTGAATAAACTTTTCCCTCTGTTACTCAGCTGCTAAATACTGGTCACTATGCTGAACTACTGAAATTTGCATTATTAAACATTTGTACTTCAGCAGCCATGTGATGTTTGTTGTATTTGCAGCTTGCTGTGCAGCTGTAACCTGCTGGTGCAGAGGAACCTGTGTGTTAGAGCTGGAGTCCTGTGCAAGCAGCCTCCTTCCAGGACATTTTTCAGTGGTAAGTGATGGGTTATAACTACAAGTGGTTTTAAATTCAGGGTCACTCACAAAATGTGAGTCTCATACTGGGGAAGATAGATTTTTTTAAATGAAAGGAGTGGGAGTCCAGCATCAAAGACCAATTAATGGCATTTCCTTAGACACAAGTTTGCAAATTGTGTTTTCCACATAGTAAAAGAAGTATATTTACCTTTTTCATAAGATTCATTATGAGCTGTTGTTGTTTGTTGCTTTCAAACTTTACAAAGCATCTGAAACTTTTTCTAGTGAAGATGATTCCTGCATAGCAAATTAAAACCCATTAGTCATAGGTTTATTTTTCTTAATTAATTTCTGCACTTTAGTTAGTTTTCTCAGGAGTCTAGAGTTCAAAAATTATTTTTTAAAAAACACAGTCTAATTTACCAGAAAGATTCATGTTAGGACAGCGTTTTTACATTGAAAAAAATGCACTTAAATGAACTTGATGAGCAATAATTTGTGTACTTTCCACACTTACTGAAGTGTCTGAGAGATTCAGATTTCAGCAGTTTAACAGCCCTATAAGAATGAAAATGTATAAATACCCTTTTCTGTTTCAATCTGTACTTATAATTTGAATAGATCAGGAAAACAAAGTAGGTTTACATGAAATGTTTAGGACTTGGTTAAAGTGCTACTTGCACCTGATGTTTCTGTAGCTGGGTAGTGCTGTGAAGATCAAATATTACTGTTTGTTTTTAAGGAATATTTATAAACTTGTAGCATGTGCACTGCAATATATTAGTATCACAAATAACAGTCTTCAATTTTTGTTTCCTTGCCAGCTGAGCTATTGGTCCCATTTTCCAAAACCATTTCTTTGGGTTAACTGGCCTGTCCAAGTGCTTTGTCTGGCATATCATCTATGGATATTTCATTATTGAAAAATATGCTTACACAGATGAATAAAACAGCAGGGCTTTGTTGTCTATAAATCAAAGTCATTACAGAAAAAAAAAATCTTGGAAGCTGAGACATAATGCAGAGCTGTCACAAGGAAGGAAAGGTCATTTTAGTCAAAATTGGCTTTGAGTTTTGAACAACTCAACTTTTTACCCTGACATTTTCTAGTTAATTGATATTTTAGAGTCTGATTTGGATTTGAAGGAAAGATAACTCTTCTCTAATTTTATCTCTATCCCTTATAATGTCCTCCTCTAAGTGTTTGTGTCATGTCCTGGAAGAAATTCTTAATTTGGCCAGAATAATGGAGCAGCATTTATGTTACTGCATCTAATTGCATAACATAAGTGTGGAGAGCACTCCTGCCATTATTCAGTTTCCTTTCTCATCCTGAATTTTCCAGCCTTTCTGAGGAAATGTGTTTTTTCACCTGTTCCAGAGAAGGAAACTGTTACTAATTTTTATTCTCCTTTGCTGGATATACTCAGCGTTTAAGAGAATTCTGGAAGAGGCTGGCTTTATCTGTGAGGGCTTCAGATTTAGGGTAGTACCTAAAAATGTTATATTAGTACATTGACAGCCCTGCACTTGTTTCTGGTGGCTCTTGTGCCAAGGATGAGCTCTCCACACACTCTCATGCTGCTTTCCAGGGAGCAGCAGTAGCATCATTAGAGAACACAATGTTCAGCTGAAATCTAAGCAGTGCCAGCTGCCTAAACCTGGCTCTGGTGCCAGAATCAGTAACTACTGTTCTTGTCTTAGAATTTGTACACTTGTGTGAGAAAGGTGTGGAATTTTGTCAGGGCAAATAAGCTTGACAGTGGCATGTTGGATGCCTTTGCAATGATAATGTTTGGAGCTCAGTTACAGAAGTGTTGTTTCATTAATGCTGGAGATGGGGAAAAGTCAACTCTTCATTTATCAACAACTTAAATTGTGTTTGCTGTGGCTTGTGGAACACCACATGGTTTGGTCACTGTTACAGGAAGAGAAATGTTCACATGGGTGTAATCAATGCTCTTGAAACAGAAACTGCCTCTCTCTGGATCCAAACCAGAAAAAGCTGTTCTTGCTGAGGGGTTTTAGTTTGGGAATTTGTGAAATTGCTGAAATAGCTCAGCAGCTTTGCTAACTTAGAACCAAAGAGGTGGAGGAAGGGAGTTAAAGGCTTTAGGGCTAAAGAGTATCACTGGTCTGTGTACAGACATTTCTGTTGAAATAGTGATACAAAGTTGAAAGGTTGTAGAGTCTTTGTAAATTCAAGCAAGTCTGTCTTTTTAAACATTCAGCTGTTCTAAATGATCCCTCTCCTTCCCTGAGCATTGCTCTTTAGGAAAGAATAATTTTTAGAATCTTAACTGTAACTGTAGTCGCTGCCTTGTTGTTTTTCTCCCCCAGAAAAGAATTTTTTTTTTTAAAGAAAGAACAAAGCTGGATTTGTTTTATGGTGCATTTAGGATATATATCAATATTTTAAATCACGAGTGTAGGAAACAAATTATTAAGAAATATTATTTTGGTAAAACAAATTGTGGACAAGAATTACTTTTATTTGGCATCTTTTTGCAGCATCATGGCTGAATGCTTCTAATCAACTAAATTCCTTAGAACTAAAGCTTTCCAGACTTCAAAACAATTGTGCTTTGTCTCTATGTGTGCCTAGAAATAGAGTTGGTGTTGGCTGGATTCTTTTGGTTGCTAATGCATCCTTTCATAGTCAAATCCTAAGAAGCCTGACTTTGATGGAGCAAGATGAAATTCATTGGGTTTGATTCTGGTGCATGCAAGTGAATGATTGCTGTGGAAATGACATCAGTCAGTATCAAGAATTGGTTCTGGGCATTTTCTGTCAGGTAGTGACTCCTGCTCATTGCTGAGAACCTCTGACTGGCTGGCAGACAGACACGAGCAGCACAGGCTGATACTGCCTGAGCCCTGGGCAGATTTGTTTTCTCTGAAGATTCTGGAAGGGAAATACTCCCACTGCCCCATGCTCAGTCTGTTGCTTAGTGACCACAGTGTCCTCGTATCTCACAGTGACTGCAAGGCTGGGCTTAGGCAGGAGGAGCTTGGTACTTACTCAGTAAAAACCAGATTTAATACTACACATCTCTTTGTTTCATGTGGTGACTTGTATTGCAGCAGAAATGGGCCTCTTTTCCTGTTACCCACCTATTCTAAAACAGGCCATCATTTCCTTCCCTCTTCCAGTTATCTGTACAGTCTGGGGATTCCCTAACTGTAGTGAAAGCTTTAATGACTGAGAAGCACAGAGCTTCACAGTGGCACACATTGTTCCCCAGCAAATGATTATTCCACACAGTACCAATGTTCTCACAGCTGCAAACTATGACAGTGCTGACAGACACTAAATCAGTGTATTTCTCCACGGGGCTTTCAGGCAGCACAGTTTATACATATTTTGGGGAGAAGAATGTTGGAAGCACATGGGGTGGCAGTGATGGGAATGAGGTTAAAACCACAGATGGCCAATTAGTGTTGGTCAGTTGAGTTGCAGTAACTTGGTAAACTGCAATAACTGGCATTTGTACATACCTTCTGTGTCAGATTTATTTTCTAATCACATTTTCATCACCCCAGCTCGTATCCCTCACTGCTCAGGACTGCTTTCTCTTTCCTGTGTAGCTGTTCTCTTTCCTGAAGTCTGGGATGTTTTCTGTTACAGACAGGAAGAAGTTTCACACTGCCCCAGTGGGCCAAGTCTTCCGCCTGCGGCCCTTCCACGTTCTGGTAGCTACAGGTGGAGGATATGCAGGATACAGAAAATATGAGGATTACAAGCTGCAGCAGCTGGAGAAGAGGGGCATAGAGGTGCCTGTGAAGCTTGCAAGTGAATGGGAGGTAAGAAAATTGGGGCAATTTTACTTCTGCCACGTTTGATGCAAAGCTCCTTTGCTTCCATTTCAACACAGGAGTCTTGAGTTTGCCTCTACTGACAATGTGTTCTTGACAACTCATGGAACTAAATTTCTGTCACTTCAGTAACTCATTTGGCTGAAGTCATGATACATTAGCAACTGCCAGCAACTCCTCCATCTTTTAGTGTGGCTGACACCATATGTGCTTTACAAGAAAGCTGAGATGGAATGAGTGCCTGGTTAATAAAAATTTACCTGTTTCTTGAAAGAATATGCAGCAAGATCTTTTTTCATAGGGGTTTTTTCACTTAGGTCTATAATTCCTCTTGATCCTGAGGGATTTTTGCCTTTTCCAAGGAGTTGAGAAATTATTGTGGAATTGCAGGTGGTGTGTATGGCATTCATAGGTCAAACACATTGCAGCATTGAAGTAAATACTTCATGACTTCCTGTAACTACTGTATTGCCTTTGAAGTATTAAGTTTATTGTTCAACTCCATGTTGGACAGTTTAAAATACATGTGGTGCTCTTCCAAACAGCCACATGAGTGCCTGCTTCAGTGTCACTTCTGAAGGCAAGGAGTTAAAGATTCTAGGATTGGAAGGTTGTGTAGGAGATGCTTCAGTGTGACCTCTGGCACTGCAGTTTCTTTGCATTCCTGAGCACACTGCTGGTGTGTGAGTGATTTGGCCACATGCCTGTGGGAGACTAGGCTGGAATCCCTAAATTTCAGTAGTGAGTGACCAAAACCAGATATGATCCAGACAGTCCAGATGCTAACAGCTTAGCCTGTGATAGCTCCTCAGGAATCTGTCTGTAAATCTGTCTTCTGTATATTCTTACCATGCTGAAGTTTGTTTCAAATGGGTTCTGATCAAAAAAAGAACTGGTAAGTGTCCACAGAGGATTTATTTAACGAGGCAATGTCAATTCAATTTTGATGCTTGGAAACAAATATTCTTTTGTTATTGTTCATACTTTTTGGTATGAAATTGGGTAATTCTCTTATTGCATTTGTCTTCTTTCATTATACTGATATGCTGATTTGTTATTATTTGGTGGAGCAATGAGTGTTGCTTTTGATGAAACAGCTTTAAAGGATTTGGTTTTTACAGTGGGGAAACACACAAAGAATTTCAAACTGATAAGCAGGGCCCCAGATGCAGCAGACCCCAGTAGGAGACACTAACAAGACATCCCAGTCCTTCCTGATGTCTTGAGCTCTGTTGAATGCTTCTGTGGGAGGGAAAGGAAGCTCAATAGTTAGGAGGAAGAAGAGAAACTGTGGTCAGACATTGCAAGAAATATTCCAAACAATGAAGGATTCAAGAAAAATAAGAGCTGCATTGTTCCTTTTTATTGTAGAGTGAAGTGGGATTTTTTGCTGACCTATCATTTTCCATTGTTTTGGGTTTTTGCATCACTGGGCTCACGCTAAGGGGTGTGGAAGGGGGGGTGTTGTCCTGTTTTTAGGGCAGAATAAGCCTTTGCATAGGCAAAGAGGGACCAAGTGTGATTGAATGGGCTTTGAAAGAGTAAAGCAGAACAAGGAACTGGTGCATGCAGAGCCTGCTGCTCTGAAGTGCTGATTCCACTGTTCCAGCCTCGTGTTCCTTTGGGAATGTGGACCCTCTTCCACCTGCCAGCTCTGTGTGTGAGGCAGACTGCCCTGCTTCTGAGAAGAAGACAGATATTAAATGTATTAACCCTGCTGATCTGGCAGGGAAGCTCCCCTGTAGCAGAGGTACATGCTGGGATCCTCACTGAGCTCTGCATCAATTTTGACTGAATTACAGAGTCGGCACACTTCTGTGTGGTTTTGTTTTGCTTGAGCTTCATAAAAGGATGGGGCAGAAATTAATCTGGTGCAAGTCAAGTGTCCCTTAAGCCACAGGGAAAGACAGAACTACTGTTTCTTTAGCACAGACCTTTTCTTTGTGTAATTTTCTTAGAGACATTCTGTCGCTAATAGCTTGAGCTGATTAACGCCTTGGTGTCTCCTACTGTGAATACCAGTGGGGATCAGCTTTCATTTAATTAGATGAGGTAAAGCAGAGGGCTTGGAGGGAGACAGGTAGATGTTTATCAGCTGGATGGAAGCTTATTGTTCCAAATCTTTGCTGTCACAGAACATTTCCTGGCTGGGACCTGCATGCATGGCATGCCATTCATATGCTAACCAGAGGCACTTGGCTTCTTCTTACCTGGGCACCAGGGCACTGTTGATACAGGATCAAATAATTACTGTGGGAAGGCTTGGCCAGAGGGGGGGTTTGGAGGAACAGAGTGAACAGATGAACCACAGTTTTGAGAGTGGAACTTGTAGGCGTCCTTTGTTCCTGTAGTTTGTTCTGTGTAAGGAAAAAGCAGTGTTTATTGCAGTGACTTGTGCCAGGAAAGCACAATAAACGTCTCTGGAAGTGAGCTGCAGTGTTCAGACTGCAGCTCATTGTCATGGACCAGTTTGTAAAAACAACTTAATTCACCGAGAAAGTGTTTGAGTATAGGTTTAGGATCTGGATTCTCAGAATTAAGAACAACAGTCTTTCCTACTGATGGCAGGAAGTGCTTGTATTTATGAAACAGAGGATACTGGAGCTCACATGGCAGCACAATACAGAAGGCGCTTTTCTTGGCCCAGAGGAGACATTTAGTGTTATGGTAAGAGGTGTGTTTCAAGTTCAGGAAAGAGCTAATAATGAAAGAATATCTGATTTATTTTTTTTTAATTCGACTTCAGAAGAAACAATTTCCAGCTGGTCTCTTATTCCTCATTCTTGCTCCCAGATTCTGAAGCTTGAAGTTTTATTGGAGCAAGCATCTATGCAATTATAAAAGAATCTTTGTAAAGTAGTTCAAAGTACACAAGAAAGATGTTCAGAAAATGTTCAAACCAGTGTAATTTCAACAGCATCAGATTGTGTAAAGGCTGCAATGGTGTAAATGTTTTTCTCGGTTGTCCTGGCAAATAGAACCAAATAAAACCAGTTTGGATTTGTGGGTTTTTTTAAAATCTAAACAGTGAAAAGACCTTTTGACTAGATGAGTCTGTTCTGTCTCGTGCAACTTCCTGTGCATCTTCCTGAGCGCCTTGCTGAGCTTATGGAGCACTTTAGCTGAGCTATTCGGAAGCAGTTTGTGAGACTGGAGCACACTTTCGTGCTTTGGCTGCCAGCGCCTGTGTGGGATTGTGTTCCGCACCCGGACACGCGGTGTGAAGCTGTGCAAGGCACAGAATCCGCATCGGTGCCTTGCTGCCGACAGTTCTCTTTCTCCGTCGTCCGGGCCAGCGGCTCTTTGGGAAGCGCTGATCCCCAGGAGTGCTGGCCCTTGGGGGCAGCCCGTGTTCCGGAGCCCCCCGCTCTCTTCCCCTGCGTTTGTGCCGCGCTGGCCCCTCCTCCAAGGGGCCGGGGCGCCGCGGGAAGGAGCGGCCGAGCAGCGCCAGTGGCTGGAGCCGGGGCGGGGCAGGGCCGCCGGCCCGCGCTGTTCCTTAAGGCCGGGCCGGGCCGGCAGCGTCCGGGAGCGAGCGGAGCGGGGCCGGAGCGGCGGCCAGCGGCGGGAGGTAGGAACGGAACGGAACGGAGCGGAGCGGAGCTGCCGGGGCGGGGGATGCGAGCGCGGCCGCCTCCGCTCCCCTGCCCCGAGAGGGGGCCCCGGGGGCGGGATGGCTGCGCTGCCATGGGGGGGTTCGCAGTCCGCTGAGCTTTGTTCACGTGTCTGAAACTGCTTTGAAAGGAAGGGTCGGTGTCGTGTTTTGGCGATTGAAGGCGGAAAGCCGGGACGAAGGAGACCTCCCTGGGCATCAGGTAAGGGCTGCCGGACCGCAGGGCAGATGTGCGAGGGCTGGCGGCCAAGGGGTGATTCACTCTGGCTTGCTGGAAGTTTCAGGTGATGTTCCAAAGTCGACTCATGAGTAATCTCTGAGTAGATTTAAGCAGAATGAGTCTGCTGGACCAGCCTTATCGGAGTCCAGAGTCCCGCGGGGCGGACAGGGGGCCGAGGAGCCGCCGGAGCTTTTGCGCAGCTTCCGCCGGGTGCTGCTCTGTGGGGAGGATGTAACGCGGCTTCTGCTTCCTTTAGAGATCCTTTCTGGAGCTGAGAGTTTGCTTTACTGATATCTTAAACTAAAATAATGGGGCAATAGTAGGGGTGGTAATGGGGAGTGTTGTTCTAACCCGTTAATTGGAAATTACTACTACAAAGTATTAAAAGGCTGCCATCAAATTTCATGTCACTCTCTTTATGTCCTTGCTTCACAGAAGATCTTTGAGACTGTGTAACAGGATTTTTGCACAGAATTCAGAACCCAGTCGTCCAGTTAGGCTATCCTAAAATATTTCTTTTTCTCCCTGCTCTATTTAGATAAAGTAACTGAAACAGCATTGTAAAGTTAGGGGAAAGCAATAAAAAGTTTTTTTCCTAATACACGAAGAGAAAATTTATAGAAGGCTTTTTCAAACGAGAAGTAAAGCATTTCAAACAGTAGGTGTAGATGCAGCCCAGCATGGTACGTTTCATTAGGCAGCGCGGGTCAGTCGCGGAGCGGTCCCGTTGGAAAACTCCCGGGAGAGCTCCCGGGGGCGCTGCCCCGCAATCCCGGGGCCTTGGCAGACGCTCAGCCTGCGCTCAGGTTTCCAGCGGCATCGGGCGGTTCTCTTGTGCTCTCGGAGCCCGGGAGCTCCTGCCTGGGTGTGGAGTATCCAGTGTTTGTCCTGCCGGGCCGCCTGCCGAGAAGGTTGGGTGGGAGCAGGGATGAGGTTTGTGATGTTAAACAGAGACTACTGGGAAAGGAAAGGGAATTTGACAACGGGCACCCAGCACCTCGCCCCTGAGTGCAAGACCGTAGTTTTTGCTGGCACTTGAGTACAGCACTGGGATGCGTTCAGTGCATTTTTTAAACAGTAGTTCTGTGACCAAATGTAGAAAGTTTGACCAGAGGGCTTTGAGCACTGACCAGCACATTCCAAGCCTAATGATTCATGCTTACGGTTTAAAACCGAGGCTGCAGGTTTGCAGTTCAGCTGCATATTAGTCTTTCTTGCAACTGCCTTGCTGTGTCTTTTTAAAACTTGAGAGAAGGATTTGAGTAGTTCACTATTTGACAAGTAATTAAAAGAGGTCACTGGATTTGATGCTTATTTGAGCTGACAGAGTAGAAGCTGTGGCATAGCTGCCAGATTAGCAGTTCTCTATGAGATCATTCTCTATGGATTCATACCTGCTGCTAACTGCTGCTTTATTTGCCCAGCGTGGATTCTGGGTGAGTTCAGACAGGTGAGGGAGTTTGGGCATGGTCTGCAACCCCTACAAACCAAACATTATAAAGATTTGTGTCTAAGCTGATGATGTCTAAGCTGACACAAGCTGTGGGCACTGCCTGCATCCCAAGAGGTCCAGCTGTTGAGATGCCATTATATGAGTTCCTGTCATGAGCTGTCTGATGAGCAGTTCTTGTTCCTTTCCCCATGGAAAGCAAGTAAATTCAGGGTGAATTTTTCATTTCAGCCTTCTTGCACTGTAGGAACTGCATGTTACTTCTGGGGCAGCCACAGCAGGCATGTCAGCACCTCAGCAGGACTCAGGTATTGGCATCCTGGTGAATGTAATGAGGGGAGTAGAACAGAACTTCAGAGAAACTTCTTTCTTGGCTGCACACAGTTTTTTTAAGAGGTGGAGAAAAAAAATCTTGTAACACCCATGTTTTTCCCTTCCTGGAGAGGAATCTCTCTTGCCCCATGTCTTTTGTTTTGAACTGAAGGGTGGTACTACCCACTTCATCAGGCTATAGAACATTTCAGTGTCTGGGTGTTTTAGGGAGCAGGTCAGCTGTTTATCTGGATACATACCTCCACAGAATCATGGTTACTCAGCTGAGAATATAATAATTCCTTAAAAGTGTTTTGAGGGATAAAATTGAGTTTTACTGGAAGAGCTTGTGGGTTACCTCCCTTATCCTGAAGGGAAGAGCCCTGAAGTAGATGTGGTGTGTTTGCTCTCCCTCTGCAAGGGTGAAGGTGGCACAGGAGGAGATGGGATGGGGAGCAGGGTTCCACCCTGGCTGCAGGAGCTGCTGGGCTGGGTGCTCTGCTGCTCCTGCCCAGCTCCAAACAAATTCTCTCCCCACAGTTCTGTGAACACACGTGTTCAGTGTGAAAAATAATTTTGTCTTAGTCAGATGAAGTTTCTTTTGAAACAGTGTTGTCGATTTAGCTTGTTGCTGTTTAAAATTAAGGATCTACTAATTTCTAATGTTCCCAAAGTAGCTCCCCTGTGCTCCTTGTTGCTTTTCTTTGAATTTTGATAAGATTTTGGCTAACTGCTTTCAGCATTTTACTATACAGATGGCATTGTTTTTGTTGTGTAGGAGTTTCTTGTGCCAGCCAGAGAAAGACTAAATGATATTTTAAGTAGGAAAACAAAAAGAGTTGGCACAAGCCTCAGGGAGGAAGGAGCATGTTTTGAGTGCTTTCACTGATCTTAAATTTCCCTTCTTTCAGTTAGCTGGGTTTCTTTTTTAATCTGCAGTTGTTAAAATTCAGCTTGAACAACATGCACACGGGTCTTGGATCTTCCTGACACACAGCATACCACAGAGCAGTTTTCTACCCGATAAAAATACTCTAATGCAGCACCTCCAGAGGTGTGTCTAGGGAGTATCTGTAATATTTGGAGTTGAAGGCCAATCAAAATACACAATTACTGCTTGAATATTTTCCTTTTGAGGTCTGACTGGGATGCCATTTGCTAGTTAATTCTAGCTTTTCCTGCTGGTCCTCCCACTCCTCCTGCATTATCCCTGATACAGTACAAGCCTTTCCCTCAATCAGAGCAACAGTGCTCTTTTTCATCTACTCTGTTAGCCACAGAGTTTTCATGGTGCTTAGAAGGCTCTGGAAACAAGGAGGGGTTTTTCTGTTTGTTTTGAACCCATCTTTAGCAGAAAGCAGAACCGAAATTGAACCACTAGAGAGTCAGTCCTGAAATTGTTCTGAGCATTTGGTTTAGTCTTGAGGTGAGATGTAGCTATCTGACTTCCACTTCTTGAAGCAGGACTCCCTTAACAATCCAAACCCAGTCACAGGAGATTCAGAAAATCTGTGTTTGAGGTGTGTTCTGTAGGACTGAAGAGGGAAATTTCTCTGTGTATTTAGAATGCTTAGATAGAAACAGTGCAGCCTTTGGTCTTTAAAAATCAAACCAGCTACCAAAACAGTTTCCTACTGTTTCGTATTTTAGTTCTACTAGACATAAAAGTTGTGACAATACTGAAAATCACATAATAGACTCATAACACTTCTTTTATATCCAGTTCTCAAGCTGGCCCTAAAACTGGGGTTTTTTGTATGTATCTGGTTATTTGTAGAAGAACATCCATTACCTGTTCCCTTAACTGAGTGTTTTTAGATGGAAGGAGATTTCCACAGATGGATGTTTGTGTCTGGCAAGAGTTGTAAAATAGAAATACGTTCCTTTCTATTCTGTTTTGTTCTTTACAAGCTGGACACTAAGAGCAGGAAAGGATTTTTGATGCCCAAGAGTCCAGAACTCTTAGCAGCAGCTGCTGCACTGCAGAATTGAAGCTGGGAGTTATCTCCTCCTCCTCCTCCTCCTCTTCTCCGCCCCACTCCTCCTCCCAGCCTTGCATTCAGGCTGGCGCTGGGATGAGCTGTGCAAGGCCAGCTGGCTGCTCCTCTCACTAGAGCATTGCTGCCCAGCAGCCTGGGACACACTGCAGGGTGTTTTTTGGGGAGTTGGGCTTCAATGGCCACCCGGACTAGCAAGAAGCAAGGACTGCTCATATGGACAGCTCATTTTTATCGTGTGCAGAGTCGGCTTTGTAGTGGGATGTTGAAATATGACACAATGCCTGTTTGTTTGCAATAGCTGCAAGTCTCGTAGCAGAGATTCAAGTGGGAAACAGAGAGGGAATCCAGAGAGAAACCAGCGGGGGATTTAGGAACTGTGACGCCGTGTCCTCTCTCCTATACCGGAGCAAGCAAAGGAAAGAGAGGTAGAGGAAAAAAGACTGAGCCTTGCAACAGCCGTCACCCTGACGATGTGTCAGTCAAACACCCTGCAGGGACCAGAGCTCCACACAGGGAAATGGTGAGATGCTACAAAGCTTTATCTAACCCTCCACCCTCTTGCTACAACCTCCGCAAAGTTAAAATTCATGTCCGGAGGCTGCGTTCAGGGAACGGCGGCAGCAGCAGCTGTGCCGGGGACCAGCACCCACAGCTGGAGAGTCCAGGCCCAGCTGGCTCAGCTGGTGGGACACCAAGTAGGAGAACTCGTTTCAGGTACTGTTCAGTATTTTCTGCTTTGCAGGAATGGTGACTGAAGCGGGAGGGAGGCTGGGAGGGTTTCTGGGCAGAAGGAGCGGGAGCCATCTGCGAAGCTTTTGTTTGGCCTAATTACTATAAAGCTCCTTATACATTGTATTGGCAGAGAAGGGCATGCCGTTCCTTGACAAGGGGAATGGGGAAGCTTTCATTCCTTTCCCTTCTACTCTCTGTCACTAGAATGGAAAAATGAGTTGAGGGGCCGCTCTGAAACCAGGCCAAGGCAGTGAGAAGCCCGAGGGCTCCAACGCGATGCAGCTCTGCAGGGATTGGTCCAGGAGCGACTGCAGTGAAGGGGGGGAGAGCAGCAGGAGGGGGAGAACGGGACCCAACCCGGCTCCTGGCCCGCCAGCCCTGCTGGGTGGTAGGGATGGGAGGGAGAATGTGAAGTGTCCCTTCCTATTCCCATGTCAGTCCTGCCTCCTGCTGAGAATCCTGCATTAACTCTGCTAAGACAGCACTTCTGCTCAGGGTTCTTTCTCCCTGTTGCATTAAGATGCACAGATCATTGTCTGTTTATTAGTTCTTCAGGGGAAAGAAGTTGTGTTCACTGCAGAAAAAACATCTCTGAGCCAAAAGCACCATCTTGCATCCCAAAATGGTGACAATTATACCTGGCTGCCTGATATTTTAATTCTGATCCAAGTTTTGAAAAGAATGAGTCGGCAAGAAAATTTCCTTTTAAATTCTCAGCTTCTTTCCATCTTGGAAAGACATATGCAGTATTTTGTAGTTCCTCTTTCATGTCACAGGCTCCCTTGAGAGAGTGAGCTGTTGGGAGCAGCCAGACTGTGCCGCTTCAGTTTGTGTGCGCACGTCACCGTGTCCTGCTGGCAGAACAGTCCTAGCCAGGAGTTCAGTCAGTCAGTCATTTCAATAGATTGCCCTCAGGTAGACAGATTTCCATTTGATAATGTGACCTTGGAAATGCCAGTGGTTTTTTCATGAGTAGAAGCCAAAGAATAAATGGAGACCTGAAGGGTTTTGCATCCAGACCTCCTGCAAGGATGTGAACTGAGGCCCTTAATGTCTGTCCTCCGCTAAGAAGCTGAGCAGCTTTTCCCTGTGAGGGTTAGGTCAACTTCTCCCCATGATATTTGTGCAAAATGAGGTCTCTCTGAGTCAGACATCCATGTAACAAAAAAAAAAAAAAAATCAGAGATGCAGCTGGTTATGAGGCAGGGGAGTTGATTGCTGGGCTATGGAGACTAGACTGTTGTGCAGTAGTAGAAATATTGGCTTTGTCCACGTTCCTATTTGGATCCAGGATACTCAGTGAAGGCTTAAGACCTGGAAACTGGTCTTACCTCTAATTTTTGAGGGTGTCATTCATAAAATGTGACCTATGAAGGTGAACACCATTATTTGGACTTTCTAGATAAACTGCTCTATTCTGGGAAGGGAAAGAACTGATAAAAATAAAGGAGTAAAGACTTGTAGTATGAAAGATTAAGAAAGTTTAGCAGGAATAACTGACCCAGCTGTCGGAAGCTGGTGGCTCTGCAGCTGAGATGCCTGACCCTCTGATGTTGTGTATGTAATCTTTCAGGTTGCAATTCCCCCAGCTGGCCCTGAGGCGAAGGTTGGGCCAGCTGAGCTGTATGTCTAGGCCTGCTCTGAAACTCCGTTCTTGGCCTCTGACTATTCTCTATTACCTTCTGCCTTTCGGTGCTCTTAAACCCTTGACCAGAGTGGGATGGAGGCCTATGAGCAGGGTAAGTGTGAGCAGCTCTCTCGTGTGCCACATCTGGGAGCTGTGTCCTGGAGGAGCTGGCAGCAGCTGGGGGGAGAGCTGCTGCATGCAGGGCAGCCTGCTGCTCACTGCTGTGAAAGCAGAGCTGCAGTTCGTGCTTCTGTTTAGTTCTCACTGTGGTTGTGTTGATCAGTTGTCTCACAGACAAGTGACTTGTTCAGGAGCAGAGAATTACTTTGTCCTCTAACAGTTAGGGAAAGTCAACAGAATCTTCTGAAGGAACTCAGTCAGCTCACAGTATCAGGGCAAGGACAAGGAAGACCAAACCTTTTGGCAAGTTCCTTTTCCTGGTCCTGTTGAATTGGTCTCTTGTTGTTTGTTATTTTTGCACCAAGAGGGTTTGCTCCTCAAGTTCATGGAGCATTTGTAGTCCAGCATGTCCAAATGATACACAAACCTCTGCTTTGACACTGCTGAGAGCAGGGTATGGCATGGCTTGCATGTAGTAATTCTCCCCACAAATCATGCAATTTCAGAATCCAACAACCAAGTAAGTATTTTGATTGCAAACAGGAACAAAATTGCCATTCTTAAGCCTATTTCATTGAACATCTGTTCTGTCTGATCTCATCAGCTTGAAAACCAGGTTCCATTGAAGAGAAGGGGCTGCTAGGAAATACTACTTTTGACAATTGGTGTGATTTTATAGTTGTATGTACATTTTTGGTGTTGGTGGAAAACAGCAGTTAATTTTTAGAAATTAATACAGTACAGGGCATGTCAAATAAAATGGCAATATTTTTTCTTCAGTATTTCAGCTTATATAACCTAAAGCACTGTTCATTTAGAAGGCTTTATCTGAAGTAAGATTAGGTTGGTACTTCCTTTCTGAAATATCCCTGTATGTACACAGGATGGTGATTTGTAAGTGAAATCTTAATTTGCTGTATTTGGTATGGTGGAGCCAGTGCATACTTCTCTTTGTGTTTATGGCTGTGTTTTGCAAGACTTAATCATGAAGGATATGATTGAAAACAAATGACTCTCACTAAGAAAAATCCCAAGGTTTAGCTGCAAGTTGAATGTAGCTGCTCAAAAACACCAGTCAGCAGATCACCACTTCCTTTGTAAAACTGGTTTCAGAGTGTTCAGTTCCCTTGGTCCATATTCCCCAGCTTCCCCCAGTTACATCATAGCCATGTGAGCTTCCTGGCTGACAGCAAGTACCACAAACCCCAGAACAGCTGTCTGCTGGAATTATCAACAGAAAGATGTTGTCATCTCTCCACTTCCATCAACAGCAGATACCTCTTGCCAGCTTTGTTTCATTTGTTTTCCTTGCTAAAACCTGGATTTTGGTGCAAGTCCAAAGGTGTACTTCTACAGAAATAAAGGCAGTTAATATTCTTGCAATTAGCAGCTCCCATTGTTGTGAGAGGAGTAAGGCTGGTATAAGTTTATACCTGTGTAGCTGCATCCAGTGGGACATTTCTTTGATGGTACTTGTATACTCATTAGAGCATACAACACACAGTACGGGGTGTGGGAAGCACCCTCAGCTGGGGAACATGTCATCCAACACTGAGAAGTTATTTTCCAGTCAATTTTCATTTAGTTATTCACAAAAATTTATACACTGATAATGTTAAGCCTTTCTGATCAGCGTTGTACTAGAATATGTGCAATGTCTCTTTTTTCTGTAAGCCTCACATTGGGCAGTTTGCTGTAACTTCAGTGTGGAGCTTCAGCCTACAAACGAGTGGAAATTCTGGCTTCACTTTTAAGTTTTATAAAGTTTCATCCTGTCTCTTGTCTGATCTCACCAGAATGGAGGGAATGACGATGAAGTGCAGTGTAAAGTTTTTGCTGCCTTAAAGGCTACAGGAATTCAAGGGAGGGGTTTGCAGGAACAGTCTGATCCTTTCTGTGTTAGAAGGAAGGAAGGCATCAGTGGGGATGCACTGACCCGCTGCTGTTCTCCGCTCAGGTTGCCCTGTACAAGTCGGTCCCGACGCGGCTGCTCTCGCGAGCCTGGGGCCGCCTGAACCAGGTGGAGCTGCCCACGTGGCTGCGCAAGCCGGTGTACAGCCTGTACATCTGGACCTTCGGGGTGAACATGAAGGAGGCGGCTGTGGAGGATCTGCACCACTACAGGAACCTCAGCGAGTTCTTCCGCAGGAAGCTGAAACCACAGGCACGGCCGGTGTGCTGCGTGCACAGCGTGGTGAGAGACAGGAAGGGAGGGCTTCACCCTGCTCTGCCACTTCCCTCAGTTCCCAGAGGAATGGCACTGCTTCATGAGGCATTCATGAACTGCTGACTGGTTCCTTTTTTTCTCTTTGCTGTAGATTAGTCCCTCTGATGGAAAGATCCTTAATTTCGGACAGGTAAAAAATTGTGAAGTGGAACAAGTAAAAGGGGTTACTTATTCTCTGGAATCTTTCTTGGGACCTCGCATCTCCACAGAGGAAATGCATTTTAGCCAGGGTAAGTTCTGTGTCAGTTCTGCATTTATTCTGCTGTGCTCTTTCAGTGTTCTCAGAAATCATAAGATAGATGAAAAAAGTAACATTTTCTTGCACTGTCAGAAACAAAAGCAAGTCTGATTTTTGGTTCATTTTATTTGTGGGTAACCATGTTGCTGTTCTAGTTCTTCTCTTTCTCACCAGTGGCTTTATGCAGTCATGCCTGGCTCATTCTGATTATCTGAACTGAGTTGCTTGGTTCCTACACTTGACTCCAATATCTGTTGCTGTACCATGGCTGCAGCATTCCTGCAGTCACACTGAAAAGGGCCCAAGCACTGGCTAGCAAAAACTGGATCCTTAACAAGATTCGTGCTCAAGCACTACCCCTCTAATGGCTTAGAGGACTCTTCACAAATTCTGTTCATAAAGGGTAGCTTAAATAAAAATTCTGTTGTACTGGATTTCAGTTTCTGCTCTTTTGCTTAGGGAAGGGCAAACTCCAAAAGAAAATTTTTCATTGTGATTAAAACAATCCAGGACCTAATTTTCTTGTAAAGGGAAAGGAACATTTGGAAATGCTGGATTTCTGGATGAAACCTGTTTTTGTAGTCTCACCAATCCATGTGGGCTGCATTTAATCCTCTGCTGTTGCACAGTCTAACACAGACTGCCTGGCTAAGGTAGATGACTTCAGGAGGAATATCTCTAACCCCTTCCTTTCCCTTCTTTTTCTGCAGCCCCACCTGGTAACTCTTTTCAGAAACAACTGGTCACAAAGGAGGGGAATGAGCTCTACCACTGTGTAATTTACCTTGCCCCAGGGGATTATCACTGCTTCCACTCGCCCACGGACTGGACGGTGTCACACCGACGGCACTTCCCAGGTTGGTTTCTGTTCCTAGGAGGCAGCTGCAGAGCAGCCATGGAGGGAAGCACTGCTATGGGCCTCTGCAGAATGAGACACACCAGTGCAGAAGTTGTACAGTAACATGATAGACAATGGTAGAAAAGTGATTTGTCTCAAACAGTAATGAGTTTTGCAGCTGTATAGTTTACCAGAGCAAATCACATAAGAATGGTGAAAATGGTAATGTATTCAAAGTAAGTTCTTTGAAGAACCCCTTGATTCAAGCTGAGCTGATTTGTTCCCAAACACTGTTTATTCAGTTTGCACCTTAAATATAGATAGTTCTGCAGCTCACACCAAACAGCAGCCTAAAGGATGATCTCTGCTTGTGCTTGGCAAAGAAAATGCAACTGAACAGCTACACTCCTGGAGCTGGGACCAGATGTTCTTGCAGATAAAAATATTTTACTTAGTGGTATCTAGCAAAACCCTAAGTATTGGATTTGGTTTCAAACCTTATGAGAGAGAGACTGACCCACCACACACATCCTTCTGTGACCCCTTTGTTTTCAGCACAGACTTCTCTTTCATTTCTCTGCCTGGCACTTGCCTCTCTTCCTACAAATAACTGACAGAGTTGTTTACTGGGTCAGCTCCAGTTACACTGAAAACACCATCTGAGTGGCATTACAATATCACTACAAACCAGACAACCTAACCTGAGTATTTTCTCACTTCTTCTTCAGGCTCTCTGATGTCTGTCAATCCTGGAGTTGCTCGCTGGATCAAGGAACTGTTCTGCCACAATGAACGGGTTGTCCTCACAGGTGACTGGAAACATGGCTTCTTCTCACTAACAGCTGTAGGAGCAACAAACGTGGGCTCCATCCGCATCTACTTTGACCAGGTGAGCAGGACCACAGCAGGCACCTTTCTGTTAAAGGTTGAGGTTGGTGCAGCGTGACAAAATTAAAAAATAATAATAATAATTTTATTACCCTGAAACTACTGTGTTTCACAGTACTGATATTCTAAGACTGATTTAAACACTGTTGTCTCCAATATAGACAATTTAAAAAATATTCCTATTGCACCTTTGAACTGTGAGTTTGTGCTTGGAAAATGCATGAGTGTGTACAGTCCACAGCCGTGGTGATGGATGAATACAGAGCACTGAAATCCTCCAATAAATCCTTCTCTTCTTCCTTCTCTGTACAGGACTTGCACACGAACAGTCCAAGTTACTCTAAAGGTTCCTACAATGACTTCAGCTTCATATCCAACAACAACAAGGAGGGAATCCCCATGAGGAAAGGGGAACATTTAGGGGAATTTAACTTAGGCTCTACGATCGTGCTAATCTTTGAGGCACCCAAGGACTTCAGATTCAACCTCAAGGCTGGACAGAAAATCCGCTTTGGAGAAGCACTGGGCTCTCTATAGGAACTGTCTCAGCAAGAGGATTTTCTATAAAAAGGGACTCTTTTCACACCACTGAGTGTTTCACTTATCAAGTTTGTATCACTCAGCAGGACCTGGGTGAGGAGGAAGAAAGATGTCACTGCTGCATTAAACTTGAAAGTATTTGGTCTACATTTACCTGCTGCTGAATGTAGAAACTGAATTGAATGATCATGGATGTATTGGGTACAGCTGCCTTTAAAGATGTTGCCCATGGTGGTTTCAGGCCCACCCTGTGCCTGTAGTCTTTCATGTTCTCCCCTGAATGTGCCACAGGATAATTATGTTCTTAGAGCCTCTAAGTCCCTTTTAAGCCTTCCTAGGCAGGTGCAGTAGGAAAGGGTGGAGGTAGAGATTACCTGTATTTAAAGGGACACTGACAGGCTGAGTCAGACCTTGTATCTACAGAATCTGTTTTTCAGACCCTGGGTAAAGAATATATTCTCATATTTATTTTATTCTAAGAAACTCCACCCAAATTGCTAAATAAAAGCAGTCTCTGAATGCACAGATGGCCAAACAATGAAATTTGCTGGTGTGGCTTCGTGGCCCAAACAAAGCAAAATGTACAACAGTCAATCAGTACAATGAGTGACACTCATCCCTCATCCTGAGTTTTGTACTGTTAGACAACTTTAATTCTTTTGTCTGACATTGCTGCTTTAAAAATGGGCTTTGCAGTGTATTTTAAACCTGAAAACAGTGTCTACATTCCAGACAACAGAACTTGTCATCTTGCTATTTTCTTTTTTTTTTTTTTAAAGACAGACAAAGCTCTGTGTCCTCTTCCTAATCCATGGTTTTATTTTGCTATTCCAGGCCTTAAAGTTTTTGTCTTTATGAAAGACAGTTAACTTCACTTCTTGGATTAAGGAGTTAGAAGACACAGGGCATATTTTTGCTGGGTGATGTGATGGCAACTAAAGTATGCTTTTCCTTTCTGCTATGTATCTTGTTACTTTGTCACTAAATTCTTGAAGAATTAGTTCCTCTGTTAAAGGACAGCTTCAGCTACTTCAGGACCAATTTTTATTGTACGGAGTGAAATGCCCTGTGCACTTACTGTGTTTAAAATATTTATGGCTTTTTAAAGAAATTCCATTTTGCTTCCCAGGTGCCAATCTGGCCCTCCCTTGACTGGGCAACAATGTCATCTTATTCAAAATACAAAACAAAAAAACACACTGGCTCTGACTTGTACCCTCATACTTAATGCTAGGAATGTGCTGGGGGCTGAAATCTTTGTGCTGAAGCTTAATCCACTGTAAAATTTTAAAGCCTCTTTGTGACTTCACACCAAGAAGAGTTAAAATCTTAACACCTTGGATCTACTGCATGTGGCACTGACAAAAACCACTGCCAAAGTGAAGAGGAATTGAGTTTTAAAGCAATGTATAAATTGTTTTTTGAGAATAAACTGTTTCAAGTCCCAGCACTCAAACATGATTTTGCTATCCAGAGCTTGTTGGAGTGGACACGCTTATGAAACCTGCCTTTGTGCTTTCTGAAAGATTTCTCCTACTACTTCCTTGCTTGAGCTACTTTTCTGCTACTTCAAGGAGATGACAGGCTCTGATCTCCTCAAGAAACCCTTCCTTTGTATGCACTGCAGAAAATAGAATATAATTTTGTTGTACAAATGTCCAGTTTGCCAAGTCCTGTATGCTTAGCTTGTCATCGGGAAGGAAGGGATGATAAACTGCCTCTCAGTGATGGAGCCAGGCATGAGTCAGATGAGGGTGGCTGTTTGGGTGACAAGCAGGAGAAAATTCATTTGGCTCCAGGAGTCAGTGTTTCCTCACACAGGGAGGAGTTTGAAAGCTTGAAGTGGCTCTCAGCCACCTATCTCGTTAAAGTTCTTGGTATTAGCAAGTTTACTCCTGCAGCAGTATAGTACCAGATACAAGTCTTTTTAAACCTTTGAGAGTGAGAAAAGAGTAAGGCAAATATCAGCTTCAAGAGGATAAAGTTAGGGTGAGCTTTGTGATTAAACTTCAATGTCATGTTAACAAGATAAAGCAAATTTGTTCCAGTGGATGAGAGAAAAAGACAACTGAATCTTTCCCACTTGGGTCTGTGACATCCAGACAGAGCCAAAGGAAGTTTAAGCTTTAATTTCTTCCTACTCAGCAGCATCATCCATAGTATCTGAAGGTGCATATTAGCCTAGTGATGGAGGATGGGTTGCTTGATATTTGCTTTATTAGAAATTTCAGAAGGAACAGAGGATTCAGCAAGTGGCTGTTTATGATGGTTTTAATACTGTGCAGAGCAAGCTAATAAACCAACATTGCTTGTGATGCAGGGGCCAGCAATGCACCCCAGGAGTGCAAAAGTTCCTCGAGGGTACTGATAATGCTGTGAATTTCTCCTGCATGGAGAATCCATTTAATTCAACTGTATCAGTAGCACGGTATTTTTGTATGTCAAAGTGTATGACTTACTGACATGAACATTTAATTGCAAACATTTTGAAATAAAGAGTCTTATCTGTGTTGCTTATCTTTGTGGCATGACAGGTAACCTGAACTAGGTATAGCAAGTACAGCATGAGGTAGATGTAGCTCCAGTTTGTAACAATAGCTCCAGCTACTGTAACAATTTAAAAAGCAAAATTATTTTCACTTAATTTATCAAATATAAATTCTATACATAGAAATAAGTGAATGGATACATCTCTTCCACTGTCCCCTGCTATGCAAGGGGCAAAAAGTCCTACCCCTGAGCTGGGAAGTTGGCAGATCCTACAGCTCCAGGGCACGCTGGATGTCCTGCAGGCGGGCAAGCAGGGTCTGCACGTGCTGTCTCTCAGCCAGCTGTGCTTTGGTGAGAGTGCTGATCCTCACCTGCAACTGCAAGGGAACACAACTGCATCAGCATCAACACAAGTTTGTACAGTCAGACAGTATTTAGTGTTTTTGACAGCAAGAGCTGCTCCATCAGCTTTTCTATTATCTCACTTGAGAACCAGCATGTGGCAGATTGTGTCACTGAGGGAACAGCTCAGAGGTACCTGTACCCACACCTGGCTCTGTGCACCTGGGGCCTGAAAGCAGGGCAGGGCCAGTCTGCACTCAGGGAATTGTCTTGAGAAATTGCAGAAAAAATTTTGAGATTGAGTCTATGATCCATAAAGCTTGATCCATAGCTTGGAAATAGCCTCAGAAAGGTCTGCTGGAGCAGAGTTACATTTCTGAACAAACAGGAAGAGGCATCTACACAGCCTCTTCTGCTCCTCAGCCTACTTCTGACTACAAATTTCCCGTGGCATTTTACTAATGGCTTACTACACAATTCCTCACAGCTACCATCAGCCTTTAGGCACAGTGATAATCACTTCAGTAGCTTCAGTTTAAATGCTGTGTACACACCTGACCCAATTCTTCCTGAACTCCTTGCACACCATCTTGGGCTCCTGGCTGCGTGCTCATTTCCAGCCACTGCTGCAGGATCTGTGCCTGCTGCTGACAGCACCTGATAAAATGGATTAGAAGGATTCTTATCCAAATGAAGAGCTCAACAGTCTAAGCCAACTTAGACTTGCAATTGATACTTGCAATGAGACCCATATTTTTGTCTCAAACCAGTCAGTGGTTTAAATTTTTTTTTAAAAGGTAAAAAAACCCCAAAAGATGCTGGAAAGCAGAGGAATCTGAAAACTGCCATCTCCACCTCCTGCTTCTACCCCCTGACTTCTTCTTCTCCTGACAGTTAAATCCCCCCCAAGCCCCATTTCTTTTGAGCATTTCTGTTTTCTTGTTCTAGTAAGCAGTTATCAAATACCAGTCATATTTAATTTTTTTAACTGAATGCTGGAAAAGCTCGGTCCTCACTCCTCTTGATAAAATAACTAAAAGCTAAATTTCAACTGTTCTGCCCTATTCATTTATACTATCTCCTGATTACACCCAGTGATACCTCTGACATGCTTCTGCAAGAGCTGTCAAAGGTGTAATTAAACCACTTGGCTGACTATAGAAAGAGTTATGCACAAACTCTCCTTCACCTGGAGTGAACTCCAAAGGAGAAAATAAAAATCTCTGGATCTTTTCTCTGTTTCATTCACAGTTCCACTGTGAACAGACTGATTATTTCTAGGGTAGATACACAGAAAAAGTGCAACAGAGTGGACAACATGAAGAAAAGCTGGCTAAAGAGGCATTACTTGAGTTCCTGCTTCCTGCTGTAGTAGTACTGCATCTGCTGCTGGATATGCCAGAGTTCAACTTCCACCTTTCTCTCCATCATTTCTTGTCTGGAACTGTGCTCCCTCTTTTCCCCTTCAGCTGAATGGAAGATGAAAGGCACAAGCAATGGAGGTAGAACAGGCATCCACTCTTTCTTCTTGTCAAAAAACCAGAAAATATTTTTAATGACAGGAAAAAAGGAACCCTCCCAACTGCTTTTCATGTGTTTGGTTACCCTGTGACATGTACCTGTTCACCCCAAAGGATCAGGCACAGTGAGAGGGCAGGAGTTCTGACAACAGAACAGGCTCCTGAAGACTCAGTCTGAACACATAAAAGATACAAAATGCTCTGGTGGATGGTTCAGTACTACAGATACTGTTTTGGCCTGTTCAGGATTTAGTCTTTGACATTTAGTCTAGAAGTAATTAAGTGCAGTAGTCCTGCAGAACGAATGTCATGGTCTGATGTCATTTAAAACACCTCAATGAGAGGTGCTTAGACACCATCTGTCCCCTTTACAGCCATGCTGTAAGTACAGGGAAATCTCAGAGAGCTCTACTGGATGAACTTCCCTCCTGAACAAGTTCTGCTGTACCTGTGAACACCCCAGCACCTGAGCACATTCTTGCTGAAAGAATGTTCAAGCAGCTCCCATCCTTCAATGCCTAGAGCAGGGCTTTAGCCCCCAGGCTCAGCAGAATCCTCCCAACTGCAGTTACCTTCCCAGAAAGGAGTACTGGTACCCTTTACCTCCTGATGCTGGCACACAAGGCTGCCCTGTCTCCCACACATTCTGTGTCACACTTGCAGTCTCATATAGATCAGGGAGGAGGATGAGCAACTGCTACAGTTCAGATCTGAGGATGTACCTGCAGTCTGGTGACTCCCTTTCCCCACCAAGGCTTCAGATGACAGCAAATGTGGCTGCAAATTTGGGGGCAACTTCTTCTCCACAGAATTCTGTTGAGAGTCTTGGGAATGGGCTCCTTTGTGACCACTGGCAGGCTGACCTCCTCTCTGGAAGATCAGAATGATATTGGAGTTTTCCTCAAAGGGTTTTCTTAAGTAAACCCTACAAGTGGGATGTGCCTGACCCACTTTAGTACTACTCCCACTCAGACAACTCCTGTAGGTGCTGAGCCCCTCTCATAAAATCCCACAGAAGGAGCAGAGTTTAAAAGATGGGCTCTTTGATTTCTAGCCTGGAGATATTTTGCCAGGATTAAAACTTCCCATTCTGTGTGGAACAAGGAGTTCAAAAAGCAAGCACCTACTTGCAGGTTAAGTGAATTTCAATTTTTTGAAACTCTAAGACACACCTACTGCTCCTAAGCTGAGTTTCTCTTAAATCCCTGCAATCTGGACAGCAAACTGTAACTGCTCTGAACTCCAAAGAGGCAGCAGCACCCTCACGTCACTTGCTAGGAAACAACCAGGAAAAAGGCATGAAACACAGAACCCCACATGTGGATTGCTTCAGACTAGGGGCAAACAGTTCTTGGGCATTCAGAGGCAGTTCACTTGGTCAGCTTTAAAGATGACAGCTAGAACAAGTGAAAACCAACTCAACCAGGGCAGCTCAGAAGAACCACAAGAAAACACAGCAGTGAGCAATGGGCCTGCTGGCAGCAGCCCAGAACACACACTAACTGCTCCTTCAGCAGTACACTCACCTCTTCTGAGCCAGCTCTCAGGTGGGACATGAAAGATGCAGGAGACCACAGCTCTGGCCCCTGCCCAGCTCGGTGCATGTCCTGTGTCCATGGGGGGAGAGAAGCACAAGTGAGAGAGGGATGGGGATGAGCAGCATTGTCCATCTGAGACAGACATTTACAGGTACTTTCTTCCATGTGAGGTGTCAGCATTAAGTTCCCAGTCTGTGCAGGACATTTATTCACAGATGTTTGCTGAAAGGGCACCTCTGACCTGTACAGGAAGAAAGATAAGGTCACTGTACACTGCAACCTGTTGGTCTTGTCCTTTGAGGTCAGTGCAAAAAAGGGGAGACTCCTGTCATTCCCCTGCATACAGCTCTCCAATTAGAGAGCTCTAATGCTCTACTATGCCCCCGCTAAGTCACTCTCTTTTCTTTACTTCTAAAATTAGATTTTCTACCTAGTAAAAGGCAGTCCCAGCAGTTCCTTGCTTTCTAGAGATTCCAGAGGGAAGTCAGGCTTCCGTGGTGGTGACCTGGCTCGTTGAATGGCCTTTCTGAAAAGAAAAACAGAACAAAGAATGCCCCAGACTTATAATTATTGTAAACTGGCATCAGCTGGCATTGCAGCTAAAGAAACAGTCCTGCTTCATCATTCATCCCTGCTCTGCAACATTCTCCTTGCATGCAATCCTGATTCTTAAAGATTAAATGTCAACCTGTATAAATGTGAGAATCCAGTTCACCATGTGAATGGTGGGGCCAACATCAAGAATGGTGCAAGTGACACAAGTGAACAGGGCAGAAACTCTTCTTTTGGCAGCATATACTTGCTTAAAGCAATGTGAAGTTACAATCTTACTTCCCTGCAGGGTTCCTCTCCTGCTGCACTGAGAAGATTCATAGGCATTTCTTCTCTGCAACTGCCCCATGATCAATAGAATTTTTTAAGGAATAGCTTGCCCAGGGAAAACAAAGAGGCAAGAATGAACTTCAGCTTCTGTACACCAGGATCTTGATATTTATAATTTCATCAGGTGACTTCAGTGCAAAAAAACAAGAGCTCCAGTGACACTGGGCCACTCGGGCAAGATAAGCTCTCCTGATGGCTGAAGTCCCATCAAAGGTATCCCATCAGTGTTTCTCTGTATAACTGTTCTATGACAAATGGCCAATGCTCCACAAATTCAGTTCTGCCTTGAGAAACACAAAGTGGAGGCTGAGCTGAGCTGGTTCTACCTGTCACTGGCAAGTGGAGTCACAAACACCTTCCCTGTGTGTGGGTTGATGTTTGCATTACACAGCAGCTCTTGTGTAACTCTGCACCCCCAGCCACAGGATGCAGAGCCAGAGCTAAGGAAAATGCAAGGAACTAAAGTCATCAATGAGAAAACTTGGAAACACAAAAATGAGACAGATAGATTACATATATGCAAAGTTACTTATATGCCAGAGAAACAGGGGAGGGACTGGAAATTTACACTCACAGGCCAGAGGGCACTGGGCCCTCCTCAGCAGGGTGAAGTGGTAGATGTCTGCATTTTGAAGGCCATGGCTCTTCCTCTGGTGAATGTCCTCTTGTCTCTGGAGTAACATCAGGCCTTTGAAATGTCACTTGCGTCTTCAGAGGTGGCAAAAAAGAAAAAGGCTTATTTATTTTCTGGGAGAGAGCCTCTGTTTCCACAGCATGGCACAACAATACACTGACTGGTGAAGACTGCAGGCTGCCTGCCAACACAAAGAACAGCAGAGCATCTGATGGCAGAGAGCAGGAAGCACCACGGAGAAGGAACCAAGATTTCTGATGTCCTCCAAGCCATACCAGCTCTCTAAACTAAATCAAGAGCTCTACTGTGGTAACATTTGGGTGAGGAGAATTAACTGGGTACTTCTGCACCAAGGCAGGCTGCACATTAGCAAATGGAACAACTGGTATCCTGAAAACCTGGAAAAGAGCTGGGAATGCTGCCCAGAAGCAGGAAGAGAGCAGTCAATACAGGCATCCTTTTAACACACAGGGCTAGGCTGATATTCAAAGGCAGAAGTGACACAAGCCCACATATGAAGGAATAAGCAGAGCTAAATCTAAGACAGGATCAGATGTAGTCTCTAATGCTTCATTCTAGCACAGAATTTAGAGACCTGGCCCACATGCAAAGGTTTCAATCAGGAGTATTGTCTGTGGCAGAAAATGGCCAGTTTTAAAACAGTTTCATTAAGAAAGGTTCCCAATGAGTCTGAAGTCCTCTAGTCTCAGCTGAATGAAATGCTTTGACCCAGAGATAGAAGTGTATGTAGGATCTAAACAACAGCTGGGATGTGGAGCTCCAAGATCCATACATGCACAGACACACACACACACAGAGCAGAGCAGCCCAGTTCTGGATATATATCTGAGCAATCTCTCTCACCTCCAGCTGGGGCTGGGTATGGAGCTGTCCCTGCAGCTGTTTGATGCCAGCAGTGTTTCTCAAGGCACAGGTTACACCTTCTCTCAAAGGAGCTGTGTGATGAACTCCTGTGACCTTTTCAGTGCCATCTTTCTTCTCCTGCTGCCCCTTGGCAAACCTGAGCCAAGCATCAAATACCTGCAACAGGAACAATGAGAGCTGTGAGTATTACACACACAGGCTCCAGGCCAGGGACTCCCCCTGCAGACAGCAACACCCTCCCTTCCTCTGGATAGGAATAGGCAGAGCTGCAGCAACAGCAGGACACTGCCACAATGACAAAGGGACAGAGATTTAAGTCAGCTGAGGCCAGATGGGGAAAAATGTGCACACTTTTTAATCAGCTAAGAAATGTTAGGGAGTTTTCCAGCATCCCAAAACAACATACAGCACCCCAAAGAGGAAAGAAAACAGACATTCAGTGTGCACTCTGCTGACTGCAGTCAAATCTGCACATTATCAAACTCTCTTGCCAGCCCCAGCCCTGTACAGCCCCTCACCTTTCTCTGAAGTGAAAGGGACCAGTGCCACAGTGCTTGCACTGTCTTCTGCTTTTCCCACTGCTGCTGCAACAGCTATTAGGGGAAAAAAATGCAGAGCAACCAGGTTAAGAGCTCACATACTCAACACCAGGAATGTCAGCCAAAGCACCAAGCAAGGAGGAAGTGATGGCAGAGCCAGAGCAGAAATCTCTCAGCTCACCCAGGCTATGCCAAGGTGTCTCTCATGCTAGCTGAACCAAAAAATCCTGAAAATGTTTAAATAAAGTTTTGTTGGTCCTTGTGTAAACAGAACATGAAGGAGAAGGCAGAATGACTAGCTAGGAGCTAGGTGTCTACCCAGGGGAAAATTCCTTACCCGAGTTCTCCAGCAAGAAAAGGAAGCAGAGCAAAGTCTGTGTGTCATTAGTTCATCTCCCCTTCTCTGCAGCAGCTGCAAGGCAACCAAAACAGTGAGTCACTTGCAGACAAACCCCATTTATCTGAGCCAAATGCTATTAGAACAGCTAGCAAACAGCCATTATCACCCTCCCTTTGCTCTGTTGAGGCCACCCTCAATATTCAAGTGCCCTACAGTGTAACCCCATGTGCAGACAGCTACAAGCCCAGCAGGGATTTCATTCACAGCTAGCTCAGGTTGTCTGGTTAAGTCTGTTACTTCTATCAGTTTCTTCAGGCACAACACAGCCATGCTCCTCCCTCCTCAGTGCACAAAGCTGTCATGCTCCTTCTCAGCCCAGGCTGCCATTCCCTTCAGCAAGGAGCACAGTGAGTTCCTCCATACCCATAACTTCCCACAGGCTGGGAAGTTCACTGATCCTTCTCACCTTTTTCCCAAGGCACTGCTGATGATAATGTTTCCATTTCACCAGGTACTTCTGGAGCAGGTGCTGCTGGTGGTGCTGTGCTGCCCTGTGGTGCTGAGCCCTCAGCATCAGAGACTCCCTCATTAATTCCTTCCAGTGCAGGAACAGGCTCTGTAAACGCACTGTTAGGGGAAGATAAAGTAATTCATGTACCAAAGGGAAATTATTAACCTCAGAGTATCAAGTGATCAGCTACACTTCCCAACTGTTTCAGCCATACTCAACTTGGACAACACTCAGCACTGACAGTAGTCAGTACAGGAAGAACTGTGAAACACCTCATGTAACACACAGGGAGCTGTGACTTGCAAGTCTTCCCTGCTGCCACTGACATTCTTTACAACCTTTAGGAAAGCCCTCTGTGCTTCAGAGTCCTCATGCCAAGAATGTGCCATGGTACCATGAAAATGTCTGCAGAATTTGAGGGTCTTTCAGTAAGAACTACTAGAGAAAGACTGAAGCAGTAATTGATAAGACTACTTGCAATGCCCTCAAAACAGATGTCTGAGGTTCTCAAAATTAGTAATGGAAAATTCTTTTGAGGAAGGAAGTGTTACCATCCCTTATATAGCACAAAGAACAAACAGAGAAAGAAAAGTAACACAAGCAGCATTCAGCAGATTCACTCTCCATTCTGTGGGGACATCCTTTATCACAACAGACCACCCAGTCACTTCATCTGTACAGATGACACAACACACTGCCATGGCTCATTCACAGACACTGAGGATTTTTGAGAGTTCAGCATCTCCATCAGCTCACCGAAATCCAACTGTTTTCTGGCCTCCAGCACAGCTGTCACCTTCAGGTGGCGGTGACAGGCTCGCAGCCAGGCAGTGTCTCTCCACTGCAGCAGCACCTAAGGACACAATGCAAACAGAGCTGGGACACAGACTGGCACTGCAATGTACTCCCTCCATCACTGGTAACATAACCATTTCCACCTCATTCTTCACATAAGGCTCAGCAAACAGAATTTCCTACAAATTAAATGCAGAAGTGTTTCAGAGGGTCCTCTTGGCATTTTTCAAGGTGTTCTTCTCTTTCATCCATCCCCTCCCTGCCCCACTCACCAATACTACTATGCCAGATCATGCTACTGGTTTTTCCTTCCTTCTAAGGAATGAGAAGAAGGAAGAGAAAAAGCCACGAGCTTACAGAGACAAGTTTCAGAGACACCTGTAAAAACAAGATGAGACTCCCATTTTGCAGATCTCTCTTAGTAGTGGTTCCTGGATTTAAGCTTTTGGTCCTTTTAATTGTGTTCTCTGACCCCTGCCTGAACCAGCAGCTGTACTGAGACCTTGGCACCTGCTGTACAGATCCTACCTTTGACAGGATTGCTCTCCTGTAGTGCTCATCTGCCCGAGTAGTTGCCTCAGATTCATGTATAAGAGCAAGAGCATTTTCTCTCCATGTACACACCACCTCTCTGAAGGCAAAAATACACACAAAAAGTTAAAAACAAACCCATTAAGAATGATTCTCACTTGTTCATTTGGCACTTTCCTACTCACAAGAGAATCAAAACCAGCTGCATCTATAAACTCAGTCATGCAAATCAACTTCTGCCCCTTCAGGTCTCTGCTGAGGAGAAGGCAGTGCAAAACAGAACACAGTCTGGAATCAGCAGCTTCAGCTGAGCCAATCAGGCTCTGCAAGTGACTCAAGCTGTATAGCATTAAAATAAGGTAACTAAATAACTACAACCAATGCAATGTGATAATATCTTTAATCACCCTCCTCACTGTAATGCAAGAGAGGCTGTGCATCTTCCAGGCTCCTTTCATACCATAACAGATGTAGTTAATACCATAAATGATGCAGTTTGCTGTCTGATGACTCTTGCAGGACTAAACAGAGATTTAAAAAATATTCAAGCAAAGCGGATAGCAAACAGGAAGAGGTTGATTTCTTTTAGCTAAATGATCTTCATGCAAAGAAACAGCAACACATGGCAGAGTCCACTCCCAGGACCAAACATTCAGAAAGTTACAGAGGTGGTGGTGAAAGGAAGCAATGAATTTGACTGCAGTGCAGTCACTTCTCTCACACTGCCTGGAAGAGGCTCACCGCAGCAGCAGTCGAGTGTGCTGTTCCTCCTTCTCAGCTACTTGATACAGAATACACTGTATGTTTTGTTGGTAAATCTGGAAAAAAATAGTATTGAGAGGTAAAATTTACCTCAACTGTTAACACCTGTGAGGAGAGGAAACATCTAGAAACTCTTACTAGCATCTAACCAACTCTTAGTAACTCATAAGTAGCACTGGCACTAAAGTAAAGGGGGAAAAAATACAAACCACTGAAATCAAACGCTGCTTTGCTGTAGCAAGCAGTCACTACACAATAGTTAATGCTAGCTGTGATATACCAATGACCAGTGCTACAAGATTACCTTGGTTCCTCTGCTCCAAAAAGCAATGGCAGAGCTCATACAGCCCTACACACAAGAGCCTCCATTCTACCTTGCACATGTGGTGTGTATGTGCCTCCAGTGAAGCAGTGTGGGAGCTCTTCAGCTCTCACTGAAACACTACAGCACACACAGGGAAGTGCCTCAAAAAGGCTGCTCCATCCTACCTTCCAAGCTGCCAAGGCCTTGCCCAGCAATACATGCTGATAATGCAGGTCTGCTTGCACCAGTTTCCTCCATTTCTCACGCTTATGTCCCACGTACTAGAAGGAGAAAATGGAAAAAAACCAAAAGATATATACACAGGAAGAAGGGAAAACAAGTAATAGCAGAGAGAGGAGGGAAAAGCACCATTTCCATTCTCTGGAGAATCAATGCTTCACCTCGCTGTAACAGCTTTTCACTCAAACTGGTGCTGAACTCTGCTATGTCCCCAAAGGGCCGAGCTGAGGTGCTTTTTTTTCTGCCCTTTGTAGGAATCCTCTTGAAGACTGATGTAAACAACTCCAGTTAACAGGTCTGCACCAACATAGCAGCTCCAACTATAAAATTTCTCATAGATTTTCAAGACATGCTGCAAAGCACATCTGGTACCTCACATCATGATAAGGAAAAGGGGCACACATGAAAACATTCTGTGTTTGTGACATCCTGTAACACAAATACAGGTCATACACAAAGGCCTGGCTGCAAACTTCTAACTTTTGAGAAGGACACACCCAGTACTGGGCAGGGACAATTTCATCACACTAAATCTGATTACATTCCCAGGTACATCTAAACCATATTCCTATTCTCACCATATCTACATACATGAACACAAAGAATTCTCTCTTCTCCCTATACAGTTCCTGTTCCACCCACACCAAACTGGTTTTATCCACATGAAAAGGGAGGAGAGCTTAGGAATGACTAGTGTTTAAAATAAACAATTTAACTTCTAGCCATATGGGTACAAGCAATTCAAACATAACAGGAAGGCTTCATGCTCTTTCCCATCTGCTAACTCTCTCACCTCTCTCCACTTGTTCCAAGTCTGCTGCAGACACTTTGAACAGCGAAATCTTAACGCTTCTGTCTCCTTGAGCCTCCTATAAGAAAAATAATAATTTGTCCTACAATGTAATCCACGTTACTGGACACTTCCAGCACAGACTTGAGTCCACATTTGTTATTTTCAGTAATTCACTTATTGAAAGACAACTTAGTAGACTCCAAAGCACAAAAAAAGGAGTAAGCCCCATTGTGAATTAAATTCTCTCCAAAGTAGGTTGCCAGAGAGCCAATCCAAATCATTCTCTGTTTCAAAACAAATCTTACTCTGTTTCTCTCTCCTGAGTCTTCTGTTTCCACAGACAGAAGGCCTTCAGCAGCAGCTGGTTACTGTAGTGCTCCCCTGCACGAGCCAAGCCCTCCTGCTCCTCCAGACGTGCAGCTGCTCTCCTCCGCCAGCAGGACCAGGAGCAGCGCAGGAGCCGCCTTTGGAAATGGAGCACGGCCTGAATGGAGGGAGGGAAGGTGGCAATGAATGCACAGCACAGGCAGCTACAAACAACAGCAAACACCTCCTTAAAGATGGCATGCACAGAACTGTCCAGTGTTTGTTTTCTGAGACTGAACAGCAATGGACAGACCACCAAAGCCCCTCTGTGGTGAGGCTATGTCACGTGCTCTGCAGGTACCTGTGTGCATGCGGGTGGAGGAGATGTTACCAAAAACCAGCAAGCCAAAGAGAGGAAAAACACAAGCTGATAAACAGCATGTGAAGGGCTCCTAAGGACTGATAAGTTCCAGAAACCAGTCCTGTTGAATGCACAAGAACTGATAACCTCCCTCCACCAAGGGTGAGCCATATCTGCACAGACACCCGCACGTGCTACTGGCAACTTGGAGTTCTAAGAGAGCATGTAAAGGCCACAGTGGCTGCTACATGGGAAGACTCCAGGACTATATACATACATATATACACATACACACATCCCCCCTTAAAAAATGAAGGGCCCTGTATAGAATTTTATGGACACCTGCCTAGAAGCAGCTAATTTCTCAGCACAACCCTGCACTTCTTAAGTGACTGGGGTTGGCCATTTAGTATTAATATTATTATTTCAACAAAGTAACTATGAGACTGTGTGAGAGAGAGAGAGCACACACACAGTTACAGGGTGAGGGAATAAGTGAATGAACTATGTGAATGGCAATCCTCTAATAATAACTTTCTTCTATTATTAACAAATAACTTAAAAAAGGTGATCAATAAATATCGATTGTAATCTCTTTCCCCTGACTTGATCCCTCACCAGGGAAAAGGGAATTTACACCAACTCCATCTCATGCTAACTCATATTCACAGACAATGACAATGAAATCATCCCCTCTATTTCCTAAGCAAGATACAAGAGTTACATTTACCTTCTTCTCTCCCATTCGATACCCCTGCAGCTTGCAGGTCTTCAGCAGCCATGTGTCAAATACCTGTCTCATCAACACCCTCCTGGCAAGCAAAAAGGGAGAATGTCAGCACACAGGACACAATTCCTTCAGAAAACATAATGGTCTTATGAATGTCAGCTGACTAAATGAACCTCAGAGCTGGGCTTAACCAATCTCCCTCTAACATTCCAGAGAGAAGCAGATGTAAATTGTTCATTACTTACAAAAAATGTCAGAGCAGTTGCCATTAAGTGTCTTCAAAGGTATTACCAGACTTAAGAAGAGAATCAAAGACCCACAGATTCCATCCACATTTGTACAAGTCTCTATTAATATTTCTCTGCATACCTGTAACGAGCATGAGCCACTGATGTTAAGGCCTGCTGCTGCTCTTCCTCCTTCTCTTCCAAACGAGACTTCCAACAGTTCCAGTACTTCTGCAACACCTAAAGTAAAATAGAGACACAAAACCCCCTAAAGATATCCAGTGAGAAAAAGAATGTTAATAAATAAATTGCTAAAATCCTAATAAAACTGCATACTGCAACAGTTGTCTCCTGCACTGCTTCATATACCAAACTTTTTAACCTCCTACAAACTTGTCTGGGAAAAGAAATAATCCACCATAAACACAAGGAAATGAAAAACTAAACATATCTAAGAGTGGCAGTTGACTCACACACATCTTCTATGGCTATTAGTATTTAAGAACAAAGCCACTGCTGTAATAGAAAAGTACTTTGTAGGTGACAGTGGAAGCCAATAGGACAGCTCAAGACAAAGTGACACAAAGTCAAACCCACTGTAACTCGATGCTGACAGGATGACAGATTTGCTCTCATTCGCTGAAGACGAGTGTCCAGGACATTCTGCTGAAGACCCTTAAGGCCAAGTTCCTGTAGCCACAAGAAATAAACACAACTTTCATCTGTAATCCAAATCAGGTAATTTAGAACTGATCTACAATCCTAGAATCCATTGAGTGGGGGCAGAAAATGGTAAACAGCATTATGAGAGCACCCTACTTCAAATCACTAATCACCCTGCTCTTATAATCACTACTGTTTTCACTTCACAATCCAAACCAGTTTATTGGTATTCTTCCAATGACCAGTACTGATCCAACCTTGAAAATAGCTCAGTTCTAAAAAGTTGGAGGCTTGCTTGTGCTCACCCTTCACATAGCCTTCAGGGATGTATTTTTTCTTTGAAAAAACCCTAAAACCTAAACAAAACCCGAAAATATCAACTACTTGAACATGCAGCAAGTTATCTTTGCTCTCATGTGAAAAGCACCATGCACACATTACTGCAGAGAAGAACAATTAATTCTTGTAGCAAATAGCATAACCAAAAAAAAAAAATCAAGGGGAAAAGGTGGAATACCAGGGAGCAGATAACCCAACACCCTCAATTTACTTCACCAGTTTCCCAAATGGATGAATAGCTGCTCTGGAGATCAGCACAGATTCCCCATTTGGATTCAGCTGGCAGATTCCAGAATAGCTGAAACTTAGAAACCTGGTGTATCTCCCACCTAGCACCCGCTCACCACTGTCAGTGCTCCAGGGCCACCCACAGCCCCTCCCACCCAGCACAAAACAGTGCTCTTACCAGCAGGTGACACTTGTAGTGCTTTTCAGCCAGCTCACACTGCTGAGCCTCTTCCACACACAGCACAACATCTGTCACTGAGTTAAAGTATGTTTTACACAGAACAACCTTCTCCCACAGAGGGGCACTACATTTCCATCTAAACTTGTTTCAATGTTTGAACATCCAGCACTGTTATCTGCAGAAGTTTTGACTACAGTAAAACTTTTAGATTTTGCTGGCTTATTACAGTATGCTTCTGACTCACTCTTAAGTAACAACCATAAATTATCTTCTGCAGTCTCTAATATACTCTTATACAGCTGCTAACATACTGTAATTACAACAGCTTAATGAATTGTTAGTATGGCACTGCATACACATAATGACAACATGTTTGTTGTCACTCACACTACTGCACAATGCTCCTGCTTATTAACTGGATCTTCCCCCTGTAGGAATGCTCCTAACATGGCTTTGCTAGGGACCAAACCCAGGCTGGATACATTGCTTCCAGTGTGCAAAGGCTCTCCATAAGGCAATCCTTGCTGCTTGTTTTTCCAGGTCCCTTCCATGAGCATGCATTCTCCTCCTGCACTCCCATGCCAGCTGCCAATCGGAGAAGCACCTCTGGAGCCTCCTGCTCCAGTGGAACTCCTGGGCCAGCTCTGCAAGACAAACACAAATCACTCATGGCCTGTTCTTGTTCATTGTATCAGATGAGATCCTGGCATCCGAGCCACTGTGACATGAGCTCTAAGACTGAGAAATGGTTGCAAGAATTCACATTAACACTCAGCTAGAGATGACATTCTTCCCATTGATCACAAAGGCAGATTTAAAGCAGTAACCTGCTGTGCTGACTTAAGAGAGGGAAGGCAGGACAATGTATTACTTGTGCAACATACTCAAACTTGCTTACATTTCAGCATGCTCCTATTACTAGTTCCTACACATCCAAGCTAGATTCTTTTCCACTGCAACCAATCAAAAAGCAATTCATACAAATATCTGAACTCATTCCCATTCAAGGAAAGAAACAAAGGAACTGGTGTAACAACCTTTACCATCCTATAGGAGTTGTGATTTGACTGATTATCAAGAAAATCCACAGACTGACTGATCAAAGTCTTGAATACAGCCTTCTCACAGATATCTCAATCAAAATCCAAGAGACAATATGCAAGTTTTCATCAAGGGAATTGTAAAGCATTTTCTTTTCAATCCTGTGGAAAGTAGGTGATTTTCCTGACAGTCCAGCATATGAGCTAAGCCAGGCTTGTCACAGTGTACAGCCCAAGCTGCATCTCATGACCTGGGCTGGCAGAGACATTGCAGTGTCTCCTAGAACAGAAAAAACCACCACCATGCCCTCAGCAAAGGGCTGAGCCCTGTTCTGTCCCACCTCACCACTTCCACTCACCATTCTGGTGTTTCTTTACTCTGTGGAGGTTCAGGTATCCCAGCCATGCTCCCATGCATCTCCTCAACTCCCAGTGCTGATGGTGAGTTACTGCCCTGGCGTCCTTCTGCTTTTCATTCTGGGAGTGTAAATACAGCATTCGCCACTGCAACCAGGCCTGAAGGAACAATGAAGGGGTAGGGGTAGTAAGGGGAAAAACCAGACAAGATTAGGGAAGTAGAACAAAGAGGAGGAGAGGAAGAACACACATGCAGTAAGAAATTCCATAGAAGTTCTAAAGGTGAAAGCCATGAGCAATGAGGTTCCCCCCATAAAAAGGGTGGAAAAACCCAACAAAACCCAAACACACACCAAAGGAATGTCAGCACAGAAAAAGTCAAAGATTTTTTTCACTCTTTTAAATACTTTCACACTTTTTCCCATTAAAAAGACCAATATAATACTTTTGCCAACAGGCTTTCTTTCAGATTATTTTCATATAAAAGGGAATCCCATCATGAGATACTATAAGACTTCCTAAGTCACAAGTTTCTTTCCTTAGCAGAATACTGCCCTAAACCAGTATTGTTGCACCTTACAGTGCAGGTCAATTGCCATGTTGCATCATTTAGTGCAGGTCAAATTAAATACCATCCTTTCTTTTTAATGAAATGGACAAAAAGCCACAGTTTCAGTGAAAGAAAAAAGAAGCCCACGCTGTTTTCACTTCAGCTGAGATCAACCTGTACAACACTCTCAGTCATCTGATTTAGTTTTAAGTAGTCCTGCAAGAAGAAGGAAGTTGGACTTGATGTACCTTGAACTCTGACAGGTTTGGTGCTGTAACCACTTCCCTGGGGAATCTGTTCCAGGAACTGACCACCCTCTCAGGAAGATCCTTTTCCTAATGTCCAGTCTGAACTTGCCCTGAAACAGCTTCACTCCATTTCCCCATGTCCTGATATGATATTCCATCACTAGTACTGCAATTTTCAACATTTTCACATGTGTGCAACTCAAACATTAGAAATGGCAATAGCTGAAGCTCCTGAGACTTACTCGAAATTGCAGGCTCTGGGCCCAATACTGCAGAGCCAAAATATTCATTTCATGTCCAGAGCATTTCTGGTAGTGTTGTCTTCTCCACACTGCCCATGAAATGCTGCCAAAACAATGTTACAGACAAGTTCAAACACAGGTGCCATAATTTGGTGCAAGAAATCACTTTCATCTGACTGGAAAAAGGTATGAACAACAACCCTTTCAAAGAACCACCAAATGGTTTGGGTTGGAAGGGATCCTAAAGATCATCTTGCTCCAATCCCCTGCCACAGGCAGAGACACTTTCCATTTCCCACACTGCTCCAAGTCCCATCCAAACTGACCTTGAACACTTCTAGGGATGGGGCATCAATATCATCTCTGGGTAATCTCCAGATTTCAGTGCCTCATCACCCTCAGAGTAAAGAATTTCTTCCTAATATTCAATCTAAATCTACCTTCTTTCAACTTAAAGCCATTCCCCCTTGCCCTCTCACTGCATGCCCTTCCAAAAGTCACTCTCCAGCCTTCCTGTAGGCTCCATTAGGCATTGGCAGGCTGCTGTGTAATCTCTCTTAAATTCACAGTCTATGGGTGTGCCAGAAGAACTCACAAATCCCAGAAAGTAAAAGGATTCTTAAAGACAAATCAAACACCGAACTAAATCATGGTGTGGCTTTTTATCTTTTAGGAAAGGATAACACAGCACAGATAAAAGCCAAGGCCTCATGCTCAGTGCCTCTCTGCCTGTTTGTATCCCATCCTTACCGCAAGCAGCTCCTTCTCCTGAATGCCAGTGCCACAGACTGCACCCCGTGCTTTGTCCTTTGAACATCAACATAAACCAGCCAGTGCTGCCAGGTCCTGAGCAGAGTTTGCCTCTTTGCTGTGCACAACAAAAAAGGGCAGCGTCTTAAATTCAGTAATCTGGCACATGCACTCCACCACAGCCCGTCCCCGACTCCTTGTCCTCAACCTGCAGGGACACCTTGTGGAAAAGCCTGAAATGACAGCGACCCTCGCTCTGGTCGAGGGTGTTCCAGTGAGAATCTCAGAATCGCTGACAGCTCGGTCCAGCCACTCGTGCAGAGCAGTGTGAATTATCGGACAATGGCTGATAACAGCTCTGTCTTCAGTGCTTACAGGGAAATAACTGTAGAACAATAGTCAGCATAACGACTCCACTGGGTAAGAATTAGAGGATTCTCTTTGGTTTGTTAAAAAAAAACCAAAAACGTGTATCAAGTTCATCAGTTGCTTTTCAAGAGTTATTCTCTCCTACAAGCAGAGAAATGAACCAGAAACAAGTCAACTTTATTTAGCAGGCTGGTCATGCAGCTAAAAACAGAAGTGGTGTCACAAATTCCAGTTTACCACTTACTGCAGCACACTGCCTATTCTCCTCACAGCAGGTTGGCTTGTCAGAACTGACACTACTAAAGCAACGTTATTAGAAAAAACTCTCATTGATTCTATGCCACTTCACATGCACACCTAAAAGAACCCCAGACTTTTCTTTTTTAGGATTTCCTTGTGAATCAAGCATTAACCTACCTTGACACAGGTCACCTTTTCCTATTTTTGACCAAGTAACACACAGCTTCTGCTGTAAATACTCTGGCCTCACTCAGTAAGAAAGAAGTCTGGATAGTCTGTCAGTTTGTGCCCAAAGGTGCCAGTCTCTGGGACATTCTGAGGCTACGTTCATGTGCAGAGAGCAGTTAACTTACTCTGCAAACCAGCACAGAACAAAACCTCACTATCATCTTTAAACGAGGGTCAACCTCCCTTCAGCAAAACATATTCCCTGAACCCAGGAAAGCTGCTACCAGTAGAGACAGCTCCAAGTCAAACCCCTGGCAGAGCAAAGAACCTACACAGTAAAATCAAGGGCACTTTTAAAGCTTGGGCTTCTTTCAATTGCTAGACACAAGCTGGAAGGACCAGTCAATAGATATAAAATAAGTGCTGTTAAAAGCACAGGGAATTACTATCTAATGTCTACAGCAACAGTTGATAGAGAATTCCAGTAAAACATTTGATCAAAAAACTTCTACTTGAAAATATATTAAGTTAAAAAAACAAACAACCATACAAGAAACCAACCAAAAATCAAGCCACCAGCTCAAAAACCACCAGTGCAATCCAGAGCAGATGGAGAGGCTCTTAAGCTTATTCACTGGCATCCCTAAATAACTGTACAGCTACACCCCTACAACAGAACCCCCTGCCATCTGCTCCTGCAAGCACAGCACTACCACGGGGTGGGGAGCTCAGGGTGCAAACAGGCACAAGGGACAAAGATTCTGGGAAAAAATTCCCTGTGGATACTCCCATCTCAGAATATCCCCAGATACTGGTAATTATCATCTCTTCACTTACCATGAGACTCTGCAACATAATACTTGTTCCTCTTGCCTTGCTGTTGGCATACATAAGTTCTCCAAGCCTTGAATATCAAATTAAGGAGTAAATGCCTGAAAAATGAAAGTGTCATTTAGTGAAATATTAAAATAAGCAATGAAAAGATTGCTCTTGACCTAGATGTACCATGGATGGAACTTGCTCACTGGTACTAAAAACTCCTTCAGAAAATGTCTCACACACAACCCAAAGGGAAGTTATTTCACTAACCTGTAATGGTTGTCTGCTCTCAGACTGAGCTTCTTTTCTCTGCAAACTGTCCACTGCTCCTTCCACTCTCCAAAAGTCTTTTGAAGAATCTTCTGATCATACAAACATCTAAATAGTTGAAAGATTTGGACAGAGGAAAGGTCATACAGGTTTCCAGAGTGACCACAAATCAGTTTCAATGAATATTACACCACCTCTTCTCCAGGCTTGCCTGATTAGCCTAACAACATCTAATTGCATTTAAACCACTCCCCTACTGTGACACTTTATTCAGAGTCCATGAAGCACTGCAAGAATCACTCTACTGACTGTAAATACTTCACATAGAGACAAGGAATGAAAGACAAATGTTGTTAACTTGTCAAACATCAGAGCACCAGTTGACTTGAGACCTATTCACATCTTTTGTCCTCAGTTCTGCGTTTTACTCTAACAACCAGAACAGTAGATAACAATACATGTATTTTCCTTTCTAATCTTGTCCTTTGCTATTTTGACACGAAATATTTTATATATATAAATAAATAAATACAAAAGCTACAACAGATTTTATAATGCTCTGATGTTTTTATCATGCAATAACAGCAGAATTAGGCCCAGAATACCTAGAGGTCTCTCAGTGAAACATATCTATGCTCTCACAAGCTGCAATTTACAGCCACCTACCCCGAGCCAAGCTGCTAAATCATTCCAAGCATTCATGCAGAAAAGGAAAAAAGAAAAAAGAAATGAGCTATATGTTATTTTTTGGACCTGGTGTATTAACAGTATTGCACATGCATTAAGAGGTATTACAGCTATGGAGAACTGGGGACTTCTAAATCTAGAAAGGCAATTCATTATTGCTTGTGCTCCTTGCTGATCTTTATAAAATCTATTTCCTTTAAAAAATAAATTCATCATCGAGCAGAATTGATAGCCAAAGTAGTGCCAACTCAGTAGATGGGACAGGAGGAATGGTGATGTTCACAGGAAACTTCCAACAAAGGCAGAAACAGGAGATATTTGATACAGAAAAATGAAACTGAATGACTGAGGACCTGATCTTATTCCAAATGCAAGTCTTCCCACTGGGAACTACTTCAGTTCCCAAGGGTGTGGTCAAGCAAGAATGAACATGCAAATTAATGCAAAACAAGAAATGAATATCAAAGCATGGGGTTTCAGCAGCTCACAGAACACTGACAGCAGAAAGAATTATCTGCCACAGGTATTTCCAAGTCAGACAGATACCAAACATACACAGATATACATTAACAACAACAGTGCCAACAATAATAATTAATGATCCATGTGGGTCCTTTCCAACTCAGAACAGTCTGTGAAACCTCTGTCATCAGAACTTTGGGAAATAGTTAAATTTAAAGCAGGTATCCCAATCACATCCCATCATTTATATGCACATACTGATCAACTTCATCAAAGCACAATTCCTATTAATTTGGTTAATAGAAGCTTAACCATGATTATTAAAAACAAACAAAAAAAAAGCAAGAGCAAGAAAGGTACCCAAAGAAAATCTTCAAGTGATCTCAAAATATATCCAAACATTTTCTTGGCAGCCAGTACTCTCTTATCCCAGTGGTAAAAAAAAACCCCACAAACATACAAAATACAAAACAAAAACCAAACAAACAACAAACAAAACACCTCCACTTCTGAGTTCTGTAATTTTATGTACCTGGCTTTGGAAGGGAGAACTTGTCCAAATGTCATTTTTGCCCACAGATAGAAAAACTTCCTTGCGAGGTATCTGGAATACAAGGAAAGATGAGTTGCTTTTGTACTCCTCCTCTGCAAATTCCCAGGGAGTAGTGTAAATAGGAATTTTTATTCTAGTTCCAGTAATAAAAGTAAGGGTTTTCAGAGATCAATGCCTACATGAAATATTTAGACCCTGAAATTAGTACCTGTAACACAGCAATTCCTACAGCATTAAGAGGCCCAAGCATCACTGCAAAGCTTGATTTGGGATTTACTTCTTCAGGAATGCTGGGCAGCCAAAATCCCTTCCAAGCAGCCCTGCTCCACCCAGGGGCACTGCTGAGCAGGTGCCCTGCCTGCCTGGGAGCCCTTTCTGAGGCTCCCATGTGGTCACATCATTGTTCCCCCAAGCCAACCAGCTGAGTCCAGAATACTTGAGCCAATCTAATGTCTGGCCCTCCCTGAAGGCAGCAAATCTTCCTTCCTCCCACCTCCCCTCAGCACTTCCACATCTCCACAAGTTTCTCCCAACACCAGCTCAGCTCACTAATGTGTTACTGTGACCCCATCACCCTGCCCCTCTTTTTTCCCCATGGATTCCAGAGTTGGCTGGCACAGGGAGGGCCCCAGTAAGCACCAAGGTAATTAAGGTAATTAGTTAAAGCACACAGCCAGGAAGGGGGGCCTTGCTCAGTAGGTCTGAGCTGCTCAGCAAATGATGGGCTTTTAATCTCTACACAATTACATCCCACCTTTGTCAAGGTTCTTTTAACAAACAAAATACACAAATAAAAAACTCTAGAGAAGAGCAAGAAGAAATCATTACACCTGGCAGTGTTTTAAAGAATATTGTTAAATAGCCATTTTTAAATTTGCCTTTGAAAGTAAAAAATATAAGAAATCTGACTGTCAATCCTTGTCCTCAAGTTACAGGACATCCTCAGAAATGTCTGCCATGGCCATGAACTAAAACTTCTCCTGCAACCTGCACTGGTACCACCAAACCCAGACACTTCCAGGTCTGATCCCCTGCTCCATTTAGTGAAAAATGTGTTTTGTACTTATCACCTGCTTTGGAATTCTTTTAACATTCTTCTTTGACTCTGGGTATACCCATCTTGACCTGGCTTGTCATGACCTCTGTCCTGAAATTCAGGTGCTGCAGACTGGGGAGTAACAGATTGTCCAACTGCAGGAACTTCATGCTCAGGTGCTTGCTGGGTTTCATCCATCATCAGAGATTTTGAACTTAAAAGGAAAGAAGAAATATTTTGTGGAAAACTCTATTACCTGCAAAGAACTGCCATTATTGCAATAGCTTGGTCTGTAACAAAGGTGTCTAATCAAACACAGAACACAACAGCTAGAAATGCTAGAACATTTATTGTTTATCAGGTGTTTTTCAGTATCTGGAATTTTAAACTTTCCCCAACACAACCAGGAAGGTACATTTCAGTGCAATCATGTCTCAGACAACTCCTTTCTCCTCTAAAGTTGAAATGAGAAATCACTGCAATGCATTTGGGTGTGCACACAGGGTGTCTTGACAGAGAAGCTCTGACTGTGGTTTTCTGCCTTTTAGTCTCAAACATATCAAGGTATTCTGCCTACTGCTGAAAAATCCTCTTGAGCACTGGTGAACTGAAATGAGATTTCCATTTTAACATAAACTGTTCTTTTACAAGCTCTTTCCTAGTTTTGTTCATATTTTAACACGTTTCTCCTTAAAAAAACCAACTGAAAATCTCTTCCTGTTTTTACATATTAATCATTAAAAAACAAAATTAGACCTATTTTTCTATCACACAGTTTACTTTCACGTGTAGTTCTAATCTGAAAAATAACAAGTGTGTTTTTATGAATTCTAAATATTTTTTCTTTGTAATTTTCTGAAAACAAGGATTAAAAAAAACAACTATGCAGATAAAACTTGCTGCACCGGTTCCATTGCAGCTTCTTTCCCAAAACAAATGCTGCCACCACCCTGAAAATTTGCACATTAGAAACACAAACACATTCTTGAGTTCCAGAAGAGGCAACAGAAGAGGATAATCTGAAATCTCACCCTAAAGATCTCCTGAACTGAGCTAGGGAAAACACGGTTGCAGCCAGGAAAAAATGTTGTTTTCACAAAGTGACTGAACCTTGCAAGTTTCAAAAGTTCAGCTGAATAACCACTACAAACAACAAATCACTGGGAGGAAATACAGTATTTTTGGCTTGTTCCAGCAGGCTGCAAAGAGTTAAAAATAAAAGTTAATGGAAGAAAACAAGACCTGTATTTTGTGTGAGAAATTCTTGTTCTGTAAAATATTATCTGAATGTTTTCTGAAAGAGGTAGGTCCAGTCCAGCAGACAAAATACTTCTGTTCACATCAAGATGTGCAGCTAAGGCAACTCTATGCACGTTTGAAGAGGAGTTTCAGGCACTTTAAAATTGATGCAAAACTGTTTTCAGCACAAGCTCTTGTACACACCTATCAGGCCCAACTCCCTTTGAAACAATTTAATCTGCCCCAAAGATGAACCTGCTCTGACCACATGCAATGCCAACCCTACCCAAAGGAAGTGAAAAAATCAAACCTGGGTAAAACATGCACAAGTTTTGTATGAAAGTCTAAGGTGTGAGCGTAGCTAATAATATGTACTTTTATTTCTATTTTTGGAACATTGTTATGTGCTGCACATATTTAATGATGACAGCCTATATCCCCCAGAATTTATGGCAAGTGACCATGAAAGACAAGAGTCAAAGAAGGATAATTTCTCCCTTGTAGTTAGAAAATGAAAGCATGGGAAGAATAAGAGAACTAACATGGAGTAAATCTGTACTTGGACCAACAGCTGTGTCCAAGTACCTTATGTTCCAGTCTAATAGCTCAAGATCAAGAAATCAGTTTTATAAGTAAATGTAAAGATAATGTAAACCTACATAAAGTTGTGTTTCATGATCACGTTGGGAGTTAAGTGTTCTTTAGTTTTTTACTTTGCTTTTAAGAGGAACATTTTCTGGCTAACGAAGATCCATAGAGACTAATAAGCCCTTCTGTGAGAGGGGCTCAATTCAAATTCTTCTGTCCCATGGGAATCTTAAGATGTCATAAATATAAAATAAATTACAGCTGAAGTCTTTAACATAGTAGCATTCTATTACTGCTTACCTCCCCCTGAATTTCTCCATTTCACTGTAGCTCCAAGCCTGCAGTACAAATGCACTTTCTGCTCTGCAATGTTGTTTAACTGTGGACAAAGCATGAATTGGTGCCTATTACTTGTGATGAATCCATCACATGGATCTATGCTAAATGCAGTCTGTATCATAGAAATGACATGATTTCCACTCAGACTTCTGCTGCACTCAAACAGCATAATGCAATTCCAGATGTTTAACATGAAAAGCACCTGTGCATCTCAGCAACAATGAGATATACAGATTATCATTAATCTAATGGTAATAGTTATAACCATTGGAATCCTAAGGCAGCAATTCTGCCCACCTAAACAAAAATGTGCTAGAAAGGTGCTGTAAAAAGTAAACTACTCCAAGTTATGTGCTCCTACTTAAAAATAAATTAACAATCAAGGGTGATACCATCAGCAGCCGATTCCTTTTCACCTGTTGGTTTGTTGGGGTTTTTTTTAATACTATGTTTCTCTCCTTCACAAGCACTTAGAAACGAAGAAAACAACGAGTTCCACCCAGCTCCAGTGAGAACATCCCTATGCATGGAACCCTGTAACTTCTCAGGAAAAATATGACTCCGTGAAAGCACCTGGAATTATGGCCAGGCATCTCCTTTTAAGTGTGAGGCCCAAAGTGGATTCTTCTATAAGCATTGGTTAGGATGTGATAGCAGAAAACCCTCCTCCAAAAAAACCAAAACAAAATAACAACAACAACAAAAAAAAAAAAGAAAAATAACAAAAAAACCCCACCAAACCCAACCAAAAAAACAAAACCCAACCCCCCCCCCAAAAAAAAAAAAACCAACCCACAAACCCAACACCAAAGGCAAACAAAATCATCTTAAAAAAAAATAATAAAAACAAAACAAAACCCTACAAGATTTTTCTGGAGTTTTACTGCACGAGATTCCCTTCAGCGGGTAACTGTACCCTGAACGCTTTTGGTGTTGATGGACAAACGCTGAAGACCCACACGACGCTGCTCCACAGCCCCGCCGTGAGGGCCGCGGCAGCCGCCCCCGCCCCGCTGGGGGCGCCACGGATCCCGGCACCGGCGGATACGGCACCGGCACACGAGACGGGCGGAAAGCAGCGGGGAAATCACGGCAAACGGGAGACAAGCGGAGGGATCAACCAGCGGCGCCTGAGGCGGCCCCGCCATGAGGGGCGGGCTCTCCCCGCCCCGCCCACCCCAGCCCCTGAGCGGGGCGCCCCCGTGCGGCGGGGCACGGCCGAGCGCTGTCCCGGCCCCGGGATCAGCCCCGGTGTGACCGGGACTTACCGAGCACAGGCAGCAAAAGGGGCTGAACGGCCGCGGCAGGAAGCTGTTGCTGCACTTGGGAAAAAACCACATTCTGCCATTTCTGTGCTACTGGACATTTCTGCTGTGAGCATCAAGTAACAGGCACCTGTGGCAGATGTGCCTTGGTAGCCAAAAAGCCTGGTATAGCTCACAACAGCGATGTGCACAAAGGTGACAGTGAAACACAACATAGTTCAGGCCGTCTCAAAGCCTACAGCGTCTCATAACAACCACTCAGCTCGAGGCTGGTGGCCCGCTGGTTGCTACGGAGTCTCCCTGTGTATTTGTTTGGAAAGTACTTGCTGGCTTCAAGAGACTTGGCAATAGTTGCAGCGCTGTCTCATTAATAATGCAGTGCTTAGTCACGAAAAAAAGTGAGAAATTTATTTCTTTCATTCCATAGGTAACCGTATTTTAATTCTGGTATTCAACTTCATTAGAGATGAGGGAAGAGAACACCTTATTCATCAGACCCTACACGAAATTGGTTGTTCCTACACAGACCTCGCTGCCCAAGGTGTTTGGAAACCCTATGGCCCCGCTGGGTTCCTGTGGCAGAATGGATCCAAGTGCCAGGGACAGAGCTGGGGGCAAACGGAGCAGGCGATCTCACTCAGTAAATTCCTTAAACTGATGTTGAAAGCAATGTATACTCCTCATTAGCAAAAACTGCAAGATTTTTGCGGTGCCCTCAAATAAGCCGCTCCGCTGGCTGCACCAGCCTGGTCCTGCTATCCCACAGAACGCCAGACTCCAACGTGACAGGAGCCTGGTGTGGGCTGAGAACACCGGGACCCAGCGCTCACACTGCCGGGCTGGGCAGCGGCGCGGGCTCGGCCGGACCGCCCCCCTCAGCCGCGGGAGCCGGGCCGCTCCCGGGCAGCCCCCCCGAGCCCGCCGGGACCACGACGAACGCGCGGGGCGAGGGGAACGCCCGCCGAGCGTGCTCCCGGCCCATCTCAGCCGCGATCGCCCCGCCGCTTCCCGCCCTTCTCTGACCCCGCGCTGTCCCTAAGGCGAGACTGGAACACGGCGACAGTCCCGGGACAGGGACGCGCCGATCCCGCCGCCGCCCCGCACATGGCGCGCACCGCATCCCGCCGGCGGCCGCCTCCCCCGCAGGGCTGTCCGCCCAGACTGCCTGCAGGCCCTCGCCGAGCCCCGCGCCTCTCCTCACCCACCGCACGGCTCGCAGGGTGAGACGCCGGTTCCGCGGGCGGCCGGCGGCGGGGACACAGGGCGGGAGGGCAACCCGGCCGCCGTCAGCGCCTCCCGCCGCCCATTCGCGGGCAGGCGGTAGGCGGGGGAGCCCCCGGCGCGCGCGCCCGACGCGCCTGCGCGCGGGGCGTTAAATGGATGCTGAGCGGGCGGCGCGAGGCCCCGGCTACGGCGGCTGAGCGGAGGCGGCGCCGGGCGGAGCGGGAGCGGCGGCGGCGCGCGGGGCTGCACGGGGCGGCCGGGGCTGGGGGGGGGGCGGCGGTGGTGGCGGCGGCAGCGCCTGCCCGGGGCGCGTGCGGCCCCTCAGTGGGGTCGGGCGGGGGAGAAGTGGGGCCGGCGGCCGGAGCAGGAAACGCCGCGGGCGGCGGTGAGGCCTTGAGCGGAGCGGAGCGGCGCGGGACACCCGCCGGTGAGTGCGGCCGGGCGGGGATCCGCTGAGTCACCTGCCCCTCTGCCGCCGTTCCCCTCCCCGGCTCCGGCGCCTCGGGTCGGCGCCTGGGCCGCGCTACCCCCGCGGCGCGGGGCGAGCGGCGCCCGGCCCCTCAGGGCCCCGCGGGCTGTGTGGGGTGCGGGTCCCGGCGGCCGCGCGCCCCGGCCGTGCCCGCAGAGCGATACTGCGAGTGCCGGAGCAGCCCGAGCGCGCGTAGGGCCGGCCGCGCTGCCGGGGCGGCTCGGACCCTTCAGGCAGAGCCGCCCGGCTGGGCCGGGGGAAGGGGCAGGGTTGGGAGGGAACAGGCGCCGCTGGGGAGCGCGGCTCTGCTTTGCTGTACCCGAGTGCTAAACTGACTCCGGCTGGAGAGAAAATGCACCCTCTAGAAAGGTACGTCTTGAAATCTGACGGGTTGGTTTTGTTTGAATTAGCTCCGCGGTCAAAGGCTTTGAAGTAACCATGGATAAAAGAGGAGGTGCAGCAACAGAAACTGAAAATGGCGATGCTTTCCTGGAGCTGAACAGAATTACAACTAAATACCCACATCGTTACACGAAGGTTAGATCACTCTCCTTTCGTCTCTGAGTTGTGCGTGGAAGTCTCGGTCACAGGAGTAGAGTGGGAGGTGGAGGCTCCTGTGAGGGAAACAGTGAGGTGAAAGCTGAAAAGCCTTTGCCTGGATTAGGATTTACAAAGTGGTATCAAATGAGCGGCTTGTTAAATGTGATGCAGTTGTGCAATCTTGTCCTCGATATGCATTTGATTCCCAACCACCTTATTTTAATATCTGAGCACCCCACAGCATGTTCTCAGAGTTTATTGTAGAGACTGAAGCATGTTGTTCTACCAGCTTTCTCAAGCACTTCGTAGTTCTGTTTTCACAGTGTTCTTTTGAGAAGTTGACCAAAAATGTTTTCTTGCAGTAGATGCCATTTCCTAGGAAGGTGTAGCACACTAGATCTTATCAGGACCTCTCATATGTTTACTGGGTGCCTTTTGTAACCTTAGAATTGCTCATATTTGATTGCTGGAAGCTTAAACAGTTGTGACTCTCATCAATGCTTAGTTTTCTAACGTTAACACAGGTGCTTTTGTTTAACTGTGATGCCTAAATATATGTATGAGGGGAAGAAGAAGAGCCAAATAACTTGCAAATAAAAAAGATTGTTCCAGTACTAAGTGAGCTTGATATGCTGTAGGGTTTAGGATTCAAATTTTGTTTGGGGTTTTGGTACCACTGCTGCAAAATGCCTTTGGGAAATGTCTGTAATGGTGGTTGATTTTCCCATGGCTGCAAGCTGTGGGAACAGGTGGTCATTGCTTTGTGAAAAGCTGTTAAGATACTTTGCAGCAAATGGCCTGAAGTATGGAACAGGAGAGATAGTATATTGTTGCTGACTGTGTTATCTTTCTTGAGGAATTCAGAGCTGTTGGCTTTTTAGCAGGTTGTTTTTTAAAGGAAAAAGAAGTTATCATTGTGACTATGTTCTGTTGAGATAGTAGAGCTCTAGCTTATTTTAAGTAGACATCAACAATAAACCACATACTTCAGAATTGGCAAAACTTCTTGGGAATAGTACAGCTTTCTAAATCTCTCTAACTTCTGACGAAAGATGTGCCCTTAACTTTTGAGGATGCAAAGTATAATGTTATTCAGGGCTAGTTAGTCAGTTAACTGCTAAGTGAAAGAGAGGAGCTGTTTTTAAAGCTCCCCTGCTGAAAAAGGGGTCTCTATTCTCTTTCAGTCTTGCCTAAGTCCTCTTGTGTAGTAGCTGAATTCAGCTTCAATTTCTGCTCTGCTTTTTAGGGCAATGTTCAGCCCATGCTGGTGGTGGCTGTTGACTGAAAGCAATGCCTTTGTAGCTTCAGTTTTGTAATTCAGCACCTATGGTTTCTGACCAGGACAAAGTTGCAGAACTAGTGCCAGAAGGTGCCTAGTCTTGTTTATCAGTTGGTTTCCAACGAGCCTAAATCAAGAAATACCAGAAATCAGTCTGTGTTAAAATACTTTACATCATATGGTTTCTCTACATGTTACAGCTCAAATATCTTAAGGTGATGAGGTAATCAACATTGTAGGGCATTTTCATGTGTTCCAGTTTCCTACTAATTAGGGATTGAGGGAACACTGTTTTGGGGTATGTGCTGCTGATTTAGCAAGAGGAGTGATTTCTTTTAATGGTTTATATTCATTTCCTACCACTATGAAAACATCTGGCTCATTCTCTGAGTAGTTCTTAGCTGTCTGCTTAAAACTGTATGATAACAGCTAAGCACACTTTTCCCCCCAGCCTGCTTAGAATGTATGTGAATTAAACATAAAACCCCACAGGTGGAGGTGCCAGCATTTATCTCCTCTGTAGGAGGAGTGCTCTACAGTTTCAGCTGTGTCTTTTTTGGTTCCTGGGAAGCTGTTCCCCCAAGGGTGCACAGCTGATGAGTGAAAGGCAAGAAACAATTCAAATTTTCCTCACTCGAGTGAAGAATTGTGATAGGATGTGAATGAGAGCCTGGACTCCCTCTCGTGGCCAGCAGAACAACCCATTCCCAGTGTGGTGATGGACAGGGCTGTTAATACTTGTAGTGTGTGCATCAGGCTCTGATAGTGTTACAGCACTGATGTTCCTCACAGATTGAGGTTTATTTTGGGAAGCTGTGGGCAGGGAGGCCAGGCTCCCTTTAATGGCACTCCTTTTGCTGAGGTCTGATACAGGGTGATGCCTGGGGTGGGGGGATGTTAAAGTTTTATCCAGCTGCCAAATTGCCACCTAGAGCAAATGTCAAACTCACATAGTTAATGAACTTATTTTAATCATTTGGGGAAAATGATGTAAGAGTTCTGAAGGATATTGCATTTTTGGGGGGAAAAGGTAAAGAGATTTCTTTCAGTTTGGCTGATGTATGGTGTCTGCTGTTAGGATTTCTTTTTCCTTCCAGCTGCTCATTGATCCCTGCGCAGTTCTGAACATTTCAGTACAGTTGGGAGTGGGGCAGGTTGAAGAAAGGGGATCTTGGGAGAATGAGTAAATGTAACTAGAAATGTGCATCTTAACTACAGCAGAGTTAATGTTGATTTAAAGCACTGATGGTCACACCATTAATAATGCTTTCTGAGTGTTGCAAACTGCAGTGAGGCTGCGCTGGTTGCCAGTTGAGTGACTGGCTGCTCAGGGTGTGCTGTGGTAAGGTAAGGGCTGCTGCTAGAAAGTGGGAAAATAAGTTATTCAGTATTTATTTAGTGTTGAGTGGAATGGGTAATTGTATAACACATATCATAATACCTGGGAGTTGGTGATGGTCAGAAATGGCAAGCTTGACTGGAATTTGCAGATCTACACCAATAACTGAAATTGTGCTAATGCTTTTTTTACCTGCTGAACCTTACATAGCATTGACCACAGCAATTTTGATTCCTTCTTGAGAACTCAGCAGCTCTGGTGTCCATGATGCCTGAGTTGTTTTTAAGCTGAAGTGTCCAGGGAAGTGAATACATAAACATTTATGGTGTGAGCAGCCTTGGAGTGTTCACAAGAAACTGAGCCTGGCCTAGTAAGGCTTAGTGCTTTGAATGAGTGTTTGGTCAGTGGCCACTGGTAGAACAACTGAAATATAAACTTCCAGTGCTGTATTTCACAGGATAGGAAACAACATACTGGGAAACCTGGGCTGTCAAATTAAAACACTAAATTGAACAGTCAGTCTGAGACTCAGATGGTTTGAGTCACTTAAATCTTGTCTGGGTGTGAATCAAAACTCATGTCTTGATTTTTTTTAAATTTTTTTTCCTAGGAGGAGCTGCTGGATATTAAAGAGCGTCCCTACTCTAAAAAAAGACCTTCTTGTCTTTCTGAAAAATATGACAGGTATTTTCTTGATTATACAAAGGCTATATACATTTTTTTCAAAGTAAAAGTTTAAATTGCAAAAAAACACTTAGCTAAGAAGTGCTCTTATGTTGATGGGAGGTGTATGTGCCACAAAGCTCAGACTGCTACAGAGTCCAGTTTTCAGAAGTACTAATCTGCTAGGAAGGGCTCAATGCTCTGGCCAAGGATTTTGTTCTTTGAACAGAGATTATTTTCTGCTGGGTCTCATAACTTCACACAACACAAGTCTTACAGACTTGCAGGAAAAAGTACCAAGAACATGGACGGGTGTGTAGCACAGACTGGGCCAGGCTGTAACAAGCTGCCTTGCTTAGTGGATTACTCTCCCATGTTGTCACTGTACCTCACTAAACAATGGAGGTGAGTGTTCTTGGCTGGTGTTTGTAAGCTTATTAAGGAGCAGCTTCTTTACTATTCAGATGAATTTATTGTGGAAGTGTGAAATTGAGGTAAAATTACTCAAATGCTTAAGAGCAGCACCAAATCATCTACTTGAACTGTTTTGCAGTGTACCAGGCAAGCTTCAGCCATAAGTAGTGTTTTAAAATCTGGTACTGGGTATTGTACTTCTTGGCTGTTACAGAAGAAATCCAAATACTATGTGTGAAGTAATAAACCATAGTACTGCAGATTTAAAAGTTGGGTGTGAAGGATAATTCACTTGTACTGGTTGCTAACCAGTGAATTCTAGGTTTCCAACAGCAGCATTATGAAGCATTTATTAGACTACAAGGTAGCAAACAATCCTGCAATTTTATTTTCCTAGTGATGGTGTCTGGGATCCAGAGAAGTGGCATGCATCTTTATATCCAACTTCAGGGAGAACTTCACCAGTGGAAAGCTTTAAAAAAGATTTGGATTCAGATCGGACTTCTCTTATGCGGAGAATAGTAGGTGAGTGTGTTTGAGCACACTGCTCAAAACTGAACCTGGCCTGTTGGCAAAACCTTTCTGTTGGGATAGCACAAAGGAGACCAAACAAAGTCTCTAAAAATTGTTTGGCTGCACAGGATAAGTGTCAAAGAAGACTTGGTTGTTCCAACTAGACTATAGTGAGTTTTCTGGTGACTATTACCTAAGAACAAACCTGTGCAACAGTCAGTTACATCCTCCTATGATTGCTGTGTAATAGTGAATACATATGTAAAATGTGCTGGGACAATTTCCCTGCAACTCAAAACTGAGCACTATAGACGTTCTATAGTGGGAAAGGCAAGTACTTCTAGGAGACCACAGTAGTTCCTCAATACCCAGTAAATTTTTTGTTTGCACTTCCTGTGGTCTCAGCTAGATCAGCTTCACAAAAATAAATGATGAGCATTTTCCTTTAAAAGCCTTGGGATAGCAGCAAGGCTATGGAGCAGAGGGGTGCTGTACACACTACTCACTTGTGTTTCATACATTAAATGTAATGCTTTTTGTGTGATCTTTGCCTGGCAGATCCAAGAGAGCGAGTGAAAGAAGATGACTTGGATGTAGTGCTGAGTCCCCAGAGGCGGAGCTTTGGGGGCGGCTGCCATGTGACAGCGTCGGTGAGCTCCCGGCGGGCAGGGAGCCCCCTGGAGAAGGACAGCGACGGCGTCCGCGTGATCGGCGGCCGCAGGATCGGCAGCGGCAGGATCATCTCCTCCAGGAACTTCGACAAGGACCATCGGGGCGGGGACTCCAGGGACGCCAGAGACCGCGATCGTGACAGGGACTACAAGGACAAACGCTTCAGGGTTGGTTCCTTTTCCTCACTGTTAAATCGGGGGCTTGGACACCTGGGCACTGAAAGCACCTGGGGCAGGTGAGCTGCATGCAGCAGCTAAGTGTTCTGTGCAAGCAGGCCCTTTAAGGGTGAGCACTTGGTGTTTCAAAACTTAGATTCCTTCAGAGAGCTCACAGGGATGTGTGTAATGCTGTTTATCAGACAAACCCTGCCCCTGGCTGACTTTTACTAGCAAGAGGTTCAAAAGTCTAATAGTTCATTTGTAGTTCTTGACCTGGCAGTTGTTAGCAAGCATAACCTCAGTAAATGGGTGCTTTCCATGCTTTCAGGCTTTTTTTAATGCTTTTTTTAAGAAAAAGGGGCTGCTAACTCTCAGGGTGCAAAGCTGAGTTTATGGAAGCACTTGCAGATCAATAGCTTTTGGTGTAATGTGGCAGAAATTCAGCTGTGATGCTTTAAATTTAAAAGCTTACAGAGCATAGAGGGAGGTTGCATACACATTTAAAAATACCCAGAACTGGTATGAAAGGTGGAAGTTGGGGAAGAATCTTAGGAGGAAGTATTTTATTAAGGCTAATGTTTTAATATCTGCCTTCAGAGGGAATTTGGTGACAGCAAACGCGTCTTTGGGGAGCGGAGAAGGAATGATTCCTACACTGAAGAGGAACCTGAGTGGTTCTCTGCTGGGCCTACAAGTCAGTCTGAAACCATTGAGCTGACAGGATTTGATGATAAAATTCTGGAGGAAGATCACAAAGGCAGAAAACGAACGAGGCGACGCACGGCCTCGCTGAAGGAAGGTGAGGACACATCTCAGGGCAGCTCTGCTTGCCTGCTAGTGGGGCTCATTGCTGGTGTGCAGGTGACTGTTACACATCCAGACAGGTGTAGATGAAAACCTTATCTTCAGCTTGCACAGCTTTTGATCATCCTGAAGCACAAGATGTAAAGCCTATAATGGTATTTGTAATCTGAAAGATCAATCAGGTGATAAATTACTGTTTTTTTCCAAAGAGAGGCAAGAAAAAACCTTGTATGGATGCTGAATGATATCAGAAGTTGATAGGTTATTCTAAAGGTCTTGTTCATTTCTATATCCTGCTGGGTGCTGAAGGCTCTGTTTAAATTAAGCTAATGCTCTGAGGTACTTGAAATAGTTTTTTCCTTATGGTAATACTAACATTAGGAACATTGATCTGGGCATACATCTTCCAGTAACTTTGCTTTAAACTGAATTAGGAAACTTGAATTTGTGTGCAGTCATTGGATGATTAAAAAAAAGTTGCAGTATGGCAAGAGAGATGACTTTTTAATGCTAGAAATTCTGCAGGTGGACAACATAACTGGATTGTAGTGCAGTTCCAAGCACAGCAGTGTGTAGCTATGTTACACCCTTTTTGCAGTGCCCTGTGCAAGCTTGCTGAGAAGTCTTTAAACTGAGAAATGCCTTGCTCCTGGTGAAGGAGGAGAAGCACTATTTGTCATATGTTGACTATTAAGAACCCACGTCAAGAAGGCAGGAGCTGCCAAAGGATTCTTGATGGAAAAACAGGAGCAGCTGTTGACTTTCTGCAACAGCTGTATGTGCTTGGTGTGGCATAACAGGCTGATCAGGAAGCAGTTTATGCCCAGTTCAATGGCAATTCTTATTTTTCTGAGCTAGATAGTCTTACCAGGCTAGAAGCTGTGTGCTAGGAGTTGTAGCAGGAGCCAGTGGGGTGTAACTGATGAGGTATCAGTTGGAGGCTGGGCTTTTTTTGGGCCTGTACTTCTAATCCCTGGGCAAGTGCATTGGCTGTCAGGCACTGTTCCCACAGGAAATAGTCAAGCTCAGTGATTCAGCAGCCACTTGGTTTTCTTTTTAAGGCATAGAATGCAATGGTGGAGTGGCAGAAGAGGATGAAGTGCAAGCTGTCCTTGCCAATGAAACTCCAGCAGATCAAGAAGTTCCTAGAGAAGCTGTTTTACAAGAACCTGCTCCAGGAGAGTTTGACTTCAATGAGTTCTTTAACTTGGATAAAAGTGTTCCTGGCCTGGCTTCAGTGAGTTTTCTGGGGTTTAAGACTGGGTGTATTCATGAGAAGCATTTTTCTGCTGCATTCTGTGAAAGCTTAAGACTTCTTGCTTTGTGGAAGTTCCTTTATGAAGTGTGTAAGTTTAAGATGAATTTGCAGAGATTTAGCTTTGGAGTGTTAGGATGTTTCTGCCAAGGTGTTATCCCTGGGACTGGCTCCATCTCCACAGTAAGTGTTTGAGGCAGACTAGCTGACCATTTTTGCTTTTGGTCATTACTTGAAGGCTCAAAATTGACATTTGAATGGATTTTCTTTGGAATTATCAAAAATATGTTCAGAGAAGATGCACTGTACAAATTTAGTCTGGCTGAAGATTGCCTTTTCTATCTAAGTCTGGGAAATGCAGCAAGCAGATCCTCCTGTGCAGACTTCCTGGCAGGCAGTGAGCCTGGAGACACTAGTGACTGAGAGGATGTATGTCTGTGAAAGGGTTTGAATCTTTATTACTTAGACCTTTAAGAGGTTAATTAATTTTTTAGAACTATTACTCCTGTGTTGGATAAACACAACCTACCAGTTTAGCCAAAAATTGGGTTCTGACTGCAAACAAACAGACCTGACATGGTTTAGAAATGTTGAGGTTTAAAAACAAGTGGACTTCTGCCCTAATCTTAAATGTGGACAAGCTGCTTGCATTAGAAAAGAGTCATTACATGGTGCCAGTGATTTGACAAATACATGCAGGAGAGTTCATTCTCCCAATGGAAGTTGTAAATGGTTTCTTTAGACTTGATAATCTGATTTCAGCATACGTGCAAGGTGGTGACTCCTTTTAAAAGCAGGGATTTCCCAAGTGAAAAAACTGCTGATGAAGCAGATGGGCAGATGTTATAACTTGTCATAAATGTTGCTTTGTACTGGTGAGATGTCTGTGGCAAGTGTTACCATAGGTTTGTACATTTCTTATACAATATGTTAGAGCCAAACCATCAAAAACCAAATTGAGCCATACTATTTTTTTTCTCTGTTGTAAATAGTGTTGAGTGCTCCTTGTTTCAGAAAAAGAACCCATTTTCTCTGAGAGGAAGAAGCTGCTCTTCCTTTTGCCTAAAAGAAAACATGGTGCCTGAAACTGCATCTGTGCCTGTTGAGCCAGGCTTTGACTGGGTACTGCCTTGACGTATAGGAGAAGCTTTAGTTTGAGTTATATTTTTATAATATACTGGTTTTTAAATACTTGGGGTTCTTTTGTCACTTCCACTTTAAAATGGTGTAGTTAATGGCCTTTGGTTAAAGCTCTGACTGTGCTTTTTCAGTTACAGTTTTACTGTGAGTAAATATTTGGTGTCAGTTAGTGATGTATGCTGGGTTCTGTTAACTGTCTGCAGGAAAAAAGCACATCAAAGCTTTCAAACTATGGGAGCAGCATCCAGTTGTCTGTAGCAGAAGAATCTTGCTTGCACAGTAAAACTTCTCAGAAATGTTGCTGATCTTGCTGATGTTAAGGTTTTTTCTTTTTTCCCTCCCTTAGATGATAGAGGATGTGCTGGGGGAAGGCTCAGTGTCTGCCAGCAGGTTCAGCAGGTGGTTTTCTAATCCCAGTCGTTCTGGAAGTCGGTCAAGCAGCTTGAGATCTACCCCTCATGAGGAGCTGGAGAGGCTGGCAGGTAAGGCTGCAGGACAAGGCAGGGTCAGGGAGCCTCCTTCCACATTCTTTCTTACTCATTCAATAAGAAGATGGCAGATAAGGCTGCAGGACAGTGACTTCTCCCCCAGTTTAAGCACTTGGTGTTCTTTTGGAAGCTCTTAGAGTAAGCAGCTGTAAGTTCTTTGTTAATAAATGTTCTTGTCAGTGCTTCCTGATGACTTTCCAGCTGATCTTGGGCAAGGGGCATGAGGCATAACTTTGCAGTGACATGCTGAAGTTGGTTGCCAGTGTATGTTCATCTTGAGCCATTGGGTTGGTAAACTGATGTCGCAGTGCTCCTGGTTTTGCTGTTTCAGGTCTAGAGCAAGCCATTCTCTCCCCTGGCCAGAACTCTGGAAACTACTTTGCTCCCATTCCATTGGAAGACCACTCTGAAAACAAAGTGGACATCCTAGAAATGCTACAGAAAGCCAAAGTGGACTTAAAACCTCTTCTCTCAAGTCTTTCAGCCAACAAGGAAAAGCTTAGAGAGAGCAGTAAGTGCCTCTTCAGCTATTGTCAAGTTCTTGTGATGCAGTATCCCCCAGCAAGAGGCTTGGTATTCTGGAAACCTCACCTGCCCAAATCCAGGAGTAGGCAGTGTTACAGATTTGCTTACAGCACTGAAAACTCGGTATTCAGCAGCTCTCAGTTGTGTCAATATCATCACTGACTCTTTTCATCCTAATCACAGGATGACATCACTTTAGCAGACTGATTTAGTGGCCAGAAACAATTATAAGATTATGCAAGTCTTGATCTGAGTTTCCAGCTTTGTGTATGGCAGTTTTTCAAACTGGTGACTGGTAATGTCAGCTCTGAAACCGTGGCATTTAAACTCTGGCTTTACCAAAAACTGGCAGTGTCAGTTATCCTTGACAGTGTCTGTGGTGGATCACATTGATCCATTAAGTGTCAGTATCTAAGAAGTTGTACAGTGCCTTGAGAATGGGAAATTTTTTTTGTGTTTTTTCAAGGGTGCCTCCAGCGTAGGGATTTGCATGTCTGGTCTCATAGCATGCATGGAGTGTACAAAATGCATGTGTTCTGTGAAATCTTGAGGTCTAATTCCAAATTGGTTTCTCTTTGGCAAGCAGCATGTATTGCCATGCAAACTGGACTGAAGAAAAAGTGATTAGTGTGAGGCAGCTAGGAAGGAAAGCATCTAAGCACTGCAAATATTCTTAAACATCCAGTCTGGGAATAGGGAGTGTTGGCTAACATGTGAGAGCTTCCTTAATTTCACTTTAAAAAAACTTGTAGTTCTGTTTCTGTTCTGCTTAGTCTGACTTTCCTACTAAAAACTTTTTCGACTTTGATCCTCACAAACCAAGGATGAAGGAACAAAAATCTGTGGGGAAGCTTCCATTGACTCAAAAGTACCTGACCTGGGGCTCTGCATTCCCACAAAATGCTGTACAGCTCTTCAAGTGTTGTGGAGTTTTCAGATCAATTCCTCTCCACCAGCATCATGTTTACTCATGTTCTGTGCTGCATGTCTACATCATTGTTTCTTTTCTCCACCTCCTTGCCCGAATTTCCAGTAAATCTTATTTCTTTGGTCCAGTATCTGCAACCCATGGCATGCTTCTGTCTCTTCTTCCTTTTCTTTTAAGGTGTCATGCCTTGTGATGTGTGTCAGCTGGTCATAAAGCATGTTTAGCCTTGATGTCAGGCACCAGTAGGTGTTTATATATGTGCAGATATGTGCATATACAGAAAAAACTACTGCTAAGAGCACTGTACCTTGTGCTGGTTATGCCAGTGAACTCTTTCTATAAGAGGCTTTAATTTCTGAGCAAAAAATCTACTTCAGACTTTATACACACTGAGCTTAAGTGTGTAACTGAGTCTCTAAAGTATCTAGGTTTTCCAGGTATGTATTCCATTTCTGCTTATGATAGCTTCAGAAATTTGGCATGGCTTGCCCTGTGGCTGTAAAACCATCTGGTCTCCTGGAGTATGAGATAAATGAAACTTTGCTAATTGGTAAAAGAAACTAACTTAATTGTCACATTAATATTCTCTGTTAAATGCAGGCAAAATGTAGTAACAGCATTTCTTTCAGGATAAATGAAAGAGCAAGAATTTACTAGCTGGACCCTAAACAGGTTGTTATGGAGTCTTATGTGGCAGTAGTTGTGCATGTCAGTTCTCTGAATATGGGTATATTACAATGTCAGTTTAAACCCAGATCAGTTTGGCAGTTAGCATCAGCATCAAAAAATAAGTTTTTGGCTGTTCCTAGTTTTCAAACAACTTCTATTCAACACCTGCACTAGAATTATTAGCACACTTGAGAACAGAGCTGTGGTTTACCAATATTTCTCCCGTATTTCTCAGCACATTCAGGAGTTGTACTTTCAGTGGAGGAAGTCGAAGCTGGGCTAAAAGGTCTGAAAGTGGATCAGGAGGGGAAAATTGCCACTCCCTTTATGGCTGAGCAAATGGAAGAAGCCCTGAACATCAGTGGCTCCAGGCAGATGAAGAAGGATGGGGACATGACGGCGTTTAACAAACTGGTCAGCAGCATGAAGGCAAGCGGGACTCTGCCTTCCCAGCCCAAAGTCAATGTAAGTGCAGCCAGTGCCTCTGCTGACCTGGGGGTAACAGCCAACCCTCACCTGAATGTTTCCCTGATGTTTTTAGTGACCTTTGTTTAGTAGAGGTATGGCAGTGAACAATTGTTATTTTGCACTTGACTTTTAACAGCACTTGGATGTCACAGACACATTTTATGAAAAATCCTTTCCTTAGGATTTTTTCTCCTGAGAAAGCTGAGAGGCCTCAGGAACAAAATGTAAACAATGATTACCTGCTGCTGTGGAATGCAACAGGTGGATCTGTGATTGGTCTCATGTGGTTCTTTCTAATTAATGGCCAGTCACAGTCAGCTGGCTTGGACTCTGCCTGATACACAAGCCTTTGTTATCACTTCCATTCCTTTTCTATTCCCAGCTTGCCTTCTGATGAAATCCTTTCTTCTAATCTTTTAGTATGGTTTTAATATAATATATATCATAAAATAATAAATCAAGCCTTCTGAAACATGGAGTCAGATCCTCGTCTCTTCCCTCATCCTGGGACCCCTGTGAACACCACCACACTTGCACTATGATGAAACTGAAGTAAATACTTGTTAGCTGGAAGATTAATATTAAACAACAGATGATAGTGAGGTTTAAACTGCAAGGAATTGTAGGATGAAATTTCATCCTGCCACTAACTGCCTGAGCAGTATGCTTGACCCAGAAGCTGTCAGTAAATATTTCTGGCACCAGAAGATACTTCTAACAACCAAGTAGGTCTAAAGCATTTGGTTTTCCTGCCAAACTACGCCCAAGGACTTTTAGACCCATCCCACTTCACTAAAAGATAGTGAAGAATGGGAATTTGCCCTGTTGACAGATTGATTTCAGACTTAAATCAATACTTTTGCTTCTGGGTGTCTCTTTACATTAATGTGCACTTTTGATGCACAGAAGAATATATTAAATAATTTCTTTAACATACAAACACTTTTTAGTTGTAACATTTTTTTTAGTTAACCAATGGCTCAGTAGTCCATCTCTGGTTTACACAATTACCTAAGTTCATATATTTGACCCAAACTTGAACAAGGCACAGTGAAGTACTTGTATGCAATCTGGTACAGGCATTTTCTTAGGGGAAATCTGTGAGCCAGCTCAGCCCTTAACTTTGCTAAAATTTTATTTGGCTGTTGTTTAAACTACTGTTCAGCACAACAGATGAAATTATTTCTGTCACTGAAACAAATGTAAATAGTTTCTTAATGAGCTTGGTTGTATTTATGTCTAATTTACAGTGTTTTAATTTTCTTAGCAGAGCCTTGAAAGCCACTTAATGTCACCTCCAGAGATGTCAGGCCAGCCTCTGTCAAAGAATATTCTGCAGGTATTATTGCTGGGGGGAGGGAAGTACTTAAAAGCATATCCCCAATGAGAAAACAAAAATTATTTGAAAATAAGGCATTTAAGGCCTTATGGGACCAACAGTCAGACAAGATTCTGGCAGTGTCAGTCATCCTTGACAGTGTCTATGATGGATCACATTGATCCATTAAGTGTGTTCTTTCTTTATACTATCAAACAAGATAGTATAAAGAAAGAGCCAGTGACTAGATCAGTTTACCTAAAAATTTGTCTTGTCATGTTACTTCCTGTAATTAGAGCTTGAAAATGAAAAGCTTGCTGAGTGCCTAATTCTGGGCAAAGAAGGATTGGTGTATCTGGTTGCACAAGTCCCCCTTGTCCCTAAGTTGCTATAAATAGGGCAAGCTGTAATGTAGTAAAATGAGCTCGTTTGTGTGAATTTGTCCTATTTTTAATGTTCTTTCTTTAATTATTCTAGGAGCTTCTTGGTCCACCCATTAGCAGACCTGCTTCCTCGAATGTCTTGAGTGGGCTGATGGGTGGTTTGGAGCCTGCAGCCTCCCTGCTGGCACAGAGAGCCCCCTCTCCCCCCATCCCTCCTGTGTTCCCTGCTCGAGCTGCTTCTGCAGATTACCTGCGCCACAGGATATCTTCACCCATTGGTGAGGCTGCTTGCAAAGGGGGCTTTTATTACCCGAGGGTTTTTTAAGACTGCTTTACAGAACTATAAAAACCTCTTGGCACTCAGTGGGCAGCTAGGGCAGTGTCTGCTGTTTGAGTGCTAAGTGCCTTTTCACTTGCTAGTCTCTGATGTTAAATTCATCACCCAGACCTCACAATGAGTTCTGGTGAGGAATAATGTGCTCAGCTACTGTCTAAGAATAACTTCCAAGGAGTACTTGGCCATTTGTGCTATAAAACACTACCAGGAGCCTCTGTAGCTCTCCAGCTCTGTGACAAGGAAGAGATGTAGCTCTATGTAGATTTAAGAGGTGAGCTGAGGGTCTTCACAAGGAATCCTTAATTCATGTGGCATTATTTTACTTTGGGATATGTATTCTATGTATTGAAAGGAACTGTTAGTACTTTTAAATACAGCTGGTTTGTATTCTTCAGGTTTTGGACAAGGTTCTCAGCAGTTGCTTGGTGATCCATTTCCAGGTGTAAGGAAGCCCATGAGCCCAGTTGCTGCACAGGTTAGATGACTTTTTGTTTAATGTATTTGCATGGCTTTGTCTTCTGTGGTCTAGAGCTAACGTGTAGAAATATGTAGTTGTTGCACCCAGATGTTTGTGCTTTGTTAAGTTTACTCTGAGTGTGAGGATGCAAAGTCTAATTTGGTACAGTCTCCAAACCTCATTGCAATTTGGCCCATCTTAGAGTACCTGAAGTACAAAGTTTTTTGAAACTTCTGTTGCCTGTTAATAAAGCAGTCTGTTGGTGGGCAGATGTTGGTGAAGATGTTAGTAACTATAGCCATCAGTCTTCAATATCTTAAAAAAACTCAGCCAAATACAGGCTTTGACTTGTGTGGTTTTTATCCATCTGTACCTCAGATGAGTCCCCTGGAGATCCAGCAAGCTGCATTGGAGGGATTGGCACTCCCACATGACTTGGCCATACATGCAGCAAATTTCTACCAGCATGGCTTTGGTAAACCACAAATGGACAAAAGCAGAGATGGCTACAGAAACAGGTGAGCACCTGACTGCAAAATGTAAGGGGCATGCTGTTAACTGATTTTTAATGTGAATATTGTCTTCAGTAGATATTAGCATTAGTCACTCAGGATTGCATTGGTTCTTGGCAGTGCTGCCTTTGATGCTGTGCCAAGAGCAGAGCAGCTTCTGACTCCCTGTCCCTTCACAGGCAGCAGAGAATGACCAAATCCCCTGCACCAGGACACAGAGGGAATGCATCTTCTCCAGCCCCTGCAGCATCCATTACAAGCATGGTCAGTACCTGATGTTCAGTGGTTGTAGAACTGTCCCAGTGTCTGCAGTTAGCAGAGTACAGCAGTGGTAATTGATGGGAGAAAGGGAGGCCATCGAGTTAATCACATTCATGATGTATCTGTGGCCATGTGATACAGGAATGAGTTTTCCTTCATGTTTCACTGAGTGTCTTTACCTTGGAAAAGAGCCTTTTCTGACCACTGTCTTACCTGAAACTGAAGCAATACCAATTATGTTACCTTGACCTCATGTTCTGAAGCCAAATGAAGGTGATTATGAAAAACCAGGCCATCATATTTTGGTGCTTAAATTTTAAGACAGGTGCTGAAAGCCATGAGCTGCTTTAGAGAACACTGGTGTTTGGGTGTGAGGTGTTTGACCTAAGTGTCTGTGTGTTGAAGTAATGTCTAGGATTTCAGGGTCACTTTGAAAATCAGTGAAATCTCAAATCCAGGCTGTTGCCTCTCTGCCTTCAGTGCTGTGTAGAATGCAGTTTTCATCTAAATTCTCCAATTAATCAGTCAAGTACTTGCAGCTCCATCACGGGCCAAATGAAACAAGTTATACAGGTTTCTATTCCAAATGAGTGACTTCCACAGGTGCTATGGAACTCTGAATGGGGGAAACCCAAATGAGGCAATAATTCCCTGCAGAACATCAGCCCTGAGCTAATGCAGATGAAGCAGCTCTATAGGAATTCCTATGGAGTTGCTCTTCTGAACCAATAGCAAAGAGGAAACAGCTGTAACTTACCCTACAGCTCAGCTATTTTGTTTCAAGCCTGTTAAGGTACATTTAACTGAGAACAGCTGCAGATTTTGATATTGGACTTGCAAAAAAGCTAAAGAGAAATGCTTAATCTATAGAATAAAGCTATGAAATGAGGTGAAGTAAAATCATGGGCACACAGCAGCTGATCCAAAAGGGCTTTAAATGGAAAGGATGTGCTAGAATTGGTGTCCTCCCACAGCTGAGATGTTGTGGCCTGGATAATGAGCCCTGGGTGAGGTGAGTTTCTCACTGTGCTCTCTGCAGCTGTCTCCTTCCTTCACACCTACCTCGGTGATTCGCAAGATGTACGAGAGCAAAGAGAAAAGCAAAGAGGATCCAGTTTCTGGGAAAATGAAAATCAGTGATGTGAAAGATGAAAATCAGAGACCAAATGAAGGTATTGTAATGGCTTTAAAATACTACAGACAAAAGGGATTTGGAATAGACTCAGGTTGTCTCAGCACATGATACACCCAGGCTACCTTTAGACATTCCTGATCTGTGGAGATGAGGAGGGAGCCTGTGGGAGGAGGGGCCAGAGCTATGGAGGGGGTGCTCTTCCAGTACTGATGGGGCTTAATCTCTATTTCCAGTCAATTTCTGAGCAACACTGAGAGGGCTGAACCATAATTGTTTGCAACATTTCTTGATGAACAAGCACAGTGACAATAATGCTTCCATAGCTCTCTACACCAGTAATTGAAAACTTTGTTGTCTTGAGACAACTGAACAGTCAAAGCTGAGACTAGTTAAACTCTCAAGTGTAGCAGATCAGGGAAGCATTTTGTCACCCAAACTGATGTAAGAGGCTGTTAAAAGGAAATGCTCAATACTGGTTGCCTGACCCAGTCAGACTGACATGGCCAGTGGCTGTGGCATTGTGCTTCAGCACTGGTAGCCACAGAGGCAGCTTGCAGTTCATGGTAGCAGTCCTACTGAGAGATCTCCACTGCAGTACTTGATGCCAGGGTATTTCAGGCCTTGTCTAACTCATCTGGATGGTCTGTGGAAGTTGCTTCTGGGGGTGCCTTAGTTCTAAATCTTGCTAAGCAGATGTCAGATGTAGAAGGCTGCTGTTAACCCCCAAACACAGCTAAACTGAAAAACCACCTTTGGCCAGACTTCTGGCATAGCTCCAACTTGTAGTCTTGTCTAGGGAGGATGTCTTGTACCTCCTGTCACCTTTGGCACTGACTCATCTGTGCTGCCAGTTCAAAATTCCTAAGAAGGAAAAATAAGAATTGAAAGTGGAGTTACTGTTGATTCTAAACTAATTAAAGTTTCCTGTACAGGGATTCCTGTGGAACATAGTCCTTCTTATTACTCTTTTTGAAATAATTTGGCCAGAAGCATCCAGAAAAAAGATGCTTACTATTAAATATATATTACTACAGTTCAACTAGTTCTGGAACCAATCAAATCCAATCATTAAGCTTTAATTTTCATTAGGTGCAATCTCTAGCTGTGGACTGTAATAGCTGTATTCAATTCTAGCTACAGATAACCTACTGTCTAGTTCTGTGGAGAATGCAGATCAAGGAACTTTGCCCACCTTAGGTACCAAACTACCTGCACTGCAACGCTCTGCATGTTCCACACCTCTTACCCAAGCAAATCGTTGCACCAAAGAGCAAGACTACAGGCCCAAATCAGCTGGTAGGAAGACTCCTACAATGGCCTCCCCAGTACCAGGAGGCCCTTTCCTTCGTCCTGTTCATCAAGTCCCCCTTGTTCCCCATGTACCACTTGTACGACCTGCTCATCAACTGCACCCAGGATTGGTCCAGAGAATGATGGCACAGGGGGTCCATCCACAACATCTTCCTCTGCTACAAGCAGGTAATCCATACTTTTTTTCCTGTTCGTGCATGTTCTCTTTGAGTCTGTGTTAGGAGCAGCACAAACTGATGCTACTGATAGTCTTTATATCAGAACTTACCTTTAAAATCAGACAATAAATTCCAACCCATCTAAATACATATGTTTTGTTTTGCATGAAGTACCTGATGCTTCTCAGGTAAGAAGTTTTCTTGCTCATGTTTCACAGGTATGCTTCCTCCTGGAGTGGACCTGTCTCACTTGCAGGGAATATCTGCTCCCATCCTTGGCCAGCCTTTTTATCCACTACCAACAGCAAGCCATCACATCCTAAATCCACGCTCGGGGACACCTTTGCAGCTCGCCATGATGCAACAGCAGCTACAACGATCAGGTAGGCTAGAACAGACAGCAGGAGTGAGTTCTAGAAGGCTCCTTTCTGGGGTGTTGAGTGCACTGTGCTAGCAGGAAGCTACTTTAATTTAGTTATTCATGAAGCTACTTTAATTTAGCTATTCATGATCATTAACCTTGTGTGGGTCTCAGGTGGTTTGGGCCAATGCAAGCTGTTATGCCAGAACAAAGTCCAAGTGAAGTGTTTGGTTTCAGAACATGTGTTGTTACTGACAGATCTGACTCTTGCAGCATGTGTGCAGGCTTTCAGCCTTCTTGGGCCACGGGCCACCCACGTTCTCCAGGGAAATGCTATTTGATCCTGGTCTTCCCTTCACACCCGTCTGTGTCCGGAACTGGCAGTGTCAGGCCATTTGTGGGAGTACTAATGAAAATAAACACGTGGTACCTGGACTTCCTGGGGCTCATAGAATGAATAAAAGCCACATTCAGCTCACATGCCTTATCAGGTGATAGCTCGAGGGCAAATCCGTGCTGGGTATTACTGCACCTCTAATACTTTACATTTCACAGGCTCTGGAGCACAGGGATCACCTGCTGGTGCACAAACAGCCCCTCAGAATGTGCTGCCTCGGACTGGATTATCTCACGGGCACACACAGCTCGACCACCGCCCCAGCCAGAGGAGTGGCTCTCCCATTGGCCTTGCAAAATGGTTTGGTTCAGATGTGTTGCAGCAGCCTCTTCCATCCATGCCATCCAAAGTCATCAGTGTGGATGAACTGGAATTCCGGCAGTGAACAGTGACCACTGGGTGGAACACTTGCAATTCTTTAGACTGGATGAGAATGTCCATGGTCAGGACTTCACCTCTGTTTGGTTTTTTGGGGCTTTTATTTTTAGCACTCCTGTGCAGAATTTCCTTTTGAGAGACTAAAGCACATGGCACCTGTCCTGGTCTCATGTCTGCATCAAGACTAAAGGATACATTATGGCTTGGATAGTAAAGCCTGAAGAAATTTAGATGCACGACAAAGCCAGTTTAATCCTGCAAGTGTCTATTTTTTTTTGTTTGTTTTTGTAAGATATGTGAATGAAGTGCTGATATTCTCTAGTGTAGAGGTAGCAGCTATGGATTCCTTCTGCAGAAAACTACATGTATAGACCCTTCTGTACAGACTTGTGTATAAACAATCTTTTGTACATACACACCTAGAATAGCCTTTTTGAATCTATACAGCTGTACATAAGAGTAGCTGATAACAGTTGAGCTTTAGTTGTGCCTATGGTTTGGACCTTTCTCCATTGTACGTGTGGGACTTTCTTTAAGATTAAAGTTGCATATCCTAAGTGTGAATGAACAGGATGAAGTTGCTTTGCCTTTTCTTGCTGCTCATCTCCTCTAGGTCTCCCTCTCACATTTTTCTGTCACGTACTGTGCACTCAGTGTAGCTAAAGTGTCAAAGTAAAAGCCCACATCTTGCTGTCTATGTAACAAAGGTCTGATTCCCTGTGACTCTTGCCACCAAATGAGAGAATTGTTTCGTCTTCAAAAGCCTTGAGGATGGGACCTGGTGCAGTCATGATAAAGCCAGATCTTCAGTCTGTAGGTACCTACTGGTTGTTGCTCTTTCAAGAGGGCTGGTGCTGGTCCTTATTTAGCTGCAGTATTTTCCTTGTTTTAATCTTTCGAGCTAGTTACTAAAGGTCATCAAAATGGAGCCTTGGAATCCTCACCCTTCAACTCCTCAGTCATAGCTGTGGATATTCTGTACTGCCTTCAGTGCTGTTCATGGAAGGGAGTCCCAAGAACTGTCCTCAATCTAGTGTGCATCTGCTGATGCCATTACTGTGAAACTTGCCTTTGGAGTCTTGTTCTGTGGCTTGAAAGGGGGAGGATGGGGTAGTTTTGTGATCTTACTGTGTATATTTGGTTTTAAAATACTATGTTCCTTTTAAGCCTGTTTCACTTCCCTGAGCAGTTAAATGTTCTCTTCCATCCTTGTGCATGGTTCCTCACTTCACTCCCTCACTTGTGTTGAGTCTAGTACTGCTGTCATGTCCTGCCTAGCTTAGGCCATTGTGCTCTTTTAAGAGGTGAAAGTAAAACCAGAACTCTCACAGACTTGCTCTTTCTTAAGTCTCACTGAAAGCAAAACCAGCAGCAGGAAAAAAAAAATCACTTGTCTGTATTTTATAAGCCTTGCCAGTGTGCTGTGGTGGGTTTGTTTCAGTCCCAGAGACAGTGTTGTATGAAATAGCAAGCTGCAATCTCCAACGTGGAAGCTGTTGGAGGTCACCCATTCTTCCAGTGGTTGTTCCCAAAACAATCCCTGTAAAACATGCAATCACCAGCTTGTCCTTGTAAGATTGTTTTCATACTTTTTTAACTTGACACTTTCCCAGTAACATTCTGTAAATAAAGTTGATTCTACCAGCTCTCTGTATCAATTGCTCTTGTACTAAATTATGTCAGAATATTGATTAATTTTTAGCACTGTTCCTGTGGGTAAGATGGAACCAGGGTTTGAGTTGAGATGCAGAAAACTTCAATTAGTCCAGGGGAGGATCAGTCTGCTTTGACAAGAGTGGCCTCACTGATGACCCAGGATGGAATTGCTGCATTTAAATGTCACAGCTCAGTGTGAGGAATGAGGTTCAGTGTATTAGAAGTTGTAAAACTTACCAGCTCTAAACAAAGTGTGACTATGAGGAGATGGCAGTGAAACCCAATCTGAGCAGCAGCCTCATCTTCTGCCCCTTCCACTGAGGCTCATGACCCGAGCACCCTGCAGCATTCAGCTCACTTCTGCAGGGATTGAGAAGAAGTGCAGGTGGAAATGCTTGGTACAGAATCAAGGCTGGGCTGTTTGCTTACCAGGCTGAGGAGCAGCCACTGTTCCAAGGATTGAGTGCTTGAGTGGGTGTCTCTAATCACTTGGTCTTCTTTAATGTATAACAACATGAGGGGGAGTGTTCTTTATGCATCTAAATAAACACCCCTATAATTAAACACCCCTACTTCCTTTTTGTAGGAGGGCAAATGCTAGAGGCTTTCATAAGCACTCTTGATAGAAGCTAAAAGCTTCTTTATTTATCTTTATTAAGCAACAGAACCACTGTGAGCAATGTGCTTCTCTTGGGCACCTTCTCTATCTAGGCAGGAAATTCTTTTAAGAAAACTTAGAAACCTTCAGTGATACACAGGCAGCAGCTCACTTCCACTAGTCTAAACAACTGAAAAAGCAACTGCTCCTGGGCAGAACTGCCCAGCTTTTCCACCACTGCAGCACTATTAATAGCCTTGAAGTATTCCAAGAGGAACATTTTCAGATAAAGGCAGCTGGAACTCTGTCCTCTAGCATTGTTTCATAAGATAGGATTCTCTAGCCTCTGCTTTTCATGTTTTGTTCTTAGAACAAAATCATTCCTGATGTGTGAACTTTTTTTATAATTTGGAAGGACATGCACATGCAGCAGAACCTATCCCTGCAATCAAAGCTTCTTGTAAGATTTTGCCCTTGTGAAAGTCATTTAACCAGAGTTTTTTCATCTGCAGGTTCTGCTGGAATGAGCCCCTGCAGTGTAAGTTGGCCAGAAACATCACTTTTACCATGCAGCAAGGTGCTATAATGAAAGGCCACTTCTAAATAAAAACTGGGAGGGGAGAGAGATGGGTTGTCACAATTAATGACAAATTTCAGGCACAGCAACAAACCATGTAAGAATAACTTTATTTCTTCACAATCTGAATAACATCCTCATCTTCAAGAGTATGGTCTTTACCAACTTTCTGAGGGTTGTGTTTGACAGATGAACCCCAGACCAGTGCACTGAAAGAAGAAAAATCAAATTAAAAAGGCTTAGAAGTATGATATGCAAGCAGAACAGCAGCTATTTCTGTCACACAGCTAATACAGAAAGCAACGCTTCAGAGCTATTTCTGTTCTCCTACAAGTACCTGGCTGAGTGGTTGGTGTGAAGCAGGGCTAGAAACAGATCAAAACCAAGCCTGAGTTTGTCCTGAGTACCCAAGTGCACGGGACAGTGGCTTGCAATGCTGTGTTTAGTGCTACTTTTAAATAGCAACATAAATTTGTCTCCACAGAGGACATTCATGTAGCAAACAGCAGGAGAACATCAAATACAGCAACTGAAGTACTAAGTTTGATTGTCATAAGCAGATTTATTAAATTTAACATTTAAAAAAAGTTCTGGTATTCCCTTCTAGTTTAGAAGAGGATGAAATAATATATCTGAAGGCAAGTTATCTTCTATTCTATATATTCTTTTACAATAATACTTACTATTTAAAGTCTTTGATGAGATTTTTGTGGATCTTCATGCAAAAATCCTCCACTGTGGTCTTGCAGTAAGGTAGCACCACAGGGGAGGTGTAGTCTGGGAGCTGCCCTTTAGGTTTGGTGTAGCTGTAACACAGATGGAACCATCAGTCAACACCAAAACTTTCCTTTTCAAACCCACCATGATATTTCATCAGTGATTTGCACTGTCACCCCCAGCCTGTGGGCCAGGTCCCACTACTCCAGTGGTGCCAATGGATGCACTGCAAAACCTTTGGTGGAGCTGAGCTGAAAATGCACCCAGGGCAGCCAGTGGCTGCAGAGGGTTCTCCCTGTCACTGCAAAGGTTTCCACCTGTGAGCTTTCCAAAGGTGCTTTACAAGAAGCCAAATGGCAAGAGCTGCTGGAAAAGAACATCTTTAGTATTATGGCTCCAACTTGCCTTTTTTTTTTTTTCCGGGAAAACCTCAACATATATTAGAAAAGGCACCTGATGAAGTCTATAGCATAGATACCTAACCACAGACACAAGGCATTGTGAAATGCCTTTTCACAATATATTCTATATTATTACAAGAATATAGATATAAATTTAAAAGACAACAATTACTGTATTATGAGTATTAGTAAATTCATTCATAAGTTCATCCAAAAATGCCTAAGAATTATGAGGTAAACCTGGAATAACTTGTAGTAAAAATATCTGGAATTCTGGATTAAGAACTAACTTCTGTCAAGAGAGCTGCATCCATGACAGACTGAAAAGATGATTACATCTGGAAGCACAGTGTTACCACGAAGTTTGACTAGAGTTCCATGTTTTCAGGAATTTTTTTAAGATGTGCTTTGGTGTTGGATTCACAAGATTCCCCTTTAATTCCCCTACAAATTCAAATCAGCACTTGTGGCTATCACACAACAGCTACGATGAGCACAATTTCTGGGTTACAAAGCAAACACCAGTTGGTAGAAAAGCACTGTAAAATATTCCTCATCCATTCCTGAGACCCTTTTCAGTATCAGCCATGCACTTAACTGCACAGAAAGCAGCAATTTTGACTCACATTCGGACTAGTTTCAAGTAGTCCCAGATTTTCTCCAGCAGATCATCAAAGTTCCAGCGATGATGAGCAGATATGGGTACACAGTGTGGTACTTTGTAAATGATATCTAGTTCTTCAATGGAAATTTGGTCAATTTTATTTAGGACATAAATGCATGGGATGTAAACCCTGCAAAGAGAAAGGAATTGTTAGAGCAACCTGACAGCAGCATAGTGCAAAGAAAAAATGGTTTTAAAAAGCTTATCTCTATGCTGATGCCACATTGGTGGCTCAGCTTGTGCGGGAAGCAAAGCCAAATGACAATTCTTTTGTCTGTGACAGAGTGCAGGAGTGGCACAGCCTGGGAGCCAAAAGACAATTCTTTGTCTGTGACAGAGTGCAGGAGTGGCAGGGGCAGGGAGCCAGCAGTACCTGTTCCCCTCCACAACATCGATCAGGTCGTCGGCGGTGGCGTCGCTGCGCAGGGTGACGTCCGCGTTGTGGATTTTGTACTCTGCCAGGATGCTCTTCACTGTCTCAGCATCCAGCTCACTCTGAGGACACTGAGCAGACACACAGAGTTAAGGAATGGCAGAGCTAACAGCCAAATGCAGTGCTACAGGTAACAGTGCTGTCACCTAGAAACACTGCATGTACACTATTAGAAAGAATAGCTGCATTTCAAGTTATTGGACAGGACTGATTTCACCAGAGCTGGTCTGAGGAGAGGGAAAAACAGACCTAGATCCTAACAGCTTCATTTATATCAGTGCCCCACTGAGAGCTGCAATCAGGCATTTTGGAAGCAGTGCTTCCTTTCAATTTGGGACCAGCTGCAACACAAACCCACATTATCTTCTAGTTCAGAGCCCAGACAACTACACTTCAGGTATCAGAGTGCAGAGTTCTGCCTTTTGCTATCTCTGGCTATTTCTATACTTTTAAAGATTCAGGTAAATGGGCCGCAAGGCCTCAAACTCTGAGCAATCCTCTCAGGAAGAACACTGTAGCCACCAAGAGGCAGTTTTTGCACACTCTCCTTTGAATCTCAAACTTGTTATGTGTGGAAAGCCACTGAGGCTCAGTTTTGAGGGACAGGAAGTGGTCAGGCTCCAGGAGAGGTGTGGATCAAGGATACCTTCCTCTAAGGAAAGTAACTGCCTGCAGCACTGGACAGCAGTTCAGCTCCTAAAGAAGTCACAGCTCAGCATGGTCCCAGACATCCCACAACTACAAATGCCTCTTTCTCCAAGCAATTTGTTTTTAATTTTGGTTAAAGAAAAGTTCCAACTTACTGTGGCTGTAAGGTTAATGCCTCCTTTATCCTTTTTTTTAAAGCCAATATTGGGGGGCTTACTATTCAGACGAATTCCAAATCCCTCCAGTTCATTCTCAATGATTTTCTTGTGGCCAAGGGGTTTCAGCACGTCCAGAACAATTAGAATGAGATTACAGGTTCGAGCAACTGAGAACCAGAAAAAGAAAGTCACCTCTCAAAAAGCATGCTCACACAACCTGGGACAAAACAACCACAGCATGGCTCATGGACTGATGGCACTACCAAACCCCTGAAGGCCTGGTTATTTTTAAAGCATACTGGTTATTTTTAAGTACCAGTGTAGGACTGAAATTTATTGTGCTGGCCAAGCATCACTGATAGACAGATCTGTACATGCTGTAAGAATGACAGAGGCTGGAAAAAATCTTGCTGTCTCCATTCAGACACCAGACTGAGGACAATTAACTGGGTGAGGAATAAAACCAGCAGCCTTTTTTGGGATGGGATCACATCTGCCTGCAAACCTGGCAATGTGCTTTCACTGAAGTGTCAGTGCAGAGCACAAACCCAGCAAGTGCACAAGGCCAGAACTGAAAACAACAATATGAAAGCAGCTACTGCTTCTCAGAGACAGCTCAAGTCCAGAAACAATCCAGCTTTTTAAAGACATCAGCACAGTGAGTGAAGCCTCCATTCTCTGCACTGTGCTACATGAACCAGGGACTGGCTGCTGTCTCCAGCTCTCACACACTCACCTGCAATGACCTGCCGACCTCTGCCTTTACCATCTTTGGCCCCTTCAATAATTCCGGGCAGATCAAGCAGCTGTTTGTTCACAGGGAGGAAAGTATCACATGAGAAAAGCATTCTTCATTAAATCAATCCTACTTTTACCCTTCTAAACCAGCTGACTCTACTGCAAATCTGAACAGAGCATGACTATCTGACTGTTCTATCTTGTATTATCCCGTGTGCCATATTGATCCCATGGAATAGATTATCTCATAGGAAATAATTAGTACTACCAGAGGAACTTTTTCCCAGAGAAAGCTAAAAAGCAGGGGGAAATCCACACCTCATGAATTCCCAAGGTATTCTCAATGACTTTTACACATCACTTCTAACCTGCTGATGTCAGGCCAGACCACTCAACTCTAACAGCACAGCATCTGTACAGCCCATCCTACCCCCACAGACACAAGATCTCACCTGGATCTTTGCTCCTTTGTACCTAATGACTCCAGGCACAGTCGTCAGTGTAGTGAATTCATAGGCTGCCACTTCAGAGTACACACCAGCAAGATTACTTAGAAGAGTGGATTTCCCCACTGATGGAAAACCCACAAACCCAATGCGGGCATCACCTGTCTTGGCAACATCAAAACCTGCAAATAAGGAGTAGAAATATTTGTCTAATGATTGACATTTTCTATCTTCTAATATTCTGGACAGCAGTCACACTATTATTTTCAATATTGCCTGAAGAAAAGCCAAGTAAGCTTTCCTAGAAGAAGGATGAGGGTGGGAAGCAGATTGTTCACAATCTTTATTGCCTAGCACCACTTTGTAACACTCCATGACATGTCTAATAAAATCTTGACTGCAAAGCTTCGCAGTGGACTGTGTTTGACTTCAGTGTAAGTGGAGCATTCCCTTTAAACACTGCAGCTTAGGAAATTCACACATTTATATATAAAAACAGGTGGCTGCTGCAAAGGCGCTTCTTTGTGTAAAAACCTTAAGGTTTCTGCAAAGACTGTATGAGCCAAAATACAAAAGCACTTTCATCTACACTTCAGGAAGTGCTCCAGCCCACAGACCTAGGAAGGGACAGAAATCCTGGTTAGAGGTCCTGTACGGGGTAGGACAACAGAAAGCAAGGACGGAAGAGGGTGCCCAGAGAAGCTGTGGCTGCCCCATCCCTGCAAGTGTGCAAGGCCAGGTTAAACAGGGCTCCGAGCAACCTGACCTGGTGGAAGGTGTCCCTGCCATGACGGGGGTAGAACGCAATGTTCTTTAAGGTCCTTTCCAACCCAAACCCTTCTGTGTTTCTATGACTGTTTAGCAGATAACCTGACAGGATTTGTGGGACAAGAGCCCCCCATTAAATCGATTTCCGTCACACCTCCCGCACTCGGACAGCTCCTGCACAGACAACGCACCTTCCCCGGGGCCGCCGCCGCCGCCTCCCTTGGGGGTGATGAGCTCCCGGCGCAGCTTGGCCAGACGGGCCTTCAGCAGCCCCAGGTGGTGGGCGGTGGCCTTGTTCTTCTGCGTCCGGGCCATCTGCAAGGGCACAGGACCGAGGGCTCACACCGGGAGAGCTGTGCCGCCCTCGGCCCCTGCGCCACACCCGGGGACAGGGCCCCGCCACCCCTCCACGGCGTTGCCCACGGCCGTCCCCTCCCCGGCCCGAGCCCCGCGCCCGCCCTGTTCGGCGCTGCGGTACCTCCGCCTCAATCTCCGCGATCTTGGCCAGGGTGCCGCTCATGGTGGCGTCAGGCCCGGCCCGCCCGGCCGCCCCTCAGCGCCGCCGCTCCTCGCGCACCGCTCGGGGCCGCGCACGCGCCCGGCGACCTCTCGCGAGAGACGGCGGCTGGGAAAGGGCGCGCGGCGCGCGCCTCCGGCTTCGCGCGCTGCCCTGAGGGGAGGCGGCGCAGCGCCCCCTGGGCCGTGTGCAGAGCGCGCGCGCCGCCTCACAGAAAGAGCGGGCAACGCTGTGAGGGGCGAGCGTGAGGGAGGGATCCGTGTGTGTGAGAGAGATGCCTGAGTGTGAGGGATCCGTGTGTGTGAGAGAGATGTCTGAGTGTGAGGGATCCGTGTGTGTGTGAGAGATGCCTGTGTGTGAGGGATCCGTGTGTGTGAGAGAGATGCCTGAATGTGAGGGATCCGTGTGCCTTTGACATCCATGTGTGTGTGAGGGATCCCTGTGTATGTGAGAGATCCGTGTGTATGACATCCATATGTGTGAGGGATCTGTGTGTGAGAGATCCGTGTGTGTGAGGGATCCATGTGTATGTGAGAGAGCCGTGTGCCTGTGGTATCCATATATGTGATGGATCTGTGTGTGAGGAATCCGTGTGTGTTAGAGAGATTCGTGTGTGTATCTGTGGGGTCTGTGTCTGTGAGGTCCGTGTGTGTGAGATCCGTGTATCTGTGCCCCGTGTCCGTGTGATGCTTGCAGGCTGTGGCGGCTGTGGGACCCGGCATGAGCCGGGTGAGCGGAGCCCTGACGGGGGCCAGGGACGGTGCTGGCGCGGCTGAGGTGCTTGGCCGTGAGGGGCGGCCGGGCTGCGGCAGCGAGAGAAGCCGGGCGCTCGGCTGCCAGAGGGGACGGTGCGAGCGGAGCTGTGCGCTGAGGCAGCGGCCCCGCGGGTGTGAGAGGAGCCGGGGGTCTCGCTGCCCGCGAGGGGAGGTGCCGTGTGCCCTTCCCTGCGGTTAAACCGAAGCAGCCTCCCCCCGATCCCTCCCGCAGGCCGCCCCGCTCTGAGCCAGGTGTGTATTTGTGTATTTGTGGCACTCCGCGATCCGCAGCGCTGCCGGCCCGGGCGGCGCTGCCGCACTGCCCGCGGCGGAGCCTCCCCGAGCTGCTGCTTTGTCACACCGGGACTTCATGCCGGAGCTTTCTCACGGCTCCTTTCAGCTGAGCCCTGACCGTACCACTTTGCCCCAGGGACATCTGTAACTCTGCTCTGAATGCAGGCTAATTAAATAGAGAAAGGATTTTTTTTTTAAAGGCCCCTTCAAACTTTAAAATGCCAAGTATTTCCAGCGTTAGGCTGTTTCACAAGAAGCCAATTGGATTTCAAATTAAAAGTATTTTTACGACACGGAAATACAATTTAATAGTTGTTCAGGACTTTGGTTTCCAAGTTTGTTTCTATGTCATATTTTGTCTAAATTCGAGTATTTATAGAAACCCTTTTGTCCATGTTCAGTATCCTTTCCAGGAAGGCTCTTCTATCTCAACTTACTGCTAAGTCTGTTTCTATAGGGTATATCTAAATGTAAAACTTAACTTTAGGAAAAAAAAGCCAAAAATTCACTCTCCTGGGCCCATAGTGTGAGCACTTACAGACCCACCTGCCACATCTTCAGACAGAATTCTGAATGTTACTACTGACAAAATTGAGCTAACCTTACAACAGTTTCAGTGATAGAATTTTTATGGAATCATGATGTCTTCTTTAACTGACAGTGAAAAGGGAATAAAAGAGTGCTAGTGCAACAGGAACCACACTGCTATTTGTGGTCTCTGCCTCTGCATTTCCCTTTCTGTCTCATTTTCATCAAGAAAGAAGCCTTTATTGTCATAAACTCTTTCTAGTAGGAACTGTTATTAATATAGGCTTATACAGAGCTTGCTAAAATAGAATCTCAAATAAAATGGAATTGCTATTCCTGGTACTGTTAGTTCAGCTAAGCTAGGGTAAATATAAATGCACCTACCCTCTATATTTGTTCATGGTTTTCTAATTATTCCTTGTGAACAATATCCTTTTCCAACATGGGACACAGATTTGACCCTGGTACAGATTTTTTCCTATTTAGTTCAGATGGAGTTGAACTTGTCCATGCCTCAACTGAATCCAACCATACAATCAGTCCCCATTTGTGGTTCTCTTTAGTGAGAGGAAAAACATTGACAAAAATACAGATCCTGAATGCTCAATCAGGATTTAAGACTGCCCCTCTTTTGTGCAGTAGATCATGGTTCATTTCTGAACTTATTGCTAGTTGTTCTTATAAACTCATTCCAAATCTCATAAACTGAGTCTAACTTCAAATTATTGTTCAAAGTGGGGGCTGAATGAACAAAGATGTCAATAAAGTACATGGTGTGAATATTTAGTTACTGACTGGTTTTTGTGGTCCTGGTTTATGTTTCCATAGTGTTGTTAACATACAGCTGCTCAGTAAATCTTAAATTCTTTTTTTCTCAGAAAGTTACTCAAGCAAAGGGTATATGGAATTCAGGCACCTAAAAACTTCTTTCAGTGTTGAGTATTGTCCTTAATTACCTGAAGGGAGAAAAAATTTCATTAATAAAGATAATTAGTCTGATTTTTGGTAGCCAAATTAACACTTTCTAATTGGTTAAGATATTTGAAGTAGTTTATATTTGTTTATAACAACACTATCTTTTAAGCTTCAGAAAGGCTTGTTCAACAGAGATTGTTTCCAGGTTGTGAACAGAGTAATGTTACTTTTATTTATTGTGAGTACTGCTGTGAATTTTTTGATATAAGTGTTTTATGTGATATGGTGCTTAGAGAACAGGGTGGTTCTGATGTAGAAAATCAGGTGTAACAGCTGGAAAAATAACTGAAGGGTGGGTGGCTGGGAATGGATAAATTATGTCCCCTGAGGACTGCAGCCAAAACTAGAAAATAGAGTGTAAATGATAAAACCTTATTAAAGAAAAAGGAAAAAAAAAGGCAGAGAAGGAAAAATCAAGGAAAATATTAATAGAAAATTGGATTTCATGTCAGAAGAAATAAAAGCTCCCAGTAGAACCAGAGAGCAAATGAAAGGAGATGCAAGAGACTGAGATCTGCTCAAAAGGTTAATTGAGCTTTATAGTGGGCACTGATGGAAGATGGAGTATGTGAATTGCCATCTTTTTTAATAAAATGTGTATGTGTGTTTTTTAAATTGCAATCGTTCCATTTAGGAAATGTAGATGAAGGGCAGCAGAGGGAATACTTCCAAAGGCTGGAACTTGCACAACAGCCAGTCTCTCCTGGGACCCATTGCTGTAATGTCAGATGACACAGAATGAAGGTTCAGATCTGGAGTAAAACTCACAAATGATCTCTCAGTCCTAGGAATGACTAACTGATAAACTGGGAGTGTATCCCCTCAGCAGTTCCCTTATAATATTCCAAATAAGATAAGGAAAGCAATATTCTAAAAGCCATTCAGCAGGTGCACAAGGACTGCATCTGACAGAAAGGCTGCCTCATCAAACACTTCAGGAACACAACACAGTCTGGAATCAATGATTGGGGAAAACCAGGAGGGTTTGTTTCACCAGTGACAGGAATGTGACTGAAATGGCACACCAGCAAGATCTGAGCAATGGAGGGCTGTAGAAAAATGGATTTCCAAAAATCATCTACAAATTTCAGTCCTGCTGACACTGATCCTGAGCAAGTCTTTTCCTTTACTTGTGCCTCAGTTTTATTTTTGCACAAGAGGAATGTGCAGTTGCTGCAGAATGATTGAAACTGTCATGTTTCCATAGCATTGCCCTGCGAGGATGGTAACTGTAGCTCACTTCCACAGGAGAGCTTAGGAGCTAATGCATTTAGGTTTTAGGTCAAACCATCAAATTTAAATAAGCTACTTCATTATGGGTCAGATTCTGAAATTCTTTCTAAAACAACCAGCATTTTAGCTTGAGTTAGAGTTTTACTTACATGAGATAGTGAGATGCAAACAAAGTAAATTGAGAAGAGGCTTGCAAGTGTTTTGGATAACCATGTAAAATTTATCATTGTACAATACATATACTGTAAGTATGAAATTAATTGTGATAACTCGTGTAATGCTTCATTAAAATCACATAAAGTACCTTGTTAAAAATAAGCAGTGCATGCTCACCTAGTCAGGTTTGAGGTTTTTTTCTCCTCTTTTATATTCTAATAAATAACTCAAATACTTGTGGATATCAAGTTTATTCACAGTGCACTGAGAAGGTCATTTTAGCTTAAGAGCTCCTGTGGTAGTACAGCCCTTGTGGTTTTGGTAATTCACCTCATGCCAGAAGCTGCAGACTACACTGGCAATCAGCTGATGCTGTGTGGGCTTGCTACAGACTGCACTTCTAGATTAGTGGTGGGATTTCTGCAGGATTTCAGAAAGTGGGGAGAAGGTGACAGGGAGGAACCGAAATAATGATTTCAGGTGAAGCAAGGATCTTGAAATCTCATATCCTCTCAGAAACGATCACCTGCCCAGGGAAAAATAATCTGTATCAAATGGTAACGGTGATCTGAGTACTTATGATTTTAAGAATTATGGATATGGGACTGGAACCAGCTGACAGAGTTTCCTCATGAAAAAAGGGTAACTGCAACTTAAGGCATATAAGGAATTGGGTCATTTTAAGGTGGTTTTTCTGTTGGTTTTTGTTCAGTTTAGGTGTTTGGTTTTATTTAATTTTTACAGTTCTGCAAATTTACCCTATGGATTGTACGTTGATTTGAGAACTGGCTGCTAATTAACCCTATCATTGTATTTCAGGGAAAAACTGCTCGTGCTGAAGGGGAGACAAAACTATAATGAGCTGTAATGAGTTGACTAAGGGCCAGCTCCATGCCTGTTTGGAGGAAAGATATTTCGAAAACGCCCTATCAAAAGGTAAGAATTTTTAAATCCATAGTGCTGAATCTTCAATGGAAGCATAATACTGATTGCCTGAGGTGAAGTGACTCAGAGTTGATGCAATTCACATCTTAATTAACTCTTGAGCCAAAAGACAGAAAGTTGTGTCTCTTTTGAATGTTGTAAAATGTAAAGATGTAGCTGTTCCTAGTTGTCTTCTAGGATTAATTTTTTTTTAATTTCAGTTTACTTGTTATCTAGGTAGGAGTTTTCCTGGGGAAAAGCACAGCAGTTTAGCTGTTAATCTGTAAACACCAAACCTTTGTGCTTGCATTGCATATTTAGGAATGTATTGTAATGTATGTTTTAGGAGAAAAAGTTGTCTGTCAGGTTTGCTTAGGTAGGCATGAATGCCTAATGTACTGGGAGTCAACGAGATGGAATCCTAGGGTGCATTTCCACGCTGCACAGATCCCTAATGTGGCAGTCTTGTTTTGAATGGGTCAGGTTGCTTTGGTTCCAGGCAGTCTAGAATAAGTTAAACTGAGCAGACTGAAGAAATGAGGGGAACAAAAGGGAGATTAAGTATCAAAGGTTGGCTTCCAAGACTGTGTAAAATTAGTATAACAATTAAAAGTTGTATAGTTTAACATCAGCTCCCCACACTTTGTCGTGGACTGCCGTGCAGCACACGGAGCACACAGCACAGGGGTGCAGTGAGGAGAGTGATCAAAAAGAGGAAAACCAAACAGTGCTGTTTTCTCTTTTTAAAGTAAGTCTTCCTGTGTACTTTCCACAGCATCCTATTGCTGTCAGTTTTATGAGGGTGTTGGGTATTTTTAAAGAGTTTTCATCTGCTTCTAGAGGAGAAAGCTGACAAATCACTAAACCCACGTCTGGGTTACAGAGGAAACTGCTGTCTCCAAGTCTGAGAATCCTTGCTGCTGGGCTTGGCATTCTCATGGGACGATTCCTAATAATAAACTGAGCAAGCTTTAAAATCTAAATTTAAGTAATAATCAACCGAATAAGTAATGAATGCTGAATTAATTGCTTGTTATATCAGTAGCAGTTAATTAAAATATGGGTGAAAGCTCAGAAAAACTGACAGCTACTCACTGAAATTGCAAGTGTGCCACAAACTGCTCAGTGCTGTGTATTTCTGTGGAACATGCATAGAAAGGAAATGTTCATATGACTGATTAGCTGGCACAAGTGCTATGCACAAATGTCTCTGCTAATATTATAATCCCTGTGAAACAGTGACTAACCTTCTTAAAGAGCATAATAATGGGACTATTCTGAAAAATTTCAGTAGCCTCAAGACCTACACAGATTCACAAGTTGAAAGTGTTGAACAAATAGGTATGACTCAACTCTAATTAACATATACCCAAATATGTTTGAACAGATTCAACTGTAACAGTCTTTTGTTACCTCCTATATTTGCACACCAATTTAAGGTCTGCACTTCTGAGTAAGGCCAGTAGCAATTGATCTGCAGTGAAGCGAGCAATGTACAATGTGGAGTCCCAAATGGTACACACATGTTTGGAGAAAAGGAGATTATTAATACTATTGAAATACCAATCAGAGTGCTTCAGCAGGCACCAGGCAGCTGCAAAACATTTAGGGACACCTCAGGAATTCCCTTGAGCAGAAGTGAGACAGGAAATAGTGAGAAGCTGAATAAAGTAGCTGAAGAAAATGCCTTTATTTAAAAGAGAGGTGGATTCAAAAAAAGTTCAGCACATTCCAGCGCAGAAGATGTCAAAGAAAATAGATTATGAATCATCTAAAAAATAGAGGAAATACTGGATACAGAAAACATAAATTTCAAAATTGAAATTTAAAACTTTCTTTCACATTATCTGGAACTTTGTCTTCAAAAAGTAACTTGCTAGTTGTGATGGTAATTGAATTCAAAGGTAATCATTCCTGTGTGCTTACACAGTTATCTATGAAGAAATGCCATTTAGTCATCACATTAAATTTAGGGAACTTCACCTTACAAGTCTGTTCATAGTGATGAGCCCAATTTTTGCTCAGTGTGTTTAGTACCTGTTCATTTTCAGAAGAAATTTGGCAATGTTTTAACAAATACTAGTTGAGTGACTACTTTGATAGTCTCATATTCTGAGACAGGGTAACTTTGGGACCAGAAAACGTTCTAAGCAGCAATCCTCTAAGTGTGCTGGTGGAGCTGCAGGGTGCAGTGAGCCAGGGTACCAAGAGGAGAGCTGCAGGCTGTGCCATGGCACCGTGCTGAGGAGCCAAGGCAAAGTGTGATCCCTGCGATCACCCGGGACTGCCAGGTGCTGGAAGTCCTGAACGAGCATCCAGCAACTACTGAGAGTGTGAGCTCCCGGTGTGCTGAACTGGCATCCTCGTGCAAGTGTGAGTGGGTCACTTGCCAGAAAACAGCCATGCTTTGGGGTTTTTTCAGCTTTTACCCAGAGAAGCAGGCAGGGTGTGTGGGATGGTGCCTTTTAAACAGGAGGGCTGGAAGCTGAAACCAGAACATTCCGTGGCAACTGGAGAAAGTTCTGAGGAAAGTGCTGTGAGAGAGGCAGGACCCCCCTCCCCCTGCCTAGAGAGAGACAAAGAACAGGCGAGGAGGGAACTGAAATAGGAAGCAGGAACCATGTCAGGAGGCTGGGGGCTAAAAGAAAGCAAATTAATAAACCACTGGGGGAAAAGCACACAACTGTCCAAAGCCACTAGGAAAGATAAGCAAATTCCAGATTCTTTAACTGCTCCATGTCTGTGTGTGCTTGCAGCCTGGCTAGTGAGTTAAACATAATCATTTTCCTCACTGTAGCAAGTACAACTCCTGTGCCTGTGGCACACAGACTTAAGAGAATACGAGCACTGTGTTATCTACATAATAGGGTGTACTTAAGCTGGGTTTGTCAGCATTGCTACCACTCCAGCACGAATTTCTCTGAGTATATGTTCATATCAGGGTGTTCGCATACATAGTGCAGTAACAAAAAGTTACTGGTTATATTCTGACTGCAGTAGAGACAAACAGTTCTTATCGAAAGCAGAAGAAATCTGGTGTACAGGCTGAGGGCACTGTGTGGCCTTAAGTGTTAATGTAATATTTTGAAAGTTGGAAGCTTGGTGCGCTCATTTGCACATCAGTACCCAGAATGCTTTTTCAGTTCCACCACTATTTAATTCAAGTGCTGGGTTTGAGCTTTTGGAAGGCTCTGTAGTTTGTGATGCCCTCACATGAGCCAAGTTCACTATTTTCCACAGAATAGTTTAAGTGACAATATTAGATCGTGAATAGGAGGTCCAAGCATTCTTAATTAGGCTTGATGTTACAAATGCAAAAAAAAAGTGTCCTTGAACACTTTTTTCCAAGCGTTGTCTTTAACAAAACAAAGAACTCTGTTTGGGGAATATGTGTGTGTGATGGGAGGGGGGGGGGGAGATGTTTTTTCAAAAGTAGAGAAAAATTCCTCTCTGAGACAGAAAGCAGATTTCAGATGCAAATGAATAACGATGATGTTGAAATAGCAGCTCTTCATAGACCGCGAGCACACAGGGAAGATTCAGCACTAGGACAGTCCAGGCAGCCCCGCGCAGTGAATTCGGCGGTGCATTTCGGAGCGTTTAACCTGGGCCCGGGGAAGGGTAACTCGAGGGAGCGGGAGCCTCGCCGCGCTGGGGCGTGGGGCGCTCCGGGCGCCGTGGGAACCCCGGGTGCGCGGGAGGGGCTCCGCGGGCAGCAGCTTCCCCAACATGGACGCAGCCGGGGCTCGGAGGTGCCCGTGCCTCCCGCAGCCCCCGGCCCGCGGGTACCGTTCCTCCCAACCGCTCCCAGGGGGAGGGCATTTTCGCACTGGAAGAATTCCCGCTGTACCCCTTCCCTCCCCCACAATGCCGGCGCCGCGCTCTTCTAGCGAGGCTGAGAGTTGATCGCGTACGGGGGGTGGGGGTGAGAAATGCAATGAAAGACCGGGGGGAGGCCGGTCTGCGCTGCAGCCCCTGGCCCCTCTGGGATCGGCTCTCCTCAGGCGAGCCGAGGAGGTGGGGGCCGCTCTGCGCCTCTGCAGCTCCGGGAGGGTTTGCATTGGACGATTCGCGCCTGGGGAGGGGGGAAGGTTGCCTGCAGCCCCCCCCGCCGGCCCCTCCTCCTCTCTCCAGCGGGAGGGGGGTCTCGGGGGCGAGCTGCAGCCCGGATATTTGGGGGAGGGGGCGAGCGCAGCCCCACCACCCCCGTGAGCCGCAGGGGGGGGGCCTCGCTGCCGGCTCGGCATTGGAGGATCGGTGCTGGGGAAGGGGGAGACTGCAGCCCCCAGCCCCCGCGGGCGGGCGGGGTGGGGGCCGGCCTGCTGGCTCTGGCTGCTCTTGCATTGGCGGATGCGGGGAGGGAGGGGGGGCAGGAAGCGGGGGGGGCAGGGGGGGAGCCCGAGTGGCTGGAGGGGGGGTCTCCGCGAATAGGGTGGGGGTCTTCTCGTCCAAAGAAGAGAGGAAAGTTTGCGGCGCCGGCGGTGAGGGTGCGTCGAAGCGGGCGGGGCCCGGACCGGGGCCGGTGGCGGCGGCGCTCGGTCGGGGAGCAGCAGCCGGGGGGCCCCCGCTGGATTTTTGTAGGGGGGGTGGTATCGCCCCCTCCTTCTCCTCCCCCCAGGGGTGAAAGTGCAAGAGGAAGTGCAGCCGCTGCCATCTTTCCTCCGCTCCAAACACACAGGGACGGACGGAGCCGGCAGCCCGGAGCCGCCGCCGGACCCCCGTCCCTCCCGGCCGCAGCCGCCGCGCCGCGCACGCCCCTTCCCGCGGCGGCTCCGCGGCCGCAGCGCCTCGTGGCGGCCGGGCCCGGGCGGGGCTCGCGCGGCCGCGCGCGCGCCTCGGCCGCCCGAGCCTTTTGTCTCGCCCCCCCCGCGCCGCGCGAGCCCCTCGCGCTGTGCAGGGAGCGCCGCGCGCGCGCCGCCGGCCCGGGCAGGGGCGGGGAACGAGCAGGAGGAGGCGGCGCGCGCCGCCGGGCGGCCCGAGAGCGCGCGCGCCCCCTGCGGGCGCCGGCGGGGCGCGCAGCCCCCATGGAGCGGGTGAGCGAGGCCGCCGCCTGCGGCCCCTCGGCGGGCTGCTACACCTACCAGGTGAGCCGGCACAGCGCCGACGTGCTGCACAGCCTCAACCAGCAGCGCAAGAACGGCGGCCGCTTCTGCGACGTGCTCCTACGCGTGGGCGACGAGAGCTTCCCGGCGCACCGCGCCGTGCTGGCCGCTTGCAGCGAGTACTTCGAGTCGGTGTTCAGCGCGCAGCTCGGCGACGGGGCAGGTGGCGGCGGCGGCGGCGCGGAGGGGAGCGCGGCGGAGGCGGCGGCCGGCGGGGCCGCGGCGGCGACCGGCGGCGCCCCCGGGGGCGGGCGGGAGCTGGAGATGCACACCATCAGCTCCAAGGTGTTCGGAGACATCCTGGACTTCGCCTACACGTCGCGCATCGTGGTGCGGCTGGAGAGCTTCCCGGAGCTCATGACGGCCGCCAAGTTCCTGCTGATGCGCTCCGTGATCGACATCTGCCAGGAGGTCATCAAGCAGTCCAACGTGCAGCTCCTCGTGCCCCCCGCACGTCCTGACATCATGCTGTTCCGTCCGGGGGCTGCCGACCTCGGCTTCCCTCTTGACATGACCAACGGGGCCGCTTTGGCGCCCAATGGCAATGGCATCGCTGGCATGCCTGAAGACGAGGCCACGCGCGCTGCGCTCAGCGCCGCGCAGTCCTCCCTCCCTGTCCTGCAGGGCGTGGACCGCCTGCCCATGGTGGCGGGACCTCTGTCCCCACCCCTGCTGGCCTCACCCTTCCAGAATGTTGCTGCTAGTGCCCCCACTTTAAGCACCAAGAGGGGCAGAGGGCGTCCCCGTAAAGCCAATCTCTTGGACTCCATGATGTTTGGTAGCCCAGGGGGCCTGCGAGAGGCCGGTATCCTGCCGTGCGGTCTCTGTGGGAAGGTGTTCACTGATGCTAATCGTCTTCGGCAGCACGAGGCTCAACATGGGGTGACAAGCTTACAGCTGGGCTACATAGACATCCCACCCCCACGGCTGGGTGAAAATGGTGTTCCTGGTCAGGACGACCCCGACGCACCTCGAAAAAGAAGCAGGACGAGGAAACAGGTGGCCTGTGAGATCTGTGGCAAGATTTTTCGGGACGTGTACCACCTGAATCGGCACAAGCTGTCACACTCTGGCGAAAAGCCTTACTCTTGTCCGGTGTGTGGCTTGAGGTTCAAGCGAAAAGACAGGATGTCCTATCACGTTCGATCGCATGATGGCTCTGTGGGAAAGCCCTACATCTGCCAGAGCTGTGGAAAAGGCTTTTCCAGGTAAGAGCGTGCTCGTATGGACACTGACACAAACAGAGACCTGGGGAGTTGACTTTCCCATCCCTTGGAAATGTACTTAGGATAGTTTGACTGTTCCACTTTAGAATGTTTAAAGGAATGAGACTTCCATCATTTCCTCTGAGATGCTGTCTTCTGCAGTCTCTTGGAAGGGTTTAAAAGTAATTAAGCCATTGAACTGGGAGTCAGCTGGCTTCTGGCTAACGTTCCCAGCTTTGTCCCAGAGTCGCTGTGTGCGTGTCCTTGGGCAAGTCAGTCAGGCTCTGCCTCAAACGACTCTTCTGTGAAATGGATATTGAAATAATTACCTGCCTCACAGAAGTGTCTTGAGATCGCTGATGTGTAGGTAGCTTGAAGGTGCTGTTGAAGTGCAAAATAATACATCTCAAGATTATTATTTTTCTCGTATCCATTTTAAATTTTCTTTTTCTTAACTTCCCTTCATTTCTCTTAGTTCGTAATGTTTTTTATCACCCAAATGTGAAGGAAGAGGTGAGATTTCAAAGGCTGCAGCATCAAGTATCTTTTAATACATGATCTTTGTGTCCTTTGGGTTTACATCCTTCTGAAGGGGATCCTGTTTCTGCCCTGCAACATACGTAAGATCTGTGCATTTAATGTTGCTGATTTTTTGTTGTCGCTGTTTGTGGGAGCTAATTTAATAAGTAGTTTGGTACGCGTAGTTGTGTTAGTGGTATCTTATAGTCTTGAGTTAATGAATTGGAAACTTTTTTGGAAGTTTGCCGCTCGCTTTGAGTGTAGAAGTAGTGGGGGGGAGGGGGATGTACTCTGCTATTTCTGTACCAGCAGTCGGTTTTCCACAGCAGTTGATTTGCTCTGACGTGAGGCAAGGACTCGAGATCTGAGAACAAATCAAAAAGCCACCAGGCTGTGTAAATTGTGGAATTTTGCCCCCGCTCTCTTTTTCATAGAGGGACTTTCTGTTATTGAAATAAATTATGAAAATGTAGCCCCCTCCTCCCTTTTTAAATCGGCAGTAATTAGGGATGCATCTTCATAAGGACTGCAGATTGAGTGATGGAAGGTCACAAAATGAAAATTTCATCTGTGGCTAGAAGTGAAAGTACTTTTCTTACTATAGCGCTACCCGGGATGGTGTGCCAAGTTTCATTGTTTTCATTGACACTTAAGGATTTCTGCTGTTGCTGTATGAAAGGTTTTTGTCATTAAGGGGAAGTGAGACATCCACGTTGAGTTCTTATTTTCCTCAGTAAGTTCATGTGAACAGGCGGGAATGCTGTTACAAAAGTTAACAACAAACCCGTTTGCATATCTGTAAAACCGAAGTATGAATGAAAACTAGAGACTCTTTCGGCATTCACTCTTAGGAGCAGCCAGAGGAAGTTGGAAGTGTGATGTCTAATTTTAGTGTCCTTTCCTGTATTCAGCAGCGCAGCACGTGAGGCTGCTGGGCTTGAGGGACCCCGAGGAGCCCAACCCGTCAGTCCGGTTCCCCCGCCCCAGCCCGCGCCGCAGCAGCGGCTGTGGGAGCCCCACTGCAGAGTCCCGGCCTGATTTGTGTCCGCAGTGCGCGAATTCCATCCCGTGCCCTCCCATTGGCAGCCGGGAAGTTGGGGGAGGAGAGGGTGGAGAACTTGTTTCCAAGCAGTTTTGGTCTCGTACAATGAAAAGCTTTCTTCCCACCCACCAGGACAATCTGCAGCTCTTCAGTCCTTTCTTCTTCCAAGTAGGCTTTGCTGGTTGTGAAGGATGCTCTCACTTTCTACAGTAATGATTTGCTCTTCCATTGCACCTTCTAGTTGGAACGTTCAGAGCACTTTATTGGTATTAAAGCAGTCTCCCTACCAAGCTGTAAGTTAGGAGTATTTTTTCATCTTGCAGGTGGAAGATGTGTCACAGCAGCAGAGTTTCGATAGTCTTTTTGCAAGAGGTGCTTAAAGTTGGCTTTTTACATCTGTGTTTAGGACATAAACCAAAGGTTGTGATTCTCAAATATTCAGCAACTGTGAATCAAAGTGCCCTGATTGTTGAGGTCTAAATAGGATTTTGGATGGGGACATGCAGGCTTGAAAATCATAACTTGTATTTCCTGTTTCCTCTGATCATTCAGTCATGATTTCTTCCCGAGCAAATGCTGCTTTTTTAGCAACTTGCAGAGGGTACATAACAAGGTAGAGTCCCAGCTGTTGGCAGTCTGGTTCTTGGAAAGTTAAATATCACTACAATTGTCATAGATACAGCACTGGGATTTTTTTCTTTTTTACTTTTTTTTTTGTGTTAAAATTGTAACTTTATTTTTAGTATTTGTTTTAAATGTGCTTATGTGTATTTTCCTTTAAGGCCAGACCACTTGAATGGACACATCAAACAGGTGCATACCTCAGAGAGACCTCACAAGTGTCAGGTAGGAGCCAGAGGGGTTCAGACTGATGTTGTGGGTAATCTTTGGCATTGCATTTATGTGTGCAGACAATTTTGGAGTACCAGTAGAATTACCATGTGTATGTGATTTGGGATAAATGTGTGTGAAGAACAGTGTTCCACAGTGACATCTGCTTTACACCCCTCCCTTCCCCTCTCACCTCACAGCTTTATTCCTCCTGCCTCTCCCCCTTCCACCCCTGTTCTTCCCTGCTCTGCTGTCCCAGTCTCACCCTGGATCCCTTCCCCAGCCACTGGGCTTGGAGTCCCTGGCACTGATGATTCCCTCCCTTTTTTTAAATTGCAGTTGTTGCCATCAGGAGGCTCCAATGTTGACTTCATTTTTTTTAGAATAACTTCTAAAAAAATTAGTAAATTGTAATTATCGTAACTTGTCAAGATACTATTTTTTAAAATTGCATAGCCTTCAGAACATTGCACTGAGCAAAATTGGAAGCTTTTCTATCTCAGGGAGAATATGAACATCACAATATTCTTTGTTGTACAATGTCATAATGTTGTGTATGGTTTTTTATAGTTAATAAGGTTTGAAAGATCAAATGAAGGAAGATACTTTGTAATCCATGTATAGAAAGATTTAAAAGGTGCCTGGAAGTATCAATTAACACCAAGTTGAGAATCAGCTTCCACCATCACACATTGCCATCAGAGAGATGTTGGGCAAACTTTTGAAACAGTTGTTGGGCTAACAATCTCCATGCTTGGCTTCTGAGGAAATAGTTAATATTTATCTAAAGAAGCTGAAGCAAGACTCTGTTCTTTTTTTTTTCTTTTGAAGACAGTGAAGGTTAGAGGATTTTTTTCTTCTAAAATACTTAACCATGTTTTATGAAGCTAGACAATCCTACATGATTGCTGCCTCCTGATCTGCATTGTTGCACGTTTTGACACACCTATATTTCCTTCAAATTATGAGAGTTTTGAAATATTTTGAAATTTTAAGAATCCTGATAAGTTTCCCAGACAGGTGGAGCCATCTAAAGGTTTCTGTTGACATCCCTGTGATCTGTGAGAGCCCAGCACATTTGAAAGTCAGGCCACAGAGCTGTCACATGGATTTAACTGCCTGTCCTGCAGAAAGCCTTAGATTGGCTCAAGTGTCTTGAGATGATTTATGGGTTACAGATTTATACAAACCAGAAAATTTCACTCCTGAAAAAATTCACAGTGTGGGGACAGTGAACTGATGATGAATGTTTGCATCCCAACATGAGCAGACACTCAGCTGATACCCAGATTGCTGGGTGAACACTTCCAGATACCAGGGATAGCTGAGAATTGTCCTTTGCCAGCTGATGACCAATAATTCTTTCATAGTTTAACATTGATTTAAGAACATTAAATACCAGCTCTGTGTGAATCACAGGATACACTAAGAGCTCAGAAGTAAAGAAACATGGGAGCTATGATGGCACAGCCAAGCTCAACTCCATTTCCTTGCACACATGTATTTTGTGATAGCAGTTTCCAAGAGCAGTCTTTCTTACTGTGTGTCATCTAAAGTGCCATGGTACTGTCTGCACTGCTCATTTCAGCTCAAAGGTACAGCTATAGGTTACAATCATCAACACAGAGTTGAGACTGTCCTTCAGGCTTGGGTTGTTCTTGATTTTTGATTGCTTAGCCCTGCAGAGTTAATTTTTCATGAATGTTAAGGTACAGAGAATTTGTTTATGACCTGTTCTGTCTTTGCAGAAAATGTTTTGCAATGTCCTATCAGATTTAGAAAGTCTTCTTGACTATCCACAGATCTGCTGTACATTGTAGAAACCACAGAAGGGATGCAGTCACTGAAAACTTGTTCCAAATATGAAAACTGATGAATAAATTGATGATGTTCTCCCATAATCAGTTATGCATCTGTTCCTTTATATGTATCTAACACAAGATCTGGTCATCAAGTAGGAAAAGAGCTTAATATTGGCATGTTGTTTGCCCATTTTCCATTCTCTTTTTCCATTGATTTTGTTTGGCAAATTAGCTCCCCCTGAGAGCAGCCTGAACAGCATTGAGCATCCTTTTTGAATCTGTTCAGTTCCTGTTGAAAATTCCTGTTATTGTCATGCTTTGTTTATGTTTACTGGAAAAGAGAATTACTGCATAAACAGCAGAGCACTCCAGAATCCTCTCCTGTAATAACATTTTTGAAATTTGTGCTCTGTTATGATTTAAACTGACCATTTACCTGAGCTCTTAGGTATCTTTGCAAACTGGTGATATATCATGTTTTGTTGGTGTGGCATCACAGCACACTTTGGAGTACCAAAAAGTGGGAAGATATCAACCCAACTTCAGAATGAATGAAAGTATGAGAAACAGGACAATTTTAAGCTGAACATCCCTACAACAGCAGTATTTTCAGTGCTCAGTTTGTAATCCTGCACTCATCCCCTGAAATAACAGCTGTGCCTCACAGATCTCTCACAAGTATCCTGACTTCAGCACCTCTAGCACCTGATGCCAAAGCCTTGGCTCCAGCTCTTTCATTGCTGTTAAGGTGGACTCAGATTAGGGGAGATCTCCACAGAGAAATCAGATCCAAGAAGTTGCTTTGGTGTCCAGGCAAATGGCACTCTGGATCTTTTCCCCTGGATTGTTGCACTGGTGAATTTGTACTTTTTTCCCCCAGTCTGACAGTTGAGTTCTGGCTATAGCAGGAGGAGTGGGTCAGTTTTATGGCCAGGATGGGGCAGCTCAGTTCCTGACCCCACAGGATGGGGTGAAGAGGAGGAATTGGGTCAGTTTTATGGCCAGGATGGGGCAGCTCAGTTCCTGACCCCACAGGATGGGGTGAAGAGGAGGAGTGGGTCAGTTTTATGGCCAGGATGGGGCAGCCCAGTTCCTGACCCCACAGGATGGGGTGAAGAGGAGGAGTGGGTCAGTTTTGTGGCCAGGATGGGGCAGCTCAGTTCCTGACCCCATGGGATGGGGTGAAGCTCTCCATGTGTGAAAGTCAGGCTGCAGTTGGGAGCAAACACTGATCTGAAAATCTGTGCACATGGAAGAACAAGGGGAGAAAACACAAGTTTGTTCCTCTCAGAGACAAGGCAGGGTGTTCATCAGGCAAATTAAATAAAATGAAAAATGCTGGTAAATTAAAGCACAACTTAATTGGCATCCCAAGTCCAGTGCGTATCCCATTGATTTCAATGCAGAATGAGTTTCTTCCTGTCCTAATTTCTCTACCTTCCTGCCTATTAGCAGGAAAATGGCAGCCACCATGGAATAAGCTCAGAGACATCCACATCCATAGAAAAGTTGAAACTTCAAGAGGTATTTCTTAAACAATGTTTTTTAAACTTTATATATTCTTTTTGATCTATTTATATACCTGTGCAATGTTTGATAGGAAAGCACTGGAGAGTTTTCTTCTATGATTAACAATTAATGACAAATACTTAGCACTCATTTAGCACTTCACATCTTTCATAAAATAAAACTTTTTTTTTCTCTATACCTTTTATAAATATTAACTATTTGAATGTTAACTTTGGGATTTTCTTTAACCCTAGTCCTGTCTCCCATTGTTATGATTCAGCTAAACTGGTTCTTGCTTTCTCCACTGGACTTAATTATTGTTTTTAAGCTTTGTTGCAGATATATTTATCATAAAGCTTATCCAAAGATGAGCTTTACACAACTCAGCAGCAACAGTGAGAAATCAAACACATAAATTATTATATTGCTTTTGCCTAAGCTTTCAGCTTGCTAAGTTCACTGTGGGATAGATTTGGTTTGACTTTGGCATTGTTGTATTTATGTGATTTGTCTCTGGTCTGCTGCTCATTGGCTAAAGCACTCCTAATGCTCAGGTATGGACCTGCCTGTGCTCCATAGCTTTACAATTATTGATGATGGATCTCTTGGCTGTCATTGTTGGTACTCCAGTCATACATCTTTAGCAGATACCCTGCAGATTGATAAGTATCAGTGCTGCAATCCTGCCTTAAGAGAGTGCTTACCTCTAAGAACACTTTAGTAAGTGAAAGCTGCACCTGTTTTGCTCAGCGCTGTGTACTGAGATTACAACTGAAATCTTTCATGTTTAAGAATCTACCTCTTAAACCTCAATACTTGTCATTTATAAATCTTTTTCTGGTGGGCAGAGTTAAACTGTGTATGTCACAGAAATCCAGATAATTTTACTGTTGCCCTTTTGATTTCATTAAGTCCTGATCCTCTGGAGTGTTAAGCCTTGTACTTGCTGCAGAGCAGCCTCAGCTCCATGGGAGTTTTCCACACTGGAGCATCTCACAGGATCGAGGGAGTGTAAAGCCTGTTGAAATTGATAGGTGCTTTTCAGCTGCCTTCAGTGGTTTTTGGGTTAAGCTCTTGATTAGCTGAATATTATGTAACTACATTATTCTCTTCTGTATTATCAGTTCCACTTACTTGAATTATAATTCTGGAATTTTACTGAGATTGTTATTTTAACAAGTCTTTTCTCTATTGAAACAGTGGTTTAATTACACACTTATATTTAAAATACAACTTATACCCAGTTCCCAAGACAGTGAGCAGCCTTATACTATTTTTGGGGGGTTTCTGGTTATATGTCTTAAAACTGTGATATTTTATATGAAGTTGGTATAAACAAAACACTGTACACTCTTGAATGTCACTGCTCTGCCTTGGTCTGGTTGTTCTGATGTGTGTTTGCTTTTGTTTCTCCTCTTGCACTTGTGAAATGGTTTAGGCTATAACCCTAATCCCTTGTGCAGCATATTGCTGCTGATTTATTTCCTTTCACACCTTAGAGACAGAGCAAGCCTTTCAGAACCTGCAGGCTGCTAGAACAGGCTGTGGGCACAGCCTGCCTGCCTGCCCATTGCTGGGGTTAGAAAAATGGGAGGGAGCCTTCACTTACCATGCAGATCTCAGCTGCAAAGTGGGCAAACAGAATCAATATTATCTTATGCCATATCAAGCTTGTTTTGTGGCAGTAAGTGGAATATGATACCTTGACCAGGGGTAAGTTAAAATAGATTACAATGTCATGCAGTTATTTGGATATCTGCTCAGTTTTGAGGCTTCACTGCTGTGGCTTGTCTGCACTGCTGCTGTGGATACCAGGATGACTCTTCCACTGTCTCTTGTCATATTGTCACCCCAGATAATTCTGTGATCCTTTGTTTGTATGTCTTCACACTCCAAAGGAATTCTGTGTACTGAAGTTAGATTTATGTCATCAAAGAGTAGAATTGAGGAAAATGACAGAGAGGATGTTTGAGTGGTTTAAAGTGATTGTAATGGCTCAGTGAAATGGCAGAACTTATTGTAAACACAGCAAAGTGGTTTCTGCTATTTCTTTTGTTAAATATTACTTAAAATTTTAGTATCTTCATCCTCAGAAAGGAGCTAAAAACTTACAAGTCTATCTTGGAGGAAGTTTTACTGTCTGTAGTGTGTCAGAGCTGTTTTCTTGCTGCTTTAATTCTTTTGAGTGGTATCATTACAACTTGTGCAATGTGTTGGTGTTCTGGGAGAAAATGGCTCGTGCATCATGTCATTTTTTGTGTTTGCACAGTATCTAAGGTATTTGCTCTAAAGAATACTGAATATATTCAGCAATGTCAGTGCTGTTGGCAGAGCTGCTGAGTCACAGGGTTCTGTTGTACCTGCAGACCTGCAATGCCTCCTTCGCCACTCGGGACCGGCTGCGCTCACACCTGGCGTGCCACGAAGACAAAGTCCCGTGCCAGGTGTGTGGGAAGTACCTGAGAGCAGCGTACATGGCAGATCACCTGAAGAAGCATAGTGAAGGACCAAGCAATTTCTGCACTATCTGTAACCGAGGTAATGAGGAAATTGTTGTTTCATTCCACTGGAATGGGCTGGCACTGGAGGGGAGCTGTAAGGCTGCGTGACTCCCTGCAACAGGAGGAGGCTGTACCTTGTTTGTGTACATACTCTGCTTTTCCTATGGAATCCTTAACCCTGAAACTGATGGAGTACAGGTCTGGCCTTTTCACATGGCAGGTAGTTCCCAAAGAAACACAGTTTAAATCTAAAGCAAATTTTATTTGCTAAATTGTTGTCGGTGTTCACAGGGGTTTGTAGATGGATGGAAGAGACAAGATCTTGACTCCATTATCAGAAGGCTTCATTTATTATGTTAGGATATATATATACATTATAACTATACTACATAGAGATAGAAAAGAAAGAGGCTTCTTCTGAAGCTGGCTATGCTAAGAAGGAGATAGAAAGAATGAATAACAACGGTCTGTGTCTCAGCACAGAGCAATAGCAGGTCCATGGTGAGTGGTCAGCAGATCCAAACATCTACAGGGGACCAACCATGGGTGGACCTGTTGCATTCCACAGCAACAGATAACCATTGTTTGCATTTGCTGCTGAAAGCTCTCAGCTCCAGCAAGGAAAAATCCTACAGAAAGGATTTTTCACAAGGAATGTCTGCGACACTAAATAGCCAGATCTCTCTGCAATAACCACGATAAGTTGCCTTGCTGCTGTTCAATATACATCTTCTTATTTTTTTCCTATACCTGATTAGACTGGAGCCCTTGCAGTCAGTTTGGAAGAAGAATGTTTTTGTGTCTTTGAAATACACATTAAGTTGAAAATCATACACTGAACATAAATCCTACATTGTGTTACTAAGTATTACTTAACCTCCTGGTGCAATAGAGTCAAGCTGCTTCTCCCTCTTAATTGCTTTGTACTAATGTACATTTCTAAAACATACTTTGTAAAGAGCACTAGAAATGTGGTTTACCTTTATTTGTACAAATACAGCTTTTCACAGTTGGAAGGGACCCATAAAGATCACAAAGTCCAGCTCCCTGCTTCATGCAGCACTATGTATAACTAAACCATTTGACTAAACTTGTGAAGCTTTTCCATCTTTTTGTGGTACTCTTCAGTTGGAGAGAGCTGGAAATTTAGGCTTTGTGGGATGTAAGGCAAGCTGGAAAAATTATTTTGACTTGCTGGTGGTTTTTTTTAAGGGATTGATTCACAAGTTCAAAATGCCTTTTTGGCTCACACAGGTATACATAGCTAGTAGGTGTTAGAAGAGATTGCTGCTGTTTTTTGGGATTTGATTTTTCTGGTGAGTCTTTTTTCCTGACATGTGTTCTTTTTTCTAGTTTAAGAGAGGTGAAATCCTTTGAGAAAATAAAGCTCTTCTGTGTTTAATGTGCAGACTGTACAGGGAGCTTATGGAGTTGATGAGTAATGACAATAAATTGCAAGGGAGGTGTTTCCTAGTTGAACAATCTGTAAATCCTGAAAGTGATGCTGTCAGTGTGAATGGAAAAGGCATCTGGGTTGAAAATCTTCAGGTTTTGAAGCTCCAGGTAGATGGTGTGAAATGAAGCTTGCCCTCCTTTTCAGAAGGCCTGGCTTCTGAAAAACAGAAGTTTAAGCTTATCCTGACTTTTTTTGTGGCAACAACAAGGCAGATCTTGTTTGAGATGCAGGTGCTGTCCTGCTCTCCTGCCGTTGAGCAGAGTGCCAGACAGAAGCTCAGATGGGCCGGGAGGAATTGTCTTGTTTCACGATTTGTGAGCTTGAATTTCAGCTTTACAACCACTGGATGTCACTGCAGCTCTTTGGAAACGGAGCCAGAGTGACAAAGACAGACCCGGCATTCAAACAATAAAATGAATAAAATGACTGAGTGGTTTATTCACATTTTACAAGACTAAATGTACAGTGGGAATTTAAATAAAAGATACACTTCTCTGTAGAAGGATAGGGAACCTGTTGTACAGCAAACTTTAAGCAACTACTTTCTTCTTACAGTTTGTGTATTTTATGGGAGTTGTCACAATTGTCTGCTGTGAATTTCAGTTTGCATCAGGATTTTAAAAATGTAATTATGAATAATGAATAATGTTAAATTTCATAGGAAGTGTTAAAATTCATAGGAAGGGTAAGCTACAGACTGGATTTATCAAACAGTTGTGTTGTAAACTCATTGTTTTATGCTGTAAATTTTGATTATGGGTTTGTGATCAATAGCAGAATTTTTAGTCTCAGGTGTTCTAGAATCAAAGTATAATGTTCATTGTTTTAAATAATTATGTTTTAAACTGTGGAACCTGGCAAGATGAAGTCTAATGGAAAATTTCTGGATTAAAAATATCTATTTGATAGGCATTGGTGCAGTCAGAAGCCACAGACAGTAACCTGATCACAGCTGTGCCATGGCTGAGGTGCTTGTGCAGAGAGATTTTGTTTATTCTTCCCTTGGCTAATGTGCTGATGTATTTTTTAATTGAAACTTAGCTGGCTCTGGATATAGTAATTGTCAGCCTCTGGATATAGTAATTGTCATGCAGGAATGCTCTACAGGCTCAAGCTACTTGTGGAGAGAACTTTGGATGTTGGCCAGTTCAAAAAAAAATAGGAAGTGTCTGGAAAGGTGACATTGCTGTGTTAATGACAGCCTCAGCCTCCCTCAGTCTGTGCCACGGCCCTGAGGCTTTGCTGTGCCCTCAGTGAGTGCCTGGTGCTGTTTGAGAGGTTTGTAGGAGATGGGGATGGAGCTCAGGACCTGGCACAGAGCAGCAGGCAATACTCTGCCATGTCATGTGGTTCATTTCTTTATCATACTTATTTCTTTTACTATGTGGCAGTATAATTTTTAAAAACTACCAGCTGTGAGTTGATTTTTTTTCCAGGTTGTTTTCTTACTCAAGGTCTTTATGCTTAGAGTAATCATGGAAGCAGTTAAATCTTGTTAAATCAGGGAAATAGTGAAGTGGTTCTGGGGGGTTTTATGTTGGTTTTTTTTTTTCCTCCTGGGATTTTGGGAGTTGTTTATTTTTCTTTTTCTTTTTTGGTTTGGGATTTTGTTGTTATGGGGTTTTTTTTTCTTAAAGAATTTGTCTAAAATGTGCTTAAAAAACTAATCCTCAGGCCTCACATTTTTAGACAAATTCTCTTTAATTGGTTTAAATAAAGGAGACGTGCTCCTGTTGTGTTGTTACACAATCAGTTACCATCCTTAGGAACTTTATTTGCTTGTCTGGGCTTTTTCAGAGTATTCCAGAGATTAATGACTTTGGTGCTTAGTAATGACACCTGCAACTCAGAACTTGGGGGTTGTGTTTCAAACTCATAGACATTGCTTGTTTCACAGAATCAGATTAGTTAGGAAAAGGGTAAATATTGCAATCACAAATGAGAATTTATTTTTTCATGCTGAATTCTTTTACATTTATGGGAGACAGAGTCCAGTAAATAAAGACACATTCTCCTCATGTTCCAGCTAAATCTGAATTACAATTTTTGAACAAGGAGCATCCTGCAATTATTTCTATCATTTATCTCCTTGTCTAAGAGATCAAGGGCCAGGTCCCATTTGTATAAAGGAGATCTCTATACATGTTTTTAATATTGGTTCTTCTGGTATGAAGAAACAATCTGTATTGCAAAGTGGAGAGATGTGTATGAATAAAGCAATAAATACATTCCTGCTCTGAAAAACACTGCCACTTTATCCTCTGGATTAGTCTGCCTTTGCTCTGAAAGAGACTTTGAAGAGTGAAGGATTATGGTCTATAAACCCCCATCTTCCTGGGACAGGCATTCAGAATTAAAGTCTGGTGGAGATAAAAAGGCCAGTCCTGAGTGCTTCAGGAAAAAATTAGGATGAAAACAACCCCAGAAAAGTCTCCCTTTAAACAGTTTCCCATGAAGCAGTTGGCATTCCTAGGTTTTGATGGAAGTTGATGACTCACATGTTCATCTGCCAAGTGCATAAAGGGAGCTAACACACTTTGCAGCAGTTTTCATTCTATAAAACAATGTACTCTACAAATAGAACTGCAGAGTTCAGAAAAAATCCTGTGTGCAGAGATTACAAGTTCAGATTTTCCTGTGTCAGTTGTGGTGTAGAATAACACTGAATAGCTGCATGTAGTCCTTTTTGAATGGCTGGCAGGGAGATTTGAATGCATTGCTGCATCAGAGAGGCTGATCTCAGCATGCATGTGGTTATTAGCCACAGGTGTGAAATAAGGAAACACCTCACAGGTGAAGTGTCACCTGTGTCACATTTTCTCTGTACACTGGGCCCTGTTCTCTGCCAGTCAAAGACTGGTTCTTTCAGCTCTACAGTGAATTTTTGGTATTTGTAAGAATATATTGTCTTGCTGCCCACTGAGATTTTCAATATAGCATTTTGTGTCTGAGGGCAGGTCTTGCATTATTTGGAGGATAATATCCTTACATTAATCCCCTGGATCACTTGGCCTTGGTGATTCTGCTCCATTGTATTTAGAGAGTCACATGTTCTTGGTTTCTTAGTTGTGATGTGTCTACTTTCTGTACTTTCATCTTCAGCTCAGGGTGCACAGGAACTGCCTCTTGTTCATTCTCAGCAGCCTCCCCCTTTTCCCTTCAGCAGCTTGCTGTGGAGTTCTTGCTTTGCAGGACCTGTATATAGAATTCTTAATAACCTCTGGATAAAAGTCAGGGTAGAGGGATATTCTGTGTGCTAGGTACAGGGAAATCTAGTGTAAAGCCACATTCATTGTTCAATTCAGCACCTGAAACTAACAGCTGCAGTCAGAAAATCCACCCCACTGAGGTGTGTAGCACTTGCTTTGCAGCATTCCTAATATATTACTATATATCATCAAATGTGAATGCAGTTATATCAGTATAAAAATGGCTTTATGGTAGAATATCTTATCATATTTTAAGGAAATTATTGTTATAAAAGTTCTCTTGCAAGGACTTGTGCTGTAAATTGGTTTAAAAAAAATCTAGGGCTTGGGTTTTCTGTCTCCAGAAAGGGAACCTGCAACTCTGGGTCTGCAATGCTGAACCTTGTGTTGTGTTCTCAGTTGTTAGTGGAAAATATTTCTAATATAAAAGGGCCATAATACTCTGTTCAAAGTATAACAGGAAATTAAGCTGGTTGGTGGTGGCAGCTTTACCTCTGCAGGAAGTCTTTAAAATTCTGTCCTCCTTGTGCCTCATATATGGTCCGAATGTGCTAGTAGTGACTGCAAATCTCATTGAGGTTGAATTTAGAAACTTTCCAAAGTATAGGTGAGGTAATTCCTTGCATAAAGAAAAGAAAAACAACACAAGACTTAAAGAAACATTTTAAGAAGCACATGCACAAATGTAAAACACTGGTTTGTTCAGAAATCAATTGTTTGATATATATGTTTTTATTTTCAGTGTTTGGTGCTTACAGATCAGAGCTAATAAAAATACTGAAATTTATTTTTAGTACTTTTTCTTAACTGTAGACAAAATATGAGTTCTAGTATATTTTTTTTAACTCAGGGTGAGCTGACTGCAGAAAACGGTTTTTTCATAAATTACTATTGAGCAAAAGTGTATACCTTAAAAAGTGAATAGTTTCAGCTTTCTGCCTTCTAGAAGTCACTGTAAGTGCTATAGAAACCTTTGGGAAAAGCACACTAAACCAACAAGGGTTGTTACTAGATAGCATTCCTTCAGATCTTAACAGCACAAAATCAACTAATTGGAACTATCTTCCAATGTATTATCAGATGACAAAAACATTTTTAATTAAAATAAATAAAACAGCAGAAAAATGCTGAAGAGACATGGGTGCCTTTTTGTATGATGTCTCTTCTGCCTTTTTTCCAGAAAGTTTCATGTCACCTGCTAGGTTTGCTTACACAGAATTTGTTTTTAAGGAGGCTTTTCTCTCTTTGTGACTAACAAAAAGCAAACCCAGCCTGATGAAAAGTGTGCATTGCATTTGTGCCTGAGGATGACAGGACTCCTACGTGAGCCTGTCACAGGGAACTGGTGGAACAGCAGCTTTAAAACAGGGAGCAGGAGCAAGAGAAAGATTAAAGAACAGGGAAGGCAGATGTGTGTCTTTGCTGGTGGCAGGATCTCATCTCCTTTTATCTTGTTTAGGTTTCTCCTCTGCCTCCTACTTAAAGGTCCATGTTAAAACCCACCACGGTGTTCCCCTTCCCCAGGTCTCCAGGCACCAGGAGCCCATCCCGAATGGGGGAGCAGCGTTCCACTGCGTCAGGACCTATGGCATCAAAGGCAAGACACTCCTGCTCTGCACCTTGCTGCTCTGGGCAGGGCTTTGTGGTGTGGGGTGTCGGGCTGGGCACGAGAAAGGGGAGGGAGGAAGGACAGGGAAAATACTGCAGAGAAGCTTAGGGAGATGCAGAGAAATTCCAGAGCACCACGTAGGATGTCATACTGTCATTGGAGAGCTGATTTAACCAGTCTAGGGGAAGGAAATGGGCACAGAAGAGTATGTGAAGCTTTGGCAGCTTCTTCAGTTTGGAAGGTTGAAAAAGCCTTGTTAGTTCATCTTGACCCTCTTCCTTGGAGCAGTCAGCATCTGAATTTTGCCTGAGGGCAAATTTATTAGTCCCACTCCACTTGAATCTCGGTCAGTCAAACCCTGTCTGTGGTTTTGCTAGGAGCCATACTGTACACACAGCCAGCTGTCTGTAAACTTACACTTCTAAATGCAGTGTTGGGGAGGAGAGGTGAAGGGTGATAATAGTACCAGTGCTTTCTTGTTTTGACATTCATTTAACTTGGTGGGGGGGAGAAAAAATTGTTATTGTAAGCATAGCTGAGGAGTATTTAACTTCTGAATTAGTCAAGCAGTGTGTTTACCTGTGTAGAATAGCTTTGTGCTTCTTGGTTTGAGCTGTCAGTTCTCCTGGTGAAAGTGAAATATCAGAAAGTTCTTCAAAGCCATGGTTGTTCAGGTTTTTTCTTGCCCAGGAGAACACAGAGGGCTGGGTTAAACAAACACTGTGCCAGCAGAAAGCTCGAGTTGTGTAATTTTTTCTGTTGAAGTCTTGATAGAGTTACTACAGAAGCCCTTTAGTTTTGGGTGGTGTGCTGACTTAACAAGAGATTTATTCCAGCTCAGTGGTGTATTGATTTCATGCATATCCTGTTAGGTTTGTAATGCTGAGTCCAGAGCAAATCTGTCTTTTGGGTTGTGCCAAGTGGTTCTTTGGTCTCTCAGAGTTAATGGTAGGTACAGCCTGTTTGTATTCAGAGACTCCTTTAGTGAGCACGTCTGGGTTTCTCACGCTCATTCACATGCACTGAGCAAAAAAGTGTGGACAAACTTCCCTGGCATAATGCCAGAGGAGAATGGGGAAGACTCCAAACATACCAATGGCTTTGCCAGGAAATATATCCAAATAACTTAAATAAGATCCCTAACCTCTCTGCTGTTTCACACTGCAGTATTTAAAGATAGAACAATTTTAGGTTGTGAAGTTAACTTCTAACAGTGTTGCACTTGTGAATAAGAGTTCCTTGAGACTAAATGGAATTGCACTTCTTAAATTGCAGTAGCTCACTGCTGTTTTGCTGAGTGTTTCCAGGTTTCTTCACATCTTGCTGCAGCCTGTTGTACTTCATGAAGTTTCTAGGCTCTCCCCCAAAGTATCAACAGCATTTCAGAAGTGTGAAAGTGAATTACACAGTTGAAAACTCATCATTAGGACCATCCTTTTGTAGTGTCTGAGGTGTAAACATTGTGAGACATCCTTGGGATTCAAGAAGTGTTGTATGAACCAGAGAGCCATTCTGGTTGCATTCGGTACCATGACAAATCCCTGATGAATCCCCAGCTGTTGCTCTGGTAGCAGCCCTGGTGGTTTGGAAAGGGGACCTGTGCTCCAGGGCTCTAGGATGTGAGGGATTGGATGTTAAGTGTGTATCATTCTGTTGTGACAGGCATTCATGTCATCAGGTGGTAACCAATCTCATTTATTTTAATGTATGTTAAACATCTTCCTTTGGGAGCCAAGATCCTGAAAACTTCTCTCTTTTCTTTTTCCCGTAGAAGGCCAGAAATGTTCACATTCGGACCCGATTGAGAGTTCTGATTCATATGGAGACCTCTCTGACACCAGTGACCTCAAGACTCCTGAGAAGCAGAGCACCAATGGGTCCTTCTCGTGTGACCTGGCAGTCAGCAAAAACAAAATGGAGATGGAAGGAGAGAAGAAGTACCCGTGCCCCGAATGCGGCAGCTTTTTCAGATCCAAGTCTTACCTGAACAAACACATACAGAAAGTGCACGTCAGGGCCCTTGGTGGCCCGCTGGGGGACCTGGGTCCTGCTCTAGGATCCCCCTTCTCACCCCAACAGAACATGTCTCTTCTGGAGTCCTTTGGGTTTCAGATCGTCCAGTCAGCATTTGCATCTTCCCTAGTGGATCCAGAGGTCGACCAGCAACCAATGGGGCCAGAGGGGAAATGAGATCAGTTGGATCTTAAAGCAAAGCAGCAGTCTGGCTCTAATGATAAGATGCTGTGAATGAAAGAGGAAATAATGAAATTTGGTTCTATAGATGAGAAATTTTTATTCATTTTAGCTTCCTTCTTTGTCTCATGCCCTACCCCACCTTTAAACCCTCACTGGGGAGAGGGAGAAAATGCTTCTTTAGCTGATAAATTACAGAAGATGGTGGCCTTGAATAGGAGATGACCCAAAGCAAATGGAGCTTTAGAGGCTGCTGGTGGTGTTTTCCTTGTGTTCTTTGAGAGTAATCAAGAGTTACCAGCACTGGTCTGAGAATGAGACAGTCCCAGGGACCAAGGCACCTGGGGAGCTGCAGCTACAGGGAGCTGTGATTTTGTTCTCCCTCTATTCCCCTGCCCTCCCTAAACTCCCCCAGAAAAACAGTAAGTTTAAAAATCAGACCCATTATTGAATATAATGTTAAGTAAAATGCCCCATGGTTCCTAGCAGGTTACAATGCAGTTGTCCTTTTAAAACCAGAAACATTTAAAGAAGGTGAGAGAATTTGATCCCCTTCTGCCTTTGTGAGGCTGTGAGTGCTGCAGCAGGACTGAACTGCTGAGAAAAATCACCTTTCAGAACAGGTTGTTTTTATTACTTTTGACCATTAAACTTGCTGTCAGGTTTTTAATTCTTTATTATTATTATTATTTTAGGACCTGTTGTAGTGAATTGCTACTGAAAGCCAGTCTAAGGCGGTACACAGAGCACTCGTAAAGCAGCAGTCACATTAGGGTTAGTATGAGATTTTTTTTTTTTTAGATGTACCATAATTAATAACTTGACTAGTTGGTTGTTTTAAGTCTATGAAAGAAATAGTTTTTATGAAAATAAAAAAAAAGAAAAAAAAAAGGAAGGAAAAATACCATTACAGTCTGGTTGACTGGTGCTCATTTTTCATGTGGGGACCTAGGGGATGAACACGATCAGTATCGGGTTAACACAATGTACCACTGACTTGTTTAGTGTGAATAAACCCAGGGGTTCACAGAGTGATTTTGGTTTAATTGGATTGGACTCTATTAAAGAAGTTAGTATGTTACTTTGCATCCCCTCGTTTTGTCTGGTTTTTGAGCAGTTTAGCCACCTGTCCAAAAGGTGTGCAAATGAGAGCCAGGAATTAAATGTGAATCCCACTCTGCACTGTGCTGTATTCTCAGTGAGCTGGGCTTTTTGGCCAGTCCTGCTCTCCTGATCTGTCTCTAGTCAGGTTTGCAAAAGCCACTGTTACTCCTTTCTTTTCCAAATGAGGTGGGAATTGCAAACAGCATCTCTTTGAAAAAGAATTGATTACAAAATGCAAAGAAGCTGCACTCCAGGCTCTTGGACATTCCAATTAATCTGAAAGTACCACTTGTGCAGAAATAATGTCCTTTCTTGACCCTCCCTTTCCTTCCATGTAACTAGTCATGGTTTTATGTACCAAACCCAGGTATAAATGTTGTTTAACACAGGGTTAGGAGTTAGGAATACTCTGAGTTTTAATTATGGTTCTGCTGTTGATGCTCAAAGTCACATAGAATAGTTTCCTGAATTTATTCCTTATTTTCATATCTGTGAAGAATTTTCTCTACATCACAATTGTTGAGAGAGTTATTGAGCAAAGGTTTAAGCAGTGATTGGTAAACTGCTTTATGTACTGAATGTTTCTAAAAAGGCCATTCTGAGAGCCCATGTCCTGCCCCAAACGTGCATCCCATGAAGCAATATCTGTCTCCATCATTAGTGCAGTGCTGGAGCAGGACAGACCCTCTTGGAGCAGGTTCCCATTTGCTGCAGGAGATTTGTGTGTGTAACCATGCACAAAGTGTTCTGGTACCACAGCCTGCATTGCCCAGGTGCTTCTAACCCAAACCCTGCAGCTGATGCTTAACTGATATTCCCAAATTGTTTTTATGTTAGAATTAGAGAGGCCTTTGGAAGTATATGGATTTTGGAATTACATTCTAAATTCTACAGAGTTAGAAGACCCAAGATTCCCTCTTATAAGAAGCTACTTTTGTACTTGCTCTCTACTATTATAAATCAAGGATGAATAATCAATGGCTTTCTCTTTATAGCACCAGCACTTTCTAAATTGAGAGCATGTTGCAGTGGACTTGATGTTTTGCTATTAATCTGTGTTGGGAGACTGAAGGACATGTTCTTCTCCAGTCATCTCCTCCCAGAATCCTGCAATAGGTATGAGCCTCATTTAAAAGGAAAAACCAGTGAAGCAAACAAACCCCACCACTAAAGCTTCATGGAATTGCTCTTGTACTGGTAAGATTAGTAGCAGGTAAAAGCAGAATATCTTAGAAAAGTGGCAAAACATTTTAAAATACCTTACAAATCTAGTGCTGAGACAACCTTGTAAGCTGCCCAGCAAATCAGGAGAGAGCAGGCTTTCCAGTCAGCACAACAATGTGTTGGGATTAGCAAATGCAGCTGCAGTCACTGATTTACTAATAGCTCATAATTAATCCACAAGGGAAATTTCTGTTACACTGAGGCTGTATGCTCAGAGACAGAAGTTTTTGTTCCCAGTGTTCCTGTATGCACTCAAAGGTGCATTAATCATAAAATTCAACTTCAAAAGCTAAGTCCAGAGCATAGAATATTTTCATCCTACATTTTATCTCCCCTGACTTTAGTGTTACAAGTGGGCTGAAGTTTGGCTGTATCTGTCAGAATTTAATTTTGAATGCTACAGAATTTGCCCTGGTGAAACAAAAGCCTTTATCTGAAAATGAAGCCTTCAAAAACACTGTGTATTCTGCTAGTCAAAGAAAATGCTTACTAAATTGTCATGAATACATTGAATGAAAACTACTTACTTCTCAGTCTAGTGGACAGGGAAACAATTAGGCAGGAGGTTAACAATCCTGCAATGACAGTTCTAGATCATCCTGGTGTAAATGGGAGAGATTTGTAGCAGCACAGGAGGCTGCTGCAGGCCAGTGCCAGTAGGAAGTTGGGCAGATCTTCAGCTGTGCTGTGTTTTCAGTGCTTTTTGCATCTTTGGGGGCATACTGTTCTGTTCTGGACAGTAATTTAATCTACTTGCAAATTGTTTCTATTCTGTACTTTGGGAAATGCCTGTTTCTTATAGAACATGAGACAGATCCAAACAGAAAACTCAGCCTCACAAGCTCAGAGTTCAAAGGGAAGTGTGTAAAATGCCTTGAGCTGCAGCTTGTTGCCATTACATTTGATTTTTAATTGGTGTGTAGATGATAGTTCTGATTTGGGCCACCCTCCCTTCCTTGCCTTCCCCTTTGGAGGGACTGCAGGCCAATGTTTGAGCTGGTGCTCATGTCCAGAATGAAACTTCAGTTCATGCAAATTTATATCATCAGACTTGCAGTATCTGTTTGTATTATTGGAGTCCCATAACTCTTATCTGAGGCTCAAGCCTTGTGTATTAGGTATGATGAAAACATCTTCAGTCATTCATAATCTAAATATTAAAGACAGACAAGAAAGGAATAGATGCTTATAAGAGAATGAGTGAAAGATAAAGGACTAAAAACCACTTGCATGCATGCTTAAGTGTTGTCTTAAATGGGAGGGCACAAACTTCTCAGGCTTTTGTTGCCTGAATATATAAATGTTAATCCAGAACAAGTGCAAGGTAAAGCAGTTTAATGTGAATTTACTCTATACTCAGTTAAATTAGGTGACATGACCTTGCATTTGTCATGTCTTAAATGTGTGCAAACATTGTGGCTCACCTGACACATGGCAATGTGCATGTGAGCTCTCAATCCTAAGTGATTTGCCTATGGTGATATGGGAAATTGATAGCAGAACCAGAAATTGAACACAGATTTTTCCTTCTCTCAATCCAGTGCCTTAATTATAGTAGGGCAAAGTATTATATGTTGGGGGGATGGTGGGATTTTTTTTGTTTTTAAAGCCTAGAACTATTAAGATGGTGTGGAGTTGGTCTTCCTACCAATCTTTTGAATAATTGTAAATGCCCAGTCACAATTTTAGACCTGTTTGAGTGCCAGTGACTTAGGGAATATTTGTTATTTCCCATGTATTCCCTGAAATTATTGTTCCTCCCTCAACTGCTGTCAGCAGTAAGGAATGACTTGAATAGAAGAGCTGTGTAACTGAATGTCTATAACTCAACTAATTGAATTGCTAGTATGAAAGCTAACCTAGATTTTGTAGGCTCTGTTGTAACTTTAGTGTCTTGTTTTTTCACTAAATCTTTGTTCCTAGAATTCAGTATCTAAACTTATGTCTTGAGTCGGGAGTGGGGTACCACTTTCAGCTTTAATTTTTTTTAAGGTGCTTGCTTGAGGAAGTAGATGCCAAAGTAAATTTCAAAGGAACTCCAGACTTCAGTGTTGGAAGAATGAATGGAGAGCAAGAGCTCTCTTTGGGTTTCATGAGAGATAAATGGACAAAGTAAAAAACAGCCACCAAAATTCTAAGTAATGAAACAGGAAAGGTTTTTCTTTACCACCCACAAAAGTAATAAAATATTTTCAATTGTCACCATGGCATAAAGTCTGAGAGCAAGTGCCAAACAACACAATGTGCTGGCTTTTTCAGCATTATGATTATACCTTAACAGCATTGTCAATACCAAATGCAAATCAAGCCAGCTTAGTACTGCTCCCCTTTTTCTTGGGCACAATACCTGAATTTTATTTGAACAGAGCAGAAGCTCACAGTGAATTTCTGAGCTTAGGTTCTCAATTCTACCCTGAGAGACAAAACAAATGAGCAAAGAGGGGGGAAAAAATAAACCCACAAGGAAAACCTAAAAGGAAAACAAATTCTGGAAGGCTCCAGTGTCTCTTGAAAGAGCCACGTTTTTTTATCCTGAACATCCTTTTCAAAGCAAGATCCCTCAGCTGTTGTGAATGAGCCCCTGGGAACAGATTTGGCTTCCAGCCCAAGTGCTGCAGCTCCCTGGCCCTGTGAGAGGAGCATGTTCAGAGGATCCAGAGGGAGGGCAGGCAGAGCTGTGGGCTGCAGCCACGGGTGCTGCTACAGAGCTCCAGCACTGCAAAGGGTTCTGTGCCTGCTGCTTTCACCTTCATCCTCACCCTCCTCACATCCTCTGCATCCTGCTCGGGTGTGTGCAGCTCTGCAAAGGGCTGTTGGCTGTAAAACAAACAGGAACCATTTGGCTAAGAGCTAAAAAGAGAAAGCACCACTTAAAAGAGTGCTGTGACATCACTGCAGGGATGCAGCCCTGGCTGGCAGGGCTTGTGGTGATGGTTGGCATGGTTATGGCACATAGTGCAAAACCACAGCTGTGCACTCTGTGGTGGCAGGCACTGATGGCCTGGTTGCCAAGAATGAACTCCCTGTGTCATCTCGAGCCTCTTCCTGTCTGTGTTCCTGTCTGTGAGATGAGGTGATGATAACCTTTGGGTGAGAACGTGCCAATATTTAATTGATGTGCCATATTGTGCTGCTGAACTCTGTCACAAATGTTTGGCCTCACTGACTTCAGATGTAATGCAAAGTTAAACAAACATTTGGCCACATTTTTCCTGAAAGGTGTGATATTTAAATTTATTTAAAGACTGCCTGGCACTGTTGATCTGCTCTCAGGGTTTATGTGAACGAAGCTTTTCCTGGGTGGCCTCCATACTTGTAACTGCAATTTTGGAGACCTGGAAGTGCTCTGAGCTGAGATATGCTGAAGGAGGGAGGTAACTGGAGTCTCACTGTTGTTCCAGTGGCTCCCTCCCAGCTCCTGTGTTCCATGTGGACCATGGAGTCACTTCCTGCAGCCAGAAATGCTCTTGAGCATCCTGCAGTCACATAGTGACCTTGGGTAAGTGATTTTATAATAAATCAATCTCATGCTTGCTAAAACCTTTTTGGCTGCTGTGTCTACAAACTGGTGCCTTCTCCAGGCAAATTCTACATGCCCTCTGCAAAGTTGTCAGACTGACTGCTGGCTCTTAGGGAATCAACCAAGCCTTGCTCTTGGGCTCAGAATTTTTCTTCGGTACTGTTGTTGTAATCTGAAAGTTTGCTGCAATTAGTGCAAATACCAGAGTAAGAGAGAAAATAAAAGGCTGTTCTTAGATGTCTTGTAGAGTGAACAACTGAAAGATGAGTGTGGGATGAGCCAGGAGAACTGGTATTTTTCCCTGGCTGCACGCCATATGGAAGAGACAGTGCCTTGGAAGGGAAGGAGCAGAAAAGTTTGCCATTGGCTCTGATGAATCCCAATCCTGCTTCTACTGAAGTTGCTGGGAATCCTCCCATTGTCTTCAGTGGAGCAAGAAAGGATCTTAGGTGAGGATGGATGACTCTTTCCCTACTTGAATGAAGTCTCTTGCCTATTTATGGGCCTGCTTCTATTGAAACCGAGCCTGTTTTAGCCTTTTTGGGTTCTTAGGGACCTGTTTGTATAAAGCAACTTACCTACCTATCTTTTTTTTTTCTATTGTGTGTATTTTTTGTATGTTCTGTTGGAAGGTGAAGCCTCTGTAGAAGGGGATACAAAACCTGATTTTTAAATAGTAATAAACCAAAAGAGAATTAAACTCTGCAGGCTGCATGCATTCATTTCCTGGAGATGGAGAGTAGAGACCATGAGTATACAGAGATGGCATGGACTTCTCATACCTCAAAATCTTCCCCTTTTCAGAGACAGTTCTGCCTTTGCACATTTCCACAGCTCTATGTGAGAATTCATAGCGTGGTGGGCAGGTTGCAAACCTGTGTATCAGGATTGCCTTATTTCAACTAGGAAATCCTTTCTCTGGCACTGTGTGGTGAGATTGCACATTTCAGCATAAGTGGATGGAGTAACAAATACGTGTGAAATTTGGTATTGTCCTCACTGAATGGCAGTGAAATAAAACCGAGCTCATATAAATAGAGTTTTGCTTCTGGCCTGCCTACCTCAGGTGCTGAAGTGTTGGTCAAATGCAGAGTGTTTTAACTCCACACCCTTATATACACTAAAGAAATAAGTGTAAATGTTAACTGAAACTTTATTAAATCTTTGTTTCTGACTGGCTTTTTACCTCCTCATGGCATTACCAGTTGGAGCCTTAACTTTCTAAAAGAATGGCAAACTCAAGACCAAAATAACAACAGAGGTTTGCCCTGTTCTGTAAACATACTTAAATGAACAGTGTCTTTGCTTTTGTAAAAAAGTCCACATGCCTATGTCAGTCATGAAAGAGGCTATCTCTGCATGCTTATGGCATGTGTGTGACCCAGAGAAAACACAGATTTGCTTTCTTCAACGGGAAAGAAAGGGCAGCTTCCCAAAATAAACAACTCCTCCCACAGCCTTCAAACACCTGTGGAGTCTTTCACAGTACCTGTGGTTTTATCTGCTTTCAGGTCAGCTAAGAAAGAGAATCCAGAGTTGTGAGCTCTGCATTGTAAATGTCCCTGAATCCTGCACTTCATGAGGAAGCAGCAGCAGCTCCACTGCAAGGTTTGGTCTCTGCTGCTCTGCTCACCCTGAACTACAGACCCATTACCCAATGAGGCTCTGCTCTGCTCTTATGCTGATGACTCCAGTCCTAGTCCCAAAGCCCTGGAGAGGGAAGCAAATCCGTGTTTGGCTTTTTTGTATGTTCAAGTTTATAACCTTACAGCCTTTCTGATGGCTTGGGATAGAGGTCACATGAGTGGTGGTGCTATTTAGAGTAGGAGTTTTGCATATTTAAGTGCAACTTTAACCTCATGTTTTTCACAATGAAATCTAATTATTACTGCGGCAATATTCCATTATTATTGAGGTTTAAACAGCAGAGTTTTGGGCTTTCACTGTGAAATTGGCTTCCACAGTGAGTGAAATATTGGTAGAAGGATATTTAATAATCCCATCTAATTCACTGATTCACTGGAGGTTAATTTGAACAGATATCAGAACAGAAATCTTAATTCCTTTTGACTTAAATCTCCAGATGTTTTGATGCTACCTTTTCACATTTCTTACGTGCAAATAATAAACAATTATTTTTAGGCAGGCATTTCTAACAAGAACAAATTGGGTTATCAGACTGCTCAGCTTTGCCAGGTGCTGCTGGGCACAACTGTGGTTTGAGATTTAAGAAAGTTACAAAAGTATGTTTATACCTTAAAAAACAATCAAACAACACATTCTCCTATTTTAATGAAGTCCTGCATTAATGCTTATTTGTACTTTCATCTAAGTCAGCACTACACATGTAGAACTTGAGAACATCTCCTGCATATCTGTCTCCAGGATTCCTTCCCCTACAGAGCCATCTCATAAGGTAGGTATTGGATGTCTGAAGTTTCCAAAGTGCTTTGCAGACATATAATCATTTCTGCCTCTGTGACATGAGTAATACTAATATGGGAAACCAAGGCAGAAGCTTGCCTAAGGTCAGACAAAGATCATTAAAAAATGGAGAGTAAAGCTTCTGCTCTTGGCTCAGACTTTGTGTTCTCTGAGTAGATCACAGTATCATTCAAAATAGCTTCCCTTCCTCCACCCTTAGAAATGTGTGCTCTGGCTTTTGTCAGAAGCAGCCTGCATCTGTAGCAAAAAAACAAACAAACAACCCAAGAAAAACCAGTGCAGCTGCAGACTGAAACATCTCTAGACAGCTGTACCCAATTCCTACCAAGATTGCCGTGGTTTGGTGGTGTCCTGCTATGAGACACACCCACCACTGGATCGCAGGTAAAGCAATCTGTGATCAGATCCCGAGATTGGAATGCTGCAGCCAGGGAAGGAGCTGAGGGATGATCCATGGGCACCTTTGCCACTGCTGCACTGGGCCCGTGTGAGCACAGATGTCTGTCAGCACTTGGGCCCTTCAAAGCTGAGAAAACTGGAAAAGCACCGGGCAGTTCTTGTCCAAAAAGGACCAAAGAAATGATGCCGTTAAGAGGACTCGGAGTGTGAAATTTCTTAAGTCAGTGATTGCCGAGAGTATTTAGAGATAATCTCTTAATGCTTCTCCCCAGTAAACAATAGGACCCAGACTGCCCTCCCGAGGCCTCTGGACTTTTATTACAGCCCACACAAAAACCCATCTGAGAAAGCACTCGGAGTTAGTGGAGCAAACCGTGAACCAGTCTGAACCAGTTCAAATCTCGCATGTGGCTGTTTCGCTTCTGCAGACTTCCTTGTTAGTCCTTGGAGGCTGTGCCTGGCATTTACTCTGCAGTAGCTCACGCTGTCAGGCTGAAGGGGAGGAGAAGCCTCTCCCCAGTGTCGGCAGCGCGGTGCAGCAGTGCCAGCCGGCGCTCCTGGTGCTCCACAGCGACTCCTCTGTACTCACTGCCTCTGGCTTGATTTTTGGTTATATTCGGCTCACTTTCATAAAGTCAGTATCTGATCCTTTTGTTACAGCCCTGATGTTCTTTTATTACATTCGAATTATATCTAGCTTAGAAATGGAACACATTTGTTTCCAGTTGCTTACAGAAGGCTTTTTACAGGTGAGACCCAGAGTTGTTTTCATGATCAAGAGAGAGGCAGCAAAGAAATAAAACCCCTGCTTTTGTTGGAGTTGCAAGTACTCAAGTACTTAATAGTGTTTAGTAACATTTGGTGCTTGCAGCTTTTTAAGCTTAAGCACAAACTGCTCTAAATTCTATTCATGGTGAGATCTCAGAATTGTACTGTCATTAGTCTCAAACATTTCCATTTATGAAAGAAGCAGAAAATTGAGAAAAAGGAGTTTTGGGGAAAACTGGAACAATTATTTTGATTACCTAGGAAGAAGAAGAGAGGGGAGGTGATGGGAACATGACGTACGTCCTGTCACAAGGAGGGCAATGGTCAACTTTTTCCATTTTAAGAAATCCATGTTAATTTGGCTAGGAAAGATTACTCAGATTAGAAAACTCATTTTGTTTACTCCCCTCAGTGTCTTATTTAGTAAGATTAAGTAATAAAGCATGTTAGTTCTTGCCCAGGAGGTTAGATGAACTTCTGCCTGGCAAGATCAGAACACACTTGGCTGTGGCCAGGGGAGGAGGGTGGGTTTGATGGCTCCTTGCAGAGTCATTCCAGAGCTACAGATCTGGGGCTGCCTCCCTTGGCACAGAGTGCTGTGCTGTTACATTCCTTTTTTTTTTTTTTTTTTTTTGGTTGGTTGTCGTTTTTTTTTTAATCTCAAAACACTTTGAATTTTTCCACAGGTGAAAATGTAGAACAAATAAACAAAGAGCAGCTGACAGACAGGAGAGAGAGAAAGCAGACATTGTTCATTCTGGAACCTGTATAAAGAAAGGTACCAGCTCACAGCTGAAACTGGTTCACACTGAGTTTAGGGAAGATGTTTAATGTCCCTCATTCCTAAAAATAGTGTGTATTTTCTCCTGTAAAATGTAGGGATGTGTTGTGATACATGTATGTGTATATACCAACAGATATCTAAGTGTAAACTATGTGAGAAAGTAGCTGCAAAGCTATTAACTTACTTATAGTTTGGGTAGTTTAAAATCAAATCCTAGGAAATAATGTCATGTTTAATCTCTAAAAGTGTAGCAAGAAGAGCAGACCCATTCCTAAGCAGTGGAAAGAGCAATTGAGTCTGCCTCTGACAGCTGCCACCTGGCATCCTATTAAACTTAACTCTGTGAAACTGCCAGGCATAAATCTTCCCTCATCCTGGAGAAGGCTAGAGATGAAAGAAAGAATTATGCTTAGAAGTCAGTTGTGGAAAAGACTTTGATCTTTACTATTAATGTGAAGATTTTTGCATTTCTTCCAGATTCTCCATTGTCCTTCTGTGGACTAGAAACTCAAATTGTTTGCTGGAACTTGGCTGGGTGTAATGAGAAGTGCAAATTTATCTTGTTACATAGTAGGAGAGAGAGCTAGGAAGGTCTGAGATTTGTTTCCACAGAGATTACTGTTCTTGGATCAGTATGTACAGAAGGAGGTGCTCTCTGTGCTAGGTGCCATGGAGGCCTTAGTCAGTCTCATGAAATGAGCAAAAAGACATTAATTGTGCAGGTTGGCAGTCCATCTGCAAAGTTTTGGACAGGCAGTGCCTCTGGATGCATGTGTGGCCCTGCAGTTTCTGCTGAATGGAATTTGTCTCATAAAATCTGATGAAAAGCTATTACAAACAGGCAGCTTGATTGAATAGCCCTTATTAAAAATTCCTGCTGACTCCAGTTAGCCTTGCCTTTACAGAGAGTAACTGGAGAACATCAGGAATGCAGTAGCAGGGTGTCTGTGCAGAAAATGAGCATAATTGCACAAAGGCTGCATCTTAGCTGGTGATGTCAGTCAGGACTGGCACATACAGTTGGTTTTTGGTTTCCTGTTTTGATTTTTTTGCACCCATATTTTTTTTAAAATCCAACATTACTAAACTAAATTTTCTGTAGTGGTAAATCATATTGTTAAAGTATGAGTCACACAAATGTGTGCTAAGACCTGTGGTCTCCTTCTTGGTGGTAGTGCTGCTTAATTGACCTGTTTTCTCATTATCCATCTATCATGCTGGTACATCTCTGGTTTTGTGCTCCATTGTGGACTGGATGCAGCAGGTGACCTGGCTGTAAAGGGCTTAAAACATTCATGACCTGGTGAAAAAAGGGGCAAAAGTTGGGTTGGATCAGAACCTTGAGCAGGTTTTTTACACAATAACCTGTAGCAGCCTGACAGAGAGCACTGCCAGGATGGAAACATCTGGGAGTGGAAGGGAAAGACCACTGCTCCAGCCAGCACTGCCTTGAAAAGTGATTTATCCAACACTGGAGCAGCTTCCTGGCATAGAAATACTTCTTATGTGTTCAGTGGTTTCCATGTGATTTCAAAGAACTTTAAAAGAAGGGAACTTCCCTGTCCTATTCTAAGAAGGTTGGTTTGATTGTACCTCATGTAACAAAAAGGAAGGGAAAGTGCAAAGAAGTGCAGCAGGCAGGGTGGCCAAGGTCAGGAAGAACTCTGTGGGAAAGCCAGAAATAGCACCTTGAGCTGCAGGCCTGTGCCTTGGCTACAAACCCATCAGCTGGCCCAGGCTGCCCCTGCAAGCTCATTGTTGAACAGGACCAGCTATTCAGTGGCTTGTTTTTCACTGGTGTAAAATAGAAACACTGCTGAGGACTCCAGATGCTGTGTACAGGCACTGGGGCTGCACTGTCTGAATCCCTTGGTGTGTTCAGAAGCAGCAGTATCTGTTGTGAGCCGTGTGAAATGTCTGCAGAGAGGCTTCATCACAGAGGCTGGATGCCTGCAGTAGAACGACTCTAAACCATCTTCATGCTGTTTACCTTGGTTTTTCCTATAAGCAGGCACAGCTCTTAGAGTAAGCCCATGGAGTCAATGAAAAGTAATGGATTGGCAGAGGCGAGAATGTAAATCCCTTTAAGGTGGAGTTGCACAGCCTCCGTGGCAGTGTGTAACCCTTACAACGTATCTTTAGAGCTAGGAGAACCCAAAGGGAGAATAAGGGCAGCAGGATTTAGTCCTTCATGATAATTCTCTTGGGGAGAGAACAGTCTTGGGTCTCTGAAGATAAACACTTTTCCTGCCACAGGCAGTTGTTCAGGCGTAGTTCCGTGTGGAAAGTCTCCTCTTCTGGTCTAAGACTTTTCCTGCGACTGTAGGAGACAAGACCAGAGACGCGGAGTTCCCCTCGAGCCAAACAGCCCCACGGCACCGAGCACCCATCGCCGTGCTCGTTCCCCGGGCGAAGGAGCCTCTGCAGCAGCAGCAGCAGCTTCCCGCTGCCCCGAGCCCTGCCCGAGCCCTGCCCCGCGGCAGCCGCCCCTTCCCCTGCTGGGGGCGGGCGGCGGCAGCGGCAGCGTTAGGACCCGGCGGCGGCTGCGGGGCGGGGGGGGAAGCGCAGCCCGGCGCTTGTTTACCGGGAGGGGAGCGCCGGGGCAGGTCTCGCCGAGCGGAGCCGAGCCGAGCTGCGCGGCCGGGCTGCCGGCGGCTCCTCGCCCTCCTTGCAGCGCCGAGGATGCTGCCCGGGGGTCCGCGGTGGGCGCTGCTGCTGCTGGGCTCGCTGCTGCTGCTGGGGGCCGCCCGCGGCGCCGAGGGTGAGTGAGTGAGTGAGTGCCGGCCCGGCTTTGTGGGGGACAAAGGCCGCTCTGGGGGGGGGGGGGAACATCCCGGTGGGGAAGGCGGGGGCCGTGCTGGGGAGCTGCCCGGAGCGGCGGGGGCTGCCCGGGCCGCCCGCGAGGCTCGGCTCGTCTCTCCGCAGAATGCGTCCGCGGTAACGGCGAGTCCTACCGCGGCAGCCGGCGAGTGGCCGCCGGCGGCGCCCCGTGCCTCAACTGGCGGATGGTGCGGAACGGCCCCGGCGCCGCGCTCCCGGCAGGTGGGTCCGGGGCCGGGGGGGCTCTCGGGGGAGCGGGGGGTGCCGCGGCCGCGCTGACGGCCCGCTGCTCCCTAGCACTCGATGAGGACCACAACAGCTGCAGGAACCCGGACGGCCACGCCGCGCCCTGGTGCTACGTCCAAGGCGCTACCGGGATCCCCGAGCGGCGATCCTGCGACATCGCCCAGTGCTCAGGTAAGAGCGGCCGCCGCCGGTCCCTGTCTTTTCCTGCCCTCCCTGGCCTGCCCTCTACCGCCGGGGCTGGGTTTGTCACCAGGGTGGGGTCCCCTCGGCGCACAAACAACCCCGGGCTACGCCAGCACCTCCCTCGGAAACACCGCGTACCCAGCGCTCCCCACAGCCCTCCCTGTGCGTGCACATCTGCCTCCCAGCTATGCCGTGCTCCGCCCCTCCAGCTTTGCCATTAGTGCCAGAAAAGGCTGTGAAAATCCCCCACTCCCCCATAATTCGCTTATCACTGTAGCGCTCTCCAACTGTGTTGCAAAAGGCTGAGGTCTGGACATCCAGGAGCTGCCGAGGTGTGGGTAGACTGTTGCTGTGCGGCATGTTATGGCTGACTAAAGAACCTTCCTGCTGTTAAAGAATTGCCAGTGGGAATTTGAGTACAGGGTGCACGGCAAGAATGTGGAAAAAATGAGAACTAGAAGGGAGGACAGTAACAAATGGAAACACTGGATTCCTCCTGGATAGACACAGCGAGAAACAGCTTGCCAAAAGAACTGTAGCTGAAGCCTGTTTTGGGGAGAGGAGGTGTCAGTGTTGACTGACATCAGAGTAACCACTGGGGGTTTTTTGAACTGTTTACTACTTTCTGAGCCCTGCAAGATTTACTCGCACCACTGTCCCTTGAGACTGCTATCCTTGCATGTAAATACTTTTCCCACGCACATACACCCTCCCCTTTCTTTCACTTTGCTCTTTTTTTGCCTGCTTTTCCCTAAAGATGAAGCAAAAAAATGTTCTGCTGCCAAGATCTTTCCTCAAAACACTCTTGCAGCTTTAGGATCAGAAGAGTTACCTGACCTTTCAGCCATTTGCATGTTTAATAGGTTTCATATTTTTGTGTCTCGGAGCGGGCACCATTTCATGGTTCAACAGTTCACTTTAGTTCAGTTGCCCTGGCTGACCCTACTTGAAGTTACTGTGCAGGACCCCTGATTTCCTGTCTCTGACTCCCTTCTGTACTTCCATTTCACATTGCACTGAGGACTCAAAATGGCTGCAGATAGAAGAATCCACATGGAGTTATTGCCTGCTGTGGGGGGAGATGCAGGTGGAGTGACTTTTCAGGTGTGGATGCATACTGTGAACAGCATTTCCAAAAAGGAGGGGGGTTTGTGTAGAAAAGGCAATAGATACCTACTTTACACTGTCACAGCTTTTACAGTGCTGCAGCTTCCATTTAAACTATGTCATGAAAGAAGGAGCTACCTTAAAAATCTTTCATTGCTGTTGATGAAAAAGAGCATTGATAAAAAACAGGGCTGGGAAGGAACCTGTATCCTTGGGTGCCATTTCTGGGCCTTGACTGAGGAAGGAATTGTTCTTAGTCAGTGGCTGTGCTGCCTGCTCTGACTTAGCCTGTCCAGTGGTGTCCAGTTTGTATCAGTTTGGTTCAGCACTGCAAGGAGCGACCAGGAAGAATATCCCCAGGTTGTTTTCACACCAGTGGAGTCTCCTGTCAGGAAGATTGAGGGAGAAGAGGGATAAATAGGCTCCTGGGAGATTTGGGATAGAGATTCTCATAATCTTGTTCAGCGTGATTGAAGCTGCAGCCTGTACATCGATCTGTACACTAAATGAAGTCATTGTGCATCCTCTGGACTCATGCCCTGAACCTGGGTTTCAATCTGCTGTCTGACTTTCATCTGTGGTGGTGCCTTGGACTCTTAGTTAAATAGGTTCATGTCAAAGGAAAGTGGGGGGAGGAATACATTTCTTGTCTACTTTGGTAGAATTTCTGGCAACAACTTAAGGGGGAACAAGTGTTTTCAGTGTTTTTCAGTGTGCTTTGAAGGCAGTTCAGTGATACCAGTCTAGAGCTGTCCCACTCTCAAGACACATGTTGTGTTGAAGTACTCATAAGTGTTTGGTATGTTGTGTATATATATTTTTTTTTCTTTCTCCTCTCAACAGATGCTGCAGCTAGCACAGCCCCAGTCCCTACAGCAGAGGTTGGTGCTTCCCAGGAGGATGAGCAGGTGTTTGAACCAGCTGACACTTTGCCCTCCCGGAGCGAGGCAGCCGCGGTGCAGCCCGTCATTGGGATCAGTCAGAGGGTACAGATGAACTCCAGAGAAAAGAAGGACTTGGGGACCCTAGGTACAAAGCCAGGATCGTTTGATGGATCCATTCCTGTAATTGTGGCAGGACAGACCTGTTTGGAGGCTCTGAAAGCAGCATTAAAGCTGGACCTGCCACCTCTTCATTTTGGCTCTTTTTTTTTCTCTTTTCCCAGGCTATGTGCTGGGGCTGATCATGATGGTGATAATCATTACCATTGGGGCTGGCATTGTCATAGGATACATCTATAAGAGGTGAGTGGCTGTTCTTTGTTCAAAAGCTGGTGTATATAGAGCAGGAATGTCTGAGCACCTGCACACCCAACCAGATCCCAAGGAAATGGGACAGAAGTGTAGGTTTGATAATGGCACATTAAGCAAGTTTGTTTGTCACACTGAGGAAAGAACTACTGAAGAGTTAACTCTGTTCTTCTCCATTCCCCCATTCTTGTGATGTTCTATCTCTTTGAAACTTAAAGTTTCAAATTGCACTCTTTAATATTTGGGTTTTTGTGTTCATGTGCACCTTGATGTGGCTTTTTCAGATGTACTCAGTAGCAGGATTTTGCCAGAACTGGAAAGAGAGATCCCAGGTGCCCTCACAGGAAGTTTCTTTTGCTCAGAAAAAGAACAATTCTTCTAGCAGGCCACCTGTTCCCCTGATTTCTCTAGTCTATCTTTAGAAGAAAAACAATGGGCAATTTTTTTTTGCTACTCGTGCATTGTATCCTGTGAAGCTGACTATCAGGTAGCACTTTTTTTTTTGGTCCAAGTTCATTTTAGCAAAGTTGCTGTATACTTTAAGGTCAGTTTTGATTTTGACTTCAGTTACTTTTTTTCAGTCACTTCACAGTGTGGGACAGAAATGTTTCTGTAGCTCAGCAGTGTTTGAAGGTAGTGGCAGTAGCAAGCTCCTTAGTTGTAAGAGAGAGGGCAGGATTAACAAATAGCAATGATTGTCACTGCAGCAAGCAAAGGCCCAGGCTCCCTCCTCTGGGAGGGTTTGTTCTATGTTTTGGCTGTTTGACAACAGTCTGACACAACCAAGCAGAAGGAACCCTTTCCCAAGCTGGGACATGTCCTTATGTAAGTGTTTATAATAAATGCTGACAGAAAAAAAGCAGAGGGAGGAGTGTTACATAAGGGGCAAAACACAGAGTGCTGCTTGTCGAGGAATCTGATTTGAGGTGTCACTTCAGAAAATGCTGTCTTGTGTGCTGGCAGGAACAGCAGCCACTGCTGCACGTTTGTAGGCAGCTTTGAAAAGCAGCCAGAATGGCAACAGGAAACCCCAGCAGCTCTGCCTGCCTGAGATCACGAGCCTCAGGAGGAGCGAGTGGTGCCTGTCCCTCCTCTCTCCTGTCCTCGGTGAGAGCAGTGCTGGGCTTTGGCCAAAGGCAGCTTTGCTTCTCCAGTCACAGAGCTCACAGCAGGGATGTACTGCAGGTTTACTGTCTCCTTCCTTGCCTTGATCTCAGAATTGCATGTGCAAGCTGGCAGGTTTGGGTAGTAGGTGTGGTGAGAAACCTTTAATGGGTTTAGTAGTTTTTGGTATACATAGCTCTTCTGGAGACAAGATGCTATTAATGCCAAATCCATTTTTAAAGCAAGGCAGTTCTTCCACAACACAAATTACAGAGATGTTCCTTCACTTAGCAACAGGCTGGAGACTGAGGTAGGTTTGAGGAGCTGGTTGTGGCATTAAGCTGTTATAGCTGCAGTGGCAGAAGGCAGGGCCAGCTCTGAAGTCAGCTTTAATACTTTCTGGACAGCTTAATTTGCTGAGCAAAAGACAGAAGCTGTCACCACCTCCAGTATTTGTTCCAGATGAAGCAGGTTACAGAAGCTCTTTTCCACAGCAGTGGTCTCTGCACTGTCTCACTTCTCCCCTGGGCCTGCACCAGGCAATGCTGTGGGACTGGAAGGGATAAGGAAACATATGGCAGCTCTGTGGTTTGAAGGAGGGGCTTGGCTGTAGAGTCATTTATCAGCAGCAATGTCAGTGAATAAGCCACTTTGAGGGAGGGACAGACTTCACTTGGCTGCTTGTTTTTCAAAGATGCTCAGCTGTGGTCCTCTGCTTACAGAGGGAATATTTCTGGCCCTTTGTACACAGCTGAAACCACTTAAATCTTAAAGAGCAGAGTCCCTTCTTCTCTTCTCCATCAGCTTTACTGAGACTCTCCTTCCAAGCAGCAGCACTCACCCCACGTGTATCTTTTGGTTTTTGTTGTAATGCAGGGGGAAAGACCTGAAGGAGAAGCACGAGCAGAAGGTTTATGAGCGAGAGATGCAGCGCATCACGCTGCCCCTGTCGGCGTTCAGCAACCCCGCGTGTGAGCTGGTGGACGAGAACACCATCGTGGTGCAGCCCAGCCAGACGCCCGTGGAGGACACCCGGGATGGCAGCGGCCCCCTCATGGGCCAGGCGGGGACTCCTGGGGCCTGAGCAGCTCAGGCAGGAGCGCTACAGGCTGAGCAAAGCCTCCAGCTTCCCACTGTGAGTGCAGGGGGTGCGTGTGTTCATTTCTATTTTGTTTTCTTTTTGATGAACGCCGGATGAAGGTGATGCAGAGGAACAGAGCAATGGGCAATTCATCATCTGCTTGAGGGGCACCGTTCAGTGCATGACCAGCTGGGGACTGGTGGTCTCTCTCCCTGCTGCTTCTTCCCACCTGTCTCCATGGTGTGCCAAGGAGCTGGGGGGGATGATGGGCCAGGCTTAACTGGCCACAGATCCTGTAGCCTGGAGTGTGGTTGTGGCTTCCTCTTTCTATGTTCTTTTCCTATTTATGGTGTGCACTGTTACTTAAGTTTCAGCCTGGAACCTCAGGAGAGAACAGTACTGCAGGGACTGAGGGGAGCTTCATGTCAGATTTAGCTAGATAATTACACTGATTATAGTTCCTGCCTTTTTGCTTTAGTGGCTGACAGCTGGAATCACTGTCCAGAATCCTGATACTGGATCAGTTTTTTTTCCAAGGAAAAGCTTATTTAAGGGATGTCTTTGGCCAGAAGCAGAATGTTTAGCCCCAGTGCTCTCCTCAAGCTCTTGACAAATCCAGGTCTTCCAGGGCTGAGGCCACTTCTCCATTCCCCTGTGGTGCTACATGCACAGCCACAGTTGTAGGTGTCCAGGGGGTCTGTCTGTGCCTCCTGCTCACTTACACAGATCAGGAAAGCAAGGGTGAGTGGTAGATAGTTGTGAAGAAAACAAACTGCCCTTCAGTTACTTACAGCAGGCTGAACACTGAGGATAGAGAACATCCTCTTTTGAACTCCCTAGGGTTCCTACAGAGCCAGTGCTGGACAGAGTGGCCAGGCTGTGGAGGTCACCCTGATCACAGTGCAGCAGCTCTGGCTCTAAGGGCAGAACAGGGCAGCTGTTTTGTAAGATACTGAAGTTCTGGTGTGGCTCCTGGCCCAGCCTCTGTCACACTCTCAGCTTGTGCAGCAAGACTACTTACTTACAGAGCCTGGTCCTATTAGAGAGGTTTTGTAACAACTTTTATTATTATTTCAGGGGGTTTGGAAGGGATGGTTGCTGCAGTGTCTCCCTGATGGCACCAAGGCAAGGCCAGTTCAGGGAAACATCTGTCCCCGCTTCAGGGGATTCAAGCCATTCAAGTAAGTTTTCCAGCCATCTGCTTTAGAGCTGTGGGCCTAACAGGGAGCAGCACTTGGCAGCAGGGGTTTTAGTGTTAATGTTTGATTCAGAAAAGGGAAATGTTTTATTTTTAAATGCCTTTGAATACCATTTCTTTGTAAAATGTTTTAAATACCTCATTATGAGAAGGGGCAGACTGTGCTACCTTATATTAAAGCTTAAAAGAAGAATGCTCTGTAGACCTATGTGGACTGTGGCTCATCTGTGCATTCCTCCTGCCAGAGCAGCATCCTTTGCCATGTTTCAGACTTTGAATTGAGGAGAAGGGAAGATGCCACTTCAGTTTGCCAGGCCCAGAAGTAAATCCCTACAAGCAGTGCCTGCATGCACCAGCACTGACAAGGGGCATGCAGCTTGTCTCTCTGCTCCAGCAGCTGCTCTTGGACTGGGACTGTTCCTGAAAAGCAGCTGTGGGTGACTCAGCAGGCTGGCCCATGGCAACAGACTCTTGCTTACAGCCCCTTCCTGCACTGACCTGGCTCAGTTCTGCTTTGGTGCTGCTCAGCAGCAGCTCCATCCCTTGAGAAGTGCAATGGAGACAGCACAGCAGTTACAGGAGGTACTAACAGAGCCAACATTTTTGTTCAGTTGTTGTCTTAACTAAAGTCCCCTGAACTACATATTCCAAATAAGATGTTTCCAAGAACAGGTTGCATTTTTATCCCTGGGTTAGAAAAGGAAAATGGAGAGGCTCCATGATCTGCTGACTCCTGTCCACCCTTGAAACCAACCAAGGACTGAACAGAACTTGTTCCCTTTCCCTCACTCCAGGTAAATAGTCCTACAGAGCACTGCTCTGTGGTTCTGCAGTTCTGTGAATGTGGCAGAGTCCACAGACTCAAAAAAGGGTGTTCTGGGTGGTACCTAATCTGGGCAATTTTGGTGTTGCCATTTTGTGACTACAATAGAAACCCGAGAAAGTGACAGCTTCCGGTTTATTGAACACAGAGACCACAGAATCAGCATACAGTCACTGCTCTTTAATTTAGTCAGAACGTGGAGCTGTGCAAATCACAGTTCATAAACCCCACCCACACATCACCCAGGACTCTCCCTTCAGGGGTCCCCTCACAAACCAGCCTGGGAGGGGGAATGGAAGGGCAAATCCTATTAACAATCCTGGATCCACTGGACCCAGTTTAGAGAGGCTCCTGCCTGACTTTCAGCACAGGGAGTCCCTAGTGTTTCTAAAACACCACTACACAGACTAAAAACACCCCCTTGCATACCTGATGTCAGGTGATGGCTGGTCCCATGTTATTTTACATAATACTTTAAACTCATGGGTAGGGGAGGAAACCAAAGTAACAGCAAAGACAAACACCCATTCCCCACCATTCAATGCTGAAGGGAGGAGGAGGGGAAAAGGAGCACACTAAAAATCCAGTTAAACCATGATGTTTGTGAGACTTTGAGCAGAACTTGATTCAGCTTTTTGTTCAGTTCTGCCAACCACATGAGCTACTGCAGCAGTAGCTTCCTTCCTTCCTTCTCCCACCAAGGGAGGAAGAAGAGAAGTACTGGAAGAAAATACAGCCCTACCCACCTCCCAGTGACTCCAAGCTCTTTTATTTCCCCCCCAGAGCAGGGAATAACCCTGAGGAAAATTTCTGTTTGGAGAATTCAGCTCAGGTGCTGCAGCAGCAGCTGCAAGAAGGACCTTCAAAGGGAGCAACTTGCACAATCTGCAGGAAAGGATGAGGTAGTGGCAACTGAATTACTAGTTCTCCAGCTGCCACTCCAGGGAGGATGGGACATTCTCCAGCACTTTTCTATTCATGACAAGTCCATCCTTTAATTAACCTTGGGCAAGTCCCCTTTTGCCATTGTCCATGCCCAAGGTCTGAGCCACTTCAAACGTTTGGCTTTCTGACAAGCACCTTCTGCTGCCATTCCTGTCACCTCACATCCACAGGCCAAGAGCTCAAGCACTCAGGAATGTCCACACCCAGTGCCTAGTGCAGAACTACACATTCAGGTTCAAATACTTTCACCTAGGTTAAGGTTTTGGGCAGGCAAACTCACTGCAGGCGCAGGGTCTGAAAATGCTCCAGTGGCTCATTTGCTGCCTGCCTCATCTGCCATCAGGAGGGGCAAGCAGAGCTCAGTCTTAGTGTTTCTAGGCAGTCTTAGTGTTTCTAGGCAGGCTTTTGGAGGTATTCAGAGACGCAGAAGGAATAAAAGCCCACAAAACCAAAACAACAATTCATATGTGCTTCCCCAGAGACACGGTATTTCAGGAGAGCTGCCCAATTCCTGGGGCGTTTTACTCCTTCCTCTGATGCATGTCAGAGGCCAAAATCTCAGTGGGTTGTTTTGGGAAACACATGCAAATACATACATGTGCTGTCCTGGTGAGACATGTTGCTGGATGTCCAATTTCCCCAGCTTTCTGGGCAGGGCAGTCAGTGGGAGAAGCTGTTGCAGAAGTTGGTCCTTACCGAGGAGAGTCTCCTATAGCAATTCCCTCCCTGGCAGACAGGCCAGGGTGGCTTCACAGCTTGCAGCCAAGTTCTAAGGCACCACAGTAAAGAAGCCTGAAAAGGCCAGAGAAATATTTCTCAAGCCAGGAAAATAGTGTTCAGCGGCTTTCCTAGGTGCAGCTGGCAGGAAACAATCCTTTTTGCTTCTGAAACGTGCCAGGAATCCACAGTGAACCAGGATATCCAAGAGGAGGGAAGCTGGGTGGGGAGAGAGAGGCAGTGCAGCAGATGCACAGCGTGGTGCCCCGTTAATGCCCTGGAAGTGGCTGAAGTGCATCTCCCTCCCTGCTGCTCTGCCCAGCTCAGTGAAGTGCTGCAGGCAGCAGCAGCAGCCTAGGTTGTGTTTTCAGGTAGCTTGTCACGGTTCAGTCCATACTGCACACTCACATTGTGGTCCAGCTCCTCCAGCTCAGATGGAAGGGGGATGGCAAGTTCTCCCAGGTACAGAGAGAGAGCTTCAAAGGAATCTTCTAGCTTGGAAAAAGGGGGCCTAGAAAGCAGCAGTGAGGAAACATGAGTAGGAAGGAGGAAGCAGAACAGCATCTGGAAAGGCTGAGCTACTTGTCCATCCAGGTCCCTGTACCATGTGATGAACAGGGCCAGGATTTCCTTCCCGTTCAGCTTCCAAGACTGCAAAGCCCTCATCTGTCTGGGCTGCCCATTTCTATAGCCAGTCAGTGACCAGGGAGGTCTGGCTCTTTGGAACCTACTTGGCAGCAACACTGTTCTGAGCTACAAGTTTCATAACTGAAATCAAATGAAGTATTTACCTTACTGTCAAAGTCTGCCCCTACTCTTTGTACCTGAGAAATCCTGAACAATCATTCCTTCTTTACTCTGTCTTGGAATTGTTTCAGACATCTCCACCATACAGCAGTCTCTCTCCCAAACTATTGACTCTGAAGCCTCTCACTCATGGAAGCCTTTGAGCATTCCCATAGATGGCTGGAGCTGCCCTCTGTGCAGAGCAGTCCTTCCACTATGGGATACAGACACATCCTGCAGCTTCCAGAGAGTCCTCCAGACCCCAAACCTACCTGCTCTCTGGTTCCAGTCTGCAGCAAATAGCAGCCAGAGGAAAAAAGGCTGGAGGACAATCAGCAGGAACAAACTTCTCCCAGAACAGCTTGACATTAAGGCCAAAATCCAGTGTGCGTGGGAGACAGTCTGGGTCAGCATAAACCTGGCCTATGATCTGGGGAAAGTGAGAGAAGCACTTAAGTACTGCAGCAGATCAGGCACGGGCTCCTTCTAAGTATTATGGTGGAAATGAAACAACAGAAACACTGTTCTTCCTCTCCAATGGAGCCACTAGCTCATGGCACCATGTACAGACAAACTTCACTGGACACTTGTTCAAGACCTGGAGATGTGTCCACGGCTGTGGAGGAAGTCCCAGATGCCTTCTGCCCAGGGTCTCTGCCAGAAGACACAGCATGATGTGCCCCTCTCAGGGAGCTCCACGGTGTCTTGCAGCTGGGGATGATGCAGCCCCTCCTGATTGCAGGTAATCAAGGCAACCTGCACCACCATCCCATCCCTCCCCTTTCTAACCATCTTACCATCAGCAAAGCCCCTCAGTACAGAGCCTGTCCTGAACAATGCTGGGAAGTCAACAGCAGCTCCAATTCTGAATTGTTCTGCCAGTGACAGATTCAACCCCCACCACAGCCAGAGGGCTGGGACAGACAAGACAGACAGACAACCATAACTGACACCCAGCAGGCTGCAGGAAAAGGAGAGCCAGTGAAGAGCTGGGTGGACAGGGAGCCCTGCCCCAGCATTGCCCCAGTGCTCAGCACCTCCAGCACAAGTGTAGAGGGAAGGAGCCCACAGCAGAGAGCTGTGGGGGGATCTGGACCCAGAAGGTCAACACAAACGTTCACGTGGACAGAGTATTAAGTTTAAAGCCTCACTGGGTATCATAGAAGGGCTGTTATTTATAACCACCCAGGCTTTTCTATGCCAGTAACTCAGCACGACAGCTACATCCTGGAACTAGACAGAAACACCCATTATGTATTTTGGCAGGTTTATGTCCTTATCTGTTCGAGTGTTTAATTTTAGGGGATTTTTTTAGCATAATTTTGGCAACAAGGAGAATGTTCATATGCTACTACCCTTTTATTTGTCTTTTTTTCTAGATGAAACAATTGTTTTAATCCCACATAGAGATTTTTCAAGTTCCTAACTCTGTAACTCACAGCCACAACATTCTCTGAGAGGAGGGCCCAGTGTAAACAGAGCTCCAGATGAGGCCACAAAGATTTATGCACAGACATTTTCTTTGTCTCCTTCACCCAAACACTGAAAATGAAACTCTGCTGGCATCCCTTGGTGTTCCTGCAACTGCTGTGTCACACATAACACCCTGCCTTTAATCTGTATTTTCACTGTCATACACACCTTCTAAACTGAAAATACCTTGCAGCTTTCAAGTGCTGCTTTTTGTTCTGCAGATGGAAAAGCCTGATATAGCAGTCAGTCTCTGCATTGGCTCAGAAATAAACTAAGCCAACAGACTTCAGGGTGCAAGCTTCATTAATCGACCTGCAAAGAGGTTTTTGTTTCCACTTCTTTGAAGTGAAGTGCCATCCCCAGTGGAGGCCCTGAATTTGCTGAGATTATGCAGCTGATAGTTCTTTTAATGAGGCAGAAAAAGAAAAAAGCATCACAGTTCTAGGGAATACATCTACTTTCAAACAGATAGCAAGCTCAGTCAGAACTTGATGACTTTTTTACAGCTTCTCTCAGTCCAGGAAGAAACTGGGACCAGCAAACTACAAGACAGTTATCTTCCTTGAGGAAACAGAGGCTTGTTCTCCCAGTCTAATTCACTAATCACTAATAATGTGCTGTTAGGTCACAGGCTGCACGCTCAGATGCAGAGATCTGGGTGACTCCATGTGTACACAGAGATGGGGACATTAAAGATGCCATTTAATGTCCTTGTCTTACCTCGCAGAGAACAATCCCAAATGAAAAAATGTCCACCATCTCATCGTAGCTCTGTCCTGTAGGAAACATGAGACATTCAGCTCTGTAAAGAGAGAGTTACCCAACCAGCTATTTCAGGAGCTGCCAGTACCAAGCTTAACTAAGGCTATTCCCTGGAGAGCCCTAAAACAGGAGACAAAGCAAGGCTTAAACCTGAGCAGGGTCAGTCACCCCAAGATCTGCATATACCAACTGCATTACGCTGCCATTACAGATTTTGAGCCTGCTTCTCTCTTGTACTGGGGAATTACAGGGCAACACTGTATCAGATCTGAGCAAATGCTAAGAATAACTATGGAAAGCTCCTGCCCATTTTCATTGATTGCTGTTCTTGTGGATCTCTAGAGCATGGAGCCAGTGCTCAGCTTCCCCAGCAGCCAGCGGGTCCCTGCTGCAGTGACTGCAGAGATAATAAATTACACACCGGCAGCACTTTGATCCCAGGAGAGCTGGCAGGCTCCAGCATGCCATGCTCTGCTTACAGACACACCCCTCCCAAGCCAGGAGCTGGTAAGCAGCCTTGCTTTCAAAGCTGATGTCAGACTATGCTTTTGCTGTTCTCTTGACAAATGGCAGGACTGAGACAAACTGTGAGAAGCAGCCTTAGACTTCTTTAGAGCTGGAGGCCTTGAGGAAAGGCAAACAGAACAGCACACAAGAAAGCAACATAGAAAACTGAGCTGGGGGAGAGGAGCCCAGTCCTCCCTTCTGCAGTAGACTGTGCTGGACAATGCTGACATCCCAGCCAGCCAAACTCCCCAACCTGGTCAGAGAGAACTGCTCTTTAGGAGGAAATTGCATCCACTGTATTTCACCTTCACACCAACTCCTGCAGGGGCAGCTTTTCCTCTAAAGGTCACAGCTCAACCTTAATGCAACTGAGGGATGCATGTCAAAACCCAGATTTCCCTGCACTTGGACAATTCCCATCTGAATCCTGAGGCTTCAGCAAACCTGGCAGCACATGGCCTCTCCATAGATTTGTGCAAGAGCACACATAAACCTCATCACAGATATAATGATTCCCTGTTTCAAGGGGCAGTTCCAAAGCATGAGGCTATAACAGAAATTGATCCTGGGTTCAGTTTTATCTCAGGCTTCTTTTGTCTGGGCTGGTACAAAGGCTCACCAGGGCAGGCACTGCAGGACTGCAGCTATGGCCTCTGTGTGTATAGAAAAGCTTCCACATCAGCAGGTCTAAAACCACAGGCTCTAAAAGGTTCAGTTGTTACTGGGGCACAGGAACTTTCAGTAATCCTGTCATCTCTGTCTCTTGTCTCCTTGCTGCTGGACTCTTACCATTGAGCATCTCTGGGGCCATCCAGTAGGGGTTCCCCACCACCGTGTAGCGCTTTTTCCTGTCGCTCTTGCGCAGGGTTCGTTTCTTGGCCGACGGCTTCTCCAGGGTTGGCTTCTTCCTCTCCTCCACAATCAGCCGGGACAGACCGAAGTCAGCCACCACCACTGTCTTATCCTGCACAGGGGGTTCAGTACAAGCCACTGATCACTCCCAGCCCCTTTCAGGAGCAGAGAGGCTGCAATTCCTGTTCACTAGCAACTACAGTCTAAGGACAATTATCCAGGTTTCCTGCAGCCATGAGCATAGCAAGATTTCCAGACAGTGTGAGATACCCAGTTCATGACCCCAGCTCATCACTTGCTCCCTTCATGATCTTATGTCCTGTGTGGTGGCTAGCACTTATACCATCAATTTGGCTACACTTGCCAGGAGAAACCTGGACCTTTCCTTTTAGATCTTCCTCTTTTATCTGGTCAGGAATTAACTTGGACTTTTATCCTGGGTTGGCTGAAGCCAAGTGAAAAAGGGCAGGCTTGAGGGAATGAAACTACATAATCTTGTGACCCAGCATTTAAAAAAATGAGAGAACACACATGTGCACACACCTACACATTTGTCTGAATCCTGAGTGCCAACAGAAAGTCATTGAGTGGTTAAAAGAACAAAAACAGCTGCAGAGAACACCTCAGAGTTGAGATAAAGAACAGAGCTGTACTAATTCTGAGAAAGTGACTCTTACAGGAACTGCTACCAGAGGAAGGGTGGTAAGAGAACAGAACACAGAAACAGTGAAAGCTGGATCAGTCTAGAAAATCCTGTGTGAGAATAAAGCTCCTTTGCCTGGAGCACAAAGCCTCTCTGAAATCAGTTCCACCCTGACAAAAGAGGGAACATCATGTGGAGAAAGCCAAGGGAGGAAGATGCCAAGGAGAGAAGCAGCATGCTGTGGGAACTGAGGTGTAACTCACCAGCTTGATCAGGCAATTGTGTGAATTCAGGTCTCTGTGAATGATGCACATGGAGTGCAAGTAAGCCTGGAACAGAAGGAGAAAAGCTGGTGTTAGGGTTCCCAGATGAGCATTTACAGACTCCATAACCCAATTCCAGTAGTTGGGCAGTGCCCACAGCCCCTCATAACCACCCTCCTGACACCACTAACCCTGACCCCAGAGTCTGCTCTGCTATGAAGCAACAGTCCAACTCACCATTCCAGAGGCAATCCCTTTGGCAAAGCTGACCTTCTGCTGCCAGGGGAATGGGTCCTGAAAGACAAATCCTCAGTGGTCAGGGACCACCTTACCAGCCAGCTGCTGACAGCAGTTCCTTCACAAGAGGGACTCTTACAGCAGTCAGACACACAATACAGCCCCAGAAAGAAGAGGCTTCCTGCCTCAAGCTCACCCACAGCTACGAAGCAGCTTTACTGCACAGCTCCAAAGAAGACTAATCATGAGAACATGAGGCAGGCTCAGCCACCAGCAGCCAGGCTCACTGAGTGCACGTCTCCCAGGTGTCCATACTCACTGCATTGCGCAGGAAGTCCTTCAGCGTGCCCCCCTCGATGTACTCGGTGAGGAGATTGAGCTTCTTGTCCTTGTACAGCACACCAATGAACTTCAGCACGTTGGGGTGGTCCAGGCTGCGCATCACCTTCACCTGCAGGCAGACACATCCCAAAGGGATGGTTCACATCAAAACAGTGAATGGAACAAGCCCTGACAGATCCATTCTGTGGTGAAAATCACTTCAGAGCTCAAAGTCCTGTTCAGGGATTGCAGAGATCACTCAAACCCCAACCTTAAGGCAGCCAATGAACTGTTGCCTCTTCATTTTCATGCTGTGCAATTAACCTGATCTTAGTCTTTAAGGAGAGCACCCTTGAGTTTGGCTAACATTTCAGAGGGCAAAACTCTCCAGACCAGCTATTGGGTCTGTGCTGTGCGTGTTAGGGCCACAACAGCAGTGTCAGGTGTTTAGGGAGCTGCCTTTAAGCTAAATCTGACTTTGAAAAACATGGTAGGCAGCCACCAAGAAAATAGTTTTGCTTAAATACAGCGTGAGTCTTAAATACGTTACAGATATTGGCCCTCATCCTTTGTACTTATGCACAAGGCTCAAGGGATAAATCCTTTATGTACTGCACAGCTCAATTTGCCTCTGACTGAAGCTGCTCTTATCACTGAAAAATTAATGAACTGGAGCTGAAGCAATGTCTATTGCCCAGTGTGAGTCACACTTCACTGCAGCAAACATTCAGCTCATGTCAGATTTTCCCCGTGCAATGTCTCCCTCCTCAGCACCTCCATTCCTGCCAGGTTGCTGGCAGGATCTCTCTCTCTGGAGAAGATGGGAGAGTTCTACCACCCTACTGGCTCAGAAGCTGTTTGAAATCCTGCTCCTACCTCTGTCAAGAAAGTCTTCTGTGTTTCCTCGTCACAGCGAATCAGCTCCTTCATCACCATCACCTTTCCTGTTGCTTTGTGAGTCACCTGGTGGAAACAAAACCCACAACTACAGGCAAGGTTCAAGAATACACAACTCCAATGCTCCTGCAACTTCTGAAGAAGTGCAACATTCCCCTCCATCCAGAGAAGATTAGAGATGGGAGGAAATTCAGAAATCTGTCAAAAACCGCATGAAACTTCTCCTTTCGGAATTCACCAAAGGTGCCGTGTGTGAAACAGAAACTACCTAAAGCTGACAGGATCATGCCAAGACCCAGAGCTGAGGGCTCCAGTTTGGGTAGCACAGGGCTGAGTGTGCACACAGGCTGCCAAAGCCTCCACACTGCTGCATGCCTCCCAGGTTCCCTTATGGAACACATTGGTCCAGCGGGATGCTCACACTTTGTGCACAAGCTTTACCAACTGCATTCTGTGTCAGCTAAAGGATCAATGTTCACTTGCATCAGAAAGCAAACCAAAGAACCCAAAACTGCATTATAAATGCTTTGGCTTTATGGGGAATCTGAATCTCGTCCACATGCAAGTGGAACTGGAGTGCACAGGCTGTTCAGTTAAGGCAGGAAGCAGTTAATTTTACCTTGCTCCTTTGGAGCAGTGTGTCTCAACATGCAAGGAATGTCCTAGAACAGTGGAAAACACAAAGAAATCCATCATAATAATAAGGTAATAAATTTCCTGGCTCTTAACATGGAAAGCATTTCCAGTTCCTCAAGAACTGTTTGCCTATCTCCAACTAGTTCCTGGCACTTTGCTGTATTATGGAGGGTTTTTGTAACCAGCTCAGGCTTGTTTGCACAGGGTGCAGGAGTGAGTAGAAAGAGTCCAAATTCCAATGAGCACATTCTCCTGGAAATCCTCTCCTCTTTATTTGCTTAACTTGGACAGCTCTGGCTCCCTAAGATCTGCAGCAAACTAAACAACCACCTTGCCTCTCTGATCAGAAGAGAATGATGTGACCAGATACAGTACTTGCTGCATCACACCCAGTCAATCTGAAGCCTAAGAAAAATGTCACTTTTGGTTTTTTAATGGTAGGAGGCAAAAAAATCCTTTAGAAAACTTTCAGAACTAAAATCCAGAACACATGACCCAGTTACAGTATTTAGGAAGCTTATGAGTTCTTGCAAACACTGTGACACACCAGTTCTGTTTGGAGCCATGGACATAACAAAGCTGACACAGGTGGAATGTGAGTGCATGGAATAACACAACAAAAGCAAGAGTACAATATTCTTCTGCTCCCATCTGAAATCAAGCATCCATACACAAGTAATGAGCCAGGGAACACTGCATGTTTCAGCCAGGGACATCTAATATCCAATGAGAATGGGAAGTGAAGAGACAAAGGCAAGGCTAAGTGGAATTCTGAAGCTGACATACCAGCAAAACTTAAACAAGTGTCACATGAAACTCCATGGGGGCAAATTGAACTCCCAGAGCATGCACCAGAACAGGAGAGCCATGGGGCAATTTGAGCAGAAAAGAAATGCCTTTGTGCCAGTAACTGCTGGGACACAGATGACAAAAGCATGCAACAGAGCAAAGGTTTCACTTACCTGCACCTGTTATTTCTCTATGAGCAGAGAAGAAGAGAAATATGCTCATTAGTATGGATCAAGCATTGGGTTTGTAGTGCTGGCTCATCACCTCCCATGGAAGCATGAGATGAACGTGGTGGCTGGACACCTCAAGTTTATACACCTCAGTTAAGGGGAGAAGTCCCATCCCATGGTGAGTGCAGTCTGAGTACTGAGGAACTCACAGAACCTCAACAAGGCAGAGGAAGGTGCCCCTGATGCTGTCAGGAATGTTGGGATAGGAACTGCTGGAGTACCCTCAGTCAAGATCAGAGAGCTCAAATGCAAGAGAATGCCATTGATTGAGATTAGAGCTGTGAGAGTCATGCAAGACCTGACACCACCCCCACAATGACAAGGCACTTAGGCTGTGCCAGGGGTTCAGACATGGTCAGTGCATCAGCCTAGCAAACCCCTGAACATGCCACCCTAAGGGTGGGTAAGAACTGCTGGGGAGCTGAACACAATCATAGGAAAGATGCTCATAAGAGGAAGTGTGGCCTGTTCCTGTTCTCCCCACCTCACCCTGTGCTGTGACACTCTGGAGGGCTAACCCTGACCCATGAGATGAACATGTACAGCCAAGGCTGACACTCAAAGGGGACAAAGTCAAAACCATCTGCAGTCAGACACACTCATGGTCAGGGAAGGAAACAGGAATGGATCTCAGAGCAAACCAGGGAAGATCCAAGACTGATCACTCTCAGCAAGGCAAAACCAGTGAGATGGTGGTGAAGGATGCCAAGACAGGCAGACATTGCTGTACTCAATGAATGTTTGAGGACCTCCCTCACCTTGATTGCTTGTCCAAAAAATCCTTTTCCTAGAACTTCACCATGGATCAGGTCACAGGGCCGGAAGATTTGCTGGGAGCAGCTGGAAGAGGAGCGCAGGGACTCAGAACGACTGATGTCACGGCTCAGGAGGAGAGGTTCCTTTGGAGAGCTGGGGCCAGGAGACTTGGAAATGCTGTTACTTCTCCTGGAAAACAAGGATTACAGGAAGATCAGGGAAGCTGCTGGGTAGCCTTTGGTTCAGCATATCCCATCATTCACTGCTAAGGAACCAGCTTCTAATGTGCTCCAGTGCTTTTACTATCTCCAAAACCAGATGCTCTCCCAGCACTGTGGAAGCTCCTTATGAATCCAGAGCAGCTTCCAAGTCAGAGCTGCCTAACAGCAGCAACACGCTCTCCTGCACTGGCAGTCTGAGGTGGAGCTCTGAGAACAGGGGGAGGAAGCTGTGAAGACACATCACTTGCTATCTTTGAACAGAGCACTGGTAAAAGACTAAATGAGCAACTGAGTGCTCCACTCTCAGAAAGACTTCTTCCCAAGTGCCAGGTCTCAGCCAGATTCCCCTTCCCCACGTTCTTCCCCAGTCATCTAAGGCTGGTAAAAACCTGACCTTTACATTTACTGACTCTGAAACTTAGTAGCTTTTCTCTGTTAACAGTAGAGCTCCTTATTTTTATTACTGAACATTTGTCATCCTGAAAAGGAATGGACACACAGTGTACACCAAGAGCAGAATCCCAAGCTCTCCATGACTTCTCCACTGGTTTACACAGGGCTGACACCAGAGCTAAGCCCTGTCCCACAGTCACAGGGCTAAGCTGCCAGGCAGGCAGCACAGGGCAGAGGCTGCTCTTCCCAGCCTTTACCTGAGGGAGCGCCGTCGCAGCGTTCCTTCCAGGTTCTCCTTGATGTCCAGAGGAGAGAGGGAGCGAGGGGACATGGGCGCCTTCATGTGGCTGGGGAGGCGCGAGTCCAGGCGGAGCCTGTCCAAGCGCTGCGACACCGGGTCGTGCTCGATCAGCAGCTGAAGCGTCTGGCTTGTCTTGCGAATCAACTCCTCCACCTGAAATCAAACCAAGGGCAGCATAGCAGCAGGCAGGAGGAATGCAAGCTACAGGAGACAGAGGAGGCACAGGGAATGTCCCTCAGGAATCAGAGGAGAGAGTTCAGTGAGATCACTCCATAGTTGTGGTTTAGTTGTGTGCACCACAACTGTCTACCAGACAAGTCAGGCTGGCAATACAGAAGTTCCTTGTGCTATCCAATACTTTTTTTCTGGTCAGCTACAAGTAACGTATATAAAAAAGATGTGGACAGGCTAGAGAGGGGTCAGAGAGGGGCCACAAAGATGACTGAAGTGCTGTGAAGCTGCCACGTGAGGAAAGGCTGAGAGAACTGGGTGTGTTCAGCCTTGAGAAGGTTTAGGGGAGACCTTATCACCATGTTCCAGTATTTAAAGAGTGGCTACAAGGAAGATGAAGACTCCCTTTTCACAAGGAGTTACATGGAAGATACAAGAGGTAATGGTACAAAATAATCCTGGAAAGATTCCAGGTAGACACAAAGACATTTTTTTTACAAAAAACAATCAGCCCTTGGAATAATCTCCCCAGCAAAGTGGTGGATTCCCCAACACTGGACACATTTATGTTTCAGCTGGACATAGTGCTCTAGATAGTGCTTTTGTCAAGAAAGATTGCACCAGATGATCCTTGAGGTGCTTTCCAGTCTGGTATTTTATGACTCTATTAAATACTTTTCTTTCTCTGAGAAGTGTTCAAAAACTACACAAGTTTCCACCTTGAACAGTGCTCCAAAAAACAGCTTTGCAGAAGCCACATGGAGATCTGAGAGATGGCTTGTGCTCCTCATGTTCTCTTTAGCACCAACAGTATTTAAAACCCCTGGGAAGTGAAGGTAATGGTGTTCCCTTTACACGCCTGCAGCATCCCCTGATATCTGTAGAAAGCATCTACTTGTAAATAAAGACAGCAAATAGGTTTGTTGCAATGGGAAATGTCCCTAGGATCAGCTGGGCCTTGTGTATTAGCAGTGCCTCTAAAAGGATCAGAACTGTGCACTTTACCAGCAGTACATGGGGAAATCTTCACAGCCTCTCTGTCCTCTGTCACAGCCCTAGACGTTTCTTATTACCTCCCTTCACATTTGAATGCCACAAAATCAGCACTGAATCCTAACTGCATTCCCATCTGTCACATTTTCCTCTCCAGCTGGAAGGCAAAGCTTGCCTTCATGTTTATTCCTCCTGTCAGCACAGTACCAGCAGTGTACACACACTGTGTGCAGGGTGGGAGAACAGTGTCAGGAAAGAGAAAAGGTGTAGGAAGGCAGAGGAGAAGGAGGCCTCAGAACAGAGCTCTACCCACCTCCTCCACCTGCAAGGTACGGATGGGAGCTCCGTTGATCTCCAGGATCCGATCTGCAGGGTGGATGGCGTTCCGGACATCTGGGCTGATGTGCATCCTGTTAACCCTACAGATGGGAATGACAGTCTCTATGTGAAGTCAGTTCAGCCAAAATTACCAAAAAAATGCTCCACTTCATATTGGTATTTTGAAATAAAGCAGTGCTAATCTACCATTAGACCAAGTGCTTAGGTCTGAGCTGGTTTGGAGAGAGCTCTTCATATCACCACTGGGAAAATCTTAGTCCAAATGTTTTATGTTCACTGAAGGAGACAGCACTGAGAGATACAATTATCACTTAAGGTTGTCACAAGACTGAAATGAAGACCAAACACAAATGACTATTAGCCAACCTACATCCCTATAATGCCAAGATTCCCTCAGGAGAACAGCGCTGCGAGATTTTTACCAGCTCCCTCTGCATGGACACGTACATTGCACAAAACCTGGTCATACTCACTCTTTCACCTGGACACCAGTGGCATAGCTGGAGCAGCCACTTTCAACAGACACAGAGAATCCCCTCTTGCCATCTGTGGCTGCTGGCATGGAGATGAGGGTCAGTGTGTAAGGCAGCTGCTCACGCAGAGACTCCGTGGAGTGTTTTTCTATCATCGGTGTCAGCACAATCTGGTTATGGCATTTTCCACTGGAAGAGGTGAAGAAAGGCATTATGTCCCATCCCTCCCTGCCAAACTCACACGTCTGAGTTCTCTCACTGACCACAAGCCATAGTTTTAGTGTTTACACCACTCCTTCCTCCCTCCCTCAAGGCAGCTTCCTGGCATTCCTCAGAGCAGCACTGGCTGAAGCACTCTGAGCTGAACACGGTTTACACTCAGCAGGAAGCAGTTCTGTGGCAAAGTGCAGCTCCTCTTACCAGTAGAGAGTGGAATGTTGCACCAGTGCATAAGTGTCCCCATCTTCGATGATCACTTTGCAGCTCATACAAGCAAAGCACTCAGGGTGATACTTGTATTCGCCAGCCACCTACAGACAGAAAAGGGAGTAGCTTAGGAGGGCCAAAACCCAGCAGCAGATGAAGCTCCTGCTTTCCTCTCCAATCAATGTGTTCACTCACATCTCTAAGGCAAGTGGCAGTTTTTTACTGAAGTGTTATATTAGTCCATTCTCCATTTCTTGAACCCCATCCATGGCACCTTGTTTACAGAACTCCAAAACAAACATATCAACCCTCTAAGCAAAGCTCATGTCCCAGGAACCTCTGCTGTATTTGGCAGCTGCTCAACTATCAAAAATAGTTGATAGTCTGCTGCAGACTAGTAAACAAGGTATTAAACCTTCCTGTTCAGTTGCTCTTGGCAAGATAATTAATGTTACGCCTGAATTAAAAAAGCTGAAAGGGCTTTTTTTTTTGGCAGACAGGCAGTGCACAAATTCAGATATTTAACCAGCCAGCTGACAGAAAAAAAGCACAAACTGAGACAAAAAATAATTTTCTGAAAATATTTTTATTAATTGGTCCATTCTTCTATTTCCCTTACGAGAACTTAATTTAGTGACATTATTATGCAAAGACTTTTGCAGGCAATGAAAAATTCTCTACACACTTCTCAGTATTTTCTTTTGAGGTAGCAATCATATTACTGAGTACCATCCTGCTTTTTTTAGGCTCTAGAAAAATAATGGTTTTGTTTCAATCTTGGCAGTTTTAAAGTTTAAATATTTGCAAGGTGTGGCAGGAGGGGAACATTTAGGCAAGCCAATATTGTGCAGGAAGTGTTCAGTGCATCAAAGCAGTTGGGGCTAACACTGCTTCAAGACACTGTCAGCCTGAAAAAGGACTCTGGCCACTACCAGGTGGGACTTGGATGGCAATTCCCACAGCCAGAACCTGCTGCTCACCCTGAGCTGAGAGCTGGGACTCCACAGTGCAGTGGAAAATCACCCCTGGAGACACTGAGGCACTGTGCTACAGAAACTGAACAGGTGTCTCCTGAATCACCCTTCTGCTTTGCAGGTCTGTTCTTTTCAACACTTGATTTGTTCCCTCCTTTAACAGCTACCCCCATTCAAAATTAATTTTTATCCAGAAGATGCCCAGACAAGCTTCATTTCTAATCTTTGATTAGACATTAGAGTAACAAGGAGATTATTACCCTCAGTTTATTTGGTTATCTGAATACCTAAGATAATTCCCAGCTAAGTTTGAGGAGATGAAGGCAGGAATCCTTCCAAGTCCTTACCATCACAGGTCCAGTCATCAGCAGAGAGCAGCCATGGCAAGATTCCCCAAACTTCCCCCAGTAGTCTTTGTGACAGTACAGCTTCCCATCTTTCTCATAGTACCAGTTAGTGAGGGGATCCTGGCATTCAGAGCACCTTGAAGGAAACAAAAGAACAAAGTTCCAGTTGGCAGCAAGTGACAAATCAACAGTCCTTTCCTGCATGGAGAACACAGACATTCAGCAGCAGCTCAGCACCAGGCAGGTCTGCCAGTTAGGGATGTACTAAACCCTTCTGCCAGTTAGGGATGTACTAAACCCTTCTGCCAGTTAGGGATGTACTAAACCCTTCCACTTCCCAGTGCTCTTTGAACTGAAAATTAGCACCAAACCCAAGATCTGTAAGGAGAGATGGATTCAACCAGTACAAAGAAAAAGAAGCTTCCAAATTTTAAAACAAATCCCACACATTGAAACCCACATTTATAAATTTTGCTCCTCTGCTTTCTCCCTCTTTCTGGATGCAAGTTTCCAGCTGCAGAGCTGCCCAGCACAGCAAGAGCTCTGCTCTGTTTCTGCTTAGTGTTTCTATAGCATCCCCCTTGTGCCAGGGCTCCTGCCTCCTCAGCCAGGTCAGAAGCAAGACTGAGAAGCAGGATTCACTTCCCTTTGAAATGCAAAGCCAGTTTTGCACCAACCTTTCTGGAAAGTTTTTCTATTGTTCTGTAGGAAGGCCTCTCCCCAAAGGTTAACTGCAGCATTCTGCATTTGAGGGAGAGTTTTCAAAGCAGTTCATCCCCTGAGCTCCATAAATTACTGCATCCACCAGTTCACTGTGATGAAAGTCCACCTCTCCCAGCTGATTGCTCTCCCTTCTGCTGATCACCGTGCATGAGAAAATAAACACCACAAGTAACCCAAACAAAAGAATCTAAATAAAATTAATTCTCTGATTTCATTAAGAGAATCCCCAAATCCTTCACACAACCTATGTAAAAAAGATGTGGACAGGCTGTCAGCCTTTATTTCAACAAGAAAACATTACTATTTGTCTATCTACATACATTCAAGAAACAAACTCCTCCCTCCCCCCAAAAAAAAAATCAAGGAAAAAAAATGCAGCAATTCTACTGCAGATACCTTTTTAGCAAATCACAAGCAGAACCCAGGCTTGCTGAATACAAAATAATCCTGCCTCAGCAAGATGCACTGGGCAAGGGAGTTTAACTTCAGCAGCATGGAGGTGTGACTTACTGGAGAGATAAGGCACAGACAGGAGTTGCATCAGTAAGGATTATGCCATTAGCCCTGGGCAGCATGTTCTCAGACTTTGAAAGGAAAATAAGTCTGGCACTGGCCATTTCTGAGTGCAGAATCCAGGTCAGTCACCAGTAACTGGTTCAAAGAAACACCTTGAGGATCAGTCCATTGACACAATGGTTTCCCAAATGTGAGAAGACTTTTTTCTGTCTCCTCTCCCACACCTGTCTCAGTCACTGCACTGGGGGGATGCACTGCAGTGGGATGGGGGTTTAGGTGGGTGTCCCTCTGGGCAGCTGGTCCCCCTCAGCACCCAGTGTGCTGCAGTCTGCTGGTGCCACTGGAGGAGCATTTCTTACATGGAGGAGAGCTACAGCTGACTTCACCTCTCACGAGCTTCCTAAAAGCTTATTTGTGCCAAAGACATTCCTTGTAAACTCCAGCAGCTTGTAATGAGCACGATGATATGTGAGGCTGGTCATGCTCCAAGAGAGCACAGAGAGTTATTTGCTCCATCTCAAGAGACTGCAAAGTGACAAGGTAAAGCTGCTTGTAAGCAGCCTTTGGCTTTAGGGGAAAACACACCTCATGGAGTATTCAGTGCTGCACCCTCCCCTCAGGAAGATTTCTCCTTAAGATGTATTTGGCTTCTACAGTGTTTGCTCTCCCAGCTGAGGAGCATCAAATCCTGTCCCCCCTCCAAGTGATGGGAAGGAACTCCAGCACATGCAACAGGCCCTGCCAATTTCGTGTGAAGCAGAGGGAACAGTAATTTAAGATTGCTTTACATGGTACATACATCACTAGAGCCCCAGCCTGGGGGCACTGTCATGGTTACACCCTGCTCCTGGTATGCAAGAGACCCAGAAGGCATCCCAGTGCATTCTGCCTTCAACCACTGGCCTCTGGCTTCCATTTGCAGTAAATACCCCGTGCTGAATGAGCAAATCGGTGAGTGGGAGGGAAAAAAGAGCAAGTGGAGACTAACAGCAAAGATTTCTATCGTTTTGTGGCAGGAACATCTGGCTCAGCATGGGCAAATCGGATCCCTCAGACTTATCCAACTCCTCCATGCATGCCTGTACCAGTGTGCGTGCTCCACAGTGATTACATCTTCAAACAGGGAGCTGTGACCAGACCTGCACTTGGGATGCAGACAGCAGTGCTGGAGACTGCTTCACCAGGACTTCAGGACTTGGCTTTCTGTGTTCTCTCCACACAGGTGGGTCACTTATTTGTTTTTAAGCTCATCATCTTCCTTGCTTCACCTCTCTTCCATTTCACCTTCAACCCCTTCCTTTTTCTCCCTAAGTAAATGTAAAATTTCTGCAAAAGCAACACAAACTGCAGTTCTATTTAGGTGGGGGATCAGGTGCATTTGCCTTCCCTTTACCCCTCCTCTAGTACTAAATGTTTGATTCAACCTCATAGCACTTAGTTAAATTTGCTTCCATCCGGAAATAAGCACTGGTATCTAATTTGGAACACACCCATAGCAAAATGAAGGTGAGGAGGTGGAGCCAGCAAGCAGTCAGCTCTCTGCTATGTAATTAAACAAATCTGGGCAGGACAAGTTTGCAGCTTAAGGCTCAGAGCCCCACCCTGGGCAATGAGGCAACAGGAACAGAGCAAGCAGCCCAGGAGAGGCTGGATGCTGGAAGGGTCTAAGGGGCTGCTGGGTTAATCCCTGAAGGAACAGGACACAGCTGCAGCCCACGCTGCCACACTGCACCTTTGTCACCTACCATGCATTCTGTAACCTCAGAAAGGCAGGTGTGGGAAACTGGCTGACAGCACACAGGTACGGCTTCAATGCTTTTTATCATTCACCAAATGATAAAAGCAGCACATGATTGTTCCACAAGGCTCTCATTGAAGAGATATGTCAGAATTTTATCCCAGAAGATACAAGAGTTGCCATTTCTTCCTCTCCCGCCTCACTGGGGCTGTGCCCTTGCACCAAGGTTCTCATCAGCTGAGACAGGAATGCAAGTACTGCTACAAGTATTAAGGAAGCCAACCTTTGCCAGTCACCACAACCAAGAGAAAGGAGTATGCCGTGCTCCTCTATCTTTTATAGATTAGAAACCACTAATCTTCTCTTAGATTATATGCTATTCTTATTACAGAGTAGTAAATCATGGTGATCAAGTTTCATGGGGGACTGGTAACAGCCATACCTGCATATGTGTTCCTCCTACTGCCCAGCCACCATTTCCAGAGCTGCAGAACCCTGCTCTGATTATACAGACTAGACATTATAATTCTTCACTTCCCAGCTTTGGCTGTACAGAATAAATTAATTTGCTTCCCACAGCCATCCTCCAGGAACCACAAGCATCATCTGGGTGCAGAGTTCAGCCCTGATGCTCTGCAGCACAGCAAGTGCAGAAAGAGCTCACTAATCACTGCTCCATGGACTCTTGGTTTTGTGGGGGCTGGTAGGAGGATCAGGTCACAACAGGTAACCAGCCCTAGTTTCAGTTGAAAAGCAGCACTGGTGCCTGGTGGCATCTCTTTTACAGCTAAATGAAAGGCAATACCTTCATGGAAGCAAAGACTTCCCTGGCACTGAAGAGACAGATCCCTTGGAGAAGGGCTCATTAACAAAATGCCCCCCCCCACACACTGTCAGGCCAGATCAGTTAACGCTAGGCAGGCTCGGGAGAGCCGTGGTTCCAATTCTGCCGGCAGGGCAGGGAGGGGACAGGCACAGAGAGCTGCAGAATAAAGCATCAGCCCAGCCTGCAGCTCACCCAAAGGCTTACTCACCCGGGTTAGTGTGTGTGCAGCTGTGTGTGCTCTGGCTATGTAACAGACACCAGACAAGGAGGAACAGACTACTAGAAAGACAGAGTGCTTAAGTTCTGACTATGCAAAACCATTTCCACACACTCAGGAGAAGTGGAAATGGTTAGCATTATGGCTTAGATAATACCCTACACATATTACAAATAATGAGTGTCTGCTCACTTTCCTTCTTCTGAAAGCAGCTGCTGTTTCAGAAAGTTGCCTAAAGCAGCTCAGCAACTGTGCAGCAGCATTTACTCCTATCCTACTGTTTTACCAACAGGCTCCTTACTCCCAAGCCAGTACAAAAGTGTTTGCAGAACAGGATCAATAACAAGCAAATCGGAGCAGAGGGGATAGGAGGGAGACAATGAAAGTGCAAGCTGTGCCTTTCCCCATCCATGCACCTAATCAGCACATCAGTGTCAATCACCAGCCCGGCTGTGTTCAGCCTCACTGACTTCTCACTGTGGAGAAGCAATGCAATCAAAGTGTTGTTCTGGAACTATTGCCTTTCTCGATTCTCATTTGTTCAATTGGACCCAAACCAATAAAAGTTGAATTAACCAAAATATCACAGAAGAATCCTTCTCATCCCAGTTACCTGCAAAGCGCCTGATTTCTTAAACAGGATTATGTGCTGCCTCGCTGCAGATTACATCACCTTCCTGAACTCCCACAGCAGCACCTCACCTCACCCAGTCACAAGGAGCTTTGGAAGAGAAGCAGCAGCAGCCACATTAATCTCATTCCTGTGCTGGTGAGCAGAGCACAGGGCACAGTGGCACATCGAGTGCTCCCTGCCTGGCTGTGCACACACTGCAGCTGCTCCCTCGAACCAGGGAGCTGGGAAGGGACTGGCAATAGCAATCTTCCTGTCACCTCCTCAAAGCAACACGGGATCCCAGTTTGAGGCCAGCTGTTTCTGGCACACAAGCACAGGACCTCATTCTTCCAGCCTCACCCACTATGCCTGGACTGGCACACAGGGGGGAACCCCACTCTGGAGCCCCTCTGCTAACCCAGTGCAGGACTCACCGAAAGGGATCCTTGGGAGCAAAGTAAGCTGGAGCAGACAAGTAACTTCCCATCTTCAACACTGGATAAACCGGATCAGCCACAAACTTGTCCAACTGCCTCTGAACAGCTCTGTTCTGCCAACATGGCAGCAGGCAGTGCTCATTTACTCTTGCGCTGATTCAGATCCTTCACCTCCCTTTGAAGCTGCCCAAGGAATGCCAGGTCTCTCGGCTGCTCATTCTTTTTCAGATGTTTTCCGGCTCCCATTGCTGTAACCATCTTCTCCTGCACTCAGCAGCAGCAGCACCTCGGGAAGGACAGAATCCCTGCTCACCGGGCTAGTGGGACATGCTGCTGCAGCGGCCCTGCGAGCTCTGCTGCCCGCTCACTACTGGCAAGTTTTCCCTTCTCTGGTTCCACCCAAGGGTGGGAGGGGAGGAGGAGCCATGGCAGGCGGACAGCGGCGGATCCAGAGCCTCAACAGGCTCCGCTCCTTCCCAGGGGTGGAGCTCTGACCCAAAGAGGGGCTGAGTATTTAGTGCTGAAAGAGAGCAGCTTTGGCCAAAGAATACAAGCACACACACGTGAAACTTGTCTTTGCAGCAGCCGCACGTTCTAATGGAGGAGTCAAAGACGGCAACGAGCCACATCTCCAAGTATATCAAATTAACTATATACATTCCTAAACCCTTCACAGTGAATGGGGTTATCCTGCCTTCACAGCACCTACAATCTGTTCACCCTGCTGCAGGAGGTAACTCACAGTGTGCTTCATCCAAGGAAACGCTGCTTTCTTTCCAATACTGTTTTAAGACATCGTTACAATCCTTTAACAGAATTATCACCTCCTGAATGGAAGCTGAGAGGTACAAATCAGCACGGAACACTGTCTCCAGCTCACAGCACATGCAGTTGTATCACTGTGCTTGTCTGAAGCCAAGCATGATCTCCAGTGACCTAATCAGCTAAAGCTGCTCGCAAGACACTCAAAAATGCAACAAACATATGCTGCTGCACCAAGCCCGCCCATTTCTGTACAGTCAGCAAAGCCTGGCATGCCTGAACACAGCCTGAAAACCATGCTCTGTTCCAGAGGCAAGAGCACAAGAGCTCTGTAATGTGCTTTTCCTGGAGATGCTCGCCTCAGCTGGCACACTGCTCCAGGGACGCTTGGGGCTGGAACAAGGCACTCTTGGCTGCAGATTTGACAGCTGCTGCTCGCTGTTGAAGTATGCAGAAACCTAGGCAGCTTTTTGTGTTCTTTTTTTCTCCTTTCTTAAACATTTTTTTTTGATTTAACTTTTAATAAGCAGCCACCTTTCTGAAGGCAAAAAAAATCTCAATTTTCCCCACTGAATGTAGTTGGTAAGCCTGGCTGTAAAAGTGCAGTGAAGCCTAGTGCTGCAGAGCCCGATGTGCTTGTCAGTTCCAGCACGGGTCTAATTCCTTCTGACATTTCACACAGCTCTACTGGAAGCAGCAACACGGTGAGTCTGTGTCTAGGAATGCGCTCTGGTCTCCCACATTCTCTATGTGCTGCGTGCTGAACTGGGGCCAGCGCTCCAACCCTGCGCTTCCCTGGCCATCAGCACCTCCCCGCCACACGCCCACCTCCAGCGCAGCCCCTCCCGCCCCTGGCACCTACACACAAAAGCTTTTCCCTACAATTCTGCTGCCATGGGCTCACCGCCCTCCGAGGGGCATTCCACGTGACCTCATAAATCCCAACTCTTCAGACAAAACCTTTGAAGATTTGATCCACAGATGTGATAAGCAGCCAGCTAGTCTGTGAATGAAGCCAGCAGATAAAGCCCAACTTCAAAGTAATAAAAACCACCCAGACAGCTAAGCAACTAGGAAAGGATTTTAAGACTTCCTTAAAGCCAAAGGACACATAGTCAAATGTCTACTTAAACAGGAAACTTCTTATCAAAATTATTTTACTTCTGCAGCAAGACCCAGCAGCAGCAGCCAGTAAGTTACTTTGGCTACACAGAAATGTCTTGTTACTTCTTACTTTTTCTATTGTCTCTATGACCTATTTGAGAACACAATGTCTTCTGATAAAAGGGCTCTGGAAAAGGTGTTAATGTGTTCATACATTCTAGATCTGAATTCCTGCCAGAATGACTGTACTTCAATAATGTGATAACAGGTGTGGGGGGGGGGGGAGCACCTTCTGTAATTTTACTGATGCCATCTCTGGGGGCCAAAATGCACAGGAGTAAATTTCTTTATCACCAAGTAAAGTCACACCTCAGCAACTCCTCTCTTGCAAATGCTGGCAGCATTTCCACTACAACCAGGTGGTCATCATGGGGGGAGCTTTTTTCCTCATTATGGTTTAGAACTGTGCAGTAACTTGTGCCAGAAAGACTATAACTAACAAATGAAAAGGAACACATGAAAAACCTTAACAAGGACTTACATGATATTTATCACCGAGTCTCAGCCATTATTAGAGATTTATCCCCCCAGAATGAATCACACAGCTGTTGTGATATTCCAGTGATGAATACCTGGAGCCAGCTGGGGCCGGGCAGCCTGTCCTGGCCACACATGCCGTGCTGCTCGGTAGCACATCTGCAGACAGAGGTATTGCTCAGCACATCCGCCAGCCCTGAGATACACAGACCTCTCCTGGCACAGACACACACTTCGATATGTGTGGGACTGAGGGAAGAGGAATCTGCTCGATGCTTGAAGAGTTTGCAGCAAGCCTTTCCTTTAGCATGGGCGCAGCCTGGAGGCATTCCAAACACTTCATGCAATCCCGACACCTCATTGTATTCCCAAGGCACTTAACGTGTAACACGTGCTTTGCTGCTGTTGAAAGACACGAGTCAGCTCCTGAAACCAATCCAGTCAGCTCCTGCAAGCAGCACCTTGGGATCTGCACGTACCTCTGAGCTCTTGAAGCCGATCTTGAGTAAACTACAACAAACCTGAAGCTCAGCTCCATCACTGCATCTCACTTCTGAGCAGCAGCACAACCTCAGAACACTGTGATGCTGCTCAGTACCTCACACCACCAAGCACAGGAGGAAGGAGAGGTTTTATCCCCACCTCGTTTGCCTGATGGCTGCAGCCCTCCTGAATGTGTGCAGGCTGAGAGGCAAACCAAGGAAATTCAACCCACTGAAACTTAGGTTATACATGGTTTGGGAAGCAGCGGCTTCTGCTCTGTAAATGCAGCAGACATGGCAGTAGGGCTGGCACTCACAGCACTGCATCCTCACTCCTCCTGAACGTGCTGCTTTGGTCTGTGAGGACCAGGAACTCCTCAGGGAAGGATCCTGCCTCACTCCTGTGCCTCACATTCCGTGCTGTGTGAGTAATTCTAATTACCTTGATATAATAATGCTCGATAACAGTGCCCTAAAGGACAAGCTGCCAATTCAAGCAAAAGAAAGTTTGGACTGGAATGCCCCAGTCCTCCTTAAATATAAAGGCTGGTCATTGATGCCCTGTATCTGATAGATCCCCCTGAGCAATTCGGGCCACCTGCAAAGTGCTTCATTGTTCCTTTGAATGTGTAAACTCTCAATGGCCATAGTGATCTGTGTGCCAATAGGGAACTGTTTGTCCCTGAATCTGATAGTGAGCTCCTGAATTTCAATGCTGAAGAAGACACCACTGAAGGAGCATTGCCAGGAATCTGCAGGATTAGTGAAGAGTTCTCACCTCTGAGGCCCCTATCATTAACTTTCTGTAACTGCCAGAAACTGGAGAGGAGAGGGAAGAGGAGATTTTTATCTTCCTGCTCCTACCTTAATTCAGCTGCCTTTTATTACTGCTGCTCTTTCCCCTGCTCTCAAACTCAGCTGCTGTGTGGATAAACCTGCCTTGTTCTCACAGGTGAAAAGCTAAAGGAAAACTCAAAGCACCAAACATCCCACAATTTAAATTCCTCCTAATACACATCTTGCTTACATCTTCATTCGTCCACGTTTGTGCTTCAAATCCTGCTCAACCATTTGTCCTCTGAGGAGGGAGCTGCTTTTGGAAAATGAAGGCCTGTGCCAAAGAGATTGAACTGACAGAAGTGATCTAAAGTCTAGAAAAGAGAGTCTGGAGAAAAAGCCAAATCTGCTAAATCCAGGGCTTCTGCCTTGTACCAGGGACTGATGGGAGACACAATCTCCTTTCTGACAGGGGAAGGCTATGTGGGACAACAGAAGCAGGGAAAAAAGCTTGTTTTTCATGAACATAGCTAGAAGAAATGGATTTAAATGTGAAGATAGTAGACAGAAGGTTCTAACCCTGAGGATAATGAAGTTCTAGTAAACAGTGTGAGAGACCAAAATCCTCCAGTCACTGGACATTGTTAGATGACCAATTTCTTGATCATCCCTAAGCCACAAAAATTACTTGCTTCAAATATAAGTTGATAGTAGATATACTAAAAACAGAAACCAGATTTAGAAAAATACCCTCAGAAATCATCTAGTTTATCCTGCACCCCCAGACCAGGTTTAATTATATGCAGTCTTCATACAAGTTTGCCAGGCTTGCTTTCTCCTGCCCCCAAATGTAAAAAGAATCAAAGTGATTTACTAAGTTTTGCTGAGGAAAAAAATATTTCTGTAGCACACAAAATATGGCATTCAGTATAGAAAAATCACATTTTGAAAGACAATCAAATCACTAGAGCTGGGTCATTAGTAGTGTTTCTCTTTCTGTTCAGTGGGCTGGAGCTTGGGGCCCTTGATCCATGGATAGCTAATCCTCTGCTCTTCAAACTGATGATTTTTCAGCTTTTAATTAACTGGTTTGGGTATAAACTAAATGACATATTTTAAATCTGTGACTGTAAAATCAGCAGTAATCCATCACCTTCTGCTACTTTTGAAGATATACTGTGAACATTTTTTCTGGCTTTGGCTTTTAGTAGAGATTTGTGCAGCAATCCAGTGTTGCTTGGCTACTTAAATTAGGTTTATTTTATAGACCACAGCACTAGACATGCTCTGTTATTTCATGGTTAGGAAGGAACTGAGCCTCAGCTGTCTTCCTTCCTAAAAAATGCTTAAGCACCCAGCTACAGTAGGAATTCCTGCCAGCATTTCCAATGATTTTCTTCCTATGCATCCATTTTCCACCTGGATGTAGTCTACAGGCTTGGGCTGAATTTGTGGTTTTCAAATAATCAAAACTGGATTTTTAACAAATACCATGTCCTTAAGGTAAAGCCATACAGCAATGTCTGGGTCTTCTCATCCCATCCTACTCCAATTCAAATAGACAATATCCCTACAGAAAGTGGGGATTGTCTTTAATTTCATTCATCATTAACTGCAGAAAAACACCACAAACCACCAAAAATAAACACTGGTAATAATACTTTATTCAAAAGTATATTTAGATATATATTCAAAAGTATTCAAGGCATTACCTTCTATTTTGCAATATGGGAAAAAGTTTGACTGAAAACAATAAAACCACCATGCTCTTGGTCTAAAAAGCTCTTCCAATAATCCCCCGAGGTAAAAATGATCCAGACCTAAGAAAAAGGCCCCTTTTCACTTCTATCTTTCCCTTTCTTGGTGTAATGGTTGAAGTTCTGTGCAATGCAATTTCCAAATCCAGTCAAACTGTGAAAAGCAGTGACCTTTGAGAGTGTGTGCTGTCTCAACAGAACTCAGAGGCACAAAAGCACATTCAGAGTTAATTCACAACAGACACTGTGACAGAAACATCTAAGAAACTTCCTCAGCCAGATCCAGCCCATCAGATTCAAGCCTAAGGAACCAGCTGGCCAAAGAACAGTCTAAAATATCCAAGATCTACAAACAGGGATTTGCTCTTCCCTCAAGCCACAGCAGAGAAAATGCAGGTTTCAGAGACAAAAGCTCCTGTAGATGCAGTTTGAGGAAGGAGGGAAGTGACAAAAACTGAAATCCTCAGAGACGCTCATGTACGTCAGCTCCTGCCTGCGCCAAGCCTGACCAAGAATAAACAGAGCTAACGAGCCTGGAGCAGGGCCAAGCAGCATTAGAGAAATTCTGTGCCAGGCCAGGGAGTCAGCTAATCCACAGGAAGACTGTAAAAAACACTGCACAAGAGCTGCCGGAACTCACAGCTCCCAACTGCCAAAGCCTCCTACCCTCTGAGGCTTTTTCAAGTTTGCCTTTGGGATATCAGGCACAAGAGTGCTGCTCAGCATGGCTTAGGGACAGCAGAAGGAAAAGAGGAACACAGGGCAAGCTGGAAACTTGTGTTCATGTACAGTCCTACCCTGGAACTAGGAAAAAGGGGAGGGCAGCTTCCTTTGCTGCAGGTTCCAGCTGTTCACTGAGCACAGCAAAGGCACAGAGCACAAGAAGTGCATCAGCAAATGCAAAAAGTGACTACACAGCTCAGAGAAAGGTTGGTGTCATCACTTGTATAAAACAAACCAGCCCAGAAGCAACAACCAAACCTCCATTATACAATATAACCTATGAAAACAAATCCTCTGTGAAGTGTCCCAAAGGCAGGATTTGCCTCCAGCTCAGCTGCTCCTCGCTTCAACAGCACCAACAGCAAGAAGCACCAAGACATTTGCAACTCAAGACCCACAAGAGAAATGCATTCAATGGCAAGAGGGACAGACTTCCCAGCACACACAGCTTGGGGTTTGGCTACTGGCACAATCTAGGGAAGCTCAGCAGGATACTCATCCTTCAGGGAAAAGAGAAAACCAGGATTAAGAAAAGCTGCTTCATTATGGCTAAACATGAACACTAAAACCAACAGAAATCCAAAATACCGGGATTTGTGATGAAATCAAAATGTTATTGTGATTATTAATGAGCCACTAAAACAGCATTTTCCGAGTCAACTGAGCCTGCACTGCTTTGGCAGCATGAGATTCTTTATTTTTTTAAAATATACCAATAACCACAATCCTCACTTCAACAAAGATGGGGTATTTTGTTGGGGTTTTTTTCCTTGTGTTCTTTAAATGAGGACAATAGATGCTTATTTTGGCACAGAAAACATTCCTCCAAAGCCACACTTTGGCATCCTTTTTCCCCACTTTCTCCCCACAGTATCCAAAACATTAACCTCCCCATATTCAAGCCAACATAGAAGCCAGTAGAAGCTGCAGGTACTGAACCTCTCTCAAAAATACAGACCCCTTCAGAAATGTGATTCTGGAGCATGAAAACTGGACTGAGTATTCATGGAACACCAAAAAGAGGCATTACTCCTACCACCATGGCAGACATCCCTTTTTGTCTTGCTGACAGCAACATTATCTAACAGATTTCATAAGTTTGTCTGTCTTAAGAGTCTGGAAAGGAGAGAAAGCAAAAGGCAAGATCCCTATCAGCACCCTGCTAACACCCTTGCACCTACCACACATGGAAAAAGCAACAGGCTGTGCAAATTGCCTGGGCACTGCTTTGGAATGCTGCAGAAGACAAACATGTAACCCATGGCTTCTGCCACCAGCAGTAAATCAGAGCTTTTATTTGCACTTTATCTGTGCCAGGCAGTGTCGGCTGCTCTGGGGACTGGATGTTGTCCCTGAGGTACAGCCACAAAGGAGCTGGGAACAGGTCAGGCACAGAGAGCACTGCAGGAATCCCAGCTCATGCTGGGACATCACCAGCAGGTCCCAGCCAGTGGAACAGCACAAGGAGAGTTGAAAGGCTGAGCTTTACCTACCGGAAACAGGAGATGTGCCAAGCCTCATTGACGGTCTTGTGCAGGCGCTGCCCAGCAGCAATGCTGTCCCCACATCCCAGACATCTCCAGACCTCTTCACCTGCACACAGCAATAAGGGACAAACAGACACCAGTTTACAGCAGAGAAAACAAAGATTGGTACATGCTTCATAAAGAACAACCTTAAGTTAAGTAACTGACAGGAAAGCCTTCCCACATGGAAAGCTGCAGGCAGTCTATAACCCCAGAGTGGGAACTCCCAAATCAAACTCTGATTATCTTGTATATTTTTTTTCCTTCAGTCATAACATTTGCTTCTTCACATTCTGCACAAGAAAAAAATATGACTTTTCACATAAAACAGTTCAGTTACAGCTCTGTCAGAGCAGAGATTTCAGGAAGGCAACACTGATCTAGTACAACAATTCCAACAGAGAACCGTGCTAGGCCAGGAAGCCACACTACTGCTTCCCCCACAGCACTGACTCAGCACATAACATTTGCTCTCATTTGTATAATTAACTGGATTTCCCAGAACTGAAAGAAAGGAAAGGCAAGCTTCATTCAGTAGAGAACAACTAGACTACCAGGAAGGAATTACACTCTTGAATGAATAATCCCATGGAGACTGTACAGCCAACACCAGGCTACCCTCAGACTTAGGAAGGGGGAGTGATGCTACTGGCCTATTGCCCTTCCAGAAAATACTTAAAACAGTTATAATAGAGCTATAATAGTTTTTGCTAGAACTGCCAGAAAGCCCCAGAGAGAGCTGGTTACTTAGATCCAAGCAAGCTAGGAAAACAGAATGAAAGCTTGTGCACAAAGAACATTTGGCACACGGATAAATGCTATCCAAAATCCCAAGGGCAGTGCAGGCATATTAAAGAGTCAAGAATCTTAGCTCAGTACAGAATGGCACAAGAAATGTGTCACAGAGCTGAGGAGATCCCAAATCTATTTATTCCTGCTACCAACAGTTTGCTTGCAGCAAGGCTGCATTAAAGGAAAAGGTGCATTTAGACAAGGAAAACCACAAACCACGGACTTCCCTTTTCCAAAGAATGGTACAGCTTGGTTAGGCAAGTTGCTTAGGCAAGTTCACACCACTGCTAAGTTCCTTGAAGCTACACAAAACAGAAGCCATCAGCCTTCCATGTACCTTTACCCCACCGTGCAGGTCAACGGCAATGTTTAAAATTAACCAAGGTGAAGATCTTGCACTTTTTACATGAATAGCAATTTCAGGGAAAAAAAAATTTGCTGCTCAGCTACAAGCACCACTATCACCAGCAGACCAGCAGTATCCAGGAAGGTCTCCATAAAGATGTAAGGCTCAAAGGGTTCCTTCAAATGTGACAAGTGGTGGAGGTTGCTACTTCAGTTCCCAAGTGTGCATCAGCTCCACACCTGGATCACCTGCCCCTGTGCCCTCCTGTTAATCCAGACCACCAAGAACTCCACCTGAGCTCAGACCTGCACAACAAAGTAAAGGTTGGGAGAACCTTGGAAAAACCTGACCCTACCTGTGTTGTCCTATAAAGGAAATGGCTTTTCAGCACACTGGGAATAAAAGGCAAAGCTCTGTGTGCCTGTGCCTCCATGCACAGGCAGCCAACGCTCTCTTCTCCAAGCAGGGCAAGCCCTGGAAGTCAGCTGAACTTCTGAAATAGCTGCAGGCCAAAACTACCTGCAAACCAAACATTCTGCGGCTCTATCCCCTCCCATTCAGTGTCACCAGCACAACACACACGTGTCACAACTGTCTGTGGATCCTGTTAAAGACATTTAAACATCAATGACTACACCACAGCTGACTACAAACAACAAATTCCTCCCTGACCATCTTACAGAATCTGACCCATCAGCTCCGGAACTCCATGAAGAAACTACCCCGACTCTCAGCTGTAGTGCTGCATCTGTTTAAGTGTGCCCAGCAAGGCTGCCTAGCTCACAAACGGAAACGAACAGTCCTCAATCCAACAGAAATTCCTTCAGTATGCAGGAGAAACGACGGAAATGAACAAAACAGAACAGGAAACAGCGCGAAGGAAACGCAGAGGGACATAATCCATGGAACAGGTCTGCCGAGTTCCCCAGGCCGGCAGGAATGTGTCACAGACACAGCGCGGAGCAGCGGCCGAGCCCCGGGCAATCGGGGGACCTCGAGCGGGACAGCACGGACGGGGTGAGTGGCACCGGCGGGCCCGGCGCTGCAGGACCCGGTGCCGGCTGCGGCCCCGCCGCATCTCCCGTGGCCGTCCCGCGGATCTCATCGCAACGGAGCTGCGGAGACCCGCCGGGAGCCCCCGGGCCGCGCGGTGCCAGCCGCTGGAGGGAGCGGCGGGCCGGCCCCAGAGCGCTCCCCAGCCAGGGGCTGACGTGCGGCCGGGCCGCGGGCTCAGGAGGCAGCGGCCCCGTCCAGCCCCGCAAGGGCCGCCCCGCGACGCCGCCGAAGCAGCAGCGGCCGCATAACGGCGAGAGCCGCGGCCTCGCGTACGCGCGCCCGCCCCGGGTGGCGGAGGGCGGCTCCTCCCGCGGAGGCGCGGCCGGCCCGGCCCGAGCTCACCTGGCAGCGCCTCCATCCCGCGCCCGCCGCCCGCGCCCGCCCGATGCCAGCGGCGGCCGCCGCACCTGGGCTCGTCCCTCCGCACCGCCCGCCCCGCCCCCGCCCCGCGCCAATCGGCGTCGGCCGCCCCGCGCACCGGCCAATCCCCGCACGGTCCCGCCGCGCCCGCCCCGCCCTTTCCGCGCCTTTGGCCAATGGCGGCGCCCCCCGCCCGCAGCCCCGCCCCGCACGTGCCGCGGCCCCGGGCGGGCCCCGCCGCTCCCGCTCCCGGCCCCAGGCAGCGCAAAGGAACGGCGGCGCACTCCGCTCAATGTAAAACCATTTTTTAATTCTAAATCACTTTCACAACAGTGAAAATTAGTGAGGAGGAACGGTAACGCACTAACCGAGCCGTCCGGGCCGTGTGCGGTCGGGTTGCGGGAAGGGATACATACAAAAGCACACCAGGGAAAGGGGGAACCAAGCGTTAACACTTTTAGACTATTTCATCCTTGAATTGCCGGAAAATAAGAGCTTTCAGTCATGCTTCTGCAGCCTTCTCTAAATCCATTATCTCTCTCACTCCTAGATGGAAATCCTCACCCCCGATCCATTAAAATTCTGGTTTTTAAAATGTATTAATTAAATATATTTCAGTACCTCTTGAATCTATTGCAGTCACTTCTCTATCCTCATTATGGGATAAAGGCTTCGAAGGGCTACCTTTCTCCTCCCTGCATAACCTCTCAGCATCGAGTTTCTCCGTACAAAAGGAGAAGGAATCCATCCCTTACCGTCACATGAACCTTCCTTCCCATCAGCAGGTGGTGCTGACTGCGCAGGAGAGGAACCCAAAGCTGCGACATTGTAGGACAACCAAACAAAACAGCCTGTCCTCCTGGGAAGGGCCCCAGTTACCAAGTTACACACTTGAGAAGAACCCTATGCCAAAGTTCAGCTACTCAGAAGTGTTGCACAGCAAAAGCTGAAGCACCACCTCAACTATAAATAGTTGAGCAATATATTCTGTCAGATTAGCACTGAGTCAGGTATAAATCTGACATGACAAAACACTGCAGAAGCTTTGCAACATTCTACTTGCCAGATGGAAGTTTGGAGGTAGGCAAGTTAAACTTCAGTCATACTCCGTCTTGACACTAAAAGGAAACATTTTAGAATTACATAAATAAACTTCTATAACAATTAATTAAAGGTGTCCTGCCCAGGAAACTCTGCCATACACTAAAAAATCCCAAGCTATTGAAACAAAGTTTCTATTCATTGATTTGCTTTTCAGTTTTTCTGTCTACTGCCAGGGAAGTCACAACATTCATCTTGCAGGAAATCATTATGACTACGAGCGACCGGAATCAAAAAAATCTAAAAACAGTAAGAGGAAAAAAAAATGGAATTGCCTAGTCAGAGAAATATGAACTGTTCATCTTGCTAGGGAATCTCTCATACCTGTTTTGAAGGAATCTACACAAATACATCAGGAGTACTCTTTAAAGCTGAATACCCAACAGGATTCCAAAGCGGCTGCAGATTGCTCACCTTCTGCAATATCCCCTCAGCACATTAATGCTTGTGGTCTCCTCCAGCACTTCAAATTAAAATCTTTGGTAGATTTTAGCTGCAGAGACTCTGGCGCTGTAGCTGTTCTGCTGTGGCACGGGAGAAGGTCTGTGTGCACCTGCAGAGAGAAGGTCTTCCAAGTGTTCCCTACTGAGCATGTGCTGGCAAAGGCAGGATCTCAGGGCTCCTCCTGTGTCATTTTACAGTATGACAAGTTTTACCTCAAAACTCACGTAAAGATGCCTTTTGTTCCTCTCCCCAGACAAGCTGATCTCAGGTCTGTAATAGGATTTTATCTGGAGTACATGACCTTGTGTAGAAAGTCTCAAAGCCTTGAGAAAGATAAATGTCGCTACAGTGACGAGGTTGGGAGGGGATTATCCAGGAGTGCAGCGCAGGTGCTGCACAGAGCCGGGGAACACAAACAACACTGTTTGTCAGGGAGGAACTGGGCTGGCTCCAGCAGCCCCACCTGGCTCCACAGCCAGAGAATCTTCCAGTGGCTGGCTCCAGCATGCTCAGGCTTTAAAAAATTGCAGCATAAATTTGTATCCCTTCTTCTAACAGCCATGAGAACCATCAGGAAGGGTTTTCCATCACGCTGGAAATAACAGACGGAAAAGAAACCGGAACCAGTCTCCAGAGCTGGCTCTGCCTGCATCACGTGCTGTGCCCCAGAGAGTCCCAGCAGCGCTGGGGATGATTTCCTGGAGAAGGTCAGATGTTGATGGAGACATTAAATAACATCTGCAGCTCTGGCAGATCCATCGTGGTTGCAAAGCAGGAGATACTGGTCACACTGGAGAAGTTGCCTTACCTGCCCAGTCTGTTGGGATAACTGTGATCCCACAGGCCTGGTGTCACTGATTGGCACAGGATTTCAAAGCAGCACTCCCTTTCGGAGTGCAGCTCAACGCTAGGCCCATGGTTTGTGGCAGGAACCTGTTGTACAAGATATCTGAGCTGAAATACGCTTTTGAACCAATGTTTTAATTACCAACTCTGGTGCAGAATGTGAGATTCCTCATTGTGCTGTGGTACCACCAATTCCTGAAGCCCATAGGTAGCTATGGAACCAGACACCAAGAGGTTTAAAATGGGATGGGGATGCAGTTTGTAACTGTTTCAGTGGCCTTGTTGGTCATGAATATATAGAATAATGGAAAAGACTTATGCAATCAACAGCCAGAACATTATCACCAGTGCCACAAACAGGAAGAGGCGGGAAAGGAACTGCTCATCCACATATTGAGGAGTCCCTGGAACAGCTGGAAAACAGGAAGTAAAAAAAACAAACAACAGTTCAGCTCCTTCCTTTTCTCTGGGATTGTGTATATTCTGAATATAGTATATTCATACATTGAAAATATGCAATGATTGAATCTGCTTGGTGAGAAAGTTGCTACTTCCTACCCTCAGCCTGGCTGGCTGCATGGGCAGATCAGAAGGAAGACAAGTATCTCAAAGCAGGACTGCTTAGTTCAGTCACACCCCAGCAGATTTTCAGGGGACACTGAACTATAGTTAACAGGGAAGATAATTTGACCCAAGGACAGCACAGGACCATGGCAACGCTGGTGTGATGTGAAGAATGAGTTTGTTCCTCATAATTCCTGTGCCATATGACATGGTGGAAGATTTGCCAGGCATAACCTTTCACAAAGTAAGTTCAAAAAACCCTGGCCAGTAGGTGTTCTTGTCCAAAACAGATTCAGTTTGTCTACACTGAAGATGGGGAGGAGGTTCTCTAGGGATTACTTCATTGTTAGAGAGCAAGGTCACCCCTTGGAGTAACCCAACTGGTTTCTGCTAATCAAAAATGTGAAGTAATTTCACTGGAAAGTTACTTCTTGTAGAATACAGATGACTGTCTCAGAGATAAATTTCTGAAAAATTAACAATCTTTGCAATCATAATTTTGTGGTAAAGAGCGCCAGTTTAAAATATTCCTTCTCATCTTTCAGAAAATGGTCCTTTCCTGCTGTTTTTAAAATCTGGGTCTCCTTCATACACCCCTAGTGACTCCTTTTTTTTATTATTAGAAAGTCTAGTCCAATTTGTCTCGTTTTTCAGGAGAAGTCTGCTGGTGTACCAGAGGAGACATCTGAATTAGAGGAGAATAGTCTCCAGTGCCACTGTTCCTCTGCAGTCACTGGTGTCCCAGGAGGGCCTTCAGCAGATTATATGGAAATTACAAACTTGCTTCTTTCATGAGTCTGTGTACAAAACATGCCAGCCACAGACCATGTTTTCTACACAGTGTTTTTGCCCTAGCTTCGTGTTTCAATTGACAACACTGGTTACTGTTCAGAATATTTTGCCATTTAGCAGGTTATTTAAGAGTCTGGGAAATGTCTGTCTGTGATGGGACAGGAGGAGGACCCGTGGTACCTGGAGGAGGTCGCCCGTCGTTTATGTTGAAGGCTGTTGCGAATATACCAAAGGGAAACGCCCCAATTCCAAAGGACATCTGGAAGCCACCATCACCAAACCCAAAGCCCTGGAATCCCTGCAGAGAACAAAGAACAGAAGACAAAACAGGTACCAATCACTTAGAGCCTATTTCAGAGTGTTTTGTGGATTTGCAGACATTCCCTCTCACTGGCTTTCCCACAGCTAAAGGGGGGCCAAGTTGTCTGGCAACTTTCAGTCTGACGCACTTCTGTAGATATCCCCTTGGCTCTCCTGGGTTTAAAATGTTTCAGACAGCAGGAGCAACCCAAAGGTTTGAGAAAATGAAAACTAGCAACTGCAGTTCTTGTTTGGGGGCCACAAATTAGGACAGTGTTTCTCAGCTGTAACCTTTCTCAACTTAAAGTAGTGGGTATCTCCCAATGTATCAAAATCAACAGAAGGAATTCTATTTAGAATGTCTTAACAATGTATCATGTGTTAACAGCTGTTAGCCATATAGGAAAGGTACTTAAGAAAATTACCAAAATTGATTTTTGTGATACATGTGCATCAGTTAAACACTCAGTGGAATGATAAATTGCCAGTGGGATGCATAGGAAAACCACAAAAAAATTTACCATGGGGACTCAAATTAAGGTGGCAAAATCACCTGGGGCTGGAATGCAAGACATAAGGAAAGGCGGAAAAAAGGAAGTTACAATGCAGTAACACTGACCCCGTGGGATCCAGACTAAAATACCACATCAATTCAAAAGACAAGTGTTCTGAATTAAGATGAATCCTGACTGTGAGTGACTCTAGGGGCTTGTGTCATGCCTAAACACTGTGGAGAGCCACAGTTCTGTAATCCAGCATTCTGTCTTCTCACCTCAGGATTAAAGCAGTGATACCAGTTCTGAAAGACCCTCTGGTTTATCACCACCAACACTATGAGGACAAAGATGATTTTACTCATATAATAAAAGCCAAAGGTTTCTCGGTTGAGCCTTGATTTGAGGAGTTGGTCTTTTGACCATACTCAAGCATTTTGCCACTAACTCTGAGGGACAGCAAAGCTCTCTGTGGCAGGTAGAGGATCTGGAGAGAACAGCACCCCTGCCTTCACACCCCATCCCTCTGATTTACAGCAGCACCAGAGGAAAGGTTCAAGTAAGGTACAGGAGCTGATTTAATAAGGCAGCAATGCCCTAGTGAAAGAGAACAGCTGAGCTCCCAATACATTCAATACAGAAATGCACCTTAATCACACCCTGCAGAGTTGTTTGCTTGAAGCATGAGGGAGACAATCCTCTCCAAGGAGCCCAGGCTGAGTTACATGGAAATGTGCCATTGTTTCATCAGGTCACGGAGTGCTGAAGCACACTGTGGTCTATCCTACCACCTACTCCCACGTCTGCTCCATCTGTGCCAGCTTCTGTTTACATTCACCCTGTGTAATCTCCTCAACAAAACCACAGATCCCTCTTCAAATCATGTATCCAACAGATATTGACTTTCTCTTGCTTGTAATGCCATGGTACAGTAATATCCCATTGAAATGACAGAAGCAGGTGTCAGTGTCAAAAATCTAAATTAATATGTGGATTAATTAATGACACACAAGTTTTGACAGAAATATTCTTGCACAAAGAATTTTCAAAGCAAAGTGTTCCTTGTATTTAAATGTGGAGAACAATCAAGTATGAAAAGCTTTTCCAGTGGTAGCACACTGGGCTGTGTTCATGAAGCATGATCCAAGTTGGGCTGTTCTTTGGGATGCCACAGGTGCCACAGGAATGGAGCTCTGTGCCACACACAGCTATCAGTGATTCATGAACAGCCAGCTGGGGAAGAGCAGCATGTGTAAGCTGCAGGATCCTCATGCAGGTTCTCTCACACACATCACGTCCTCCAGGATGAACAAATACCACCATCAATAACAACTAAACCACTCAAGCTCGTTTGAACTCACCCCTCTGTTCTCTGGTTCAGGTCTCTGTCCTTGGGGTCGTGGTGGAGTTTTCTCTCTGCAGGAAGTTGTGAAATTAGCTCAAGTGCAAGGACACGTGACAACAGTATCTGCAGTAGACTGGCTAATAATCAGAACCACCATAAAAGACAGACTCCTGACAGTGTCCTGGGGCCATCCAGCAGGGCTGGAGCAGTGTGTGAGAGAGCCAACAGCAGCTTTGGACCTACAGCAGCACATAATGCTGCACTTTTGAATAACAAATACCCATTGCAAAGGCTAAAAACTGAGGATGTGAACATTTAATATAAGCATCTCTGGTCGGACAACAATCATTGCAACCTGCCACTTGTAACTGATAATTAACACTTGATTCAAATTAAAATGAATTGCCAGTAGAACAAGAAATGTATGCAAACCCGGGCCCTGAAAAAGCCAGAAATATTTGGCAGAAATATCAGATTTCTTTGTCTTTTGACAAAGTATTTAAAACTGCGAACCCAGCACTTGAACAGCTTAATCCTAGGACCCTAAACTAAAGTTTCATCTTTAATGTTCAACTGAAAATAATTGTATTTAGGTTTCTTACCTGGGGTCCTGTTGTCCAGTGCTACCTCTTCCATAGAGAGGAATAACTTTATCTCGACTGATTCCTGCTTTGCATACAGGACACACTTGTCTGTTTGGCCTGGTCTCTAGCCACTAAAAGAAAGGAAATTATAAGAAAACTACTAAAATACCACAAAAATAACTGTGCAAACCTCATTTGCAGCCAGGCAGAAAGATTTAAGCAATTTCTCACAAAGTTATGGAGCAAAACATTTTAGTAAGTGCCAAGTGCTCCCCAAAGTGGAGCTGGCACTTTGGCTGTTCTAATGGGAACAATTTGCTGATGTGGACACATTCAGATCTGCACTGGAGTAAAATAAGAAATAAAGAGTATGAGCAGTCCTGCAAAGGCCAAGGGCTAGCACAGATGGCCTTCCTGTCATCCACCTTCTCTACAATGGCACCACAATGTCAAACACTATGTACTCAAAGAGAAGTACACTCAGCACTTAAACCTGCAAACTAAACCCTGCAAGCTCCAACAGTAATTGTACCAAAACTGCAATTATGCAGGGTTTAAGAGACTCAAAAGTGGAGGTAAGTGGGACAGAATCTAAGTTTCCTTGTTGCTCAAAGAGCAGATTGCAAGCTGTTGCACATTAAGCTGCATAAGCAGGTTGTGACTGCCCTGCAGAGAAAAGCACATTTGAAAAGAGGGGGATACTCCAGAGAACCAAGGGCTTTATTGAGCAACTGGAGCTGATGAAAGACAAAGTAAAAGAAAACCTGTCTTACCTGGTGTAAACAAGGCCAACTGTGAGCATTCCCAGGACAATTTGTTCACAGAGGAGAAAAAGGGAGGAAAATAGAATTAGTTACTGAAGTCTATATGACAAATGTGCAGTGTACAGGGATAGTGCAGCTTAGTGACAACAGAATCCTGGAATCCAGCTGGGCCAGTTCTGCAGCCTCCCATTAAAACCATTTTTGCAAACACAGCCCAAGACTGATCTCCACTGGTTTTTTTCCAGGTTACACAATCTAAATTCCTAATGTGGTTCTGTGCATCTCCCACTCCTGGGTCCTCATCCATACCAAAGGCCCAGACAGAGGCTGCATTATTCTTAGGGTTTATTGTACAGATTTTCTCTTCTGACACCATGAAAAGCTATCCCAGAGCCAAGATGCAAATGAGCTAGATGTCAGTAATGAGAGTTTAGGATCTTAGAAATTGAACTGAAACATCAGCCACATTCACAGAATTGTGGAACAGGCTGGATGGTACCTCAGGTAGCCTCTAGTCCAACCTGATGCTCAGAGCAGGGTCAGCTACTGAGATCAGACTCAGTTGCTCAGGGCACAGAAATTCCCATTAAACAGATTAAATTGCTATGGTAAATTTAAAAAGGGTCAAAGACAAACAAGCTACAAGATAAAACTGCTAAACAGCCATCTGCTTTCAAAATGGTCTCAATAACACCATTCAGACAAGACACCTGGTACTTTTAAGGTTCCATTACTCCAAATCCTTTTGTACAATAATTTAATGTTATTTTATCTTAACACGCCCTAAGCCAGTGATTTTCCATCTCCCCAAATAAAATCCTGAATTTTCAGATGTTATGCATACTTGCACAGAAGAAAAACACTTTCAGGCTTCTTTTAATTAAGGATTGAGCCCCCTGTGTAAAATAAACTCCAACCCCCCCACATTTGGCCATGTCAATCTTAAACTTCTTCACATTCAAGAAAAGGTATATTCAAACTAAGTTACTCACACAAGAAATTCTGCACACATATCTGTGCTGTACATTACTTCTAAGTCAAATTAAAAAGTTCCTAATACAAGTGCAATATCATAGGAAAAGAGAAATTGCCCATATGTAAAAGCTTATTGACTATTTTTTTTCTTTTTTTATGGTTTCAAAGGAAAAAAAAACAAGCCTGGAAGAGAAACTACAATTTGGCCTACAGAACCCAGATGCATATCCAGGTTTAGGTATGCAGAGGTAAGAAAGGAATTTAGGTCTAAAGAACATATCTGTGCTAGGCCAGACAGCACAAATAAAATAACACACATAAGCAAACAGTATCAGTGAGCACTGAACTGTCTGTGGGGCTGCTTGTTTGTTTGCTTTTACACAATAATCCAGCAGTGCAGGGAGTTTAAGACACAGGAAACCCACTCCCTGGAATACAAGCAAAGAAAAACAGCTGAGGAGCAAACCCACAGCCCCTCCTCTGGAATGACAAACATCCCAGGTTTTTGTGGGATCACACAGATGGTGTTCTGGCCAGTGTGTGGGGCTGCAGCACTTACCAAAAGAGGTGCCCACACAAGCTGATAACTGCATCCTTGGCAGTGTCTAAACAGATGTTGCATTCAAAGGTGTTGTCCTGGTTAGTGTTGTCCCCAGAGCCATTGCTGCTGCTGCTGCCACTGGTCCCCCCGGTACTGGAGCTCTTTGTTGATGCAGAAGCCGTGGGTCCTTTGCTTGCCATCCTCAAGGGCTGCCCAAACAAAGTCAAGAAAATTTTCCTCTTGGAATCCTAGCTGTGAGAAAGGGAAAAAAAACAAACAAAGCTAAACAATTATTGGCATTATGAACATTGCATTCTGGCCCCGTTCCAGACTGGTAGTGACTTATCTAAGGAGCTCTTGAATCCTGTTGTTGATGGTTTTAGTTTAACGTAGCCAAGAGGGATCTTTTTTTAGAGACTAAGCTACTTTACAGTCCCATAGTGTGACCTGTATTTTACTGTCACTGAGAAGCATCCACAGACAAAACAACCCCCCTGTATTTTCTCCTCAATGCCATTTGCTGTAAGGAGAATGAACTCCCCATGCTCTTCTAAAATTCAACACAACTTCTAACTGAGACTGCAGTCAGAAGCAGAATTTAATAATGAAGTAATTCACAGTTTGAACAGACTGACAGAAATGCAGAGTTTTAAGTTCTGTGTTCATTAGTTTGGAATATTAATGACAATAATGGGAAGCAAATGTGGCTTAGAACTTGAATTCTCCCCTGAGCAGTATATAGGTGCTATCACAGCAGTACACAAATGAGTATCAAACATTTCTAATATTTGCAAACTATTAAACATTTCTAATCTAGTAGTAAGGTAGCAATGCAGAAGTATCAAAAATTTTACCTTAATGTGCTTGAATTTTACTTCCATGCTTTTGCCTCTCATTAACATAATCATATTTACCAAAGAACAGCATTTATTTTATTTCAGTAGCAACAACCTCTACAGTGCAATTCCTTGATATGTAAATTCCGCAGTACCTAAAAATTTGAGACTCAGCAAGAGGTATTTGCACTTCCAGAAATACTTTTACCAGCACAAGATTTGTAATCCAAGAACTAAGAGAGTTTCAGTAGCTACAGAAATTAATTCACTAAAATAAAAATGTTTAAAACATTTCACTATGCTTTTCATCAAACTCTAACATCCTGTTGAAGTTGCAGGAACAGGAATACTTAGATAAAGCTGTGAGAAACAAACAGGTGATTCAGATTATCTGAACTTTTCGCAAGTGTACAAACAGTGAAGCATTTTCAAAGGGCAATCTGAATTTTTCAGAAGGTAATTTCTTTTCCAACTTACCCCCCAAGCACTAAAGGCTCTCCTTAGTGTTGCCTCTTTGTAGCAGAGCTGCAGCTCAGGTGCAGGGCAGCAAACTAAAGCCTCAGGATCTCCAGCTGTTACTGCCAACAGCTTTTTTCCTACAACACAATCCCACTGCACAGCCAGGAAAGCATCACCCCGGGCCTTGTGAAGTATTGCAGCAAAGCCTCAGTGACAGCAGCTGAAATCTCTCTCTGCAGAGCTTTTTCACTCCGTTACATCATTTTGCACAGGGTCCCAGAAGGGCAGATTTGTATTCACAGATGCTGCACTTCAACACACGCTGCTTTCAGCAGTGCTGACTCTGAGCATTTCACACCACGACTCATTTACACCCAGATCCTTGTACAAAATTCAAATCCATGTTACAGCAAGGCAGATGGAAATGCTGCCAACCTACAAACTGTATGCCAAAGACACTTGGATTTTTCACACATCCTTACAAGCAGAATCTTCAGCCTGCCTTGCTCAGTAGTTCAAGTGAAAACTTTTCAACTTGGATCTCTATGTATTAATGTAAAAATTGAGAAAACCTCCTTAAAACCAAGGGGATCAACACACTGTAAAAAATACTGAATCCCTTTACAGAATAGTCACAAGAAACATCTTGACATATAACACAAGGAAAGGAAGTGTACAAGAGGCAAATAAATACATTCTGAGTTCCTAATAGCAATGTGGAAAAAAACTTCCTTTTTCCAAATTAAATTTTATATATTAACACAATGAATCTGATGACTTGTCAAAAAGATAAAATCTGTATTTCCACAAAAACTTACTGAAAAAAACCCTCAGTTTTAGTAACTACAACAAATAAATAAAATGTTATGAAGAAGAATGACGAAGAAATCCAGAGAAATATCAGTAATGATACAGAATAAAGATAGCTGAGACAGAAGAAAGATTAAAATGACATAATGCAACAGGCACTGAATCTCCTTTCCTAGAACAGGTCATTCCTTAATCTCTGCTGGGGATCCTCTCCTAAGTAATTGTTCATTGGCTGATGGGGCTCAGTGACCTGTTAGGACATAACCAATTTAAAATATCAAAACCATAGCAAAACACAACAGTAAAAACAACAAAAGCCTTCTCAAACATTTGATTTTGTCCGTGGAATATCCCAGGTTAACATAACTGGTCTGTTACAGGTGCTGCTGGGCTCTGTACATCTGCACTTATACAAAGAAGCAAATGTGGAACAGCTTCCAGGGGCCAAATTTACATTTGATAATCATTTCTTGTGTAGCTTGTGAGTGTACTCTGAGTCCTAAAGTACAAATTCTGCAAATGGAACTTGTTCTGAGTGCAGAATGAGCTCAAAATTGAACAGTCACTCAAACTTCTTGAACTCTGAGACAAAACTCTCTAGGGGAAAAAAACCAACAAACCATAAGCAAATCACAAACTAAAAAAAATCAACAACTATCACAACAGGCCAAATCAATCCCAATTCTCATTTTTCTTTAGAGTTTGGGAGGAAGACTGTGAGTACACTGGGACAGAACACAACTTATGGGGTTAAGTAAACACAATTGAGGGATGCCAGTCAGGGTTTGCTACAAACTTATCCTTCAGATCAGGTCTCCAAATCCACCCTGGAGGCATGATGAGCAACAAAGAAAACAAGGGAAAGGATATAAAAATCAGCTGATACCTAACTGCAGGCATTCAGAGATCTTGTCTTTCTCTTATTTCTTTGCTCTCTACATATTTACAGGAAAATGGCATCTTTGTTTCATAAAAGCCATCTAGATTGGCTGTTTATTTCCTTCAAACCACAATCCCTATGTTATATCCCAACAGGTTGTTCTGAAAAATGACTGACCTTTACTACATCCAAGAATCAAGAGTGGCAGCAGATGAACAGTTAAGAAACAAGGAACTCATTTGCAAGCAGGCTTCAGAAATAAATACAGAAACCTGGTGGAGCATGAAGACATGGAAGTGGAGGTACCTGAGAGGGTGGAACTCCAAAAGGAGCTGGGTGACAGCCAAGAGCACAGGAGCTCCACGACAAGAGTAAGTGCAGGGGCCTGGGAGGGTCCATGTGCTGGGTACAGATCTCACTAACAGCCAGTAAAAAAGAAATTTCCCTCTAATATTTTTAAAACTTCATCTACTGCACACCAGGAAAGCACGAGCTGAGTGGTGCTGTCAAAGATCACACTGCTGCACTCAGCCAGTGACTGCATTTGCCAAAGTTCACTGCCCAGCCCTCAAAACACAGCAAAAACACTCCAGGACACTATAGAGGAGTTATCACCATAAGTTAAGATACACACACAAAAAAAAATCTGCTGGAAACAGCAGATGAACATTAATTCAACCTGGGAAAGGCAAAGAGGGAGTATAAATTAGAAGCTGATTTCACCTATACACAACAGTGCTGGAATATGTGTTCACAGCATGACATTAGGATGTCTCAAGTATTTAATTCTTTTCATGAACAATGAGAAGAAGTTCTGGTGAGGATATAGAAGTCTGGTTAGTTTATTAACAAAACCCAACGTTTGCTCCTCTTTGTCACAACAATGAAATAAAAAGAGCAGCACTGTTGGATGTCAATTCCACAGGAAAGACCCTTTTCCACATTTCTTTCCTAATGAATTTTATTTTAGCTAAGATTACTGAAATTTAAATAATCCAAATCTAGTTTGTTTATGAAACAAGTTCTGATTTAGTTCCTGAACCTTTTGCAGTTTAAATCAAAAAGAAGATTTGTCAGTGTATTTTTCATATCCCTAAGGTAATAGTGTCATTTTCTGACACTTAAAAATATTTACAAAAGGAATATTCACATTAGGAAATCAATTTAAATCTAAAACTACTATTGAGAGTATATATAAATATGCCCACTCCTAAGTTTAACAACAGTCTTGATACTGAACATATTACAATTGCCTGGGCTTCAAGTACAACCAGGTAATCTTAGCTGAAAACTGCTGACAGTGTCTAGAAGAAAGTGCACTGACTTCTTGACAGTCATTTTAGATATTTTTAACTAACTGACTGTCCTGTTGTTAATCATTAAATACATATTTATCTCTCGCTACCTTTTTGCTCTTCTCTGTCCCCCAAACATGTTACATTTTAACTCCTTGGAAACATTTCTCGAGTTCATCTTTTCACTTCCTGTAACCTGTACGGCATTGGGCACCTGCTTCTTAATATCACCACAAAGTGGTCTGAAAACATGAATTCATGAGCTCACTTGCTCTTGCAAAAGCAGCCATTTGCCTTCCAGCCTTGCCTGGCCTGGTTTCATTAACTGGGATTCTGCAATGCACGTCTGTGTCACAGGCAGTGCTGCCAGGGCCCAGCCTGGGGTTTCAGGAACACCGAGGAGTCCATGTACCTTGTAAATGCAAACAGTAAAAACCTCAGGTGATTAAAGAAATTGCTTTTTTTATCCATTCCATAAAGGTTTAATATAGACTCCAAGAAAAATCTTTCAACAAAGATTTTATCCTCTTACCTCATAAAGTCCAAAGGAAAAAAAAAAAAAAAAAAAAAAGGAATATAACCAGTTGGGTAATGCTGCCCCATGGTTTTCCTGTGTGAGACAGACGTGCCTGGCTAACCCAGGTTAGCAGCAAACGTAAAAATATCAAATACAACAGTTTTTACATACAACAGACGTGATTTAAGAAGAAGCGAGAATTAATACATAATATAACCAATGTCATGCACCAGCAGCTGACGCCTCTCGACATACCCCGAGCCAGAGCCAGCGGGGCCGGCCCCGCACAGCGCACACCGGGCACCTGCGGCCCCGGCACGGCGCTTTCGGGCCGAACCCCGGCCGGCAGCGCCGGGCCGCGGAACGGAGCTCGGGGAAGCCGCGCCGGGCCCGCCGGAGGCTCAGAGGCACCGGGCGAGGCCGGGGGTCCCGCGGCGTCCCCGCTCCGCTCGGCTGGAGCGGGCGCAGGCGGCTCCGGCCCGGATCGGCCTCAGAGCCGCAGCCCGGCCCCGGCTCCCCTCACTGCCCCCCGCCCCGCCCGGCCCGGCCCGGCCCTGCTCACCGGCGGGTCCGGGCTCCCCGCAGCGCCCGAGCCGAGCCGCCGCTCCGCCGGGCCCCGTCACCTGACCGCCCGGAAGCGCGGCCGGCGGAAGGGCCCGGCCCCCGCCCCACCGACCGCCGCGGCTCCGCCAACCGGGCCGGGGGGGCTGCGGGCAGCGACACCCGCCCGCCGCGGGCCCTCCTCAGCCCCGGCCCCACGGGCGCTCTTTACCTCGGGCTCCTCCGGGGCGAACGGGCCGCGCTGCTCCGCCCCGCCGCGACCCCCGGCTCTGCGGGCGTGGGCAGCTCGGCTGCCCGGAGCGGTGCGGGCCGCGTCCAAACGGCGGCCTCGGGGACTGCGAGAAGTTCGTAGCGAATGCTCGGCCCCGGCAGGAAGGGAGGACGGAAAAGGAAGGAAGGACGGAAAGGGAAGGAAGGAAGTTTGAGGGAAACAAATTGTTGACTTACGAGTGTAGAGTGTTAAGGATCTGAGCTGAGAAACAGATTCAGGATGGAAAGAATCTGAGCTGAGAAACTCTAGGATGGAAACAGAGAGCTTGATAAAGGTATTTAGAGCTTGATAAAAGTATTTATACAGTTATGAGAAACTAAAGAAACAGAGGGAGAGGAGGTGACCTACCCAAGAAGGTACTTCTGGACAGTTTGTCCCAGCTCTGAGGACTCCAAGGTACAAGACAGCCCAAAATTGCTTAGTTTTTTACACAGTGGAGAATGGGTGAATCCTAAACCCAAGGTCTTCCACTAAAGAAAGTGAGTTTTATGGGGGAACAGTGAAGAAACAAAGGGAAGCCAGTGCCAAGAAAGAGCTCAAGGATATTGTCAGTGGCCTGTCTGCTGCCAGGCGGCCTGAGCCTGCACAGTTCTAATGGGAAGGTTGGAAGGTGCAAGCCAGGAAGTGTCCAGGAGGATAAAAACATTTATACGGAGTTTTCCTGCTGCTTTCAGCAGCACGTAGGCTTGGCAAAACCCACAGCAAAATGGTATCACACCAGAAAATTTCAAGTTGAGATGAAAATGTAGCACGTAATGTGACAGTGCTGATGGCATGAAGAACAGACACAGCAGTCCTACCTGAAGAGCAGTGAAAATCTCCAACAAAGCAGCCCTCTCCTTTTCAGCCTGTCAGCAAAGCATCAGGGTTGGGCACAGCTTCTACATCCAGCAAAAATGTTCATGTCAGTGTAGTAACTGATTAGAAAGTTACCAGGGCCCCAAAGACATGAACCGTGTCCTCCAGAAGCTGATTAAAACAAGGATGAGTTTGTGAAAGTCGGTTATGGGAGCCGTGTCGGACTACAGCTCCCGCCATGCCATGCGGCCGGACTACAGCTCCCGGCATGCGCCGCGGCCGGACCACAGCACCCAGCGTGTCCCGCGCTTGCAAGATGGCGGCGCCCAGGGCCCGTTCGGGCCCGGACAGCGACAGCGACAGCGGCTCGGACTCGGACAGCGGCGGGGAGGCGGCCGCGCGGTTCCGAGAGGCTGCCTGGGACTGCCCCGCGCTGGCGGCGGCGCGGGCGGAGCCGCGCAGCGGTGAGAGGTGGCGGACAGGCTGGGCTCTGCTCCCCCGCTGCGGCGTGCCCTCCCCTCTCTTCCCCGCCCCGCCGCTCCGGTCCGGCCCCTCCGCGGTTCCTCCTGACCCGCGGGGATCCCTCTGTGCTGCGGGGCCGGTGTCAGAAATGGAGAGGGCTCTGCCCGGCCCTCCCGAGGCCTCCAGCCAGGCCCAGAGCCCCCTCCCGTCAGTCCTGGCCTGAGGGAAGTTCCCTTTTCCCCTCATAGCTGTTCTCCCTGCAGCTGGGCCAGGGCTGTCTTGCAGGCATTGTTCTTTATGCTCTAGCATGTGCCTGACGGCGGTTACAGAGTTCCTGGCCGCAGGTCTCTAAATGAGCCTTTGCTACTTTCTTTTCAGAGGGCTTTAGAAAGGATCGGTTGCAGCCTAAAGATCAGCCAAGCCTGAGGTATTTTTGCTTCTGGTTTCAGATTTAATGTTTCCCTGAAGAAAAAATAACGTGTAATATTTATGCTGCTTCTACTTTGTGCCTTGTGCTACTTCATACTGAAAGGGGACGTTTCTGTTTGGGGAATTACTCCAGCCATAATCTGAAATGATGCTTAAATCTGAACAGAACAATACGTTTTTAAGGGTTTGGGTGAGAGGGCCAGATGTTACTGGCCTCGAAAGAGATAATCCTTGTTCTTATATCAAACGGGCGTGAGGCAATCGGCCGCCAGGAGGGTGACAATGAGCTCCAGACAACTCCAGAGTTCAGAGCACACGTTGCAAAGAAGCTGGGAACCATGCTAGACAGGTATGCAAGGCTTGAAACCTGTGTTCTGTGGGTCAGTTACACTGATGTGTTTGTGTGCTAAACCCAGGAAATTCAACTTCTTGTCTCCTTTATGCCTGTATTAAGTATAAGCTTCCAATATTCTGTGACCTAACCTTGCTGATTTGCTGTGCTCATCTGGTCAAACCTCTCTGTGCCCTGCTTGTCTCCATTTGCCTCTGTGGTGGACATCTTGTAGGGAGAAAAGAGACTTCCATCATGTAAAGGCTGGCAGGAGAGTCTTTGATTTGTTCTTACAACCTACACCAGCACCTGATCCAGGGCTGTGCTGGCAGAATGCCTGGTACTGGGCTGCCACTCTGTCTGTTGTGAAACACGGCCCTGGAGAGCTGGAACAGGCCCTGGAATTCCTGCTGTTCAGAGCTGGCTTTAGAAATGCTGGTTTTAAACTGTTCTTGTGGTTTACACTGCTGAGGAGAGAAGGCCTGGTCTGCTCTGGAAACAGGGAGCTGAGGCAGCCTCACTAACACAAAAGGATCTATGCAACATCTCCCTCTAGTCTTGTTTCCCAGAAATACCCAACTGTAGCTCAGTTTGCACAAACCTGTCCCAGATCTGACTGGGGTTTTCTGTTTAGTTTCATCACTGTCTTGAAGGACTCATCAGGACCATCCCAGTCTTCACTGGCACAGTCTGACTCTGAAGATGATGGTGAGTTCCAGGCTCAGCCATTGTGGCTGTTTTGTGACTGTTAACTGCTGACATGTGGGATGGATCCTGTCCATCACCAGCTGTACATCCAAGTGACAAATAAACATTTGCACTGAAAGAATTCCTGGTGCTGTCTGTGAGGGCTGTGGTGCTGTTTGTGAGGGCTGTTACTCTGCACCTCTGTGTCCCAAGTCCTCCCAAATAATTGCTGTCAAGCACTGTGGAAATACAGAAACAGCACTGAGCCTTCCAGGAGAACAGCAATTGATTGCTTCCACCTCTGTTTTATATTTTGTTTCAAACCTCCCTTTCCACACTTCAGGTTTTCGCCTCTTCTCTTCCTCTGTCCCTGGAGACTGTGGGAAACCAGAGCCTTGCCCTGCAGTGAGGAGGAGGAGGCCAGTTAGCTCCAGGTGAGGTGCTGAAGGCTGCTCTGCTCCTCAGTACTGCTGCATCCCACATTTCAGAGGCAGCTGGGACTCCCACAAGGGAATAAGAAGCTAAAGAGCTTGAGAAGTGTGTATTTATGACTCTTATATTTGACTAGACCAGAATTTTGTTTCTTTTTTAGTGCTGGGGAATGAGAAATGTTTGTGGAGGATTTTCTTTCCCCTCCTAGTGTGTGCAAAGAACACACTGGCCTTCAGACTGGTTAAATGCAGACTGTAGGTGTGGGAGCCCCAGAGCCATTGGGTGTTTGTTGTGTGTTCCCATCTCTGATTACTCTGCTCTCCAACTTTTGGGTGAATTCAAGGCAGAAATTCACCACAACTTCCTTCCCTCTTGTTACCTTTCCAGTGACACAGACAGTGACCAAGAGTGGCAGAGGTGCCAGGAGGCTGCCGTGTCAGCTGCAGATATTCTGAAGCAAAGTGCTTTCCCTGCATTGTCCCAGGATCAGAGTCAGGGCTATGTGGAGCCCAACCAGAAAAAAAAGAAGAAGAAGAAGAAAATTAGGAGAGAGAATAATATTCAACAGAAAATAATAGACCCAGCAGAGTGTGACCAGATCTGCAAAGATTTGCCTCGGCTGGTGTCTGCAAATGGCCAGCAGGAGAGACAGAACAGCAATCACAGAGAGAACTCTGTGCTGCCAGGAGCTGTGAAGAAGAAAAAGAAGAAGAAGAAAAAAGAATGATGATTTTGCTCTGCAAACAGCAGGTGGTTGTGATGGGTGAAGGAAACTGAAAGAAAACCTAACAACAGGAGTTGCTGCAGATGAGGGAAAATTAATTGGCAAAGCGTCTGTTCTGAAAGCTCAGTGGCCTGAGAGACTAATTAAGGGACTTCCTGTGCTCCTGTGTCCCTGAGGAAGGGAACATTGTTCTCCTCACACAGCAGTTGGCTGTGCTGCTGCTTATGCAGGCCCAATCTAAAAGGATTAAATGCTGTGCCAGACGTGCATGGCAGAGGGATGTGCTCAGAGCTGCATTCCTCCTGCTCTGTCCTTCACATCTGAAACCCTTCTGCAGAAAGTGCATGATGAATTGAATTTGGTTTACATGGCAACAGGTGATCAACTGCATTTTCTCTTTGCCTCCTTGTAGACTACTAAGAATAGCTCCAGCCCGTGGGAGACTCATTTATCAAAAGCATCCTGTCAGAAATCAGGGCCCCTTATTTTTGCCCTGCAAACATCATAACGATCTGTTTTTGAAACCTGCTGTGTTACTAATCCCTCTGCAATCTGCACCTCTCCAGGGCCCCTGCACACAGACATTGTGTGGTGAGCTGATTTCAGGCTTGGTGTGAATGCATCCTACTGTTCCACTTGTCTCTGTTGAATATTTTTTTTTCATGTATAGGGGTTTTTTTTTATGGCATCTGTTGTTATTAAATTTTACTACACTCTTGGACCTACTTAATTTGGAAGGTTTTGTACAGCAGTGGCTTTCTTGCTGTATTCAGATTGTCCCCAGCAGAGATAGAGCTGGCTCAGGATGGCTTTTTAGTTGCTGGGTGATCAATGCTATGAAATTGCTACAGGAGGGACTTAAGCATAATTTTAAAACCACCTTTCAGTCCTTGCTTGGGCTGATTAATGACTTTTGTCTCCCTGAAATACTGTGAGGTTTGGTAGTTTTCACTCTTTGTTTATTCTTCACCTTCCAGTCTTTCAGGAGATTAACTGTTACTGATAAATACTTATGTTTTTACAATTCCTGGGTTTCAGGAAATCCAACTTATTGGATTCAGAAGTTCAGAAAGCCATATTAGAGAAACCAAAAGAGTGAAGTGTAGCTCTTTGAGCATGGGAAATTGTTGTAAAATTCTTGCTGCTTTTTAGTCAAGAAAACACAGCTGGCATCCGAAAATAGAAAAGCTAAGAAGAAACTTGGCTTATAATCTAACAGAAGGTGCCTTATGTTCAGTTAAAACTTCAGTGTACTGAATTTTAAACCTGGGCTTTCAAATGCATGGTGGCCTAAACATTTCTTTTTGCTTTGTTTTGGGTTTATTTGGATGCTAACTGGAAATTAGATATATTTGCAACTGGTGTTCATGGGAAGTTAGGAAACAATTCTAGGATAAAATTCCTAGAGAATCTCGTTACTGAAATTGTTGGTGGTATCTAGAGGAAGCTCTTAGCAATGAAACTTATCACAGACATCTGCAATTTTGATATTCCCAGATATGATAACTGAAGAGTTCACTGTTGGGCTTTTTCAGTTCTCCCTTCCAGTCTCAAGGTTTTCCATCCATTTCACAGTTAAAAGAGTAGCTCAGTTTCAGTCACAGACAAAAACCTGTTAGTTGGGGCTGTTTTCATGTCTGGCTAATGATGCATCAGTGATGTGGATGTTGAGAGTAAATAGAGAGGAATAATTAGAAGAGGAATTACACAAGTAGATCCTTGGGACTAAAACTCTTCACTTAGTGCAAGCAAGACTCTTAGAGCCCTGGGCAGTTATTTCCATACAAGAACTACAAATCAAGCCTGCATGGAAGCTGAGAATGAGCCATGTTGTGTGAAATGAATCCAGGCTGGGTGTTCATAGAGAAAACTGAAGGAACCTCTCCTCTGTGTGGAGCATGGGAACCTCCCAGGTGCTGGGCAGTCAGGGAGCAGTGGGAAATGCCACCCTGCAAATCATTCAGTGAGTCAGATGAGATGAGACCCCACAGGGCTAATGCAGAGAACTGGAATCTCCTTGCAGCTGTTAAACTTTAATTTCTGCATTTAAAACAAAGCAGAGCTATATCAAAAACAACCAAGCCATTTCCACTAGGACAGCATGATTTTAGAGCAGGTCATTTTTAACTGAGAATGTTTGGTATTTTAGTGGTTAATTAAGGATTTGTAGCTTGTCAGTGATCCCATACTGACAGGTTTGTGCCAAGCCATTCCCAAATCTGTTTCTTGGTTATTCTCATTGCAAAGTCAGGAACTTCCAAGGTTCTGTTATTTCTTATAGTTCCTGTTGGTGCTTCCTTGCAGCAAAGGAGGAGAGTGTTTAAAGGTGGTGTCCCTTCTTTGGCAGCCCAGCCTTGCTCTTTCCCACATGATTTAACCTGGTGCTGACAGGTTCATACAGTCCCAGCTTGATGAAAGCTGAGTGAATTAAAGTCCCATCCACATCCTGGCACTGTTGGGATTCCTTCTTGGGCAGCCACAAAAGGATGTCTGGCCATTCTGAGCTGGCTGCTAGGGTTAAGGTTTGCTGATTTTTTTTTTTTTTGGGGGTGGCAGTGGATTTCAGCAGTGCCAGCATCATCTTTCCATGTTTTCTGTCTCGAGCCTGAGACGTTTTCTCTCCTGGAGGCAGCTGAGCAGGGGTTTGTGTGAGGCTGTGGTGGCAAACAGGGCTGGAGTTGCACCTGGCAGGTTGGTTGTGGCAGTCACTCAGGAGCTGCTGCTGGTGGTTACTGGGTGGAAGATGCCATCTGTGTGGAGATGAAGGTCTCAATGACGTTGTGAGTGGATGGCAGCAGCTGGCTGTGGCTGTTGGTGGAGTCAGAGCTTTGGTAGAGCACCAGGCTGCTGGAGGACACTGCCAAAGGTACAGGCAGAAGTCAATTGCAGATTCTCACCAGTTCCCTTTTTGCATGTACACCCCATTGTGCTCTCCTGGCTTAGGGGCACAGCTGCTTTCCTCTGTGTGTTTTGTGTGCTGCTAAATTCCTGGCTTGGGTCCACAGCCAGCCTGAAAACATTGAGGGCAGCAATCTCCAGAGAGTTCAGTTCTAAGAATTCTAGCTGATGTCCTAGTTCTCCTCTTAGAACTGGGAAGGCCCAATTGGAGTCTGCATGAGGGAGACTTGGGCTCCTCAGCCCTGAAAACTGCCCACAGGACTGGGTACTATTGGCACTGATTTTTGTTGATATTTGTTAAGGTATTTGCCTTTCTGAAGGGGTCAATTTCCACAGCCTGGCCTTACACGGGCTCTGCTCTGAATCTTTTCCTTGTATTGACTTTTCCCCCTCAGGACACTGGCAGAGCCAATTTAAGGAATTGAGAGCCCCAGTTACCATTTTCTAACTGGTTTTTACAGTATTGGCAAGAAAAACTAGGCAATACATGGCTTAGGAGCCACAATGGTGGCTGCTGCTCTTACCAGCAGGGCTGGAGGTGAGGCGAGGGCCTGGCTGAAGGTGCTGGATTGTTGTGTCTTGGTTCTGTAGGTGGATTGTTGGTGCCTGTGACACTGGTGTGTGCATCCCAGACTCGGTGTGGGTCTCTGAGTCAGGTGTGAATGCCTGGAGAAAAGAGAGTTAATAGTGGCTTCTACATCCTTCTAACAGCTGTGAGAGAAGCACTGAGCAGGTTCTGGGGAGGTGAAATCCTCCTGGATGATGCAGGGAAGAACTTGCTCTGGTGCCTCCAGCACTGCAGCTGGTCCCAGCAGGGCCAGGAGATGAGAAAGATGCTTCTGCTGGGATGGCACAGACACACCCAAAGGCTCTTTGACAGGCAAGGAGCTGCCTGCAGGCTGGTGCAGCTCTCAGGAGGGGGAACAAAGGCTAAAGAAAGGCTGTTACCTGTTTAGTTGGTGTCAGGTTGGTCAGGGCACTGAGATTGGCTGTGTCTGTTATCACCATGGTTTGTGGTAAGAGGCCTGCATGTGTGTATTGAGTCACTTCAGATTTGGGGCCATAGAGAGCTGTACATGAAAGAAAACAACATCATGTGGGTGCTGGAGCTTTGGCTGAGCTGTTCTCCTCATGCAGTGGGACCTGCTGTCTGTCTCCAAAATGCTGGGGGTGGAGGGACAGAGAGATAAATGCAATAAAAATAATTTCATAATTAGAGCAACAATAACAGAGGAGGAAAAGAGAGTGCTGTAAGCCCAAGGACCCAGCAAATGGCACTCAAGGAACATTGCCTTTATTTTTGTTTACTTGAGCAATGGGTTTATGTTCTTACCGTGAGGGTTCTGTATCTGAGCCATGGTAGCCATGAAGGGGCTCTGGACCTGCTGCATGAGGGGCTGCTGGTAGGATGGGTGCAGCTGCTGGGAGAACTGAACAGGCTGCAGGGTGGTGAGGCTGCTCCCCATGCTGTTTATCACAGGAACACTCTGGGGCTGCGTTGAGGCCAGGCCTGGAAAACAAGGACTGATGGCAGTGGTGTCCCACACTGCAGGAGGAGTGGGGCTGCTCTGCAATGGGGGCATCTCCAGCAGCCATTGGGGCAGCCTGTCACTGCAGGGTGGTTTGAGATCCTGCTTTTCAGGTGTTGCCTTGGTTGTCTGTGATTAAGGATAGATTTCATGCCTGTGAGAGCAAAGTGGAAATGCCCAAAAAACTGCATAAACCCACCCCTGGTTTCCAGTGTTTATTCCTGTCTACATTCTTTGTACCAGAAAAGTTTCTTTTCCACTTTAGTGATCATCAGGGAGGCCTTGATCAAAAATAAATTCAGAGCATCACCTCAGTGCCCAGTTAATTTACTCTTTTTATTTTATGAAACTCTTGGCAACACAGACAACTAGGCTGTAGCTGTCCAGCCACGTGGAATGGAGTTTCAACTCTTTTTGCCAGGGCTGCCAAATTAAGGAATTTGAATCACGGAGAGAGGTAGAAGGTTTCACACATTACTGCCCCTTGCCCACAACTGTCCAGACCCTGTAAATCAACAGGTCTCTCCTGCACTCCAGTTTTTGGGGGTTTTTTTTGTTTGCACAGAATTCAAATCCATATCACAATCTTGGGAAGAAATGGAAATTAGTTCACAGCTGTCACCATGGAACAAAACAAGGCCTCTTTCTTCCTTGGGAGAAAATGTAAGAGAAGAGTATACACTTTATTTTCCTTTCCTCTAATGAGATGCACTTTGGCAGTAGACTAGTCTTGGAATGAAAAGAAATCTCATAAAAGTCCAGAAAAGCTGTCAAAGTGAAAAATATAAAAAAATAGTAATTACTGCTGTGGATTCCAAAGGCATATGCTGCTCTTTGCAGGAAGTGGTGCAAGAGAATGTTTTGTCTTTCAAGCACTATGAACATGCTTTAATTTCCATCATTTTAAGGAAGTATTATATTTATATTCGGAAAGATGAAGAGCAGCAAACCAAAACATTGGCATAGGAATAGATTCCTGTTAAAACGTGGGTTTTGTGTGTAACTTAATTCTACCGTGAACGAGGAACATCTGTCCTTAATCCACTGGTACTCGCCAGCAGTGCTGCTGATCTTAGGTGACAATTTCCTCAGTTTGTGTCACTGCCAGCTTAGTGCCAAGGCTTTGAACATGGGGCAGTGATTGTGACAAGGAGGGGCAGCTGTTGCTGTGCAGGGATCAGCCCTGCAGCCTCCACTCACCGATGACCAGCGTGGAGGCTCCGGGGTTGGTGAAGGCGGGCGCCAGGGACGGCGTCTCGCCCGCCCCGATGGCCATCACCCCCGGCAGGGAGGCCATGATCAGGTTCTGGGTCTGCTGGCTCAGCGTGTGGGGGCTTTGCTCCAGGCTGTGCAGGGCAGTCAGGGTGCTGACAGGAGGGAGAGTTCCTCCAGGAGCTGATACCTGTGGGAAAGGAGAACCCTGAATGTGCCACCTGCAGCAGGCGGGTCCCAAAGCTGTGACAAACACCTTTCTTCCTGCTCCTCCCCCTGCTAACTGGAAGGGCTTCATATATCCATGTCTGCAGTTCCTGTGTGCTCATCATTAACTACCACAGGTCAGCTGTTGACATACTAAGAGTAAATCCCTGCTGGTTTAGTTCTTTCACATTTAAGAAATGGTAAGAATGAGATTAAGCCCACAGCGTTCTCTATAGGGAAAGATCATCTTCTGTTTCATAGCTGAGGGCAGGAGCAGAAGCTCAGAGAAATTAAAGAGGCTCAGGTAACTTCACATGGTCATTCTAGCAGCAGAGTTCAGCAGGGAATCCAGGAGTTCCTCTTTCCCCTAGGGACCTGTAGTCATAGTGTTGTGGAAGAGCAAAAAAGCATTCTAGTGATTTGGCTGATAGAGAAAGTGAAATGCCTTATATTATACTTCTTTTCTCTACCCTCAGACAAAAAGCTGTAAGGAATCTTTAGTGAGAATAAGCACCAAGAGGTTAAACAGTTGGACAAACCACCTTGATATCAGTTTTAGAACACAGACATAGAAGATTTTCAGGACCTCGTGAAAGACTTATTTTCTTCAGCAAGAGACCAGAAATCCAGCAAAGTGAGTGACTGATGAGATTTAAATCATACTTATTTTTAGCAACCTTAACTTTGCCTCCAGCCAGCCTGTGCTAATGCAAACTTCTGCTGACTGTTTCTCTGAAAACAAGGGAACATGTGCAGACTGAGAATGATCAGTCATGTAGTTCTGATGCTTCTTTGTTAATGATGTGGGAAAAGGTCTGGTCAGATCTCAAAGGGAAATTGGCTTTGAGGAGGCAATCTAATTATCCAGTACATGTCTGCATCCAGACTGTTGGGCTCCATTTTTACAGGTAAGCTAGATGTAGGTATGGGTCTGTGTTCTGGTAATCCCACTGGTCTGATCAAATCTTGGGATGGAGAGAGTCCAAATGAGAGCTAGAGATGAGATGAAATCTCTCTGTGGGAAGGAGGAGAGAATAGGGTTTCCTGGGATGAAGGAAATCTTGTCATACCTTGAGTGCTGTGTTTCCAGAACAGACTGTTTTAATTACTCATTAGGGAATGTCTTCTTGCTGTCATGCTCTAATACCTGCCCTCACCACAGTCTAGAGGGCACAAATTGGTCTTACATGGTCAGTGCAGAGTGACTCTAATATATCATGTTGTTACAGAACAGGTTATGTAACAATATATCACATATGACTATGTAGCATAAGAAGGTGGATTTAAGAACATTCTACCAAAAATACCCATGAATAGTTCATATTGTAACCACAGGCAGATGGCCTGACATGTCCCAGTCAGCAGAGCAGGAGTGTCCCTCACTCACCAGCTTGGTGTCTGTGCTCAGCAGGTTCTGGCTGGGCTCCAGCCCAGGGGGAGACACCTGGTGCAGGATGGTCTGGGTGGTCACCATGGAGCTGTTCCCGTGGTGGTTGCTGCTGGAGGACTCTGCCTCACTGGCTGGCTGCTGGTTGTACCTCACTCCTGCATCACATCAGGATGGAAACTGATTGTCACAAATGAGGAACTTAGGCACTAAATTCAGTTTCCTCTGCAGGCACTTGGCACCAGGTATTTGGTGTACTTTATGGTCAGTAGGGGAACCAGAAGAACTGGCACTCACACCCTGCCCTGACTTTCCCCTGTAATTTGGTGTAACTGCTTCCTCAAACACTGGCTGTGAGAGCCAGGGAGCAGGAAAGCACCTTCCTGCAGGGAGCAGGAGAGCACCCCTCTGCATGTGGCTGTAGAGAGGAGTCTCAGTGGGATCCTCTCTTCCCAGAGTAAGAGCAACCCCAGCTCTGGCCCATGAAGCTGAAAAGGCTGTGCTCTTTGTGGATGGAGAATGACTTTTCCTCATGCCTAAAAACTCTGTCACAGAGTCTGATGGGGCCGGCATTGGAAGGGGGGCACATGTGACTGGAAGGGCATGGAACTGACTTCTGATGGGCAGTGATGGTTCCTGGAACACAAAGTTTGGGGCTGATGCCTGCTAGCTGGGAGTAATTGAGAAACTTTGGCTGTAAGTTTCGTTACTGAATTTTATCTCCAGCCACTCTCCTCTCCCAGAAACATGGTCTCTTTGTCACCTTTGCTCTGCCCCTGTAGCAAATCCGCTTTTTCTATCTGTAGATTCATTTCCTAAAGGGCTGGGCTTGGGAGACAGTTTGGGTGACTGAGTTTGGGGAGGTTCAGCTCTCTTGCAGATGTCCCTGTGGTTGTTCCTTACCGTGGACTTTGCTGGGCGAGAGCGCGGGCGGTGGCTGGAGGGAGGAGGAGCTGTGCGGGGTGAGAGGCGGGGCCGAGGGCGGCTGCGGGCCGCTGAACGTGTCCATGGCCAGCTTGTGCCGGAAAGCCTCCTCCTTCCTGCGGTTGGCAAACCAGTTGTAAACTCTGACCTCTGTCACCAGGTTTGAGCCCAGTCCCTGGGCCTGCGATGGGGAAACACCTCTCTGAATACACTCTGCCCTGTTGGGAAAAACACAAGGAGAGCCTTGCTGAGCTGGGCTTATTCAGAGACACAAAGTGCACAGCTCCCAAGTGGCTGTGGTCTGGTACACTGTGTGGAAAGGTCCTAAGGCTTTCCTTGGGCTTTCCTTGAGCTCTGTGGACAAGGAATGATCACTTGTGGCATTTAATTCAGGCATGGCTGGTGTCAGTGGTGCCACTCAGTGCTGTACCTTTGCCCTGCCTCCCAGTGGCACCAGCAAACACCAAGAATGCAGAGGGACCTGCTGTGCCCCTCTTCCTCAGAGACACACACCCACCCTTACCTGTTGCACTCTTCCACCAGTGCCTCCCTCTCTTCTTTGCTGGGGTTTTTCTGCCTCTCATAGGCTTGGAACAGGATCTGTTGTGAGGCAGGACCCCACTTAAAGCGGTTTCTCCTTCCCTTCTTGGTGGGCAGGTCATCTCCCATGGGCTCGTCTGTCAGGATGCCCTGGCCAGCATGTGTGAATTCTGCAAGCACAAAGGGGCAGGGAATTGTTTCCTTGAAAACAATCAGGAGTAAGGACAAGCAGAATCCTTTATGAGCCTGAGGCAGGAGCAGTTGTTGCCATACTCACGCTGGGCCACCTCTCGCTGCTTCCGGACGTACCAGGTGTACAGGGCTGCCCGTTTCTGGGTCTTCATGGGAGTGCCCTTGTTGAGGTGTTGGGAGAGGTGGGATTGGTTCAGACCTGTGGTGTCCACCACCTCACGCTGAGGGATGTTGTGCTGCTGGAGGTAAGACTTCACCATCTTTGCCACTCGCCAGGGATCCTCTCTGGAAGGAACAGAAGGCATTTCTCAGGGGAGAGAGGTCAAACACCTGCTCCCAGCAGACCTGGGTTCCAAGGAAGTGCAGCAGTAGCTCCTCAGGGGCACTTGTCAGTCCATCACCATCATGTTTGGTGAGGCCAGAGTGCTCATTGCCTGCAGGGGAGAAAGCTGTTCCTCAGTGTGCTACCTTGCTCAGTTCTGATTCTGTATGCAGGGTAAAACTGCATGGCATTGGAGATAAAGTGCAAAAGATGTAGCAGTGGCTTCCTTTGAAGTGCTGTCTGTACACACTTGGGTCTGCCCTGAGGAGGAGACTCTGCTTACCAGGGGAATTTCCCATACACAGAGGCAACCTCTCTCTTCCCTTTCCCTACATTACTTTTCTTCTCTATCCCCCCTCTCATTAAAGCAGATGGGGCAGATGTACTGAGTTTTCCAAGACAGATTGATTGTGATATTAGACTGAAACTGACTCATGCCCTGATTCTGGTCCAGGCTGGGTTGCCTTGCAATGATTCAGCCAATGGAAACAGGCTGTCATTGTACTGTGACATGACAGCTCTGTATGCACATACATATGACAAATCATCCAGAATGATGTCCTTACACATCTGCTAGGTGTTACTCAAACACATTGGTTCACACCTAGATCTACTCAGAGCTTCTAAATGCAACATAGAATTACTAATTCCTCCTATTGCTGCCCTTCTTTTGGGTAACAGCTGAAGGAATAAACTATTTGAGACAAAATTTTAGGAACAGTTTACGATTTTATAATTGATGTGATTCTTTGGGTTTTATGATATCCAGTTAGAATATCCATTAAGAATCTTGAGGAAAATAGAGAAAACGTGACTGTGACTTTATGTGTATTGATTTCACCCCAGCTGAAAGTCACAGTAGAAATAAAGATGTGAGATCCATCAGACTAAATCCAAGCAGTGCCAGAGCACCTCTGCAGAACAGCTCCTGGCTCACTTTGAACAGGAGCATCCTTCTGTGCCTTCTGTGTGAAATGTGTGCAGGAAATGACTTGCAGTGCTGTAGGAAGACACTGGTGTCATATTCAACACCAGCATCAAAGGAGCAGTTGGGAGAAAAAAAGGTGCCTGGGATGGTGCAGAAACTGTCACAAGAGCACTCATGTCTGAGCCAGAGGCAACAACTGTGCTGTTCATGGCTTTGTTGACTCAGGAGGTTGCTGGAGGCTGCACAGTGATAAGGAGGACAAAGTCCACACCTGTTCTCTCAGTACAAACACCCTTATCTCTGTTCCCCTGCAGCCCCTCTCCCAGGGCTGCCTAGTCCAAGGAGCAAGCTCCACAGCAGTTAAAGTGTGACACAAATGGTGCCAGTTACAGCTTTTTGAAAACCTGCTTAAAATAGAACATTTGTTTCTCTTTTACACTGGGGCTATTGCCATAGAGGCTTCTGATTTTTAGCATCTTCCCTTAACTGTCTTTGTCTTTCAAAAACTGCAAATTGAACTGAATTTAAGAAAGCTTTTCTTTCCTTATGGTTGTTTTTGTTTGTTTGTTTCTTTATTTTTCCCTCCTGCTGCCTACAGCAGCCTCCTGCCTTTGTAGTTGTGATAGTCTGGCCAGCACCTGCACCCTGTGCTCATTGTCCAAGTCCCTGTGTAGAGGAGAAAAGCTTCTGACTGGGGAGCTGGCCTCTGATTTTAGGACAGTCTGTGTTGGCACTGATGGAAGCCTCTGTTATGTGTTAGTTCCTTTCTGCACCCCAGCTGAGTCAGTTTTGTCTCCCCTGTTGAGATCCTCATTTTGTGGCAGGAATAAACCAGTAGGTTCTGTGAGTCTCTTCTCACAGTGCTTAAAGACTTGTGGGTTTTGTCTTCTTTTGACTCAGCAGGGAGCTTTGTCATGCAAACTAGTGCAGGGAATCTCAGTAAGGTGTGATTTCCTAGGACAGCTGTATGAAGTGCTGGCTGCTCTGTACATTGTCAGAGGCCAGTCTGCAAACCCACAGCAGCAATACTTTAGGCCCAAGGCTACACCACAGTCCAGGTGATGACAGCCTGGCCAGCTGAGCCCTTCCTCAGATGCACATTTCCACCTGCAGAGCCTCCATCACAGGCCAAGACATCAGAAGCTGAAACCTCTTCTCTTTCACTGGCTATGAGAATATCATTGACTGGCAGAGGGGAGGATTTCACTCTAAACTGAGTTCTGCTGCTTGTTTCAACAGCCAATTCTCAATTGTTTCAGTTAGTCAGAACTGCACAAATAGGTTTGCCTTGCTCAAGCTCTCCTTCCCTATCTCCAAGACTGTTTTCTGCCTTTTAGTTTCCCTTTCTGCTCAGATGCAAAGTGTCTCCCCAAGGGTGTAATCTCTCTCCTGGTTGGTCTCACACAGATAGCTTTTACTTCCTTCTTCTGCAGTCTTGTTCTCCTGTTCTCACTTGCTTATTGCCATGTGAGCATAGCCCTTCTCCACAGCTCATCCCCACCACAGGGGCCAGGGTCCTCTCTCCATGTCAGCTTCCCATTTTCTTAGTTCTGAGGTCACTTTTTAAGGGCGTTTTCACCTCCCTTTTGTTACCTGAACAATAAGTAACCCAGGTAGTTAGTTATAAACTCAAAGGGAACAAGAGGCTGGTTGATAATTTATAGCAACATCTCAAATTTAAATGGAAAGTAAATATCAAGTTGTTAGCATTAAAGAAAACCCATTCCAGAGAGCTGGAGATGTAACATTCAGGGGACCTTCTCCCTCCTTCACTCTTCCTGACTTTTTATTTTTCCTTTGTTCTTTTCTTTCTTCTCCTCTTCCTCCTTCACTCTCTCTTCCCTTCTTTCCTGTTCTGATTCTCAGGTGGGAGAAGCCCTCATTTCCCTCAGCTCGGTTCTGAATTGCTGCTTTGGACCAGACCCTGCTCAAGGAGAGGTTCAGAGCTGTGGAGTGCTCAGGACCATCCCCAGCCCTTTTCTCTGGAGCTGCTGCACATCTCAGTGCAAGGGAAGGTAAGACCATCCATGCTGCAGTGTTCCTTTCTGTTGAACTTGGCCTGGTTTGCCTCATCTTGGTTTATATGTGGAAATGAAAGGGGTGTGGCAGCTTCATCTCCAGATTCCCCAACTAGAGCTGTTCTAAGCAGGGGGAAAGACTGGACCTTTGTCATGATGTATCTTTGTTTTCCTTTTTCCTCCTGGAAAGCATGCTTTTCTCCCTGCCTCCAGGGGAAATCTGTTGCTTATCTCAATTTCTCTCTTTCCTAGTGGAATTTCAGCCCTTGCCCTACAGGTGGATTGTCACTCTGCCTCTCTTCATTTGCTTTACCTGCAGTAGTTTGATCCCTTCCCCCAAGGTAGCCTCCTTCTTGCTTTATATTCTGGGAGTTTCTCCTCACAGCTCTACCTCCCTACTGAGTCATTTATTTCTTATCATAGATGCAATTTGTTTTGTGTGTGGATTGATATGGAAAGAATGTTTTTATTCAAACTGTAAATCTATGGGAGATCAGTGAGACATATGAAAGGACAAAATGAAATTATGTTAATTCCCCACTAGAGAAACCTTTATCTGAACTGCTTTTAGCATGTTTTCTCTGCAGGGACAAAATCTAATCAACACCCATGGCTGCACCCAGTCCTGTGGGTGTATCTTCTCTGTTCTACTCAGCTTTGACCAGAGCTTTTCCAACTGGTTTCAGCTTCAGTGTTCTTGTGAAGACATAGTTGGTCTCTTGGTGCTGTCAATTTTTCCTCTTTCCAGCTCCTGGAAAGCCTAATAATGGACACTTTTCCTGATTCTACTTTATGAAGCAATGGCTGCAGTTTCCACACTTTCCTGTATCAGCTATAGCTGCCCACCAGTCAATCTCTCTGTTAAAATTTGGTCTGCAGACCAGGAATTGTTAATAATGCCCAAAGAGGCTTCTGTCTAAAGGGAGAATTGCCTCCATCTGGTTTCTGCATTTGAAACCCTTGTGTAGATGATGAAATAGTTTTGCAAGCATTGACCTTTTTCTGGGAATCCCTGGGCATGGAGATCCTTGCCTGCCTTTCTGTTGCTGGAAGTAATTTCTACCATAGACTGTTCTGCCCTGCTTCACAATTATTTTAAGGACATTACTTTAAGGCATCTATTAATGGAAAGGTTTGATCTTAAAACCAAAAAAAGTTTATTAGTAGGTAAGAACTTCTTGGGTATTATCAACCCCTGCTAGTGGTTCAGATGCTTTGAACAGATTTTTAGACGCTCTGTTAATTTGATGAGAAATATGGAACATGTCAGTGATGGCTTCCTACTCTTTTCATTTTAACTTGATTAATTTTGATCTATTATAAACCTCCACTTGTAATCTTTTCCTGAAACTGAGGCTTCTATGTCTTTATATTGTCATCAACAGCAGAAGTGAATTGCTCCATCCTATGGTGGGGGAGTTTGATGACAGAGATCTCTGGTGTTTCAGAGTAAAGCCTTGGTAATTAAGAGCCAGTGTGAGGCTTGGGAGCTCCCTGTCCTTGCCCAGTCTCCTCTGTGCTGTCCCAGGGGTTTAGGTAGGTCCTAGAATTTGTCTGTACCTCAGTTTCCATTTGTGAAATGGAAATGCTGCTCAGCAGGCACTGTCAGAAAGTGTTAATGCCACAGCTTTGGAAGAGAGGTAAGACTTGTGGTGAGGCTGGTAAGCACAGGGAAGACTGGCAGCAAGATCCTAGAAAGGCAGGGAGGATCAGAAGCCAGAAAGGGTGCTGAAGGGAGGGTGACAGGAAGGAATTGCCTCCATCCTGTCCTTAGACCACAGCAGATGTCCCTTCAGTCCTGCTTCACCCACTCATTAGAGAAAAAGGGACAAAGCCAGGGAGTCTTCCTCAACTTCCATGGCTTCCTTTCTGGAGAGATACTTGACAAACCATCAAAAGTTAATGATCAAATAGCTTATCAGGGTATTTTCATCTATAAATTTATAAGACAAAAGAGAAATAATAAAGCCATTGGATAATTAGTAACTAGCCAGGGCCCGCCCGGTGCCACTGGGCTCAAACTGCCCCAAGACCTGTACGCAGACTCAGGAGGATGAGAAGGAGACAAGGATGGGAGGAAGAAAAAGAGTGGGAGGCAGAGAGAGAATCAGCCAAGGAGACTACAAAATGGGAGGAATGGCAGCAGAAACAATAGTGAGAAGGGAAATAGGTGAAAAGAATCTGAGAGATGTAAAGGAAGTAGAGAAAGATGTGGGAGAGCTGGAAGTGCAGAAGAAATGAGACATACTGGTCCAGGAAGAAGACAGAATTAATGGGAATGTTTTACCACACAGGTAAGAGCTGATCCAGTCAATTTTCCTCTCTTGGGTTCTGCAGAATCATCAACTCCCAATCTGGCAGGGAGCTTTCTTATAAGTATTTACAGTGAATGCTAACTCTTGTCGTGTTCTTTTCTTACCTCTGGCCTTTTGTGGTGGGATTTGATGTTTGCCTCTGCTCTTACATTTTCAGTTGTTTCCTTTGCATGTGAAAGAGGCTGATCAGAAAGCCTGAGAAATTCCCTAGCTGGATTTTTAGTGAAGATTTTAGGTGCAGGATGTTGCTGCACATCTGTCTTCTATCAGCTTGTCATTTCAAAATAGCCCTAAACCAGTCAGGAATCTGTTGTGATGGATGGGAGGATGGGCCTGATCCTTGCTTGGACAAACCTCTTGGGTCTCCCATGGGGATTGTATCCCAGTAAGAATCCCAAATGGGAAACTGAGTGAATGCTTCTCTGAGCCTATTGAGAGGCTTTTTGGTTCAGGGAACTTTCCCTGTCTTTTGATCTCACAAATCCTTGTATGCAAAGGCAAATTTGTGTGGCAGCAAACCCAGGCACTGCTGCTGTGTATGTACTTTGTAACTGTGACAGACAGTGGATGGTAGAAGCAGAGAGTTCTGTCCATGTTTAACCTCTGCATATGTTTGGTGTGTGCTTTGTACAAGAAAAATCCCCACCAAAGTCAGGGGACTTCACACTCAGAACAACAAGGACAAGGTCTCTTGATTTAGCTTTGGCCAATAATCTATAGCAAACCCCAGTGAATTAACAATATAATTCTCCTTAAATACAGCAGAGAAACATTACAACTTCCCTGTATCATTCATACAAATATAGCACCAGCTCAGAGTGACCAGGTTGTTTTTTTTTTCTTCCTGATGACTGAAATTATGAACTGTATAAAAAATTTTAATCCTAAACCCTAACATTCAGTCAAAGAGATGAGAGCTACACAGGCCTTGGACTATTCTGAAGCCTGATGCTGTAACCATGTCAAATATGTAATCAGGCTCCATAGCTTCCTTAATGCATTTTAAGCAAGGTAAAAGGAAAATCTGAACATTTATAGAGCATTTGGGGGCTGCTAGTCCTGGCATGGATGAAGACTGTCTCTGTGCAGCTAGATCAATTGTGAATGCTAGGGACACTGAGGAGAAGGGGAAAAGAAAGAGATTTAGAGGGAGAGTGCAAGAAAGCAGCAAAGAAGAGCAGTAAATCCATCCTTACTGTAATAGTCTTTCCACCACAGCCTTCTGGTGAGCAGCCTCCTCAGGGCTCAGGTTTTCCAGCTCCTTCATTATCGGAGGGGTAAATTCCTCTCCATCATCTGAGGTTTCATCCTCTGACGCCCTGGAGTCGCCCATTCCGTTGGGGAGGTTGGGGATGTCGGGGCAGGGCTCCCCTTTCTCGCCCTGGAGGGCATTGATGGCGCGCTGGCTCTCGCTCTGCAGCCCGTAGGGCTCCGCTTCGCTCAGAGCCTTGATCAAGGTCTCCTTGGTCAGCCCCGACTCCAGCAGCGCTTCCAGCAGCTCCACTTGGAGATGAGTCAGCTTGGAGACCATGGTCTTCAGCCCGGTGTCTCTTGGGTTTGGAATTTGGGGTTGTCCTGCTTCCAGCTTCCCTACACCATGGTCCCGAGGTAACGCGCCCGACTGTCAGCAGAGTGGGCACAGCGCAGCCTCCCGCCTTTACACCCCCCAAAAAAAACAAAATACAAAATTGAGCCACTTCAGACCCCCCACGACTGTCCTGAGCCAGTGCTGATAAAGGGACCCTTGGCTATCTGTTTACATTGGAGCAAATGTAAATTCTCCAAGGTTCATATTTATCTGTGTGCTTTAGCAAGTTACTGAACTTTGGACTTCAGCACTGCCGCAGCAGTTCACAAAGTGCAGAGGGAGAGAAAGCAGGGGGAGGGGGAAAGGGAGGGAAGCAGGAGAGAGAAGGAGAAGAAAATGAAGGGATAAAAAATCTGCAGCATGGAAAAGTGAGGATGGAAAGAACACTAGGGAGATGGGGATGGAGAAGCACAGCTCACTTCTGGCCCCATTCGTTTTGGAGAAGGAAGGAGGTGGAGTACCCAAAAGGAGGAGCTGTGCCTGGCTGCCCATGGTTCAGGACAAGGTGCTGCTGTTGGAATATCACAGAACCTGCTCACAGCTCTGGCAGTGGTGAAGTACAGCCAGTGTCAGGCCCTGCCAAAGGCTTTGGGCTGAGAGAAAGCCACACTGGCAGCTGCACTGGTCTTTGTGCATCCCCCAGCAGAGAGGCAGGTGACCACTGGCTTTGTGTGAACCTTCCCAAACCTCACAGGGTGTTCTGAAGCTCCAGCTGATTTCTGTGGCAGAGCATGAAGACTTCAGTGACTTTTTCATTTCTGGCTTTGGCTGCTGGGTATCTTGATGTGCAAATAAATACTAGTAGTACCTCCATTTTACCTTGCTATGTTATTGCCCAACTATGAGCAGGAGCAGTGTTCCCATGTAATCTGGGGGATTGCAGGGCTTGCCCCTCTGAGTTTGTGATTCATGTGTTTGATAAAGGATAGCCCTGGGTGCTGGGTCATGCTCAAACCCTGCTCTATCATCAACTTCCCTACTGCTCCTGATGAGTGCTCTGGGCAAGCTTGTGGCTCCCCTTTATCATCTGCCTCCATCCCTTCCTGACACCAGCCCTGCTCTGAGGTGCTGCTCCCACCTGTTGGGTGATTTCCTAGAACACGATCCCTGGCTTGGCTGGAACTGCTTAAAACAATTCTCCAGGAATCTTTTTGACTAAATTCTCTTTTCTGGTCTGCAATGATATGAATGAACCTATCTACTTTGAGTGGCTAAATTAGGAAGTAACTCGATGTGCACATGTGGGCTCGATTGTCTCACACCAGTGACTCCAGGGAGGATGTAAAGCTGTTGTCTCAATGGAGGCTTGCCAGGGCAGCCGCCTGTGTCTGTACACTGCCCTGAGCCTGAGCTAAACAGAGCCTGCTAGGGCTGTCCCCAGGCTGGGCAGTGTCCCAAGACAATGCTGCAGAGGACCTTGGCTCCTGTTTTCCCTCCTGTTTTCCCTGGTGGGCACCGCTGGCCGAGCTGTCCAGGCTCCTGAGTCAGCAGCTGCGGGCACAGTTCTGCAGAGGGACCCTCCTCCTCCCGGCACGGGCGGGGCTGGGGCTGTGTTCACTCTTGCCTTTTATTCCAGATCTGCTCCGTGCCCACAGCACCACGTCCCCTCCCTGCAGGGCGTTAACAAAGCTCTCATGGATCCTGGCGACTTGGTGTGGCTGAAAACCAATGAGAAACCCGAGTCCATGTAAAAACATTTATTTGAAGAAATGTTCACGTGAACATTAATGTAAAGACAGCTTCAGCTTCTAAAGATGTTTTTGGGGTCATACTCTTAATAAAGAGTTGTGCTGGTTTTGCACCCAAGAGCATTTAAAGAATGGTGAGCATTTTTGGCATTGTACTGTCAGTGTGTTACAATTTCCATGCATTTTATTTGTTATTACATTTTTCCTTTATTCCCTCCCCTCAGGTAGATATGACAACATTAGTGGCTGATAACAGTAATTTTCAATTGTAATTACAGTATCCAACCATGACATACAGTTTCTGCATGATATGTCCTTATAATTCCAGGATTTTGCAAACAGACACAGCAGATTGTGGAGCTCTTGCAATAAGTGACAGAGGAGATGCTGTCATTGTGTGTCATTGATTTCTGCCTCTCTTTGGCATGGTGATCTCTTTTACATAAACCAAGGTGGAAAATATTACCACTGCTCTTATTAAAAAGATTGTCCATATTCTGTTGGTATATAAACCTACTGAATGTTTGAGGGGTGCTGGGGAAGTTTAAACAAAGAACAGCAATATTTGTTAGTGGGAGCTGTAAAGAGAAGAAAGCATAACAAGTTATTCTATATTATGTGGTTTCAAGGATTCCTTATGCACCCAGAAGTCCTGATGCTGCTGATTTTGCTTGCCTTGAGGATCTTCAGCTGTAGAAGCTTTTTTTTGAGACCAGTGACCTTTGAAGTCTATAAAACCAGAAATGCACATCTGTTTGTATGATAGGACCTCCCTGAATGCTACAACTGGATGCCATGTGGAGAATGCTTAACTGAGCAAGGAAACATTTCAAATACTGAGGAGGAGGTAAATATTCTCTAGCACTTAAACCTGAAGGGATTTTTCTCTTGGTCTATTGGAATTGTCCATTTTACACTATAGGAGCCTGGACAATTAGCAAAAAATAAAATGAACTTACCAATTCATTGGAGCCTGCCAGGCTGAGCCAGTGAATAGCTCAGCCCCACTAAGTATTTCAGAGCCTCAGTGCAGGAAAACCAGTGCAGGAAAACCATTTCTAACATTTCTTAAATGTTAGAAATGCCAAGTGGTCAGACTGAAAGGGATTCCTGCTGTGAATTAGCCAGCATCCCTATTTTATAGCCTGGCACTAAGGATTGCAATATCACATTTCTCAGATTTTATTACAAGTGCAGTTTTGAGGTGAAGAGAGAAGAGCAGAGGTCAAGGGTGGAAGTTAGATTATAGTTTTATTGGAGGAAGAGCTCAGTTGCAGTGCCATAATCAGACAATGTTCTCCTGTAGCTGAATTGTACTCAGGGATTGTGCCTTGAGGATGAATATTTTAAATAAGGGGACTTGTGTTTCCTATATCCATTTTTATCTATTACCAGTCCTTACTCTATGTTCATTTCTTTAATTGTAACCATTTCCCAGGCCATGACTTGATTCTCAAGTCACTCTGATTAACATGATCTTGGTCATTGTAATAGGGGAAATCTAAAGTTTGAAGACACCAAGAGATACCTGCTTGTTTTTCTCATGTTTGCAGTATTTGGTTTTGAATTAACTGTTCTGAAGAAATCTCTTCTCCTCTAATAAAGTGAATTAATTACTTAACACTGAAAACACTGCATGAAACACGAATGGGCACACAATAGGAACATTATTCTGATTTTACATGTACTGGTCTGTATTCTCCTCATTGCACTAAATAAGGGCAAACCCAGAGTAAGGGACAGCAGGGTCCTGTGAACCTCCTGGAATGCAGAATAGACTCACAAACTCTCAGTCCTGTATCAACACCATTTTTACCTCTGATTTTTAATGTATTGAATTATATCTGTTATGAAGTGTACACGATGAAAACCACAGTAATTTGCTGGTACAATGTGGATTTAAGGAGCATACAGAGAAGGAAAAAAAGCCTAAATATATTTATGATAAAAGTGCTGCTAGAGGGAGCCCATATAATTCCCTGAATAGGGTGGTAAAATTGCCAATGGCAAATGAAACACAGAGAAATGGTTCTTTTAATAATTCTTTACCATTTTACTGTTTTTCCTGCTGGGACTGATAAATGCTTTACTGGCCTGAATGACATTAACATAATCCCCTCCTTGAAATGTGAGAGCTATTATGATAATTTTCACCCTTATTTCTGTTATTGGGGGAAAAAAGCTATGTGAGTACCAAAACTGATTATTATTTGTGCATTGGGAGCTTAGTCCCAAAAGAAACACAGGAGTGTGAAAAATCTGAGATAATTGTCATTTATGCTTTGTTTTCACAGGGTTGGATTTCAGCTATTTGTGCAAACCCTGAGTATCTCAGCGGGGAAGGACTTGCTTGAACACATGTTTTAATGTTTCCAATATATACACATTTAGGTTCTAATGTAGCAGTCTTTGGTGTAAATATGTGGTTATAATTGGAAAATGTGATTTTACTGAGAAGGAAGCTGGGTTTTTTTCAGTGGGCTGGGTTGGATGCAGAGCTTGGAGTTGTGGTAAATCCATGGGGCAAATGAGTTTAAATTACAAACTTTCTCTACACATTCCTGTGCCTGTCTGTGGAAACAGGACTGTGTCCTCCTTCCCAGTCATCTTCATTTTCTCCCTTGCCTTATTCCCAGTTTCTGCCATCGGGGTGAGGGTGGGGATCAGGAGCAGCCCTGGAGCTGGGTTATGAAGGAGTTTCCCACTAGGTGGTAGTGAAGAGAATCGTGTCACCCACGGTCACTGCAGGCTGTAATTGGGTTTGTAAAGGGGAATCCCACAAGGATCTTACAAGCAAATAGCTTAGTGTAGCTCCCAGCTGTACAGTCAGAAGTGGATCTCTTGATTTTTAGGTTTTTTCCTTCCTTTTCTGCTCCTGTCCATTTGTTCCTTCCTGAACAAAGCAGGGTTGACAACTCTACCTGTCATGTCCTTTCCTGAAGGGTGAAGTGTCTACATGAAGCTCCTCTGGTTCTTTCCACCTCCATTACAGCAGAATCAAGACATGGTTAGCTAAATGTCATCTGCTGACATTTACACAATTTGGAGGTGAGGACTCTTTGTAGCCAGTACTTTCATCTGATTTTTCTCTACCATGCTTGCCTCTGGGAGCTGCCCTTCCAAAAAGAACAATAATTTTAAAAATGGTTTTGTTTGCTGCTAGTTCTGAAATACCTTGACAGGTCTAAGTAAAGCATCAGTCTACATCAAAGGTTCCAGGCAGAACAGGTACTCTGGGAGGACTTTGTAATGTCAGAGTAAACTGTCACTGAAATTCAGACTAAAGCTCTCTTGTAGGTCCAAAGAGAGACTGTACAAAAGATACACTGAGAAAATTATCTGAGGAATGCAAGCAGTGCTCCAGTTTGCAGTTGAGTGTAGATGCTGGGTCTGCAGGGAGGAATAAATTTCTCCTGTGAATTCATCCCACTGCTATCCTGTAATGATAGAGCAAGCTTGCAAAATCATTTAATAGTCTAGTCACAAAGCCTGAGATGCTGGAAAGAAATTATACTTTAATTGCTCATCAGCTATAAATCATTTGTGCCAAATTAATGTGCTGGAAATTTTGCAAGACTGAGAAACTGGAAGCTATTTCAATATGAACACAAAGCAGGGATATTGTTTCATAGATACCAATATCAGTTTTACATCCTTCTTCTCAGCAAAAAGAAAATTAGGAAAGGCTCTTTAGTATCAAGACAAGGCTGAAAACTGATTTATCTTTCCCTGCATTGATTTAAAAGGACTGAGAAGTTATTTTTTCTTCTTACATTTACTCTGTTATCATCAATAAAAAGGGTAGCACCAACAGGCATTCAGGTTTGCACCACAGTAGAGTGAGGATTCCAAATTATTTATTTATTATCCAAGCATTTCTGCAGGTTTTTCTGCTGTGCTGGAGAACAAAAGCAGGGAGCTTATCCATTGTGCAAATCCTACCCAAAGCCTGAGATTTTTGGTTTTTTAGACAGGGGATATGTGTATGTGGGAACACCAGTTTCCCCCAAACAGAGTGGGCTGTGAGCCCTCTGCTCCAGCCCTGAGCATGACTCCCTTCCTCCTCCCTCCCTCCTCCTCTCACATCCACCCTGATCTCTCCCTGAGATGGCTCAGGGACCATGCGAGCCAGGGAGGGCAGAGATCAGACAGGGCAGGAAGTTTCTCCAGCTGGAGGGAAGTTGAGCATTCCCCACCCCTGATCCCTGCAGCACCCCCGGCTGCCAGCACCCAGCCCAGCAGGGTCTGTGACCCCACTGGGCACCTGGAGCGTTTCCACCTCACGGCTGGTAAATCCCATTCTCCAGCAGATTTAGAAGTGGGTAAAGTGCTGATTATGTTGGGAGCTCTAAGGTCATTCCTGTCCACAAGGCCAAAGGGCTGGGGAAAACACTGAGGATTTGGGTGCTGAAGTGACACAACCTGCATCACTTGTTTTGAAAGTGTAAAGATACAGGGGGGACCCTCAGAGTCCAGCACCATCGTAATAAAAGCCTTGTTCAACTGGAGCACAGAGTCCCACTCTTCCCTCCACCAAAACCAAGTAAACCTGTGTTGCATGTGCATCATGCATCTTCCTGCTGCAGCTCCCCAAAACTTCAGGGTTTTTTGCAGTTTCCTCTGTATTGACTGATGAGCTGAGCTAGCAGGGATGAAGTGACCTGCCCAGGATTACACAGCAACTGGTGACACAACAAAGATGAACAGAGACATTACTTACTTTTAATCCTCTGTCATGACCACACACCAGCCTAAGGTTTTTCCATTTGAGAGAATAAACGAGATGGACAACATGAAAATATTTTATTAAATCCACTAATAGGAACAAACAAAAGTGGGCTCCAAATTGCAGAGGCATGTGACATCAATGTAGATGCAATGAGAAGGTCCCAATGTCCCATTAGTTTTTGGAAGATTTAAACAAAATTCTATTGAAGCATAGAATTTCTTCATGCTTGTTTTAAAAACAAATACCTATTTTTACCAGCCCCTGGCATTTGTTCTTCTATTTATATTTGATGCAGTTACATCACCTCTAGCTGTATGTCCAAACTGGCTGTTCTCCCTCCCACACTGAAAGGGACAATGAGTGGGAATGCACAGCTGGACTGAACAATTGATCCAAGCTCTGCAAAGCCCCACTTGCACAAAATTGCTGCAAGTGAACTCCCAGGAGGTAAATAAGGATTACCCACGTGAGCAAACCCAGCAAAAAGCGCTGGTCCTGCATTTGGCAGAAACACAACGAAGGGCTGAGGGTTTGGCAGCAGAAACCAGATAAATATCAACGCAGCAGTTTCTCTGCCTGAGACTCGCACAGGTTTAATATCAGGCTGGTGATAAAATGAAGCACATTATTTTTATTGTTCAAAGTACCTGGAATGTTATTTTCCTTCCCTAAAAAAAACCAAAAACCAAAAAAAAAAAAAAAAACCCACCAAACCAACATCTGAGCATTTAATCCTATTGATATTCCTTGGTTTCAAAGACTCAAAAATACAGCAATCTCTAGGAACACCGTGATGAATTAACACCGCGGTTAGGAATTATTTTACCTGAACGGTGCATTTAGCGCCCAGCCCGCACCACAGCGCTCTCCGGGGCAGGCAGGGGCTGCTGCGGGACACGGAAACCAGCGGCGGGCGGGGCAGGGGGAGCGGTCCCGAGCGCCCCGGGGTCACGGTCCGAGCCGGCCGCGCTCGCCCTGCCCGGCACCCCGGGAGAGCTGCGGGAAAGGAAGCGCCGGCTCGAGATTCAGCTCGGGAGCCGCGGCTCCTCGCTGGAACCCCCCAGCCCCAAAACCCTGCCGCAGCCCGCGCTGCTTTTCTGCCGGAGGAAGCTCGGTCCCCTCTCTCTCCCGCAGGCCCCCTCTCGCCGAGGCTCCGGCGCGGTGCCCATGGCGAACCCGCCCGCCCGGGGGCCGATCCCGGCAGCGGCGCGGCCGGGCCCGACAAGCAGCGCCACCTCCCCGCGCCCCACAGCGCCTGCGCGCGGCCGGCGGCGGCGGCACGTGAAGGTGTTGTGGGCACGTGACCCCGCGCGCCGCTCGGGCCCCGCCCCTCGGCGCGGCTCCGCCCCCGCCGTGCGCGAGCGCGGGCACGCGGCGCGGCCTGGCCCGGCCGCCCGGTGCCGCCGCCTCACGCCCCCGCCCCGCCCCGCGCCGCCGTCGCCGCCGCCGCCGCCGCCCCGCCGGCCATGAGGCCCCGCCGGCGCCTTAGCGCGGCCCCGCGTCGCGGCTGCTGAGCCTCCGCCCGCCCCGCCGCCACCATCGCCCTTCCCGCCCGCTCGGGGACCCCCCCTCGGCTCCCCTCCCTCCTCACAGCCGCCGCCATGTTGGGCCGGGAGCCGCAGCGGGGCCGCCACTGAGCCCCGGAGCCTGCGAGGAGGAGGCGGAGGAGGAGGCGGAGGAGGAGCCCGGGCCCGGCCGCCCCGCAGAGCCCAGCGCCGGCCGCCCAGCCGCAGCCATGGCGGAGCAGACCTACTCCTGGTGAGCCGCGGGGCCGAGGCCGCGGGAGGGTCCGAGCCGGCCGGGCCGCGCCGAGCGCAGCCCCACGCGGGGCCGGTGTCCCGGGCGGGGGGGGCGGCGGGGGCGCTGCGGCGGGGACCGGGGCGGGAAGGAGCGCGCTGGTGGAGGGGCTGCGGGCTGAGGGCTCGGCGCGGCTGAGGAGGAGGGATTAGGGGGAGAGGAGGAGGGACGGGGCGGCCGGGCTGTGCGGATCCCCCCCGCCGGCACCGGGCAGCAGGAGAGGATCGCCGGGAGCATTGGCGGGGCTGTCACCCCCGGTCCTGTCCTGTCCCGGTGGGCTCCCTGTGAGCTGATCCCTGCACGCCCGATCCGCCGGGCCTGGACAGGGACGGGAGCTCGTTCAGGGCTGTGAGGCTGCAGGTCACCTCTGCCTAAAGCGAGATTTATGCCAGCGCAGGCTGGTAAGTCGGTGGCGTGTGTGTGTGTGTGTTTTCATCTAGCGACAATAGGCTTGGTCCCTGTACAGGAAATAGAGCGACGAGGAAGAGACCAGTTCCTGTGGAAAGACATGAAGTATAGCAAATGAGAGGGCATTTTTTTCTGTGTCCTGACACTGTCTCGGGCCTAGCTGGCAGTGGATAAAGGAGACCAGGTGCAGTTTCTTCCTATAAATGTGGGGGGTTTGTTCTGTTGTGGATCACAGCCAAAATACCTCAAATAATTTACCTGCGCATCATCTCTATTGACCTGACCACTGCAGCAATTTATTGTGATATTCTCACTGCATTTTAAATCCAGTGATGTCATCCAGAGTTGTTTCTTAGATTTTTTTTGAAAAAAGTTACTTGCTTTGAAATAAGTCCTTTATTAAAAAAGGAATTAAATCTTAGTTTTTGACCTTGGTATGTGCTGAATGTGGAGAAGGGCTTGAGCATGAAACAATGTTCTGAATGGTCTCATTACTTTTCAAAACTTGGAACCCAGTGGGGATTTCTGTTCTGCCACATGTTGAGACTTTGGCAGCCCCTTCTTCCCTCTCCCGTCTCTTCTCTGTCAAGATCCAACATTTGTATCAATCTTCTGCTTTTTAGATGTTCTTGCTTTGTTTCACAAGCTCCGTTCAGGCAGTGGTCTGGTCTGCTTTAAAATAACAGTGAAAAGTCAACTCTTCTGACTTAAAAGATCATTTGCATATTGATACAGTAAATGAATATTGGTACAGATTTAGGCAGTCTAGTGTAGTTCAGTTAAATGTGTTTGAGTGTGTTTTAATTGCAGAATGAAATGATAAATTCATAAACTCTTGGATTTGTCAGCTTTCTGGAAAGAAGTAAATGAAACAAAATGTCACTTGTGCATTATTTTAATCTTAATTCATTTGCTGTTTTGAGTGAGTGGTTTTGCCATAGTAATAGTCTAAAGGGAGGATATTTAACAGAGGCTGAGAGAAGGGTTTGCTCTTCTGAAGTGGCAGTTTCATTCTCCTGTGTATTTTAGAGGAATGTAATTGTCATTTAAGGTCTTCACTGTGCTAGGTGGATCTGAAGAATGGAAGTTCTTTCTTACAGTACTGAGGTTGTAGCAGAATGAGGACATGATGTGTCTTTAAACCCTGTAATTTTAGGTCTGTGTTCTCCATGGTGTCCTCATGCACCTGAGGTTTCTGTCACTTTGCATTTTTACCTGTGCTCAGCCTTGCCTGGGAGCTGTGGGAGCAGAGGACAGAGCAAAAATCCAATTGCAGTCATGCTCTCCTCCCTGTGGGTATTTCATTGCTTACACTTCTAACAACAATTTTGCCTCGGTTTATTTACAGTTGTGGTGATGCAGCTCAGTGCAAAATTGGCCAGTGCTTTCCCACTTTTAGGAGAAATGTGCATTTTGCCCCTGGGGAGGTGGTGCTGTGTGCAGCAGGGCTGTGCCCAGGGGCTGCTGCAGGGGCTGTGGTTGGAAGTTGGCTGATCCCATCCTGTCCCTTTGCCCGAGCTGCAGCTTTCCCAGACAGGTGTGTTGTGCTGCAGTGTCCAGCTGCTGCACACTCACCTTATTTCACATCTGAAAACGCCTCAGCTGGCGTTCAGAAAAACCCTTTGGTGCCCCTGGCTCTGCAGGGATGTGAGCTGGCTCCCAGCTGCAGCAGCACTTCCCTTCTGTCCACGTGCACAAGGCTCGGGTCCATCTTTTTGTCCCTAACTGTCTGCATGTCTTGTTGAGCACTGTAGCTTCATAAGGTGTGATAAAAGCTTATTATGGGTTTGATTTTTTGAAAAAAACCCAAAGTCTCAGTTGTGTCAAAAATACTTTGAAACAAGGTACTTGCCAGCTGTGATGAGTGGACATCAGCATTGGCAAACATGAAAATCAGAGCTTATTTCAATGACTGACAGTCTTGTTAATTATGATGTTTTCATGAGATGAGAACTAATTCTCATATTGCTTTATTTATTGGTTTGTAAATATGAATCTGAGATTTTAAGGTAGGTTTATATATTTATTTTAAATTCCAAGTGAACTGAATGCAATTACTTTCTTTTATTAAGATACTGTAAGAAGGAGAGACTTATGTTTTTCCTCCATCTCTTTCATAGTTTTAAATACATGAGTTATCTTTTGACACTGTTCCTGTAAGGAATTTTTTCTGACTACTTTATTTCTCCAGTAGTGCCCACACCTATAACCATATGTACTTTTATTTAACTTTTTTAGTATCTCAAGTCATCTTGCTGAGCCAGTATTTCAGATAAAGGTGTCTTATCCTGAAAGGAGGCTCTGCTGAGAATTTTGCTGGTGAAGGAGAATACTGTCATCCTGGAAAAACTTAATTTTAATGTGAAATGTGGGATAGATCCCAGATGGAAATAACTCTTTCAAAGAATATGGACTTTTCAAAAAGAAAGGGTGTTTGAATCAAATGCTTGTCAGCAGTGAGTAGAGAAACTTTCTTTTGTCAAACTCCTGCAATAATAAAAGGAAGGGAGAGATGTGTACAATACTGCTGCATGGCAAGGTTGCTCATGATTTTGTAGATTAAATAAGAGCTAAAATTAGTTTTCTGCAAGTGGAATAGAATGGGAGAGGAAAGAGGTTGTTGAATACCCATTTTCCCCTTGCTTCCTGTGTGTGCTCCAGCAAGGAAATGGAACAGGGGAGTGACAAAAGTTTCTGCTAAACTGAGGAGGGCATAAGCATGGGCAGAGCAGTGTATATATTTTTATATATATATATTTATATATTTGTTTATATATGTGTGTGTGTAAGATTAGTAAATACCAAGAAATTTATCTTCAGGCACCAAACCGTTGGACGTGTGACAGCAGATGAGTTTGGAAGCAGCAGGACCTAGATCATTGCTTTGTGAAATACTTGGTCTGTCCTTAATTTCTAGCATTTTGTGGTGATTTTTTTGTGCAGGAGCCTATTGAGAGGGCCCAGCACCATTCCTATCTTGTTTATCTGCAGTTAGTAGGTGTTTAGTGTTTTTCAAGGCCTGATGTAACACCCCCTCCCTTTTTACTGCTGCCCAGTCTGGCAATAGAGATTGCTTTGTTCTTTTTTTTTTTTTTTGCCCTTTCAATGCACAAAAGATTTTCACAGTTTCTTTCATTGGTGAAGAGCAAAGAAGGGGATTTCTACACCAAAATCAAATGTGTTTTTAACGTTTCCTTTCCAAGGGTGTTGTACAAGGGTAATATGGATTGCCCTGTGGTGATGAGGAGACAGACTGGGAGGGTAAGCTAAGAACAAAAAAAGAAAGCACTGGATTGAGTCACTAATCTTAAGAACAACTGAACTCCCTCCTAAATGTTATAATCAGTGGGATGATTCTTGTATTAGCCATCAAATGTTTCATGAGTGAAATGCTGATATATTTAGAAGCTTCTCTTCATAATGCAAAGGGTGTGGAAATTAAATCTAATGATGTGTCAGAGTAATCAATAAAACTGCTGGGTTTTGGAATAAGTGTAAATGTACAGTGCTGTCTTTGCTCCTGGGAGAGTTCAGATTGGTTGGTGTTAGAAGTCTTTCTGGATTCAGAGGTCTGAGAATTTGCTTTGATTGCAATTAAGCATTTAGCATGCTGCTGCCATGAATTAAAATGCAGTTTCTTCCACAAGACTCAGGTGGTGCTTTCAGGTCTCAGTTGGCTGGATTGGATGTGTATGTGGGAGGGCAGAGAGTAAGAGGAGCTGCAGCTTGTTGACAGAACTTGTCAAATACTAGGAAAATAATTTTTTGCATTCAAGATTTTTTACTTGCTTGCTCAGTTTAGGTTGGGAGACCTTAACTGACTAATTGAGGTGTTTTGAGGATGGGAGGCAGTTTACAACAGAACACAAATAATTCACCTGAATTTTAAAAAATTGCACTTGATAGGCAACAGATTGCAATGCACATAGATGAAATTCTGTTGTGCTGCCATCAAAAATCTGTCATGAAATCCTGGCATGCAAATGTGGAGTTTGGCCCTTGATCTTGCATTTTTCAGGAACTGAAATTCCCGGCCACATTCCATTTTAAGGATTGTTGGGAGCTTCCTGAGAACAAGGATGTCATTGTATCAATGTGCATGAGTATCTAGCATGAGAAAAGTGACTTAAACCTCAGTAAATTTGAGAATATCAGGTTTAGGGTTCATATGTTTGTCTTTCAGGACTGGTCTCTCTTCACTTGTCTGTCCCCTCCCTGGAGCTTTTGCTATCTGGGGCTGTGGATCAGTGCAGACAGGGCCCTGTCTGCAGCTCTGGGCTGAAACACAAAGAGAGCAAAGAGCATGGCAGAAGGAGAAGTTTACAGTAACTTGAATGTACATGTGTATAGTGACTGATAAAATCAAGGAAAAGAATCCTCCTGTCACTGTTTGGTAATTGTAAGGCTGTATTTACGAATATATTAGTAATTCTTGAAGAAAAAATTGAAAGTGAAGAACAGAAATCAATATTCTCTTGGTGCTGGTGTGCAATACCTCTTTTAATTAAGATTTTTGTCACCTATTTTAATTAAAATTTCTGTCAGTTGTGCATTTAATCTTTTCAGGGTCCTGTGGTAGTAAAAATTACTGGTTCCTTTAGTTTTACCCAGTGACTGGAGATCCTGGCTAGGATGCAGGAGATCAGTTCCATCCCCCAGGGTTCCTGCCTTGCATCTCTCACCTTCTAGGGCAGTGTTCTCATCACCAAACTATGTGTTATTCAGAGGTTGAGCTTTGTGTGTCCACTTAAATCTCTTTCACTTCATATAAAATCCTGTAAATATTTGCTGGGCCAAGAGGCAGACATGCCTTTCTGTCTGGGATTGGCAGAGACCTGGATAAAAACCTGCTTTGGAAGATTGAAGGGTCTGTAGATTGTGGGTAGTTCAGGCTGCTTTTCTGGGGATGAAAGGTTGAATTTCCATGAACAGAAGATGACTGAATGTGATTTCTTGTCACAGGTAAATGAGTGCTTAGGTGTGTGGATCCACCAATAGCAATACTTGTTCTTGTGGTTTGTGTGGGGTTTGATGAGCTGAGAGCATCTCTCTCTTCTGCTGAAGCACAGGATCCAATAAATTGCTTATTTTGTGCACTTTGGGATTTTGGTATGAGTTGAGCAGCCTGATGCTGTTGGAATTTGAGGAATTTTGTGGTGACCACCAGACAAATTAATTGAGGATATTGAGTTAAGTTGTGTTTTGGTGAATACCACCATTTTTAATACTAGATTCAGTTGCTGAAAACTCAGTCATTTGTCACTGAAACACAGTGCCAAAAAGGGGTATTTAGGAAAACTTTCTACAAAAAGTACTTTGAAAAATCTGTCATGCTTTTTAAAATGCAGTGATTTTTATTTCCTGAAATTTGAAAGAAGAGCAGACTCTGTTCTTTTTCAATATCTCAGCTATTTTATATAATTATTTTGATAATGTGATGTGCCAACATCTGTGGCATAGGTGCCATTGTCTTTATTGTCCTTTGACATTTTATGATGACTCTTGTAATGTACTCTAAAAGCAAATAATTGGCACAAATTGTTCAGTCAAAACCCTCTGATTTGATTCTGGTGGTGTATGAGGGAAGTTTCCAGAAGAAGCAGGGTGGATTTGTAGCAGCAGGCTGTGCACGTTTTCCTTGTGCTGCTGCTGAGGGTCAGAGTGCAGCGAGTGAGGCCGGGCTGGACAGGGCCAGGCAGTCAGACCCCTCTGCCAGGTGATGATTTAATCAGATTAATGGAGCTTGTGTGTCCTTGCAACACTTGCTGATTGCCTTTCTCTTTAATTCTTCCAAGGGTGCTTGTGGTGATGATCTCTTCTCCTAAATCTTGTGGTGTCTGTGCCTGAAATGCTCTGATCTGCCAGAGCAGGTTCTCCTCCCCTCCTGTGCCTCCAGAGCAGCTCAGCTCTCACTGTACATTAAATGTCTGTCTGTCTGCTGGAACCTCCATGATGACATTATCCCAGAGCTCATTAATTGTGTGGCTGTGTTGCTGTCATCTTCATTATTAGATTCTGTTGAGTATTTCTTTTTAGGGCCAGCCCCATGCCTCAGGTCTCAGCTTCCCTTGGATGGCCTCCATATCTGTGTGTCACAGTAAGTGGTGTGCTGTGGACAGGGCTGTCAGAAAGACAGGGCTCCCTGGCTTTGGAGGGATCCTTTGTAACTGATAACCAACCAAGTTAACATTGTTAATATCCTACAACAACAAGGGTTTGAAATAATGCATGAAGTAAGGCTGAAGTGACTTTTTTTTTTCAGGATGTCAGAAAAGAGGTGCTTTAAAACCATCACTGCCAGTGTCATAAAGTAGGGGAGAATGCACTAGAAAGATTATTCTCTTATAATTCCATTGCTGAAGTTGGCAACGTAGAAGTTGGAGAGATAAAATCATATCTCAGACTTTGTATATGGCAGCATTTTCCCTGACCAGTGGAATTGAAAGGGAAATTACACTGACTCTCAGTTTTTCCTACTGTTACTCCATGTCTGGATGTTCTTCCTTCACTTCCTGTAGCTCTTTCATAGACTTTTGACCCAAAAAGTTCCTTTGCCATGCAGGTGGGTGTGTAGCCAAAGACTGGGGAAGGATTCTCTTCCATTTTTATGCTGTAACCTGGTTCCTGCAGGAGCTGCCACAGCAAAGGTGTGTGGGGGGAGCAGGAGCAGACCCAGGGGGTCCCACCCTCTGTTCATACACAGTCTTTAACTTTAGCCAGGAGTTGGCAAGCTTGCCTTACTTATCCAAGAAACAGCTTGATTTCATTCATCTAAAAGGAAAAAATAGTTCTGTGCCACATTAACTACTGACTGTTAAAGGTAAGCATCCTGCAGCCCTCTTAGTTGTACTCAGTGCTTCTCTGCTTGCTCACTTTGGAAGTCCAAATTTCCTTCTTCATTCCTACACACTCTGCTGGTTTTTGAACAGAAGTATCTTTAAAAGGCCCTTTTGTTCATCTGATAACTAGCCAACAGGTGACTTGTAGTAAATTTGCAATGATCCATAATTTTAAGTATATTTCAAACTATTTCAGAAGTTTAGAGATCAACAGAAATGTTGAGAATTGATAGTGTTTGACTGAATCACAGAAGTCTGGGAGCTCTGCTTGTGCTATTTTCTCATGACAGTAGTACTGCAAATAGCAGCTTCATGTTAGAATGGCAAAAACCTGTACATGTGGGTTCATGGTGCACTGTGGTTTCAGGTGGTACAAAACATCAAGTGATCTCAGCATGTGAATTTGGTGCACGCTTCTCTACAGCACAGGCAGTTTTGCAGAGGGGTTCTCTACATGGGTTAAGCTAGTAGCAAGTGTATGTCCTCAGGATTTATTTAAATTTCAGCCATTACTGGAATAATAAGCCCAGCTGACTCCAGTTGAGATAGCACAGCCTGGACAAGAACCAGCATTACAAAATGTTTGAGCTCTGCAGTAGCACAATTAGCAGGACAGAGGTGAACACAGCAGCTGAATTATGGCTCCACTCAGTCCTGGTGTCTGTGCCTCCTGGCCATCTGACATCCCTTCTGATCAGATAGACAGTCCAGCTTAAAACTCGATTTAAATTTATCTGGAAACTTTAGTACTGGGTAGAAATTCAGCAGAGTAATTATTGTAGTTAGTATCAGCCAGCTGTTGATGCAGATCTATTGGATGTATAGGACCAGAGCTCAATGGTGAGTTGTTACACAAAGAAGTGATTTTACTGGGGCCACTTCAGGTTTACAGTTGTGGTTTATCTCTCCATCATCTCTGTCAGACCCATTTGGCAGGATAAAATAGGTGCAGTGTGACTTAGGCTTATTTAATCAATGGGAAGTCCCCTCTGTGGGTCAGTGTTAGCCAAAGGTGAGGCAGGTGAGGTGGCAGGAGGCAGAGCAGCAGACAGAGCTGGCTTGTGTGGATGTCTGCAGGCTGCTGAGGTGAGCTGTGTCTGCCTTGCTTTCTAGGTTTGATGGTGCAAGGGCATTCTGGTCCTTTTGAGAAGCTCAGATTGATGGCTGTGAGCTGGAGGAGGGATTATCTGCTCCCTGAACTCTCCTTGAGCTGGCTGATCCTACACCTTCCCTTGAATGGCTGCTCAGAAAAGTTACCACAAAGGGCTGAAAGCTCTCATGGGGAACATTATGATCTCTGCAGGGTTTTGAAGATGAAGAGTAGAATCTAATTAAGCTTTATGGTGAGAATAGTTTAAAGAGTGCTTTTTTCCTCAAGAAAAAGGAAACTTTAAAGCTGAAGTTTTTTTTCTTTAGTTTTCTGCTAAGTTGACTACTTCTAAAGCAGATGCAGCTGTAAGCAGTTACAGATGGTACAGAACAGAAAGATAAGTCTTTATCATACTTAAGTGCCTTAGAAGAACCCCAGTGTTAGTATTCCAGCTAGTTATCTTTCTCTTTATTTTTTATATTTTTGCAGATAAAAAAAGCATGCTACCTTAAAGCTGAATCAAAAGATGAAAAGAGTGCCATATACAAAAAATATTTCTCTGCAGGGGGCTTTACTGGAAAAAGTTTCATAAGATTTCCAAAACACTCTCTTTAAAGAATGTTCCTGCTTTTTGTTGTCACAAGAAAAGCTTCTTAGCTATTTGGGCAAGAGTTTGTTGGAAAGGGTCTCTGCTCTGCCACCTGGTTTTGCACCTGGAACTGCCTCAGCTGCCATGACCCTGGCACTGGGGGTGTGAGTGTTCTGTGCTTCCCCCACAGTTTGGGAGGCACCAGTCAGGCCCTGGCCAGTCCAGCTCAGGACAGCTCAAGACCCTTTTTTATTTTTATTGAATTTGCCTCTCAGTAGGTGGCAAAAGCAGCAGGGTGCCTGTTTGGATGGTCAGTATTTTGTATTTTCATGCCAGCTGAATCCCCTTGTGCAGTTGTGAGTAGTCAAGTTCATTTCAGAATCTCACCAGCCATCATCTGACAACACGAATTTGTCTTAATACAGGGCCAGCATGATTAAAGCTGCTTAAATGTGGCTGGACTGGTTACTCTGTGGCTGTGACTGACACAGGAGTGACTTTTACCACTGTCCCTGCAGTCAGAGTTGGGTGCTGATGGTGTTAACTCATTCTTTTATGGAATGCTGATAAAATCATGTTTCATTCCAGCCAGGCAGTGATAAAGAATGTGTGAGTAAAGCAACTCCTCAGCAGCATTCAGAGCTGCTCCTTCTGACAAGGTCATATTGGTCAATTTGACTTTGGCTTGTTGATTGTAAGGCATGGCTGTTAAATGCTTTGATTAAACTATTAGTTGGTAGTTTTATTTTTTTATCTGACTTCTGAATACATTGCTAAAAAGAGTTTGGATTTCTAAGCATATAATCAATAAATACCAGTCTCAGTGTCAGAGGTATGAGGTGTGGTTTGGATTGGCTTTAGAGTCAATATAGGTGAGAAAACATCCTGTTTTCTGATTTCTGTGATAAAAACAACCAACCTCTTTCATACTAGAAAGCCCACTATGTCTTGATAACTTAAAAAAATTATTAGTATCATGGTATTCTGCATGTTTTTAACTTAAGTACAAGAATTACTGTGGAAATGAAACCTCCAAATAAGAATTTTTATATATATTGGGATGGAAGGATGGGTTTTGTCTAGGAAGCAATGTAGTGTTCAGGTCAATATCCTCCATACCCAAGGGGACTCTGTAATGTCTTTGTACACTGAGTTTTGGGTGAATGTTCTTCCATCAGTTAGGCCAGCTGCATTTTTTAACCTGTGTAATGTACAAAGTGATGATTCCTAGTTTAGGGAAAAGGTGGAGACCCCGGGGTCTTTGCTATGGCATCTTCTGCTCCAGGTGTTAACCCAATAGTGCCTGAGTGTGTGTGTGTGTGTGTGTGTGTGTTAACCTTTTGTCACATTCATTGCCAAAACCACCTGTATCTCACAGACAAACCAGCTGTGTGGTTCTGTACAAGTATTCCTGCTCTTTCTTGCTCTGAACCACTGTTTTTCTTCAGTTGTTGCATTTGCTCTGTGAGGAGGCAGTGACTTAGCAAGGAGATGGGATTTGCAGCTCATTCTGCTGTCAGAGTTCTGCTCTGCACGACCAACTCTGTCACTTACAAAAGAAATGTTATGAATGTGAATAAACCCTTCTTCTATTAGTCCTTCCCTGCAGTGAGTATTACACTCCAGATGGTTAAACAAAGGTAGATGGAAGAATTTCTCTACTGCTGGTATGTTGAGAGTGCCCAAGTCCATAACTGGGCTCAGGCTGTGTGGTGCCTGGGCCAGGTTGATCTCTTGATCTCCTGAGCAGCTGCGATGAGAACCTGTGCAAGATGAGGAGCAGGGCTGCAGTGAGAGCCTGGGGATAAAGGATGGAGCTGGTACAGGTAAAGAAGTTAAGCAGGAATTTGCACAGACTGCCTTTAGGTAATGCTTTGAGAGCAAGTTGGGCCACCCAAGTGTCATCTGTGTGACTTGGGTGAAACTGTGCACATCAGAGAGGATCAACTGCATCTCCTGCTTTTGGCTTCTGGATAAGTTAAGTGATCAGTTGTGGTGTCAAGTAGGGGGATTCCTCTGTGGGCCTGTTAGGAAACCTGCTGTACTTTCTGTGTGTGTTTCCCACCTCTCTGCACCCCATAAGAAGTCAGATTACAGATTTAGTAAGATTTTTGTCATAAATACTGAAGTAGTCCTTTTGCACAGTGCATTGTTCCCTGTCCAAGCAAAGCTGCCAAAACTATTACACATTTGCCTTACAGAGCATTGCAAAAAGATTGTCAAGGTGCAGTCGTTGCTGAGGTGCTCAGAGGTGACACAGCCTGTCCTGTGGGTGCTGGGGCAGTGGCAGCTCTGGATGGAGCAGTGGCAGCTCTGGATGGAGCAGTGGCAGCTCTGGATGGAGCAGTGGCAGCTCTGCATGGAGCAGTGGCAGCTCTGCATGGAGCAGTGGCAGCTCTGCATGGAGCAGTGGCAGCTCTGCATGGAGCAGTGGCAGCTCTGGATGGAGCAGTGGCAGCTCTGGATGGAGCAGTGGCAGCTCTGCATGGAGCAGTGGCAGCTCTGCATGGAGCAGTGAGCTCAGCTCACCCCCTGGCAGGTGTCAGACGGGCTGAGCCTGCAGCCTGTGCTGCCCTGCCCGGCCTCAGGGCAGCCTGAGCACAGCCCTGCTCTGGGGCTCTTGGCAGAGCACTCAGGCCAGCCAGAATTGCCCTGTATATCCTGAGAGTCCTCTCTTTCTGCCACATAATAATCTGGTTTCTTTTGTCCTTTTTTGACTGCTTGCTGGCACTGTGACAAGCATGACATTCTGTGTATGATGGAACACTGTCAGTAAATGTGCCTGGGATGATGTGCCTGCCTCAGCTGCACTTTAGATGAACTCAGCCCTGAACTGCAGCACATTCTGCTCTTGGGTAATGTGGCTGTTGGAGGACCAAGAGAAGGGTGGAGTTGGGCAATTCATTGTGTAGAGTTTTTAGGTTGAACAACCTTCTTCAGAAAAATGGCATTTCTGGACCTGGGTGGCTGACAGTGTCTGGGATGGGGCTGAGCTGCACTGATGGAAGACAGGCTGTGTTTTCTTATGCTAAAGACTCAATTGTCTGGAACCTGGTTCAGATAACTTACTGCTCCACTTCTGGAAGACACTAATACAGTTCCCTTTCATTAGGGGAAAGTGTGAAAATTTGTTATCCCTTGTTGCTAATAGAAGCCCTTATTTTGCTGGTTGTAGTTTCAGCTATTGGAAGTTTTTGGTAATGGAATTTTCAGTGCTGTTAGGCAGCTGGCTGCTGAATGTCCTGTATCTTGGTGCTGCATAGGAAATGGATAGCTCTGGAGGAGCAGGATTCTAGAACTCCATGACAATCTATTTATAGTGTCTATATGACTAATTTGGAAAGGCTGCAGTGCTATGGTCTGTCCAAATTGGTTGAAGTGAGATCACAGAATCTCCTGACCCCTCTGGACCCTGAATAATGCCCCAAATCATCCAAAGAGATCCAACTTCTCCTTCATTTCTGTGGCTGTTAATTCTTTTGATGATAGTTTGTAAAGAGAGAGGAACAATGGAAGTAATTTAAAAATAGCTGTAGGAATGGTGTGAATTCATGGATCTTAGCTAGTGTGGCATCTTGTCAGGGTAGTGATGTCCTTTATTTTTTCTGTGCAAGCACTGTAAAAATGAGCAAATATTTAGATTTTCTTGTAGTTGTAGACACCTGAGGACAGTAACTCTGCAAAAAGGCCATCTAATAGAAATTCATGGTGCTCTTGTTTTGGAAACAAAAGTTGCTTTGAGTAGTAGATGTTTTGTAACTAAAAGTGTCTTGGATATATATGTTGAGATATTTTTAGTAATTAATGCTGAATGGATGTTTTCTTGATGATGGGGAATTTTTAGCATGTTGTAACTAGGTCTCTTTTTTTCTGTTTAAAAAAATCTTACTAAACTTAGGGATATGCCACCCACCCATTTCTGATACAAGGCAAGTGGGCTAAGACCAAATGGTGGCAAGAATCCCACACAGCTCTAATGCCATTTGCAATTTTCTTCACAAAAGTAATCTTCTTTCTAGTTGCTTTGTAAGATTTAAATGTATCAGAAATTGATTGATTTTGCAACTAGGGAATTGTCCAAACTGAATTGGGTTCCATTCTTTCCCAGAGGAAAGATCCCATGAGTGTGAGGGTGTGCTGGGTGAGCTGAAGGAGGGTGGTGTGTTTTGGTTGCTGTGTGGTTGTGCTGTGGCCCTGAGTTCCTCCTGAGGTGTTGCTCGGGCTGAGGTCAGTGACAGACCCTCCTTGCTGCCAGCCAAGCTGGGCTTTCCCTGCTGCAAAGGTGGGAAACTCTCTGAAGCAGAAAATGGGAAGAGAATGGCTGAGGAACCCTTTCTGCCCCTGTGTTGGCTGGATTGAAGGTTGTGTTGTTTTCATGGCAGTAAGGGAGAGCTGGAAGTGCATGCTAGCAGCAGAGTTCAGTGACAGGCAATCACTGACCTGCTTTGTTTATTAACAAGTGCTGGGTTCTGTACCTGGTGGAATTTCCACACTAAGACTCATTCCACACTGTCTCACTGGAAATGAGGAGCTGGGGTGTGTTTGTTTGTTTGTTTGTTTGGTGGAACAGCTTCTACACTTCGGGGCATTTGCTTGGGCTGGGGGCTTTTTGTTGTGTTTCCTTCTTTCTTTTAGCAATTGATATTTGATTAACCCAAATAATTGCTACTGAATGGCTTATACTGTGACACCAGAAGCCTGTAATCAACTGCTACAGATGCTGCTGTTTTACCACAATTTGCCTGTGACAATTGTGTGAACACTGTCAGGAACCAGCTCAGTTGTGCTTGGACTTTTCCAGGCACAGTTACTTGTATTTCTCATAGCTCACCATGAGAAGCATCCCAGCATTCGTGTGCCTGTATTGTGTTTTGTAAAGAAATTTTTCACTTGTGCAGTAGTCTGGCTTTGGATGTGGTGGAGATGCTTATATTTGTGTTTGTCTTTTCCTAATAATGTCTCAGGAGGTGAATCTCCAGCCAGTGTCTTGTTTGAACTTTCAGGGAAATTATCATTCTGTGCTCTGAATATCTCCCTATTACCATGGCAAATAATTCATGCTGCTAATTAAGACACTGCTAGGATTGCACAGAAAGATGGGCAGGGAAGGAATACAGCTTACTTATGCTCACCATTTGTCTGTTTTATAAATTTATAGGACAGCTGGTGCCAGGAGGGTTTACCAGTGAGGATGTGTGACCTGGTTCTCGGTGTTTCTCTTGAAGGGAGGATGGAGGAGCCAGACGTGTTTTGTCTGGTCCATTTGGAGGCGTGGGGTTAGGAGCAGCAGTGCCCCGTCAAATTTGTGTTCCACTGTAGGAGTTTGTAGGAAGGGGTGCGGGGGTTGCACGGTCAGGACGAACGAAGACAAGAGATCTCTGCAGCCAGGTCAGGAACTTGGGGTTCATTGCAAAGGGCCTGGGGGCAGGGCCCTGCTGGGATTTGGGGTTCATTGCAAAGGGCCTGGGGCAGGGCCCTGCTGGGATTTGGGGTTCATTGCAAAGGGCCTGGGGGCAGGGCCCTGCTGGGATTTGGGGTTCATTGCAAAGGGCCTGGGGGCAGGGCCCTGCTGGGATTTGGGGTTCATTGCAAAGGGCCTGGGGGCAGGGCCCTGCTGGGAGCTGCCAAACACAGCTCAGAGCAGGCCCGAGAGAAGAGAGGGGGAGAACGTAAGAGAGTAAAGGGGTGAGAACTGAGAGTGTGGGAAGAAGTGGAAGATGCAGTGAGAAGAGCAATGAGAAGAGAAGGGAAGGGAAGAAAAAGAGAGAGAGAGAGAGAGCATGTGCTCAAAGTTCTCGTTACAATACAATAAATCATCTTTTGTGTTGAATATTTTGATTCTCACTAACCAATCTAGTACAATATACAAATCCTATAGCATTTCCATACAACCTATAAGAATCACTACATTACCATACTGTGTTATATTTTAAACCCTAAAAACTCTTCTTTGGACCCCTTTTGCCAAGCTGGCAAGGTTTGCTAGACCCTTGGACTTGCTTGCTTGCAGAAGGTCTTGTTCCATCAAAACAAGATTACCTTCACCCAGCCACACCATTGTTTTCCTGTTGTTCAGTAACTAAGAGATCTCAAAACTTGCTTTCATTTCAATCTCGTTTATAGTTTCTATATTCTCAAAATCTTTTGCCAAGCAATCATATTTATAAGGCTTTCTTGTTTCATTCACCCCAGCATTCCACAAGACAGGAGCACATTGAGAGAGATCTTTCTGCTCAGAACTGAGGGCTGGAAGCTGGGAAGGCCGTGGGGTCCCTGGAGAGCTGACAAGTGGCAGTTGGATGCTGGGCAGAGTTTCTTACACAGGTCTTGCAAACCCCAAGGAGACTCTTTTGTAACTGTGAAATGAATGGGAAGCCATTGCACAATCTGGCAAATGAGTAATAAATGCAGCAGACTATTCTGGTGTTGGTTGGAGTTAGAAAGAGAAATTAGACCTGATTAAGGTGTGTGTTAAACAGCAGGGAAGTATCAACACTGAAGAAAGCTGATGGCAGTGTCTTTGTTGTCCACGTGGAGACTCTAAAACTAATTATTATATCCTATGTTGTGACTGTGTATCATAAGCCAGATAGCATTTCTGCTTTTTTTTCTTTTCCTGTTGTTATGAGTAAGATGAGTTAAATTCCATCTGGTCTGAAATTTGCTGGGTAATTTGTATATTATTGCTAAATCTTGTTTGATAGAAAAAGATGAAAATCATCAGCTTTACCAATGGCATTGTGGTAGTTCACACTGCCCCTTGTCTGGAACTGAGTTGTACTGCCAATGCACACGTACTGGAGAAAATCAAATGCTTAATATTGAAAAAGAATGTTTTTCTAGTCTTTCTTCTCAATAAAAGATAATGTTTTCCTTTGTAAGGGCCTGTGTGATTAGATGTTTATCCTCTGTTCCCAGGAGAGCAGACACTGTGGTTCATATTTTCTGTTTTGTGAAACAAGATTTCATATAGCTGACTACATCTCTGGAATCTGTGTCATTCTTCCCCTAAAATGAACTGAAAGCAAATTGGCTTTCTAAAACATGAAAGAAGCCCAGAGCAAACTCTTTGTCATCACATTCCTGGTCAAATCCAGCGTTTGCCTTCCACTGAGTTTCTAATATTTAGTAATGTCTGTGGTTTCCCATGGGGTTGCTTAGGTGAATGTAATAAGTGAGAGCTGTTGAAAGAGAAAAGAATGAAGACTTCATCATGAGCTGAATTGAGCAAAAACTCTTGGGGGTTGCATGCATGTCTTGCATGTAGTTCTTTAAAATCATGCAATTCCTTTCCTTGGCAATTATTAATCAGAGACAGAAAATACCAACTATTAGACAAACCTATGTAGAATAATTGAATTCTTGCTGGTATATACCAGAAACATATGAGAAAGTGTGGGCTGATTATTCACATCAACTGAATTTTAAACTTCAGCTCCAGGAGTGCATGAATGCTGCATAAAAGGGGTGGAGGAGCAGAGGGCACTGCCAGCCCTGGGCAGAGATGTGTCCTTGTGCTCTGACTGTGGGGAGCTGCTCTGGGAGTGAGGAGGGGCCTGAGCAGCCTGTGTGCACCCATCAGTGAGCAGACACATTGGCAGATAGCACAGATAGCACAGCATTCCAGAAAAAGGGAACTGTTCCCTCCACCTGCTGAGGGGCTGCAAACGCTGGTTACTGACAGAACTTGGCTCTGCCCTGCAGCATTACTGATACATGAGAGCCCTTGCCTTAAGAGAGGGGCATGGTTCTGTGTGTGCTTGGTGTTTTTAGAACTGGTTTGGGGCTGAAAATATGTTTTCCAAGAGTTATACTGCTATATTTAAAAGAAAATTTGGATGATATTAGAGAAAAATATCTGGACAAACTCGTGTTCAGGCTTGAATAAAAAAGTTCACTTTGAAATAAAGTTCTCTTCATTTTTTCATCTACAAATTGTATCTGTCACCTTTTTGTCACATTTTTCTCTCTTTGTCATCGTATAATGTTGCCCAACTTTGTTAATTTTGCATAATTATTTGTCTTTCCTTGCATTTTAAATAGCTTTATTTAGAACTGTCTTAAAATACAGACAACAAAACAGGCAGGGAAATGTCTGAAACTTTGTGCTGCTGTGATTTTTGTTGTTGTTCTGCTTAATCCTGTGCAACCAGGTTACAGTTGCTCATGCATAAAATCTTAACTTAAAAAGTCTCACCAGTGCCAAACAGTGATGGGAGAGTATTTTAAAAACAGCTTAAAATTTGTGTTAGCTGCATCCTCACAGTGCTTCACTTCTTATGCAAAAGCAGATTTCAAATAAAACATAAAGGATGACTAAGGGATATTTTTTAATTTTTCATTTTACTTTGTTCACTTTGTACAATCAAATGTGATTAATGTTATGAAAGTGAAATAGCATTTTAATATTATTTTGGTCTCAAAATAGCACATTGTTTTTAGGTACAGGAACCAATGCATGTGGCAAACTCACCGTGAATTGTATCTAAATTTAGTAAATGTCTTCAACAATCAACCAAAAATTCTAATGTTCAAGTCAACTTTGTCATCTTGCTATTACATTTTCCTGAGTTTAACTTTTATTGGAGTGAGTCTGTGTTCTAGTTCTGATGTGAGTGCTTTTGCCTCAGGGGTGCTCTGGAATTATGACTGTTCCAAGGGTGAACTTGGTTATTTTTAGGAAGGTTAAACATCTGGATGTTCACTGCAGAATCTTTTCCAAAAAAGCATTTTATTTCTGAGCAAGAAATATCAGCAGAAATATAGATCAGCACAACAGAGTGTAATCTCTGCCTTCCCAGGGCACTGGGGTATTTCAGGCTGGTCTATTGCTCAGAGCACCTCTGGGATTACAGAAGGATATTGGGAGGATTTGGCTCTGTAATATTTTTGTAGGTGGCTTTGAGACTTTGGAATCCAGAGCTGGGATGAAACCAAGCAGAGCTGCCAAATGAGGAGTGGTTATGGGGGACACAAGGATTATATTTGAAATGTTTCTGAGACTCCAGGTGTTTGCATTCTGGGTGGAAAATAAAATTGATTGAGATGAGTTGATTGGAGAAAATTGTTCTCTATCAGTGTTAAACAGTTTTCTGGATTCAGAAATTTAAAAAATGGTACAGGTACAATATAGGATGTGGAGTAGAAAATTGAAGTTGTATGTAATGATTTTAAGTCTTTCCCATATGTTTTATGTGTGTGGGAAAAAACCCTTGAGGTAAATTGTGCAAGTTAAATGAATTAAAACTGAAATGACTTCAAAAAGAGGCTGCCTTTCTTTTATGAGCTGTCTTACACCCTGGATTATTCACAATACTGCTTTTAAAATGGATCCTGCCTGCCTAGTTTGAATGGCTAGATCAAAAGTCTTATGAAAATATGCTAATGTGTTATGAAAATATTGATTGCTGAAACATTGCATTTCCAGCTCAGGGTTATTTTTCTCCCATAGCAGTTTCCAGGTGTTGCTTAAGAGAACCTTGGCAACCCCTTTCTGTTTCTCAGTACATTTTGAATGTCCTTAGCTCTACACTCTTTTTTTCTTTAAGCAGGAAAACTTCAGATTTTCAAATGTAAGTTCCTATTCTAGTTTTCTGATATTGTTGGCAAAATGGTAACTCTGCTTCTGGGGGGAGGCAGTTTTTTAAATTAATGATACAAAGGTGTTTTCTGTACCCTTGAGGACACCACAACTCCATGTGTACATGCTGAAAGGTTCCTGCCTCTCCAGCTGTGTATTTATTTGCTGGTGTGATAAGAGATTGCTCCTCCCCACAAATACAATTTAATTTCACTTGTTTAATGTTGATAGTGGGAGACTGTTGCCAAGTTGAAAAGACTGTTTTGTTTATTTGAAGTGTTTCACTCCGGTCACTCGCTTTGATTTGTGTTTTGTTACTCACTCCATACATTACATGAAAATGTGAATTGAAGCAGATGGTGAAGGATCAGCATTTAGGCTTCCAGCATGGAAAATTTCCTGGAAAGCTGAGTCTTGTACTCTGCCATCAGCAGCCTGTGTTCAAAACCACATCGTGTTTGTTTTAGAGTAGCTCCTGGATGCCAGGCATACATTAAGTTGTTCTGAGCCTGCTGCTGCATGGACATCCCCACCGAGCCCTGCAGTTCTGTGCTTTTCCTGAAAGAAATGAGCTGTTAATTCCCTAATCCTTGGGGAAATTATTTTGAGTTAATGTCAAAATTGGAGGCCATTGCTTCTGTAGGTTCAGAATTCATACTGAAGTGTCTGTTCACTCTTTTCAAAGCAATCCTGTTAAAGATGGAAAGAATAGAAGTTAACCCTGCTTGCATTTATGTGTTTTCCTTTCTATCCGTGTGGTTGAAGTGTCATGATTTTTACCAACTCCTGAAAAATCTGATGTGGCTGCTCCTGTCAGGGCTGGGCTGTTTGTCTGGGTTCAGTTTATGCTGGTGGAGATGTAATCTGACTCTGCTGTGACATTTAATAAATACTGAGGGAAAAACTTCTTAGAAGTGGATTTCTGCTCTGCTGTGTTGCAGTTTCTCTAGCCTAAAACACACACTAAAGGAGTACAGCTTGAATTAATGAAATGTGTGTTTAGAATGACTGGTGCAAATTAGTGGATGACCTGAAACAGGAGAGAACTTTCTGTCCTGTGTAATGTTACCTCACTGCCTTCACCTAGAAATTTGCTTTTTAAAAGGCAAACATTTTGTCCAGTAAAGTTAATATTTTGGTTTTGTTTTGGATTTGTAGTAGTTTTCAAGCCTGGCTATGCTGGGTTTGCATTACAGACTCACCCTGTGTGTTTGTGATGCTGGACCTGGGGTGTGCATTTCATTCTGTGTTTGTAGGAGGAGAATGATCCACGATGAAATGCCAGGATCTCCCTGATGAAACCAGTCCAGTTTTCAAGTGGCTGTAATTTGATGCTGGTCAAACAGAGATTTCATTTGGTCCTGTACATGAAGACTCCTGTACTTCAGTTTGTCCAAAAGGTTTTTGTGGTGCAATATTGAAGACATGACAGCTGCTGTTGAGAAAATTTGCTGTTAATAAGCATTTCAGCATTTGGAAGCCCAGCTCAGCATGTGAGATGCCTCTAATAATCTCTGAACATTATCATTTAATTAAACCTCTACTGTTTAGAATAAGTGAGTACAAAAGAGCAGTAGGACATGTTCTCCTTCTTTTTCTTGTTTCTCAAGACTGAAAAGAACATACTGGGTAATACATTTGGAACTGGTCCCATTGGTTTTTGTGTTCTTTGGGTTTTGGTGTCCCCTCCCCCAAAAAAGCACAGAGGGTGAAACTTGGAAGAGCTGCCACTTCTTGTGTTGTCACTAGTGTTCTGTGACTATGGAGATGTTAATTGGAAAAAGAAATTGGAATTGAGGGGGAATTGGATCAGTTTGCAGTTTGGTGTTGGGAAAGAGTGCAGGTTCCCCTGGTGTGAGTAACACAATTTTAGGTCGTTTTAATCTCTTAGTTCTTCCACTTAGTGTTTCCTTTTGCCTGTGGGTTTCTCCCCCTTACTCTGTATTTTTCTAGACTAAATAAACTCAGTTCCTGTCTCTCTTGTCATCTTACAAACTCTTCTCTGCACTCATCCCAGTGACAGGCTAATAATCCTGCTCACACTGAAACTAAATTTATACCCAAGCCTGCCTTCCCCTCAGCAGCCCTCTCACCCCTCAGAGCTGGATGGGCTGTGTGCTCTTACCCCACATGGCTCAAAAATGAAAATTGAGAGAACACCTGAGGCTAAAAAAAAAGTGTCTGTCCAAAATACTGGGATTAATGGGTTCACTGGTATGGGGCAATCATAATGCTGATATTGTAAAACCCTGAGTGAATTCTGTAGTGAATCTCATGCAGTTTTACCAAGGTAATTGCATTTGAGTCTGTTGATGTGTGTTTAGTGCCATGCTGACAATTGAAGCTGGAGTTGTGTTTGCTGCTCCCTGGGACCCTGAGTCACCCAGTCCTTGGCACAGGGGCTGCACTGCTTGGCTCTGTTTGTGTGTTCTCATCTCGGTGCTTTATGCTCAGCAATTTTCTTCCTTGAATAAACACATTTGCTTGTTTGGGTTGTCCTTCTGTGCTAAGTAAAATGGTAATTTCTTCCCATTGATTAAGAGACTTAGTGGAGTGTGTCCTGTGCTGGAAGGTGTGAGTTGCATCAGAACAGGAGGAAATTCCCAGTTTTAAACTTAATTTCCCCCTTTGTACTGCCTGAGTTGTAACTGAACTGAGCATGGGAATTGTGGTGTGTTCAGATGGGCCTTTGTGCATTCTCTGGGTGGGATCCATGCAGCAGTGAAAAGCTGCTCTGACATATTGCTAGTGTAGGTCCTAATTTATTTCCTGTTTAAAGGACTTTAGTATTTGTAAAGAACTTACCTTGCATTTGCTATTCAAAAAGCAAATTATGTTGCTTTTTTATTTTAGAATTTTATTTCTTGTTTTGTGAATAGCAGTGCATGATTCTTAAAAAATGAAGTACTGGAACTATGAAATATTATCATTACAATATTACAGCTGTGAGATTTTACTTCAAGCTTTTCATTCTAGCTCCATGGAAGTTTGGGTTTTTTGCTTTTGTTGTTTTTTTTTGTTTTTTTTTTTAACTCCTTGGCTTTTCATTTACACAGCAAAGCAGTAGGTGTGTTTCAGTCAGTGCTTCTGCTTCAAGGAGGAAAGGAAACACCTCACATACATACCTTACATCCTCTGGATTCATTGCTGGTAGTGCCTTCACCCACTTAATGTCATTTTTGCCCCACCAGCACTTTTTTCTTGTATTATCAGGAATAATGATAATACTTTCTGCTTTCTACTTTTTGTACCTTTTGATCATGTTTGTATGTTTGGAAAATGGACTTGTTCAACTTAGTTTGAGTTCTGTGCCTGTGCCTGCCAGAGTAACCTGATATTCCTACAGAGCTTTGGGGCTGTTACAGGCCCAAGGAGCTTCTGGGAATTCCTGACATGAGCAGGTGTAGAGCTGAAGTCTTCCTATCCCTCTTTTCTAAATTTAGAAAGTCCAAGTCTCATGGTTTGAAAATACTCAAAAGTATTTTGAAAATACTCAGAAGTAAGGCTATGTCGAATTTTATGAGCTTGTTTTGACGTTCTCTGACTGTTTCAGAGAGGTTGGATTTGGTTCTGTTTGTTTATTTTTCCCTAAGTGAAAACATAATTTACTGTGCATGTAGACAGTGATAGAGCACACACTGTCAGGTGGTACATGAATTGTTTAACAATAATTTGCAGAGTAAATATGAATCTCCTAATTGTGAGGAGATATTTGCTCACGAGTCTTCCAGCTGCAGATGCAGCAGCAGTGAGGACTGGGACAAATATTTAACTCCAAATTACAGAAACTCCCACGTTTGATCAGCTTACAGCACAGGGTCCTCTGAGATCTGTTGGCTGAGTGTAGAATTGTGGTGTGGCAGCTGTTTGCCAGTGTTGAGTCATGACAGGAATTGCTTGTCAGCATTGCCCTGTGGTGCCAGCAGGGCTTTCTGCAGGAGCTGCACCCTGAGCCCCTGGCAGAGCTGTGCCCGGGCTGGGGCTGGCACCAGCAGCTCCTGGGGCACTCTGTGGAGAGCCTGGGGCTCCCTCTGCAAGGGAAATGTGGTTTATTGTTAGCTGCAAGTAGGGAGCATCCTCCTGGTTTATATCATTATAGTCGTTCTAATGCACTTTTCTGTTAAATGTAAAGATTACAGAGATCAAAACATGGATGGGAGCCTAGGGTGAAGATTCTAGGGAAGTTTTTATTTTTTTCCTGTGATTAGAATAAGTGCCAGAAAATGAAACTCAGCACTGAGCAACCTTCTGTGTTTTCTGTGACAGCAATGTCAAAGACAATCCCATGATTTTTGGATCTGTATTTTAGTTCAGGCTACTCCATACTCAGACCTCTGTGTAATGCAGAGCTTTACCACCAAGTGATTGAAAACTCCAGGTTGCATACATGACTGGGATAGAAATTGATACTTTTATAATCCAGAGGTCTTAGCCATCAAAACTGCAGGAAACTTTCTTGTGCCAAGGATAAGCAGTGGCATTTCCTAATGGCCCTTTCTGAAGGTGTTATTTGGATCATGATTGGGCTGTGTAGCATAAAACTGTGGACAGCTTGCACAGTGGTACTTTGTACACTTTAATTACAGTAACCACACCCTTGATTTGCCTCTTTTCCTGATGTAAAAGGGCTGTCTTTTGCAAATTCATACAGTTGAAAGTGGCAATTTAGATAAAAGAGCTGTTGCAGCAAGTCTTTGGAGCAGGCTAAATATTGGAGTGACCTCTGCAGAGTTCACTGGGCTGTTGGAATCTGAACATTTACATAAAGAAATATACTTGTGGCTCTGGCAAGAGAGGATTGTGTGTAACAGATCTTGATTTGACCTCCTCTCTTCTCCCTCCTCCCAATCCTCCTCTTGATTATTTGTGGAAGGTGGAAGCAGATTTCTGTGTTTGAGGAAGGTCTCCCTGTGTGGTCAGTTCTTTCTTGTGGCTAAGCTGTGACTCTCTTGCTTTGTCAGATGTCTCATACATGTATTTATGTGCATTGTCATAGTTATATATTTACATCTTGTTCTGATATTTACTGCTTTTAATTCTTCCACAAAAACATTGTATTCATACTTCTGTTTGGCAGTTTTTATGGTTCTACAGCACAATTTGAATCTGCCCTCTGCGTTGAGCTGAAGTCTTTTGTAAAGCAATGAACTATGAAGGCAGTTAAGGACAATACAGTTTCTTTAATTAGTTCAGCAAATGGGTTTTTTATTTTTTTCTCATCCTCAAACATCTTTTAAACCAGTGATAGTTTGGCCCTTGCACATGCAGTGTGGCTGCTTTGTGCCCCTCAGTGAGTGCCCTGTTTGTGGTTGGTGCTGGGTTTGCTGTCAGTGCCTCCAGGTGTTGCTCTGTGCTGGAGCTGTGCTGCTGCAGCAAAGCTGCAGTTCACTGGGGAAAACCAAACCTGAAAGGACTGAAATAGCACACAATATTATAAAATGTTATATATGACAGTAACTACAATACTTATGGTCTGTTTTGAAAATTAATTAAAGCAGTGCTTACTTCTGCATGGAAGGTTGGGTACAGGAAGATAGGAAGGTTGGTTTTGTTTAATTTGTGTTAGCTCCAGTAAAGCTTGGATTACAGGTGTGTGTATTACAGTGTGCTTAGTGAGATCTGTCTGTCAGCTGTTCCCAAAGGGATTTTAGTCCCACCTTGTTCATGGCCACATCTTGACTCCTTTTCTCTTTGTGTCACACCTGCTGACTGTGCAGCTGCTGGCCTGGCTCAAAGCTTTCTTCACAAAAACAGGGCTGGGATGGTTTTTTCTACTTCTTTCTTCTTCTCCTGTCTGTGAATAAGTTTTAGTATCAAAACCCAAGCTAATTGCAGTGGCAAGTATTTGAAAAAGCAAGTTTTGTTTGCAAAACTCTTAATGCCACTGAATCAGAGGTGGGAAAACTGAAGTTGATACAATTTGCAGTGGAGCCTGTTCCTCTTTCCTTGCCTCAAGCTTTCAATTTTCAAACCAGCATAGGCAAATCCTATCATAAGCTGGAGTCCTTCAGATTTAATTGTCAAGAAGGGATAAAAGTAACAATAGTTTTGGGAAACAGAACCAGGGCTGTGCCTTGGCTCAGCAGTTTGCTGGGGCTGGTCTGCAGTAGGATGCCAGTGTTGTGGGAGTTGCCTGATCTGCTACAGCTCAATTAAAACAAACGTGACACAATTAAAATATAAAATCAGGTAAAACATTTGCTGCTAACAAGCTCTGTATCTTGATATCAAATGTGGTTTTTCACATATTCTTGCTCAGTTTAACTCATTGAAATTACACTCCTCCTTCCTGGAGGTTCCCTGTTGCAGACATCATTGTATAGGTGTGTTTTTCACAGTTTCAAAATCCTGGTGGTACAATTTCAAAATCTTGCTCCTGGAGAGGATTCCTTGGCTGGTGGTCACATATATTTGGCAGCAAAAGCATGCTCTGCTTTTCATGACTGCTGATTTTTTCTTTCTTTAAGAAAGGAGAGAAGGTTCCCAGATCCTTTTTCATTTGTCAAGTTTAGAGCAAAGCTCTCAACCCAGTCAAAATCAACCAACCAACCCTGCTCAGTAACATAAGGAATGCCAAAAAAGTATTTTGTGTGTGTATTTAGGTAAGAGATAAAAATTAGGTATCCAGACTCCCATTCCAGTGTGGAATAAAAAAAGGCAGTGTTTTCTGTGACAGCAGTGTCCAAGACAATCCCATGATTTTTGGATCTATATTTTAGCTCAGGCTACTCCATACTCAGCTATGTGTGTCCAGTGCAGCTCATTTGAAGCTGTATGGTTAATTTTTCTCCATTAACCACTGATTGCAAATTTTGCTCCCAAATATCCTGTTGAGTCTGGTTCCACCAGAGCTCTGGGGACATCAGGAGCTGAAAATATTTTTGAGGTATGTGAGCACTATCCTGTGTTGGTTTTTGAGGTATGTGGGCACTATCCTGTGTTGGTTTTTGAGGTATGTGGGCACTGTCCTGTGTTGGTTTGGATTATGCTCCTTTGCATGACTGCAGTATTGTTGTGCTTCCATGCAGGGACTGGAGGTTGTGCTCCCATTCCTGCAAGGAAATGAGTGCACCAAGCTGAATGTGAAATCTGGAAATCTTCCAGTGGCTGTAATTCCAAAAACTGTGAAACATGTTATTCTGTGTTCTGGTGGCAAACAGTGGGGTGAGCCAGAGGAGTAACTCAGAGAATGTTTTTAACAGAATTTGGTTTTTTTTCAAGTCTGTGTCTCCTGATGCCTTACTGGATACTTAATTTCCTCTCAAAGTGAGCTCAGAGGAGTGTTTGCTCTTAGCAATTTAGTTGGGAGCTTAGAATTTGGTTTTGCAGAGATAATTTAGGAAATCAGCTTTCTGGAACGAATAGAGGAGGTGCTTGGGATTTAAAAATGTATGGGTAGGAAAAAAATATATGTATGGTATTTAATAGTGTGAAAATGTTCTGGGAGCTCTGCCTGGTGAACAGCAGAATTGTTCTCTGGTTACAGTCTGAAATGCCTGCCTGAGCCATAACACAATCTGTGTAGGAAAGTCTGGTTCTAGTGGGACATTCCATATTACTCTTTTCTCTTTGTTTTGTTTTGTTTCACTTTGGACTTGTTTTATTTTCTGACATAACCCATGTTTCCATGAACTACTCATACTTAGCATGACAATGAGATCTGCATGTGACAATGAGATGAAATTGTAAACTTAGTTTAGAAAACAAGCTGTTCCTTTAGCAGAAGCAAAGCCATAGCAATTTGCTCTCTTTCCTCTGAATCACAATAAAGAATAGAAGAGTCCTGAGATATGTTCACAGCTGTGGGTGCCATGACTTCACACTTCAAATTATACCTTTAACTGTTACACTCAGATTTAACTTTGGTTTGGCAGCAAGCCTAATGGAGGCTCTTAAATATGTATATATCTTACACATGTGAGGCAGCTGAAAGAGGCTTTTTAGTCATACCCTCGACCTGGAATCCACTAAAGGAAAAAAGCAGTGTTGCTTTTACCTATGGAGTGAGTCCACCCCCAGCCAAAATGAGTATTTGTGCAATTAACTGTAATTGATCTTCATGTCCATGGCAGTGCTCTTCTTTCATGTGCCCTGGGACTGTGCTCTGGAGTCCTTGAGTTTGATTTGTGCTCTCAATCAATAATTCTACAGTGGCAGCTCACGAGTGCCAGGTACCTGAGCAGCAGAAATGAATTGCTCTTAGCAATAAATGGCCCTAATCACTGAGTTACCACACACTCCTGTTAAGGAATGAAGCAGTAGAATGTTTTCAAAGCTTACAAAGCAGGTAGGTTCAGGAAAATGTTTTCCTCATGAGTGGCACATTCCTGCATGATCCCAAAGAGCCCCAGTCCCTGGCTCAGTGCAGCACTGTGAGGTGAATGTTGTTTTCCATGGCTGTAGAAACCTGCAGTGGGGCAGAGGAAGTGCAGAAATACTCTTCAGCTTGCTTCAAGTTCACCAACTGCTATTTCTTGACTTTCTGTTTTTCTGTTGCTAAGACAATCACTGATGGAATAAACACACTAAAAATGCTTTGAAATACATGAAACCCTTGGGAGGAGGGCAGTGGAAATTTTCTCCATCCTTGATTTTGACATTGAACACCAGATTTCCAGCAGAAGTTGATTGCTCTGATTTGGTTTTAGTGGGGTTTTTTTGTGTTATATTGGGGATTTTTCTGTTTCCCTTTGAAAGGGTTGCCCATCAGCTGAGAGGGGACCCTCACACTGGATGTGTGCCCTCAGCAAGTTCTGGGAGTGAATTGTGAGCTCAGAGCAGGGAGGGAGAGGCAGAGGGAGGTGCCTTGTCATCACTGTTCCAATCCTGGTACCCACCTCTGAGGAATTTTCTTTTCAAGAGGGCTGGGATTCATGTTGGGTGTGGATTATTGTCACTTACCTTGTGAGGAGACAGTGGACATTTGATTATAAAGGGTGGTATTTGAAATGCAGGTGAAAAGTACCATATTGATTGGGTAAATAGTCATGGAGCTAATGTGGGCTGAAGAATATTTGAAGTTTTGTGTGGTCACTTCTCAAGCAGCCACATCCTTCAGAAACTGAAATGTGTGAATGGAAATATCCATTCATGTTTGGATCCACTTCACCCCAGATGTGACCAGTATGAAAAGCTCTCCATGAGTTTTGAAAAGGACATTTCAAAGGAGAAAAATAGTGGAGAAAAATTGTAGTCAGAAGGATTTACATTGCATGTCAAGAAAGTCCCTTAATTTGTCACCAATTAGTTTTTTAAAACCAGATGAGGTAAGCACCTATCATGACTGATTGTCTCTCCCCAGAGTCAGATCAGTGAATTAAATTATCTCCTTACATTCCCAGTGTGAATTTGTGATTCTGTGATGTCTGTAAGTTGTAGATTTGGTCCCATTAAGCACAGCAAAAACTTTTCTATTTTAATCCATCTGTACTCGAGCCTATCTAGCATGCTCACCATCCTTTTATAGTCTTGTTTTCCTCAATCTTGTGAACTCTTGCATGTTTTGATCACTGATTTTAAAAAATCCATGATGAAATGCAATCTCTCTTCATGTGAGCTTTAGTGAACTTAGTTACCTGCTGCATTTCCAAGTCTTTGTGATTTATTTGTTGCTCTGTTGTTTGCATTCCTGTATAGGTGCAGGGAGGGTTTGTGTCTCTGCTGCTGCAGCAGCTTTTGGATGGCAGTGATTCCTGTCCCAGGCCTTGGGTGTGCATTGCTGTGGAAACCTCAGGGCACAGGGCTCCACTGCCCCTTGGCAGAATTCTTCACAGTAATTTCTCTGTACCTGGGAGCCAGGAGTGGTGTTTACTCACCTATGGGCTGAATGGTTATGATCATACATTTAATAGGCATCTTGTGCAAACAGGAGCTCTTATTCCAAATACATAAAACTTCCTTAATATCTTGAGCAATAATTTGGGGTACTTAAGCTCATGCTGCTACTGGAAAGTCTTTTCTCTTTGATTTTATGTCCAGAGATGGGCAGATCAGGAGTCTGAATCACTTGAGAAACTTTCCCATTTGTTCTTCATTATTATTCAGGGAGGCAGGTTCCTCAGTCTGGTTTTGTGTGTGGTTTTGCAGATGGTAGTGCAGAGATGGGATGAAGAACAGGTGATTGGAAAGGTGAGAAGTTGTTTTTGTGGTGGCTATGTTGGCTTGTGCTCATTTCAGATTGCCCATGACAGGAGGGGAGTGCCCTGCACTGTCATCTGGAGACACCTCTGGTTCCTGGTTTGGGGCTTCATTGAACAAATTCAGATTGCAGATTCTTACTGCTCAACACCAAGGGCAAAAATAATCCCCAGACTTTGCCTGAAGTTTCCTGGTGGAGGTTTGGAAGGAAGGAGTTTGTTACCCAGAAACTGCTTGGCTTCTGTGAGAAGGAAGAGCTGAAACATGACAAGCAGTGTTTATATTGACTGGGTGATTTTCTTGAGTGGAAATACAAAAGAGAAAAACCCAGAGGGTACATAATAGGAAAACAACAGGCAGATGGCAAAACCTTGTGGGGTGAATGTCCACAAAGACAGGTGAGCTTTGGACCTGAGGGACAGGGGCAAAGAGCTTGACCTGCAGCTGCTGATTCAGAGGAAAGAGCTTCCAAGTGGCTTCAGTGTGGTGCCATTGCTGTTGTTGTGGCAGCTTTGCTGAGTGGTTCCCATCTTCCCTGGCTGGGAATGAAGTGGGTCTCTGTTCCCCTGGGAATACAGAAGTTATTCATGGTTTCCCAGAAGAGAGGAGAGTGCTGCTTGGCACACCAGCCCTGTGCTGTGGTTTTGCAGGGTTTCTGCTTGGGAGTGCTGGTGTGTCCAGTGGGCACCCCTGGAGCTGCTCTGTAGGTGAAGGCCTGTGGAGCTCTCTGTGCCAGGCTGGGCAGCCCTGCTGGCATTGTTTGTGCACAATGCCCTCACTGTCAGCCCCTGGGCAGACACACAGGATATGCCATGGAACAGTGCTTGCTGTGTCTCTGCCCTGGCCTGCCTTAGCAGGCTCTGTGCTCTGAGCCTTGCCCATGAAGCTGCCAGGAATGGATGCCTGATGGCAGAGAATGTATGAAAATTGATCTCAGCCATGTAAAGATGCAGGTTCAGAGTGAGATCAGGTTATAGAAGTCACCTCTCAGCAGCTGGCTGAGAAAATGGTCTTAAGGCAGCAGAGTGCTTGGCTTTATTAAGTACTAGGGTGTAATAATTAGTTACTTGTTACTTAACTAAGCAGGAATCTGATAGCTTTATTAGTAGGAATTCTTAACCCAGCTTCCTTACATGGATGTTGAATTTCAGGTGTGGTAGTGCAAGAATCCTGAAAAATGTATTTCCTTGGGAAAGCCCAAGTTGTGTTTGTACTTTGAGCAGTGTTCTGCACATATGCCAGAGTTTGGAAATGAGCTGGGAGTTGTTCTTGTAACATGACACACAGGTGAACTGCACTGAACTCAGTCTTCAAAAGAGCTTTTAGCATGGCCTCTTCCAGCATTAATTTTCAGATTGAGGATGAAGAATAATATTTTCTTTGTAGATTGTCATGTTGTAAGTACTGGGAATTGCATCTAAAATCAGTACTTAAGTCAAAGGATAACTGTGCACCAGTTTGTTACAGGCATTTTCTGTGCACAATTTCCATTGCTTGTTCCAAGATTGAAGAGTTTTACAGAAATACCTTGCTGGAAGGAAGCTGGTTTCATTTTTATATGTGCAGTGGAAGGCTGCTTAAATGTCACTGCAGCTTCTGAAAACTGCCCTTGGTGTGGGCCCTTGGTGTGGGCCCTGGCTTTGGCTGATCCATTTGGGAGGAACGTGGCACTGATGCAGTTTGGCTGTGAGAACACATGAACTTGCAAACTTGAAAAATGCCTGGAGGAGAATCCTGATGTGCATGTGGAATCTGTTGGGCTTGTAGAAGGTTATTTAGATTTCAGTTAAAATTACAAATTGGTCTGCAAGACACTGGCATTTTGAATAATATAAAAAACTTGGAAGTAATCTTACTTTTTGTTTCTTTCATGTGATAGTCATTTGCTTATTACCTCTAACCTAGAGTAATGTGTTAGGAAGTATTTATTTGGGATCAAGGGTTTTTAGTCTCTTAACAAACTGTCCATCCAGTCAGTGGTTAGGATTTTAGGAAGCATTTCTGGTTTCAGATCTTGTGCAATACCTTAAATGATGTAGGGAAATTTAATGTTTAAAAGATGTGAGGTTTTATTACAATGAGATTGACTTTGGCATTGTAAAATTATCCTTCAAGTTTGCTTGTGGGTTACTTGTGTTGGAAACTTTGGATGGAATCTGGACATGCCTGAGCTGCTCTCTTGGTCCAGCCTGTCACACTCTGTGTGTTTTGCCTCTTTTCCAGCTGCCTGAGGAAGAAGGAAAGTGTGACTGTATCTCCCTGGCCCTGTTTGCTGGAATATCAGAATATGAATTTCCCCAGACCCTTGTCCTGGTAGCAACACTGAGCTTTTAGGTTGTTCTGTTACAAGATCTCTGGAGGGGGTGGTCAGGAAACATCTCTGGGCTGTGCTGAGTTTCTGATTACTCTGTTGCAGGATGAAGGACTTTAATTCTCATTTCTGCCTTGCCCAGGATCAGCAGGTTGCAGTCCTGAGCACCAGGGCAGCCTGTCAGCAGGGCTGGGATGTGTTGGATCATTGTTTTACACGGGTTTGCATTTCTTCAGTTTCTTCATCCATCCAGAGGGCTGAGTTTTAATACAAAACTGATGGATTATGCACAGGGCTGACCATGCTCCATGTATCATCTCTGTTTTATCCATTTCATGAATCTTTGTAACATT